>CM038146.1:128867152-130199242 GCA_021437245.1 Aegilops speltoides
GCACACACAAACACAAAGATATCCCTTCAAGAGAGCCAAATTCAGCAAAGCTTTGTATCTTCCAACTCTCCAAGTTGTTGTTTAGCTTAACCAACTAGCTCAGGGGTATCTAACATAGATTCTTGGAGAAGGGGTGGTTTACAAGAAACCAACTTGATCACGAGCTCAACATAGCGGTCAGGTGACAACCTGGTAATACTTCCGAGAAGATGAACGGAAAATCACGAACCACCAATATGTCACTAAGCTCGAGAACGATCTTGCTTTTGAGGGCAAGATGATATGATCCAAAGAGTGAGGGGTTGACACAATCCTAACTCATTGATCGAAGAGTGCACCAGAAATAAGGACTAGGTAGCACAATCAATCTTAGGATGATGATTTAATAACCAACACGCTAAGAATGAAATTATTGTCCATTTACTACCAAGCAATGAGTTGCTCAAAGTATTAAATTCGCACATCACAGCACACTTGTCGGCATTCCGGTTACAATAACACGGGTACCGAGGAATGAACAATGATGGCAAGAAGTATTACTGCGTCAAGAATTCATAAGAGGTGGTGCAATTCTCATGACACTCTTGACATAAAGATGGTAACACTCCAAGGTACAGCAGAGCAGAAGCTGGTTTGGCATTTTGATCTGCGGAATACGACTGCTTTGACCCAATCCTAGAAATGGATGAGGTACTGGAGTTTGTTTCTCCTAGTCATTCCGGAATAGGATGGCTTGACGGACCACAAGAATACTAGGCATCGGTAACACGGATGCACAACTACTCCTGACTATCAATTGATAGACGAAGATCGGAATATGACTGGAGAGGGACAACTCAAAGGAACATATATCTTTCTGAGTTGTGGATGCATGGACTAGCATGTCGAACGAGTTCAACATATTTCTTCCAGATAACCCATGCAGAAAGGTTGAACTGGCAGAGTCACAATATAGAGAGAAGAACTCATCAAGAGCACTCTGGTTGAGACCTTTTGGTTCATCAAGGAACTGCTGCCATAAGTAGTTCATGGTATTTGGAAGAAGGAAATACCATGGACCTCGAGGACTATCGGAAAGGTTACTAATATCTTAAAGGAACTAGCAAATACTAACAACATGAGGTAAGTAGGGTGAATCTCGGGTTCAAAACCCAATGAATAGAATACCTGCTACTAAGTGGCATCACGGGATGCTTTCGAGAATGATGGCCAGAATCATCACACGGGGAACACAAGCATGGCTGGATTACTAGGCGATACTCTAGACACCTAGGGTCATAATAATAGCTCCAACATAAATGTCGAGGCAATAGAATACCTCAACTCAACAATTAGTGTGATTAACCTGGCCTAAGGAACATCGAACAAGAAGAAGGATTTGCAAATGCATCGACTGTTTAGAAACTCGATGACTTGACAAAGATAACGGCTGTAAATGCTCGGAAAAAAATTTGAGACATGCTACAAAAATGGTGGCATAGCCACTCAGAAGCACAATATCAAGGTTTCGAGATCAACAATTAACATACGGAAGTAGTAGGAACTAAGCTGCAGCTTGAAACCAACAATCCTATAAGTCTACGGATTAGTAACACGTGATCCTGATAGAAAGATGAGAAGGCCTAGTTTTTCTTAACCCCGTAGGAAAGATAAGATGACTCAGATCAGAAAGGCATAAGGTAAAGGAGTAAAAGGAGCCTTACGTTCTATCCCACAATCAATTCCCCTACATATAACTAAAGCATTTCTAGACTCAACTTCGACCAGTTTGGCTTGGTAATCCTACTGCATACCAAGCTCGATACCAAAACTGTCAGACCCGACTCAATGCCACATCGATCTAGCATGTAAAACCTCATATCACTTTGCGGCCTCACACACGGTATTCTACGGTGTCGCCTTACCTTTTGCTCGGGACCGCTTATGCCTTTTGGCACACGATATGATAGTGTCGCTAGCATCAATATGATAAGGAGCCCGGCCGACATGGCTAGTCAGAAACCCAAAGTGGCACAAACTTACAGGACAGCATCCATGACCCAAAGATCGAACGTGTCGGTCATCACGAGTGAATCCAGTCTGTAGCACTGGGCTAGCAGACTCGTGAACCGGCTATAGCGGGCTAATAGGACTCGGTATTCATCGCGTGACATTTCAAGGGATGTACACAGAACGAAGAAGGACACATGCCGCCAGCCTAAGTGTTCCGGAGTAGTAGCAAGCTACCATGGCTCAAAGGAGACACTAGGAGACATTTCCAGGTAAGAGAGGCTACTAAAGATAAACAACTAGATAGTCAGATCCCACACATACCAAGCATTTCAATAACATACACACAATATGCTTGATATGTGCAAATACAACATGGCATCACAACATGACTATACGACTCAAGTATTTATTCAATAGGCTCCGAGGAGCGAGATATTACAAACATAGGTCTCATGACCCAACATTCAGAGCATACAAATCAAAGCACAAGCGGAAACTTAACATGTCTGAGTACAGACAACTATAAATGAAAAAGGCTGAGAAGCCTGACTATCTACTAGATCCTGCCGAGGGCACAAGATCGTAGCTGAGGTAACAAGCTAAACGTCAAGTCCACGTGGAACTACTAGCGAGACAAAGTCTCTCGCAAAAACATAAAATAGGCAAACGTGAGTACAAATGTACCCAGAAGACTTACATCGTAACTAACTACATATGCATCATTATCAACAAAGGGGTAGTGGGGTTTAACTGCAGCAAGCCAGCTTTGACTCGGTGGCTATCCTGAACTACGACTGCAAGTAACTCTTTTGAGGTGGCGCACACCAGGCCACATATTCACCATATCAATACTCCACTATGGATCCGCTCCCGTCCCCTATGAGAACGCCATCCATAGCACTCACGCTTATCTTGCGCATTTTAGAGTATCCACTTTCACTTGTCTATGAACTATGCAAGGGTCCAAGTTTCCATATCCGAGGAATCCGCTATTCAATAGATAATGATAACCTCAAGGGTGTACTTCTTCACACATGCTCTCGCCACTTATCGCCTGACACGCCATGTACCTCGGCAACCTTCAAGCGGAAGCCGGGCGAGGGAGTCGGCCACGACCTACCTAAACACTCAAGTCTCTCGCCCAGTGTTTATCGCCTATTCGGGTTCCATCCGCAAGGAGATCCGCCGGGTGTCGCCACGGCCCCAAACGATGTGAGTAGGGTTCCCAAGCCCACCTCGACGGGTGGATCTACGCTGGTACACCGTGCCACGGTGCCTAGTCCGTCCCAAGCCTACCTGCATCGGTGCCACTTGGTAGACTACTAACACTACATACAAACACCGTAAACTAGTTGCAACTCCCGGACAGAGAACAAGGGTGATTGAGAAGCCGAGAGGGCTTGGAGCGCCCGAGCCCAATGTGTGGTAGTAACTGCTCATGGATCACAAACACGTAACTCAGTTCCTCGAGGACGGCTGCAATGAGACAACCCACCATGTACTCCTACATGGCCTCTCACCGCTACCTTTACCAAATCGTGTTCACACACTTAGCTCACAACAAGAGGACATGTTTACACACCTCCGATTCATTCCCGGCGAATCGACCGACTCAACTCTAAGCAATAGCAGGCATGACAAACAAGCATGAATGAGTAGGCACATCGTGGCTCAAACAACTCTTACTCATGCTAGTGGGTTTCATCTATTTATCGTGGCAATGACAGTCATGCATAGGATAAAGGGGTTCAACTACCGCAGCAAGTAACATTGAATCGTTGTTGTCCTAATGCAGAAAAGAGAGCAGGAGCGAGAGAGTGGGATTGTATCGAATGAACAAGGGGTTTTGCTTGCCTGGCACTTCTGAAGATTATATAGTTCTCCATCGGTGTCATCGAATAATCGTCGGAACCACGTTTACTGAGAGGGGACAAACACCGGCAAACAAGGAGGAACACAATCAATGCAATGCAACAATATGATGCATGATCATGACATGGCAATATGCTATGATTTGAGCCGATGCAACTAAAACCAGATTAAATGAAGTTGGTTTGAATCAAAGATTCAAATTCAAACTCCATATGTGGATATTTAAATGCCATTATATGATTTGTGCTAAACAGCAGCTATAAGTTGTTCTAACATGCATGAAAATGGTACAGATGGATAGATTGCATTTTTGTGATAATTTTTCATATATAATTTGTTTGATTTGGAGCTATGGTTGAATTACTATGAATTTTAGAAGTTTTGACTATTTTCCGAATTTCCTGATAAGAATAATTCCAAAAAATGATTATTATACAAGATGACGTCTGTGTGACGTCATCAAGTCAACTGGGGCTGGTCCGGGTCAAACCTGACCAGTGGGGTCCACTGGTAGGTGACACAGTGCTGGTTTGTGTGGCTGACGGGTGGGACCAGGTCAACGGCCATGTCAGCGGGTCAATGCTGACGCGTGGGTCAACATATTTTATTAATTAATCTAACTATTTTGGTTAGCCGGTAACCTAATTAAGTGGGTCCCACTATCAGTGGCTCTAGGGGTTAATTAGTTGGATCATTAACACTAATTAAGTGTGCCACGTCGGCGTCACCGGAGTTCAGCCGGCGGCGACCAAAACCGTGGCGGCAACACGCCGGAGTTGCTCGGTTTTCGCGTACAGGCAGCGGTTTGAGCCGCAGTTGGTCTCTGGGTAGTCGGGCGTTAGAAGGTCGTATGGTGGCGATGCCGGGCCGGGTGGCGGAGTGGACGGACACGAGCTCAAAGGCGGTGGCCGGAATTCGGTTGTGCACGGGATCGCGTTGTGGTGCACGGGAGGACGGTGGTGGGGTGATATGTGCTACTGGGAGCGTGCAGAGCACGATGGAGTGCTCGGACACGAGCTCCAGTGACTAGCGCGGCGGCGGCGACATCGCCGGCGGTGGTAAGCTCGCGGCTCCGGCGGATTCGATAGCTACGCGTGCGATAGAGGGAGCGGAGAGGGGGAGCAGGGGCAGGAGCTCAAGGCGGTTGCGACGAGGCGAACGGCGAGCTCGGGGAAGCATCGGAGCGAGCGGGGCGGCGAGGCGGATCTCCGGCGGCCGAGGAGGAGAAAAGCATCGGGGCGGCGCTTCGGAGCCCTTCCGGTCGCGTGGCTCGGTGAGGAGGTAGGGAACGAGGTGGCGGAGCTCGAGGATAGCTCGGGGCGGCTCGGGGATGGCCGTGGCCGCAGTGGTGCACGTCGGCGGCGGCGGCGCGTTCGGGTGGTGCGAGAGGGAGAGGCGAAGGAGAGACGAAGGGGACGAGTGACACACTGCCAGAAACCCTAATCAATTCGATCTCACCGATGGGATCTCAGTCTCACCGAGATGGGCTTGCAATTTCTTTGTTGTCCATTGCAATAATTTTGGTCTCACTGAAATTATGCAATCGGTCCCACCGAGTTTTCTTGACCAACTCTCTGTTTTGCTTATTACCAAAATCGGTCCCATCGAGTTTGTGTAATCGGTCAAACCAAGATGAGGTTTAACCCTAACCCTTGCACATCGGTCGCACCGAAATGCCTAACGGTCACATTATGAACTAAATCGGTCCCACCATGTTTGGTAAATTGTGTGTAACGGTTAGATTTTGTGTGGAGGCTATATATAACCCTCCACCCTCTCCTCGTTCGTGGGGAAAGCCATCAGAACATGCCTACACTTCCAGCATTCATTTTCTGAGAGAGAACCACCTATTCATGTGTTGAGGCCAAGATATTCCAATCCAGCCAGATGAATCTTGATCTCTAGCCTTCCCCAAGTTGTTTTCCACTCAAATCATGTTTCCACCAAATCCAATCCTATGAGAGAGAGTAGAGTGTTGGGGATACTATCATTTGAAGCACAAGAGCAAGGAGTTCATCATCAACACACCATCTATTACCTTTTGGAGAGCGGTGTCTCCTAGATTGGTTAGGTGTCACTTGGGAGCCTCCGTCAAGATTGTGGAGTTGAACCAAGGAACTTGTAAGGGCAAGGAGATCGCCTACTTCGTGAAGATCTACCCTAGTGAGGCAAGTCCTTCATGGGCGATCGCCATGGTGGGATAGACAAGGTTGCTTCTTCATGGACCCTTCGTGGGTGGAGCCCTCTGTGGACTCGGGCAACCGTTACCCTTCGTGGGTTAAAGTCTCCATCAACGTGGATGCACGATAGCACCACCTATCGGAACCACGCCAAAAATCTTCGTGTCTCCAATTGCGTTTGCACACTCTTTGCATCCCTTTACTTTCTTTCAAGTTGCATGCTTTACTTTCCGCTGCTCATATACTCTTTGCATGCTTGCTTGATATGTATTGTGAATGGTTAAACTTGTGCTTAAATTCCACCTTAACTTGAAAAACTTAAAAGCTGCCAACTCTGTGTGCTTAAATTCACCCCCCCTCTAAACACCTCTTCTCGATCCTTTCAATCGGCCAAGAGGAAGAGGGAGAAGGACGAATTCGAGCACGTGGGTGAGGAGTCCGAGTAAGGTGGCAGTGTCGTTGCTCATGGTGGTTCTAATGCAGTGTCTATCGGATTAGTTGCTTAGTTTAATTTCAGATGTGCTTAGTTTTATTTGAGGGGTGTGTTGTGCTGAGCCCCCAGCAGAACTATGTTCTGTTCCTTCTCGTTACTTTAACTCTTCAGTACGTACAAACTAGTATTTCTTACAGTTCATCTTTTAGTTGGTATAGTACTACCACTTTTTTCTTCACATTATATACGTACAATATATATGGCCGACATCATATAGTCAGCAGTTTAGTTGTCAAAGAATTTTAGGGTGCTTAGTTTTCTCAAAGAATTTCAGGGTGCTTAGTTTTATTTGAGGGTGTGTTGTACTGGACACCATTATTGTGACTCAAATCTCTTTTGCCATGTTATAATGACATAAATACTGATGGACCAACATGCCAGATGTCCCTCTATCTCACTACAGTAAAATAAAGTGTGGGGCCTACTTGATCCCAACAACGTTCTTATTTTCCTGTAAAATTATTCGCTTGGTTACTCCTGACAAGCGGGGCCACACTTATCATTGTGACAATCGGCTTATTTTTGTCATATAACATGGTCAACGGGTTTGACGTGAAAATAACAATGTCTAATGGCATTTTTGAGCAAACATCTAACTTAACGATGGCATTTTTGAGATATCTAATTGCATTTTTGATCAGGCATCTCACGGATCGATGGCATTTTTGAGTAGTTGTAACTTCTAATGGCAAAACTGAGTAGTGATACACAACTAGCGGCATAATAAGAACCCAATAATTAAATAGGTATGCTAATTTCTTTAATAGAATTTAGCACGCCATTTAAGCACGTACTAGCTTTTTTAATAGTACTATATGCATAATTTGGCGACGAGCGCTCTCTATATGTACCACCTTTTTTCTTTAATTTCATCTTGTTAGTTTTGCTCCGTGGCAGAATCCATCGATACTACTACTATACAAAAGTATAAATTTTTAAAAGTCTAGAGGGCGGGGCAGTCTAGCTTGGTCGGTTTCAAGAGAGGAGAGGGCCTTTGTGATATGACAGCTCATTACTGCTGGAAGGCGGGGCCTTGTGATTTGACTACTCGTATAAATGTGCCGACAACCTGAGGAGGAGCAAAGAACCGTGTGGTATACTCAAGTTTTCCACTAGAGTACAGCGGAGGAGGACGAAACACGGCAGCCCAGTGCCATATGGCGATAAAAATGATCTAACTTGCTAGTCATCTCATTGTAAGCATTGTTCTATTCGTGCCTCGCAGAGAATGTGACACATGCGGCGAAACACCCGAAGCAAAAGAAGAAACATAGGAGAAAAAGAAGAAGGAAGATTATCACCCCCAAAAAAGAAGGAAGACGCACACACAAGTCTGGGGCGCTGCTCTCTACTACATGAATAGTTGCTGGCCGCGGAGTCGTAACTGCTTCTTCATCGCCTCCATGACCTCCATATCCTTGCGCGTCTCCTCCATCATCTTCTTCATTTTGTCCATGACGTGGGATTTCTCGACGCGAGCCTTCATCATCTGTTCCACGGTCGCATTACGTACCTTGACAGCAGCCGGGTGCTTGATGCGGAGCTTCGCCAACTCCTCCTTATTGTAACACCCTCGATGCGGCTATATCTCCCACGTGTCGAAGCACGACTTAGAGGCATAATCGCATTGAAAGCAATGTCGCAAGTGAGGTAATCTTTACACAACCCATGTAATACATAAGGGAAAGAGATACATAGTTGGCTTACAATCGCCACTTCACACAATTACATGAATAAAGCATTACATCATCCAGATACAATCAAGGTCCGACTACGGAACCAAAATAAAAGAAGAACCCCAAATGCGATAAAAGGTCCCCGATCGACCCCAACCGGGCTCCACTCTTCGATCAACTAGAACGGAACAACACAAAGGGCAAGATCTTCATCGAGCTCCTCCTTGAGCTTGGTTCGCCACCGCTCGGTAACATAGGCACCGTAAACTGGTTTTGAAGTATCCGTGAGTCACGAGGACTCAGCAATCCCATTACCATGGGTATCAAGACTAGCAAAGCTTAATGGGAAAGGAAGGGGTAAAGTGGTGAGGTTGCAGCAGCGACTAAGCATGATATGGTGGCTAACATACGCAAATGAGAGCGAGAAGAGAAACAAGCGGAATGGTCGTGAAGCTAGCAATGATCAAGAGGTGATCCTGAACACCTACTTACGTCAAACATAACACAGAAACCGTGTTCACTTCCGGACTCACGAGAAGAGACCATCACGGCTACACACTCGCTTGATGCGCTTTAATTCGGATCTGGTGTCAAGTTGTCTACAACCGACATTAACAAATTCCCATCTGCCACATAACCGCGGGCACGGCTCTCGAAAGTTTATACCCGCAGGGTGTCCCAACTTAGCCCATGACAAGCTCTCGCGATCATCGAAGGAATAGACCTTCACCCAGAAGACCCGATCGCCCTCGGAATCCCAGACATCAAGACATTTCGACAATGGTAAAACAAGACCAGCAAAGCCGCCCGATCGCCGACAATCCCGATAGGAGCTGCACATATCTCGTTCTCGTGGCAACACCGGATGAGACATGCTACGAGTAAAACCAGCCTCGAATTGCCACGAGGTGGCCCATGAAAGTGCTCGGTTCGACCAACACTTAGACAAGCACCGCCCGGGGCTAAATAAAGATGACCCTTGGGTTGGCCGACCCAAGGAAGGGTATAGGTGGTGGTGAGGCAAATGGTAAAACCAAGGTTGGGCCTTGCTGGACAAGTTTTATTCAAAGCGAACCGTCGGGGGTCCTATAAATCACCCGACCAGCGTTAGGAACGCAAAAATCCGGGAACATAACACCGGTATGACGGAAACTAGGGCGGCAAGAGTGGAACAAAACACCAGGCACAAGGCCGAGCCTTCCACCCTTTACCAAATATATAGATGCATTAATAATATAAGAGATATTGGGATATCCCAACAAAACCCTGTCCACCATGGAGAAATCTTCAACTTCACCTGCAGCTAGCAACGCTATAAGAGGGGCTGAGCAAAGCGGTAACATAGCCAAACAACGGTTTGCTAGGAATGGTGTCAAAGGTTAGAGGTTCATGGCAATTTGGGATGGCTGGACAAACAGGTAATAGGTAGCGCAGCATAGCGAAAGAACGAGGCAACTAGCATAGAAATGATAGTAGTGAGATCCAGGGTAGCGGTCATCTTGCCTGAAATCCCGCAAGGAAGAAGAACGAGTCCATGAAGAAGACGAACGGGAGTCGTCGAACGAATCCTCACAACTCCGGTACGGAACCGAAGCTAACGAGAGAAGAAAACAGGAAAGAAGCAAACAACATAGTAAACAACCATCGCATAAACATGGCATGATGAACAACCAAGTATGATGCATGTCCGGTTTAATGAAGCATGGCATGGCATGGCAAAGTGCAACAAACAACACTACAACTTAAATGGAGCTCAATATGCAACGAGTTGCATATTGACAAAACACCACATGCAATTATTTAGTTTGCTCTCGTTATAAGCTACTCAACAATATTAAATGTTGTTAAACATGGCAAGGGGTGAAGCACAACAAAACTACCTAGCTAGGCAAGTTTAAATGAGGCCGGAAACAACGAACAACAAATCCAGAAAATCCTCATATGCAAATTATGAATTTGGTACTGTTCTGCCCTAAACCATATTTTAAAGTTGCTAAACAGGAAAATAAAGTGGACCATGTTAATCTAGGCATTTTTCCACCCCATTTACATATAAAGTACATTTAATTCCGAGCTACGGTTATTTAGTTATGAATTAAATCATTTTAACATGGCATTTAAGCAAATTTAAACAAACATCATTTTAATCATTTCAAACATGGATGAAAATGGCATATTATGAAACTAGATGAAATTCTAAGCATTTTACATATAAAGTTTGTTTTAATCCGATGCACCGTTAATTAGTTATTGATGCATGAACATGAGGGTTTTTTGTGTAAAACAGAAATACACTGGATAATTAGGAAATTCGCTGGACAGGAAAAAAAATGCTATCGGGCCGAACTACTGGGACTGGGGCACTGGATCTGGGCTGCTCACCCATGGGCTTCGGCCCGGTCGGGGAGGCAGAGGAGGCCGGCTTGGCTGGACCAGGAGCAGAGCGAGGCCCACCAGGGCGAGGGGGCGCTGGGCTGGGCCGCGGGGCCCATGAGAGAGGAGCTCGTCCTCCACCCGTGCTCCTCACGGGAAGGAGGCCATGGCGGCGGCTCCGCTGGAAGAGGACGCCGGCGAAGGTCAGGGGCGAGGCGCGAAGGGCCCAGCCGGATCCGGGCGGATCCGGCCCCGGGGACCCCATTCCCGGCGGCAGCAGCGTCTGCAGAGCATGGCGGCGCGAGATCCGGCAGCGAGCGCCACGACGGCCCTGCGGGGAGAAGAGAGAGGCCATGAGGAAGAGGGAGAGAAGGGAGAGGGCGAGGTGCGAGGGGGCGGAGAGGTGGACCTGCTCCGGCGAGATCAGGTCGCCGCCGGTGAGGAGCTCCGGTGGCGGGGTCGCAGGGACGAGGCCAGGCGAGGCGCGCCTGATCCCATCGGGATCGAGCGGGAGGGGCGAGGCGAGCGCCAGGGGCGTGCGGCGGCGCGGCGCGGGCGCCTCGGGCCCAGATCGGCGGGGCGGGCCGCAGATGGGCTCCGCGGCGTTGATGATGTGGCGCGCCGGATTGGTCCGGGGCGCGGCGGCGGCGGCGCCAAGTGGCGGGCTGCGGCTGGCGGCGGCGGAACCGAGGTGGGAGGTGGCTGGCTGCATGGAAATTGAGGGAGGAGGTTGGTGGAGGCCAAAAATGGCATGGGAGGCGTCTATATATAGAAAGGAGCTAGGGTTTGAGGGTTTGGGGCCGTTTCGGGGCCTCAGATCGACATCGGACGGCTCCGGATCGAGGGGAAGTGTAGGAGGGCTAGACGGGCTGTGAAGAGAGGCCTCGAGCCGAGAGGAGAGAAGAGAAGAGAGGCCCGGCAACAGTTTCCGAATACCGAAAACGTCAGACGCTAGACCGACTATGTCGCGGTTATATATTTAACGGTTGGGCAGTCAAACGAACTCCGAATGCGACGAAACTTGACAGGCGCTCTGTCTACACTATAATAAGACCGCATGCCAAGCTTCAACCCATTCCGAGAACATTTTTATGCCGCTTATAAAAATAATATTCGAAGGTGCCGCGGGCGCGTGCGAGTGTGGTCTGGACTCCGAACGGACAACGGAGAGAACCAGGAGGACCCGAACGGATGCAAGTTTTGAAAAACATGCAGATGAAATGCAGATGATGACATGGCAAAATGCAACACGCAAGCAAAAGACATGGAAACGACGGCGAATAACTGGCAGACACCTGGCGCAGCAAATCCGGGGCGTTACAACACTGCACCACTACGAGAGGATCTCGTCCCGAGATCTAGGATGGCACCGGAGGGAAAAGGAAGAGGAAGATGGGAGGTAAAACTAAGTTGCTTCTTTGACGAACGAGTGAAACCACGAACCTTGAGAGGTTGAGAAATTTAGAAGAAAGAGTATAACAGAGATGAACGAGATTGCAAAACAATCCGTTAGAAAAGAGGAAGAAGGAGTACAACGAGAACCAAGAGGTTTAGTGATAAGATAGATATTTAAACCACTCCGGTTAAAACTAGATAGAGAAGGGATAAGATTGGTATAATTTGGGCAGCACTCCGACTGTAAATGGATTGAATTGAACATGAACTTGACAAGATGAGAGCATACTTGATGAAATCAACAACACACTGCCTCCGGAACTATTGAAAGAATTGCACAATGGGTAAGAAGGATTTCAGACAGCACTCAGGTTGAAAAGAGAGGCAAAACTTGATAAGATGAAGGAACTTGAATGAGAACACAACACTTCGGTTAAATGGATAAGCATGAAAAGAACATGATCCTCACAATACGAGATGATGAGAGGAAAGAGCGACATCACAATGCCTCCGGAAGAAATGAAAGAATGAAATGGAATGAACGGGGGGAAACAATATCTTGAGAGAGCACGCTTACAAGAAATGCAAGAACGGAGTTGTTGGAAAAACCAACAACGAAATGAATAAGCTTGTAGTGGCCTTATGGAAAACATCTCAAGACTATGAGGTGACATCCGGCCACTAACGGAAACAATTGCTTGCTTGAGATTAACGAAGAGATGAAAGCTGCTTTCGCCGAGAGGATAGGTGAAAACTTGGATCATTGATAAACACCATAATAGCAACATTCCTTAGGGAAGGCTTTAGGTGAAATCTTTACCAAGATAACTCCAACGAAGAGATTGATGGATTTAAAATACCTCATTCTTGACAACATATGAATCATGAAACAAGAAGGAAATTGTCAAGAGTGACATAACACCATCTCAAAAGATAAGATAGAAGGAATTGCACTTTGGAATGCAAGATGAAGAATGCTTGAACTCCTCAAAACAAAACATGTGTTGAGCACCATGTTTATTTTAGAGTATAGCTTGGCGGGTCATAACTTCAAGAAAAAACTTGAAGAACAAATCGAGAATGAAAGGAATCCTTAATGAACCACCATTTAGAGCCTCCATGAAGAACTCCGGTAATAGAAGGATGATGAAAAGAAAGAGAAGTTGAAAACACAAGGTGAATCCTTGCGATGATTTAGATGGATCTCCGTGATAAATTAGAGCTTGGAACTCCGGGAAAAAGAGAAGATGAAACAAATGAAACCGAGGATTTTAAGGGCCTCCGGAATAAAGAATTAATCACTTGGATGAACAAGAATAAGAATTATGTTATGCTTATCCTTCACCAATTTAAATTGATGACAAACAACGGATTTGGCATACTACTTATTCTCGTAGAAAGGATTAAGAGAAATATGGCGTAAACTTGAGAAGGTCTTGATGGAACCACCGGTGGGGTTGAAAAGAACGAATGAATTGATATGATAACGAAAGAGGTGAAATCTTGAACGAACCACCGTAAGAATTGAAAATGAAAGTAGCAAAGCACAATTCACCAGGAAGAATTGGAAAACGAATGAAGATATTTGTGGGGATTTAGATACATGAGAACGAAGAGGTCATGAACTGATTAGAGGGTATTTGAGCGATGCACCGGAAGAATATAGAGAAGACGAGCAAAAGGCTGAGAATGAATAACCCGAAATGATGGCCTTCGTAGGAATAAAATGGAAAGAACTCACGAAATGCTCCGGATGGGTGAAAAGAATTCCCATAATCGAAAACAGTTATGAGAGGATGGCATCAAACTAGAACCATGAATCTTGAAGAGAATATAGCAAGATTAAAGAGAAACTCTTCTTCGATCTTCAAATGATGAGAATGACAACGAGAAACAACACCAAGAATTATTGAGGCACACCGGAAGAATCAAAAGCGAAGAGGTTGAGCCAACTATGAAAAGAATTTGAAAGATTTTGGAGAAAAGCATTTGACTGATGATAACTCATTCTTACGTCAAACTTGGAAAGCATTTAAGAATAACTCCGGAATAATTAGAAGAGTCAGGTAAGATCCTGGGAAAAGACCTGTGGGTTAGAGCCCACTCAAAAGAACACCGTTGAAAAGATTTAAAAGAGATGTTGCACCGGTTGAATAAAATGGCTTGAATGAGATAACAACCTCAAAATAGCTTGAACGGGTTAAGAATGGAAACACAAATCTTCGAGATATCTTGAGCACTCCGGAATAACAAATAGCGAGAAGTAGAATGATAATGAGGTGCACCGGTATGATAAGACATTGAAATGAGGAAAAAGGTATGATCAACAAAACTTGACTTGAATCCACCGGAGAAGAGAAAGGAAAGAGGAATGACGAACTAGTAGAACATCTTCTTGAGAACCACCAGGTAAGAACATTGACAGAAGAGAATGGAGAAACTTCACAAAAAATAAAAGGATACTTTGTAAAGAAATCTGTGTCCTTGAAGAAAAAGGTTGGGAGGGTGGGAAAACAAAGGCAATTTGGGGAAGATGGAACAAACACCGTTGAGAAGAAATGATAATTGGTCTTGCTGATGGGGAGAATGATGGGATCATCTCGAAGAGAAACACACCGGTTGGAAAAGGATTAACATGACAACCTCAATGATGAAAAAGGATTAGTATTCACATAGAAATATGAGAACACCGTTTAGGAAAGGTATGGATTCAACATTTGACTTTGAAGCAACTCGAATACCACGAATAACACAAAACAAAGGATTTGGCTTACAGAATAAGCCGGAACAAACATATGATAGAGATTTCGTCCAAGTTTTCGTGGTGGGGCCTACACGGGCTCAATCGTTCCAGTACCATCATGTACAAGGCAGTGCACATGACATACGAAGCGTCCCCGAGTCGGCATAGCCAAGGACTCTTTAAGACACAACGAGACCACTGTAAAACCAACCGTGAATAGGCGGACCACTAGACGTCGAACCCCAATTTCATATCATACATCCGTCGGAAAGATATCCTAAGAGCTACTTGAATTCCCACCTATAAAACTCCCGAAACTTTCTGGTTATGCAATCTGGTGTTGGGGATACAGGGGAGCAATATATCTCACCCAAACTAACAATCCCTACATCCAGCTGTATCCATCCGTCAACACATAACCAAGAAACCTTCGGAAATCGTGTACCTCAACCTTCAAAAGCATCCGTTATACCAAGTCATGGCAATACTCCCGTACTCACCTCAGTACTGGGTTAGCGGGGTTATCTCACCAACAACTGCATAAAAGAGATTTTCGATGTCGGCGATTAAACTCGGGTATTCCAGAACTGCAACGATAAAATTATGACGACAACACCTCAGAGCTCAACTCCCCGGGACACTGCCACAACCCCTAAATGTCAGGAGGCACCAAGAACAATGTTGTCATCATAAAACCATCGGAACGATTCTAAGATACCCGCGTGATCCTAAAAAAAAATTTTAGTGAAATTTGAGAAGAGAAGAGTCAAAACTATACGTCAGATACCTCACCGTAAGGTCAAGGGACCGAGGAGTAAAAAGAATTCCTAAACTCTCCGATATATATAATCCTAAATGACTCAAAACATTTTTCTAGACACAACTCGCCGCTAAAAACGATCAAGCAAAGGGGCTCCTAAGGTCGGGAAGGCTCGATTACCAACTTGTAACACCCTCGATGCGGCTATATCTCCCACGTGTCGGCACGACTTAGAGGCATAACCGCATTGAAAGCAATGTCGCAAGTGAGGTAATCTTTACACAACCCATGTAATACATAAGGAAAGAGATACATAGTTGGCTTACAATCGCCACTTCACACAATTACATGAATAAAGCATTACATCATCCAGATACAATCAAGGTCCGACTACGGAACCAAAATAAAAGAAGAACCCCAAATGCGACAAAGGTCCCCGATCGACCCCAACCGGGCTCCACTATCGATCAACTAGAACGGAACAACACAAAGGGCAAGATCTTCATCGAGCTCCTCCTTGAGCTTGGTTGCGCCACCGCCGGTAACATAGGCACCGTAAACTGGTTTTGAAGTATCCGTGAGTCACGAGGACTCAAAGAATCCCATTACCATGGGTATCAAGACTAGCAAAGCTTAATGGGAAAGGAAGGGGTAAAGTGGTGAGGTTGCAGCAGCGACTAAGCATGATATGGTGGCTAACATACGCAAATGAGAGCGAGAAGAGAAACAAGCGGAACGGTCGTGAAGCTAGCAATGATCAAGAGGTGATCCCGAACACCTACTTACGCCAAACATAACACGTAAACCGTGTTCACTTCCCGGACTCACGAGAAGAGACCATCACGGCTACACACTCGGTTGATGCGTTTTAATTCGGATCTGGTGTCAAGTTGTCTACAACCGGACATTAACAAATTCCCATCTGCCACATAACCGCGGGCATGGCTCTCGAAAGTTTATACCCTGCAGGGGTGTCCCAACTTAGCCCATGACAAGCTCTCGCGATCATCGAAGGAATAGACCTTCACCCAGGAAGACCCGATCAGTCTCGGAATCCCGGTACATCAAGACATTTTGACAATGGTAAAACAAGACCAGCAAAGCTGCCCGATGCGCCGACAATCCCGATAGGAGCTGCACATATCTCGTTCTCAGGGCAACACCGGATGAGACAGGCTACGAGTAAAACCAGCCCTCGAGTTGCCACGAGGTGGCCCATGACGACTCGGTTCGACCAACACTTAGACAAGCACCGCCCGGGGCTAAAATAAAGATGACCCTTGGGTTGGCCGACCCAAGGGAAGGGTATAGGTGGTGGTGAGGCAAATGGTAAAACCAAGGTTGGGCCTTGCTTTGGACAAGTTTTATTCAAAGCGAACTGTCGGGGGTCCCATAAATCACCCGACCGCGTTAGGAACGCAAAATCCGGGAACATAACACCGTATGACGGAAACTAGGGCGGCAAGAGTGGAACAAAACACTGCATAAGGCCGAGCCTTCCACCCTTTACCAAATATATAGATGCATTAATAATATAAGAGATATTGTGATATCCCAACAAAACCCTGTCCACCATGGAGAAATCTTCAACTTCACTGCAGCTAGCAACGCTATAAGAGGGCTGAGCAAAGCGGTAACATAGCCAAACAACGGTTTGCTAGGAATGGTGTCAAAGGTTAGAGGTTCATGGCAATTTGGGATGGCTGGACAAACAGTAATAGGTAGCGCAAAGATAGCGAAAGAACGAGGCAACTAGCATAGCAATGATAGTAGTGAGATCCAGGGTAGCGGTCATCTTGCCTGAAATCCCGCAAGGAAGAAGAACGAGTCCATGAAGAAGACGAACGGGAGTCGTCGAACGAATCCTCACAACTCCGGTACGGAACCGAAGATAACCAGAGAAGCAAACCGGAAAGAAGCAAACAACATAGTAAACAACCATCGCATAAACATGGCATGATGCACAACCAAGTATGATGCATGTCCGGTTTAATGAAGCATGGCATGGCATGGCAAAGTGCAACAAACAACACTACAACTTAAATGGAGCTCAATATGCAACGAGTTGCATATTGACAAAACACCACATGAAATTATTTAGTTCGCTCTCGTTATAAGCTACTCAACAATATTAAATGTTGTTAAACATGGCAAGGGGTGAAGCACAACAAAACTACCTAGCTAGGCAAGTTTAAATGAGGCCGGAAACAACGAACAACAAATCCGGAAAATCCTCATATGCAAATTATGAATTTGGTACTGCTCTGCCCTAAACCATATTTTAAAGTTGTTAAACAGGAAAATAAAGTGGACCACGTTAATCTAGGCATTTTTCCACCCCATTTACATATAAAGTACATTTAATTCCGAGCTACGGTTATTTAGTTATGAATTAAATCATTTTAACATGGCATTTAAGCAAATTTAAACAAACATCATTTTAATCATTTCAAACATGGATGAAAATGGCATATTATGAAACTAGATGAAATTCTAAGCATTTTACATATAAAGTTTGTTTTAATCCGATGCACCGTTAATTAGTTATTGATGCATGAACATGAGGGGTTTTTGTGTAAAACAGAAATACACTCGATAATTAGGAAATTCGCTGGACAGGAAAAAAAATGCTATCGGGCCGAACTGCTGGGACTGGGGCACTGGATCTGGGCTGCTCACCCATGGGCTTCGGCCCGGTCGGGGAGGCAGAGGAGGCCGGCTTGGCTGGACCAGGAGCTGAGTGAGGCCCACCAGTATGGGGGGCCTGGCCGGGCCAAGGCCCATGAGAGAGGAGCTCGTCCTCCTCCCGTGCTCCTCACGGGAAGGAGGCCATGGCGGCGGCTCCGCTGGAAGAGGACGCCGGCGAAGGTTAGGGGCGAGGCGCGAAGGGCCCAGCCGGATCCGGGCGGATCCGGCCCCGGGGACCCCATTCCCGGCGGCAGCAGCGTCTGCAGAGCACGGCGGCGCGAGATCCGCAATGAAGCGCCACGACGGCCCTGCGGGGAGAAGAGAGAGGCCATGAGGAAGAGGGAGAGAAGGGAGAGGGCGAGGTGCGAGGGGGCGGAGAGGTGGACCTGCTCCGGCGAGATCAGGTCGCCGCCGGTGAGGAGCTCCGGTGGCGGGGTCGCAGGGACGAGGCCAGGCGAGGCGCGCCTGATCCCATCGGGATCGAGCGGGAGGGGCGAGGCGAGCGCCAGGGGCGCGGCGGCGGCGGGCGCGGGCGCCTCGCCCAGATCGCCTGTGGCGGGCCGCAGATGGCTCCGCAGCGCAGGATGTGGCGCGCCTGATTGGTCCGGCGCGGCGGGCGGCGGCGCCAAGTGGCGGGCTGCGGCTGGCGGCGGCGGAACCGAGGTGGGAGGTGGCTGGCTGCGCGAAAATTGAGGGAGGAGGTTGGTGGAGGCCAAAAATGGCATGGGAGGCGCCTATATATAGAAAGGAGCTAGGGTTTGAGGGTTTGGGGCCGTTTCGGGGCCTCAGATCGACATCGGACGGCTCCGGATCGAGGGGAAGTGTAGGAGGGCTAGACGGGCTGTGAAGAGAGGCCTCGAGCCGAGAGGAGAGAAGAGAAGAGAGGCCCGGCAACAGTTTCCGAATACCGAAAACGTCAGACGCTAGACCGACTATATCGCGGTTATATATTTAACGGTTGGGCAGTCAAACGAACTCCGAATGCGACGAAACTTGACAGGCGCTCTGTCTACACTATAATAAGACCGCATGCCAAGCTTCAACCCATTCCGAGAATATTTTTATGCCGCTTATAAAAATAATATTCGGAGGTGCCGCGGGCGCGTGCGAGTGTGGTCTGGACTCCGAACGGACAACGGAGAGAACCAGGAGGACTTAACGGATGCAAGTTTTGAAAAACATGCAGATGAAATGCAGATGATGACATGGCAAAATGCAACACGCAAGCAAAAGACATGGAAACGACGGCGAATAACTGGCAGACACCTGGCGCAACAAATCCGGGGCGTTACACTTATGTTCCATGATGAGGGCCTGCAACATCTTCATCGAGGAACTACTATTCTCATGAAGCTTCTTCCAGCCGGTATTCTCGTTCTTCAGCAGGTCGAGCTCGTGGAAGAGCTTCGCCTTGTCCTCCTAAAGTTGCAGGATTTAGTCGGTCGCCTTCTTCTCCGAGGCAATGCTCTTCTTCAGCAGCATCACCAAGCCGGCGGTCAACTCCCCCTACTCATTGAGCCTAGCGGGCATGTCGTCGAGGCTCTCCTTCGGCAGCTCCTCCAAGCCATAGATGATCTCCTTCTGCTTATTGAGGTGCTTATTGAGCTGATCGGGCATGCCGTCGAGGGATAACGACTCCAGCGCCGCCAGCTCGGCATGTTCGCCTCCGCGGCTAGGGCGCTCCTAGGAGCCATCGCCTGCCCGTGAGAGATCTTTCGAGGTCTCTGCGAGGCGGCGAGCCCTCTCTCTTTTTTCGCAACCTTGGTTGCCGCTCCCATGTTACGAGTAGTTCTTGACCTAGAGATCTGCACACCAGCCATGGCAAGGACGGGCGAAGAAGAAGGAATTATGAGGAGGAAGGTAGATTAATTTTCGGTTAGGTAGTTCCCTTTTTTATATCCTAAGTACTAGCACTATTACTAAAACCTCCATAGTGGGAACACGTTTAGGTTTGGTACATACTAGTACGCTGTGAGCAGGCTTGCACTTAATTGTAGCACTAGTACTTTGGAATGTGATGGAAACAAGGTAACGATTAATTGATGGTTTTGGTTTAGAGGCCCGAAACGGCTCCCGATGAGTTTAGTGGAACATAAATTTCAAGTACTCCCTCCATCTCAGTTTACAAGGCTTGCACGTGTATCTAGGTCATCAATGTAACTTATATAAAATGAATTGTTTAACATAAAAAATATATCATTTAAAAAATAGAATATTTGAAGTTTGTAATGATATATTTTTCGCAATGTATGCCTCTTATTAATTTGGTCAAATTAACGACCTAAGTACACGTGCAAGACTTGTAAACTGAGATAGAGTAAGTACTACACTGCTCAAATGCGGTCGCAAAAGTCAGTGATGTAACTAGTCGTACATGTTAGACCAAGCCGATGCATGTCCCTTCGGTGAGACGCGGGTCCGACCGACCGTCTATTGGTGTGACCAACCGTAAAGTATTACGCGATGGAGGCTTCTGTTTGTGGCTTCGGTTGATTGTCATGACCAAGCATTCTAAAACTAATGATAAATCAATTACCATCTTTTTCCAAACGACCAAGTATTTTCACTGGAATACAATACATACAGATGGAGTGATTGTCAAGGTTGCAAACCGACATGGCATTGCAAGTTCACTGCAGCAACAACCGACTAGGTCACTGCATCGCTGGCGGGGAAGGAGGGCAGCTCACCTGGCCTATGATGCATGCCTAGCGGCGCCATCGCAACTGGTCCCAGGATTTGGTTTCTGCTACCACCCATTTGAACAGTTGCACTAACTGCTCATGCCATTGCACAGGCATGCGCGTTCTTTCCTCCGCAGTCGACTCTGTGAATATGATCTCTGCCATTAGCCCTAGCTTGAAATCAACGTGATGCTGCCAGATGCTGACGTCCCTCGGCATCTCTCCCCTCAGATTGACTTGTGCCTCTGCCTTGTGCTGCACCGGGCGCAACTCCTAGGAACTTCTCCCCAATTGATGTGACGCTTCCTCGATCCAATTTGCCCTTGCTGCCCACCACCTGGAATGCAGCCCTGGCATGTCCTCCGGCGCCACCGATTTATTATTCCAGGGCAATGGATCCCCTCTAAAACACATGTGGGTTTCGCTCAAAGGCGGTAGTGCTGCGGGCCACAGCGAGAGGGCAGCCCGCGGGATCCTGGGATCTACCTAAGGGATTATCCATGGCGGGATCCGGTGGGCGAGGCAGGGAGGTGATCCTAGGCGCTGGGAGAGCCCTACGAGGCTAAGATAAAGATAGTACTACTCCACTCCGTCCATATTTAAATACAAAGGCCACCAACAGTAGCCCTAGCAAAATTTGATCATGCTGCATGTGTCCTGGTTTATTGGCCCCCTTTTTTGTGCCACTTTTTATGACATGCATAAATATTATGTTACTTTAAAATATGGTCAAAAATTGGCACAAAATATGAAGGAGACCAATGGAAGTAGCAACCCATGATTTAACTACTCGCATGCACGCAGTGGAGTAGTAATGTCTTTCTTCCTCCCTCACATCCACTCAATTTGCATGCGCTGTATTAATTGACCATCATTGAAGTGAAGGACTTTACACGCGTCAAATTATCACATGGGGTGGATCTTCGTACAAAAATGCGTCCCCCATGTACCCATGTGTGTGTGTGAGGGAATGAGTGCGTGCGTGGCATGCGTGCACATCTTCGCTTCGTGCATGTACCGCCAGTGTGCCTCAGAGAGCACGAGTACATTCTTTTGGAACCAGTAGCACGTCACTATGATCAATCCACACAAGGAAGTCGCGACAACGCCTCCACATGTGCCAAGTGTCTTCATGAACTATAAGAGAGACAATGTGTAGTGTGCTATTGGAATTCTAATTTATGTGTTTTGCACATACTCGAAGTACTAGTAAGGTACACGTGCATCGCATGCATCACATTTGGCAACCAAAATATGAATAAATACCACACTATAGCATGTAAACTTTGAGTCATATATGCCTGATGTAGACATTCATTTAATTCTTATAGTTCATCTCATTCAAAATCAATTAGTTTTTATAAAAAAGCTAGGTCCTCTTTGATTCGTAGGATTTCCAAAACGCGGGAATAGGAAAAACATGGGATTAGAGTGGAATGTCGTCTTGAATCCAACAGGATTGTATGAGTGTTTGATTGTGCATAGAAAAACGTAGGATTCTTTCTCAGAGGTTTGAGTGGATGGGATGTTTCCTATGAAATCTAGTGCAAATGAATGCTATGCAAAAATTCCTATGGTTGACAATCCTATGAATCAAACAACCAAGATAGGAAAAATTCCTAAGGACTAGAATCCTCCAAAATTTCTTTGAGAATCCTTTGAATCAAAGAAGCCCTTAATCTATTTTATGATTCATGTAATTGTGCGTTGTAAAGCATAAAGTAAAAAAAATAATGGCAATTCAACTAGAAAAAAAGTTTGGGAAGTTATGATACAGAAGATTCTAGAACAAAGGAGAAGCACTTGTGTTTCGAGGTTTGTGCATTATGCTTAAGTTCAACCATGGAGTCTGCTAGATTGTACATGTAGCAAAATCCGGTGGGGGCTAGAAGATGTGTGAGGGGCCAAGTGGAGGGAGACTATGAAGGAGTGCACAAGTGTGAGATTGATATTTAAAGAGAGGGGGCGAGAACATGCGTTGTTGCGCACAGTGGCGGAGCCATGAAAAATAAATGAGCTAGGAGGCCAAGCATTGCTAATCCTTTACGAGGAGGGCCAATTCATCAACTTAAACCATTTTACCAGCAATTGTCTAATGATCACATTCATATTAGCCTCGATATATAGTGATGTTAGGGGGGGCAGGGCCCTTGCTGCCCCCTGTCTTCGCCACTGTGTGCGCGTCAGAGAGATGAAGCGGAAGGCATGGATGATGAGAGGGGACGTTGGATATATAATTAATGTGGGTGTATTAGCTATGTAATCCTATATAGAGAGGTAAAGATTGATTGATGTGGACGTGGGAAAGAGGGTGATACCTCACTAGATATATAGATTAATCGGTTTGTGTGGAAAACTGGGAGAGATATAGCTATATATACACACACATAGAGGAACATCGATCATTTCGCATGCACGTGCGAGATAAAGAATGCCCGATATGATGGAGAGGGGGGGTGTGCATGCATGGGAGACTGACTTGAAGAAAAAGATTGCATGTGTGCGATGGATAATGCCGACTGGTAGTGTGTGTGCATGCATGCACGAGAGAAAGTTAGTGGTACAATTATAAAGAGAAGATGACTGTGTGGGTGTAAAAGACTAGGTGAGGTCATAATCAATGTAAAGTTGAATTCAAATATTTGAATAAGAGATCATGATGTTTGAAACCCATGCTTGCATGAATATAACTGAGATATATGCGGTGTGTTTGGAAACGAGCATGTTGTACTGTATACACATTGAACAAGGTCGGACTGATTTGAATTTGAGATACCGATGGCAGACATCTTTGGCCACATTGCAACCGTGCATGGACACACTATTTTAATTGGAGATGATGGGTGGCTTTCGCATCACATATATATATCCATACCCCTATGTATTATATTTTATATTTTTTATATAGTCTGTGGATAACTTTAACTTTGAAAGATGGTCACTGGATGAAGCCAATCCGATGGTGCGCAGATGGTAAATTTGAGCACTAGTGGTTGTTGGATATCATCTAGATTCCAGCAAATTTTGCCACATGTACAATCTAGAAGACTCCATGGTTGAACTTAAGCATAATGCACAAACATCAAAACACATGCACTTATTCTTTGTTCTAGAATCTTCCGTATCATAATTGCTCAAATGTTTTTCTACATGATTTGCCATTATTTGTTTTTACTTTATGCTTTACAACGCACAGTTCCATGAATCTTAAAATAGATTAACTTTCTTATAAAAACTAGATGATTTTGAATGAAATGAACTATAAGTATTAAACGAACATCTAGATCATGCATATATGACTCAAAGCTTACATGCTATAATGTGGTATTTATTAAGAATTTGGTTGCTCATGCATGCAATGCACGTGTACCTTACTAGTCTAAATGGTGTATATGTGTGTGTTGTGCATGTTAAACACATTGTACATAGTATCATACATGGTTTAGATTCCAAACATCTAGCTAGAGCATACATGTACTATGATTTGAATTCAACATAAAATGGATACATATATTTGAATTTGAGATCGTATGTACATGTAGTTCGTATTTATATAGGAATTAACTTCTCCTATATTCATGTCATGTGTTGTGAAGATAATATTTAGATGGTTGTATAACTAACCTGAGTACAATCCCATTCAAACAGGGAAAATGTACTCAAATTTAGTCCATATACTAGATAACACACATTGTTTTTTTATTGTTGAGGGAAGTGCATATTTGTTTTGGTACTGTACACGTTATCTTTGAATGCATTTCTAGTAATATAGTAAAACAGGACATGGCTCTCTCTAGTGATGAGGTGCGAATTGTCTTTTTTTTGGTACACGTTAAGCTTGTTCTACAGAAATTTTAAGCCGCGCCTTGTTATGCCGAAATTTCAAGCTAGCATCTCTGTCTATCGTGCTGCAAAACTCCTGCCTCTTCAACTCGCGCCTTGTTAGCCTCAAATATTTAAGATATATCTTCGTCTCGTTGTGCTCCGAAAACTCCCTCCATCTCAACCCGCGCCTTGCTATCCCAAAATTACAACGCGCGCGAAAACTCCCACCACCTGAGAAATCTCGACACACGAAATGCCCATGATACCCCTGAATCGAAAGAACCGCCTAGCTCAAATCGGTGGGGCTACTTTTGTAACTTACCCCACATTTCGGACAAGCGCGTCCCTAAGCCATTGTTCCCCACTCCCATCCCATCTGCCCACCCATTCGTACACCGAGGCCGCAAAAACCCGCGAAGCCCCACACCCTCCTCCGTCCACCACCCAGCCAGAGCCTCTTCCCCGATGACGTCATCCATGGCAACACCTCGACGTCCCTCATCTACCGTACCGGATGAGGATCTGTTGTCGATCTCGTCGTCCGGCTGGTTCAGCCACCCCAGCCTCCACCTCCAAGGAGCTGCCCCAACGTTCCCCTTGTCTTTCGCGCCACCTCAATTCCCACACCGCCATCTTCACATGCACCGCCGGAAGAGCAGCATCATCACTGTTTCCTCGGATGAAGTTGAGGCCTAATCGGCGCCAACAAATAGCTTGTACACTAATCGCCGCATTTTCTTCTTGATTCGATCTCACGGTGCTGTCGGCGCTCGGTCCCAAGCTGACATGGTGTGGCTCCATCCACGGCGGCGTCACCGGCCACTTCCTCCATGGCATCGCTCCCTCGGTGGCGACGTCCACATCAGTAGGAGCTGCTGCTGCTTTAGCTCTCACTCGCGCTGCTGCTCTGCTCTTTCTCTCGGTCCCCTGCCTGGTCTGCTTTTGCAATTGCTCTTGCTCTTTCTCTAACTAGCGCTACTGCTCTTGCTCTTTTCTCTTGCTTGCGATGCTGCTCCGATTTGGCAACACTTCAGTCGATTGAATCGACTTTTGGGTCAGTCGATTTTCAGCAGGGGGGCTCGCCAGAGTTAAGGAAGAACCAGCCGCAGTAGGGAGCGGGGCTCGCCGGAGTGGTACCCCACTATCTATCTTAGGGTTCAGGGTGGGGGCGGTGGTCGCCAGCAGTGGTGGGGCGGTGGCGTGGGGATCGCCGCGAAAAAGCTCAGCATGGGGGCGCCTAGAGGGATGGCCGGGCGGCGGCGGACCAACGGTGGGGAGTGGTTTTGGGGCAGGCAAGGCGGCGCACCACCGGTCCCAGGCGGCAGGGGGTGGCGGTTTGGCCGGTGGTGGCTGGCGGCTCAGGGGAGTGGAGGTTGAAGATGAACTGCATGCCCTTGATTTCATATCCAACAGTTGGAAATCGACTGACCAGAGATGAAAAAGTCAGTCGACTCACATGTAGCCTCACCTTGATGCTGCTACACGACCAGCTGCCCCGGCTCACGAACGCGCTGCTGCTACTGCTTTTCTGCTACTAGTGCGTTCAGTTTCGATAGTAAAATTCAGTTTCGATAGCAAAAATCAGTTTCGACGGTAAAGTTCAGTTTCGACAGTTAAATTCAGTTTCGACAGTTAAGTTCAGAGATGAGCGGCTGATGTATTTTACATCTAGCACTTTGTGGTTATGTATTTTACGTCATCTATTGGAGATGCTATTAGAATTCCACTCAGGTTAATGTTGTCTCTCTTGTCCTGCTTCAGCCCCAGCGTCGTACAACTCACCGGAGCTGCTCCAATGACGAAACCCTCCATCACAGCAGAGGAGTACCCCGGGCTTCAAATTCAGACGCCTAAGATCTTCTTCCCCTCCTCCAACAGCCAAGTCAGCCGGAGCATCCTCACCGGCCAACCCAATCACGCTAAGATCCACATGGCTTCGCCAAAGAGGTTGTACACTTGTTGCATCTCTTTTTATACTCTACATGTTATATATATTGTCCACTGAGCACACATAGTAATGTGAAATACGATTATTTTATCCTACTATATGACAAGCAGTGAGGTACCAGGCAACTTAGCTATCCGTGATGGACTCTCTTGAATGCCATCATTATTTATCTCTGCGCGTGTGAGCTATGCATATGTCGATGGGCCTGGAGTTGAGCTAGTAGGGCAGTGGCCTGGGTCCAAAGTAGTAGAAGTAGCACAAAAACATTTTTTGAGTGTAGGCTTTTCCTTGCTCAAGCCTGCCTACTAGAATCGCCAGTGCTTGAAAGGAAAAGTGAAGGAAAAACATAGGAATTGGAAAGTTTCCTATGGTACTACTATTCATGCATTTGGTTCAAAGGAATGGAGCAAAGGAAAACTATAGGATTTGTTCCTTTAGTGTCTCCTTGAAAGAAAAACCGTAGGAATTTTAATTTCCGCTTGTCCTCCTATTCAAATTCCTATTCATGAAGCACAAGACTAAGAGATAGTAGCATAATAGCATTATAACCATACCTTTTTTGTGGTTTGACTTAATCTCACCATGCTTCTTTGCATCATGTGATCTTCCCATTCTTGTGAACCAAACACCCTGATTGGCAGAAATCTTGTGTTTTTAAATTCTCCGTTTTGCACGTGCATTCCTATCCTATTCTTGTCTATTTCCTATCCCTGCATTGTTAGAATCCTCAAATTCAAACAAGCCCTTACACAATTACTTCTGTTATAGATATGTGTCAAAGAAAACCTTGTGTGGTTTGTCCTGCTCCTGTTGCGTTGTGTTCCACCCCAGCTTATATGCTCCAACGACGGAAGGGTTCACCACAGCAGGGATCCGCTCTCCAGACTATCTTTCGCTGCCTTAGATCTTCTTCCCCGACGCCAGCAGCCACGACAACTGCATTACCATGATCAACTAAGCAGATGACCTTGAGGACTACACGAGTCCGCAAGAGAGATCGCACTCTTCCATGTCTGCTTACGTTATGCATCGCTTAATATGATGACATGCTACTTTATCGTTGTGTTCACCTATTAGACTACGAGTCAGGTCCAAACTATGTTGAAACTTAAGTTTTTAAATGGTTGTGAGGTACATATTGGGGCAGCAATCAGTATTATCTGTCTACTATCTGGTTAATCTCGGGTGTCTACTATGAGTTTCATGTTGGGTGCAAACAAACATTAAACGAGCCATTATCTGTATTTTTAACTAAAGCTATTATCTTCCTGCAATCATTCGTTTTGGGTCTATCCACAGTTTGCTACCATCACTCAGGATTTGTGCATGCACTACTTACATAATCTCACTATGTTTTATTCCTATGCATGTCAGTTATTGTACACAATGGAACTAAACATGTAGAGCAAAAGAGACGAGCCTTGCGTGGCAATAAAATTTCATGCAGATGTCGCTCCATGGTGGGCACAAAGGCAGCCCCCCTCCACCCATTTCGGATTGTAATCAAGAGGAAGATAACTATTCTGAGGGGGATTTAGAAGGAGAAGAGCACTCCTATTTACCCCCTGAGGTCTTCGCTCTAACTTGGCATGCTGATGTTGGTAATATCAAGCATATGGTGCCTTGCATTTCTTACTTTATACATCAAATATGTCATTTTCTTAGCTTAGACATGCTTTGTGTGAATGCCATATGTTTAGTTTCTTTATCGTATATGTGAATCATGCAATGCCATCTTGTTTAGCCACGCATCATATATGTGAATTTTGCAATTCCACCCTGGTTAGCCAGTCATCTTATATGCGAATTATATCATGCCATCATTTTTTATTACATGTTAAATTTGTCAACAATTTTAGTACATTCAATTACTCTTCCCTGTGCATCAGCCATTTGGCACGATCATGGAAAAATCTGGAGTGGAAACAAGGTCTTCAGAGCAGACAATGCTATCTGACGAAGCGCATTTCTTGTTGGTTACGGATAGCTCCTCAGAGGAGGATTCAGAGACAGATGACCAGTCCTGCCCCCCCCCCCCCCCCGAGGTGCATGCTCTAACTTGGCAGGGTTATTTTGCTCATATCGTGCGTATGGTATCTTGCACTGCTGTGTCATTTGCTTAGTTTAGACATGCTTTGTGTGAATGCCACATGTTTAGTGTCCAATTACCATATATGTGAATTATGCAATGCCATCTTGTTGCAAGACATTATATATGTGAATTATGCAATGCTATCTTGTTGCAAGGCATTATATATATGAATTATGCAATGCCATGGTGTTTAGCCAAGCGTCATATATGTGAATTATATCATGTCGTCCTCTTTTTGTATTTCTCATTGCATTTGTCGACAGTATATTCAACTGCTCTTCCTGTGCATCAGCCACTTGAATTGGTGATGGAGAAATCTTGAGTGGAAACAAGGTCTTCAGAGCAGACAATGCCACCTGCTGAAGCAGATATCTTGCTGGTTACAGATAGCTCTTCAGAGGAGGATTTAGAGGCAGATGACCAGTCCTATTATCCCCATGGGGTGTATGCTCAAACTTGGCAGGGTTATATTACTCATATCATGCATATGTCGTATTGCAATGCTTAGTTTTTACATCATATACACACTATTGAATGCCATCTCCTTAGTTGACACATCATATATGTGATTGCCCTCTGCTCACTTGCTTAGTATATAAATCGTATATTTGAATTATATCATGCCATGATGTTTACATATACAGCATGTATCTGAATTATGGCATGCCAAGCCATTTTCTAAAGACATAATATAGTTATATCATCTCATCATGTTTACATAGTCATCATATTTTGAATTATGTCATTCTATCCATGAATTATATCATGCCATCATGTTTCCATCGATGGCATGTTTGTGATTTATGGCATGCCAACCACTTTAATAGAATAGTTATATCATGTCATCCTGTTTACATAGTCATCATATTTTGAAGTATGTCATTCTATCATGTTTAGCTAGTCATCATACATGTGAAATTGTGTCATGCTATCCTATTTAATTAGCCATCATATATGTGAAATTATGTTTTGCTATTCTATTTGGTTAGACAACATAAATGTGAATTATTGCATGCCCTGCTTTCTTCCCTACTATCCATTGCACCTGTCTATCTTACAATGTCTGTACATTCAATTACTTTTCTTGTTTATCAGCCATTTCAATTGGAGGGGGTGATGGAAGTATCTATGGGAGTAAAAACACGGTCTTCAAAAAAGATCGTGCTACATGTCGATGCAGATAGAACCACAGTTGTACTTTCCCAAGAACCAGCCCCACCATACATAACCCAAACTCATGCAGATTGTACCCCTACCCAGTTGGACAGAGAACCAGCTACACCCCTTCTAACCCCAACCCCAACAGATAGTAACCCAGTTCCAGTTGACACAACACCGTCTCCACCATTGAGCACCCAAACACGAGCAGTTAGTAAGGCAACTGCAGTGCCCAAAGCACGAGGACCACCACTCCGAACCCCAAGTCAACGCTTAAAGCAAAAGAAGAATTGTTCTCAAGTCAGGTTCCGTTGCTATGGTTCATACTACTTTGCTCTTGCATCATTTTATTTACTCATACCAAGTAATGTCAAATTAGAAGGATGCAATTGAAACTCCAATGGAGCAACAGGTATGTTTTAAACCTGCTTCTTTAACATGTTTGCTGTTGTAACTTGCTCTATGTTGATTTCAGTTTCAATCGGATAAACAGTTATGTTCTCATGCCGTGCACATTACAAGTGTTGCTATTGTTGTCTAGTTTCCCACACTTATATTCTGTCTATGCCGCTTTGTCTTAAATAGATATGATTCGAACTGTCTCTATCTTGATTTGGCATCATAAACTAGAATGATATAGACCATACAGTGGCCATACTACATAGATATATGTTTGTTTCATGTTGTTATCCTGTCCACCTTACTACTGAACTAGTTTACCAAAATGAGTTTCATACACAACATGGTAAACATGTGATGTGTTTGTTTGTTTCCCTTTTAGAAAGCAGATAAAATATTGGAGAAGAGTACGCAGTTATGCAATGGTAAAGGAAGTAATGCAGATAAGGTTCAAGATAGTGAGGCATCCCGGTTGATCTCCAAGAAAGCTGATAAAAACTATATTGAAGACACTGAGACAACCCCAAAGTCCTGTCTTGATGTAGTGTTTGAGTTACTAGCTACTACTGCTGGCACCAGCTCTTCAAACTCGCTGCCTGAATCAGTTCGGCTTCTTGAGTCTCAACTTCAAGTTGAAAGACATCGATCAGATGTTCTGGGATAGGAAGCCGAAGGACTGGGCAAGTACCTGTAGATTTCAAATGCATACTTTCTGGTGCAACAACAAGTGCTGGAGGATTTAAGTGCCAAACAAGAGAAAGTTAATAAGCTTGCTAAGCATCTTGCCAGCATTATGGGTACCCAGGATATTGTTTCTTGAGCTCTTCTGAAGTGGTTTCAGTTCTAGACTTGTTTTGCCGCGGTGTTTATTTGCACCGGTCGCCAACTTTGGCAATCAGTGTATATGATATGCTGCTTTGTTCCCTATATTTGCACTGGTGGCAAACTTTGATGCCCAGTGGATGTAATATGTGTAATTGCCGTGATAGCCTAGCGAAAGTTACTTGCTTATTTCTTTACTTGTTGTCTTGTTTATTTGTTTGCTTGTAGTTAGTGACGATGCCATAGACCTAGGGTAGGGTCATAGGCATGTCCTAGATACCCTACCCAATGTTACTACCCTAGAGTCAAGAACATTCGAAGTATAACGAAGAACTCTGACTGAAGAAACCTTGAAGTGCAATCCACTCGACCAATTACTCCACTCGGATACCCCAATTCCATTCAACCAAGAAGAAGTCACTCGACCATACAAGAAACCACTCGGAGTGCACAAGATCTAAAGTCACTCAGGATGGCAACGGTCAGGAGTTCACTCCGTAGTATTAAAGATCATTTATAGCCCTTTATAGCTAGCGTTACCAGTAATGCCCTGTCGTAATGTACATTGAACCCTGTGTAACATAGGATGGCTGGGGTCCTGGCGCACTGTATATAAGCCACCCCCTCCACTGGCCAAGGGTTCGCACCCCCTGTAACACACACACACACACACCATATTCCAGTCGACAGCCTCAAGGCACCGAGACATGGGGCTTTTACCTCCTCCTAGAGGGGCCCGAACTTGTAAACTCGTGTGTATAACCTCGCCGTAGTTAGGACCTTGCCTCCTCATACATACCCCCTACTCTTACTATCAGACTTAGTACCACGACAGTTGGCGCCCACCGTGGGGCAGGTGTCTTAGCAACTTCCGGCAAGGTTATGATTTGTCCGATCTTCATCAACATGGTTTCCGGCGGTGGACTGGCTCTCGGTCATGAGATCTGACTCGGCACGCTCGTCTTCATCACCGACGACTCCACCTGGCTCCAGGAGGCACCTCTCGACGTCGAGGACCTTCCCGTCTACGGGGTGGCGCACTTTCGTGCGAGTGCCTGCGTCTTCCTACTGCGGCAGCCGTCGACCCAGTACCGGTCGGCTCCTTCATCGTCTTGCCTCCCTGCTGTACGCTGCCACAAGCGATCCGGTCGCTCCCTGCTTCAGCGCTGGGTAAAACACACGGTGGCCCGCTAGTCGCCCACCCCCCAAGTCGCGGCAATTAAGCCCGACGAGTCCCTCTACGATCGTGTTGACTGGCTCCGCGGACACTCTCTCCGAGTGCGGGAGTAGCGACCCCGCAGAGGAGGTCCTTATGGTCGATTCCCATCGCAGCCTACCTGGGTACTGCCGCAACAGTGGCGACGGTGGTAGGGATGGTCCTTCGTAAGTTCATGATGAGTATCAACCCCAAGCTCTCACGTCGGAGCAAAGGAATGAGCTGCATCGTTGAAACGAGGAGGCACTCCACACTCCCATCATCGGAGAAACCTCCGAGGCTCAGGCCTTGGAGGCTACGCGCCTAGCCACATTGGCCGAGCGCGCGCGGCTGGAGAACCTTCGGCATTCACTCGACGAGCATGCTCGTCAGCATATCCCAAAATCCAGTTGAGGACGTTGGCAATTGTTTCCGTCTGAACCTTGGGTATATCGTGCTCCGGTTCAGAATCTTACAGCTGCAGCCCATATAGCAGTCGATTCAGCCGTCCCAATCAGAGGCTGGAAGAGGTTTGATGCAGATCCAAGCATTGTGCCGGCGTCCTAGATTCGGGGGTATCCAGCCCTGCCTACCTGCGGCCCACCACGTGGCTCCATCAATGGCCTGGTACAGCCCGGCTTCAGCATCGACAACACAAGACCCTCACGAGGGGCCAAGCCTCACGAGGCGGATGACACCAAGACCCCCCAGGGGATCATCCTTCTTAGGCTGGCTCATGAGGGGCGGAGAGTTATATGCAAGGTTACCTCATGAGGCTCAGCTGACGTGAGCCATGAGGACCAATGCCATGCGGGCGCCAGGCGGGCGCAGAGCGCAGGTTTCCTCTTCGATGCAAAGGAGGCAAGCCACAGGCATGGAGTCCCGAGGAATTAGCCAAAGGTTTCCTGTTCGGTGCAACGAGACCAAGACCGCCAGGACGGCGGGACGGAGGTCATCGACGAGCCCACCGCAGCGTCATGACCAGAGGCTTTTTGCACGCGAAGACTACTTTTGTCAGGATAAGTTGTACTACTTGTCCCCTTTCAAATCCGGCCATTGTGGGATCCCTTCGCGCCAACATTTGGGAAGAGGACCAAGGCCACTATAAATAGGACTAGCCACCACCATAGAAATACAAGTGAGAGAGAACAGGTCGAACTACCTCACACCTCACCAGCTCAAGAACACCTCACCTCCTGAGGCTAGTTCATCCTCAGCCCTTCGAGGTAATCCACCAAAACGCTGGAGTAGGATATTACACCGCAAGGTGGCCCGAACCAGGATAATTTTTTGTGTCTCTATGTCTCTTTTAGCTCAACACGCTAGGCTTAGGAGGATCGCTAGTAAGCAGGCTTGGTAGGTTGAGATCTCCGCACGCACCCCAGAGTTTGAACCTCTCATTTGGCACGCCAGGTAGGGGTGCATCGGATCCTTGCTACATCTCGAGCTTGCGTTGGTTTTCCCCGAAGAGGAGAGGATGATGCAGCACCGTAGCGTAAGTATTTCCCTCAGTTTTTGAGAACCAAGGTATCAATCCAATAGGAGGTCACGCGCAAGTGCCTCTTACCTGCACAACACGATAGCAACTCGCAACCAATGCTTAGGGGTTGTCAATCACTTCACGGTTACTTACGAGAGTGAGAAATGATAGAGATAATATTTTTGGTATTTTTGATATAAAGATGCAAAGTAAAAGTAAAAGCAAAACAAGTTAATAAAAGTGATGGAGATTGATATGATGAGAATAGACCCGGGGGCCATAGGTTTCAGTGGCTTCTCTCAAGAGCATAAGTATTCTACGGTGGTTGAACAAATTACTGTTGAGCAATTGATAGAATTGAGCATAGTTATGAGGTTATCTAGGTATGATCATGTATATAGGCATCACGTCCGTGACAAGTAGATCTAAACGATTCTGCATCTACTACTATTACTCCACTCATCGACCGCTATCCAGCATGCATCTAGAGTATTAAGTTAAAAACAGAGTAACGCCTTAAGCAAGATGACATGATGTAGAGGAATAAATTCATGCAATATGATAAATACCCCATCTTGTTATCCTCGATGGCAACAATACAATACGTGCCTTGCAACTCTTTCTCTCACTGAGTAAGGACACCGCAAGATTGAACCCAAAGCCATGCACTTCTCCCATTGCAAGAACTACTAATCTAGTTGGCCAAATCAAACGGATAATTCGAAGAGACTTGCAAAGATAACTCAATCATACATAAAAGAATTCAGAGAAGATTCAAATATTATTCATAGATAAGTTGGATCATAAACCCACAATTCATGGGTCTCAACAAACACACCGCAAAAAGAAGATTACATCGAATAGATCTCTACGAGAGAGGGGAGAACATTGTATTGAGATCCAAAAGAGAGAAGAAGCCATCTAGCTACTAGCTATGGACCAAGGTCTGAAGTAAACTACTCACACTTCATCGGAGGGGCTATGGTGTTGATGTAGAAGCCCTCCATGGTGGATGCCCCTCCAATGAGCTCCGAACAGTGCCCCAAGATGGGATCTTGTGGATACGTAAGGTTGCGGCGGTGGAATTAGGTTTTGGCTCCCCTCCGATCATACGGGATATGTAGGTATATATAGGAGGAAGGAGTACAGGAGCTCGAGGGGCCCACGAGGTAGGGGCGCGCCTAGGGGGGCATGCCCTCCACCCTCGTGACCTCCTCGGAAGCTTCTTGGAGTAGGGTCCAAGTCTCCTGGATCATGTTCGGTGAGAAAATCACGTTCCCGAAGGTTTCATTCCGTTTGGACTCCACTTGATATTTCGTTTCTTCGAAATACTGAAATAGGCAAAAAACAACAATTCTGGGCTGGGCCTCCGGTTAATAGGTTAGTCCCAAAAATAATATAAAAGTGGAAAATAAATCCCAATATAGTCCAAAACAGTAGATAAAGTAGCATGGAGCAATCAAAAATTATAGATACGTTCGAGATGTATCAAGCATCCCCAATCTTAGTTCCTACTCGTCCTCGAGTAGGTAAATGACAAAAAAAAGAATTTTTGATGCGGAGTGATACTTTGGCATAATTTCAATGTAAATCTTCTTAATCATGGCATGAATATTCAGATCCGAAAGATTCAAGATAAAAGTTCATATTGACATAAAAATAATAATACTTCAAGCATACTAATCAAACAATTATGTCATCTCAAAATAACATGGCCAAAGAAAGTTCATCCCTACAAAATCATATAGTTAGGCTATGCTTCATTTTCGTCTCACAAAGATGTTCCCAACTTCTATACCCCCGATGACAAGCCAAGCAATTGTTTCATACTCAAATAATCTCAAACTCTTTCAACCTTCACGCAATACATGAGCACGAGCCATGGATATAGCACTATGGTTGGAATAGAATATGATGATGGGGATTGTGTGGAGAAGACAAAAAAGGAGAAAGTCTCATATTGACGAGGATAATCAACGGGCTATGGAGATGCCCATCAATTGATGTCAACATGAGGGGTAGGGATTGCCATGCAACGGATGCACTAGAGCTATGAATGCTCAACAAAATAAAACTAGTGGGTGTGCATCCAACGCTTGCTCACGAAGACCTAGGGTATTTTGAGGAAGCCCATCATTGGAATATACAAGCCAAGTTCTATAATGAAAAATTCCCACTAGTATAAACAAGACAATTTATGAGACTCACTATATGAAAAACATGGTGCTACTTTGAAGCACACATATATGAGACTCACTACATGAAGAACAAGGTGCTATTTTGAAGCACGAGTGTGGTAAAAGGATAGTAACATTGCCCCTTCTCTCTTTTTCTCTCATTTTTTTATTGGCCTTTCTTTTCTTTTTTTATTGGCCTTTCTCTTTTTTTTATTTCGTCTGGAGTCTCATCCCGACTTGTGGGGGAATCATAGTCTCCATCATACTTTTGCTCACTAGGGCAATGCTCTAATAATGATGATCATCACACTTCTATTGATTACACCATAAGGATTACAACTCGAAACTAGAACAAGATATGACTCTATATGAATGCCTCCGGCAGTGTACCGGGATGGTGCAAGGAATCAAGAGTGACATGTATGGAAAATAATGCATGGTGGCTTTGCCACAAATACGATGTCAACTACAAGATCATGCAATGGCAATATGACAAAAGTAATGCATGTCACGATGATGATGGTGGAAGTTGCATGGCAATATATCTCGGAATGGCTATGGAAATGCCATGATAGGTAGGTATGGTGGCTGTTTTGAGGAAGATAAAAGGAGGTTTATGTGTGATAGAGCATATCGTATCACGGGGTTTGGATGCACCGCCGAAGTTTGCACCAACTCTCAAGGTGAGAAAGGGCAATGCAGGGTACCGAAGAGGCTAGCAATGGCGGAAAGGTAAAAGTGCGTATAATCCATGGACTCAACATTAGTCAAAAGAACTCATATACTTATTGCAAAAATTTAGAAGTCATCAAAAATTCAAATACTACGCGCATGCTCCTAGGGGGATAGATTGGTAGGAAAAGACCATCGCTCGTCCCCGACCGCCACTCATAAGGATGCACAAGCCAGGTACACTTCATATTTCAAATTTGTTACACAACTTTAACCATACGTGCATGCTACGGGATTTGCTAACTTCAACACAAGTATTTCTCAAATTCACAACTATTCAAATAGCACGACTTTGATATTATCACCTCCATATCTCAAAACAATTATCAAGCATCAAACTTAGTTTAATTCACTCAAAAAAAAGAAAGTTTCACAAATCTTGAATACCAAGTATATTAACATTAAGCAAATTACCATGCTATTAATGACTCTCAAAATAATCTAACTGAAGCATGGGAGATCAAATTTCTTTAAAACAAATCCACCACTGTGCTCTAAAAGATCTAAGTGAAGCACTACAGCAAAAATTATCACGCTCTAAAGATATAAGTGAAGCACATAGAGCAAAGTTATCAAGCTCAAAAGGTATAAGTGAAGCACATAGAGTATTCTAATAAATTACAAATCCTGTATGGCTCTCTCAAAAGGTGTGTACAGCAAGGATGATTGTGGTAAACTAACAAGCAAAGACACAAATAATACAAGACGCTCCAAGCAAAACACATATCATGTTGGTGAATAAAAATATAGCTCCAAGTAAATTACCGATGGAAGTGGACAAAAGAGGGGATGCCTTCCGGGGCATCCCCAAGCTTTGACTTTTTGGTGTCCTTGGATTATCTTGGGGGTGCCATGGGCATCCCCAAGCTTAGGCTCTTGCCACTCCTTGTTCCATAATCCATCAAAAGAATTTACCCAAAACGTGAAAACTTCACAACACAAAACTCAACAGAAATGTCGTGGGCTCCGTTAGAGAAAGAAAACAAAAGGCTACTTCAAGGTACTGTAATGAACTCATTCTTTATTTATATTGGTGTTAAACCTACTGTATTCCAACTTCTCTATGGTTTATAAACTAATTTACTAGTCATAGATTCATCAAAATAAGCAAACAACACACGAAAAACAGAATCTGTCAAAAACAGAACAGTCTGTAGTAATCTGTAACTAACGCAAACTTATGGAACTCTAAAAATTCTACCAAAATAGGAAGTCCTGGACAATTTGTTTATTGATCATCAGCAAATAGAATCAACGCAAAAGCACATTCCTGTGATTTATCAAAACTAAATTCGTGCGTGCAAAGTTTCTGTTTTTCAGCAGAATCAAATCAACTATCATCGTAGGTTATCCTATAGGTCTTACTTGGCACAAACACTAATTAAAACATAAAACCACATCCAAACAGAAGGTAGATGGATTATTTATTCGTAAACAGAACCAAAAACAAAAAACACAAAATAAAATTGGGTTGCCTCCCAACAAGCGCTATCGTTTAACGCCCCTAGCTAGGCATAAAAGCAAGGATAGATCTAGGTATTGCCATCTTTGGTAGGCAATTCTTCAATGAGGCATCTACCTCCCTTAGAATTTTCTTTCTTTCTAGAAATTATCAAACCTTTAGGCATAAGATCAAAAAATTCATTCGTGGCAAATGGTTCCTTAATGATAGTAAAAAGATCGGGATGAATAATTATAGATTTAAGATCCGCATTTTCCTTACTAGATGTTTCACCCTTATTTTTAGGAACATACATAAGCTTGGCAATTTTAGTAGGAGGACTAGGAGTATTTTTTACGGAAGAAAAAGCGGTTCCCAAATTGGTAATGATACCCTCAAGTTTATCGATACGAGTAGAGTCTAGATATTTTTTTTCATTAACCATGGGTTCCTTCTCCTTAATATTTTTCAAAGTCATTCCTACCTTAGATCCATATTGAGTAATTTGATTATGAATCTTTTTATCTAAATTTTCAATGGATTCAATGGTAGCAACTTTGTTTTCAATAATTTCAAGCCTTTGCATAACATGCTCCAAAGTTAACGTAGTTCCATTAACCAAAAGAGGAGGTGAGCCAAATAAATCTATTAAAGCATTATAGGAATCAAAAGTATGGCTACCCAAGAAATTCCCTCCGGTAATGGTATCAAGGATATATCTATACCAAGGATTAGCGCCTACATAAAAATTGCGAAGAAGAACTGAAATAGATTGCTTCCTGGTAGATCTATTTTGAGCATTGCAAATTCTATACCAAGCATCTTTTAGATTTTCTCCCTCCCTTTGTTTAAAATTTAGCACTTCATTCTCGGGAGATAACGGAGAAGATATAAGACTAGTCATGATGACAAGCAAGCAAACTAACACACGAGCAAAAGGCAAAGGGGAAAAGGCAAACGGGAAAGAGAGGTGGAGATTGGGAAAGAGAGGGCGAATAAAACGGCAAGGGTGAAGTGGGGGAGAGGAAAACAAGAGGCAAATGGCAAATAATGTAATGCGAGAGATAGGGATTGCGATGGGTACTTGGTATGTTGACTTTTGCGTAAGCCTCCCCGACAACGGCGCCAGAAATTCTTCTTGCTATGTCTCGAGCTTGCGTTGGTTTTCCCCGAAGAGGAGAGTATGATGTAGCACAGTAGCGTAAGTATTTCCCTCAGTTTTTGAGAACCAAGGTATCAATCCAGTAGGAGGTCACACGCAAGTCCCTCGTACCTACACAACACGATAGCAACTCGCAACCAACGCTTAGGGGTTGTCAATCCCTTCACGGTTACTTACGAGAGTGAGATCTGATAGAGATAATATTTTTGGTATTTTTGATATAAAGATGCAAAGCAAAAAGTAAAAGCAAAACAAGTGAATAAAAGTTATGGAGATTGATATGATGAGAATAGACCCGGGGGGCATAGGTTTCACTAGTGGCTTCTCTCAAGAGCATAAGGATTCTACGACGGGTGAACAAATTACTATTGAGCAATTGATAGAATTGAGCATAGTTATGAGGTTATCTAGGTATGATCATGTATATAGGCATCACGTCCGTGACAAGTAGATCGAAACGATTCTGCATCTACTACTATTACTCCACTCATCGACCGCTATCCAGCATGCATCTAGAGTATTAAGTTAAAACAGAGTAACGCCTTAAGCAAGATGACATGATGTAGAGGAATAAATTCATGCAATATGATAAATACCCCATCTTGTTATCCTCGATGGCAACAATACAATACGTACCTTGCAACTCTTTCTGTCACTGAGTAAGGACACCGCAAGATTGAACCCAAAGCCATGCACTTCTCCCATTGCAAGAACTACAAATCTAGTTGGCCAAACCAAACGGATAATTCGAAGAGACTTGCAAAGATAACTCATTCATACATAAAAGAATTCAGAGAAGATTCAAATATTATTCATAGATTAGTCGGATCATAAACCCACAATTCATCGGTCTCAACAAACACACCGCAAAAAGAAGAGTACATCGAATAGATCTCCACGAGAGAGGGGAGAACATTGTATTGTGATCCAAAAAGAGAGAAGAAGCCATCTAGCTACTAGATATGGACCCGAAGGTCTGAAGTAAACTACTCACACTTCATCGGAGGGGCTATGGTGTTGATGTAGAAGCCCTCCGTGGTGGATGCCCCCTCAGGCGGAGCTCCGGAACAGGCCCCAAGATGGGATCTCGTGGATACAGAGGTTGCGGCGGTGGAATTAGGTTTTTGGCTCCCCCTCTGATCATACGGGGATACGTAGGTATATATAGGAGGAAGGAGTACATCGGTGGAGCTCCGAGGGGCCCACGAGGTAGGGCGCGCGCTCATGGGGGCGCGCCCTCCACCCTGGTGACCGCCTCGGAATCTTCTTGGAGTAGGGTCCAAGTCTCCTGGATCACGTTCGGTGAGAAAATCACGTTCCCGAAGGTTTCATTCCATTTGGACTCCGTTTGATATTCCGTTTCTTCGGAATACTGAAATAGGCAAAAAACAACAATTCTGGGATGGGCCTCCGGTTAATAGGTTAGTCCCAAAATAATATAAAAGTGGAAAATAAAGCCCAATGTAGTCCAAAATAGTAGATAAAGTAGCATGGAGCAATCAAAAATTACAGATACGTTGGAGACGTATCAATCCTCTCTTCTGTCGATGGATCCACCACCACTCCGACACCTCCATGGCCGATGCGTGCCGTGCTCGTGCCGAGCGTCGGGCCGCAGTCGCCGCCCGCGTTGCTTAGACGGCTCCGACGGGTGATGGTTGTGTCCGTCGCGCTTCATCTCCGGTGGCCAATGCTGCCACGGGCCCTGCCGGCCACGAGCCGCAAGCTTCATCGCTGCACCCGTCGGTGCATTGCGATGGGCGCACCGCTACTACGTCACTGACCCAGCAGCTTCATCATCCCACGCGCGTCGCAACCAGGCGGACGCGCAGGCCGCTCTGCTCATGGCGCGGGAGCTCCTTCGCTACCGCCGTGACCTCTATGAGGAGTGGCTCGAGCAGATCGCTGAGCTCATCAACATCGCGTACACGGGCTCCGCTGATCCGGCTCGCTCGTTGCCTCAGCAACCACCTACAGTGGGCGACATGGCGCACGGGGCTCCTCCACCACCTCCGTCCCAGGGCATCATCGTCGAGCCAAGGCGTATGGCTCCACGGTGCGACCCGCCTTGCCCTGCACCGGCTCGGGATGACGTGAGCTGCCAGGTGGTGCAGCGTCCCAGGGAGAAGCACGCGAGCTTCCAGCACCCCAGCACCAGGCCCGCGTGCCGCCGCAGGAGGTGGCGCACTCGTGCACCAAGACTAGTTTCCACCCCCTCGAAGACCTCCGGTGGCCACGGCAGGAAGCCGCGCGTTCACTCCGGAGCTCCGCAACATCGTCTGGCCAAGCAAGTTCAAGCTAGACCTGCCTCCACGCTACGACGGCACCACCGACCCCGCCAAGTTCCTGCAGCTCTACGAGCTGAGCATCCAAGCGGCCAGCGGCGACGAGAAGATCATGGCAAACTGGTTCCCGATGGCCCTCAAGGATGGTGCGTGTTCTTAGCTCCTGAACCTGACCGAGGGGTTGGTTTCTTCCTGGGAGGATATGCGCAGCCGCTTCATGGCCAACTTCCAGGGCACTCGCGACCGTCCGCCGGTCGTGGGTGACCTGCGTCGCATCAAGCAGCAACCTGGAGAGACCATGTAGAAGTATGGCTAGCGCTTCAACAATGTTCGCCTTAAGATCCCCGAGGTGTCGGACGAGGCCATCATCTCCGTGTTCACTGATGGCGTCCACAATGTCAAGATGAAGGAGGAGCTCACCATCCACGAGGATCTCTGCACCGCTCTGGAGATGTTCAACATGGAGAACAAGTGCGCAAGGGCTAAGGAGGGATCCCTCTCCCTCCTCGAGCTCCCCGATGCTGATCCAGAAGAAAAGAAGACCAATACCAAGGACGTGAAGTGCAAGAGGCCAGCCATGCTTGCAGCCGAGCTAGAGATGAAGCACCGCTGCGACCACCCCGAGTCATCCAAAAGCAACCGGCCGTTCTGCATCTTCCACAACGTTCACAGCCACAATACCAACGACTGCCAGGAGCTCAGGGCCCTCCGTGACGGGTGCCTCGGTCGACGCCCCGAGCGCAGCGATCGAGGCTAAGGTCGTGGAGGTGGCCGAGGTGGAGGACGCTGGGACAGGCGCGACCATCGTCAGGAGTGGCGCAACCAGCCTCATGAGGACCGCTGGCAGGGCCAGCCTTGCGAGGGCAACTGGAGGGAGCAGCCTCGTGAGGAGCGCCCTCAATGCAATGCTACTCTGCCTCCACCGCCAAGAAGGAATGAAGATCAACACCAGGACGAGGGGGCTAGGGGCTTCCAAGAGCCTCGAGCCATCGCCTGCATCTTGGGCGGCTCACAGGCCCCGGCTTCCCACCGCATCTTCAAGCAATTCGCGCGCAAGGTGAACGCAGCGCTCCCCAAGCCCGAAGCTACTCGCCCTCTCAGGTGGTCCAAGTGCACCATCACCTTCGACTCCTCAGACCAGCTCAAGTGTGCGGCCACTGCTGGCGCGCTCCCTAGGCTCTGCTCCCCCGTCATCATCAATGTGGTCGTCACCAAGACTCTCATCGATGGCGGAGCAGGGCTCAATGTCCTATCGGTTCAGACGTTCGACAGGCTCCAAGTGCCATACTACCAGCTTCACCCCACCAAGCCATTGTCAGGAGTGACCGACGGTTCTACACACCCGATAGGGCAGGTTCGCCTCCCTGTCACCCTCGATGAACGCAACAACTAACACACCGAGCTCATCGACATCGCGTCGCTGACATCCGCCTGCCCTACAACGCCATACTAGGGCACCCAGCACTGGCCAAGTTCATGGCGGCTATGCACCACGGCTACAACGTCCTCAAGATGCCAGGAAGCGGAGGCATCATCACGGTCGCATGTCCAGAGAAGGATGCGGTGTGCTCTCTCGAGCGTGCCTTCCAGGCTGAAGTGGTCGAGAACCCTGAAGACGAGGACGGCGCCCTCTCTCCTGAGGTCGCCCCCAAGATGAAGAAGTTGTAGTTGGGAGAGGGCTCTTGTGAAGGAGCATCACTCAAGGACACAGCACTAAGCCTCGCATCTCCGGACGCGGCACCTTCACCCATTGCATAGGAAGGCGCGTCCGGCGCCCGTCTCAGGCTGGGCTCGAGGGCTCTCCTTTGGAGGGCCTCAAACCTAGACAGGGTCTCGAGGGAGGCGCTCGGGCACCATGTGGAGGCGCTCTTCAGAGCACGCTTCCCAGGAGAAGGCAGCAGACGTGAGGCGCCAGGCGTTCAGGAGTTCATCAACAAGGCAATCGAAGAGATTCAAGATGGAAGGGTCTTGCAAGGCGATCGCCACTTACCGCAAGGCGCAGCTCACTACCCCGGCGAGGGTAAGGAGTTCCGCGCCTGCATCGACAACCCTGGGCTCAACAGGGCCGCGTCTCGGCAGCTCATCTAGCCATCTCGTGTCGGTCGGTGCGAGGGCCCACCTCACAACTACGTTTGCATGCCCTTCGGCCTGCTGGGCGCGGCTGAAAAGTGTTCCAGCGCTACATGAGGGACGCCCAGACGGCTAACAAGGCCAGGCACCAGGCGATCCTGGCAGAGATGGAGGAGCACCTTCAGGAGCCTCTTGGTCCCTCCGAGTCTCCCGAGGCTCGGCACCAGGGCAGCTCGTGAGGAACGACTCCAGTGGCGCGTGATTTTTGGCTTCTTCAACACCTCTTCAGCAACGGTACTAGGTGACATCTCTCTAGTTCATTCAGTTTGGGGGAGCCCCTCGGGCTGCATCATCCCCAGGCCATGTGGGTCTGTCCCTACGGCATGTATCCCTTCTGCATCTATCAAAACTAGTTACAATCCCTTGCAAGCTACTTTTGAATTATTAACTGCCTGACCAGTGCTTCGTCGCTAAGAATATCTCGCGCCCTTGCGAGCCCTCCCGCGACCGCCTCATGATTAAGAACTGGCACGGCGTCTGTGCTTGGGTTCGTCCCTCCAGCGTCGCTAAATCCAAGTGGCTGAGCTCTGGCTCATGGGCCAGTCCCCGTGTACGTCACCTCCCATGGCTCTTGGTGCCTTGTTCTCGCATGAGCTAATCGTGGGTGGATGAGTGAGGGAGCGCGACCTGGTGCCCCCATGACCACGGGAACCACGCGTCGGTTTGTTTTTCTTCAGGATCTTTGCATGAGAAGACTGGGCACGGCGTCTGTGCTTGGGTCCGTCCCTCTAGTGTCGATAAACCCAACGGCTGAGCTCTGTCTAGCGGGCCGGGCCCGTTCATGTCACCTCCTGGGGTCGTTGGTGTCTGGCCTTCTCATGCAATAACCTTAGGAGACTCATTCAGCGTAGGCTACCTAACCATCTCGCAGGACAAACTCAAGCATCCCCCATCAAGACCAGGCGCAACCCGCCTTGAGGTAGGGCCTCGTGAGTCCCGCGCAGGCTCATGGGTGCCCATACACACCTCCTCCAGCCCTGCCTTGAAGCCACGTGTCAGGGTAGGGTTGTATACACCCCGGGGGCTGTCCTTAGAGGGAGCCCCCTCCCACGCACCAGTGGAAGCACCATGCTCTGTGCTGGCCGTCGACACTGCCGAGGAGAGGCTATGCCCGTGCAAGAGCGGAAGTACTATGCTCCGCGCTGGTGATAAACAACTAGGGGTGGCCTCGCGGTCGCATTAACCTCAGGGAGCCTCCGGGCTAAGTGACCAGCCTCACTGCGCTGCTCTCCCTCGGGAGGGTAATGCGAGGGGGCTGGGCACGGGGGCTACGCTCAGATCACGCCTGGCGTACCCCACCTCACCAGGCCTCACGGGCTTGGTCTTCACGCACCCCTCCTGAGTATCGTGCCTCAGGAGCCTAAGTGGTCACGTAGCCCCTCACCTCTTAGGCTCGTCCTGGTGATCCGGACGACCCAACGGCGGCTGAGGTATGCGCTGGGCCGGGCCCTGCTGTCGCAGAACGCCAAGGCCTTGTTTTCGCCCTACTTTTCAAGTCGTTCGTACGTCAAGGGGGACTCTTGAGCACCACGTCTCAGGAGCCTAACTGGTCATGTAGCCCCTCACCTCTTGGGCTTGTCCTGGTGATCCGACGACCCAACGACGGCTGAGGCATGTGCGGGCTGGGCCCTGCCGATGCAGAACACCAAGTCTTGGTCCTGCACCTTTTCCTAAGATGTTCGCACGTCAAGGAGTACTCCCGAGCATCGCGGCTCGGGAGCCTAACTGGTCACATAGCCCCTCACCCCTTGGGCTCGTCCTAGTGATCTGGACGACCCAATGGCGGCTGAGGTATGCACGGGGCCGGGCTCGGCCGACGCAGAAGAACAAAACAAATGGAAAAGTTGAGGGAACATAATCTAATTATTACAAAACATATTGTTCCAAGCAAACAGTTTTAAACGCCTCCCCGAGGCATGTTGCATGATACAGGACAAACAGGGAAAAGCAAAGCCACCAAGCCACCTCCTTAGACCCGGGCGTTACCATCGCCCGCCAGCTGAGCCTCGTCGCCAGGCGCGTCACCCGTTCCATCAACTTCAGTCGGAGGACCAACGACTAGGAACTTGCTCAGCATGGCGTCGACGGAGCTCTTCACGGAGGCAGCAACAACGTCCTGGGAGTTGGAGTCCACCGGAGTAAGGAAGGAGGAGAGGTCGAAGCCGGCATCATGGAGATAGAGATGGCTGAAGACGCACATCAAAGCCGAGGAAGAAAGTGAGCGTGCCTCGCTTTCCACCAAGAAGGCAAATCCATCGACAGCATCTTCAAGCACCACCAAGACTTAAGGAAGCAGAGCAGCGGGGCTCTCCCTCGGGGTCATCACCACCGCCTTCTTCGAGGAATCGTCTCCAAAGAGCAACTTCTGGGCCTTGTGGAAACGTGCCTCGAGGGAGGCAAGGGTGCTGCGCTCCATGGCGGCCACCTTCTTGGCCTCGACAAGGGCCGCTAGGGATGCCTCTACCTCCTCCTTCTGCTTTGTGAGGCGGTCGAGCACCGCAGCCTGCTCCATGGCCGCCTTCTTCAACTCGGCATCTCGATCGGCGACGGTGGCCTCCTGGGTCTTCAGCTTCTCCTCACACTCCTGGAGTTGGCTGGCCTGGGCGGCCTGCTGATCCTTAAGAGCCTTCAGTTCAGCCTCTACCACACAACACCGAACCACAGCTTCTATGGCCTCCTTCCGCGCAAGGTCGCGCTCCGCGGCGGCCACCCCGAGCGCCCTCTGGGCTTCATCCGCAGAGCCCTAGGCCATGCGGACATACACGTCGGCCTGGAGCCAACCAGAGATCAGCCCTAGGCGCCCCTGCGTTGAGCGATGATCGGGGCCTTGAAGGTTGTCGGCGTTCTGGGAACAGGGGACCCCAGACTTGCCTGCCTGCGGCCTACGGCATGGCTCAAGCAGAGGCCAAGTAGGGCCCGTCTACATCAACCCAAGATCAAGACCCTGGCGAGGAGCCAAGCCTCGCGAGGTGGACGACGCAAGGCTTCCTCAGGGACGGCCTCACCAGGCAGGCTCGCGAGGAGGCGGAGAGATCAAGGCAGGGGTACCTCGCGAGGTGCTCATGACGCAAGCCATGACGATCGAGACCGGGCGGCGCCAGGCGGGCGCCAGGTGGGCGCCATCCTGCGCGGTGTCCTCGTTTCCTCTTTGGTGCAAAGGAGGCGCGCGCAGGCGCGGAGTATCAAGGCATCAAGCAAAGATTACCATATCAGCGCAACGAGACCAAGACCAGCAAAGTGGCAGGACGGAGGTCACCGTGGAGCCCAAGACAGCGTCATCGCCAGTGCCTTTGGTAGTCGAAGACCAACTTTAGTCAGGATAACTTGTACTAGATGTTCCCCTTCAAAATGGCTGTTGTTGGCTCCCTTCCCGCTCAATATTTGGGAAGATGACCAAGGCCTCTATATATATAGATAGCCACCACCATAGGGGGGATGATCCAAAGACGATTGGATCCTTCCCATGCAGAACACCACACCAGCTCAAGAACACCTCTCGTGAGGCTGTTCTTCCTCTGTACTGTTCATCATCAGCCCCTGAGGCAATCCACCACACCACAAACTAGAGTAGGGTATTACACCACAACGGTGGCCCGAACTAGTATAAACCTTGTGTCCTTGTGTTCATCGTGTAGCTTAGATTCACGGCGAGGTGTTAGGACGTGGATCAGTAGGGGGAAGATCTTCGTGCGCACCCCAGAGTTCCAACCTCCAGGGTTTTGCGGAACCCGATATCCGACATGTGGCGCGCCAGGTAGGGGTGCGCCAGAATCTTTCTTCCACTGTCCCGCGTTCCATTGTTCGTCGCATCCATGGCAGACGCTCGCAGAGCTCGCGCCGAGCATCGGGCTGCTCTTGCCGCCTGTGTCGCCCAGACGGCTCCCGTCGGTGGGCCTCCCCATCGTTCCCCGTCACCTGCCGCCACCGGCCCGGCAGGGAATGAGCGGCAAGCGTCGTCGCTGCACCCCTTGGTGTGGCGGGAAGGCCGCACCGCCACTCCATCGCTAACTCCAGCTGGTTCATTGTCGCAAGCTCGTCATGCTCCCACGGACGCACAGGACGCGTTGCTCCTAGCACTTGAGCTCCTGCACTACCGCCCCGTCGACGACCTCTACGAGGAGTGGCTCGCTCGCATCACCGAGCTCGTCAGCGCCGCAGGGGGCTCCCCTGTGCGGCCCCTGGACGAGACCCACCACGTCCAGTGCCTGTACGACAAGAAAGGAGCTGCCAAGAAATCCCTCGTCCCCAAGAAGGCGCTCGCGTGCTCCCCGCTCCAGCATGCCAAGACCGCATCCCTGCGCTAGCACGTCAAGACCCTGCGCTGCCCCTGGCGGCGGCGCGCGGGAATCCCCAGGAGCAAGCCCCGCGTCTGCAAAGGGCACCGGTGGCCACCGCAGGCTGTCGCGCCTTCACCACGGAGCTACGCAGTGTTGCCTGGCAGGGCAAGTTCAAGCCTGACCTGCCTCCTCGCTACGACGGCACTGTTCTCCCCGCGGAGTTCCTGCAGCTCTACAAGCTGGGCATCAAAGCGGCCAATGGAGACGAAAAGGTCATGGCGAATTGGTTTCCCATGGCGCTCAAAAATGGTGCCCGCACCTGGCTCCGGAACCTGCCTCCCGGCACAATCTCCCCTTGGGACGAGATGCGCACCCGCTTCATCGCCAACTTCCAGGGCACTCGCGACCACCCTCCCGTCAAGGGTGACCTGCGCCGCATCAAGCAGCAACCTGGAGAGACCTTGCAGAAGTACATCCAGCGCTTCAACAATGCTCGCCTCAAGATTCCCAAGATGACTGAGGAGGCCATCATCTCAGCGTTTTCTGACGGCATTCGCAACATCAAGATGAAGGAGGAGCTAGATATCCACGAGGATCTATGCACGTCTCTGGAGTTGTTCAACCTGGCGACAAGTGCGCAAGGGCTGAGGAGGGGCGCCTCTCCCTTCTCGAGCTTCCAGCTGCTGACCATGAAGAGAAGAAAGGCAAGGCCAAGGACGTGAAGCGCAAAGTAGCAGTTGTGCTTGCAGCAGAACCAGACACGAAGCACGGTAGGGACCATTCGGAGTCGTCCAAGGGCAGCCGATACTGCGCCTACCACGACCTCCACACCCACAACACCAACGAATACCAAGAGCTCAGGGCCATTCAAGAAGGATGCATCGGTCGACGCCCCGAGTGCAACGATCGGGGCTACGGTCGAGGAGGAGGAAGAGGTGGAGGATGATGGGACTACCGAGGCCCTCGCCAGGAGTGGCGTGACCGACCTCGTGAGGATCGCTGGCAGGACCAGCCTGCGAGCGGGCTTGGAGGGATCAGCCTCGCGAGATTCGCCTGCAGGGCAACGCAGGCCTTCCTCCTCTGCTATCACCGACAAGAAGGGATGACGACCATCATCAGGACGAGGGGGTTGGGGGCTTCCAGGAGCCACGTGCTATCGCTTGCATCCTGGGCGGTGCCCAGGCCCCAGCCTCTCAGTGCATCTTCAAGTAGTTTGCTTGTGAGGTGAATGCAGTCCTCCCCAAGCTCGAGGCCACGTGCCCTCTCAGGTGGTCCACATGTGCCATCACATTCAGCTCAGCGAATCAGCTCAAGTGTGCGGCTACAGACGGTGTCCTCCCAATGCTTTGTTCCCCAGTCATCAGCAATGTGCAAGTTACCAGGACCCTCATCGATGGTGGTGCAGGGCTCAACGTTCTGTCCGTCGAGACGTTCAACAATCTCCAAGTGCCATACAATCAGCCTCAGCCAACCAAGCCTTTCTCAGGAGTCACTGACGGCTCCACCACCCCGATAGGGCAGGTTCGCCTCCCTGTCACCTTCAGGCAACACAAGAACTAGGTACTAAGCTCATTGACTTTGACGTTGCCCACAATCTCCTGCCATACAATGCCATCCTCGGGTATCCAGCCCTGGCCAAGTTCATGGTGGTGACTCACCACAGCTACAATGTCCTAAAGATGCCGGGAAGCGGCGGAGTCATCACAGTCCCCTGCGAAGAGAAACATGCGGTGTGCTCTCTCGAGCATGCCTTCCGAGCTGCATCAGTCAAGGACCCAGACAGCACTGCATCAGTCGAGGACCCAGACAGCAAGAGCGGGAACCCTCTCAAGGCAATTCCCAAGAAGAAGAAGACATCACCCAGCTCAAGGCCTCAAAAGGCAGGCATCTCCGGAGGCACCACGCCAGGATCTGCGCCCGTCCAAGGGGCGCCCCCCTCCGTCGCATAGGGCGGCGCGCCTGGCACCCTCCTCGGGCAAGGATCGGGGGCTCTCTCCTGGAGGGCCTCAGACTTTGCCAAGATCACGAGGGAGGCGCTCGGGCACCACTTTGGAGGCGTGCTTCGCGGCACGTTTCCCTCAGAAAGGCATGAGGCAAGGAGTAGGTCATTCAGGAGCTGCAGGAATCAAGAGTCATGCCCGGCGATCGCAGCCTACCCGGTGTAGCTGCCCATCTAGGCGAGGATGGCGGGCTGCTCGTCTGCATCGACTACCCAGGGCTCAACCGAGCCGCGTCTCCGAAGCGTTTCTGGCTATCGCACATGGGACGCTGCATGTTTCCACCACACAGCTATGTTTGCATGCCTTTCGACCTGCCGAACGCGGCTGCTGCTCGCCAGCGCTTAATACGGAGCATTATGGAGGCTCAGGAGGCCAGGCACCACGCGGTCCTAGCGGAGATGGAGATGGTCCTCAAGGAGCCGCTCGGACCCCTAGAGCCTCCCGAGGCTCAGGGCTCTGATGGCTCGTGAGGATCGGCTTCTTCACCGCGCATCATCGGCTACCTCAACACCCGCTCCGCAATGGCATCAGGTGACATCTTTCAAGTTGCATTTCAGCAGGGAGCGCCCTCAGGGCTGCATTATTCCTAGCTCGCGTGGGTATGTCCCTGCGGCATGTATCCTTTTTGCTTACGTCTTCAGTTCACTTTGCTGGGGGCGCCCCTTGGGCTGCATCATCCCCAAGCCGCTCGGGCCTGACCCAGTGGCATGTATCCTTCCCGCATCTACCTAAGTCAATTTGCTTTTCATGCTTAACCTGCCTATGATCATCATCTCTCGCCTATCGCGGCTGAGCTTGCACGCTAAAAGGGGGGCGCCTGAGCATCGCGACTCAGGGGCTATTACTGGCTCTCCAGCCCTCACCCCCTGGCCTTGTCCATGGCATCACGACCTGGCATACCAGTTGCGGCTGAGCTTGCTCGAGGGCCGGGACCTGAGGACATAGAGCATTTGCATCTAACCACCCTGCAGGAACACTCAGCCGCCCAAGGCTCAAGGTCAGGCGCAACGCGCCTTGAGGTAGGGCCCCGTGAGTCCCTTGCTGGCTCACGAGTGCCCAGATACACCTCGTCTAGCCCTACCGTGCCGGCCACGTGTTAGGGCAGGGTTGTACACGCCCCAGGGACTCCTCCCGGAGGGGTGGCCCCCTCCCACGTACTAATGGAAGCACCATGCTCCGCACTGGCTGATGACACTGCCGAGGAGCGGCTATGCCCGTACACATACGGAAGCGCTATGCTCCGCGCTGGTGATAAACAACCGACGGCAGCTCACGGCTGTATCAACCTCAGGGAGCCCAGAGAACAGTGTCTGGCCTCATTGCAATGCCTCCCCTCGGGAGCGCCACGCGAGGGGGCTGGACACGGGGGGCTGCGCCCGGGTCATGCCCGAGCGCACGCCACCTGGCCTGGTCCCTCAGACCTGGTTGTCGGACGCCCCTCACCGAGCGGAGCCAAGGTATGAAGACCATTTGCGCGTCAAGGTGGACTCCTGAGCATCGCGACTCAGGAGCCTAACTGGTCGCGTAGCCCCTCACTCCTTAGTTCCGAAAGGCTAACGGCGGTTGTGGTATGCGTGGGACCGGGCCCTGCCGACATAGAAAGACAGATCTACTCCTACACCCCCTCCCTATTTGTTGTTTGTGCGTCAAGGGGGACTCCTGATCATCGCGACTCAGGAGCCTAACTTGCCACGTGGCCCCTCACTCCTTGGTCCCGTCTTGGTGATCCGGTCGGGGCTAACAGCGGCTGAGGTATGCGCGGGGCCGGGCCCTGCTGACGTAGAAGACAAAGCAAATAGGAAGGAAACCGCAAAATCTCGCAAATTCAGAAGCAAATATTACAAACCATCAATTGTCCTCACGATACCCGACACAAGTTTAAACGCCTCCACAAGGCATGGTGCATGTTGCAGGAGTAGAAACAAGTAAGCGGCCGCGAGGAGATCACCCTTGAGCAGCGCTGTCACTCGTGGCGGGGTCGCGCTTGTCAGCTCCACCTCCCGAGGCCGCGGAACCAGCAGCACCTGCCTTGGGCGTAGTGGCGAAGGCGCGGAACTTCGCCAGCAAGGCCTCCGCTCGGCCCTTCATAGCCTCAGCAGTAGCGGCGGAGCGCTTAGCGTCCACAGGCTCCAGCAGATTTTCAAGGTTGGCGTCGAGGTTGCAAAGGTAGACGTGGCCGAGGATCCGCGTCAGTGCTGCGGAGGAAAGGACGTGAGCTTCAACCTCGGCCATGGGGACGATGCCGGTCACGACCTCCTCAAGCGCTTCGACCAGGAAGGGAATCAGCTTGGCGGGGCCGTCCGTGGCTCCGGCAAGCGGCTTCTCTAGACCATCATCATAAAGTGACTTCAGCACCCTGTGAGATCTCACCTCGTAATCCGCGAAGGCCGCGCGATCCTCGGCCAAACCTTCGCCTTGGCGTCCAGCTTAGTCCTCTCCGCCTTCAGTTCTGCTCCAGTATCTTCAGCCAGCCGCGATCAGCGGACAGCTCGGCATCGCGGTCCCCGATGGCGGCCTTCCGAGCCGTCATCTCTTCCTCCTTTGCCTGGCGGGCACGAACCTCCTTGGCGAGCTCATCACGTAGGCCTTGCAGCTCATCCTCCAGCGCCTTGAAGCGGCCCTGGACAGTTGAAGCATCCTTCAACGCCGCGCCACGAGCGGCTATGGCCTGGGTGGCGACTTCCTTCTCCTCCTCGGAAGCCGCCACAGCCTGGCTCAGTGCCGCTCGGGCGGAGGCGTCAGAGCGAGCCCAACCAGAAATCAGCTCCAGGCACCCGGCCACCAGGCGGGGGTCAGCGCCCTGGAGATCTTCTCGCAGCCGACCCAGCTCAGCAGCAGCACGATCCAAGGCAACGGAGGAAGCAGAGGAGTCAGGGACCAGAGGAGCAGGAGGAGAAGACGACAGCGTAATCACAGCCTGGGAGGCTGGGACCTCCTGAGCCTTGGCAACCTTGGCGACAGCATTAAGCACCGGCGCCTCCAAAGTCAGCAGGGCCACGGGGGCTGCCCCCCCCCCGCCAGAGCGTCCCTCCTGGGCTCGCGAGGACGACCGGGCAGGGGAGGTGCAAGCTCCACTACCTCCCTCCCACAGGCGAAGGCTCGGCCACAATAGACGAGCTTGCCCCAAGCGGAGCCACCATGTCCCCCTTTAGCCTCTTCGCCGCAGGCGGAAGCCTACCCAAGCAACGGAGGATGTCAAGCCCTGAGAGCAAAAAAAGAGCAAAGCAGAGTTTGAGTACTTACTGGTTAGTCGCGGCGAGCTCCAACGGCCTCATGCCGAGCTTAAAGCCCGAGAGCCTCTTGCGGGGCGCAGCCTCGGGATGTCCCACAGTAGAGGCGGGCGCACCAGAAGGGCTAGAGCTAGCTTCGGGCAGTACCAGAGCCGGAGTAGACCCTCGGGAGATCAGCCCCGACCTGTCCTTCTTCGGGATCACGGGCGGGTCCTCTCCCCCTCGCCTGGTGTTGGCCTCGTCGTCGTCCGGCATGGAGTGGAGGACATTGGCCCTGCGCCAGGGGGAAGTCTCCCCCGTCTCCTCAGTGGTCACCTTTGAGTCGTGCTCGTCCTCTTCCTCGTCTTCCTCCTCTCCTCCGTGGGAATCATCGGAGGAAAGCTCCACCGGCACCGCCGCGTCCTGGCCCTCAGGAGGCACCTCCAGCACCAGGCCGCTCCCACTGAAGGTGGGCGTGGCATTCACCACCTGTTCCCAGTCATCACGAAGGAACAAGGGGACAGGAGTGCCCTCCAGACCTTCCACATCCTCCCCAACTAGGAAGCGGAGAGCTACGGTCAGATCTTCATCAGCCAGGGCCTCCGAGTTCAGGCGGAGATCGGCGTCCGCATCTCCGAACCTCCACAGCGGGCGTGAACTCGCCTGAAGTGGAGCCACCTGATGCACCAGGAACTCCCTCAGGAGCGTGGCCCCGGTCAACTTCGCCGCCTTCATGTTTCCCGGCCTCAGGTCGGCGTTCACCTTCTCCAGCACCAGCTTCACTCGCCGGTCGTCAAGCTTCACATAGGCCACGCCTCATTAGCCTGGGGCTGCTCCGTGGGCAGCGCCAGCCGAGAGTGGATGCATCTGGCATCCAGCATGACCCACTTGCTCCGGGAGCCATCGGCCCTCTTCCCAGCCTTTGAGATCGCGTTGGCTTTGGAGTACGCAACAAAGCCAGCGCACGCCGAGGTATGGGCGTCGGTGACTCGGAGGAAGAAGAAGTGGCGTAGCAAGGCCACGGAAGGCATCAGCCCGACATGCGCCTCGCAGTAGTAGGCGAAAATCGACAGAAGGAGAACAGAGTTGGGATGAAGATGCAAAGCCTGCAGCTTGTAATGGCGGAGTACAACATAGAAGAACTCGGAGAAAGGAGGCACCAGACCGGTGATGATGGCGCTCATGAAGAAGGGATAGTAGGTGCTCCCCTTGTCCTCCGGCTGGGCGGAGCCGGCTCGGAGCGCAGTCTCCCCCATCTCGCTGCCTTGCACCGCCGTAATCAGGCGTGTGAGGGCGAGATTCTTCTCCGTCATGTTGGGGGGATCCAGAGCCGGCGAGTACCAGGCCGGTGGAGCCTCGGCCGCAGTCTTGCGGGGCGCCATTGCTCGCTGGAGGAGAAAGGATGGGGCGGATCTGGAGATTTCGGAAGCAGGAGGGCAAGAGCAAGAAAGGGGGTCAGGAGCAAGGTGAATGAGAGCAATGAAGGTAAGCCTAACCCAGGCCAGCCTTTTGTCAGACGGGCAGTTGCTGAGGCAGAACGGGAAAGCGGAGACGCCCACGTCCAATCAACCGCCACGCGGCGACAAAAGGCCGCAGGCTGTTGGGGCCCGCGGCACTCCGCACTTGCCCCTTCACTTTGCTGCTAAGCCAGATCCAAGCGTGCCATGGGCCCGGGGGCTACTGTCGGCATTCTGGGAACGGGGGTCCCCAGACTTGCCTGCCTGCGGCCTGCGGCGTGGCTCAAGTAGAGGCCCAGTACGGCCTGTCTACATCAACCCAAGCTCAAGACCCTCACGAAGAGCCAAGCCTCGCGGGGCGGACGACGCAAGGGTTCCTTGGGGATGCCCTCACTAGGCAGGCTCGCGAGGAGGTGGAGAGATCAAGGCACGGGTACCTCGCGAGGTGCTCATGACGCAAGCCATGACGATTGAGACCAGGCGGGCACCATCCTGCATAGTGTCCTTGTTTCCTCTTTGGTGCAAAGGGGGCGGGCGCAGGCGCGGACTACCAAGGCATCAAGCAAAGATTACCATATTGGTGCAATTCGACCAAGAGCAGCAAAGCGACAGGACGGAGGTCAGCGTGGAGCCCAAGACTGCGTCATCGTCAGTGCCTTTGGCAGTCGAAGGCCAACTTAATCAGGATAACTTGTACTAGATGTTCCCCTTCAAAATGGCCGTTGTTGGCTCCCTTCCCGCTCAATATTTGGGAAGAGGACCGGGGCCTCTATATATAGAGATAGCCACCACCACAGGGGGGATGATCCAGAGACGATCGGATCCTTCCCAAACAGAATACCGCACCAACTCAAGAACACCTCTCACGAGGCTGTTCTTCCTCTGTACTATTCATCATCAGCCCCTGATGCAATCCTCCACACCACAAACTAGAGTAGGGTATTACACCACAACGGTGGCCCGAACTAGTATAAACCATGTGTCCCTTGTGTTCACCGTGTAGCTTAGATGCACGGCGAGGCGTTGGGACGTGGATCGGTAGGGGAAGATCTTCGCGCGCACCCCAGAGTTCGAACCTCAAGGGTTTTACCGGAACCCGATATTCGACAAAGCTCACCCTGGAGGAGGTCTAGCACCGCCCTCGCCTCCTCTAGGGCCCCGGAGGTGGCAGGAGCGCCACGGCTCGGCCACACACTGGGCAAGGGAAGAGACGCCTGATACGTCTCCAACATATCTATAATTTTTGATTGTTCCATGCTATCATATTACCCCTTTTGGATGTTTATGGGCTTTATTTTAAACTTTTATATCATTTTTGGGACTAACCTACTAACCGTGTTGTTTTTTTGCCTATTTTAGTATTTCGAAGAAAAGGAATATCAAATGGAGTCCAAACGGGATGAAACCTTCAGGAGCGTGATTTTTGGAACAAACATGATCTAGAGAGCTTGGAGTGCAAGTCAAGAAGCCTCCTAGAGCACCACGAAACACAATTTCCACCGCCGTAACCTTCTGTATCCGCGAGATCCCATCTTGGAGCCTTCGTCGGCACCCTACCGGAGTGGGAATCGACCATGAAGGGCCTCTACATCAACATCCTTGCCCCTCCGATGAGTTGTGAGTAGTTTACCACAGACCTACGGGGTCCATAGTTATTGGCTAGATGGCTTCTTCTCTCTTTTTGGATCTCAATACAATGTTCTCCCCCTCTCTTGTGGAGATCTATTCGATGTAAACTCTTTTTTTGGTGTGTTTGTCAAGATCCGATGAATTGTGGGTTTATGATCAAGTTTATCTATGAATAATATTTGAATCTTCTCTGAATTCTTTTATGTATTATTGAGTTATCTTTGCAAGTCTCTTCCAATTATCAGTTTCGTTTGGCCTACTAGATTGGTCTTTCTTGCCATGGGAGAAGTGCTTAGCTTTGGGTTCAATCTTGCGGTGTTCTTACCCAGTGACAGAAAGGGTTGCAAGACATGTATTGTATTGTTTCCATCAAGGATAACAAGATGGGGTTTATATCATATTGCATGAGTTTATCCCTCTACATCATGTCATCTTGCTTAATGCGTTATTCTGTTCTTATGAACTTAATACTCTAGATGCAGGCAGGAGTCGGTCGATGTGTGGAGTAATAGTAGTAGATGCAGGCAGGAGTTGGTCTACTTGTTATGGACGTGATGCCTATATACATGATCATGCCTAGATAATCTCATAACTATGCGCTTTTCTATCACTTGCTCGACAGTAATTTGTTCACCCACCGTTATACTTATGCTATCTTGGGAGAAGCCTCTAGTGAAACCTATGGCCCCTGGGTCTATCTCTTATCATATTTGCTTTCAATCTACTTTTATTTGCATCTTTACTTTTTGCATCTATCTCATAAAATACCAAAAATATATTTATCTTATCATACTATCTTTATTATATCTCACTTTCGCAAGTGGCCGTGAAGGGATTGACAACCCCTTTATTGCGTTGGTTGCGAGTTCTCAGTTTGTTTGTGGAGGTGCGTGGGACTTTTGAGGAGCCTCCTACTGGACTGATACCTTGGTTATCAAAACTGAGGGAAATACTTACGCTACACTTTGCTGCATCACCCTCTCCTCTTCGAGGAAAACCAACGCAAGCTCAAGACGTAGCAAGAAGGATTTCTGGCGCCGTTGCCAGGGAGGTCTTCGCTAAGGTCAAGACATATCAAGTACCCATCACGAACCCATCGCCCTCGCATTTACATTATTTGCCATTTGCCTCTCATTTTCCTCTCCCCCACTTCACCCTTGCCGTTTTATTCGCCCTCTCTTTCCCAATCTCCTCCTCTCTTTTTCGCTTGCCGTTTTTCTGTTTGCTTGTGTGTTGGATTACTTGTTGCCATGGCACAAGATAATACCAAATTGTGTGATTTCTCGAATACCAATAATAATGATTTCCTTAGTACTCCGATTGCTCCTATTAATGATGTTGAGTCTTGTGAAATCGATACCGCTTTGCTGAATCTTGTTATGAAAGATCAATTTGCCGGCCTTCCTAGTGAAGATGCCGCTACTCATCTAAACAATTTTGTTGATTTGTGTGATATACAAAAGAAGAAACAGACAGATAACAATATTGTCAAATTGAAAGTATTTCCGTTTTCACTTAGAGATCGTGCTAAAGTTTGGTTTTCGTCTTTGCATAAAAATAGTATTGATTCTTGGAACAAGTGTAAAGATGCTTTTATCTCTAAGTATTTTCCTCAGGCTAAGATCATCACCCTTAGGAACGATATTATGAATTTTAAAGAACTTGATCATGAGCATGTTGCCAAATCTTGGGAAAGAATGAAATTGATGCTTCGCAATTGCCCTACTCATGGTTTGAATTTATGGATGATCATACAAAATTTTTATGCTGGTTTGATCTTTGCTTCTAGAAATCTCTTAGATTCGGCCGTGGGAGGCACCTTTACGGAAATCACGTTAGGAGATGCTACAAAATTGCTTGATATTATTATGGCTAATTATTCTCAATGGCACACCAAAAGATCTTCTAGTAAAAAAGTGCATGATATAGAAGAAATTAATGTTTTGAGTGGAAAGATGGATGAACTTATGAAGATGTTTGCTACGAAAAATACTCCTCTTGATCCCAATGATATGCCTTTGTCTTCCTTGATTGAGAATAATAATGAATCTATGGATGTGAATTTTGTTGGTAGGAATAGTTTTGGAAACAATGCTTATAGAGGAAATTTTAATGCTAGACCGTTCCCTAGTAATCCCTCTAATAATTATGGAAATTCCTACAATAATTCTTATGGTAATTTTAATAAGATGCCCTTTGATTTTGAGAATAGTGTGAAAGAATTTATGATTTCTCAAAAGAATTTTAATGCTTTGCTTGAAGAAAAAATGCTCAAAGTTGATGATTTGGCTAGGAACATTGATAGACTTTCGCTTGATGCTAATTCTCTTAACCTTGGATCTTCTTCTCCTAAGCATGATATCAATGAGTCTCTCAAAGTAATGAGAATTTCCATTGACGAGTGCAAGGAAAGAACCGCTAGATTGCGTGCTAAAAACGAAAGCTTTATAAAAGTGTCTTCTTCTAGTCTTCATGTAAATAATGATGAGGATCTTAAAGTTATTGATGCGTCTCCGATTAGATGTATGTTTTTCAATATGAATTTTGATGATTATGGGAGTGATTATGAATCAACTTTGCCTAGAAGGCGTCCCAAAAATTTTGGAGTCTTTAGATCTTGATGTTAAATTTGGTAAAAGTGAGATTGGAGAATCCTCAACTTCAAATAATATTGAACCTACTATCTCGGATTTCAAGGAATTTGATTATGATAATTGCTCTTTAAAAGGTTGTATTTCCTTGTTGCAATCCGTTGTTAATTCTCCTCATGCTTATAGTCAAAATAAAGCTTTTACCAAACATATTGTTGATGCCTTGATGCAATCTTATGATGAAAAACTTAATTTGGAAGTTTCTATACCTAGAAAACTTAATGATGAGTGAGAACCTACTATAAAGATTAGAATTAAAGATTATGAGTGTTTTGCCTTGTGTGATTTGGGTGCTAGTGTTTCCACGATTCCGAGAACTTTATGTGATATTCTAGGTTTCCATGATCTTGATGATTGCTCTTTAAATTTGCACCTTGCGGATTCCACCATTAAAAAGCCTATGGGAAGGATCAATGATGTTCTTATTGTTGCAAATAGAAATTTGGTGCCCGTGGATTTTATCGTTCTTGATATAGATTGCAATCTTTCTTGCTCTGTTATTCTTGGTAGAACTTTCCTTAGAACGATTGGTGCGATTATTGATATGAAGGAAGGGAACATTAGATTCCAATTTCCTTTAAAGAAAGGCATGGAGCACTTTCCAAGAAAGAAATTCAAATTACCTTATGAATCTATCATGTGTGCTACTTATGAATTTATTGCCAAAGTCGGCACTCGTTAGATCTATCCTTGCTTTTATGCCTAGCTAGGGGCGTTAAACAATAGCGCTAGTTGGTAGGCAACCCAATTTTCTTTATGTTTTTTGTTTTTGCTCCTGTTTAGTAATAAATCTTGCATCTACCTTCTGTTTAGATGTGTTTTTATATTTTAATTAGTGTTTGTGTCAAGTAGAACCTATAGGATAACCTATGATGATAGTTGATTTGATTCTGCTGAAAAACAGAAACTTTGCACACACGAACATAATTTTGTTAAATCACAGGCACGTGTTTTTGCGTTGATTCTTTCCGATTCTGTTCAACAAATAAATTGTCCAGGACTTCCTATTTTGGTAGGATTTTTAGAGTTCCAGAAGTTTGCGTTAGTTATAGATTGCTACATACTGTTCTGTTTTTGACAGATTCTGTTTTTCGTGTGTTGTTTGCTTATTCCAATCCATCTATGGCTAGTAATTCAGTCTATGAACCATAAAGAAGTTGGAATGCAGTAGGTTTAACACCAAAATAAATAAAGAATGAGTTCATGGCAGTACCTTATGTGGTGGTTTTGTTTTCTTTCACTAACGGAGCTTATAAGATTTCCTGTTGAGTTTTGTGTTGTGAAGTTTTCAAGTTTTGGATAAAGCTTTTATGGAATATGGAATAAGGAGTGGTAACAGCCTAAGATTGGGGATGCCCATGGCACCTCAAGATATTCAAGAATAGCGAAAAGCCTAATCTTGGGGATGCCCCGGGAAGGCATCCCCTCTTTCGTCTTCGTTCATTGGTAACCTTACTTGGAGCTATATTTTTATTCGCCACATGATATGTGTTTTGCTTGGAGCGTCGTGTATTATATTAGTCTTTGCTTTTTAGTTTACCAGAATCATCCTTGCTATACACACCTTTTGGGATAATCCTATTTGATTAGAATTTGCTAGAATACTCTATGTGCTTCACTTATATCTTTTGAGCTTGATAGTTTTTGCTCTAGTGCTTCACTTATATCTTTCAGAGCATGGTGGTGTCTTAATTTTGAAGAAATTTTTAGCCTCTCATGCTTCACTTATATTATTTTGAGAGTCTTTTAGAACAGCATGGTATTTGCTATGATCATAAAGTTGGTCCTAAAATGATGAGCATTCAAGTTGGGTATAATAAAAACTATCATAGAAAGTGAATTGGATGCTATGAATTTGATGCTTGATAATTGTTTTGAGATATGGAGGTAGTGATATTAAAGTCATGCTAGTTGGGTGATTATGAATTTAAAGAATGCTTGTGTTGAAGTTTGTGATTCCCGTAACATGCACGTATGGTGAACCGCTTTGTGATGAAGTCGGAGCACAATTTTATTTATTGATTGTCTTCCTTATGAGTGGCGGTCGGGGACGAGCGATGGTCTTTTCCTACCAATCTATCCCCCTAGGAGCATGTGCGTAGTGCTTTGGTTTTTGATGACTTCCAAATTTTTGCAACAAGTATATGAGTTCTTTTGATTAATGTTGAGTCCATGGATTATACGCACTCTTTCACCCTTCCACCATTGCTAGCCTCTTTTGTACCGCGCAATTTTTGCTGGTACCATACACCCACCATCTACCTTCCTCAAAACAGCCACCATACCTACCTATTATGGCATTTCCATAGCCATTCTGATATATATTTCCATGCAACTTTCCACCGTTCTGTTCATATGACACGCATTACTTTTGTCATATTTCTTTTTGCATGATCATGTAGCTGACATTGTATTTGTGGCAAGGCCACCTTCATAATTTTCATACATGTCGCTCTTGATTCATTGCATATCCTGGTACACCGCCGGAGGCATTCATATAGAGTCATATCTTGTTCTAGCTTTGAGTTGTAAATCCATAAAAGTGTGATGATCTTCATTATTAGAGCATTGTCCTAGTGAGTAAAGGATGATGAAGACTATGATTCCCCCACAAGTCGGGATGAGACTTCGGACTTTACAAAAAGAAAAAAAAGAAAAAAAAAGAGAAAGGCCAAAAAGAAAAAAAAGATAAAAAAGGCCAAAAGAAAAAAAGAAAAAAAGAAAAGAAAGAAAGAAAAAAATAAAAATAAAATGAGAGAAAAAGAGAGAAGGGACAATGCTACAATCTCTTTTTCCACACTTGTGCTTCAAAATAGCACCATGATCTTCATGTTAGAGAGTCTCACATGTTGTCACTTTCATATACTAGTGGGAATTTTTCATTATAGAACTTGGCTTGTATATTCCAATGATGGGCTTCCTCAAAGTGCCCTAGGTCTTCGTGAGCAAGCAAGTTGGATGCACCCCACTTAGTTTTTTTTGTTGAGCTTTCATATATTTATAGCTCTAGTGCATCCGTTGCATGGCAATCCCTACTCACTCACATTGATATATATTAATGGGCATCTCCATAGCCCGTTGATACACCTAGTTGATGTGAGACTATCTTCCGCTTTTTGTCTTCTCCACAACCACCCTTCTATTCCACATATAGTGTTATGTCCATGGCTCACGCTCATGTATTGCGTGAAAGTTGAAAAAGTTTGATTATTAAAGTATGAAACAATTGCTTGGCTTGTCATCGGGGTTGTGCACGATTAAATACTTTATGTGATGAAGATAGAGCATAGCCAGACTATGATTTTGTAGGGATAACTTTCTTTAGCCATGTTATTTTGAGAAGACATGATTACTTTGATTAGTATGCTTGAAGTATTACTACTTCTTATGTCAATATGAACTTTTATTTTGTATTCATTTGGATCTGAACATTCATGCCACAATAAAGAAAATTACATTATGAATTATGCTAGGCAGCATTCCACATCAAAAATTCTCTTTTTATCATTTACCTACTCGAGGACGAGAAGGAATTAAGCTTGGGGATGCTTGATACATCTCCAACGTATCTATAATTTTTTATTGTTCCATGCTATTATATTACCCCTTTTGGATGTTTATGGGCTTTATTTTACACTTTTATATCATTTTTGGGACTAACCTACTAACCGGAGGCCCAGCCCATATTGTTGTTTTTTTCCTATTTCAGTATTTCGAAGAAAAGGAATATCAAACGGAGTCCAAACGGAATGAAACCTTCGGGAGCGTGATTTTTGGAACGAACATGATCCGGAGAGCTTGGAGTGCAAGTCAAGAAGCCTCCAAGAGCACTACGAAACACAATTTCCACCGCCGTAACCTTCTGTATCCGCGAGATCCCATCTTCGAGCCTTTGCCGGCACTCTGCCAGAGGGGGAATCAACCATGGAGGGCCGCTACATCAACATCCTTGCCCCTCCGATGAGTTGTGAGTAGTTTACAACAAACCTATGGGTCCATAGTTATTAGCTAGATGGCTTCTTCTCTCTTTTTGGATCTCAATACAATGTTCTCCCCCTCTCTTGTGGAGATCTATTCAATGTAAACTCTTTTTGCGGTGTGTTTGTCGAGATCCGATGAATTGTGGGTTTATGATCAAGTTTATCTATGAATAATATTTGAATCTTCTCTGAATTCTTTTATGTATGATTGAGTTATCTTTGCAAGTCTCTTCGAATTATCAGTTTGGTTTGGCCTACTAGATTGGTCTTTCTTGCCATGGGAGAAGTGCTTAGCTTTGGGTTCAATCTTGCGGTGTTCTTACCCGGATGTAAAGGGTTGCAAGACACGTATTGTATTGTTGCCATCGAGGATAACAAGATGGGGTTTATATCATATTGCATGAGTTTATCCCTCTACATCATGTCATCTTGCTTAATGCGTTACTCTGTTCTTATGAACTTAATACTCTAGATGCAGGCAGGAGTCGGTCGATGTGTGGAGTAATAGTAGTAGATGCAGGCAAGAGTCGGTCTACTTGTTATGGACGTGATGCCTACATACATGATCATGCCTAGATAATCTCATAACTATGCGCTTTTCAATCAATTGCTCGACAATAATTTGTTCACCCACCGTAATACTTATGCTATCTTGAGAGAAGCCTCTAGTGAAACCTATGGCCCCCGGGTCTATCTCTTATCATATTTGCTTTCAATCTACTTTTATTTGCATCTTTACATTTTGCATCTATCTCATAAAATACCAAAAATATATTTATCTTATCATACTATCTTTATTAGATCTCACTTTTGCAAGTGGCCGTGAAGGGGTTGACAACCCCTTTATTGCGTTGGTTGCGAGTTCTTAGTTTGTTTGTGTAGGTGCGTGGGACTTTTGAGGAGCCTCCTACTAGATTGATACCTTGGTTCTCAAAACTGAGGGAAATACTTACGCTACACTTTGCTGCATCACCCTCTCCTCTTCGAGGAAAACCAATGCAAGCTCAAGATGTAGCAATGCCCTCGGTGCTAAGACGGAAGAAACCTCAGCCTCGGGAAGGACTGGGGGCTTCGGAGGCTAGTCGACCTCAGCAGCCGTGGCAAGGCTGGGTGCCGGAGGGGTCAGGCCTGCCGAAGGCACCAGCACCTCTTGAGGACGGGCTTCCATGGTCGTGGTTGATGACATCACCATTGGGGCTGCGGGGGCAGTGACATTCTCCTTCGCCAGGGTCGCGGCAGCCACTTCAGCACCTACGGCCATGGCAACCTCCATGCCCTCCTTCTGTTTCTTCGACGTCTGCTACCTAATGACGGACAAAGGCACTAAGCATCACTTCAAGAATCAATAAACAAGGTTAAGGAAAAGACTTACTGGCCAGCGAAGGCATAGCTCCTCTTCATGCTCAGCAGCGGGCGCTGAAGTGAAGCGGCTGGTGCAGAGCTCTTGGGAGCAAGAGAATTTGCGGTCGGTGCCGCTCGGGACGACATCGGCCAGGGTCCTGCCCTTCTTCGTGGCCGCCTACTTGGGCTGCTTTGAAGAGGACACCCCAGATTTCGTGGTGACTCTAGAAAGGCGCGACACCTCCACCACCGGGGGTTCATCACCATCATCATTGGGGAAGTCACGGACGAGCTCCCTCTGCCGCGGGGTGGAGGATTCCTCCACCATCTCATCCACGGTGGCCTTAGAGGAACGATCATCAGAGGACGGGTGCACCAAGGCGGTAGGCGGCGGGGGAGGCCCTGGCCGCACAAGCCCAAACTCGTCAAAGACCAGCATAGCGGCAGCAACCTACCCGCCGTCATCCCGGCAGTACAACGGGAGCCAATGTTTCGGAGGATTGCTCGGATCCTTCCTCGTCAAGTAGAGCAACACCTTGCTCAGCTCCTCCTCGGGAAGGGCATCTTGGCGCCGGTGGATCTTGTCATCAACACCGCCAAGCTTCCACAGGAGGCAGGAGTGGTCTTGGAGCGGCGCTATGCGCTGCCTCATGAACTCCTTGATGAACATGGCCCCGTCAGCTTCTCGCTCTTCAGGTCCTTCTCCATCTTCTTCACCAACTGCGTCAGGAAAGGTTCGGTGATCTTCTCAGAACGCCACCCCTTCTTGGAGATAGGGAATTCTGTCGGCAGCTCAAACAAGCTCTGGGAGCACTTGGCATCCATCAGAACCCACCTCTTCATGGAATCCTCCACCTTCTTCCCAGCGCGGGAGATTGCATTACCACCCCGCATCGCAACAAAGCCGATGCACCCAACCGGATTGTCGCCAGTCATGGGAAGGAAGAAGAAGTGGCGGAGCATGCCGACGGAGGGCATCACCCCCACGAACGGCTCATAGTAGAACGCAAAAATGGACAGGAGGAGGATGGAGTTGGCATGGATGTGGAGTGCGTGAAGGACAAACTGGTGAAGGACAGCGAAGAAGAAGCGGGAGAATGGCGGCACTAGCCTCGCGGTTCAAGAGGATCCCTTTACAGTAGAGCCCCCGCAACCGATAAGCTCAACTAATCCGACTGAGGTCGAAATCCCAGCTATGGTTGACTTGGTCAAGGAGGTCTTAACAATCAGCCCCGACTGGACAGTGCCCTATATTGCATATCTTCTCAGGCAGGAGCTCCCGGAGGATGAAGATGAAGCCCGCCAGATCATCCGCAGATCTAAATCTTTCACAGTGATAGGTGGACAGTTGTTTAGAGAAAGTGTTACCAGGGTTTCTCAGTGTTGCATCTCACCAGAAGAAGGTCGATTGATCTTAAACAAGATCCACTCGGGGACCTGTGGTCACCGTGCGTCCTCTCGGACCATCGTGGCCAAAGCATACCGAACGGATTCTATTGGCCGCGAGCAAAGGAGATGGCTAAAGATATAGTCAAAAAATGTGCAGGCTGCTAGTTTTATTCAAACATGTCCCACAAGCCTGCATCTGCTTTGAAGACTATTCCACTCGTCTGGCCTTTCACAGTCTGGGGTTTAGACATAGTTGGGCCTTTCAGGACTAGTCGGAGTGGCTTTACTCACTTGCTTGTTGCAGTCGAAAAGTTCACCAAATGGATCGAAGCCAAACCAATAAAGAATCTTGACTCAAGCACTGCCGTCAGTTTCATCAGAGAGCTCATATTCCGCTACGGAGTCCCCCACGGCATCATCGTAGACAATGGCTCCAACTTTGATTCTGATGAGTTCAGAGCATTCTGCGCTTCCCAAGGTACTCGGGTCGACTATGCTTCGGCCGCACATCCGCAGTCGAATGGGCAAGATGACAGAGCAAATAGTTTGATCCTCCAATGATTGAAACCCCGATTGATGCGCGATCTCAAACATGCAGCGGGCGCTTGGGTGACCAAGCTCCCGTCCATCTTATGGGGGTTGAGGACGACACCCAATCGGTCGACTGGCCGAAATCCTTTTTTCATGCTCTACGGAGTGGAGGCCATGCTACTGAGTGACGTGCTTCACAATGCACCCCGAGTGGAACTTTTTTCAGAAGCCAAAGCAGAGCAGGCCCGGCAAGACGTTGTTGATCTTCTAGAGGAAGAGAGAGATGGCTTTGATCCGCTCGACCATCTATCAGCAAGACCTTCATCGATTCCATGCCAGAAACATAAGAGGTCGACCATTTCAAGAAGGAGACCTTGTGCTCCGAGTGGATCAACAACGCCCTCACAAACTCGCTCCTTCTTGGGAAGGTCCCTTCATCATCACCAAGGTGCTCCACAATGGAGCATATCATCTGTACAGCGTGGCCCAGAACAAGGATGAGCCGCGATCTTGGAACACGGACCTGCTCCGCCCCTTTTATACCTGAACACTTGGATCGTCGAGTTGTAATAAGAATCCTTCAGTTTTCTTATCAAGGACAAGATTTTTGCAGTATCTTAATGATTGTGTCGGTGTACTAGAGTAGGGGTACCCTAGTATCCCGAACTTGTGCCCGGGCAGTCGCAGCACCCCGCGGCAAGGCTTGTCGGGTGACCGCCAAGGTCCTCCGTGGTTCCTTTGTTGCCATTCAAGAACAAAGTGTTTAAGCCAAGGAGAAAAGACCCCGGCAAGAGGAGCTTGCCGGGAAGGCCAACCAAGGCATTTCAAGGAACTTGCCGTGACGCGCCACGCGCCCCGGCAAGGCCCGGTGAGCGACAAGCTTCCGGACGCGACAAGACAACGACCGCGGCAAGGCACTTGCCGCGGCAAGCTACCACATCTGTACCTGCGCTCCAGCACATCCACCAACGTGTCGCCCAGGGACCTTTCCAGGTGCGCGTGGCAAGAAGCTGTGCAGCCAGTGGTGCGAGGTGGCAAGCGACGCTGACAAGATTGCCATCATGGCGAGCGGTGGCGCCCCTGACGGTCCACTTTTTGCACTGTTTGGGCAACATAGACGGGCATTTAATGCCTTTGTCCCCTGCCGTCAGGGTTAGGTAGGATACACTGTACAAGTAGTTGTACCAACTGCAACACTTTTCCATTTTAGCCCTTGTCTACGTTGCCACCTGTCGGTGACCCCTTTAGAATATAAAAGGAGGCCCATGCGCAACGTAGGGGGGGGGGGGTTTTGAAGGATTCGAAACCAGAAAACACTCACGCTCTCGAGCAAGAACTGAATACAATCAGACAAGTAGCTGTAGGAGTATTATCTCTCCGGAGAGCTCCGAAGCTGGGTAAATCGCTCGTGTGCTTCGCCTCGATCTGCTCTTCGTGCGATCTCCGCCCCCCGCCGAACCGATAGGGCTCCTGTCGGTGTACTAGAGTAGGGGTACCCTAGTATCCCGAACTTGTGCACGGGCAGTCGCAGCACCCCGCGGCAAGGCTTGCTGGGTGACCGCCAAGGTCCTCCGTGGTTCCTTTGGAGCCATTCAAGCACAAAGTGTTTAAGCCAAGGAGACAAGACCCCGGCAAGAGGAGCTCGCCGGGAAGGCCAACCAAGGCATTTCAAGGAACTTGCCGCGACGCGTCACGCGCCCCGGCAAGGCCCGGCGAGCGACAAGCTTCTGGTCGCGACAAGACAACGACCGCGGCAAGGCACTTGCCGCGGCAAGCTACCACAATCTATACCTACGCTCCAGCACATCCACCAACGTGTCGCCCTGGGACCTTTCCAGGCGCGCGTGGCAAGAAGCTGTGAAGCCAGCGGTGTGTGGTGGCAAGTGACGCTGACAAGATTGCCATCGTGGCGAGCGGTGGCGCCCCTGACGGTCCACTTTTTGAACTGTTTGGGCGACACAGACGGGCATTAAATGCCTTTGTCCCCTGCCGTCAGGGTTAGGTAGGATACACTGTACAAGTAGTTGTACCAACCGCAACACTTTTCCATTTTTTGCCCTTGTCTACGTTGCCACCTGTCGGTGACCCCTTTAGCATATAAAAGGAGGCCCATGCGCAACGTGGGGGGGGGGCGTTCGAAGGATTCGAAACCAGAAAACACTCATGCTCTCGAGCAAGAACTGAATACAATCAGACAAGCAGCAGTAGGAGTATTATCTCTCCGGAGAGCTCCGAAGCTGGGTAAATCGTTCGTGTGCTTCGCCTCGATCTGCTCTTCGTGCGATTTCCGCCCCCCGCCGAACCGAAAGGGGCCTGGTCCGCCGGCCCCATAGGTGTTCGTTCCCACGACATCTTTGGCACGCCAGGTAGGGGGCGTCGAGGTTGTGTGAACCTGATCCGACGTTCACGCGAGCTAGATCTTCATCTTCTCCATCTTCTTCATCGACATGCCACCGAAGAAGAAGGCTTCGAAGGTGGCTGCTCCGTCCACATCGATCCCACTGCCACCGGAACAAACGGGTGGTGGGGTAGACGCCGGCGGAAGAACGGGCGTCGACGAGGGAGCTCACGGTGCTGCCAGGTCCAAGGACAAGGCTGCGCAGACCTCGGCGTCCGTACATGCACCGCGCCCATCTCAGGAGGCGCGGGACCGACAGCGTCATGGTACTCGCGGTACCATACGCTCGTTGGACCAAGATCGAGCTGGTGGATCTCGGGGTGCTCAAGACCAGCATGCACGCCAACATGCTGGCACGAGCAAGACACGGTCGCCTGGACGGGATACTGCTCCTTCCAACCCAGTTGGGAGTCCGAGCATATCCCGCTCCTCGCACCGTTCGCCGCCGCCACTGAAGACCCTAGCAGAAGCGTTAGCCCGAGCTCAACTACTCCTGGATTACCCTCCAACGGCGGACAAGATCGACGATTGGAGGGCCACCATTCAGAGTCTCATCGGCTTCGCCAACGGCGACACTCCACGACAACCGAGTACATCGAAGCCGCGGCAAGACTGCCAGGCACGAGCCGATGGCGACAAGACCGGTGGGGGTGCAACCACCGTGCACTCTCCACCCCGAAGGCCAAGATCGCCGACTCGCCGGGTCAACCTCGACAGCGACTCCACCGCATCATCTGATCCTCGAGCTCGTCGCGATCAGCGCCAAGCTCTTCACGAACGACAGCAAGAAGACGCTCGTACTCGCATCGAGCACCGAAGAGAAGCGCGCCGTCAATCGGACCACTGTCGACATGCATGCACCAGGGGAACCAGGCGACTTGCCGTACACGGTAGGTTGCCCTGCGTTCACTCGTGAGCTGCGGCAAGTCTAGTGGCCCAGCACGAAGAATTTCAAGCCAGACGTACCAGAGAAGTACGACGGCAAGACGCATCCGTCGGAGTTCCTCAGTATCTACACCATCGCGTGCAAGTCGCCGGGGCGGACGACAAGATCCTTGCCAACTACTTCCCCGGTGCTCAAGCCCAATGTCATATCTGGCTCATGCACTTGCCGGACAACCCATATCCTCATGGGCAGATCTATGCCATCAGTTTGTCGGCGCCTTTACAAAGTGCCACAAACCTCATGGCCAAGAGAGCGACCTTCACATACTCGCCCGTAAGGAAGGAGAGTCCTCGCAAGTACACTCGAGAGATTCAGCCGTGTACACCACACAATCCCAGATGTCCACCCTGTCGCGGTCATCAGCGCGTTCCATCAGAACGTGCGTAACCTCAGGATGCGGGAGGAGATTGCGATGTGCAAAATCAGGGACGTCAGTGAGCTATATGCCCTGGCCGACAGGTGTGCACGTGCTGAGGAAGGGAGGAAACTCCCCGGAGAGAATACAGAAGCAGGAGGATCCGATAGCGAGGATGCTGCCCCGGCAAGGAAAAACTGGCGGCGGAACAATAGAAGGAGGAAATGCAAATATGTGCTAGTCGTGGAGCAGTCCGGCAACGGAGGTGGCACCAAGAAAGCCAAACATGGTAGCTCCGGCGAGGAGGCTGTGGTGGTCGCCGACAAGCAGGGCAGCACCGACAAGCAGTACTGCAAGATCCACCACACCAAGGGCCATGATCTCCAGAGCTGCAAGAAGGTCGAGCAGCTTGTCGAGCAGCAGAAGGCTGAATACGAGCGACGCGATAAGGAGAAGGCCCAAGAAGGTACTGGAGGATCCGGCAAGAAACGTCCCGGCAGGGGAGGACGCCGCGGCAAGGCCAAGCAGTGGCAAGGAGACAGACCTCCCCGCGGCCGCGACAAGGATGAAGATGACGACGAAGATGAAGATATGGATGATGACGAGGCCGCTGAGCAGGAGTTCCAGAAAGCCACAGAGGTCCTGTGCGTTGATGGTGGTGCTTCTCTGCATACTTCACACCGCCAGCTCAAACAGTGGGTGTGGGAAGTCAATGCGGCAGAACCACCCGTCGAGTCACGCAAGCCTCTGAAATGGTCCATCATGCCTATCATCTTTGATATTAAGGACCACCCTGATCGCATAACTGCGGCCGGGTGCTTGCTGATGTTGGTTTCACCAACTATCCGCAACCTCAAAGTCACTAAGATGCTAGTTGACGGTGGGGCCGGCTTGAACCTGATCTCCTCCGTGGTACTCCAAAAACTCCAGATCCCTGACAGCGAGCTCGAAGAGACCGGCACATTCCAGGGAATCAATCCGGGAAGGAGCAAGCTGAAGGGAAAGATCACGTTGCCAGTAACATTTGGCAGCGAGTTGAACTTCAGGACTGAGAGGGTCACATTTGACGTTGATGATTTTCCATTACCTTATAATGGGATACTCGGCCGTCAGCACTCGCCAAATTCATGGCGGCCTCTCACTATGCATACAACATACTGAAGATGCCAGGCCCGATAAGTGTCATCTCTGTCCCTGGAGACAAGAAGGATGCTCTTATCTGCGCCGACAAGATCTACCAGGAAGCAGCAGCCGCAGCAGATCGCAAGTCACTTGCCGCTGAAGCTCTCGGGGGGAAGAAGAAGACCAAGTCCGGCAAGAGTTCTGATGCTCACTCCGGCAAGCGCACCTCTTCGGAGTGCTGCGCTACCGTCGAGGACGCACCATCGAGCTCCATTGGCAAGTGTAAGAAGGCAATGGCAGCTCCACCAGAGACCAAGAAGGTGTCCGCCAAGGAGGACGGTACTGGTGGTACCTTCACCATCAGTGCCGCTCTCGACCCTAAATAGGAAAGCGCGCTCGCTGCTTTCCTGCGAGCGAATATCGACGTATTTGCGTGGCAACCGTCTGACATCCCCGGTGTTCCCAGGAAAGTAATCGAGCACCATCTTGCCGTTTGTCCTCATGCGCGGCCCATCAAGCAGAAAGTCAGGAAACAAGCAGTGGAGCGCCAAGAATTCATCGCAGAAGAAATCAAGAAGTTGGAAGCAGCAGGCCTTGTCAGAGGAGTGCTCCATCCCACGTGGTTGGCCAATCCTGTAGTCGTGCGTAAGGCAAATGGGAAATGGAGGCTTTGTATCGACTTTACCAGATTGTTGACTCCACGGCCGGATGTGACTTGCTTTCATTTCTTGACGCATATTTAGGATATGATCAGATCTTCATGGCAGAAGAGGATGAGGAGAAGACCACATTCATCACTCCATGTGGCACATACTATTTCATACGGATGCCTTTCGGTTTAAAGAATGCTGGTTCACCATTTGAAGGGTAGTCCATCACGCTTTTGAGCCCCAAATGCACAGAAATGTGGAAGCCTACATGAATGACATAGTGGTCAAGAGCAAGGACAAAGCAACTTTGATTCAGGATTTGGACGAAACATTTGCAAATCTGCGCAAGATCAACCTCAAGCTTAACCCCGAGAAGTGTGTGTTTGGAGTCCCCTCCGGCAAGCTTCTCAGGTTCTTCGTGTCTCAGCGGGGAATTGAAGCCAATCCCGACAAGATCAAGGCCACTGAGCAGATTGAAGCACCAAAGCGCGTCAAGGATGTACGAAGGCTTGCCGGCTGCGTGGCTGCTCTCAGCAGGTTTATCTTTAAGTCTGCTGAGCGCCCTGCCATTTTTCAAAATATTGCAAAAGGCAGGTCCAATGAAATGGACTCCAGAAGCGGAGGCTGCACTACAGGACTTAAAGAGATACCTGTCCTCCACTCCAATACTTGTCGCACCTAAGCCACAAGAGAAGTTGCTGCTGTATCTAGCGGCAACCAATCAAGTGGTTAGTGCTGCGCTAGTAGCGGAGAGGGAGGCGGATGATGAGCCGGAGACCACGGCAGATGCATCCAGCGACAAGCAGGGGCTTCACCGACAAGCTCTGGTCCCGGCAAGGATGGATCTGCGCAGGCGCATAAGGAGATACAAAAGAGAATGGTGCAGCGCCCAGTTTGCTTTGTCAGTTCCCTTCTGCAGGGGGCTAGGTCAAGGTACTTTGGTGTGCAGAAATTGCTTTTCGGCCTTCTCATGGCCTCGAGAAAGCTGCGTCATTACTTCCAAGCACATGAGATCACAGTTGTCACTCGTTTTCCGCTGAAGAGGATACTACAGAATCCAGAAGCAACAGGCAGGATTGTCGAGTGGGCACCGGAACTGTCAAGCTTTGGCCTCAAGTTTGAAAGCACTTCAACTATCCAGAGCAGAGCATTGGCAAAATTCATAGCAGAGTGGACGCCAACACCAGATGAAGAAATTCCAGAAACGAGCATCCCCGTCAAGGAAGCAAGCAAAGAGTGGTTGATGTACTTTGATGGCGCCTTCTCGCTACAAGGCGCCGGTGCGGGCGTGCTACTTGTCGCGCCCACCGGAGAGCACCTCAAGTATGCAGTCCAGATGCACTTTCCCAAGGAGCAAGCAACAAACAATACTGCAGAGTATGAAGGTTTGCTTGCCGGTCTCAGGATCGCAGCAGACCTTGGGATTAAGAAGCTCATTGTCAGGGGTGACTCGCATCTTGTCGTCCGCCAAGTAAACAAGAATTATCAGAGTCCGTTGATGGAAGCTTACGTTGATGAAGTGAGAAAGTTAGAAGAGCACTTTGACGGCCTACAGATGGAACATGTCCCAAGAACTCAGAACGACATTGCCGATGGTCTGTCAAAGTGCGCCGCACTTAAGTTACCTGTGGAACCAGGGATCTTTGTGCTCAAACTGAATCAACCGTCTGTAACACCATCAACTGGACAGAGCAAGAAGAGGAAGTTGATTTCTGGTGATTATTTTCCGGCAGAGCTCCCTGAAGCCGCCGCCAAGAAGGTCCCCAAGATCAACACCGAGAGTGCTGAGGAGCAGTCTGCTCCGGCAAGCCCTAGGGTTTGTACCGTTGAAGCAGACACTCCCGACAAGTTTTGCTCCGGCAAGCTTGCCGGAGAACATCAAGCTCCGGCCGAGCCGCATGTTCTCGCTGTAGAAGTGGATGTTCTCGCAGCAGCAGATGTGCCTTTAGTCCTTGTTGTCGAGCCGCGAGCTCCAGCATGGGCACAGCAGATTGTCCGTTTCCTTCAGACAGGAGAACTTCCCGAAAAGCAAGAAGAAGCGGAAAGAGTAGCCCGGCAGTCAAGTATGTACCAGTTTGTCGAAGACACACAGTACAGAAGAAGACTCAACGGTGTGAAATTGAAGTGTATTCCCCGGGAAGACGGACAAAAGCTGTTGGCGGAGATACATCGAGGCATATGTGGTCACCACATTGGCGCAAGAGCACTTGTCGGCAAAGCATTCCGGCAAGGTTTCTTTTGCTGACAGCCCTCCAGGATGCAACTGCACAAGTAACCAAGTGCGAAGCGTGCCAGTTCCATTCCAAGAAGATACACCAGCCAGCTCAACCTCTCCAGACGATCCCTTTATCCTGGCCATTTTCGGTCTGGGGGCTCGACATCCTCGGCCCCTTTCCCCGAGCTGTCGGGGGCTTTGCGTACTTGTACGTTGCAATCGACAAGTTCACAAAGTGGCCGGAAGTGGAAGCAGTGAGGAAGGTAACAACACAGTTAGCAGTCAAGTTCTTCAGATTGATTGTTTGCCGCTTCCGGACCCCTAACCGGATCATCACCGACAACGGCACGCAATTCACGAGCTGCACCTTCATGCAATACGTCCAAGATCTTGGCGCCAAGGTCTGCTTCGCTTCTGTTGCTCATCCGAGAAGCAATGGTCAAGCGGAGAGGGCGAATGCTGAAGTGCTGCGCGGGCTCAAGACCAGGACATTCGACAGGCTGCACAAGTGCGGAAAGAACTGGATTGAGGAGCTGCCGGTGGTTATTTGGCCGACCAGGACGACGCCAAATCGAGCCATCGCCGACACCTTCGCTCTAGTCTATGGAGCGAGGCAGTTCTCCCCACGGAACTCGTATACGGGTCGCCTCGAGTGCTCGCTTATGATGAGCTTGAGCAAGAGCAGCTGCGACAAGATGACGCGCTGCTCCTTGAGGAAGATCACCTTCAGGCTGCTGTTCGAGTTGCTCGCTACCAGCAAGCTTTGCGCCGCTACCATAGCCGCAAAGTTAATGCCAGAAGTCTCGAGGAAGGCGACCTTGTTCTTCGGCGCGTTCAGTCCACCAAGAATTCAAACAAGTTGACGCCAAAGTGGGAAGGCCCTTACCGGGTGAAACAAGTCACTAGGGCTGGCGCTATCCGCCTTGAGACCGAAGATTGGTTTCCGGTGAGCAACTCCTGGAACATTGAGCATCTTCGTAAGTTTTACCCGTAAGGCGCGGTTGCCGGAACCTGTTCTGGCAACCACCTTTTGTACAATTCTTGCCGCTGTTGCATGTAATCATTTGTACAAAGCGGTATGAACCCTCGTGTGTCGGTGTACTAAGGTAGGGTACCTCGACCCCAACTTGTTGCATCGGGCGGTCTTGCTTCCAGCGGCAGGTTTACCACGTGCTCGCCAAAGACCTTCCCGCTCCATGACAAACCATTCAAAGACTAAGTATACAAGATGAAGATCGAGACCCCGCAAGCGGAGTTTGCCGGAAGGCCGCTCGAGCTCAACGTTACATCACTCACGCAAGGCCACGGCAAGAGGAGCTCGCCAGAAGACTAGAAGATTACATCATAGAAGACACGCCTCGCTTATATGCGTCCGGCGAGGGCCCGGGGCGACAAGTTCTGAGCCCGCAAGCTCCGGGCCCGGCAAAATCAAGACCCGGCAAGGTGCTTGCCGGAGAATTGCTGCTGTGTGCCCGCTGGCCCTCCATCAGCCCACGCGTGCCTACAGGGCCTTTCGAGGACGTGGCGGATATGGCTGTGCAGCCAGGGGGACACGGTGGCACTACACGGTGGTGGATCCATCGTCGTGGTAGACGGAGACGCAAGGGCGGGAGCTTTTGGGGTCGACGGCGACGGGCATTAAATGCCCTTGTCCCCCACTGTCAAAGTAGGTAGCAACCACTGTTCACGCACTGTAGCTCCACTGTTCCCGCACTATTCCAACTACCATCTCTTTTACATTTTTACCCCTTTCTCCTACGTTGACACCTGTCGGTGACCCCTTGCACTATAAAAGGAGGCCCATGCATAGCGTGGAGGGGTTCGGTTCGTTCGAAACCTTGACAACTCTCGCTGGTGTAGCTGCTCATCGTAGCTCTTCAAGCTCCCGAGCTCAATACAAACCAAGGCAGGAGTAGGGTTTCTGCACCGCGTCTTAACCTGGGTAAAAACGCCAGCTGCTCGCTTCGATCTGCTCTCTGTGCTCCTCCGCCCTCGTACGCATGCAGACAAGGCTCGGTCCCATAGGTGTTCGTGGCGGGCAGCTTTCCCCGACATCTTTGGCGCGCCAGGTAGGGGGCGTCGAGGTTGTGCGGACCTGATCCGGCGTTCACGCGGGCGCGTTCTTCATCAACCTCTCCAGTTTCATCAACAACTTCATCAACAATTGCGCCATGGCCCCAAGAGGAAGGCTTGAGGTTGCGAGTCCGTCTCGTCTCATCCGCCGCCACCGAGCCAGCGGTGGGCGGAGGAGACGCCCGTCGGAAGGGTGGTCGCCGGCGAGGACACTCGCGGCGCCACCAGATCAGAGACAAGACGGATGACCGCCTCGGTCTCCGTGGACACGCCAGCGTCCATCTCAGCAGACGATAACCCAAAGCAGCGCCATACCACGGAGGTGGTATCCGCATCTTTGGCAGGATACTCCGACCACCGTCCGGACACAAGCAAAGCGAAGGCGCCGGGGCAGGACCTTGCTCCTTCTAACGCTGTTAGGAGTCCGAGCATATCCCGCTCCTCGCACCGCTCGCATCCGCTCCCCTCCACTCCGGCAGAAGCGCTCTCAAGGGCGCGCGCTACTCGACTTCTCTCGGCGGCGGACAAGGTCAAGACCGGAGGGCTACCATCGAGCGATCGCCGCTTCGCCAACGACTCTTCACAGCAGCCGACCTCGCGGCGGCTGCAAGCTGAGAAGACGGCCCGAGCGGCGCCAAGACCGCGAGGTGCAACCACCGCACTCCCCTTGCGAAGCGAAAGACGCCGCCCCACTGAACAACGCCGACGCGGCTCCACGGCATCGTCGGATCCGCGGGCTCGTCGGGATCAACGCCAGTCTCGACGACCGGCGACAAGAAGACGCTTCGGACCATTAATCGAGCACCGCCAGAAGCTCGGGCGACAATCGGACTCGAAGAGCTGGGAGCGCCGTCGCGCGCCGCGCGCGGTGAACCAGCGACTTGTCGACGCGGCAGCTGCCTGCGTTCACCCGCGAAGCTGCGGCATGTCCATGGGCCCAGCATGAAAAATTTCAAGCTCGACGTCTGGAGAAATACGACGGCAAGGCGCACCCTCGAATTCCTCGGTGTCTACACCATCGCGGTGCGAGCTGCCGGGGCGCGACGAAGATTCTGGCGAACTACTTCCGCTCGTGCTTTAGCGAGCGTTCGTTCTTGGCTTATGCACTTGCGGAAGGCTCCGTTTCTTCTTAGGCGGACCTTTGCCATCGAGTTTGTTGGCGCCTTCACTTTGGCGACCACAAACCCCACGCCCGAGAGCGATCTCCACATTTTGGCCCGTATGAAGGAGAATCCCTGCGCAAGTACATCCAACGTTTCAGCCGTGTGCAGCACAACATCCCTGATGTCCACCCTGCCGCGGTTATCAGCGCGTTCCACTAGAACGTGCGTAACCGCCGCATGCGTGAAGAGATGGCGATGACCAAGATTCGCGATGTCAGCAAACTCTATGCTCTGGCTGATAAGTGCGCACGCGGGGAAGAGGGGAGGAGACTCCCGGGGAGGATCTTGGCAGGAGGAAGCGGCAATGACGCGCCGCCCGCAAGGAAGAGGCGGCGGAACAACCAAAAGAAGAACAAGAAAGAGGTGCTTGCCGTCGAGAAGTCCGGCAAGGAGGCTCCCGCCAAGCAAACACAGGCTGGCGGCTGCGGCAAGGAGCCTGCTCCTGTAGTGGCAGCCGACAAGCAGGACGGCTCCGACAAGCAATACTGCAAAATCCACCGCACCAAGGGCCACGATCTCTCAAGCGCAAGCGCGTCGAGTATCTCGTCGAGCAGCAAAAAGCTAATCTGAGAGGCGCGACAAGGAGAAGGCCCAAGGTGGCGGAGGAGAACCGAGCAAGAAGCGGACGTTCAATGGCGGGGAGGGCCGGCGGGGCCAAGCGGCGGCAAGGTGATCGACCTCCCGGGGCCACGACAAGGATGAAGAAGACGGCAGCGAAGACATGGAGGATGAGGATAACAGCGAGCGGGAGTTCCGAGAAGGCCACGGAGGTCCTGGCGTCGGCGGTGGCGCCTCTCACACCTCCACCGCCAGCCTAAAGCGGTGGGTGCAAGGGTGAATGCAGCGGAGCCGCCCGTGGAGTCGCCAAGCAGCTCCTCAAATGGTCCAACCGCCCATCATTTTTGATCTTGAGGATCACCGACCGCACCACAGCAGTCGGTGCTTGCCGATGCTGGTCTCGCCCACCATCCGCAACCTCAAGGTCACCAAAATGTTGGTTGGCCAGGGGCCGGGCTGAACTTGATCTCCTCTGCTGTGATCAAGAAACTCCAAATTCCAGATGGCGAGCTCGAAGAGACCGGTTCTTTCCAAGGAATCAACCCGGGACGGAGCAAGCCCAAGGGAAAGATCACTCTGCCGGTGACCTTTGGCGGGGAGCTCAATTTCAGGACTGAGCGCATCACTTTCGACGTCGCCGACATTCCGTTGCCATACAATGGAATACTCGGCCGTCCTGCCCTCGCCAAGTTCATGGCAGCTTCCCATTATGCTTACAACGTACTCAAGATGCCGGGGCCGATAAGCGTCATCACTGTCCACGGCGACAAGAAGGATGCGCTTGTATGCGCCGACAAGATCTACCGGGATGCGGCAGCTGCGGCCGATAAGAATACACTTGCCGCTGAAGCTCCCCGGGGGAAGAAGAAGGCCAAGTCCGGCAAGGACAGCTCTGGTGCTCGCTCCGGCAAGCGCATCTCCCCGGAGCGCTGCGCTACCGTCGAGGACGCGCCATCGAGCTCCACCGGCAAGTGCGAGGAAACAAAGACAGACCAGCCAAAGGTCAAGCCTGGCAAGGACGGCGGCTCTGGTGCTCACTCCGGCAGGCACGTCTCCCGGGCGCCACTGCCGCCGAGGAGGCGCTTATCGAGCCCGCCGACCGTCCACCGCCAAGAGGGCAAAGAAAATTGCCAAGCTCGAAGTTTTGAGTTGTACCCCGAGAATCCATACCCTGTATGAGGGACACGGGCGCGAAAGGGTCGAATCGTGGTTGGGTTGCGCCATCGGTTCGCCTTGAGTCCGCTCGGCGATAAGAGCACGCCGCAACCAGCCCGACAAGTTCTTCATCGGGGCTGCACCGCCAGGCGGGCAGCGATGCCCTGCGCTAAGCAAGCATGTTTCTTGCTGGTGGGCTCCCAAGCGTAAGGGCGAGAACATACAAGAGGGAAGGATCGGGGAAGGAGTACGGCCTCGACGGATTGTTGGAAATAGAAAAGCTAAGTCGTCCGAGCTTTTGTGTAGAGCACTACTTGAGTTCCATGCTTTTTATGTTATATTCCTCGTGCGTTAGTCCTGTATCGCATAAAACCTGTCTTGTGGAGGAACCTACCCGTGGATAGCCGCACCCTTATCTTGCTTTTCGAGCACGCTCAGCGATTTAAGTGAGCTGCGACAAGTGTCGCGCCCTTGTTTAGTTTTCGAGTCCGCTCAGCAAGCTAAGTGCGTTGCGACTAGCAGCGACAAGGTTGCTGCCGGTAAGACCTTGGCCAGCGGGCTGCCGAGTTTAGCACTCGGCGCGCGCGCAAGGGCCCTAACGCCGCAAGTTCCTAAGCGTGAGGCAAAAGCGCACAAAGGGTGTAAAGTAGAGGGTGTAGCGTAGCAAGCCCTGCCGTAAGATGCCCTTCGTTATGAGAAACTTGTCTTGCGGAGGAGCCAACTCGCGGCTGAGTTAAATCCTCGATTTGTTTCCGAAGTCCGCTCAACAACTTTCGCGCGCACGGCAGCTGGCCGAGAAGGTTTCTTGCGGAGAAAACACGCCCGCCAAAGAGCTCTGATGTTCCGTACTCAGCAAGTGTGTTAGCACCGGCAAGTTCCCTAACAGCGAGAAGTATAAACATCTGAAGGGCAAAGCCGCGACATCGTATTACAAAAATCGCCGCGAAAGGATTTATATACATATACATGTAAATAATGAAACTGTTGCAGACCTATCTCAGCTATTTTCATGGCTGAAATTACAGCAACAAGGAGAAACGAGAAGAGCACACCAAAGACTGGATTTTGGCGGAGCCAGAGTTGCGAGGGCTGCGAAAAGCCAAGATTCCTTCCGGCCGGGATGATAGAAAAGCTGCGGAATCGGATAAGTTTTTCATCCCTCGTCATGCATCCTCTCATGGACCGGGAAAGCGGGGCTGCGTCCTTGAGCAGCGTGTCTTGTAAAACCCATGCGGCGGAGTGTGTGTCGTTTCGGGCTTATACTTTTGGTTTGTTTCCGAGTCCGCTCAACAAACACAAGTCGCTGCTGACTGGCAAGGCAAGTTGCTTGCGGAAGCAACACCGCCAGCGGCTGCTGATGTTCCGCACTCGAAGCGTGTTCACGCATGACAAGCTCTCGAGGCGTGGGATGGGAACATACAAGGCCGCGAAGTCAAGTAAAGACTTCGGTCCGACAAGCGTTCCCCTCTTTTCATTAAAACATCCTAGTTTAGTACAAGTCCATAGAGGATGAAAAACATGATAGAGAGGATTACATATTTTAAATACAACTAAGGCCAAGGGCTTACAAATTAGAGGATAAGATGCCCGTAATTCCCTCTGTTCTCTGTTCAAGAGTTAGGTCAAGGAGGACCCGGCAAGAGAAGCTTGCGGGAAGGACAAAAGGGGAGCCTAGGAGAGCTACAGCGCCGAAGACACCAAGAGAACTTCCCGGGGCGGCCAGGAGATTGGCGGAGACAGGAGGCGCCGGAGGCAGAGCTTGAAAGAGCGAGGTGGTGGGACGTCGGCCTGAGCAGAGGCTCTCGCCCTCGTACTCGATTGGACGGCCTTTCCGCCACCCCTCTTCCTCTTCCGCAGCCTCCTCACCCAAATGCCGCCAAGGAGACGGCCCGGGGAGTTCGAAGGCGGCGACCGGATGATGGGGTGCGCGGTGGCGCTGGAGGCAGCATCCGGCGCCTAGTCGGACCCGCCATCCTCGTCGTCGTCGCTGTCGTTCCCCTCCTCGTCACTCTCGCTCGAGGAGGACCTTCGCTATCGGAGGAGCTATCCACACAGCATCTCGCCGGGTCCCGGAATCCCGAAGACCTTGACGGCGAGAAGGTCGCCTCCATTAACGAAATGGAGGGTAAACCCCGCCGTCAAGCTGTGGATGCGGGCGAACATCTTCCACCCTCGATCCAAGTACATCACGCGGGGGGCTGGGGACCACGACACTCACTCAGGTGCCGCTGATCCCACAGCCCTCATCGCAACTCCATCACCTCGGGCGGATCCGGTTCCATCGCGCTCATGACAGGGGCCCGGCAGCCGGAGGCGGCGGCAGGCGCTGGCGGCAGCTTGATGAAAAACTCCCGAGGATCGTCTCGGTATGGACCGCCTCGAGGAAAGGAGCCACCGGAGGAGGGGGAGGCACATCGCCCGACCGCCTCTCCCAGGCCGCCTCGACCACGCCCTCGGCCTCGTCCGCGGCCTCGCCCCTCCTCTCCCCCTCGTGGCGGCTCCGCCGCCAGTCTGAGATATAGGAGAAGTCTGCTACTGGGCGACCCTCGCTGCCACGATGAAGAACTAAGTTTCCTCCTTCCATGGCGGAAGAAGCGGAAGAAGCTGAAGGCAGAAGGAGAGAGAAGTGTGAGACCATTGTGCTCCCTTTCCGCCCCTTTTAAAGGCGAGGTGGGGGCTCAACCGCCCTGCCCGCCAATCGGGAAGCGAGGAGGAGCAGGAAGGCGGGCGACTCGCCATCTCCGCCCGTGGCGGCTCGGTCTCCCACCTTCGCCGCCCACGACCCCCATGCATGAGGGCGTGGGCGAGGCGGGCCGGGCGGCGTGTGAAGTGACCTCGCCTGCACCACGATCACGAGGTGGATGCCCTAAAGACCGCCTGCGCCGCCCACGTCTCCACGACGCCTGTCGGCAGCGTGCCATTACGGAGGATCGGCGAGATCTGAAGTGGATTCGGCGCGCGTGGGCGCGTGTGCCCGTGCTTGTTTTGGGCTGGCCCAACAGCGCTTCGGCACCGTGTGTAGCCGAGCCGAGGCTCTGTCGATGTACTAAGGTAGGGTACCTCGGTACCCCAACTTGTGCTGCAGGCGGTTACCGCTTCAGCGGCGAGGTTTACCACGTGCTGCCAAAGACCTTCTGCTCCATGACAAACCATTCAAAGGCGAAGTATACAAAGGCGAGAGATCGAGACCCGACAAAGCGGAGTTTGCGGGAAGGCCGTTCGAGCTCAAGGTTACATCACTCACGCGAAGGCCACGGCAAGAAGGAGCTACGCGAGGAAGACTAGAAGATTACATCATAGAACCGCGCTCGGCGCTATATGCGTCGGCGAGGGCCGAGGAAGCGACAAGTTCTGAGCCCGGCAAGCTCCGGGCCAGCAAAATCAAGACCGGCAAGGTGCTTGCCGGGAGAATTGCTGTTGTGTGCGCGCTCCAGCTCATCAGCCCAGCGTGCCACAGGGCCTTTCGAGGGGCGCGTGGCGGATGAAACTGTGCAACGAGGACACGGTGGCACTACGGTGGTGGATCCATCGCCGTGGCGAGCGAGACGCAAGAGGCGGGAGCTTTTAGGATTCGGCGGCGATGGGCATTAAATGCCCTTGTCCCCATCATCAAAGTAGGTAGCAACCACTGTTCACGATACTTGTAGCTCCTTTGCTTCGCACTATTCAACTACCATCTCTTTTACATTTTACCCCTTTCTCCCTCGTTGACACATCGGTGACCCTTTGCACTATAAAGGAGGCCCATGCATAGCGTGGAGGGGTTTGTTCTGATTGAAACCTTGACAACTCTCGGCGCTCGGTGTGGCTGCTCTTGTAGCTCTTCAAGCTCCTGAGCTCAATACAAACCAAAGGCAGGAGTAGGGTTTCTGCGCGTCACCTTGCAGCTCGAACACTGGGTAAAACACGCCATGCCATGCTCTCGCTCTGATCTGCTCTCTGTGCTCCCTCCGCCCTCGTACCGCACAGACAAGGGGCTCCGGTCCCATAGGTGTTCGTGGCGGGCAGCTTTCCCCCGACACCGTGCATAAATAAAACTCATGTGCTCCGCACATCTTGTCAACTTCATGCTTTCTATTTTTTGCATGTGTTATCTGACACTTTGTGCAGCACCTACCCCCGGTAAGCAATAACGAGCCGTAAGGCTCCATATCTTTATTTTCTCTTCTTTCTTTTCTCAAAGAAAGGGAAGGTCCCTAAGCCCACAAGTTTGCGGGGAGGGAAGGAAGATGATGGTGTGGACCAAGCGTCGTTCAAGAAAGTTTACCTTACGGGACACAAGCGACATAAAGCTAAGTTGCCAAAGTTTGAGGAATCAGTTTTAAAATTTTTAAGTTATCTTCCTCGAGCAATGAGTGCTTTGTATGGAAAACCTGTGTGGAGGAACCAACTCGTAGCTAGTTCGCCCTTACTTTGTTTGAGTCCGCTCAACAATTTAAGTGAGCTGCGACTAGTTGCGACAAGGTTTCTTCATCGCAAACACCGCTTGACAGGCGCTTGATGTCCCGCAGCTGCGCCATGCATATGGTTTTTCTGCGGCAAGTTCCCTTAAAGCGTGGGGTAAAAACATACAAAGGAAGGAATCAAGTAAAGGGAATAACATAGCAATTGATACCCAAAATAAAGTTATATTACAAGATAACTTGCAGCTCTAATAGATTGTTTTAAGTAACATGACTAGCGACAAGGAAAGGAGAAAGCAGGCGGCCTAATCTGCGGTCGCCATCAACCCTCTTGACCTCGTTCACCTTGTCCACAATGGGTGCGACAAGGGCCTTGGCCTTCGAGTCAGCATCCGGGCAGGCTTCTTGAGGGCGTTGGTGAGGTTGAGACACAGGTTGCGGAAGGCCACCTTCACCAACACCTTTGCAGAACTCTCGCGCGAGATCGTGCGCGACTCGTCAACCAGCTGCTTTGGGATCCTTTCCCGGAGTTCTTTGGAGGGCCGTCGCCACTCCTTGAAGAACAAAGTGAGCTTGGCGATGGGCTGAAAGGTTCTCATCGGAGAATACCAAAATCCTCCATCCCAGCTCATGGCTCCCGTCAATGATCTGCGGCGATATTCACGAGACCCTCTCGTCCGGAGTTCCACAGTCTCCCTAAAAGTGTTTTGGGTTTGGCCCCCTCTTTAGCAACTAACCGTTGGCCTTGATCTCCTCCTTCAAGGCCACCTCCCGCTCCTTGGCGCCGTCCCGCTGTCTCGGTCAAAGTAGCCAGCTTCAACTCAAGATCTCACAAGGAGTCCTTGGCGGTGCTAAGCTCCTTGCCCTTCTCGACGAGATGACCCCGCAGCTCGCGCCATGGGCGAGGGCGTCCTTCTCGCTTCGCCTGTTGGAGCGCAACAAGCTCTTCGCCCGCCTCGAGATCGGCCTCCAGCTGCGCCACCTTCGCCTCCAGCTCCTTCTTGGCGGCCTCAGCAGCTGCGGTAGCATCCTCTACTTCCTTGAAGGCCCCACCAAATGTTTGCTCACGCGCAGCAAGCTCCTCTTCATGGCTGTCAAGATTGACCTTCCGCTGCGCCAACTCGCCCTCCCGCGCAAACAGCTCCTCGGCGACAAGCCGCTGTTGCTCTTCAACTTCGGCCTTCTTGAGGAGGAAGGCTTTCCGCGCCTCGGCGAGTTGCGCCCGCTCCTCTGCAATGGACCGGAGGGCTTCCTGGTTGCGACTCCGGAGCTCCTCTGCATGCTTCTCAATATCCACTCCCGCCCTCGCGACAAGCGCTTCTCGGGATTCCAGCTTTTTGCCTTCGCCGAAAGCGGTAAAGTGACACCGGCTTCGCAAAGAACTCCTCCTCGGACTTCGCCGCCCACTGCTACTCGGCGCGTCAACCAGCGTCAGCCCAGCGGAGGCGAGCACTTCTCCATCAAAAGTTTCTCCTTCGACCGGCGCCATGGAGCTTGACGCCCAGGGGAGCTTGATGAAGACGCCATCGCCGGCCTTCAAATAGGCGGTCGGCATAGAGCCTTGCGCTCCTGCGGCCTCAGGGTCGTCAGTGCGATCGCCAGACCCCTCGCCGGCTCCTGCGGTGGCATCTTTGGCGGCCTCTTCACCGGCGGGCTCATCAGCGCCAGCTCCTTCTTCTGTGGCAGCGGCGTCGTCGGTGTTGCCACGTGCGTTCTCCTAGCCGGTGGCCTCGGTCTCCATCGGCTCCGTGGAAGGTGGATCTGACGGCCGAGAAAAGAGAGAAGAAGTCAAGCAAATATCCAAAAAGAAGATCAGAAGAAGAAGAACACAAGGGAAGTTTTCAAGCAAGAAGGGTTACCTGTACTGGGATCTGCAGTCATGGGCTCCACCACCGGGGGGTCGCTGGTGTTGTCCCTTGCCGGAGAATCGTCCCTTGCCGGAGGACTGTCCCTTGCCGGAGACTTCTCCCTTGCCGGAGAACGCTCCCTTGCCGGGGAATCCTCCCTTGGCGGCGTAGTCGAAGCAGATAGCATCTCGGGGGCGGCTTCCGGGTGCTCCTGGTGAGACCGCTCTGCTCCTACACAAACCAACAGTCAGATGTCAGCAAAAGAAAGAACACCCATGCGCGCCATAACAGCGGGAAGTAAACCATATACTTACGCTGGGGGCTGCACTGGGGGCTGCTTTAGGGAATGATTGCCGGGTCCGGCAAGGTGGTCTTGGGCGCGCCCCCTGCTGTCGCGGTGGGCTCGTCCTCGATGACAATCACGGAGCCTTGGCTCTCTTCGCGCTCTCGGGCGGGGTCTGAAAAGGAATGAGTTCAGAGTAAAGCAAATCAGACACAAGACAAATAGCAAAAATTGAAGAACTACAAGTACAACAAAGAATCTTACTCTTCTTCTTCCTCGTCGGAGCTAAGCGCCGAGAGGTCGAAGTCCGACCCTCTTCCAGCGGCGAGGCGGAGGAGTAGGCTCCTTGGCCGCTTAGCGAGGCAGCGTGCAGATCAAGCGGCGTCCGGGAGGACCCGCTCCGATTCCCAGCGAAGGTGTGGAGACGCTCCGCTGCTTGATGCTTGTCATGGTGGAGCGTGTCCGGGCGCGCAGCGGCTGACCTGTCTGCCGCCACTCACGTCCCGGCCTTGCGGAGACGCCTTCTTGGTGGAGCTTTTGGGGCTCTGCTTGCGGCAAGCTGCTTGAAGATGGCGGGCCGCTCGCACCCTCGGCGGGCTCGCTCGACTCGGCGTCAGGCCCGGCAAGCTCTTCCTCGCCGGCAAGCCACTCTTGCTCGGCAAGGCTTGCCGCCTCTGCTACCTCTGCCTCCTCCACGGTGAATCCACACTCGCCCGCAGCAGCGGCTGCCGCCGCCTCTTCCGCCCTAGTGGCGATGCGCTGCATCTCCGCATCGGTGGTGTCGCGGGTGAGGCTCTTCTGTTCATCGGAGCGGACCGCCACCTCCACCAAGACATCGAAGAACTGCTGCACGACGTTGTCTGCGGGCTCTTGCCAAGTTGGAATAATTCCATGCGAATCGCACAAAGGCATCATTGCACGGATGCGATCGAGTGAGGAATTGTTGCACAGCGGGACGACGCCCTTCGGCAGCCTAAACCATTCGGGATGTTGAGGGTCGTGCTTGAACAAATCCTTGAGCATCGCGTCCAGTTCCAGCACGGTGAAGTTGAAATTGAGGCCCGGGCGCGGCCTCATGATGTCCGCCGGACCCCCGAACTCCCAGGCGGGTCTCCTCCTCTCTTGGCGAAGCGTCTGGCGGCGAAGAAAATCTCGCCTCTGGCGCCTCTGATGAAGCCCGCAAGCCTGAGGCGCAAGATCCGGGTGACGGCGATCTTTAGCCTATCGTCTTCCGGGGCCACATTGCTCCAATCGTTGCCGCGCACTACTGGGGCTTGGCGCTGGGCGGTAAATGGCTGCGGATTCTCCTCGACAATCCAGCACCATTCCGCTCTCCATTCCTCCCATTTGCTGCGGAGCTCTCCCTCCAGATAGGCTTCCTTCTTGCCGGCTCTCGAGATCCAGGCGATTCCGCCGGATAAGGGCTCCCCTCTCTCAACCCGGGACATAAAGAAGTGGCGAAAAAGAGCTACGTTTGGGTGGACTACGACAAAGTTTCCGCAGAGATGTGCGAAAACTGCCATGGTCAGAACAGCATTGGGGGTGAAGTCAAGGAGGTGGAACCCGTAGGTGTTCATAATATCGCAGAAGAATTCAGAGAAGGGCAGGCAGAGCCCGCAGTAAAAGAACAGTGCGAAGAAGGGATATCCATTCGGATCCCGTTCCGAAGCGGCGGCGGAGAGTACCTTCGTGCGCGGATGTGCTCGCGTCTCCGTCAACCAGAAGAGGTAGTAGTAGTCCCTCAGCTCCTTCGCGGCGAGCTCGGGGAGGAAGGTTGCCCGCTCCTTTCGCAGCGCCTCGAGTCACAGCGCCTCGGCCGACTTCACGGCCTTCCCTTTGCCGGATTTCGGAGACATGGCAGAGGTGGTGGGGGAGATCGACGGTGTTTGTGGTGCTGGTGGCGATGGGGGCGGAGCGCTGCTCTCTTTCAGCCTTGAGAAGAAGGGGGGAGCAGCGGAGGATTCTGAGATTGGGACAGCAACTGGCGAGATGGGGGAACTGCCCCTGTTTCCCCGCTTATAAAGAAGGAGGGGGCAGACGTTCCACTTTTCCGAATAAAGAACCACCCACGATCTCTCCCACGACGCCGCATTCGACGCGTGCCGTTAAGGGAGGGCGCGGTGGATACGGAGTAAGACACGGCGTAACCCAGGCCGCGCATGCCCGTGCCTTGTTTTGGGCCTGGCCCAATAGCGCTCGGCACCGTGTGTGGCCCAGGCCCGGGGGCTCCTGTCGGTGTACTAGAGAAGGGGTACCCTAGTATCCTGAACTTGTGCACGGGCAGTCGCAGCACCCCGCGGCAAGGCTTGCCGGGTGACCGCCAGGGTCCACCGTGGTTCCTTTGGAGCCATTCAAGAACAAAGTGTTTAAGCCAAGGAGACAAGACCCCGGCAAGAGGATCTTGCCGGGAAGGCCAACCAAGGCATTCCAAGGAAATTGCCGCGACGCGAAACGCGCCCCGGCAAGGCCCGGCGAGCGACAAGCTTCCGGACACGACAAGACAACGACCAAGGCACTTGCCACGGCAAGCTACCACATCTGTACCTGCACTCCAGCAAATCCACCAACGCGGTCGCTCGACCTTTCCAGCGCGGCGTGGCAAGAAGTCAGCAGCCAGCGGCGAGGTGTGGCGTTTACAATGACAAGATTGCCATCGCGGCGAAAGCAAAGGGCGCCTCTAACGTCCACTTTTTGCACTGTTTGGGCGACATAGACGGGCATTTAATGTCAGGGTTAGGTAGGATACACTGTACAAGTAGTTGTACCAACCGCAACACTTTTCCATTTTTGCCCTTGTCTACGTTGCCACCTGTCGGTGACCCCTTTAGCATATGAAAGGAGGCCCATGCGCAACGTAGGGGGGGTTCAAAGGATTCGAAACCAGAAAACACTCACGCTCTCGAGCAAGAACTGAATACAATCAGACAAGCATCAGTAGGAGTATTATCTCTCCGGAGAGCTCCGGCTGGGTAAATCGCTCGTCTGCTTCGCCTCGATCTGATCTTCGTGCGATCTTCGCCCCCCGCCGAACCGAAAGGGGCCCGGTCCGCCGGCCCCATAGGTGTTCGTTCCCACGATAGATTGTTATCCCTTAAGCATATGTGTTCAAATCCCCTTGTGGGTGGCTTAGTCGCGAATCCAATTCGCCTAAGTTTCGAAAACTACTCCAAGTGGAGAGCAATCCTCCCACTCGGGGGCTTAGCCGCGACCCCGTACTCACCTAAGTTACAAAAACTACTCCGACTGGAGAGCAATCCTCCCACTCGGAGGCTTAGCCACGACATAAAGGAAGGGAGGCCGCGGCTCAGGGCCAGAAACATGATCTACGTAAGGACCTGGACATAAGGGCTGCCAAGACAAGATCCATCTACGGATCCAGGGATCGTGCCCCCACGCGGGGCTATGGTTATCAAGCCAAATATGACGTTCATATACGAGTTCGGAGCCGATACCGAACATTACAACCGTCGGACCTACGCCACGACATAACCAAATATAGGGCTGGCACACACCCCCTGTGCTTCATCGATGAGGTGCTGGATCATGAATTTCTAGAGGGGTTTAAACCCGCAAATATCGAGGCATATGATGGAACAACGGATCCTATTGTCTGGATAGAAGACTTTATTCTTCACATCCACATGGCTCGCGGAGATGATCTCCATGCCATAAAATACTTACCCCTCAAGCTGAAAGGACCAGCTCGGCACTGGTTGAAAAGCCTCCCAGAAGCTCCATTGAAAGTTGGGAAGAACTTGAGGATGCTTTTCGGGCCAATTTTCAAGGGACCTATGTCGGCCCCCGGATGATGACGATCTAAGTCACATAATCCAACAACCCGGGGAATTAGCCCATAAGCTTTGGAATCGGTTTCTCACTAAGAAGAACCAAATCGTCAATTGTCCGGACGCCGAAGACTTAGCGGCCTTCAAGCACAATGTCCGTTGTCGGATATCGGGTTCCGGCAAAATCCTTAAGGTTCAAACACTGGGGTGCACACGAAGATCTCCTCCTACCGAATCTCGCTCTCAGCCTCGCCGCGATCCCTAAGGTAGATCGATGAACAACACAAGAGACACGAGATTTATACTGGTTCGGGCCACCGTTGTGGTGTAATACCCTAATCTAGTGTGTGGTGTGGTGGATTGCCACTTGGGCTGATGATGAATAGTACAAGGGAAGAACAGCCTCGTGAGGAGAGGTGTTCTTGTGCTTTGTGGTGTGCTTGAGGAGGAATTGATCCATCTCTCGATGAGATGCCTTCCTACTGTGGTGGCTATCTCTATTTATAGAGGCCCTAGTCCTCTTCCCAAATATTGAGTGGGAAGGGATCCAACAACGACCATTTTGAAAGGGGACAGCTAGTACAAGCTATTCTGACTAAAGGTGGTCTTCGACTATGTCGGGCGTGGGAACCACGAGCACATATGGGGCAGGGGGCCCCTTCTAGTCCGGCAAGGGAGCGGAGGGGCGCGCGCAGAGCAGATCGAGGTCACACACGCGGGGGAGACGGGATTTTTACCCAGCTTCGGAGCTCTCCGGAGAGATAAAACTCCTACTGCTGCTTTGTGTTGTATTTGCTCTTATCTGAGAGCGAGCGTATGGTGTGGTGTTGAATCTCCAAACTGCCGAACCCCTTCTACGTGCGCTTGGGCCTCCCTTTTATAGTCCAAAGGGGGTCACCGAGAGGTGGCAGCGTAGGAAGAGGGGTAGAAAGGCATTTAATGCCCGTCCGGTCGCCCCAACAGTGCAAGGAAATGACCGTTAGGTGCGCCACCGATCGCCACGATGGCCTCCTTGTCAGCTCTGCTTGCCACCTCGCACTGCATGGCCGCACAGTGCCTCGCCACGTGCTCCTGGGATGGCCCTGGGGTGACACGTCGTTGGATGCGCTGGAGCTTGGGTGCGGGGTGGCAGCCTTGCCGCGGCCCTTCTCTTGTCGCGCCGGCAAGCTTGCCGGTCGCCGGGCCTTGTCGGGACGCGCGGGGCGTCGCGGCAAGTCTTCTGGAAGTGCCTTGGTTGGCCTTCCCGGCAAGCTCCTCTTGCCGGGGCCTTGTTGTTCCCGGCAAGCTCCTCTTGCCGGGGCTTTGTCTACTTGGTTGACACTTTGTTCTTGAATGGCGAGAGGTGGAAATGACGGAGGGTCTTGGCGGGCCTTAGGTGAGCCTTGCCGGTGTGCATGATCGACCTGCAGCACAAGTTCGGGGTACTAAGGTACCCCTACTTTAGTACACCGACAGAGCCCCCGGCCTGGGCCATACAGTACCCGGCGAAAGTTGGGGGCCAGGCCCAAACAGCTGCAGGGCACACGCGGCTGGGTCCATACCAAGTCCACTCAGTATCCACCGCGCCCTCCGTAGCATGAGACGCGTCAATCGCGGAGTCGTGGGGCGTGGGTGGCGTCGATGCGATTTTCGGCGCCCTCCCCTCGTGATCACGGGCGGGGCGGTCACCTCATATGTCGCCTCGGCTCTGCATCCACACCACGCGGCTCCCATGCGCATGGGGACGTGGGCGGTGGAGGCGGAAAACCGAGCCGTCACGGGCGGAGGCAGCGGGCCGGCCCCGACTCCCTGCTCCCCCCGTGCTCTGATTGGCTGAGCGGGGCGGCCGAGTCCCCACCTCGCTCCTTAAAAAGGGGCCGAAGGGGAGCGCAAAAATCCCGCACTTCCTCATCTTCTCCTTTCTCCAACTTCTGCTACCCTTCCTCTCATCCGTCATGGATGGAGGGAACCCTGGTCCTTCATCGGTGGTGGCGAGGGTCGCCGCTAGGCAGCGCATCCCGCCCCATCCCGCGTCCGTGGTGGCAGAACCCGCCACAAGGGGAAGAGGGAGGGGGCGAGGCTATGGGCAAGGCCGAGGGCGAGGTCGAGGTGCGCGGGGACGAGGCGGCCGGGGCGGCGCGTCGACGTCGCCTCCGCCGGCGGTTCCTCTCCTCCCAGCGGTCCACACGGGGGATGACCCTTGGGAGTTCTTCGTCAAGTTGCGCCGGGCACCTCGTCGTCGCGTCCGGCTTCCGGCTCCATTTGCGAGCGCGATGGAGCCGGACCCGCCCGAGACGCTGGGATTGCACATGAGGGGCTGCGGGATCAGCGGCACGCGAGTCAGCGTATCCCCAGCCCCCGGCGTGATGTATCTTGATCGAGGGTGGAAGACGTTCGCCCATATCCACAGCTTGATGGCGGGGTTTACCCTCCGTTTTAAGTTAATGGAGGGCGACCTTCTTTCCGTCAAGGTCTTCGGGGACTCCGGCAAGATGACAGCTCCTCCGATAGCGAAGACTCCCCCTCGAGCGAGAGTGACGAGAAGGAGAGCGACAACGACGACGAGGGCGGCGGGTCCGACTAGGCGTCGAGCGTCGCCTCGCGTGCCACCGGCGACCCCATCGTCCGGGTCGCCGGCCCCTTGAACTCCCCGGGGCCGTCTCCTTGGGCGGCTGGCGTAGGGAGGCTGCGGAAGAGGAAGAGGGGTGGCGGCAAGGCGTGGTGCCCTCGATAGCATGCTGACGTCCTGCCGCCCCATCTTCGAGCTCTGCTTCCGGCGCCTCCGTCTCCGCCAAGCCCCCGGCTGGCCCCCGGGATGTTCTCTTGGTGTCTTCTGGCACCCGTAGCTCACCTAGGCGCCCCTTTTGCCCTTCCCGGCAAAATTCTCTTGCCGGGGCCTCCTTGACCTACCTCCTGAAGAGAGGAAAAGGAAAGGGATTACGGGCATCTTATCTTTTTAGTTTGTAAGCCTTCGGGCCTTAGCTACATTTAAAACTTGTAATCCTCTCTTTCATGTTTTTCATCCTCTATGGACTTGTCTTTGGAGCAGGATGTTTTTAATGAAAAAGGGGAATGCTTGCCTGGTTACATCCTTTACTTGATTCTGTGCCTTGTATGTTTTCACCCTACGCATCGAGGGAACTTGCCGGCGCAAGCACACTTGCTGAGTGCGGAACATCAGCAGCCCGCTGGCAGTGCTGTCTCCGGCAAGAAACCTTGTCGGGTCAGTTGCAGCGCACTTGTACTGTTGAGCGGACTCGAAAACAACTCAAGGGCGCAACTTAACCGCGATTCGGCTCCTCTGCGCACGGGTTTTTTTATACAAGGCACGCTCGTTTAAGGACGCGGCCTCGCATTCCCCCGTCCATAAGAGGATGCATGATGAGGGATGAAAAACTTATCTGATATCACGGCCCCCGGCTATTCTGGCTTGCCGGGGGGAGTCTTGGTACTTGCAGCCCCCGGCAACAATGGCTCGCCGGGACCCAGGTTCGGGCGCTTCCTTCTTTTGTTCTTGCCACTGCTGGATGCACCATACGAACAATCTCTTAAAGCGTGGCAAGTTATTCACTGCAATATATATCTCTGTCCCGGGCACTGCTTGTTGCGTTGTCTCCTCCAGTTGATTCCATGCCTTGTATGTTGCTACCCTGCGCTTAGAGGGAACTTGCCGGCGCAAGCACACTTGCTGAGTGCGGAACATCAGCAGCCCGCTGGCGGTGCTGTTTCCGGCAAGAAATCTCGTCGGACTAATTGCAGCGCACTTGTATCGTTGAGCGGACTCGAAAACAAATCAAGGGCGCAACTTAGCCGCGAGTCGATTCCTCCGCGCGCGGGCTTTCCATACAAGGCACGGTCGTTCAAGGAGACAACGCAGTTTCGCAATCCCCAGCCCACAAGAGGATGCATGACGAGGGACGAAGAGACTTATCTGGCATTGCAGCTCCCGGCGACCCTGGCTTGCCGCGAAGGGATCTTGGTACTCGCAGCCCCCAGCAATGCTGGTTTGCCGGGGTCCAGGTGCCAGTGCGTCCTTCTGCTCCTTTCTTCTCGCTGTTATCTTAGTTATGATAGCAACTTAGTCAGTGCCGTGAACAGTTACTTTGTAATATAACTTCATCTGGGCAATGCTCGCTATGTTGCATCCTTTGTATGTTTTTACCCTACGCTTTTAGGGGACTTGCCGGTGCATACACACTTGCTGAGTGCGGAACATCAGCAGCCCGCTTGCGGTGTTGCCTCCGGCAAGAAACCTTGTCGGGGCTAGTTGCAGCGCGCTTTCATTGTTGAGCGGACTCGAAAAAAAATCAAGGGCGCAACTTAGCCACGAGTCGGCTCCTCCGCGCACAGGTAATCCACACAAAGCATGTCCCACGGCGAGGCTTGCTATGTTACATCCCTTACCCCGTCACGTCCCTTGCACGTTTTTACCGTGCGCTTTGAGGAAAACTTGCCGGTGCCAACACGCTTGCTGAGTGCGGAACATCAGCAGCCCGCTGGCGGTGTTGCTTCCGGCAAGAAACCTTGTCGGGGCCAGTTGCAGCGCACTTTCATTGTTGAGCAGAATCGAAACAAAGCAAGGGCGCAACTTAGCCACGAGCCGGCTCCTCCGCGCACAGGTTTTTCCATACAAGGCACGGACGTTCAAGGAATATAACATAAAAATTTAAAACTAACGGTGCTCTGTACTCAAGCTTTGGCAACTTAGCTTTTCCATCTTCTGCGCTCCGGCAAGGCTGCACTTCTCCCTTGATTCCCTCCCTTGTATGTTTTCACCCTCACGCTTTTAGGGAACCCGTCGGTGCCAACACACTTGCTGAGTGCGGAACATCAGCAGCCCGCTGGCGGTGTTGCCTCCGACGAGAAATCTCGTTGGGCTAGTTGCAGCGCGCTTGTATTGTTGAGCGGACTCAAAACAGATCAAGGGCACAACTTAGCCACGATTCGATCCCCCCGCGCACAGGTTTTCCATACAAGGTACGGTCCCCCAAGGGATAGGACTCAAAAATTCGGAACTAACTGCTTTCTTCGCTCTATTCGCCGGTTGAGCTCGATGGCGCGTCCTCGACGGCAGCGCAGCGCTCCGGAGAGGTGCGCTCGCCGGAGTGGGCACCAGAGCTATTCTTGCCGGGCTTAGTCTTTGGCGAAGCTATCTTTGTTTTCTTGCACTTGCCGGTGGAGCTCGATGGTGCGTCCTCGACGGTAGCGCAACACTCCGAAGAGGCGCGCTTGCCGGAGTGGGCATCAGAGCTACTCTTGCCGGACTTGGCCTTCTTCTTCCCCCGGGGAGCTTCAGCGGCAAGTGGCTTGTGCTCCGCTGCGGCTGCTGCTTCCCGGTAGATCTTGTCGGTACAGATAAGTGCATCCTTCTTGTCACCGTGGACAGAAATAACACTTATCGGACCAGGCATCTTGAGCACATTGTAAGCATAGTGCGAGGCTGCCATGAACTTGGCAAGCGCTGGACGGCCGAGTATCCCATTGTAGGGTAATGGGAAATCAGCAACGTCAAATGTGACTCTCTCTGTCCTGAAATTCAGCTCGCTGCCAAAGGTTACTGGCAGTGTGATCTTCCCCTTCGGCTTGCTCCTTCCCGGATTGATTCCTTGAAAGGTACTAGTTTCTTCGAGCTCGCTGTCGGGGATCTGGAGCTTCTTGAGCACAGCGGAGGAGATGAGATTCAGGCCGGCCCCGCCGTCAACCAACATCTTTGTGACTTTGAGGTTGCGGATAGTTGGTGAGAGCAACATCGGCAAACACCCGACCGTGGTGATGCGGTCAGGGTGGTCCTCAACATCAAAGACGATGGGCGTGCTGGATCACTTCAGGGGCTTGCGCGATTCGACTGATGGCTCTGCTGCGTTCACCTCCCGCACCCATTGTTTGAGTTGACGGTGAGAGGTGTGCAGAGAAGCACCGTCGTCAACGCACAAAACCTCCGTCGCCTTCTGGAATTCTTGATCATCAGTCTCATCCTCATCCATCTCATCATCCTCATCTTCTTCTTCGTCCTTGTCACGGCCCCGGGGAGGTCTATCTCCTTGCCGCTGCTTGGGCTTGCCGTGGCGCCCTCCCCGGCCGGGAAACTTCTTGCCGGATCCTCCGCCACCTTTCTGGGCTTTCTCCTTGTCGCGGCGCTCAACCTTCTTGCATGCTTGGAGATCATGGCCCTTGGTGCGATGGATCTTGCAATATTGCTTGCCGGAGCCGTCCTGCTTGTCGGCGGCCACCACAACCTTGCCGGAGTCGCTGGCTTTGGCCTTGCCGGATCCGCCTTCATTGCCAGACTGCTCAACGACTAGCACATCCTTAGCCTTTCTCTTTCTGTTGTTCCGCCTCCGGTTCTTCCTTGCCGGGGCGGTGCCCTCCTCGCTCTCAAATCCTTCTGTCCCTGCAGTCTCTCCGGGGATTTTCCTCCCCTCCTCAGCCCGTGCACACTTGTCGGCCAGAGCATAAAGCTCACTGACATCTCTGATCTTGCACATCGCCATCTCTTCCCTCATCCTGTGGTTACGCACGTTCTGATGGAACGTGCTGATAACCGCGGCAGGGTGGACGTCTGGGATGTTGCGTTGCACCTGGCTGAATCTCTGTATGTACTTGCACAGGGGTTCTCCCTCCTTCTGGACGAGCAGATGCAGATCGCTTTCTTGGCCATGTGGTTTGTGGCCGCCCGTGAAGGCGCCGACAAACTGATGGCACAGGACCGCCCACGAAGAAATGGAGCCGTCCGGCAAGTGCATGAGCCAAGATCTCGACGCTCGCTTGAGCACCAGCGGAAGTAGTTGGCGAGATCTTCGTCGCGCTTCGCAGCTCGCACCGTGATGGTGTAGACGCTGAGGAACTCCGACGGATGTATCCTGCCATCGTACTTCTCGCACGCCTCGGCTTGAAGTTCTGGTATCGGGCCATCGGACTTGCCGCGCTCACGGGTGAACGCAGGCAACCTGCCGCGTCGCAAGTCGCTGGTTCCCCGGTGCATGCACATCGACAGTGGGCCCAGCGCGCTGGTCGATTGACGCCGCTTCTTCTCAGTGCTCGGCGCAGTACGAAGCGCTCGTGTCGCCGTTTGAAGAACTTGGCGCTGATCGCGGCGAAGTTCGCGGGTCCGACGACGCAGCGGAGTCGGCGCTAAGGTTGGTCCGGCGAGTTGGCGATCTCGCCTTCGGGCGGGAGTGCATGGTGGTGGCACCCCAGCGGTCTTGTCAGCGTCGGCTTGCGCCGGGCGCTTTGTCGGGCTTCGGCGCGCGGTTGCGGGGCTTATCGCTGCTGGCGGCCGATGAGGCTATAAATGGTCATCCTCCGATCGCCAATCTTGTGTGGCGCCGAGGGTAATCTAGAAGCAGCTGGGCTCGGGCGCCGCTTCTCGCAGATCTTAGGCGGCGGTGGCGGCGAGTGGCGCGAGGAGCGGATGTGCTCGGACTCCCAACTGGATTGAAGGAGCAACACCGTCCGGGCGATCAGACCTCACTCGCGCCAAAGATGCGGGCGTGCATGCTGCTTCTGAACGCCCCGCGACCCACCAGCTTGGCTTTGCTCCAACGCAAGCACGGTGCTAGGAGCGCCATGGCGTTGTCGACCTTGCACCTCCCGGAAGGGCGTGGTGTCTGCACGGTTGCCGACGCTATGGGCCTTGTTTTGGACCTGGTGATGACGTGAGTCCCATCGCCGGCGCCGCTCCTCCGCTGGCGTCCACTCCACCGCCCGCTTGTTCTCGCGGCGGTGGTAGAATCGATGTAGACGGAGCGGCCACCTCCGGCTTCTTCTTCGTGGCATGTTGATGAAGACGTTGATGTAAGCGCGACGGAGACCGGATCGGATGCTCACGACCTCGACGCCTTCTACCGGGCGCGCCAAAGATGTCGGGCGGGGAACAACAAGCACCTATGGGGCAGGGGGCCCTTCTAGTCCGCAAGGAGCGGAGGGCGCGCGCAGAGCGATCGAGGTCACACGCTGGGAGACGGGATTTTTACCCAGCTTCGGAGCTCTCCGGAGAGATAAAACTCCTACTGCTGCTTTGTGTTGTATTTGCTCTTACCTGAGAGCGAGCGTATGGTGTGGTGTTGAATCTCTGAACTGCCGAACCCCTTCTACGTGCGCTTGGGCCTCCCTTTTATAGTCCAAAGGGGGTCACCGACAGGTGGCAGCGTAGGAAGAGGGGTAGAAAGGTAAAACGCAGGTTGGTACAACAAGAAACAATAGTGTCCCCTACCTAACTCTGACGGCAGGGGACAAAGGCATTTAATGCCCGTCCGGTCGCCCCAACAGTGCAAGGAAACGACTGTTAGGTGCGCCACCGATCGCGGCGGTGGCGACGAGCGGCGCGAGGAGCGGGATGTGCTCGGACTCCCAACTGGATTGGAAGGAGCAACACCCCGTCCGGGCGACCGTACCTCACTCGCGCCAGCATGCGGGCGTGCATGCTGCTCTTGAACGTCCCGCGACCCACCAGCTTGGCCTTGCTCCAACGCAAGCACGGTGCTAGGAGCGCCATGGCGTTGTCGACCTTGCACCTCCTGGGAAGGGCGTGGTGTCTGCACGGTTGCCGACGCTTGCGGGGCCTTGTTTTTGGACCTGGTGACGACGTGAGTCCCATCGTCAGCGCCCGCTCCTCCGCCGGCGTCCACTCCACCGCCCGTTTGCTCCTGCGGCGGTGGTAGAATCGATGTAGACGGAGCGGCCACCTCCGAAGGCTTCTTCTTCGGGGGCATGTTGATGAAGACATTGATGTAGCGCGCACGGAGACCGGATCAGATGCTCACGACCTCGACGCCCCCCTACCTGGCGCGCCAAAGATGTCGGGCGTGGGAACAACGAGCACCTATGGGGCAGGGGGCCCCTTCTAGTCCGGCAAGGGAGCGGAGGGGCGCGCGCAGAGCAGATCGAGGTCACACGCGCGGGGGAGACGGGATTTTTACCCAGCTTCGGAGCTCTCCGGAGAGATAAAACTCCTACTGCTGCTTTGTGTTGTATTTGCTCTTACCTGAGAGCGAGCGTATGGTGTGGTGTTGAATCTCTGAACTGCCGAACCCCTTCTACGTGCGCTTGGGCCTCCCTTTTATAGTCCAAAGGGGTCACCGACAGGTGGCAGCGTAGGAAGAGGGGTAGAAAGGTAAAAACGCAGGTTGGTACAACAGTGTCCAATAGTGTCCCCTACCTAACTCTGACGGCAGGGGACAAAGGCATTTAATGCCCGTCCGGTCGCCCCAACAATGCAAGGAAACGACTGTTAGATGCGCCACCGATCGCCACGATGGCCTCCTTGTCAGCTCCGCTTGCCACCAAGACCAGAGATGGCCGCCTGGCGCCGCCACGGCTCTGGGATGGCCCCGGGTGACACGCCGCTGGATGCGCTGGAGCTTGGGTGCAGGTGGCAGCCTTGCCACGGCAAGCGCCTTGCCACGCTTCTTCTTCTTGTCGCTACCGCAAGCTTGCCGGTCGCCGGGCCTTGTCGGACGCCGCTGGGCGCCGCGCAAGTCTTCCGAAGCGCCTTTGTTGGCCTTCCGGCAAGCTCCTCTTGCCGGGCCTTGTTGTTCCCGGCAAGCTCCTCTTGCCGCGCTTTGTCTACTTGGTTGACACTTTGTTCTTGAATGGCGATGAAGTGGAAATGACGGAGGGTCTTGGCGGACGCCTGCCAGCCTTGCTGGGTGGGGTGCTGCGATCACTGGCAGAAGTTCGGGTACTAAGGTACCCCTACTTTAGTGCACCGACAGACTATCAAAGGTATTGGTGATGACGCCGTCTTGGGCTCCACGGTGACCTCCGTCCTGCCGGTCTGCTCGTCTTGGTCTCGTTGCACAGAGATGGAAACCTTTGCTTGATGCCTTGGTACTCCGCGCCTGCGCTTGCCCCCTTTGCATCAAAGAGGAAACGAGGACACTGCGCAGGCTGGTGCCCGCCTGGTCTTGATCGTCATGGCTTGCGTCACGGAGACCTCGCGAGGTACCCCTTGCCTTGATCTCTCCACCTCCTCATGAGCCTGCCTGACGAGGCCACACCCGAGGAGGCCTTGTGTCGTACGCCCCGCGAGGCTTGGTCCCTCGCGAGGGTCTTGAGCATTGCTTGATGAAGACGGGCCATACTGGGCCACTGGTTGAGCCATGTAGTAGGCCACAGGCAGGCAAGTCTGGGGACCCCCTTTCCCAGAACACCGACAGTAGCCCCCGGGCCCAAGGCGCGCTCGGACTTGGCTTAGCAACGAAGCCAAAGGGCAAGTGCGGAGCGCCACGGGCCCCAACAGCCTGCGGCCATGGTCGCCGCGTGGCGACTGATTGGATGTGGGTGTCTCCGCTTTCCCATGCTGCCTCGGCAACTGACCGATTTGACTAGTCCCTACTGCATGCAAAAAGAGTCATCATTACCTGTGATCGTGGAGGTCGACGGTTGGCCTCCCTGGGATTATAAATACGGAGGGGCGAGAGCCCCCGTTGCCCATCTCTTCTTGCTCCACCTACTTCTTCTCCCTTGCTCCACCTCCATTCTTGACGCCAATGGCACCGATCCGCAGGTTCTCAGCCGAAGAGAAAGGGAAGGCCCCGCAGGAGGGGCCTGACCCGCTCCCGCCAAAGAAATGGCCAGTCCCATGCCGCCGCGACGAGGTTGCAGGGCCGAAGATGACGAGGCCTTGGTGCGAGCGGCCACCTCCTGGGTTTCCGCTACCCCTGTACACCTGAGCCGAGGATCCCAGAGAAAGGGATGACGAGCGACGCCGCCCGCACCGCAGGCAAGGTCGACGAGTCGTGGCGGCGCGCGCTGTCGCTCCTGGAGTCCACGCGGCGGACTCCTCTCACGAGCTCGTGCTGCATGCTGTGATGCCTCCAAGCACCTGGATCCGCTTCCCTTCATTCTTCGCCATCGAGATGCCGCCGAGGGGGCCTCTCGAACTTTGGCTGCAGCACGCCGACTGTGGCACTCCGGTGACCGGAGCGGAGGTTGAAGTCGTCGCCCCGGACAAAGTCTTCATGACCAGAGGCTAGGGCGAGATCGCCCGGGTCTGCCGAATGGGGGGCGCCCTCGTGATTCATTTTGAATACGATGGCACCTCCCTTCAAGGTCTTCGATGCTGAGGGCCGCCGCCTTGAGTGCTGCCCCAGAGGAGGCAGACAGGATATCAACATAGCAGGGGCTAGGCCTGCCGTTCGCTTCCCCAATGGCTCCTTCGGCACCGGCGGGGATGCTTGGGGGTCCAGCGACTCTCCCGAGCTCTTCGTGACTCCGAAGACGAGCGACGATAGCTATGTGCCCCGAGTTCATGCTGCTCCCGGAGCAAGGCGGCACCATCAGGCCATCGTTGTGGCTGATCTGGATGGGGCTGGTGCTGGCCTCCCGTGGCCCACTGTTGATGATGGCGTCGGACATGGAGGCGCGGGTAGTTAGGGCTCCTTAGGATCCTCGTCTTTTGTTCCCTGTGAGGAATCGGAAAAAGACACCCCGTTCTGTCCTAGCTTGGTGAATGCTTGTTATGAAACTGTGTGAATGCTTGTCCTGTCCTGGCTTGGTTCTCCCTTTCTAACCTCGCGAAGGTTTTAGCGCTCTACGCTGGCAGGTCCCGGTCCCCAGGTAGGCTGCAGCCGTCGCTGGTATGCCAGGTCGCGATGCCGTGGTCAAGGCCAGGAGGTGAGCGGCCCAAGGTCCAGTAAGAGCCCCTGAGGCGCGATGTTCAGGAGGTCCCCTTTAGCATGCAAGCAACCGCCAAAAGGTGAGAAAGGAAGGCAATGTTGCTGTCACAGAGCCACATTGAGTGAAGATTCTATGCTACATCGATTAGTTGCTCCAGGCGCGAAACTTATCTTGGTAATATGGAGTCGTTCCTTCATGCGGCACCATACTTGTGCATTGGCAGCTGGGATGTAGCTGGGTTAGGCCCTCGCGAGCTTTCCCTTTCTTCTGCGGCGCTGATGCGCGTCTTCAGCCACGTCCACCTTCGTGACCCTGACACTAATCTCGACGAGCTGCTGGAGCCCGTGGATAGTGAGCACTTCGACGCTGTTGTTGAAGCTATGAAGGGACAGGTGGAAGCCTTGCTGGCGAAGTTCCGCGCCTTTGCTACTGCGCCCACGGCAGGTACTGCTGATCCTGCGGCCTCGGGAGGTGGAGCTGGTGGGGGCAACACCACCACGGAGGCGGAGCCCCTAGCGAATGACGGCAGTGTCCAAGGGTGATCTTCTCGCAGCCTCTTTCCTGTTTTAACTCCGGCAATGTGCACCATTCCTCGTGGAGGCGTTTAAACTTGCGTTTGATATTGTGAAGACAATAATGGCTTGTAATTTTCTCTAGGATTTGCTTCGAGATTTTGCGGTTTCCTTCCTATTTGCCTTATGTTTTACGTCGGCAGAGCCCGGCCCCGCGCATACCTCAACCGCCGTTGGCCCCAACCGGATCACCAGGACGGGACCAAGGAGTGAGAACAGAGTAACGCATTAAGCAAGATGAAATGATGTAGAGGGATAAACTCAAGCAATATGATATAAATCCCATCTTGTTATCCTCGATGGCAACAATACAATACATGCCTTGCAACCCTTTCTATCACTGGGTAAGGACACCGCAAGATTGAACCCAAAGCTAAGCACTTCTCCCATGGCAAGAAAGATCAATCTAATAGGCCAAACCAAACTGATAATTCGAAGAGACTTGCAAAGATAACTCAATCATACATAAAATAATTCAGAGAAGATTCAAATATTATTCATAGATAAACTTGATCATAAACCCACAATTCATCGGATCTCGACAAACACACCAAAAAAAGAGTTTACATCGAATAGATCTCCACAAGAGAGGGGAGAACATTGTATTGAGATCCAAAAAGAGAGAAGAAGCCATCTAGCTAATAACTATGGACCCGTAGGTCTATGGTAAACTACTCACAACTCATCGGAGGGGCAAGGATGTTGATGTAGAAGCCCTCCATGGTCGATTCTCCCTTCGGCGGAGCGCCGACGAAGGCTCCAAGATGGGATCTCGCGGATACAGAAGGTTACAGCGGTGGAAATTGTGCTTCGTTGGCTCCCTGGATGTTTTCGGGGTACGTATGCTTATATAGGAGGAAGAAGTACGTCGGTGGCTGCCCGAGGGCCCACGAGACAGGGGGCGCGCCCTATAGGGGGGGCGCCCTCCTATCTCGTGGAGTCCTCGGATGCTTCTTGACTTGCACTCCAAGTCCTCTGGATCACATTCGTTCCAAAAATCACGCTCCCGAAGGTTTCATTCCGTTTGGACTCCGTTTGATATTCCTTTTCTTCGAAATACTGAAATAGGCAAAAAACAACAATACGGGCTAGGCCTCCGGTTAGTAGGTTAGTCCCAAAAATGATATAAATGTGTAAAATAAAGCCCATAAACATCCAAAAGGGGTAATATAATAGAATGGAACAATCAAAAATTATAGATATGTTGGAGACGTATCAGGCCGCTCTCTGCGACCCTGGTTTTTCAGAAGAGGCTTTCAATTCCTTCACCTCGGGTGACGCATACATCCGAGCTACTCGGGTATTTGAAAGATATGCGGGTAAGTTTTATACTTGCACAATTCAGATAATTATATACCAGTAGCCCCTGAGACCTGAAGCAGTTTAAGCAACTGATTTAGGGATCGTTGTATACCTATGTGCTCAAATAGAAGAACGACCTGTTGTCTCAAGAGATGCAGGAGTGTCAAGCCTAGCTAACTGCTTCTACCACCGAACTGGAGAAATCCAAGAAGGCAGCGCCTGGTAATGTTCCCCTCTATCGAGAAAACATGATCATATACCAGGAGTATTGATACATGTGCAAATCTTATGACAGAGGCACCGAAGGTCGCACCAGCGGGAGGTCCAGGAGCTCAAAGGTAGCTGGCCGCAGGTGAACGTATCCTAACACAGGTCAGGGCGGAGAAGAACAAACTCCAAGATGCCAACACCAAGCTTGGCGAAGAGCTAAAAGATGTACGGGCCCAGCTAGCTGACTCCGTGAAGGAGAATAAGAAGCTGCGAGGTGGCATATTCAGTATGTGTTCGGTCTTACCTTTACATATTTCGCCAAGGAAAGAAACTGACAAGAATTATGTCTGTAGGTATATTGACGGGCCGTCCCGAAGAGGAGGTGTCCGGATCATCGAGCGATCTGCTACAAGAGCTGTCGCAAATGCACGAGCGAGCTTGGTAGGCGATGCAAAGTATTGTCAGGGCCTTGTGGCCATCTGACTCCCCTCCAGGTAGTATGGAGGGGCTTGTGCAGCTACTCAATGGAGCACGGTGGCGCTTCCGATTATGGAAGATATCGGCCTGCCAGGAAGGTGCACGTGAGGCATGGGCAATGGTGAAAACTCGGTATACCAAACTCGACCTGAATCACATGGCCTGGGTCGGTCCTGTATAGTCAAATGGAGAAGAAATTCCCGTTAGTTTGGTATACGGTCATGTACAAGTAGCCGCCAAGTATTCCCAACAGGATTGTAGGATAGATAGCCTGTTGGATGGCATAGAGGAAGAAGTATTTGAGTCTAAGTGACTATGTACTTCATTTGACAAATTATGTCTCTAGCTGAATTATAAAACGCTTGTCATGGCGGACCTTTTTGCTTCAACCTCTGGACCCGAAGGTGCGGAGTGCTTCCGAATACCCGCTCGGTGATGTAAACCGGGGTATGCGTGGAAACCAGGCGTATGGGTCATAGTTTCTTGAACAGGCAAGTATCCGGCTAGTTATGTTATATTACATTTTGATAGTAATAAACATCTTCCAGAGAGAATAGTTCCGTTAAGGGCTCCTTTCCCTGGGTCGACATGCGTTTAACGTGCACGTCCAGACTGTGATTTGAGAAAACCACGGCATACATAGCATCTAGGGGTTCATAATGTGACAAATGTAAACATATTTAGTCCGACGACCGATATTCCCTTAAGAACGCTAGCTTTCGGCTTCACCCAGTCTGAGGTACACATCGGGATGACCCGGCAATAACAATCGCAGAGGTGCTCCCTTTATGCCTTAGCCGAACTAACGGGAACGTAGGGCATAAGAACAGGAGCCAGGCAAGCCAGCTTGGCCAAAACTTGAGTCATATCGATGCATATAATGGCGAAGAAAAGGTACATACATGGAAAAGACACATATGTGGTGAGCTTAATGCTCGAAAAATAATAATAACAAGCTTCTGTACGAGAAGCCCCCAGGTATAATTGACATAGATATTAAGAATTGTATGCATCATAGATGTATGGTTCTAGCCGTACAAAATCTTTATAGCTCTAAAAAGGAAAGATGAAAAGTAAGAAAAATAAATAATGGAAACAAAAAAGCGGAGAAAGGGGACGAACGAAGAGTCCGGCGCTAGGCATAGAATCTTTGGAGTCTGGTCGCATTCCATGGGTTCGGCTCTAGGCGGTTATCTGATGCATCACGCAGGCGGTACACTCCTCCGGTGAGAACTTCGTCATTGATGAAGGGACCCTGCCACTTGGGCTTGAGTTTGTCCTTTTTCTTCTCCAGCAAGCGTAGAACGAGTTCGCCAACATTATAAGTCTTGGCCCGTACTGCTCTGCTTTGATATCTGCGGGCCTGTTGTTGGTAGAATGCGGAACGGGCTTTTGCAACTTTGCGCTCCTCCTCTAGGGCATCTAAGCTATCCTGCCAATCAAGATTAGCTTCTCTCTCTTCATACATGTGCACTCGAGGTGAGTCATGAATAATGTCGCAGGGCAACACGGCCTCTGCGCCGTACACCATGAAGAAAGGTGTGTATCCGGTTGAACAATTGGGCGTGGTCCGCAGCCCCCAGATTATGGAGTCGAGCTCCTCGACCCAGTGCTTGTTGGATTCTTTCAAACATCGCACTAACCTGGGTTTAATGCCGCTCATAATAAGACCATTGGCTCGTTCGACTTGGCCATTGGTTTGTGGGTGATAGACGGAGGTGTAATCGAGCTTGATGCCCAGATTGGCACACCAGGCTTTCACCTCATCGGCTATGAAATTGGAGCCATTGTCGGTGATGATGTTGTGCAGAACATCATAACGGTGCACAACACCAGATATAAAGTCTATCACTGGCCCGACTTCTGCCATTTTAACTGGTTCGGCCTCTATCCACTTAGTGAATTTATCCACCATGACCAACAAATATTTTTTCTTATGGCTTCCCCCTTTAAGGGGTCCGACCATATCAAGCCCGCAGACTGCAAAAGGCCAGGTGATGGGGATTGTTCGTAAAGTGGTGGGTGGTATATGGCTTTGGTTGGCAAAAAGCTGGCATTCGATGCAATGTTGGACAAGATTCTATGCGTCTGCTCGGGTCGTCGGGCAATAGAAACCTGTACGGAAGGCCTTACTTGCAAGGGCTCGAGCTGCGGCATGGTGACCACCGAGACCGGCATGAATTTCTGCCAAGAGTTGCCGCCCTTCGTCCTCGGAGATACGTCTTTGAAGTACTCTGGTAGCACTTTTCTTATAGAGTTCTCCCTCGTGAACCTTGTAGGCTTTAGATCGCCGCACAATGCAGTCATTCTAATCCTCAGGAAGTTCTCGCCTATTACGGTAGGCCAAGAAGGGTTCGGTCCATGGGGCGATGACCGCCATGATGAGATGGGCCGACGATGTAATTTCGGTGGCTGAGCCCCCGATGATGTCAGTGTGTTCGGAATCTGGAGTTGTCTTCGGATTCGGATTGGCGTTGCCGCTCTCCCCCTGCCACACCACGGATGGCTTGAAGAGCCTTTCCAGAAATATGTTAGGAGGGACGGGGTCGCGCTTAGCACCGAAGCGAGCAAGGACATCTGCCGCTTGATTACTTTCTCGAGCCACATGGTGAAACTCAAGCCCCTCGAAGCGAGCCAACATTTTGAGAACGTCATTATGGTAAGCCGCCATCTTCGGATCTTTGGCATCGAAATCTCCATTTATTTCGATATTGCGAGGTTTGAATCCCCACACACTTCTAGGCATTGTATGCCCATGGAGACGGCCATCCGAAGACAATGCAATAAGGCTTCGTATTCGGCTGCATTGTTGGAGTCCGTGAATAATATTTGTAGGATCTACTGAACAGTATCTCCAGTAGGGGATGTAAGGACAATGCCTGCCCCTAGGCCTGCCAGCATTTTGGAGCCGTTGAAGTGCATGACCCAGTTGGAATATGTGTCGCTGTCCATTCAGCGATGAAGTTGGCCAATACCTGGGATTTAATGGCCCGGCGCGGTTTGTACAATATGTCGAATGGGGGGATCTCAATGGCCCACTTGAAAATCCGGCCCGTAGCATCACGGTTGTTTATTATTTCATTGCGAGGAACTTCAGAGGCCACCATTATCGAGCACTCTTGAAAGTAGTGTCATAGCTTCCGAGATGCCATGAAAACCGCGTATGCTATTTTGAGGTAATGAGGGTACCGGGATTTGCATGGTGTGAGGACAGTGGATACGTAGTATACCGCCTTCTGGAGCGGGAATTTGTGTTCGTCCTCCTCTCGTTCAATGACAAGCACCGCACTCACGACTTGGTGTGTGGACGATATGTATGATAACATGGGTTCACTGACGTTTGGCGCGGCCAGGATTGGGTTGCTTGCTAGAAGAGCCTTTATTTCTTCCAATCCGGCCATTGCCGCATCCGTCCACTCGAAGTGGTCGGTTTGTCGGAGAAGGCGATAGAGTGGCAATGCCTTTTCCCCTAATCTGGAGATAAAGCGGCTCAAAGCTGCCACACATCCGGATCGTTTTTGGACTTGTTTGAGATCTATTAATGTAGCCAATTGTGACAAAGCTCGGATTTTGCTGGGTTTGCCTCAATTCCTCTATTGGAAACGATGAAGCCCAGAAACTTTCCGGCGGGAACGCCGACACATTTTTTCGATTGAGCTTAATGTCATATGTTCGGAGGTTGTCGAATGTAAGACGCAGATCGTCTATTAATCACTCGACATGTCTGGTTTTGATGACTACATCATCCACGTATGCTTCAACTATCTTGCCGATTTGTTTCTCCAGGCATGTTTGAATCATGCGTTGATAGGTGGCACCGGCGTTTTTGAGCCCAAAAGGCATGGTGTTGAAGCAGAAAGGCCCGTGTGGGGTGATAAATGCTGTTGCGGCTTGATCGGACTGCTTCATCTTGATTTGATGGTATCCGGAGTATGCATCGAGGAAACATAGTGAGTCGTGTCCTGCAGTAGCATCGATGATCTGATTAATGCGGGGAGGGGAAAATGATCCTTAGGGCAAGCCTTGTTGAGGCCTTTGAAATCGACGCATAGGCGCCAGGATTTATCCTTCTTTGGTAACATCACCAGGTTTGCTAGCTAGTCCGGGTGTTTTATCTCTCTGATGAATCCGGCCTCGGGTAACTTGGCTAGCTCCTCTCCCATGTCTTGTCGTTTGGGTTCAGAAAAGCGTCGTAATGTTTGCTTGACCGGCTTGTATCCCTTCAATATGTTTAGACTATGTTCGGCCAGCCTGCGTGGGATTCCTGGCATATCAGAAGGGTGCCAGGCGAATATGTCCCGGTTTTCCTGTAGGAACGCCCGCAGTGCGGTGTCGATCGTGGGGTCCAGCTGCGCCTCGATGGATGCTGTCTTCGTGGAGTCTATTGGGTGGACCTGGAATTTGACTATTTCGTCTGCTGGTTTGAAGGAGGTGGATTTGGATCGCTTATCAAGTATCACGTCATCCCTATCCACCGTGGAGCGCAACGCGGTTAATTCTTTGGCCGCGAGGGCTTCAGACAATGCCTCGAGGGCCAAGGCGGCGGTTTTGTTTTCGGTGCGGAGTGCTATGTCCGGGTCACTTGCAAGAGTGATGATTCCATTGGGCCCGGGCATCTTGAGCTTCATGTACCCGTAATGGGGTATAGCTTGGAAGCTTGCAAATGCGTCTCGCCCTAAAAGGGCATGATATCCACTGTTGAAAGGGGACACTTGAAAGGTTATCTCTTCGGACCGATAATTCTCTGGCGTGCCGAATACCACATTGAGTGTGATTTTTCCTGCACATCGCGCCTCCCACCTGGGAATAATTCCTCAGAAGGTCGTATTACTTTGCTCAATGCAGCTCCTATCTATTTCCATTTTGTTGAGAGTTTCCTCGTAAATGAGGTTTAGTACGCTGCCGCCGTCCATGAGCACTTTGGTAAGCCGAAAGCCGTCTACAATTTGACCGAGGACCAATGCGGCAGGTGCCCGGACTGTCTGAATTTTGGTTCGTCACCGGCATTGAAAGTTATGGTTGTGTCGTTCCAGGGGTTTATTGCTGCAACTTGGCAGACTTCAGCGAGGCCGCGGAGTGCCCTTTTATGCTTATTGTTTGAGGTGAAAGTCTCGAAGACTGTCAATACTGTGGGGTTGTTGTCTTCCATGGGATGTTTCTCTGCGGTGTTTTTGGTGAGGAGATCCTCGCCGCTCTTGGCCACCTGCCGGAGTATCCAACATGCTCGGAGGCTATGGGTAGGTACGGTATCCGGTGTTGTGTGTATTTTGCATGGCCTGTCAAGCCATCCCTCCAGAATGGTTCCGTGCCCCATAATGGGCTTTGACTTTTTTGTTATTGGATCAGGTGACCGACGAGGGTGCATCCTTTTTGTCCGGACGAGGGGTTTGGTGGAACCGGTGGCTCCCAAGAGGTTGCCTGAGTTTTCCAGGCGCTTTCCATTGCGCAGTACTTCTGTACTATGGTTGCCAAGTCAGCGAAGTGTGACACGTGACGGCGATTGATTGTATTGAGGATTCCCTCGTCCGCACAATTTTTGCAGAATAATGTGATTGCGTCTTCATCGCGGCAGTCCTTGATCCTGTCCTTAACAAGGCGGAATCTGGCCCAAAAGTGATGGACCGTTTCCTGGGACTGCCGTCTTATGTGGATAAGATTGCTTGTATCTAGGTGGGTGGGTGGCTTTAGATCCGAACCCTGATCCGGTCTGGGATCCAGAGTTTGAGAAACCTCCGCGCTTCGGAGCTCCGGAATATCAACCAATTTTTTGGGCCTGTGGTCTGATTCTAGGTTCAGAGTGTAGGACCCATCTTTCCTTATGCGGGTGTCCGTCTCTGGGAGCTCGGACACCCAAACATAATTCTTCCTCAATGTAGAGGATGAGTCATCGCATTGCTCCTCCACTACCGCTATCTGATGGGTGATCGGTGGATTTTCAATTTCTCTCTGATCGGGTTTGAGCCCAATCCGATCGTAGTTTGTAGCGACTCCCAAGAAAGCGATGTGATCCAAGAGTTCGTTTAAAGACGACAACTTCGTCGGATTCATCTACTTGGAGTATTCTGAGCTGATGCGGAGGAGATTTTCGATGACCCGAGAAGTCATTGTCGGCTCGACGGCCAAACGGGCGGCCATGGTAAAGCCGCCCAGCCGGAGGGTTTGGCCTGGGGGCAGGGCTCCCCCGAAGGTGATATTGTCCTTGATAACAAGGCGAGCCATCAAGCCTATCTTCGACATCACAGCGGTCCTCTCAATGAAAGCACCAATGTCGGTGCCAAAACAGGTGGATCTCGGGGAGGGTGTCCCGAACTATGCGTCTAAGGCTAATGGTAACAGGAGGCGGGGGACACAATGTTTACCCAGGTTCGGGCCCTCTCTATGAAGGTAATACCCTACTTCCTGCTTGATTGATCTTGATGAATATGAGTATTACAAGAGTTGATCTACCACGAGATCGTAATGGCTAAACCCTAGAAGTCTAGCCTATGAAGTTATTATTGTTGTCCTACGGACTAAACCCTTCGATTTATATAGACACCGGAGGGGGCTAGGGTTACACAAATTCGGTTACAGAGAAAGGAATCTACATATCCAAATCGCCAGGCTTTCCTTCCACGCAAAGGAGAGTCCCATCCAGACACGGGAAGAAGTCTTCTATCTTGTATCTTCATAGTCCAACAGTCCGGCCAAAAGATATAGTTCGGCTATCCGAGGACCCCTTAGTCTAGGACTCCCTCACATGTCGCAATGTGTCCGTCAATGTATTCGGCACCTCCAGATCCCTGGAAGCAGCTAAAGGGGCACGGACTCTGTCGGTGTCAAAACCGGCGGATCTCGGGTAGGGGGTCCCGAACTGTGCGTCTAGGCAGATGGTAACAGGAGACAAGGGTAGTACAAGAGTGGACCTACCATGAGATCGAGGAGGCTAAACCCTAGAAGCTAGCCTATGGTATGATTGTTGTAATGGTTGTTCGTCCTACGGACTAAAACCCTCCGGTTTATATAGACACTGGGGAGGGCTAGGGTTACACAGAGTCGGTTACAATGGTAGGAGATCTACATATCCGTATTGCCAAGCTTGCCTTCCACGCCAAGGAAAGTCCCATCCGGACACGGGACGAAGTCTTCAATCTTGTATCTTCATAGTATTGGAGTCCGGCCGATGATGATAGTCCGGCTATCCGGACACCCCCTAGTCCAGGACTCCCTCAGTAGCCCCTGAACCATGCTTCAATGACGATGAGTCCGGCGCGCATATTGTTCGGCATTGCAAGGCGGGTTCCTCCTCCGAATAATTCATAGAAGATTGTGAATACCAGGATAGTGTCCGGCTCTACAAAATAATTTCCACATTTCCCCGTAGAGAGAATATTATGTACACAAGTTAATTCTGCTGACGTATCCTGTAGCATGACGTCACGCCACTACCAAGCCTTTACTTGAATCATTTTTTATTATACCACCTCAGCGCGTTTAGCGAAGCGGTTTCCTTGGCATGTCTTGTCGAAGCAGAGATCGTGTTCCCCTTATTCCGGGATTCTCATCAATACGGACGTGGGTAACTCAACCGCGCCCGTCGCCACGCCCCCTCTATCGAAGGCGAGTCCTGAACGATCACGGAGACGGCTCTTGGTATTCTTCCTCTTTATAATAGGACCAAGGCTCGTTTCTTTTCTTCAATCCTCCATCGAACCTTCTCCTTGATCCAAGTTCCAACACCCAGAGCCCCAGATTCGAGCGCTTCGGACCTTCAACAATGTCCAGCTCCGACCTTAAGGGCCGGTGGATGCCCTCCTCCGTCACGAAGGAGGACGTGCTAAAGCTGCGAGAGGCCAAGTACTTGTCTTACGAGATTTCGCACAGGCTGCCTGCCGAAGGGCTGGCCATCCCCACCCCCGAGCCCGGCGAGTACGTCGTCTTTGTGTCCCACCTCCTTCGGGGTTTAGGCTTCCCGATAGATCCTTTTGTGAGAGGGCTCATGTTCTACTATGGGTTGGAATTCCATGACTTGGCTCCGCAGTCCATCCTCCATATTTCCTCATTCATTGTTGTCTGCGAAGCCTTCCTCCGTGTCACCCCCCACTTCGGCCTGTGGCTGAAGACCATCAATGTGCAGCCGAAGATGAGCGGGGGCCGTCAAGCAGAGTGCGGCGGGGCGGCCGTAAGCAAGAGGGCCGATGCCCCGTGGCCCGAGGGCTCCTTCCAAGAGGAGCTCGGCTTGTGGCAGCAGGAGTGGTTCTATATCACCGCTCCGAAGGGCAGCAGGCAGAAACCGCCGCCCTTATTCCGCTCGGGACCTCCACGACGGTTGATGTCGTGGGTCAACCAAGGGCTCAATTGGGGGCCGTCAAAGGACGTGCCCCTACTGCAGGGCCGGATTCGAGACCTCCAAGCGAGGGAGATCGATCTGGTGGTGGTAATGCAGGTCATGCTGATTAGGCGTCTCCTGCCCTGCAAACGCCGCCCTCTCCGGCTGTGGGAGTTTAATCCGGAGGGACCACGGATTCTCCAACACTTCATGGGTATGACACCCGTGGAGATGTACAAATTATTCTTCGGATCACGAGAGGCATGTCCGGAACTGACCGAGGACGCCGGCCTAAGCTGCAATCGCCCGGATTCACAAGTAAGTAGCTCCGAGTCCGGACATACCGTTTGTTTGCCTTTCTATGATTCGCCTTTTGACTGATTTCCTTCTAAACAGGAGTGGATAGCGCAAGCAAAATTGATACGGTGTCCGGCCCCCCTCCCAGAGACCGCGCCGGATCCCGTGTGTGGGGACCCCGACTCATAAGTCGTGATCACCGAATGCATGTGTACAGTGATCCCAGAGATCAATGCTCACTGAACACACAGAAGCTGAATAACAAGAGTCTTACATCCATACGCATCAGACACACAAGTAGGGCCATTATGGTCGAGTCTTGAGTATAGCATCGCAGCGGAAATCTTCAACAACAACTTGGGCCCATGCCATCTGCCTTAACCCTACAGGCATTCTGACTAGGAAGCGTCCTAGCTCGCATGTTCGCCATCGAAGTATTCTTCATCATATCCTGTTCTTTCATGCCCGGTCAATAAAATAACCATGGGCAAGCCAATGAGTACTTTGAATGTACTACAAGCAACCCATGTTTTGGTTCAAGATACAACAATGCATGATATAGGTAAATTTTTATGAAAGCTAGTTTTGAGTGCAATGACATGTTCAACAGCTTGTAAGACATGCATCAAGAGAAATCAAGTAACCATGAGAACAGGTTACAGATATCAACATAAATAGAGTGGGCACCAACCCAACATGAATAGAGTGGGCACCAACCCATCTCCAACATGTCAAGTCCTTTGACTTGACCCAATTCATTTTATCAACACACACACACAGTTGTGAAACTCTCGACGTAGTTTAAGTAGCACCGCCCAACTGTCCTTGACCGTGGACACGACTATTCGAATAGTTTTACACTCTGCAGAGGTTGCACACTGTACCCACAAGATCCGGGGAACTTCCATGTCATCCATGACCCGCGATACCTCAAGTACCCGGGGTAAGCACCCGATCACTACCTTTCCCTAGACGACACTAACATGGAGTCCACTCGATTGGTAGTAACCCCCGTGCCCAACATTTCACATCATAAAGTTGTGGAGCCTCGCTCCCATATTCATCATATACCACAAGCATGGGGTACCAACGATGTGTTCGGTGCCCTGTGAAAACAGTCATGCCCGCCCTACCTGGCACGACCCCGTCCCGAGAGAGAGCACCAACTCTCCCCCGTCACTAGTAATGCAGGCTCCAAGCTAGCATCAGGCTAGGTAATCAATAATGCCCTTTCCCATATAAGGGTAGAGTGGTTGCGCATGTAACGTTGGGACAGTCGACAAATCTTAAATCTAATCCGTTTTCGAAAACAACACACACACTTGCCTCGGTACACCACTTCGTCATCAAGTGGTTACCCATCTCATCATCTCCCTCGGGCATAAGTGGCACCCGACGGGGTTTTCGAAAAGACTTTTGAAATCACTTTGTCTCCTTCGCCATGCATATACACATCCCTTTTGCGTAGCATCTACTTTAGCATCCTATCTACTCCCACCGGCATAACCCTCATAAGAAGGTAGGGCCATGCACAATGCAAGTATCAACGAGGAAGTAACCGAGGCAACCAACCCACGTGGTTCACCATCTCATCATGATTCCGATGCAACAACAATAAAGAGCTATACGACATGCATAAAAAGGGTTTCATAGACATGGTCAAAGGGCTGCTTGCCTGTTTAACAAAGTCTTCGAGGTCTTCAAATATCTCTGGTCCAACTCCGAGCATTCCGTCTACTTCGTCAATTATCATCGAAAGCAACCATAATAAGCAACACAATAAGGCAGGAAATAAAAGTGCTCTAAAAATATGAGTTGGACTTTTCTGGGATACCTCTGGTCATATGAGGGATGACCAAAGTGGTTTCATTAGGATTGGATAAGTGGATATCTCTGAACATTTTGATATGATGGAATCAAGAGGTTTATGGATTTGCAAGAAGTGTACAGAAATATATTTTTGGAAAATGGGCAAAGATACCCATTTAACAAAGGATGATTTTAGAAGCATTTAGGATTTGGTTTCACTGGATTTGGAGTTCAAATGAATATTCTATGGATTTGCAAAGTTGGCTATACATGAAGAAATAGACCACTATTTGAGGTGATACAGAAAGTATTAGTAAAAATGTTCAAAAACTAAGTTTTGAACTTATAAGCATCTAGGAATTTAAATCATGGAATTTGGATCAAAAATGGGCTCTCTGTGATTTTCTAAATTTCATCACAAAATTGGAAAAACAAGATTTGATAAATATTTGTGAAGAAAATGTTCTTGGAAAAATGTGCAAGTTGCACCATGAGATAGATAATAATTTTATGAGCTACTAGAAATTTGAATCATCAAATTTGGATTTGATTTGAATTGTTTATGGATCTTTGAAGTTGACTGGAAAAAGAAAAAGGAAAAAGGGCTTAACCTTATCATGCACGCAGGGCGAGAGATAGGCAGCGGGCCGGCCCAGTGGCATCAGCCGCGCGGGGTGCCCAGGCGACGTCGATGGCGTACTCCTAGGTGTACGTCTTTGCTCCGGGTAGACACCTTCAGCGGAGGCCATCTCCACTTACCCGGGGGCCCGGGGCCTTAGCCACTTACAGGCGGGTCCCGCTGGCAGGCCCTCCTCCTACCTCCTGCTCAAAACAGAGAAGGAGCAGGGGAGGCCAGCCGAGCAAGGTGCCGGCGCCCTTCCCGCCGACTCCGGCCGTCCCCGGCGGTGGTCGACATACCAGCGGACTCGGGAGGCCAAGCCGCGCCCATCTATGGGTCTCTCGCAGGCTGGGGAGGACCGAGGCAACGGCAGCCTTGGCGCCGGTGGGCGGCTTCGGGAGCGGACGAGCGCGACGCGATGGGCACCGGAACAGAGGAAATAAGGAGCGGGAAGGATCCCATGTCCTTCTGCGCTTCCCCTGGTGGTCAAAGGAGAGGAGGGGAGGCCCTGGTTCGCCGGAGCCGGGCGGAGGCAGACGGCGACCATGGCGGCCATGGAGAGGGAAAGAGAGCATGGGAGAGAGAAGGATGTTGTCTGGGAGGTGCGAGGGATATAGGGAGGTCTAGGAGAGGCCAGAGGAGAGGCCGGGAGTAGCCTAAATGGGCGTGGCTGTGGTGCACCGTGGACAGTGTGCACGGACGCGCTCGGGTGAGCTTGCAGAGGGGAGGGGATAGAGGTTCTGGAGGGGGCCGGCAGCGTGCCGTGTCCCGGACGCCGAGGCCACCTCGGGAGACATCACCCCGACGCCCAAGGCTGTCGTATACCCTTGGCATGGGTGAGCTACAGTGCAAGAGAGCACTGTAGCGTGCTCCAGAGCGCGAGCTCTGCAGGCACTGGCATTGTTTATGCGCCATGAGCATGTCCTTATGTGTCTGGGTGTTTTGGGGGTGAGTAAACAATGTAGGAGTGGTATTGGATGCCCTAGAGAGCCAGTAGGAGAGGAGAGAGGTTGAGGGAGAGAGGGAAATGGGCTGTCCAGAGAGAGAAAGTGGGGTTTTACCCCTCCAATAAGTGAGCTATGGATTTGCCATTGCTACTGGAGGTGCAAGGGGACTAGGAGGGGCTGAGGCAAAAATTTGAGGCCGTGGAGAAGAGTGGAAGTGGTAAAAATGATGATTTTGGAAAAATGGCAGAAGGTGTTTGTTGTTGGTTTGGGCAAGAAAATTAATTCCACTTGCCATGAGAATTAACAGGATGGAATGGCACATATAAGTAGGGTGTTCCACCAAGTTTGAGCTCATTTGACCAAAGTAGCCAATGTAACTTTGGTAAACCCTAGAAATCAGCAGAAATGGCTTTGCCAAGATTTAGTCATGCAAATCTATTCTCCTTGATGCACCACTTGGTGTAGTGTCATCATTTGAGGTTATGAACATGTCCACAAAAGTTGAGATCAAAAGTAGAAAGTTTCCAATGTAGAGTTGTTCAAATTTGGTTCTGGACAGGAAGGGTTTTGGGGCACTTTGATCAAGTTAAATTGTTCTCAAACTTGTGCCACTTGGTCTAGATGAATAATTAGAACATTTGAGCATGTTCACAAGGTTTGAGAACATTTGGACATGTTTGGCAATGTAAAGTTGCTCAAACTTCAAAATGGACAGAAATGGTTTTGAGGGGATTTGATGATGTTATCTTGTTCTACAAGACATGAGACTTGGCAAGATCACCAAATATGTCATATGTGACATGATAGAATTTTCTTGGAATTTTGGAGAATATTTCCTTTGTAAATATTTCAAAAGCTTGAAATATCCGAAAAGGGTTTTTGAGGTATTTGACCAATATTTTGAACATGACCATGTGTTGAAACTCTTATATATGGACAATATATGTCCTATGAGTTTCCCTAAATTTTGTAAAATATTTTTGAAGCAATAAAATAATTTTTCCTATTAAAGACCATTTCGGACTTAAGAAAAAGCTTTTAAATAAAATAGGTAAATAACCTTTAAAATTATTTTTGTGGTTTCTGGGCATCCTATATCTAATAGGAGTCAAATATATTTTTAGAAATATTTTTAATGCCCTTAATTAAGTACTTGCAAGGCAAACCTCAATTCAGGGTTTTGAAAAACTAATTTTGAAAATACTATTTGGCCAAATTATTTTTGTAAGAAAATATTTTTATGTCCTATACACATGGCATGATCATTGGCTCAAGAGTTTGGAGCAAGGAGATGAAGTATAGGAGTTGGAGGATTTATTTTATTTTTAGAGCACTTGCAAACAGCAGACAACCATTCAATCAAAGCAAAGACAAAACACTCAAAAGTTTTTGTCAAACCACATTTTAGCATGATTTATTGACTTAAGTGTTGTGGCATGAAAATCAGGGTGTGACAGACCTACCCCCCTTACAAGAATCTCGTCCCCGAGATTCCCAGACTAGGCGCGGAAAGGAGTATGGAAACTTGGATTTGGGGTAGTCCTCACGTCCTCATATTGCTTCTGCTTCTGAGTGGTGCTCCATTGAACTTGAAGTACTTGACGGTGTGGCTTCGTGTATGACGCTCCTCTTGATCCAGGTTGCTAATGGGTAGCTCGCGGTAGGTTAGATTGGGCTATGGTCGATGGCTTGGTGGTCAATGCCCTTGTAGAGATCGGGCAAGTTTGGAAGTTGGAAACACTTCCGGGGTTGTGATGCATGGAAAGTGTTGTGCACATTAGGTGGCTCAGGTGGTAACTCTAGCTGGTAGTCGTCTACTCTTCGTCTTGAAGTGATCTCGGAGGGGGTTGTTAAATCTTGGTGTGAGCTTCCCTTTGACATGGAAATGCTTGGTTCCTTCGAGAGAAGTGGTTTGTAGATATGCACGGTCTTCAACGCAGAGGTTTAGTTCTTGACGACGGTGGTTGGTGTGGTCCTTCCTCCTGGACATGGTGATCTTCAGACATTCCCTTGACTAGCTGAACGGCTCTACTTCCGTCTTCGGGTAGGCAAGTATGTCATCAAAGAAAGATGACAACTAACTTGTCCAAGAACTCCATGAAGTCTATGGGGTACGTAAAGTGGGCTGAGGCATTGGTGGTGGTCATGGTTGAGCATTGGCCAAGGTCTTATTGATCTAGAGCCAAAGCCCATGGTCAGGATCCGACCATGTTGTGGCTTGGTAGGGCTTAAGGGTTTCAAGGGTTCTAGTGTGCGAGTGAACATTTATCATCTTTATCCTTACGCACGGTTCCTGAGATGCCAATTGTTCTATCTAGTCCTTTAAGCAAATCACATCATTTCACCGATAGCATCATTTGCATAGGTCAACTCCAATCATCACTCATGTGATTCATATCCTCATGACTCTCGAGAGGAGGTCTAACAAAATCATATATGTCTACAATCCCCAAACTCGTATGTATGTCTACCCCTAAAAATCCATGGGTAGAACATATAAGCTGCTAAGCTTGAACGTGACAATCCAAGTGCTCAGCCTATCCTTCCAAGGTCTAAGATAAAGCACCTCTATCCTAGGGAAACACGTCGTATGCCACTCCAAGATCTTGTTTCCTTCCTATGAATCAACTCCAACAGCCCATTAACTTCCATCAATCACTACATAATCCATTTAATTCTACAAATCCAATGGTTAAGGTGTTCCACATGATCTTCTAAAGTCCTTTAGTCCCCAAATACTTGAAATGGCTGTCTCTACTATAGCAATTCCACCAATTCTATTATCATGGTCAAGTAAACTCCAAGGTTAAGCTTATATAGACTCCCTAAATAAACTCCGACAATTAGTCCAATCTCCTAGTTTATTGTCCACCGAGAAACATGGTATCACGATAAAGATCATTAGTCTAAATCCAATTTACGTCGAACCATGTAAACATACTCAGCATCTATACTCAACTAGGATCACCTATTAAAATCCAAATCTCATGTCCAACAAGAATTCCTACATGCTTCCCTCAAGTTATTTACGTAATATCAACTGTCTCCTATCAATACAATCAAGTCAAATCCTTGCACTTCCAGGAGTTTCAGCTTGCGATCATAATTGTCCTATGAATCCAATTTACTCAGGGGTAATGAAAGCTATGCTACTCTATAATCATGATCCCACCAAGTTCATCTACCAACATGGTAGCCTTATAACCCACCAAATAGTCTCATATAATTCCTCAAGTCATTGCTATATACTCAGCAAGTCATTTGCCCTCTGATCCTATATCCTTAAATTGGTCTTCCCAATGGAATCGTCAGTTTTGGTGCTATCTTAGGATGATAATGTGCTCGTTCACTATGTCCACTAGTTCCCTAATGAACCCAGTGATAAGCAAGGTTACGGAGGCTTAACCGGTTCTCCTGCAATTCTGTAGGTTAAGCTCATGGTTAAGGTTTCGAGCTGGGGTATCTCGTGAGGTCTCGAAGGGTCTAGGGATGGGTTCTAGTCTTGAGGTGCAAACATACGGGGTTGTACTTGGTCGAGGAGGTTGTAGCAAAAGTCTTCAGGGCTTGTTGGTCACCGAGGTGGAATCCTTGGTGCATATTGTCTTGCTTGTCTTCAGTTGAGGAGAGAGATGAGAGGGAAAAGTAGCATAGAGGAGGGAATGCCTAAAGGGGTTCTATAGTGCAGGTGCAAACAAACAAGTGCCAAAAGGGCCAAACACAAACAACAAAATAAGGCAGTGATATAGTTATGTTCTTGTTGCCTAGGGCAAAAGGGCGATCGATATCAAAACAAATAAAAGCAAGCAACACACAATCATGGTTCTATTCAACCATCATACGGACTTGATCACAAGATAGGGGTACACGACTCATCCTACCCTAGGGGTTCTCGGATTCTATAGTCGTGCCTTGTGCCTCGTGCAGTCTCCCGGGTTTTCCTTAGGTGCTGCTACGTCTCTTGTAGTTGTTTGATGAAACGATCCCGGTTGAGCTTGAAGAGTGTTCAACAACTTCTTGCCTGTTGAAGTGATGGGGTGAAGGTGGCTTCTCATAGCAGGCATTGACTCGGTCTTCTGTTGTCTTCTCAATCATGACGATCCCTTTTTGTCTTCTAAGGTGTCGAAGGTGCTAAGTAGATAATCCTTTATGCAATCACATTAACAACGCATAATAGAGGTCCATCATGTCGGTTACATTGTTGACAATATCGTCACCGAGAGCGGGGGATGAAGAGAACCGTTTTCCTGCTCACTATAGTGAGGCGGACCAAATGGCTAGGTTCTCATCCACCGGTGGTTGCCGATACAACAACGGTAGTGACAGGGTTACTCTATTAGCGATGTATATCATAATCTTGCATATCCTATGCCTTGATCATCGTAGGCTAAGGTTGCATCATCTTGGGGCAGTGTCAAGGGTGTCACCATCTCCTAGGTCTTCAAGTCCTCATTCCTCGAGGATGTATCTTCTGTTGATATCGTCTTGTTGTGATGTCGCCAATCTTGTGTTCAGGAGATGTGGGTGAATGCCTGGCAAGGCATCTTCCTTCCAGATTATCCACGAGGATTACAAGGAATCCTGTGGTCAGGGGCATAAGGGTTCTAGCGACCAAAGGTTTTGAAGGGGAAGCGATCAATAAGGAAAGTATACCTTAGTTTTTGAAAAACTCAGAAGGGGAAGAGAAGTATAGATAGTTTTGAAAACTAGTAGTAGTTTTGGAAATAGTTTTACCCTAACTAACGACCACGCTAACTAAGGCTTCCTACAGTTAGGATGGCTCTGATACCAGCTCTGTGGGGACCCCGACTAATAAGTCGTGATCACCGAATGCACGTGTACAGTGATCCCAGAGATCAATGCTCACTGAACACACAGAAGCTGAATAACAAGAGTCTTACATCCATACGTACCGTATTACACAAGTAGGACCATTATGGTCGAGTCTTGAGTATAGCATCGCAGCGGAAATCTTCAACAACAACTTGGGCCCATGCCATCTGCCTTAACCCTACAGGCATTCTGACTGGGAAGCGTCCTAGCTCGCATGTTCACCATCGAAGTATTCTTCATCATATCCTGTTCTTTCATGCATGGTCAATAAAATAACCAGTGGAAAGCCAATGAGTACTTTGAATGTACTCGCAAGCAACCCATGTTTTTTTTTGACTATGAACAGTAGGATAAAACCCCACTGCAATTTTTATATTAATAATTAAAGTAGCAAAATAGTCTGGTAGGCTTGAGGTAAGCCCACAAAGAAAAAGGAAAAAGGAAAAAGGAAAAAACTAGAAAGAAAAAAACAAAGCCGGAAGGAAGTAAAAATAAAGAAAAGAGAAAAGAAGGGAAAAAGGAAAAAGCTATGGTAAGAACAAAAGAAATTACAACAAGGCCTCTAGCCAAAGGTTGAATTGGGCCGAATGCTTCTTCTTCATTCTGAATCTTAAAAGCTTGAGCTCCTCCATGAAGATGAATCTCCAACCCTGAAAGGATGGTGTAATGTTCTCAAATATTTTGTTGTTTCTGCTTATCCAAATTGCCCATGCTCCAAGGATGATGATCTCCATGTAAAAAGGGTATTGCATTTTGTCCTTTAAATCTTGAAATGCTTCCATAACTGACAGGTTTTGTGTTCTTGTTGGACATATATAGTCCCAGCATTGTTGCACAAAGGGGCATCCCCAGAACAGATGATGTAAGGTTTCTTCCTGTTGACAATCATTGACTGCACAGTTGTATGCTTCCAGCACAAAATTCTTCCTTCTAAGCAAATTTCTAGTGTTAACTCTGTCATGCAGTAGTTGCCAGAAAAAAACTTTGTGTTTTGGCTGACATGAGCTTTTCCAGATCCAAGTGAAATGTGGAGGTGTTTGTTTATGACCTATTAAAACCTTATATGCTTTGATGGATGAATATGTGTCTTTACCCCAGATGTAGCTCCAAGTATCTAAAGATTCCAGAAATTCAGATTGTCTCATAGAGATGCAAATATCCTCCATTTCTATGAACTCCTCATATGCCTCTGTTGTCAAAGGTAGGAAGAATAGGTCCTGAAGATACTCTGTCTGAAGTACCTGCTGAATGTTCATTTGTGGATTTCTGACAAAAGTGTACAGGTGGTGTAACTTGTGCTTGAGTACAGCCTGGTGCCAAAGATCGTCCCAAAAATAAGCACTGACTCCATCTCCCACATTGCATCTAGCAATAGCTTTGTAGTGATCCAGAAGTGCCAAGTTTGATTTCCACCAAAATGAACCCACCATGCTGCCCCCTGGTAACTGTCCATCACTGTAGTATGTTTCCCATATTAAGTTGACCCATGGTACATCATGCCTATTGTAAAATTTGTGCAGGTTCTTCATCAGCAACCCATGTTTTGGTTCAAGATACAACAACGCATGATATAGGTAAATTTTTGCGGAAAGCTAGTTTTGAGTGCAATGACATGTTCAACAGCTTGTAAGACATGCATCAAGAGAAATCAAGTAACCATGAGAACAGGTTACAGATATCAACATAAATAGAGTGGGCACCAACCCAACATGAATAGAGTGGGCACCAACCCATCTCCAACATGTCAAGTCCTTTGACTTGACCCAATTCATTTTATCAACACACACACACACATAGTTGTGAAACTCTGGACGTAGTTTAAGCAGCACCGCCCAACTGTCCTTGACCGTGGACACGGCTATTCGAATAGTTTTACACTCTGCAGAGGTTGCACACTGTACCCACAAGATCCGGGAAACTTCCGTGTCATCCACGACCCGCGATACCTCAAGTATCCGGGGTAAGCACCCGATCACTACCTTTCCCTACACGACACTAACATGGAGTCCACTCGATTGGTAGTAACCCCTGTGCCCAACATTTCACATCAAAAAGTTGTGGAGCCTCGCTCCCATATTCATCATATACCACAAGCACGGGGTACCAACGGTGTGTTCGGTGCCCTGTGAAAACAGTCATGGCCGCCCTACAGCACGACCCGTCCCGAGAGAGAGCACCAACTCTCCCCGTCACTAGTAATGCGGCTCCAAGCTAGCATCGGCCTAGGTAATCAATAATGCCCTTTCCCATATAAGGGTAGAGTGGTTGCGCATGTAAGGTTGGGACAGTCGACAAATCTTAAATCTAATCCGTTTTCGAAAACAACCCATGCACTTGCCTCGGTACACCACTTCGTCATCAAGTGGTTACCCATCTCATCATCTCCCTCGGGCATAAGTGGCACCCGACGGGGTTTTCGAAAAGACTTTTGAAATCACTTTGTCTCCTTCGCCATGCATATACCCATCCCTTTTGCATAGCATCTACTTTAGCATCCTATCTACTCCCACCGGCATAACCCTCATAAGAAGGTAGGGCCATGCACAGTGCAAGTATCAACGAGGAAGTAACCGAGGCAACCAACCCACGTGGTTCACCATCTCATCATGATTCCGATGCAACAACAATAAAGAGCTATACGACATGCATAAAAAGGGTTTCATAGACATGGTCAAAGGGCTGCTTTCCTGTTTAACAAAGTCTTCGAGGTCTTCAAATATCTCTGGTCCAACTCCGAGCATTCCGTCTACTTCGTCAACTATCGTCGAAAGCAACCATAATAAGAACACAATAAGGCAGGAAATAAAAGTGCTCTAAAAATATGAGTTGGACTTTTCTGGGATACCTCTGGTCATATGAGGGATGACCAAAGTGGTTTCATTAGGATTGGATAAGTGGATATCTCTGAACATTTTGATATGATGGAATCAAGAGGTTTATGGATTTGCAAGAAGTGTACAGAAATATATTTTTGGAAAATGGGCAAAGATACCCATTTAACAAAGGATGATTTTAGAAGCATTTAGGATTTGGTTTCACTGGATTTGGAGTTCAAATGAATATTCTATGGATTTGCAAAGTTGGCTATACATGAAGAAATAGACCACTATTTGAGGTGATACAGAAAGTATTAGTAAAAATGTTCAAAAACTAAGTTTTGAACTTATAAGCATTTAGGAATTTAAATCATGGAATTTGGATCAAAAATGGGCTCTCTGTGATTTTCTAAATTTCATCACAGAAATGGAAAAACAAGATTTGATAAATATTTGTGAAGAAAATGTTCCTGGAAAAATGTGCAAGTTGCACCATGAGATAGATAATAATTTTATGAGCTACTAGAAATTTGAATCATCAAATTTGGATTTGATTTGAATTGTTTATGGATCTTCGAAGTTGACTGGAAAAAGAAAAAGGAAAAAGGGCTTAACCTTATCATGCACGCAGGCGAGAGATAGGCGCGGGCGGCCCGATGGCATCAGCCGGCAGGGTGCCCAGCGACGTCGATGGCGTACTCCTAGGTGTACGTCTTTGCTCGGGTAGACGCCTTCAGCGAGGCCGTCTCCACTTACCCGGGGCCCGGCCTTAGCCACTTACAGGCGGGTCCCGGCTGGCAGCCCTCCTCCTACCCCCGCTCAAAACAGAGCGGGGCGGGGAGGCCGGCCGAGCAAGGTGTCGGCGCCCTTCCGCTGACTCGGCCGTCCCGGCGGCGGTCGGCATACCAGCGGACTCGGGAGGCCGAGCCGCCCCATCTATGGGTCTCTCGCAGTGGGTATTACCGAGGCAACAGCAGCCTTGGCGCCGGCGGCCGCCGAGCGGACGAGCGACGCGATGGGCACGGAACAGAGGAAATAAGGAGAGGAAGGATCCCATGTCCTTCTGCGCTTCCCCAGTGGTCAAAGGAGAGGAGGGAGGCCCTGTTCGCGGAGCAGGCGGAGGCAGACGGCGACCATGGCGGCCATGGAGAGGAAAGAGAGCATGGGAGAGAGAAGGATGTTGTCCAGGAGGTGCGAGGGATATAGGGAGGTCTAGGAGAGGCGGAGGAGAGGCCGAGAGTAGCCTAAATGGGCGTGGCTGTGGTGCACCGTGGGCAAGTGTGCACGACGCGCTCGGTGAGCTTGCAGAGGGAGGAGAGAGGTTCGGAGGGGCGGCGGCGTGCCGTGTCCCGGACGCCGAGGCCACCTCGGGAGACATCACCCGACGCCCAAGGCTGTCGTAAGCCCTTGGCATGGGTGAGCTACAGATGCAAGAGAGCATGTGGCGTGCTCAGCCTTGAGCCTGCGAGCACTTGGCATTGTTTATGCGCCATGAGCATGTCCTTATGTGTCTGGGGTTTTGGGGTGAGTAAACAATGTAGGAGTGGTATTGGATGCCCTAGAGAGCCAGTGGGAGAGGAGAGAGGTTGAGGAGAGAGGAAATGGGCTGTCCAGAGAGAGAAAGTGGGGTTTACCCTCCAATAATTGAGCTATGGATTTGCCATTGCTCTTTGGAGGTGCAAGGGGACTAGGAGGGCTGTGGCAAAAGTTGAGGCCATGGAGAAGAGTGGAAGTGGTAAAATGATGATTTTGGAAAAATGGCAGAAGGTGTTTGTTGTTGGTTTGGGCAAGAAAATTAATTCCACTTGCCATGAGAATTAACAGGATGGAATGGCGCATATAAGTAGGGTGTTCCACCAAGTTTGAGCTCATTTGACCAAAGTAGCCAATGTAACTTTGGTAAACCCTAGAAATCAGCAGAAATGGCTTTGCCAAGATTTAGTCATGCAAATATATTCTCCTTGATGCACCACTTGGTGTAGTGTCATCATTTGAGGTTATGAACATGTCCACAAAAGTTGAGATCAAAAGGAGAAAGTTTCCAATGTAGAGTTGTTCAAATTTGGTTCTGGACAGGAAGGGTTTTGGGGCACTTTGATCAAGTTAAATTGTTCTCAAACTTGTGCCACTTTGTCTAGATGAATAATTCGAACATTTGAGCATGTTCACAAGGTTTGAGAACATTTGGACATGTTTGGCAATGTAAAGTTGCTCAAACTTCAAAATGGACAGAAATGGTTTTGAGGGGATTTGATGATGTTATCTTGTTCTACAAGACATGAAACTTGGCAAGATCACCAAATATGTCATATATGACATGATAGAATTTTCTTGGAATTTTTGGAGAATATTTCCTTTGTAAATATTTCAAAAGCTTGAAATATCCAGAAAGGGTTTTTGAGGTATTTGACCAATATTTTGAACATGACCATGTGTTGAAACTCTTATATATGGACAATATATGTCCTATGAGTTTCCCTAAATTTTGTCAAATATTTTTGAAGCAATAAAATAATTTTTCCCTATTAAAGACCATTTCTGGACTTAAGAAAAAGCTTTTAAATAAAATAGGAAAATAACCTTTAAAATTATATTTTTGTGGTTTCTGGGCATCCTATATCTAATAGGAGTCAAATATATTTTTAGAAAGATTTTTACTGCCCTTAATTAAGTACTTGCAGTGCAAACCTCAATTCAGGGGTTTTTGAAAAACTAATTTGTGAAAATACTATTTGGCCAAATTATTTTTTGTAAGAAAATATTTTTATGTCCTATACACATGGCATGATCATTGGCTCAAGAGTTTGGAGCAAGGAGATGAAGTATAGGAGTTGGAGGATTTATTTTATTTTTAGAGCACTTGCAAACAGCAGAAACCATTCAATCAAAGCAAAGACAAAACACTCAAAAGTTTTTGTCAAACCACATTTTAGCATGATTTATTGACTTAAGTGTTGTGGCATGAAAATCAGGGTGTGACACCGTGCTGGTCAGGATGCTGGAGGTTGCGCCTTCAGAGGAAGGCGAAGGGGAAAACAGAGGAGCTACCGCCTCGCCCAAGGAGGCTCTTGAAGAAGGGGGGATCGAGAATCCCTCCCTCCAGGGGGAGAAGAGGACCACCTCCGAAGACCCGCAGGCCAAAGCCCCTAAGCGGGGGAAGAAATCTTCACCAGAGGGTCCTGCGTCCGAGGAGGCCCCGGCCGCACAGTCTCCCCAAAAGAATCAGCCCTCCAGCGAGCCGTAAGTAGAAAAAAGGGGGTTCGGTAATAAGAGACATCCCTATTTGTTCTTCTGAGGATAACCAAAATTTTTACCTTGTAGCTCGGATCTCCGACCTTCTTAGATGAGCTCGTCTTCGGGGGACCTTCGTCCGGAGATGGTGGAGAGCGAGATGCCTCCGTCTGCTGCGCCGTCGGATAGGGCGGACGAGCCTGAAGTGTCATCACGGAGGGTATCCCCGAGCCCGGCAGAGCCGAAGAGTTCGGCGCCGACTAGAGTTCGGCCGGGGGAGCTGAAGGATCTACTTGAGAAGGCGTCCATCTCATAAGACCACCATGCATTGATGAGTATGGTGATTGGGAGGATTTCGTCCGCCGAAAGAGGATTGCATAATGCCGTTAGGAGTTTCCTGGCGGGGTTTGAGGTACATAAAAACGACACACCTTTTTGACAGTTTTGCACATAACAGTGCGCCCTGTATAGATAGTAGCCCCTGCTCGGTAGGTTGTCGAAAACGACAGCGTATCGAGGATCAAAATCGCAGGTTTCAATTTTCGCCGTTCCTATGCAGGTGGCGGATCGTTCGGGGGCCAGCCGGACTGATGGAGTTGCTGAACTAAAGCAGTAACTCGACGTTGCGGATGCGGACATCGCGCTAGTCAACAGGCGACTTGATGAGTCGCAAGGTAAGTGTTTCTTGTGCGGTCACTTAGTAAGGGAGCCGACGCTCACTCCTTACAACATGTGTTTGAAATGCAGATGGTGCCGCTGCTGTGGAGAGCCTTCGGGCCGAACTTGCTCAAGCCAAGGAGCAAGCTAGAAGGAGTAATGCGGCGGCCTCGAGGGCGGCCGAGGAGTTAGAAGCCGAAAGGGCTGCACACTGCCGAAGCAGGGAAGAGATGGCCGAAATGGTTGTTAAGTTAAAGGATGCTACCGACCGCAATGAGGCTCTTGAAAAGGAGCGCCTATCGGAGCGGGAAGACCTGGGGAAGGCCACCGCCGAAGCCAAGGATGCCCGTTCTGCAATGCGGGCTATAAAGGAGGAGCTGCACCAGGCCGGAGACATTGTGGCTGGCAAGCCTTTTCTGCTGCGACGAAGGTTTACGGATCCAAAGTATGCCCAGCTTGGCCAGCTGTGGGGTCCGGAGGATCCTTATATGGACTTAGCGGCGAGTGCGGCGGATGTCGTTGTGCACTTCCGAAGTCAGAAGGATCACAAAACGGAAGAGTTGTTTTGGTCTCAATTCCATAGTCCGGATCGTTCACTTCCGCTGACCGATCGGTTGGCCGAATGGGCTGAGCTGAATAGGTTGTCCGTACTTGCCATGATGGATACCGTGACTCATGTCTGGCCGGATAGGCCCAAGCCGAAGATCTATTTTGGCTTATTGCAGCAATTTCTTGGGGCGGTGCCGCATATCAAGGCGATGAAGCGGTCGGCCTGCATAGAGGGTGCGCGGATGGCCCTCGCCCGCGTGAAGACACATTGGACAGAGATGGATGCCACTGCTGTTGCGACCCAGGGTTCGGACGAAAGCCGATTACCCGCCGAGCACTATTTTGGGGAAGTTCTGCGTGGTGCTCGTGTAATAGAGTCGCAGAGTTCGAAAAATGTCACGTTCAAATGAACGGTTTATTTTGTAAAGCAATTCTTATGATGTAGGCGATTTGTATACTTGTGCGTTCAAGTATTGAAATATCTCATGTGTGGCCGTTTATGTATACGTGTGTATAACCTGAAAGATGGCAGTCGTCGGCTTCAGCCCCCACGCACAAGGTGCGGGGGTGTTCGCAAAAAATAGCGCATTTTCACACTTAATCCGACGTCTCGGTCCTGTGAAGGATGTGGTAACGTAGCAAACGAGGCAACTGGACTATAATGCTTTATCACTTTCACTTAGCCATGGGAGTTCGAGGGTGGGGCTATGACATAGCCCCCGGGGGCACCGTGCTCTCCAAATTCGGGGCGCGTATATGCCTGACCGGGAAACGGTCCTTCGTCAAAGCGGAGGAATTCTAAACATTCCAGTGGTCGATCGAGTGGTTGACCAGTCTCTCGCTGTATCATGATAGTCGGTTTTGGCTTTCTCTCTTGAGGTGCTCGCCCGGCGAACTGGGCACAATCGCAGATAGTTCTCCTGGTGCCGCGTTAGCCGATGATACGGAACGTAAGCCAGCAAAACACAGGAGCCGGGCAAACCCAACATTTGACCAAAGACATGATTCAGAGCTGATGCATATAAGGCCTAACTCGAGACGCCAAACACTCCCTAAGGTGTTCGATCTTTATAATAATGGGCAGAACAATGCCCTGAGCCCCTAGTGTCTAGGTACGGGCGAGGTCCTCTGACGCGGCCGATGCCAAAAAGTCAGTCTCCACTCTAGTTATAATGAGAAACCAGGGGATTATAGCAACAAGAGACAGTAAAAAAGGTTTACGCAGGGTCTTAATCTGAAAAGAATCCTTGCAACGGGTCCCTACTGCACGTCTGCGCCTGTGTCTCCGTTGTGTCGTTATCCTAGACGGGCGTGCACGTTGTTCATCTGTAAAAAGAGAGGAACTTAGTTTGAAAGGAAATCGTGCGAAAAAGTGCATAAAAAATATTAATAAATGAATAAAGCTGAGTCTAAATTAGCTCATTATTGCATATGTGCGCAGCCCCTTGTGAAGGGGTGTGCGGCTAGGGAGCCCCTAGCTTATTTATTCCGGACTCGTCTAGCCGTGTCCGGGGTCTTAAACGACCTTTTAATGAAATGATGCCGCGTGGACCGGGCATTTTAAGCGTAAGAGACGCGTAATGCGGTATTGCGTTAAAGCGGATAAAAGCTTCACGTCCCAATAGTGCTTGATAGCTACTTTTGAATGGGGCGACATGAAAGATTAGCCTTTCGCGTCGGAGGTTGTCAGATGTCCCGAACACAACTTCTAGTAATAAGGAGCCTGTGCACTTGGCGTAAGGGCCTGGCGTCACTCCTTTAAAGGAAGTGCGGCTATGTCGAATTTTAGTAAGGTCTATCCCCATCTTACGGATTGTGTTCGGATATAGCAGGTTTAGATCGCTGCCGCCGTCCATCAGGACTTGTGTGAATTGTAGTCCGTCGATTATAGGATCCAATATCAGAGCAGTCCATCCTGCGTTTCGAATGCTTCTGGAATAATCCAGGTGGTCCAAAGTGATTGGTTTTGACATCCAACTTCGAGGTTCCGCTGGGGTGGACCGTGCGGCACTTATTTTAGCTGGTGCCGTATTGTTTTTCCGTAATATCACATGAAGTGAGTTTACTGTTTTGACTTCTTGTGGGAAAGTCTTTTGTTTTCCGGTGCTCTGCTGGTGGGGTTCATCATCATCCTCGCTTGGTGTGTCGAGCCCCTTGTGTTCGGCGTTGAGTCGGCCGAACTGTTTGAAAACCCAACAATCTCGGTGGGTGTGGTTTGCAGGCCTTCCGGAGGTAATGTGGATTTGACATATCCGATCCAAAATTTTGTTTAAGTTGGATAGCTCATCACTGTTGTCCTTAAGAGGAAGTGTTTTGTTGTTTGGCCGCGAGCTTTTGAATCCGGCGTTGACCGCCGTGTTCTTTGGGCTTTTTTCTTTATTTCGGCGATGATCCTTTTTGCACCGTGATTTTCCGTTTCCATCTCTGATCTTGGATGTACTCGGGTTGCTGGTGCTGCGTCTTGCTAGCGAGCTGTCTTCCCCCGCGCAAAAGCGGGTCATGAGGATTGTTAGCGCGGCCATTGTCCTCGGCTTCTCTTGGCCGAGGTGTCTGGCGAGCCATTCGTCTCGGACGTTGTGTTTAAAAGCTGCTAAGGCTTCAGCGTTCGGACAGTCGACTATTTGGTTCTTTTTGGTAAGGAACCTGTTCCAGAATTTGCGCGTTGACTCTCCGGGCTGTTGAGTTATATGACTTAGATCGTCTGCATCTGGAGGGCGGACATAAGTCCCTTGAAAATTTGCTCTAAACACGTCCTCGAGCTCTTCCCAACTTCCAACAGTGTTTTCTGGGAGGCTTTTGAGCCAATGCCGAGCTGGCCCTTTGAGCTTGAGGGGTAGATATTTTATGGCGTGGAGATCATCTCCTCTAGCCATGTGTATGTGGTATGTAATCCTCTATCCAGACTCCAGGGTCTGTTGTTCTGTCGTAAGCCTCTATGTTTATGGGTTTAAACCCTGCTGGAAATTCATGATCTAGCACCTCATTGGTGAAACATAGTGGGTGTGCGGCACCCCTGTATTTTGGTGTGCCGCTGTCTTCGAACACTTGGCGTGTTGTGTTGCTTCCTGGGGCCCTCTTTTTTGGCCCGTAAATGGACCTGACCGGGCCATTTGTTTTCCGAGGATCATGAGTCGGCTTGTGCGCGGCACCGCTTGTCGCTTTTGGCCTGTCATCTGATCGTCTATTCGGCCAGGCGGCTTCTTTACTTTTTGACTGTGGTGGCTCTATGGCTTCCTCGTCAAATTCTGGCAGCAGCTTGCGCTTCGGGTAGCTCTTTGATTGATGGCCGTTGCCGTATTTGTCTGCGGTTTTGAGCACTTTGCTCCACCTCATTCTGAGTATGTCTTCCGCTGTTTTGAGCTTCTGTTTTTCCTTCTTCAGACTTCTTGCAGTGGCGACGAGTCTTTTGTGAAGGTTCTTATGCTCCGGTGGTGTGTCCGGCGTGAGGTCGTCTGGACTGTTGGTTTCACCGGGCATGGATTGATTATCCGATTCGTCCTGTTCGGACGGTTGCTTGGTTGCATGTTCGTCGTCCACTGGTTTCCCTGCTCTATTGCTGGGTCATTAGGAGCGTTGTTTTTGTCGAGGCGGGACTTAGGGCGGCGTCTGCGTCGCCGTTTTGGTTGTTTGTCGGCGGGATTATCCTTTGCCGCGCCCCGTTGGTCCTCGGTATCGCTTCCTTTTGGGGTGTCCACCATATATACATCATGGGTTGGGGTGTCCTTCCAGTGCTCGGTGAGCGCTGGTTCTTGATCGTCTCCGGCATCGTCGTCCATACCGTCGATGTCTTCGGAGTCGTAGTCTAGCATGTCTGTTAGATCGTCGACAGTTGCTACGAAGTGGGTGGTGGGTGGGGTTTGAATTTCTTCGTCATCCGCATCCCAACCATCCTGGTCGTAGTCCGGCCAGGGCTCTCTGGATAGCGAGAGATGCTTTAGCGAATTTAGGATGTCGCCAAAGGGTGAGTGCTGAAAGATGTCCGCAGTGGTGAACTCCATGATCGGCGCCCAATCGGATTCGATCGGCAGGGGCGCAGGAGGTTCGGAGTCCGGCAGGGAGTCCGGCACCTCGGAGTCACGAGCTTTATAAGGGACGGAGTCAGTGTTCGGCTCCATCACCGTGGAAGTTGCAGCTCCCGAGGCGGTGTCCAGCCACCCGTCCTCGATCTGCGTGATCGGCTCCGAATTATGTGTCGGAGCGGATTCGTGTGCGGCCTCCAAAGTACTGTTCGGCGGCAGAGCTAGATCATACCCATCGTGATAGTGCAGCACACTCGGCTGCGGCTTGGATCCATCGAAGATCAAGTCTCCGCGGATATCCGCCATGAAGTTTAGGCTTCCAAATCTGACCTGATGGCCAGGGGCGTAGCTTTCGATCTGCTCCAGACGGCCAAGTGAATTGGCCCGCAGTGCGAAGCCGCCGAATACGAAGATCTATCCGGGGAGAAAAGTCTCACCCTGGACGGCGTTGTTGTTGATTGAAGAAGCCATCAAGCCTGTCGGTGATGACACAGAGGAACTCTCAATGGAAGCACCAATGTCGGTGTCAAAACCGGCGGATCTCGGGTAGGGGTCCCGAACGTGCGTCTAGGCAGATGGTAACAGGAGACAAGGGACACGATGTTTTTACCCAGGTTCGGGCCCTCTCGATGGAGGTAAAACCCTACTCCTGCTTGATTGATATTTATGATATGGGTAGTACAAGAGTGGATCTACCACGAGATCAAGGAGGCTAAACCCTAGAAGCTAGCCTATGATATGATTGTTGTAATGGTTGTTCGTCCTACGGACTAAAACCCTTCGGTTTATATAGACACCGGGGAGGGCTAGGATTACACAGAGTCGGTTACAATGGTAGGAGATCTACATATCCGTATTGCCAAGCTTGCCTTCCACGCCAAGGAAAGTCCCATCCGGACACGGGACGAAGTCTTCAATCTTGTATCTTCATAGTCTTGGAGTCCAGCCGATGATGATAGTCTGACTATCCGGACACCCCCTAGTCCAGGACTCCCTCAGACTCCCTTCAAAGGAATATGTATACTCGACCTTAGAGTCGTCTCCGACTGTAAAGCGGATAGTCCGGGGCCTTTATTGTTGGTCCCCGTAGGGGCCGCACACCTCGGACCCTGGACGGCCGAATGTCATCTTCGGGCCCAGTCTTCATTATCCCTCGCACCTCTTGTTGATCGGGAGAGATTCTCCGGGACGACACCTCGGGGTCGTCTGCCCTATTGGACGGAGAGATCGGTGGAGGCGTCTCACTCTCTATCATCTCCGGAAGAAGATCCCCTTAGGAGGAGGACTGTTGAGGAAGGCTCCGTGCCGGACTGCAAACATATATTTTAAATATTACCCTTGCAACCAGGAAAGGACGGGATATGTTTAAAACACCCTTGTTCACTTACGATTCAGCTAAAGGTCTGTCCTTGCGGAGGAACTGCGTGTCAACGTCGCCTCCCAAACCAGAACCCCATGACAGGGATATCTTCCCTCGCTTAGAAGCCTCTATCTTCAGAACTTTGGAGGCGGTCCTCTTCTTCCCATGGGGAGAAGGGATGTCAGTTTTTCCTTTCCTTTCATCTTCGGAAGAGGGAGTTCCAATCTCCCCGGACGGGGTGTCTGGTGTACCTCTAGAAGGGGGGCCACTTTGGGCCTTCTTGCTCTCCTCCTTGCCTTCCTCCGCCGGCACTTGATATGGTGCCGGAGCCAGCATCCTTGTTAACACCGGATCAGCTGAGTCTTCGGGAAGAGGGGCCGAACACCTAATTCTCTCCACCTTCTTTATCCAGCCCTGGCCGAGTATGGTTTTCTCAGTATATTGTTATGAGAAATTACTGTCGAGCAATTGATAGAAAAGCGAATAATTATGAGGCTCCTCAGAACCAAGGTATCAATCCAGTAGGAGGCTCCTCAGAAGTCCCACGCACCTACACAAACAAACAAGAACTCGCAACCAACGCAATAAAGGGGTTGTCAATCCCTTCACGGCCACTTGCAAAAGTGAGATCTGATAGAGATAATATGATAAGATAAATATATTTTTGGTGTTTTATAATATATATTGGAAAGTAAAAGATGCAAATAAAAGTAGATTGAAAGCTTATATGATAAGAGATAGACCCGGGGGCCATAGGTTTCACTACTGGCTTCTCTCAAGATAGCATAAGTATTATGGTGGGTGAACGAATTACTGTCAAGCAATTGATAGAAAAGCGAATAATTATGAGATTATCTAGGCATGATCATGTATATAGGCATCATGTCCGTGACAAGTAGACCGAAACGATTCTGCATCTACTACTATTACTCCACACATCGACCACTATCCAGCATGCATCTAGAGTATTAAGTTCATAAAGAACAGAGTAACGCATTAAGAAAGATGACATGATGTAGAGGGATAAACTCATGCAATATGATATAAACCCCATCTTTTTATCCTCGATGGCAACAATACAATACGTGCCTTATCGCCTCTGCCATCCTTTGGGAAAGGACACCGCAAGATTGAACCCAAAGCTAAGCACTTCTCCCATTGCAAGAAAGATCAATCTAGTAGGCCAAACCAAACTGATAATTCGAAGAGACATGCAAAGATAACTTAATCACACATAAAAGAATTCTGAGGAGATTCAAATATTTCTCATAGATAAACTTAATCATAAACCCACAATTCATCGGATCTCGACAAACACACCGCAAAAAGAGTTACATCGAATAGATCTACAAGAAGATTTAGGAGAACTTTGTATTGAGATTCAAAGAGAGAGAACAAGCCATCTAGCTAATAATTATGGACCCGATGGTCTATGGTAAACTACTCACAACTCATCGGAGAGGCATTGGAGATGATGAAGAGGCCCTCCATGGTCGATTCCCCCTCCGGCGGAGCGCCGACGAAGGCTCCAAGATGGGATCTCACAGATACAGAAGGTTACGGCGGTGGAAATAGTTTTTCGTGGTCCCTTCTGATGTTTTCGGGGTACATGGGTATATATAGGAGGAAGAAGTAGGTCGGTGGACGCTCGAGGGGCCCATGAGGGTGGGGGGCACGCCCACCTGTAGGGGGCGTGCCGGGCACCCTCGTGGCCGCCTCCCTTGTTTCTTGACTTCCACTCAAAGTCCTCTGGAGAAGGTTTCATTCCGTTTGGACTCCGTTTGATATTCCTTTTCTTGGAAACACTGAAATAGGCAAAAAAACAGCAATTCGGGCTGGGCCTCCGGTTAGTAGGTTAGTCCCAAAAATGATATAAAAGTGTAAAGTAAAGCCCATAAACATCCAAAACGGGTAATTTAATAGCATGCAACAATCAAAAATTATAGATACGTTGGAGACGTATCAAGCATCCCCAAGTTTAATTCCTGCTCACCCTCGAGTAGATAAATGATAAAAAACAGAATGTTTGATGTGGAATTCCGCCTAGCATAATTCTCAATGTAATTTTCTTTATTGTGGCATGAATGTTCAGATCCAGATGATTCAAAATAAAAGTTCATATTGAAATAAGAAATAGTAATACTTCAAGCATACCAATCAAAGCAATTATGTCTTCTCAAAATAACATGGCTAAAGAAAGTTCATCCCTACAAAATCATATAGTTAGGTCATGCTTCATTTTCGTCACACAAAAATGCTCCTGTCTTGCACACCCCCGATGACAGGCCAAGCAATTGTTTTGTACTTAAATAATCTCAAACTTTTTCAACTTTCACACAATACATGAGCGTGAGCCATGGATATAGCACTATGGGTGGAATAGAATATGATGATGGAGGTTGTGTGGAGAAGACAAAAAAAAGAGAAAGTCTCATATTGACGAGGATAATCAACGGGCTATGGAGATGCCCATCAATTGATGTCAACATGAGGACTAGGGATTGCCATGCAACAGATGCACTAGAGCTATAAATGTATGAAAGCTCAACAAAAGAAACTAGTGGGTGTGCATCCAACTTGCTTGCTCACGAAGACCTAGGGCATTTTGAGGAAGCCCATCATAGGAATATACAAGCCAAGTTCTATAATGAAAAATTCCCACTAGTATATGAAAGTGACAACATGAAAGACTTTCTATATGAAGAACATGGTGCTACTTTGAAGCACAAGTGTGGAAAAAAATGGTAACATTGCCCCCTTTTTATTTTCTCTTTTTTTGGGGGGGGGCTTCTTTTTTATTTTATTTTTATTTTGGGGACAATGCTCTAATACTGATGATCATCACACTTCTATTTCTTTACAACTCATGAATTACAACTCAAAACTAGAACAATATATGAATGCCTCCGGTGGTGTACTGTCACACCCTGATTTTCATGGCACAACACTTAAGATGATAAATCATGATAAAATGTGGTTTGACAAAAACTTTTGAGTGTTTTGGACTTTGCCTTGATTGGATTTTGTCTGTTGTTTGCAAGTGCTCTAAAAATAAAATAAATCCTCCAACTCTTATACTCCTTCTCCATGGTCCAAAAACCTTTCCCAATGATCATGCCATGTGTATAGGACATAAAAATAATTTCTTGCAAAAAATAATTTGGCCAAATAGTATTTTCAAAAATTAGTTTTTCAAAAACCCCTGAGTTGAGGTTTGCACTGCAAGTACTTAATCAAGGGCAGTAAAAATCTTTCCAAAAATATATTTGACTCCTATTAGATATACGATACCCAGAAACCACAAAAATATAATTTTAAAGGTTATGTACCTATTTTATTTAAAACCTTTTTCTTAAGGCCAGAAATGGTCTTTAATAGGGAAAAATTATTTTATTGTTTCAAAAATATTTTACAGAAACCTAGGGAAACTCAGTGGACATATATTGTCCATATATAAGAGTGTCAACACATGGTCATGTTCAAAATATTGGTCAGATCCCTCAAAAACCCTTTCTGGATATTTCAAGCTTTTGAAATATTTACAAAGGAAATATTCTCCAAAAATTCCAAGAAACTTCTAGAATGTCACATATGACATGTTTGATGATCTTGACTAGTATCATGTCATGGAGAGTAGTACAACTCCATGAAATCCCCTCAAAACCATTTCTGTCCATTTTGAAGTTTGAGCAACTTTACATTGCCAAACATGTCCAAATGTTCTCAAACCTTGTGAACATGCTCAAATGGTCTAATAATTAATCTAGACCAAATGGCACAAGTTGGAGAACAAGTTAACTTGATCAAAGTGCCCCAAAACCCTTCCTGTCCAGAACCAAATTTGAACAACTCTACATTGGAAACTTTCTCTGTTTGATCTCAACTTTTGTGGACATGTTTAGAGACTCTAATGATGACACTACACCAAGTGGTGCATCAAGGAGAAAAGATTTGCATGACTAAATCTTGGAAAGTCCATTTCTGTTCATTTCTAGGGTTTACAAAAGTTGCATTGGCGACTTTGCCCAAATAAGCTCCAACTTGGTGGAAGGCACTCATTATATGTTCCATTTCACTCTGTGGAGTCTCATGACAAATGGAGTTCATTTGCTTACCCAAATTTGTATCAAACACCTTCTGTCCATTGCAAAAAAGTCACTGGTTTCACCCCCCTACACTAATCTCCTTGAATCCACATTTTTAGCACAGATGAACCTGATCACCAGCAACCTCCAGTGGCTCCCCCTCTTCCAAAGCTCAATGATTGAGGGGTAAAACCCCCCATTTACCTCTCTGGACAGCCATTTTCTCCCTCTCCCTCGACCTCTCTCCTCTCCTACTGGCTCTCTAGGGCATCCAATACCACTCCTACATTGTTTACCCACCCCCAAAACCCCCAGACACAAAAGGACAGGCTCATGGCACATAAACAATGCCAGTGCCTACAGAGCTCACGCTCTAGAGCACGCTACAGTGCTCTCTCGCACTGTAGCTCACCCATGCCAAGGGCATACGACAGCCTTGGGCGTCGGGGTGATGTCTCCCGAGGTGGCCTCGGCGTCCAGGACACGGCACGCTGCCATCCCCCTCCAGAACCTCTCTCCCCTCCCCTCTGCGAGCTCCCCCGAGCGCGTCCGTGCACGCTGCCCACGGTGCACCACGGCCACGCCTATTTAAGCCATCCCCAACTCTCTCTCTCGTCTTGGTTGGAACCGCCTCTCTCCCGTGCATCTCCCTGACAAGTCCCCTCTCCCCCTCACTCCCTCTTTTCCTCTCCATGGCCACCATGGTCGCCGTCGGCCTCCTCCCGGCTCCGGCGAACCAGAGCCTCCCGTCCTCTCCTTTAACCATCAGGGGAAGCGCCGCAGGCCATAGGATCCCTCCCGCTCCTTATTTCCTCTGCTACGGTGCCCACAGCGTCGCGCTCGTCTCGTACCGAAGCCGCCCGCCGGGGCCAAGGTCACTGTCGCCCCCGTTCCTCCCGGACCGCGTGAAGCCCATGGATGTGCGCGGGTCGATCCCCCGAGCCCGTCGGTATGCTGGACGCCGCCGGGGACGGCCGGAGTCGCCGGGAAGGGCGCCGGCACGTTGCTCGGCCGGCATCCCCTGCCCCTCCTCTATTTTGAGCTGGAGGTAGGTGGAGGGTCTGCCAGCAGGGCCCGCCTGTAAGTGGCTAAGGCCCCAGGCCCCGGGTTAAGTGGAGACGGCCTCCGGCAAGACGTCTACCCTGATCGAAGGCGTACTCCCAGAAGTACGCCATCGATGTCGCCTGGGTGCCTGGCGTGGCAGAGCAACTGGGCCGGCCCAAGGCTATATCTCGCCATGCACGCACGATGAGGGTAAAAGTTTTCCTTTTTCTTTTTCCAGTAGAACTTCAGAAATTCATAAATAATTCAAATGGAGTCCAAATTTGATGATTCAAATTTGTAGTAGTTCATAAATTCATGATCTATCACATGGTGCTATTTGCACATTTTTCTAGAGACCTTTTCTTCATAGATATTTATCAAATCCCATTCTTCCTATTTCTGTGATGAACTTTAGAAAATCACAGAGAGCTCAAGATTGATCCAAATGCCATGATTCAAATCCCTAGATGCTTATAAGCTCATAACTTAGTTTTCGAACATTTTTACTAATACTTTTTGTACCACCTCAAATAATGGTCTATTCCTTCATGTATAGCCAACTTTGCAAATTCATAGAGAAATCATTTGAGCTCCAAATCCAGTGAAACCAATTCCTAGATGCTTCTAAAATCATTATTTGTTAAATGGGTGCCCTTTCTCATTTTTCAAAAATATATTTCTATACACTTCTTACAAATCCATAAGTCCCTTGTTTCCAACATATTTAAATGTTCAGAGATGTCCATTGATCAAATCCTAATGAAACCACTTTGGTCATCCCTCATATGACCAGAGGTATCCCAGGAAAGTCCAACTCATATTTTTAGAGCACTTTTATTTCCTGCCTTGTTGTGTTGCTTATTATGGTTGCTTCAACGATAGTTGACGAAGTAGACGAAATGATCGGAGTTAGACCAGAGATATTTGAAGACCTCGAAGACTTTGTTAAAACAGGCAAGCAGCCCTTTGACCATGTCTATGGAAACCTTTTTATGCATGCCATATAGCACCATATTGTTGTTGCAACGGAACCATGATGAAATGGTAAACCACGTTGGCTGGTTGCCTCTGTTACTTCCTCGTTGATACTTGCATTGTGCATGACCCTACCTTCCTATGAGGGTTATGCCGGTGGGAGTAGATAGGATGCTAAAGTAGATGCTACGCAAAAAGGGATGGGTATATGCATGGTGAAGGAGACAAAGTAATTTCAAAAGACTTTTCGAAAACCCCGTCGGGTGCCACTTATGCCTAAGGGAGATGATGAGTTGGGTAGCCACTTGATGACGAAGTGGTGTACCGAGGCAAGTGTGTGTTGTTTTCAAAACGGATTGGTTTAAGTTGGGACTGTTATTCCAACCTTACATGCGCAACCACTCTACCCTTGTATGGGAAAGGGCATTATTGAGTACCTAGACCGATACTAGCTTGGAGCCTGCATTACTAGTGACGGGAGAGTTGTTGGTGCGCTCTCTCGGGACGGGGTCGTGCCAGGTAGGGCGACCAAGAACATTTTTATGGGGCACCGGACACGCCGTTGGTACCCCGTGCTTGTGATGTGAGATGATTATGGAGCGTGGCTCCACGAAAATGTTATGTGATAATGTTGGGCACGGGGGTTACTACCAATCGAGTGGACTCCATGTTAGTGTCGTCTAGGGAAAGGTAGTGATCGGGTGCTTACCCCGGGTACTTGAGGTATCACGGGTCGTGGATGACACGGAAGTTCCCCGGATCTTGTGGGTACAGTGTGCAACCTCTGAAGAGTGTAAAACTATTCGAATAGCCGTGTCCACAGTCAAGGATGGTTGGGTAACCGCTCTTGGGCTACGTCCACATGTTTACAAATCGTGTGTGTGTGTTGATAAAACTACTTGGGTCAAGTCAAAGGACTTGACATGATTGAGTTGGGTTGGTGCCCACTCTATTTATGTTGATATCTGTAACCAGTCCTCATGGTTACTTGAATTCTCTTGATGCATGTCTTACAAGTTGTTGAACATGTCATTGCACTCAAAACTAGCTTTCTGCAAAAATTTACCTATATCATGCACTGTCGTATCTTGAACCAAAACATGGGTTGCTTGCGAGTACATTCAAAGTACTCATTGGCTTGCCACTGGTTATTTTATTGGCCAGGCATGAAAGAACATTATGCAATGAAGAATACTTCGGCGACGAACATGTGAACTAGGACGCTTTCCCAGTCAGAATGCCTGTAGGGTTAAGGCAGATGGCATGGGTCCAAGTTGTTATTGAAGATTTCCGTTGCGATGATACACTCAAGACTAGACCATAATGGTCCTACTTGTGTAAAATGGTATGTATGGATGTAAGACTCTTGTTATCCAGCTTCTGTGTGTTCAGTGAGCATTGATCTCTGGGATCAATGTACACGTGCATTTGGTGATCACGACTTATGAGTCGGGGTCCCCACATGTACCGGGATGGGCAATGAATCAAGAGTGACATGTATGAAAATTTATGCATGGTGGCTTTGCCACAAATATGATGTCAACTACATGATCATGCAAGGGAATATGACAATGATAATGCGTGTCATGATGATGAACGGAACGGTGGAAAGTTGCATGGCAATATATCTCGAAATGGCTATGGAAATGCCATAATAGGTAGGCATGGTGTTTGTCTTGAGGAAGATATAAGGAGGTTTATGTGTGAAAGAGCGTATCGTATCACGGGGTTTGGACGCACCGGTGAAGTTTGCACCAACTCTCAAGGTGAGAAAGGGCAATGCACGGTACCGAAGAGGCTAGCAATGATGGAAGGGTGAGAGTGCGTATAATCCATGGTGTCAACATTAGTCAGAAAGAACTCATATACTTATTGCAAAAATCTACAATTTATCAAAAACCAAGCACTACGCGCATGCTCCTAGGGGGATAGATTGGTAGCAAAAGACCATCGCCCGTCCCCGACCGCCACTCATAAGGATGCACAATCTAATAACACCTCATGTTTCAAATTTGTTACAAAAATTTTACCATACGTGCATGCTACGGGACTTGCCAACTTCAACACAAGCATTCTTTAAATTCATAATCACCCAACTAGCATGACTCTAATATCACTACCTCCATATCTCAAAACAATTATCAAATATCAAATTGATCATAGCATCCAATTCACTTCCTATCATAGTTTTTATTATACCCAACTTGGATGCCCACCATTCTAGGACCAATTTTATAACCATAGAAAATACCATGCTATTCTAAGAGACTCTCAAAATAATATAAGTGAAGCATGAGAGATTAACAATTTCTACAAAATTAAGCCACCGCTGTGCTCTAAAAGATATAAGTGAAGCACTAGAGCAAAAACTATCTAGCTCAAAAGATATAAGTGAAGCACATAGAGTATTCTAATAAATTCAAATCAAGTGGGTTTCTCCCAAAAGGTGTGTACAGCAAGGATGATTGTGGTAAACTAAAAGGCAAATACTAATATCATACAAGATGCTCCAAGCAAAACACATATCATGTGGCGAATAAAAATATAGCTCCAAGTAAAGTTACCGATAGACGAAGACGAAAGAGGGGATGCCTTCTGGGGCATCCCCAAGCTTAGGCTTTTGGTTATCCTTGAATATCTTGGGGTGCCATGGGCATCCCCAAGCTTAGGCTCTTCCCACTCCTTATTCCATAGTCCATCAAATCTTTACCCAAAACTTGAAAACTTCACAACTCAAAACTCAACAGGAAACCTCATAAGCTCCGTTAGTGCAAGAAAGAAAAATCACCACATAAGGTACTGTAATTAAATCATTATTTATTTATATTGGTGTTAAACCTACTGTATTCCAAGTTCTGTATGGTTCATACCCCTTAATACTAGCCATAGATGCATCAAAATAAGCAAATAACACACGAACAACAGAATCTGTCAAAAACAGAACAGTCTGTAGCAATCCGTAACTCTCGAACACTTCTGGAACTTGTCTATTGATCTACAGCAAAAAGAGTCAACGCAAAATCATGTTTCTTTGAATTACTAAAACTATATTCGTGTGCGCAAAGTTTCTGGTTTTCAGCAGAATCAAATTAACTATCACCATAGGTTATCCTATAGGTTCTACTTGGCACAAACACTAATTAAAACATGAAAACACATCTAAACAGAAGGTAGATGAAAATTTTATTACTAAATAGAAGCAAAAACAAAAACAAAGATAAAATTGGGTTGCCTCCCAACTAGCGCTATCACTTAACGCCCCTAGCTAGGCATAAAAGCGAGGATAGATCTAAGTAGTGCCATCTTTGGCAATCAATTCATAAGTAGCTCGCATGATAGATTCATAAGGTAATTTAACTTTATTTCTTGGAAAGTGCTCCATGCCTTTCCTTAATGGAAATTGAAATCTAATATTACCTTCCTTCATATCAATAATTGCACCAATCGTTCTAAGGAAAGGTCTACCAAGAATAATAGGACATGAAAGATTGCAATCTCTATCAAGAACGATAAAATCTATGGGCACCAAATTCCTATTTGCAATAAATAGAACATCATTGATCCTTCCCATTGGATTTTTAATGGTGGAATCCGCAAGGTGCAAATGTAAAGAGCAATCATCAAGATCATGGAAACCTAGAATATCACATAAAGTTTTCGGAATCGTGGAAACACTAGCACCCAAATCACACAAAGCATAACACTCATGATCTTTAATTTTAATCTTTGTAGTAGGTTCCCACTCATCATAAAGTTTTCTAGGTATATAAACCTCCAAATTTAGTTTTTCATCACAAGATTGCATCAAGGTATCAACAATATGTTTGGTAAAAGCTTTATTTTGACTAAGCATGAGGATAATTCAAAACGGATTGCAACAAGGAAATACAACCTTCTAAAGAACAATTATCATAATTAAATTCCTTGAAATCCAAGATAGTGTGTTCAACGCTATTTAAAGTCTTGACCTCTCCAATCCCACTTTTACCAAATTTAGCATCAAGATCTAAGAACTCTGAATCATTGGGACGCCTTTTAACTAAAGTTGACTCATCTCCAGTCCCATAATTATTAAGATTCATATTGAAAAACAAGGATTTAATATGGGACACATCAATAACTTTTAGATCTTCATCATTATTTCATGGAAACTAGAAGAACACACCTTTACAAAGCACTCTTTCTTAGCACGCAATCTAGCGGTTCTTTCTTTGCACTCATCAATGGAAATTCTCATAGCCTTGAGAGACTCATTGATATCATGCTTAAGAGAAGTATATCTAAGTTTCAAAGAGTCAACATCAAGCGAAAGTCTATCAACGTTCCTAGCCAAATCATCAACTTTAAGCAATTTTTCTTCAAGCAAGGAATTAAAATTCTTTTGAGAGATCACAAATTCTTTCATGCTATTCTCAAAATCAGAGGGCATCTTATTAAAATTACCATAAGAATTATTGTAGGAATTTCCATAATTATTAGAGGAATTACTAGGGAACGGTCTAGGATTAAAGTTTCCTCTATAAGCATTGTTACCAAAATTATTCCTACCAACAAAATTCACATCCATAGTTTCATTATTATTCTCAATCAAAGTAGACAAAGGCATATCATTGGGATCAATAGGAGCACTCTTAGTAGCAAACAATTTCATAAGTTCATCCATCTCTCCACTCAAAACATTAATTTCTTCTATAGCATGCACTTTTTTACTAGTAGATCTTTCGGTGTGCCATTGAGAATAATTAGCCATAATGTTATCATGGAGTTTAGTAGCTTCTCCTAAGGTGATTTCCATAAACGTGCCTCCCGCGGCCGAATCTAAAAGATTTCTAGAAGCAAAATTCAATTCGGCATAAAAATTTTGTATGATCATCCATAAATTCAAACCATGAGTAGGGCAATTGCGAATCATCAATTTCATTATTTCCCAATATTGGGCAACATGCTCATGATCAAGTTGTTTAAAATTCATAATATCATTCCTAAGAGAGATGATCTTAGCGGGAGGAAAATACTTAGAGATAAAAGCATCTTTGCACTTATTCCATGAATCAATACTATTCTTAGGCAAAGACGAAAACCAGCCTGTAGCACGATCTCTAAGTGAAAACGGAAATAACTTCAATTTAACAATATCATTATCCGTGTCTATCTTCTTTTGCATCTCACACAAATCAACAAAGTTGTTTAGATGGGTAGCGGCATCTTCACTAGGAAGGCTGGAGAATTGATCTTTCATAACAAGATTCAGCAAAGCAGTATTGATTTCACAAGACTCAACATCATTAAGAGGAGGAATCGGAGTACTAAGGAAATCATTGTTATTGGTATTGGAAAAGTCACACAATTTGGTATTATCTTGCGCCATCGCGACAAGTAATCCAATAAACAAGCAAACAAAAAGGCAAGCGAAAGAGAGAGGAGATTGGGAAAGAGAGGGCGAATAAAACAGCAAGGGTGAAGTGGGGAAGAGGAAAACGAGAGGCAAATGGCAAATAATGTAATGCGAGGGAGATGAGTTTGTGATGGGTACTTGGTATGTCTTGACTTGAGCGAATACCTCCCCGACAACGGCGCCAGAAATCCTTCTTGGTACGTCTTGAGCTTGTGTTGGTTTTCCTTGAAGAGGAAAGGGTGATGCAGCAATAGTAGCGTAAGTATTTCCCTCAGTTCTTGAGAACCAAGGTATCAATACAGTAGGAGGCTCCTCAGAAGTCCCAAACACCTACACAAACAAACAAGAACTCGCAACCAACGTAATAAAGGGGTTGTCAATCCCTTCACGGCCACTTGCAAAAGTGAGATCTGATAGAGATAATATGATAAGATAAATATATTTTTGGTATTTTATAATATAGATTGGAAAGTAAAAGATGCAAATAAAAGTAGACTGAAAGCTTATATGATAAGAGGTAGACCCGGGGCCATAGGTTTCACTAGTGGCTTCTCTCAAGATTGCATAAGTATTATGGTGGGTGAACGAATTACTGTCGAGCAACTAATAGAAAAGCGAATAATTACGAGATTATCTAGGCATGATCACGTATATAGGCATCACGTCCGTGACAAGTAGACTAAAACGATTCTGCATCTACTACTATTACTCCACACATCGACTGCTATCCAGCATGCATCTAGAGTATTAAGTTCATAAAGAACAGAGTAACGCATTAAGAAAGATGACATGTCGTAGAGGGATAAACTCATGCAATATGATATAAACCCCATATTTTTATCCTCGATGGCAACAATACAATACGTGCCTTGCTACCCTAACATCACTTTGGGAAAGGACACCGCAAGATTGAACCCAAAGCTAAGCACTTCTCCCATTGCAAGAAAGATAAATCTAGTAGGCCAAACCAAACTGATAATTCGAAGAGACTTGCAAAGATAACTTAATCACACATAAAAGAATTCAGAGGAGATTCAAATATTTCTCAGAGATAAACTTAATCATAAACCCAAAATTCATCGGATCTCGACAAACACACCGCAAAAAGAGTTACATCGAATAGATCTCCAAGAAGATCGAGGAGAACTTTGTATTGAGATTCAAAGAGAGAGAATAAGCCATCTAGCTAATAACTATGGACCCGAAGGTCTGTGGTAAATTACTCACAACTCATCGGAGAGGCCTTGGAGATGATTTAGAGGCCTTCCATGGTCGATTCCCCCTCCGGCGGAGCGCTGGCGAAGGCTCCAAGATGGGATCTCGCGGATACAGAAGGTTACGGTGGTGGAAATAGTTTTTCGTGGTCCCTTCTGATGTTTTTGGGGTACATGGGTATATATACGAGGAAGAAGTAGGTTGGTGGACGCTCGAGGGGACCACAAGGGTGGGGGGCGTGCCCACCTGTAGGGGGCGCGCCGGGCACCCTCGTGGCTGCCTCCCTTGTTTCTTGACTTCCACTCCAAGTCCTCTGGATCACGTTAGTTCCAAAAAGATCGCCCCCGAAGGTTTCATTCCGTTTGGACTCTGTTTGATATTCCTTATCTTTGAAACACTGAAATAGGCAAAAAAAACAGCAATTCGGGCTAGACCTCCAGTTAGTAGGTTAGTCCCAAAAATGATATAAAAGTGTAAACTAAAGCCCATAAACAACCAAAACGGGTAATATAATAGCATGGAACAATCAAAAATTATAGATACGTTGGAGACGTATCAGGTATTCGGAGGAGCAACCCGCCTTGCAATGTCGAAGACAATCTGCGCGTCGGACACCTCGTCATTGAAGCTTGGTTCAGGGGCTACTGAGGGGTCCTGAATTAAGGGGTCCTCGGATGGCCGGACTACATAGCATGGGCTGGACTGATGGGCTATGAAGATACAAGATAGAAGACTACTTCCCGTGTCCGGATGGGACTCTCCTTTGTGTGGATGGCAAGCTTGGTGTTCGGATATGTATATTCCTTTCTCTGTAACCAACTTTGTACAACCCTAGTCCCCTTCGGTGCCTATATAAACCGGAGGGCTTAGTCTGTACAGGCAATCATAATCACACAGGCTAGACTTCAGGTTTTAGCCATTACAATCTCGTGGTAGATCAACTCTTGTAATACTCATATTCATCAAGATCAATCAAGCAGGAAGTAGGGTATTACCTCCATAGAGAGGGCCCGAACCTAGGTAAACATCGTGTCCCCCGCCTCCTGTTACCATCAGCCTTAGATGCACAGTTCGGGACCCCCTACCCGAGATCCGCCAGGTTTGAAACTGACACCCATACTCGCCTAAGTTAAAACACACTCCGAGTGGAGAGCAATCCTCCCACTCGGGGGCCTAGCTGCGACCCTGTACTCGCCTAAGTTAAAACACACTCCGAGTGGAGAGCAATCCTCCCACTCGGGGACATAGCCGCGAACCTGATGCACCTAAGTTCCAAAAACTTCTCCGAGTGGAGAGCAATCCTCCCACACGGGGGCTTAGCTGTGACCCCGTAATCGCCTAAGTTAAAACACACTCCGAGTGGAGAGCAATCCTCCCACTCTGGGGCTTAGCCGCAACCCCTTGCTCGCCTAAGTTACAAAAACTACTCCGACTGGAGAGAAATCCTCCCACTCGGGGGCTTAGCCGCGAACCTGATTTGCCTAAGTTTCAAAAACTACTCCGAGTGGAGAGCAATCCTCCCACTTAGGGGCTTAGCCGCAACCCTGTACTCTCCTAAGTTATAACACACTCCGACTGGAAAGCAATCCTCCCACTCGGGGGCTTAGCCACTGTCAGGACCCCGACTCAATGCCACATCGATCTAGCGTGTAACACCTCATATCACTTTGCGGCCTCACGCACGGTATCCCCACGGGTGTCGCCTTACCTTTGCCCGGGACCGTTTAGCCTTTTGGCACACGATATGATAGTGTCGCTAGCATCCATATGATTAGGAGCCCGGCTGACATGGCTAGTCGTAAATCCAAAGTGGCACAAACTTACGAGGACAGGGATCCATGACCCGAGATCGAGCGTGTCGGTCAACAATGGGTGAATCCGGCTGTAGCAAGCTGGCTAGCAGGACTCCGGTAAACCGGGCTGTAGTAGGCTAACAGGACTCCGGTAGACACCGCGTGACATTTCCCTGAAGGGACAAACACTGGAACGAAGAAGGACACATGCCGGCCAGCCTAAGTGTTCCGGAGTAGTAGCAAGCTACCAAGGCTCAGTGGAAGCACTAGGAGACATTTCCCGGTAAGAGAGGCTACCAAGGATAAACAACTAGATAGTCAGATCCCACACATACCAAGCATTTCAATAACATACACACAATATGCTCGATATGTGCAAATACAACATGGCATCACAACATGACTCTACAACTCAAGTATTTATTCAATAGGCTCCAAGGAGCGAGATATTACAAACATGGGTCTCATGACCCAACATTCAGAGCACACAAGTCAAGCACAAGCGGAAGCTTAACATGTCTAAGTACAGACATCTACAGATGAAATAGGCTGAGAAACCTGACTATCTACCAGATCCTGCCGAGGGCACAAGATCGTAGCTGAGGTAACAAGCTAAACGTCGAAGTCCACGTGGAACTACTAGCGAGACTGAAGTCTCTCTGCAAAAACATAAAATAGGCAAACGTGAGTACAAATGTACCCAGCAAGACTTACATCAGAACTAACTACATATGCAACAGTATCAACATAGGGGGGTGGTGGAGTTTGACTGCAGCAAGCCAGCTTTGACTCGGTGGCTATCCTGAACTACAACTGCAAGTAACTCTTTTGAGGTGGCGCACACGAGTCCACATATTCACCATATCAATACACCACTATGGATCCGCTCTCGTCTCCCTGCGAGAACGCCATCCATAGCACTCACGCTTATCTTGATCATTTTAGGGTATCCACTTTCACTTGTCTACGAACTGTACAAGCAACCCAGAAGTCCTTTACCGCGGACACGGCTATTCGAATAGATGATGTTAACCCTGCAGGGGTGTACTTCTTCACACATGCTCTCGCCACTTACCGCCATGTACACATCATGTATCTCGGCAACCTTCAAGCGTAAGCCTGGCGAGGGTGTCGGCCACGGCCTACCTAAACACTCAAGTCTCTCGTCTAGGTATCGCCTATTCGGGTTCCATCCGCAAGGAGATCTGGCAGGGGTGTCGCTCACGGCCCCAAACGATGTGAGCAGGTTTCCCAAGCCCACCATCCGAGTGCCACTTGGTACACCGTGCCCTCAGGCCTAGTCTGTCCCAAGCCCACTGCATCGGGTGCCACTTGGTAGACTACTAAAACTACCTACAAACACCAGAAACTAGTTGCAATTCCTGGACAGAGATCGAGTTGATTAATAAGCCGAGAGGGGTCGAGTTACCGGAACCCAATGTGTGGTAGTAACTGTTCATGGATCACAAACACAGAACTCAGTTCCTGAGGACAGCTGCATTGAGACAACCCACCATGTACTCCTACATGGCCTCTCACCGCTACCTTTACCAAATCGTGTTCGCACACTTAGCTCACACGCAGTAGGACATGTTCACACACCTCTAGTTCATCCCTGATGAATCAGACCTGACACAACTCTAAGCAATAGCAGGCATGACAAACAAGCATGAATGAGTAAGCACAACAGGGCTCAAACCACTCCTACTCATGCTAGTGGGTTTCATCTATTGACTGTGGCAATGACAGGTCATGCAGAGGAAAAGGGGTTCATCTACCGCAGCATGTAACAGTTGAATCGTTGTTGTCCTAATGCAGTAAAAGAGAGCAAGAGCGAGAGAGTGGGATTATATCGGAATGAACAAGGGGGTTTTGCTTGTCTGGCACTTCTAAAGATAGTATAATTCTTCATCGGTGTCATCGAACTCATCGTCGGAACGTCGTCTACTGAGAGGGGACAAACACCGGCAACACAGAAGGAAACACAATCAATGCAATGCACACTATGATGCATGATCATGACATGGCAAAATGAGTGTGTTGGGCTAATGCAACTAAAACCAGATGGGTTTGAGTCATTTTGAACCCAAGGTTCAAGTTCAAACTCAAACTATGACTTTATAAAGTGCATTATTATGTTTTGGTATAAACAGCAGGCTTAAGTTGCTTTAACATGCATGAAACAGTACAGATGGATAGATTGGATTTTTCTGATCATTTTTCATATATAAATTATTTCATTCTGAGCTACGGTTGAATTTATATGAATTTTGGAAGTTTATAAAATTTTCTAGAATTTCCTGAATAATACAAAATCCTGAAAACCTATTACTGCGTCAGCATTGCGTCCGCATTGCGTCAGCAGGTCAACCATGGCTGACCAGGTCAAACCTGACGACCGGGTCCCACATGTCATTGGCTAACTGCTAACTCGGAGTTAACCCTTGTTGACTGCGATTTGACCCGCTGCGGGGCCCGCCTGTCTGTGTCTGTTAGGGAGGGATTAGTGGTGATTAGCACCCAACTAAGCGACCACGTCAGCCCGCTGGAGTTTGACCGGCGGCGACCTCAGACCGCGGCGGAAGCTCGCCGGAAAACCGCTACGGGGCTCGGTTTTGCGCGTGGTTTGCGTCTATGGGTAGCTGAAGGTGCGCCGCATCCAACTGGGCAAGCGACAGCGGATGGGGTGGCCTGTATCGCCGGAAACAAGCTCGTGGCGGCGGCCGGAGTTCGGCAAGCTTGGGTTCGGTGTTAAAGTGCGCGAGAAGGTTAGCGGATGGGTGCGCTGGCTCGGGAGCGAAGCCGAGCACGGGCGATGCTTTCAGCGCAGCTGCGATGGCTGCAACGACGACGGCGACATGGCCGGCGGCGGGGGAAGCTCGGCCACGGCGGTTACAGACGCTGGAGGTCGCAAACGACGAAGATAACGAGGGGGAAAAGACGGGGAGCTCACAGTGATCACGTAGACAAGCTCAGCGGCTCGGGGACGTCCTGCGTGCGGCGAATCGACGACGGCGATCACTGGACAGGGATGAGGAAGATGGCGACGGTGACGACGCTGCAGGGCATCCGTGGGCGCGTTCTTTGGCTTGGAGCTTCACAGCATCAAGGCGGAGCTAGAGGAAACGGCAACGGGGCAAGGGGACAGCGGTGGGCGCGGTGGCAGTGAGCGGCGGCGACGGACGCGTTCGGCGCGAGTGAGAGAGAGAGCAGAGGAGGGGATGGGGACGAGGGAAGTAAGAGGGGGTCGGGGAGGCGCCGAGGAGACTCTTCGAGGCGCTGCGCTGGCGCGGGCGAGGGCAGGCAGGCAGGGTGGTGGCGTGGCGAGCTCGGCGGCGTCGCGGTGTCCCTCCTCTGCCTACTGGCAGAGGTAGGCAATGACTGGCACCGGGCCAGTGGGCTGGGCTGGCCAGGTGGGGCGCTAGGTGGGCTGCATGTAGGTGGCCCAGGTAGTTCCTCTCTCTTTCTCTTTCTTTTGTTTTAGTTTTCTATTTTTTTCTGTTTTGTTTTGATTTAGTAAATATACCAAACCATTTGATAAAATACTAAAAATAACTGTGGGCACTTGTGAAATTATTCCCAACAGCCCTCAAATAGTTTCAGAATTTTTAGAGCATTTAAAATATTTATAGGATTTAAATGCCCTAATTCAAATACAATATGAGTTAATTTAAAAATCCAAAATTGATCTAAGAATATATTCATCATTTTTGGCAGAGGTTTCCACCTTAACCAGAAATCATGAACTCTTCTTAGGGACATTTTGGGTTTATTGAAAAGATTTTATGGTTGACCCTATTTGATTTAATTTTGGTGCTAGGGTTTGTCAATCCCCATTTCAACTTAAATAATATTTAAACATGATGCAGCAAGATGCAACACCAGGCAGTATCAGAAGCTAGGGATGTGACAACTCACCCCCACTAAACAAGAATCTCGTCCCGAGATTCAGGCGTAGGGTAAGATGAGGGGGGGACGCAACTAACACAATCTTCACGATCCAGGTTGCACTTCATAAGGACGTTGATTCGATCATCATCTTTGTCGCGACGTCCTACTCTGAGAACTCCATCTAACATGACAACGAGAGGAAAGGGACAACTCCAGAAAAATCGATCTTCTCAAAGATCGAGCAACTCAGGGTCAACTCATGGAGTGAGGCATTGAAACATCTCTTGAGATGACACACAAAACACACATCAAGAGGGATGGAAAGATGACGGAGGTTCAATTTGGTAGGCAACAATTCCACGCTGAAGTAGGATGCATGGTTTCAAAGTAGCGAGGAGTTGAGTTGCCATGATACCATAACGGGGCACCTTCGGGAAGGTGACTCGTAGAAATATCCCCTTAAGTGGAAAAAAGAATTACCTTTGATTCAGAGATCATTGAAACTCTTTATACCAGCCTAAGGCAAATCATAATGGATCATTTGAGGGAGCTCGAAAGAATGGCATACTCAAACTAGGATGGATGATGTGGATTACCTTGTTAAAGACAACGCAAGGAATGATTTTGCTTGCGCGTGCTCTCAAGAACTTGAGCATTTCCATATTCATCAAGGTCCTACCAACATCCGTGCCGAGGATCCTGGCAACACATCTTACTACCATGATGAATAGTAATGGACAAGGCGGGTATAAAGGAAGACAACACTTTCTCAGATTTCACCTTAGCGGGGCCAAGGAAACAAAATCCGGATGATCGACCGAGAGACATTTAGCACTCCGCTGCTAATGTTCTCCTTGATGTGCTAGTGTAAGCCATTTACATGGGTTGGTATCTAGAACATCAAGTAAAAGGTCGGACTTCGGGAACACAGAAATCCATAAGGGATAACTAGGAAATAAATCCTACGAAATCCTTATGGGATGTGGCCAACTTCCTCAATCAAGATACTACAATAATAGGTCTTCCGGTTGGGTGTGTTGGCCATGACATCCACTTTACCGGGTTACAAGAGACCAATATTGTAGTTCTTGGGAATGTTCCAACCATCATATCTGCCTGAGATTCAGGTCTGGTTGGTGTCAGGATATTCCAGACTCTTCAAGTCTAGAAAAAAAATTGAAAGTTTGCAACACAAATCGACGAGATGACGTTGCAAGATTCTCGGGGGATGAACTATGATAGCAAGATCCAAAACATGAGCTTGTTCTGCTACAAACATGTGAACACGTTGTCCCAGACAAGCATGACCACGTAGTAGTCTTATAATAAAAACCGAGTTCAGGTGGGAACCATCATCTAGGATATCGAGGTCCTTGTGTAAGTCTAGCTCTTAAGAAGGAACTCCTTCTCCTTGAACAAGTCAATCAGTGGCTTGGCGTGCTAGGGACACATATAGAATGGAGGTAGCTAATCTCACAATCCAATGTATACTTCGCACATGCATGACTGACTTGGGATGATTCCAAAGGAAGCAAAAACAATCTTTCTCGGATCCACGGTGGCAACTTACACCAAGTGCACGTGAATTAGAGAAAGTCACACCTTTCATCTGGACACATGCTCCATGAGCGGGTCATGAAGATAATGCTTATATAAGTTTCCAATACTAGTTGGATGTTCAACACAATCACGGAAAGGTCAAATATGTTGCTGATGGGCTCAACAACAATTCATCCCGGTTTCCATGAAGAAGGAATTCCATAATTATGTGAACAAGTGATAGCACTGGTCAGATGCAAAAGATGTAATGGTGTATGCTCGAGGAATCAACAACGAGTAAGACAACATTACGAACATTGTTGGTTCTGATTTGATTTGAGAATAGCCCACACTCAAAAAGTTTTGAAAGATAATAGGTCCAACAATTGATCACAGAGATCAACCAATGAAGATATCATCTTTCTTCAACACACACAAAAGATATCCCCTGGAATGAACTAAGTGAGGAAAAGCTTCTATCTTCCGACTCTCCAAGTTGTTGTTTAGCTTAACCAACTAGCTCAGGGATATCCAACACAGATTCTTGGAGAAGGGTTGGTTTATAGGAAAACCAACTTGATCACAAACTCAACATAGCGGTCAGGTGACAACCTGGTGATACTTCCAAGAAGACATTCGTAAAATCACGAACCACATATGTTACCAAGCTCAAGAACAATCTTGCTTTTCAGGGCAAGACGATATGATCAAATAAGCAAGGATTGGCATTATCCTAACTCATTGATCGGAGAGTGCACCAGAAATAGGGACTAGGTAGCACAATCTATCTTAGAATGATGATTCAATAACCAACATGCTAAGAATGCGAATATTGTCCATTTACTACCAAGCAACTACTTGCCAGGAGTATTGATTTCACACATCACGATTCACTTGTCGGCATTCCGGTTGCGACAACACGAAACCGAGGAATGAATAATGATGGTGAGAAGTATCACTGTATCAAGAATTCATGAGAGATGGTGCAATTCTCATGACAATCCCGACGTAAAGAGGGTAACACTCCAAGGTGGAATAGAACAAAAGCTGGATTAGCATTTAATCTACAGAGTACGACTGCTTTGACCCAATCCTAGATATGGATGAGGTACTGGAGTTTGTTTCTCCCAGTCGTTCCAAATAGAACGGCTTGGCGGACCACAAGAGTAATAGGCATCGATGAACACGGTTACACAACTACTCCTGACTATCAATTGATAGACGAGGGCCAGAAAACAACTAAAGAGGGACAACTCAAGGAACATATAACTTTCTGAGTTGTGGATGCATAGGTTAGTATGTCGAACCAAGTTCAACAGGTTTCCTCCGGATAAGCCATGCAGAGATGTAGGTTTGGCAGAATCGTAATATAGAAGAGGAACTCATCGAGAGCACTCTTGTTGTGATCTTTTGGTTCCCGAACTCCTGCCATATTGGTTCATGGTATTTGGAAGAACGATATACCACGAACCTCGAGGCTATCACAAGGTTACTAATATCCTGAAGGGACTAGCAAACACTATCAACATGGAGTAGGTGGAGTGAATCTCGGGTTCAAAACCCAGGAATAGAAAGCCTACTAACTAAATGGCATCACGGGATGCTTTCGAGAATGATGGCCAGAATCATCACACTGGGAACACAAAGCATGGCTAAATTACTAGATGATCCTCTAAGACACCTAGGGTCATAATGATAACTCCAACATATATGTCGAGGCAATAGAGTACCTCAACTCAGCAATTAGTGTGGTTAATCTGGCCCAAAGGGACATCGAAACGGGAGGAAAGGATTTGCAAATGCATCAGACTGTTTAGAAACCTGGAATGACTCGGACAGCATAACGGCTGTAAATGCTCAAAAGAATTTAGACATGCTACAAAAATGGTGGCATAACCACTCGATCATCACAATATCAAGGTTTCGAGATCAACAATTAACATACGGAAGTAGTAGGAACTGAACCTAGGCTTAAGTCCAACAATTCTATAAGTCTACGGATTAGTAACATGTGACCCTGATAGAAGAAGGAGAGAGCCTAGTTCCTTAACCCCGTAGGAAAGATAAGATGACTCGGATCAGAAGGCATAAGGGATAAGGAGTAAAAAGAGCCTTAAGTTCCCAACCACAATCAATTCCCTTATATAACTAAAGAATTTCTAGACTCAACTTCGACCAGTTTGGCTTGGTAAACCTACAGGCAATCAGGCTTTGATACCAAAGCTGTCAGGACCCCGACTCAATGCCACATCGATCTAGCGTGTAACACCTCATATCACTTTGCGGCCTCACGCACGGTATCCCCACGGGTGTCGCCTTACCTTTGCCCGGGACCGTTTGCGCCTTTTGGCACACGTATATGATAGTGTCGCTAGCATCCATATGATAAGGAGCCCGGGCTGACATGGCTAGTCGTAAATCCAAAGTGGCACAAACTTATAGGGACAGGGATCCATGACCCAGCATCGAATGTGTCGGTCAATAGTGGGTGAATCCGGGCTGTAGCAACTGGGCTAGCAGGACTCCGGTAAACCGGGCTGTAGCAGGCTAACAGGACTCCGGTAGACACCGCGTGACATTTCCCCGAAGGGACAGACACTGGAACGAAGAACGACACATGCCGGCCAGCCTAAGTGTTCCGGAGTAGTAGCAAGCTATCAAGGCTCAGTGGAAGCACTAGGAGACATTTCCCGATAAGAGAGGCTACCAAGGATAAACAACTAGATAGTCAGATCCCACACATACCAAGCATTTCAATAACATACACACAATATGCTCGATATGTGCAAATACAACATGGCATCACAACATGACTCTACAACTCAAGTATTTATTCAATAGGCTCCGAGGGGCGAGATATTACAAACATGGGTCTCATGACCCAACATTCAGAGCACACAAGTCAAGCACAAGCGGAAGCTTAACATGTCCGAGTACGTAGACATCTACAAATGAAATAGGTGAGAAGCCCGACTATCTACCGAGATCATGCCGAGGGCACAAGATCGTAGCTGAGGTAACAAGCTAAGCGTCAAGTCCACGTGGAACTACTAGCAAGATCAAGTCTCTCTCGCAAAAACATAAAATAGGCAAACGTGAGTACAAATGTACCCAGCAAGACTTACATCGTAACTAACTACATATGCATCAAGATCAACAAAGGGGGTGGTGGAGTTTGACCGCAGCAAGCCAGCTTTGACTCGGTGGCTATCCCGAACTCATTTGCAAGTAACTCTTTTGAGGTGGCGCACGAGTCCACATATTCACTTTCACTTGTCTATGAACTGTACAGAAACCCAAGTCCTTTACATGACACGGCTATTCGAATAGATGATGTTAACCCTGCAGGGGTGTACTTCTTCACACACGCTCTCGCCACTTACCGCCATGTACACGTCATGTATCTCGGCAACCTTCAAGCGGAAGCCTGGCGAGGGTGTCGGCCACGGCCTACCTAAACACTCAAGTCTCTCGTCTAGGTATCGCCTATTCGGGTTCCATCCGCAAGGAGATCCGGCCGGGTGTCGCTCACGGCCCCAAACGATGTGAGCAGGGTTCCCAAGCCCACCATCCAGGTGCCACTTGGTACACCGTGCCACTGTTCCTAGTCTGTCCCAAGCCCACCTGTACCGGGTGCCACTTGGTAGACTACTAACACTACCTACAAACACCAGAAACTAGTTGCAACTCCTGGACAGAGATCGAGTTGATTAATAAGCCGAGAGGGGTCGAGTTACCGGAACCCAATGTGTGGTAGTAACTGTTCATGGATCACAAACACAGAACTCAATTCCTGAGGACGGCTGCAATGAGACAACCCACCATGTACTCCTACATGGCCTCTCACCGCTACCTTTACCAAATCATGTTCACACACTTAGCTCACACGCAGTAGGACATGTTCATACACCTCCAGTTCATCCCTGATGAATCAGACCTGACACAACTCTAAGCAATAGCAGGCATGACAAACAAGCATGAATGAGTAAGCACAATAGGGCTCAAACAACTCCTACTCATGCTAGTGGGTTTCATCTATTTACTGTGGCAATGACAGGTCATGCAGAGGTAAAGGGGTTCATCTACCGCAGCATGTAACAGTTGAATCGTTGTTGTCCTAATGCAGTAAAAGAGAGCAGGAGCGAGAGAGTGGGATTATATCGGAATGAATAAGGGGGTTTTGCTTGCCTGGCACTTCTGAAGATAGTATAGTTCTTCATCGATGTCATCGAACTCATCGTCGGAACGTCGTCTACTGAGAGGGGACAAACACCGCAACATAGAAGGAAACACAATCAATGCAATGCACACTATGATGCATGATCATGACATGGCAAAATGAGTGTGTTGGGCTAATGCAACTAAAACCAGATGGGTTTTGAGTCATTTTGAACCCAAGGTTCAAGTTCAAACTCAAACTATGACTTTATAAAGTGCATTATTATGTTTTGGTATAAACAGCAGGCTTAAGTTGCTTTAACATGCATGAAACAGTACAGATGGATAGATTGGATTTTTCTGATCATTTTTCATATATAAATTATTTCATTCTGAGCTACGGTTGAATTTATATGAATTTTGGAAGTTTATAAATTTTTTTGGAATTTCCTGAATAAGAATAAATCCAGAAACCTATTATCACGTCAAGATTAAGGCCAACATCTACGTCAAGAGGTCAACCGTGGCTAACCAGGCCAAACCTGACGACCGGGTCCCACATGTCATTGCCTAACTGCTAACTGGGAGTTAACCCGTGTTGACTGGGATTTGACCCACTGCGGGGCCCGCTTGTCTGTGTCTGTTAGGGAGGGATTAGTGGTGATTAGCACCCAACTAAGCGACCACGTCAGCCCGCCGGAGTTTGACCGTTGGCGACCTCACACCGCGGCGGAAGCTCGCCGGAAAACCGCTAAGGGGCTCTGTTTTGCGCGTGGTTTGCGTCTACGGGTAGCTGAAGGTGCACCGCATCCAACTGGGCAAGCGACGCAATGGCTGGGGTAACTCAGAGTCAGCTGAGACAAGCTCGCGGCGGCGGACGGAGTTCGGCAAGCTCGGGTTCGGCGTTAAAGTGCGCGGGAAGGTTAGCGGATGGGTGCGCTCGGCTCCTGGGAGCGTGCTGAGCACGGGGCGATGCTCAGGCGCAAGTTGTAGTGGCTGCAACGACGACGGCGACATGGCCGGTGGCAGGGGAAGCTCGGCCACGGCGGTTATGGACGCTGGAGGTCGCAAACGACGAAGATAACTAGGGGGAAAAGACGGGGAGCTCACAGCGGTCACGTAGACAAGCTCAGCGGCTCGGGGACTTCCTGCGTGCGGCGAATCGACGACGGCGATCACCGGACAGGGACGAGGAAGATGGCGATGGTGACGACGCTGCAGGGCATCCGCGGGCGCGTTCTTTGGCTTGGAGCTTCACAGCATCAAGGCGGAGCTAGAGGAAACAGCAACGGGGCAAGGGGACGGCGGTGGGCACGGTGGCAGTGAGCGGCGGCGACGAACGCGCTCGGCGCGGGTGAGAGAGAGAGCAGAGGAGGGGATGGGGACGAGGGAAGTGAGAGGGGGTCGGGGAGGCGCCGAGGAGACTCTTCGAGGCGCTGCGCTGGCGCGGGCGAGGGCAGGCAGGCAGGGTGGTGGCGTGGCGAGCTCGGCGGCGTCGCGGTGTCCCTCCTGTGCCTACTGGCAGAGGTAGGCGATGACTAGCACCGGGCCAGTGGGCTGGGCTGGCCAGGTGGGGCGCTAGGTGGGCTGCAGGTAGGTGGCCCAGGTTGTTCCTCTCTCTTTCTCTTTCTTTTGTTTCAGTTTTCTATTTTTTTCTGTTTTGTTTTGATTTAGTAAATATACCAAACCATTTGATAAAATGCTGAAAATAACTGTGGGCACTTGTGAAATTATTCCCAACAGCCCTCAAATAGTTTCAGAATTTTTAGAGCATTTAAAATATCTATAGGATTTAAATGCCATATTTCAAATACAATATGAGTTAATTTAAAAATCCAAAATTGATCTAAGAATATATTCATCATTTTTGGCAGAGGTTTCCACCTTAACCAGAAATCATGAACTTTTCTTAGGGACACTTTGGGTTTATTGAAAAGATTTTATGGTTGACCCTATTTGATTTATTTTTGGTGCTAGGGTTTGTCAATCCCCATTTCAACTTAAAATAATATTTAAACATGATGCAACAAGATGCAACACCAGGCAGTATCAGAAGCTAGGGATGTGACAGCCGCGAACCTGATTCGCCTAAGTTTCAAAAAACTACTCCGAGTGGAGAGCAATTCTCCCACTCAGGGGCTTAGCTGTGACCCCGTACTTGCCTAAGTTAAAACACACTCCAAGTGGAGAGCAATCCTCCCACTCGGGGGCTTAGCCGTGAAACTGATTCGTCTATGTTCCAAAAACTACTTCGAGTGGAGAGTAATCCTCCCACTCAGGGTCTTAGCTGCGACCTCGTACTCGTCTAAGTTAAAATACACTCCGAGTGGAGAGAAATCCTCCCACTCGGGGGCTTATCCGCGACCCCGTACTCGCCTAATTTACTAAAACTACTCCGAGTGGAGAGCAATCCTCCCACTCAGGGGCTTAGCCGTGAACCTAATTTGCCGAAGTATCAAAACTACTCCGAGTGGAGAACAATGCTCCCACTCGGGGGCTTAGCTGTGACCCCGTAATCGCCTAAGTTAAAACACACTCCGAGTGGAGAGCAATCCTCCCACTCGGGGGCTTAGCCGCAACCCCGTGCTCGCCTAAGTTACAAAAACTACTCCGAGTGGAGAGAAATCCTCCCACTCGGGGGCTTAGCCGCGAACCTGATTCGCCTAAGTTTCAAAAACTACTCCGAGTGGAGAGCAATCCTCCCACTTAGGGGCTTAGCCGCAACCCTATACTCACCTAAGTTATAACACACTCTGAGTGGAGAGCAATCCTCCCACTCGGGGGCTTAGCTGCGAACCTGATTCGCCTAAGTTTCAAAAAACTACTCCGAGTGGAGAGCAATTCTCCCACTCAGGGGCTTAGCTGTGACCCTGTACTTACCTAAGTTAAAACACACGCCAAGTGGAGAGCAATCCTCCCACTCGGGGGCTTAGCCGCGAACCTTATTCGCCTAAGTTCCAAAAACTACTTCAAGTGCAGAGTAATCCTCCCACTCAGGGGCTTAGCTGCGACCTCGTACTCGTCTAAGTTAAAATACACTCCAAGTGGAGAGAAATCCTCCCACTCAGGGGCTTAGCCGCGACCCCGTACTCGCCTAATTTACTAAAACTACTCCGAGTGGAGAGAAATCCTCCCACTCGGGGGCTTAGCCATGAACCTAATTTATCGAAGATTCAAAACTACTCCGAGTGGAGAGCAATCCTCCCACTCGGGAGCTTAGCTGCGACCTCGTACTCGCCTAAGTTAAAACACACTCCAAGTTGAGAGCAATCCTCCCACCCGGGGGCTTAGCCATGAACCTGATTCGCCTAAGTTGAAAAAACTACTCTGAGTAGAGAGAAATCCTCCCACTCGGAAACTTGGCTACACGCTCCGAGCTGCGCCACAAGTACAACGTCCGCTCCATCCTGACCCGCAAGGACGACGAGGTGCAGGTCATGCATGGCACCTAGTATCCGCGATCCACTCATCGGAGCTGCACAACACATACAACGTCTACTCCGAGTGAAGATCCAAGTTTCACTCGGAGTCAAAAAAATCTGAAAGCGATAAAGACAAAGCAACCATTTCCAAAGGAAGACCAAGTTCAGATAAATCCAACTAGGTTAATAACCGCGAATGGAAGTACTCATGCATCAGGCCCGAAAGAGTTTAACGGTTACAAAATCACTCGCATTCCAAGGCAAATAAAAGTGAGGCATAAAGTTTGTTCACTCAGCGGGAGGAGGGCTAGCTGGCTCGAAGAACTCATCCAGGTCGATTTCGTCAACAATTCGAGTGGCAGCATCGATGAAGGTCTCCATGAAAGACTGGAATTGAAGCTTCTTGTTGTTTGCAACCTTGATTGCCACCAGCTTTTCTTCCTTAACTTCTTTGCAATGGATGCAGACCAGAGACAACGCCACATCTGCACCGCACCTAGCAGAAGACTTCTTCCATGCTTGCACTCGATCGGGGATTTCTTTCAGTCGAGTCATCAGAGACTCGAGGTTGTTCTGGAATGTCTCATTCGGCCAGAGCTCCATGTTGATCCGTGATACTGCCACCTTCAGTCGAGCAAGATGGTCCGTAACACTGGCAAAGCGAGACTCCAACCGCGGCACGTTCATCATAGCTTCATCCTTGACGGGAGAGTTTATGGGGTCCAGATTCTTCTCGATCCGCCCGGTCTCCTCCTCAAAGTTTTGACAGAATTCTACATGCACAGAAAATGGTGAGTCAGCGGTTACATGATGAGTCGACAGCTACAAATCAGTCGGCAAGATAAAGCACCTTCAAGCATAAGGAACATCTTCTTGGAGAGTCCTCCCAGATAAAGGTCCCTCTTTCGAGTGAGATCACCAACCTTGTCAGTCAGAGCCTCCTTGTCCTTCTTCAGCTGCATGACTCCTTTGTTGGCTTCACTAATGGCAGTCTTCAGCTTGGTGTTTTCTTCTTCTAACTTGCCGACTAAAGCTAATTTCATGTCAGCAAGTTCAGTTTTCTCTCGCGCCGTCTTCTGCGCTGCTGGAAGGTCGAGGTCCTTCTGCTCCAGAGCCTGCTTAATTTTTCTAAAGAAATAACATTCTCCAGTCGAGCTTGGAGTTGTCTGTTTTCGCTACGCACATCTGCTCGAGTGGAGTCACTCGGTTCAAAAGACAAAAAGTAAAGCTGGCAAAGCAAACAGTCGACAAGTTGTTAGCTCCCATGGAAGCTGCTTCTTCCTTGGCTTTCTGCAAATTCTGCTTGGCCAGTTTCATATCAAGGTTGAGTTGGATCTGCTTCTTCTGCAGCTCAGTAAACTAAGCCCCGAATTCACAAGATTTCTGCAATCGACAAATGAGATATGTCAGTCGACTAGAACAAAGATCGATCGCTTCTGAGCGATAAGATACAAGTTCAAGATATTACAGCAAAAATAGTTCTAAGACTACTGCCGAATCAAACATTCAACAATAGTCTCGGGGACTACACCCAGTGGGTGCACTTGGCGTGCCCCCACTGGTTTGACTTTCCACTCGACACGGTCTGTTAGTCAGAAAAAAAAACACAAATAGCAATGGTTATTCTCAGACCACCGCCGGCTGCCCGCAGTCGACCGCGGTCTTGGGGACTACACCCAATGGGTGCACTTAGCGTGCCCCCACTGGTCTGGATCCCACTCGACACGACCTTTCTAGGCCGAGTAGAAGAATGGTAAAGAGATATTTTGATAAAGATCCCCACCGAATCAAACATTCGACAGCGGTCTTGGGGACTACACCCAGTGGGTGCACTCTGCGTGCCCCCACTGGTTCAAAGTTACACTCGACATGGTCTAGTCAACTCATGTGAGAGAAAGAATTATACAGCAAAAGTTTAAGCACCTAGTGGGTGAACAGATGCAAGGTGCAGACTCATGATAGATGCACATTAAAGGCTTCAAAACACTCATCCACGGACATCTTACGAATAATAAAGCAGTAGTTTTCAAGTACCATATCCTGTCAAAGCAAAGGTCAAGCCGAAGATCAGTAGGAAATCAACTAACCTGGACGTTGGCTTGGAGTGCTGAGCTGGCATCATAAGCAGCCTGGCTGGCCTCGCGCACCACCTTCATCTGCTCCATCATAAGGCATGCCTGGCTTATAGCCTCCTTAGCAGCGCTTACCTGGTCCTCTGGGACATGATGGGAAGCAAAGATGAAGCTGGTGGAACAGTCGGTGCAGTCAGAGGATCTGAGGCACGAAGTTGCACGGACGAAGCACGGACTTGAGCGATTGACGCGGAAGGACGAGCAGTCGACACAGGGTCGGCAAAAGAAATGGAAGTTCGAATCGGATCTTCGGATCGCTGGATCATTGGTTTTGGTGCCGATGTCGACTGTGGCACCTTGCTGGCAGGCACCCTCCTGCTCGAAGTCCTGCTTTTCCTCCCCATGGTCTTCTGAGGCACGTCTTCATCATCGTCCGGAAGTTCAATGACATTTTGCGGCGCTGCAAATGATTCAATTGTAAAAGTTTGCGGCGCTGCACATTTTGCGGCCGACGATTCAAGTGATAAAATAAAAGCAAGATTATAGAGTTGTACCCGCTTTGGAAGTGGCCGCGTCTTCAGTCTCCTCATCATCCTGATCCTTGTAAATGTCCATGGAGGTCCCATAAGCAGCAGCATTGAGAGTTTCAGAACTCACTCGGTCAAGCAAGAAAATGAGTCGACGATAATATGGAAAGTTCCTAAGCAATGCGAAAGCAAAGGAAGAAAACAAAACACTTATGCAGAAGCGACGGGAACGTCCACCTTGATCTTGGGCAAAGCCTTCCAAGGCTTTGAGGGAGTGACCTTGGGCTGCTTGGCAGCCTTCTTAGACTGTTCTGGAGATGGAGTCCGAGTGCGATTTTGCACTTGTGAGCTTGGAGGAGCTGCCTTGCCACGTCCTCCTGCAGGGTCGTGAGTCTGTTTAGATCCGCGTTCTGAGCACGGTGGTGACTCGACCTCTTCAGTGTCGTTTGAGTCGTCGCCGTCATCTTCATTATCGTCGGGGGATTGCCATCCGCCGCTCTCGTCCGTGCTCTCCATTCCCTCCTGGACCTGCTCCCCGTTTGGCATCGAGTACATCACAGTAAAAATCTGCAAAGCAAAGAGTCGAACAGAACATCAGTCAGAATCAGGAACAGTTGCAAATCAGAATAAAAATGCACTCGGTAACAAAATTTAGACCTTGTCCGGCTCATCATTGGCGTCGAATGGTGCAACTCTTCTAGATCCCCTGGGGTTGTCCTTGTTTCCAGCAATACTTTGCAGCCACCCTCCACCTTCTCCTCAGGGGCCTCCTCTGGGTGGACCCGAGTGGTTTCGCTAGCGCCAGAATACATCCACATCGGATGATCGCGAGCTTGGAGAGGCTGGATGCGCCGACTGAGAAACACCTCCAACAAATCCATGCCAGTCACACCTTCATGGACCAATTGGACTACCCGGTCGACTAACATTGATACCTCCCCTTTCTCTTCTGGGGCCACGACCATCGAAGAAGGCTGGCTGACTTGATCCATGGTGAAGGGAGGAAGACCGGTCGACTGACCAGGAGTCAGAATATCGTGGCAGTAGATCAGGTCGACTGCCACCCCCTAACTGACTCGGGAAGGTTCATAGGAGAAAATTACTCCTACCCCTGGTCTGAATCCCTAAGCCCCCGCACATTTGGATCACATGAGTTTTCTCGTCAGTCGGATTCGCTTTCTTTACGGTTTGAGAACGGGAGGTGAAGATATGTTTGAACAGACCCCAATGCGGTCGACAACCCAAGGAGTTTTCGCACAAAGAGATATATGCAGCAAGGTATGTGATAGTTTTGGGGGAGAAGTGATGGAGTTGGGCACCAAAAAAGTTGTCACAGCCCAGTTTAGGCCTTGCCTGTCTTTGCATTAGCCTCCATGCATCATGTCTAAATTCTATGAAACTCTGAAATGGGGACCGATAAACCCTAGCAGCAAATGAATGTCAACTAGGATCAAAATGATAAAAAAAATATTTCCAATGAATCCATAGTGCCTCTGAAAATGTTCATGATTTTTGATAAAGGTGAAAACCTCTCCCAAAAATGATGCAATTATTTTTAGGCCATTCTAGATTCTTGAATTAATCCATATTGTATTTGAATTGGGTCATTTAAATTATATAAATAGTTTAGATGCTCAAATTATTCTGAAATGATTTGAGGGCTGTTGGAATAAATTTCACAAGGGCCCACAATTATTTTCAGCATTTTATCAAATGGTTTAGTATTTTTACTAAATCAAAACAAAACAGAACAAAATAGAAAAGTGAAACAAAAATAAAAAGAGAGAGAGGGGGCACTATACCTGGTAGCCCACTTACAGCCACCATGGCCCCAGAAGACAGCCCAGCCACACAGGGCGGGCGTCTTCCTCCTCGCGCTAGTAGGACGCCGCACGCGTGGTCGCCGCACGCCGGCACGCGTCGGGCCACCTCCTGCTTCCTGCCGCCTCCCCGATGTTGCTTTGGACGCCATGCAGTCCCCTGCTTCCCCTCGACCTCTCCCCTCCACGCAGCTCTTTTTTCCCCTCCTCTGCTCTCTTCCCGAACGGAGCCCGTCGCCGCCGATCACCATAGCCACGCCCACCGGCCCTCCCTCGCCCAACTTATGTGTCTAGAAGCTCCACCACAACCTCTTCTCCCTCTTCGCCAAGCTACACAAGCTAGGACGGCCCCAAGACGACGCCTGTGGCCTTCTTCCCCGACCACGGCCGCCGGATGTCGTCGCCGTCGATTTGCTGCCTTTGGTACCTCCCCGAGCCCGCTGAGACCTCCTCCGGCTGTGCTGTGAGCTCCTCTTCCTCTCCTTCAAGCTCCCGTGCTCGTTTGGCCTCCGTAGCCGCCGTTCCCACCGCACCCGAAAGCTCCCCGCTGCCGACCATGGCGCCGTCGTGGCCAGAGCCCAAAGCAGTGGCTCCCACACGCAACATCGCACTCCTTGCTTCACCAAGAGTCCGGCGAGCCCCTTAGAGAGTTTCCCCGTGCCCTGTAGCCCGAGCCCGCTCGAAGCTGTACCTCGGCCGCCGTCGCAAGCTCGCTCCGGCGAGCTCCGGCCACCCCGCGCCCTCCCGCGTGCCTCCCCTGGATGCGCGTGAGCAAGGGCAACTCTCTAGTGCTCTTGGCTTTGCCCAACACCGCCCGTAGCGCCACTTCGGCGAGCTTCCGCCGTGGTTTCGGTCGCCGCCAGCAAAACTCCGCCGAAGCCGACGTGGCCGGGTAATTAGCACTAACCACCGCCAGCTAGATCACCCACAGACGCTGACAGTTGGGCCCCACGCCCTTAACTAACCACAGGTTAACTCCTATTTAGCTTAAGTTAATCACAGTGGCCCCATGCGTCGGCGTTGACCTCGCTGACGTGGCAGTTGACCAGGCCCACCTGTCTGTGTCACTAACTGACACTGGGTCACTGACCAGTGGGTCCCACTGGTCAGGTTTGACCTGGTCAACCACAGCCGACCTGCTAACGTCATGCTGCTGTCATGTTGACGCATTAATATTTTCTAGAATTTAAAATAAATCAAAAATGATTTATAAATTCCAAAAAATGTTGTAAACTTCAAAAATTCATATAAAATCAACCGTAACTCAGAATGAAATAAGTTATATATGAAAATTGATCAGAAAAATCCAATCTATCCATCTGCACTGGTTTCATGCATGTTTAAGCAACTAAACATGCTGTTTATATCAAAACATGATAATGCACTTTATAAAGTCATAGTTTGAATTTGAACTTGAATCTTGGGTTCAAACTAATTCAAACCCATCTGATTATATTTGCATTAACCCAACACACTCATTTTAGCATGTCATGATCATGCATCATATTGTGCATTGCATTGATTGTGTTTCCTTCCGTGTTGCCGGTATTTGTCCCCTCTCGATAGACGTGATACCGAGGATGAGATCGATGACACAGATGAAGAGCTATACTATCTTCAAAAGTGCCAGGCAAGCAAAAACCCCTTGTTCATCCCGATACAATCCCACTTTCTCGCTTCTGCTCTCTTTTTACTGCATTAGGACAACAACGATTCATTTGCTACTTGTTGCGGTAGTTGAACCCCTTATCCTCTGCATGACCTGTCATTGCCACAGTAAATAGATGAAACCCACTAGCATGAGTAGGATTTGTTTGAGCCCTGATGTGACTGCTCATTCTTGCTTGTTGTCATGCCTGCTACTGCTTAGAGTTGAGTCAGGTCTGATTCATCGGGGATGAATCAGAGGTGTGTGAACATGTTCTACTGTGTGTGAGCTAAGTGTGTGGACACGATTTGGTAAAGGTAGCGGTGAGAGGCCATGTAGGAGTACATGGTGGGTTGTCTCATTGAAGCCATCCTCAGGAACTGAGTTCTGTGTTTGTGATCCATGAAACAGCTACTACCACGCATTGGGATCGAAACCAATTGACCCTCTTGGCTTCTTAGCCACCCTTGTCCTCTGTCCAGGAGATGCAAGTAGTTTCTGGTGTTTGTAGTATGCTGGAGGCCGTGCACAGCACTGACCCGAGGGGTGGGCTGTGATGCGGTAGGCACGTGGTCGGGTATGGCGGGCGCCCGTTTGGTGTCGCGGAACTCTGTACACATCGTTCGGGGCCGTATGTGGAAACCTCGGCTGGACTCCCTGCGGATGGAACATGAATAGGCAATAAACCTGGACTAGAGACTTGAGTGTTTAGGTAGGCCGTGGCCGACACCCTAGTTGGGCTTCCGCTTGAAGGTTGCCGAGTACATGTCGTGTAAACGATGGTAAGTGGTGAGAGCGTGTGTGAAGAAGTACACCTCTGCAGGGTTAACATCATCTATTCAAATAGCCGCGTCCGCGGTAATGGACCTCTGGGTTGCCTATACAGTTCATAGAAAAGTGAAAGTGGATACTCCAAAATACGCAAGATAAGTGTGAGTGCTATGGATGGTGATCTCGTAGGGAGACGGGAGCGGATCCATAGTGGTGTATTGATATGGTGAATATGTGGACTCGTGTGCGCCACCTCAAAAGAGTTACTTGCAGTCGTAGTTCAGGATAGCCACTGAGTCAAAGTTGGCTTGCTGTAGTTAAACACCACCACCCCTTTGTTGATAACGATGCATATGTAGCTAGATCTAATGTAAGTCTTGCTGGGTACATTTGTACTCACGTTTGCCTATTTTATGTTTTTGCAGAGAGACTTCAGTCTCACTAGTAGTTCCGCGTGGACTTCGACGTTTAGCTTGTTACCTCAACTACGATCTTGTGCCCTTGGCAGGATCTGGTAGATAGTCAGGCTTCTCAGCCTTTTTCATTTGTAGATGTCTGTACTCAGACATGTTAAGCTTCCGCTTGTATTTTGACTTGTGTGCTCTGAATGCTGGGTCATGAGACCCATGTTTGTAATATCTCGCTCCTCAGAGCCTATTGAATAAAATACTTGAGTTTGTGATGCCATGTTGTATTTGCACATATCGAGCATATTGTGTGTATGTTATTGAAATGCTTGGTATGTGTGGGATCTGACTATCTAGTTGTTTATCCTTGGTAGCCTCTCTTACCGGGAAATGTCTCCTAGTGCTTCCACTGAGCCTTGGTATCTTGCTACTGCTCCGGAACACTTAGGTTGGACGGCATGTGTCCTTCTTCCTTCTTGTGTCTGTCCCTTCAGGGAAATGTCACGCGGTGTCTACCGGAGTCCTATTAGCCTACTACATCCCGGTTTACCGGATTCCTGCTAGCCCAGTTGCTACAACCCGGATTCACTTGCTGATGACCGACATGTTCGTTGCTGGGTCATGTATGCCTATCCCTGTAAGTTAGTGCCACTTTAGGTTCACGACTAGGCATGTCAGCCCAGGCTCCTTGTCATATGGATGCTAGCAACACTGTCCTATACGTGTGCCAAAAGGCGCAAACGGTCCCGGGCAAGGTAAGGCGACACCCGTGGGAATACCGTGCGTGAGGCCACAAAGTGATATGAGGTGTTGCATGCTAGATCGGTGTGGCTTTGAGTCGGGGTCCTGACAAAAGTTCAAGAAACCACGGAAAAATGGATGGGGAGGCAGTGAGAAGCCACGGTCGACATGAGTTGCAAGGAGAACGCACTCACCCTCTTGTGGTTGGCGCTCGGTCTCGCCCCCCGGCATTCTCCAGGATCTGTGGGCAATCAAGCCCCCATCAGCCATGTCTTCCAAGTCCTCCTTCTAGATCGCAGATTGAATCCAGTCCCCCTGGATCCAACCAGGCGGCAGACCAGCTCTTCGACGACGACCCCCGACTCATCTTCTTGCCCTTCGCCGTTGCCGTTGCCTTCTTCGCGTGCTCCAGCGCCGCCATTTTGTCCTTTCCCATTGCAGCGGACGGTGTACGGGCGGAGCGGCGGTGTCGGAAACGGAGGGGGAACTGGTGGAAAAGCATAGGAAGAAGGAAGAGATGGGGTGCACTGTGCGAACGCTTCGGCCTCGACGACCATATATCGGCAAAATTCCAAGTGACTGACTCGTGGGCCCGGACAATCCTGCCAAATCCCACAACAGTCGCGCGCCCGATACGTGGCAAAAAAGGTGGCGCAAAAATCGAGGTGCCCCTGTCTATCCGCTGCGTTTACTGCGGCACTCTCCATCCGATGCGCTTCCCCTAAATTTTGAATCCCGTGAGATCCGGGAACCGCAGAGTAATCAATCATGCCGTAAGATTTCGTACCATATCAACACTCGAAGACTATCAACATAGTTCACTCGACAACCTCTGAATTGATCAAGGTGACTGAAATGAAGTTGAAGTTTCAGAGTTATTCCTAGACTCAGATAAGGTGTCTCTGAAGCATAAGAATCCTGTCGGAATCAACTTCAACTCTCTTTTCACTCGAACCTCAATCCATTCGGGGGCTAATGACGATGTCATAGACCTAGGGTAGGGTCATAGGCCTATCCTAGATACCCTACCCAAGGTCACAACCCTAGAGTCAAGAACATTCTAAGTATAACAAAGGACTCCGACTGAAGCAACCTTGAAGTGCAATCCACTCGACCAATTACTCCACTCAGATACCCCAATTCCATTCGACCAAGAAGAAGTCACTCGACCATACAAGAAACCACTTGGAGTGCAGAAGATCTAAAGTCACTCAGGATGGCAACGGTCAGGAGTTCACTCTGTAGTATTAAAGATCATTTGTAGCTCTTTATAGCTAGCGTCACCACTAATGCCCTGTCTTAATGTACATTGAACCCTGTGTAACGTAGAATGGCTGGGGTCCTAGCGCACTCTATATAAGCCAAACCCCTCCACTGGCACAAGAGTTCGCACCCCCTGTAACACACACACACACTCTAGTCGACAGCCTCAGGGAACCGAGACATAGGGCTTTTACCTCCTCCGAGAGGGGCCCGAACTCATAAACTCGTGTGTGATACGTCTCCAACGCATCTACTTTTCCAAACACTTTTGCCCTTGTTTTGGACTCTAACTTGCATGATTTGAATGAAACTAACCCGGACTGACGCTGTTTTCAGCAGAACTGCCATGGTGTTGTTTATTGTGCAGAAAACAAAAGTTCTCAGAACGACCTGAAAATCCACGGAGATAACTTTTGGAAAATATAAAAAATACTAGGGAAAGTGAGTAATTCCATCATAGGCTTGCTGAACGGTGATGGGTTGGATGAGATTTACCATGTAATCAAGTTAGTTTTGTTAGGGTTTGATCCCTAGTATCCACTATGTATTGAGATTGATGTTGCTATGACTTTGCTATGCTTAATGCTTGTCACTAGGGCCCGAGTGCCATGATTTCAGATCTGAACCTATTATGTTTTCATGAATATATGTGAGTTCTTGATCCTATCTTGCAAGTCTATAGTCACCTATTATGTGTTATGATCTGACAACCCCAAAGTGACAATAATTGGGATACTTCTCAGTGATGACTGTAGATTGAGGAGTTCATGTATTCACTACGTGTTAATGCTTTGGTCTGGTACTATATTAAAAAGGAGGCCTTAATATCCCTTACTTTCCACTAGGACCCCGCTGCCACGGGAGGGTAGGACAAAAGATGTCATGCAAGTTCTTTTCCATAAGCACGTATGACTATATTCGGAATACATGCCTACATTACATTGATGAACTGGAGCTATTTCTGTGTCACCCTATGTTATAGCTATTACATGAGGAATCGCATCCGACATAATTATCCATCACTGATCCAATGCCTACGAGCTTTTCACATATTGTGCTTCGCTTATTTACTTTTTCGTTGCTACTGTTACAACTACTACAAAACTGCTATCTTTACTTTTGCCACCATTACCATTACTATCATACTACTTTGCTACTAAATATTTTGCTGCAGATACTAAGTTATCCAGGTGTGGTTGAATTGACAACTCAACTACTAATACTTGAGAATATTCTTTGGCTCCCTTGTGTCGAATCAATAAATTTGGGTTGAATACTCTATCCTCAAAAACTGTTGTGATCCCCTATACTTCTGGGTTATCAGTGTGTACAACCTCGTTGTAGTTAGGACCTTGCCTCCTCATACGTACCCCTTGCTCTTACTGTCAGACTTAGTACCACGACAGTCAGTGCAGTTCTTTTTCCGCGGTTTGTTAGTGGCCGCAATAACCTATTTTTCAAAACTAGGCCACAATAACCATGGGCTACATATTTACTGTAGTTACCATGGGCCTCCTACGGGCCATAGAAACAATGGCCTTCTAAGGGCCGTAGAAATAATGGGCCTTCTACGGGACGTAGCATCAATGGGCCTTCTACGGGCTGTATGATCGATCGGCCAAACATGGGCCAATAACAGACCGCGTTATGGGTCGTAAACAGGCTAGATTTGGAATCATCCGTTCATGGGCCGACAATAACGGGCCACCGTTAATCGGCCATATTTGATGACGCTATGAAAACGGCCCAACGGATTAACGGCTGCAAACGGGCCGATTGTAACCACGGGTTGAATTTGGCCCACAAGCAGAAAAGGCCAGTAATGGGCAGTAAGTAACCGAATGCTGGAAATGAGCCCAAGAATAAATGGGACCTGAGAAGGCCGAAAGATAACACGGGTTGGAAACGGCCCAATGGAATAATGGGCCATTAATGAGTATAAAGCGGTACACTGTCCATTGTGGGCTAGATTCACCATGGGGCGTTAATGGGCCAAGAGTTACAAATGGCCTCGTATGGGCTGAAAGACATCATGGGCCATACATGGGCCAGAAGTTACAACGGGCTGGAATCATATTGGCTGGCCCAGATGAAGCAACTGGGCTTAATTCCGATAGGTCGTAATGGGTCATGAGTTAGTGGGCCATAAATGGGCTATATACGAATAGGCCGTTAACAGGCTTTCCGTGGGCCGGCCTGTTACCTTTTGACCAAGTCAAACAGGCCAGCCTTTTCATCAGAATGAGCCTCTGTTGGGCCGTGCCACGTGTCGATGTATCATAGGCGCCTCCTGTCCAATGAAAGGATGACATCTGTCCCGACGGTGAGCCAACACGTGTTTCCTCCGGCCAATGAGAATTTTACACGTGGAAAATCCTCATTGGTCCGGGCTGTTAGCGGGTTATCAGATCCAAAACTGGACCCGGTTGCTTAACGGTGACCCGTTACGGTGGATGCCACGTGTCGGTCACCCTTGATGAAAGCACTTCCATGATGCGCCATTTATCGCCATGGAAGTGGACACTTCTGTGATGATAATTTTGGTAATATCATGGACCACTTTTACGACAGCACAGGTATGACTATCTTGATTCTATCATAAAATCGTCATGGATGTACATGCATGACAGAAAATGTGACCTACTGTGACAAACACGTATCATCGCGGAAGTGTATTTTTTGTAGTGTATGGAGTCGAGGTAGTTCTTCCAAGTGATATTCAGAATGACTCGCCAAGGGTGGCGGCTTATGTTGAAGTAGACAACGAGAAGGCGTGTGCAAATGCTCTGGATGCTTTGGAAGAAGAACATGATCTGGCGGTGCCACGCTCAACGATTTACCAATAAGACCTGTGTCGCTATCATAGCCACCAGGTTAAAAGTCGGACATTCCAGGAGGGCGACTTAGTGCTCCGTTTGATTCAAGATCAGACAGGGGTGCATAAGTTATCACTGCCTTGGGAAGGACCCTTTGTGGTTAGCAAAAACCTAAACAATGGGTCATATTATCTTATTGATATACGGGGGCACAAGAAGTCACATACCTCTGAGGAGGAGACCAATAGGCCTTGGAATATTGCTCATCTTCGGCCGTATTATACTTAAGCCACTAGCTCTCACTATTGTACATACTTTTATCCATGTATATATCTTTTTTTGATCAAAATAATAAAGCCGCCATCCCCGAATCGGTGCCTCTGCCATTTCATCTCATATTTACTGAGTTTGAGTCTTGATTAATTGATCATAAGGGCACTAGGGGGCTTCCAACTCAATGAGTTTAGCTTACAAAACCCATTTGACCTAGTGAACCGCCACATTATTGGTTATACCTGCCTGTATGCTTGATGCTACTCCGAACAAGATGACCCGTCGTACTCTTACAGTTAATCCTTTGTGACCCTGAACTGTCAAGGTTAAAACAGCTGTTTAAAGTCATGTGAGGGCCAGCTTACTGATAGCGAGGATAAACCAAGGCTTTTAAGTCATGCTTCATGAAAGCAAGAATTTGAGCCTTAAAAGGCCAATTTCTTTCGGTCGAGCTTTAATAGTTGGCTTATAAGTATTGAGATGAAAACAAGAATTTGAGCCTTAAAAGGCCATTGTCAGGACCCCGATCCTATGCCACATCGATCTAGCGTGTAACACCTCATATCACTTTGCGGCCTCACACACGGTATTCCCACGGGTGTCGCCTTACCAGGACCGGGACCGTTTGCGCCTTTTGGCACACGTATATGATAGTGTCGCTAGCATCCATATGACAAAGAACCTGGGCTGACATGGCTAGTCATGAACCCAAAGTGGCACTAACTTACAGGGATAGGCATACACGACCCAGCAACGAATGTGTCGATCAACAGCGAGTGAGTTCCAAGTCGTAGCAAGCTACAAGGACTTAAAGGATCACCGCGTGAAATTTCCCCGAAGGGACAGACACAGGAACGAAGGACACATGCCGACCAGCCTAAGTGTTCCGGAGCAGTAGCAAGCTACCATGGCTCAGTGGAAGCACTAGGAGACATTTCCCAGTAAGAGAGGCTACCAAGGATAAACAGCTAGATAGTCAGATCCCACACATACCAAGCATTTCAAACATACACACAATATGCTCGATATGTGCAAATACTACATGGCATCACAACAAAACTCTATAACTCAAGTACTTTATTTAAAGCTCTAGAGAGCATACATAACATTCACACAGGTACGGGTCACACGACCCAGCATTCAAGTCATACAAACATACAAGCCATAAGCAGAAGCAACATATCTGGGTACAAACATCTAGAAAGTAAAAAGGCTTGAGGAAACCTAACTATCCTACAAGGGTCCACCATGTGCTCAGGATCACCACCTGGGCCTCAGGCTACTCGTCAACATCAAGGTCTACGTAGAACCCATCAGAAGGGGTTGCAGCATCTTCTGAAAACGTAAATAAGCAAACATGAGTACAAAGGTACTCAGGAAGACTTACGTCAGAACCTACATACATGCACATTGTCAATAATGGGATGGTGGGGTTATTGCAGCAAGCCAGCTTTTATTCTTGGCTAAACTATCTTACAAGACCCCAACTTGTAGTATTTTGCGCACTCGAGTCCGCTACACACCACAACAATACACCACCGAGGATCCACCTCCGTCATCCTACGGAGGGGCCATCCTCGGCACTCACACTTATCTTGAGGCTTTTAGTAGTTTCCATTTACTTGTCTATGAACTGTATAGGCAACCAAGTAGTCCTTTACCGCGGACGCGGCTATTCGAATAGATGATGTTAACCCTATAGGGGTGTACTTCTTCACACCCGCTTCCACCACTTATCGCCGTTTACACGACATGTACTCGGCAACCTTCAAGTGGAAGCCCAACGAGGGTGGCGACCACAGCCTACCTAAACACTCAAGTCTCTAGTCCAGGTTTATCGCCTATCCAGGTTCCATCCGCAGGGAGTCCCTGAGGTTTCCACATACGGCCCCGAACGATGTGTGCATTTGGGTGAGAAAATGGTATTTTCCGGACAACCCGCCTGATTCTTTTTGGAGGTGGTGAGTCTGAGCCAGAAGAGATACTAATTACCTCTGGATTGTCAGCCCGACTGGATGCACCCTCATCCTGAGAGTAAGAGGTGTCAACTAAATAATTAAAATGGCGGCCAAGAGAGTCAAGTTCTACCTCAGTATGGTCATCAGCGTCTGCTGACTCGCCTATAACAGCCGGCTTAACTGCAGCAGTTGGCTTGTTCTTCTTAGACTTTGGTCCAGTTCTGACCTTGGCTACACCAGTCTTCATGTCTTCCTCTTCCAGAAAATAGAGTCGGGCTATGTAATAAGAAAAAGATTGACAAGTGAGATATAAACAAAGAATCAAAGACATTCTAACTCGGAAATAGAATAGTGCTTACAGCTGGAGCCGGGTTAAGCTAGGAGAATGGAGGCAGTCCTTTCTGTCGGCATTCTGGAGCGGGGGTCCCCAGACTGCATGCCTGCAGCCTGTGGCGTGGCTCAAAGGGTGGCCCAGTACGGCCCATCTTCATCAACTCAAGCTCAAGACCCTCGCGAGGGGCCAAGCCTCGCGGGGCGGACGACGCAAGGCTTCCTCAGGAACGGCCTCACCAGGAAGGCTCGCGAGGAGGCGGAGAGATCAAGGCGGGGGTACCTTGCGAGGTGCTCGTGACGCAAGCCATGACAATCAAGGCCAGGCGGGCGCCGGCCTGTGTAGTGTCCTTGTTTCCTCTTTGGTGCAAAGGGAGCAAGCGCAGGCGCGGAGTACCAAGGCATCAGGCAAAGGTTACCATTTCTATGCAACGAGACCAAGACTAGCAGAGCGGCAGGATGGAGGTCACCGTGGAGCCCAAGGCGGCGTCATTGCCAGTGCCTTTGGCAGCCAAAGACCAACTTTAGTCAGGATAATTTGTACGAGATGTTCCCCTTCAAAATGTTCGTTGTTGGCTCCCTTCCCGCTCAATATTTGGGAAGAGGATCAGGGCCTCTATATATAGAGCTAGCCACCATAGTAGAAGGCATCTGGATCTCACCTAGAGCTAACGGAGACGGAGTAACTCCTCTCCAAGCACACCACCACAAGAACACCCCTCGCGAGGCTGTTCCTCCTCTGTACTTTTCATCATCAGCCCCAGAGGCAATCCATCACACCACACACTGGATTAGGGTATTACACCACATCGGTGGCCCGAACCAGTATAAACCTTGTGTCCCTTGTGTTCATCGTGTAGCTTAGATTCTCAGCGAGGCGTTGGGACGTGAATCAGTAGGAGGAAGATCTTCGCACGCACCCCAGAGTTTGAACCTTAAGGGTTTTGCCGGAACCCGATATCCAACATTTGGCGCACAAGGTAGGGGTGCGCCGGAGCTCTCTCTTCCATCGACCCGCTCTCCATCAACACCGCGCTTCGCCCTCATGGCGGACAACGCGCCGCCCGTCCCGGCTGCCGACGCCGGCACTGGGGCCAGGGGCTAGCCCTGGCCCCCGCCTTGCGATAGGTGCAGTGGCCGAACCAGTTCAAGCCAGAGATGCCGCCGCGCTACAACGGTGCGGGGGAGCCACTAGCTTTCCTGCTGGCGTATGAGGAGGCCATCCTCCAGGTCAGGGTGACGACAGGGTCATGGCTAACTAGCTTCCCATGGCCCTCACCCGCGTTCCGCGCATGTGGCTGCTCCACCTTCCAGCGGCTTTGGTGGCCTCCTGAGAGGAGCTGCGCAACCTCTTCCTTGCCCATTATGCTGCGCCGGCGCCCCCGGTCGTCGCAGCTCTCCTGGGCTGCTCGCATGCGCCACCCATGAGCCACCACGTCAAGCCGTTTGTCCGCCAGATCAGCACCGCCCTCACGCGCCGCGAAGCCCCTCCGGGTTGGGTGGCACCCAAGGCCGACTTGACCTTCAGCTTGGACGATCACCCTGCCAACACCGCCTGCTCGGGTGCGCCCCCGATGCTGTGCACTCCCACCATCTGCCAGATGGTTGTAACCAGGACCCTCATCAACGGTGGTGACGGCCTCAACGTGCTCTCGGTGGAGGCCTTCAGCCTCCTCCATGTGCCCCTGGAGCGACTCCGACCCAGCAAGTCTTTCTCGAGTGTCAAAAGCAGTTCCACCGGCTCCCTGGGGCAGATCCGCCTCCCGGTGACCTTTGGCGCCCACGACAACTTCCGCACGGAGCTGGTCGACTTCGACATCGCCCCCATCAGCCTGCCGTACAATGCCATTCTTGGCTACCCTGCCTTGGCCCAGTTCATGGCAGCGACTCACCCGGCCTACAACCTCATGAAGATGCCCGGGAGCAGCGGTGTCCTCACCATAGCTGGAGATACAAAAGATGCTCTGCAGGCTCTCAAGCTCGCCTTCAAGGCGGCCGCAGTGGCACAGCCCACCAGCGCGGACACCCTCAAGTCCAAGGGGGATGCGCCAACCAAGAAGAAGAAGTTGTTCACCCAAGACAAGGTGGAGACTAAGCAAGTACCAGTCGATGAGGATGGATCTTCCGGTGCCACCTTCACCATAGGCGCCAATCTCGACCCCGAGCAAGAGGAGGCTCTAGTGAAATTCTTGCGCGCGAACAAGGAGGTGTTCGCGTGGGAACCCAAGCAGCTAGCGGGAGTACCAAGGCAGGTGATCGAGCACCACCTGAACGTGTGCCCCAATGTGCGCCCCGTGAAGCAGAAAGCAAGATGACAGTCCACCGAGAAGCAGGCCTTCATCGTCCAAGAAACCCGCAAGCTAGAAACTGCAGGAGTCATTCGCGAGGTTCGCTATCCGGAATGGCTGGCAAACCCTGTTGTTGTGCCGAAGAAGGGGGGAGGAGCGCATGTGCGTCGACTTCACCAACCTCAACAAGGCCTGCCCTCAAGATCCGTTCCCGCTCCCCTGCATCGACCAAATCATCGACTCCACCGCTGAGTGTGACCTGTTGTGCTTCCTGGATGCCTTCGCTGGCTATCACCAGATCAAGATGGCGGTATAATGTGGAGAAAACAGCCTTCCTGACCCCGTCCGGGGTGTACTGCTACACCTGCATGCCGTTCGGATTGCGCAACGCAGGCGCGGCCCTTCAACGACTGATGCATATCGCCTTGGGCTGGCAGCTCAGGAGAAACGCCGAGTCCTACGTCGATGACATCATGGTGAAGTCTCGGGAGGCCAAGACCCTGATATGGGACCTGGAGGAAACCTTCGCGAGCCTTCATGAAGTGGACCTGCGGCTCAATCCAGAGAAGTGTGTGTTCGGTGTTCCTTCTGGCAAGCTTCTAGGCTTCCTCGTGTCCCACAGAGGTATCGAGGCTAACGCGGAGAAGGTCAAGGCAATCGAAGACATGAGTCCGCCGCAAACCCTCAGGGAAATGCAGAAGCTCACCGGGCAAGTTACCGTGTTAGGGCACTTCATCTCCAAGATGGGGGAACGCACCCTGCCCTTCTTCAAGCTGATGAAGAAGAAGGGTCCATTCGAATGGACTCAAGAGGCTGATGAAGCGTTCCAAGATCTGAAGAAGTACCTAACCAGCCCTCCAGTGATGGTGGCTCCGCGCCCTCAGGAGCCCTTGGTGCTCTACCTCGCCACCACACCCTACTCTGCTAGCGCAGCTCTGGTGGCGGTGCGGGAGGAGCGCCGGGTCAAGGTCGCATCAGCCGCAACCCTGACTGCGGCAGCTCAAGGCCCGGAAGGCCTCGCAAGGCCACGACCTCGGCAGATGGGGACCAGCCTCAGCAGGAAGACACCTCCGGGGATGAGGGGACCTCTCCAAGCAGTCAGGAGCCGGGGGCTCAAACGCCTCAGGAGGCGCTCGACTCTCTGGAGGGTGCGGGCTCCGTCGGCGCGCCCACCCTCGTCGAGCATCCCGTGTATTTCGTCAGCACGGTGTTGCGGGATGCAAGGGCATGGTACCCCATGCCCCAAAAGCTCTTGCTCGCACTATTGGTGGCTTCTCGGAAGTTGCGACACTACTTCCAAGGTCACCCTGTCAAGGTTGTCTCAGCCTACCCATTGGAGAGGGTGCTCAGGAGCCCTAACTCCACTGGAAAGGTCACTGAATGGAACATCAAGCTGCAAGCATTTCAGTTAGAAATTCAGCACGACCAGAGTCGTCAAAGGAGCCGCACTTGCAGATTTTGTGGCAGAATGGATAGAGGTGCCAGGGCTCGAGGCAGGCGAAGATCGGTCGCTTTCCCCGGGAAGAGAAGCACCGGACGGCTGGGTTATACACTTCGATGGAGCATTCTCCCGACATGGCGCGGGGGCCGACGCAGTGCTTATATGCCCCACTCATGACAAGCTCTACTACGCCGTGCAGCTCTGTTTCCAGCGGGGCAAAAAGGTTTCCAACAACATAGCAGAATACGAGGACCTCATAGCAGGCTTAAAGGTCGCGGCCGAGCTGGTGGTTAAGCGCCTCATCATCAAGGGGGACTCACAACTCGTCGTCAACTTCTCCAACAAAGTGTGCGAGCACAAGGATGAGCACATGGAAGTGTACCTTGTGGAGGTGCGCAAGATGGAAAAGCAATTTCAGGGGCTGGAGCTGCAGCATGTGCCCCGCGGAACCAACCAAGAGGCTGATGACATCGCCAAGAGGGCATCAAGGCGGTTGCCTCAGGAACCTGGCGTTTTCGAGGAACGACTCTTCAAGCCCTCGGCAGTACCATCACTATCAAGCATAGTGCAACCTCGAGAGGAACTCCCTCAACCGCCTGCCTCGGGAGCTCCGGCATGTGGCCCGACCTCAGGAGCGTGCTTGCTTCTGGCGTAGGAGCCTTAGGAAGGATGCTGGACTGCGGAGCTCAAAGATTACCTGATGCAAGGGACTCTACCAGAGAAAGAAGAGGACGCGGAACGCGTGGCCCGGCAGGCCACAGCCTACTGCATCCGAGACAGAGAGCTCTACCGGAAGTGGCCCAATGATGTTTCCCTGCATTGCATCTCCAGGGAACAGGGGAAGGAGTTGATGGCAGACATTCACGGTGGAGACTGTGGGCACCACTCGTCATCACGGACCCTCATCGACAAGGCGTTTTGCAGTGGGTTTTATTGGCCTACAATGCTCAATGACGCAATCGAGCTGGTGAAGGCTTGCGAAGCCTGTCAATTCCACGCCAAGCAGATTCATTAGCCAGCTCAGGGCCTCCAGACCATTCCCCTCTCGTGGCCATTCGCGGTTTGGGGGCTGGACATTTTGGGCCCATTTCCCCGGGCGCCAGGGGGCTATCGCTACCTCTACGTCGCCATTAACAAGTTCACCAAGTGGGCAGAGGTGGAAGTTGTCCGTACCATCCCAGCTGGCTCCGCAGTCAAGTTCATCAAGGGCCTCGTGAGCTGATTCGGGGTGCCTAATCGCATCATCACTGACAACGGTTCGCAGTTCACCAGCAATCTCTTCAAAACATATTGTGCTAACCTTGGAACGCAGATATGCTACGCTTCGGTGGCACACCCTCGGAGCAATGGCCAGGTTGAACGCACCAACACAGAGGTCCTGAAAGGCCTCAAAACCAGGACCTTCAAGAAGAAGCTGGAGGCCTGTGGCAGGGGCTGGTACAACAAGCTCCAGTCCGTGCTATGGTCTATCCGCACCACCGCCACCAAGTCGACCGGCGAAACCCTGTTCTGCCTCGTCTACGGGGCAGAGGCGGTCCTCCCTCATGTGGACAGGCGTCGCTCCACGCGGGTCCTGGCGTTTGACAGAGCGCAGTAGGGCGCCATGCGGGGGATGGATCTCGTGCTGGGGAAGGAACACCGTCGGGAGTCCGCGCTTTGGGCGGCAAGATACCAGCAGGCGCTGCGGGGGTACCACTGCCGCAACATCCGCCCCAGGACTCTCGAGGTAGGTGACCTCGTACTCAGGTGGGTGCTCTCCAGGGAAGGGCTGCACAAGCTCTCGCCCATGTGGGAGGGCCCGTTCAAGGTTGTTCATGTTTCCAGACCTGGCGCCGCACGCTTGGAGACCCAGGAGGGGGTGCCCATCCCGAACGCGTGGAACATTCAGCACCTCCGGAGATTCTACCCATGAAGTAAGGCCCAGTGCCTATAAAGAAGGCCCGGTGCCTGTGAAGAAGGGCCTAGTGCCTGTGAAGCTCCTCACCCCAAGAAAAGGCTCGGTGCCTATGAAGAAGGCCAATGCCTGTGAAGCTCACCGCCCGTGACACTCTCACGTAATAATGAGTTGGGGCTGTACATGCCATGGAGTCTCTGGAGTGCCGCCCTTGGGCCTCGGGGGCTCCAGCCCACGCCCAATGGCAGCACTTAGCTCCGCGCTGGTGAGAAGACGTCGAAGACTAGACTAGGTGCCGGACGCGGCTTTTCATTTGCTTTCCGTAGTTGGCTTGTTCATCCTTGTTTGAACTTTATTGGAGTTGCTTCTAGTGTTTTTATTCGTCCCCTGCCCGTGATTCTTTGTCTCTGTTTTTCGCCTGACTCGACCTCTCTTTTGCAAGCCTCGCGAGGTGGCTGCGCGGGCGCCCTCGTGAGCACCTTCTTACCTAATTTTGTGAGGCTTCCACACTCAAGTCCACAGCGGGAGCACCCCTTCCGGTCCATGCCCCACGGGCATCGCGACACAAACACAGGACCTGAGCCGGTAACCCTCGCGATAAAGGTTCGAAAGCTATCCTCCCGACTAATTTTTGCAGGCCTCAAGACGCCCGACGAGGCCTCAGGCAGGCACCTCGCAAGGCGAAAACTGCAGCGAGCCCCCCCCCCGAGCTAAGTTGTTCCTACGCACAAGCACGCAGCCGCAACACCACAGCACGGCATGGGAATAATGGAAATAGCATCATAATTAAAGGCAATAGTCCAGCATGCCCCCACGGGGATCCATACTTCTATCTTTCTATGTAGGAAAAGGAGGAAAACAAAATAAACGCGACATGCCCGGCGACGGCTCGTGAGGAAGGATTCACACCGCCCTCCTGAGCTCAGTCAGACTCCTCACGCTTCACCGAGGCACGACGGCGGGATGACACGCTACCACCCTCGAAGCGAGCACGGCGGCGTGGTGGTTGATCGCGGCCACTGCTGCAGGGGCTGCCACTAGAGGGGGAACCGCTGAAGCTTGGCGAGCTGCGAGCGCCGCCAGCAGCGGGCTCGCCTTCATCCTCATGGTGGCCGTCGCCAAGTCCCAGCACTTGGTCACCGTCATCGTCTTCAGGGCAGCACCCGACACGCCGGTCTTCTTCTCCAAACACCCTCACGTAGAGGGTCGCATCACCGTCAAACTTGAAGTGTAGGGTGCACCGCTGGCCGAGGCCGCGCGCGCGAGCAAACGTCTGCCAGCCGCGGGCCAAGGCCACGTTCCAGGCAATGGAGATCTCCACCGAGACCCAGGAAGCCCTACTGCAGCAGCCGTCCGCCTGGAGCCAGAGGCCGCCAGGAGTTCCAACCGGGAGTTCGCTGGCGAAGAAGCGGGGAAGCTGGAGCCAGCTACCGGCCGGGTCCACCGACCACATGACAAACTCCGTCAGCACCTCGGCCGAGTGGAAGCGCGGCCTAGGAGGCCGCACGACCATGACGTGCCTTCCATCACCCGCGGGCGGCCGCCATTGTGCGAGGGACCACCGCCGCGACCACGAGGAGCCATTGCAGGAGTCGCGGGGTGCTTACGGGGGCGACCACGACCGTGCTTGGGCGGAGGGGAGTCAGGCCCTTCCCGGTGAGTTTTCCCCTTCTCCGCGGCCGAGAACCTCTTCGTCGGTGCCATGGGACACGGCGGGCGACTGGAGCAGGGAGGAAGAAGAAGCAAGTGGGGGAAGGGAGATGTGCAGCAGGGGCTGCGCCCTCCCACATTTATAACCCAAGGGAGGCCAACCATCGGCCTCCACGATCACAGGTAATCATGACTCTTTTTGCACGCAGCAAGGAATCGTCAAATCGGGCAGTTGCCGAGGCAGCGTGGGGAAGCGGAGACGCCCATGTCCAATCAACCGCCACGTGGCGACCAAGGCCACAGGCTGTTGGGGCCCACGGCGCTCCGTACTTGCCCTTTCGCTTCGCCGCTAAGCCAAGTCCGAGCGCGCCTTGGGCCCGGGGGCTACTGCCGGCGTTCTAGGAACGGGGGTCAGACTTGCCAGCCTGCGCCCTGCGGCGTGGCTCAAAGGGTGGCCCAGGACGGCCCATCTTCATCAACTCAAGCTCAAGACCCACGCGAGGGGCCAAGCCTCGTGGGGCGGACGACGCAAGGCTTCCTCAGGAACGGCCTCACCAGGCAGGCTCGCGAGGAGGTGGAGAGATCAAGGCGGGGGTACCTCGCGAGGTGCTTGTGATGCAAGCCATGACGATCGAGGCCAGATGGGCGCCAGGCGGGCGCCGGCCTGCGCAGTGTCCTTATTTCCTCTTTGGTGCAAAGGGAGCAAGCGCAGGCGCGGAGTACGGAGGCATCAGGCAAAGGTTACCATTTTGGTGCAACGAGACCGAGACCAGCTGAGCGGCAGGACGGAGGTCACCGTGGAGCCCAAGGCGGCGTCATCGCCAGTGCCTTTGGTAGCCGAAGACCAACTTTAGTCAGGATAACTTGTACTAGATGTTCCCCTTAAAAATGGCCGTTGTTGGCTCCCTTCCTGCTCAATATTTGGAAAGAGGATCAGGGCGTCTATATATAGAGCTAGCCACCACAGTAGAAGGCATCTGGATCTCACCTAGAGCCAACGGAGATGGAGGAACTCCTCTCCAAGCACACCACCACAAGAACACCCCTCGCGAGGTTGTTCCTCCTCTGTACTGTTCATCATCAGCCCAGAGGCAATCCACCACACCACACACTAGATTAGGGTATTACACCATAACGGTGGCCTGAACCAGTATAAACCTTGTGTCCCTTGTGTTCATCGTGTAGCTTAGATTCTCAGCGAGGCGTTGGGACGTGGATCGGTAGGAGGAACATTTTCACGCGGACCCCAGAGTTCGAACCTTAAGGGTTTTGCCGAAACCCGATATCCGACGCTTTCTTGTTACACTTATGGTGTGACTCCCCGAGTAAGGAGTTCACGGCTTGAAAAAACATCTTCAGCAGTAAAATCATCAGAACTGTATCGTTGAGGATCGTATGACTTCCTAGAATACTCACATATTAAGCTAGGTCGGCGACCTAAAGGAAGAATTTTACATGAGACACAGCATCGGGCCAAATCAACTCCGGTTAACCCATTGGCTAACAAAGTTGTTATCTTGGGGTAATGTTGAAGTGCTTCAGTATGTTCAGCTGGAATAAGTTGACTTGGTGGGTTAAAGTTGATGGGAAGATGATCAACTTGATAACCCGGTAGGGGGTTCACATTGGCTGGGGCAGTATTTTTGCAGTAGAACCTTGGGATGGCTCAACAAAACAGCAGCGGGGAAGTAGCCATCTCGGCGTCTCTAAATTGAGATCCCGCCTAGTTCTTGAGTCAGACCGCCAGCGCATTCCTTCTGGCGATTTAGATAAAACATTCCTTGAAAAGAGCAACGTGGGCTCTACATGCAAATAAACTTCGCAGAAGATTTGAAAGTGGCAAAGGTTGGTTATTTAGTTCGGGCCTATGTCTTGAGGATGGAGGTTGAAGTAGTGCAAAACATCCCGGAAGAACCTTGACCCAGGAGGTGTGAAGCCCATGAGAATATGGTCAGTGAAAACTATCACTTCTCCCTCGCCAGGGTTAGGGACATTTTCCCCTTGACTGAGCCGCTGTAACAGCCTGATTTTTGGCCCTTTCTTTTTCTTTTGTTTTTCCGAGGTTTTTGCCTGAGTTTTCTTATTCTGTGGCTTTGTGGTCTGGAAACTGAAGAAGATGCCCTCTTCTTTGCTTCCAGAGTGGCTTGTCATCCCCTATCCAACCATAGACCCTGTCATTTCCATCCTAGCCCAAGTCCCAATATTCTTTTTATTGGGAATATTCCTTTTCTATTAAAGGAATTATCCTTTTAGCCCTAGGTTGTGAAGCAACCTATATTTCCATCACTCCTAAAATTCCCAAATAATTCTCATAAATTTTTTGGGTCATATATTCCTCAAATATGGAAAACATTTCATTTGCCATGTTTTTCATCATGTTCAAATAATTCATTTCCTATTCTGCCCTAAATGGCACCTTGTGATGCAAGTGCTATTTTCCTTTGCCCAATTTACCTCAAACTCCTTGGACATCTTTTTCTGTCCATATTATTACCACATGCCAAAATGCAACCTTATTTGCCTAGTAGTCATTTAATTATGATTTTCCAAAGTTTTTGTCCAAAAAGAAACTTTGTGAAGGAGGTACAAGCTAGGCATATAGAAATGAGTTGCAATTTCTGCATGGTCCTTCATATCATCAAATCATAGATCTCCACCAAAGTTGAGCTCATGTAATGCCTCCATGTGAGCACAGCTTCCAATCTTTGATTCTATCAAAAATTTCAGTTTGTGAAGCAAGTATATTTTTATCTTGCTCCATTATGGCTGCAAATTTTCCTATGCCTTCTCCTACCATATAAAGCCCCTCCACCAAGTTGTGGCTCAATCCATTTTGCCATTTTCCCTCTAGAATTTCTGCAAGTTTCTGGTTAGTGGGGATGTTTCTAAAGGAAGTACCATTTTGGTTTATCCAAATGGTGTAAAACCTTTTTCAGCATCTTCATATGATCAAGTAACTCTGCCTTGCCCAAGTTGAAATCAAGTTGACACTCCTAGTGACTGCTTCTTCCTCATTTCCAAATCTGGCCAGTATGGCAATTTCTACAGCAAGTGCTATCTAAACTCCTCTTCTTGAGCTGAAACCTTGCCATCATGATCACCTTATTGAGTAATCAACCCCAGTCAAAGATCAGTCTTAATCTTCACACGTGTGAGCCACAAAAACTCCAAACACCTTGTTGTTGCCTGGTGTTCTTGCTTCTTGTGGTCACCTCAGTGAGCAGTATGCTTGTATCTCTCTTCCTTGGCATCTATCTCTGTGTCCCTTGTCTCCAAGACATGATTTGGACGATCAGTGCACGGGTTAGCATCATGTCCACGCGGTGACCACCGTTTTGGCATGTCACCCGCGTGCTCTAGCGCCTCTGTCTTCTTCCCCCTCGCTGTGCGTTTGTCCGCTCGTCACCTAGCCTTGTCTAGCAGCTTCCCCGAGGCATCGCCGTCCCTCTCGAGCGCTTTCCCCCTCCGTCCTCTTCTCCGGTGAGCCGTCCCCCTCGCCGCACAGTGCGCGCCCGTGACCGCGTCGCCTTCCTCCTTGGTGTCTTCTTCCTCCCTTGTCCCCGAGCGCTCTGCTCGTCTCCATGACCCCTGGCGTTCGTCCGTTCCCTTCCCGTCGTCTTCTCCGAGCTCATGCACGAGCACACGCGTCCACGGCGCCGTCCACGCGTCCGCGGCGACGCCAGCTCGGCCATGACCTCGCCCGGATATTTAAGCCAGCCCCGAGCCCCTCCAAGCACTCCATCGCCCTCCCCTCACTCCCAGCAACCTCCCCGTCCACTCAAACGAGCTCGAGGAGCTCCCTTTGCTAGCCATTGCCGCCATGGCCGCCGCCTCTGACCTCCTAGATTCCGGCGAACCGGAGCTCCATCCTCCTCTAGCCTCCACCAGTAGCTTCCCCACGTCCCTTGGAGCATCCCCACCATTTTCCCCCTTCCCGGACGACCCGTGGCACCGTGCCCTGTTCTTCCCGAAGCCGTCGTCCGCCCCGGCCAGAGGTGCTCCCGCTCCGGTCATCCTCGAGGTTCGTGCACCACCGGGATTGATGCGCCGCTTCTTCCTGAGCACGTCAGTGTGCCGAGCGCCGCAAATGGTGGCCGGTGCCGCCGGCGAGCCTCGTCGGGACGTTCCCGGTCTTCTGCTCTGCGGGCGGCGTCGAGCTGGAGAAGGAGGAGAGGGAGGAGAGAGAGAGAGGTGCGCGGGCCCCGCCAGTCAGCCTCAGGAGCCGGCCCTGCGTTGACCCCTTCCACGCTGACGTGGATAAGTGGAAGCACACTCGTGTGAATTTGTTTTCCCTTTCTGAAACCGTTTTTCTAGTTTACGCCTCTGTCTTATCCACTCAGGGACCCGTCTGTGAATATTATTTTTATAGAAAAGTCCCTGATCTTCATCACCTCATAACTCCGCAACCGTAACTCCGGTCGAGGTGAATCCAACGCCCACGTCTTCGTCTCGTCGAGCCCGTTCTGTTCCCCTCATTTTCACCATGTTTTAACATTCTGAAAATGACCATTTTGCCCTTGCCCCTAATCAGCCCCCTCCGAGAGCGAACCCTTTCCGGCGATTCTTTCCGCGGTCATTCCGCACTTCTTCCGGAGCATTCTCTATCCCCAGGCAAGCCACAACAACCATTTGCATGATAATCATGCAGAAGCATTGGTTTCCAACTTGAATCTTTAATAACTGTTTGATTGTTTTGCTACTACTATCGTTATTTCGGTTATGCTTATGGACCGGTGTTTACCGTCATGTTTTCTTGCACTCTGTTATTATGTTCTTGATGCTAGTATTATGTTAATATTGGTAATGTTTGGTAGTAGTACATGTTGGTGATGGTCTTCGGTGCATGACTTTCGTCTGTCCCGAGTACTGTCGTTATGCATGTTTCTTTGCATCCAGTTGATTAAATACTTGCATGGTAGTTTTATCGTTATGTTATTGCATGGTAGTTATTTTGATGCTAGTGCCATGTTATGCTATGAGTAGTGTTCTAGTTGTGATATTCATGCTCGTCAGTATGCCATGCTCATCTGGATAAATGGGTAAATGTTGTTGTTATGCTCGTTGATTATGATGCATCACCATGCTTATGTTGATATCATGTTCATGCATTGTAGTTGCATCATGTTATTTTATCATGGCTCAGCATATTGCATTCAAGTTTAACCGGATTAAATTGAACTTGAACAACTGTTGGCTGAGTCATGGTGCCACCATATCGATCTGACCAGTGCAAGCACGCTTACCCTATGGGGTCCTAACTGGGTCTACTGTCATGCCTCTCACCGGTGCCTCCCGCAACGGAAGGTTATGCGCGGGCGCTACCTTGTCCAGGTAGGACGGCATAAGCCTTGTGTGCCCGTTGTTGAGTATGGATCCTTGTCCCCGTTTGGGACCATTTTGCCACGACAGTGGCCTTTGGTGCCTTTGGTAGGCACGGGGCCACCCAGGACATAGCCCAAAGGGGAGTTGGCCGGAGTGACTGGGAGAGCGTCATGGCAGTAGGACGGTTTTGTCGGAATGCTTTGGTCCACCCGAATGGGAGTGCGAGGCCAGGGTTCCGTGGTGTCGGTACAGTGTGCTAACCTCTGCAGAGTGTGTGTGTTTAATCTATCGATAGCCGCGCCCGCGGATAAGGGCCCAGTTCGTAGTTGGTCACACTATGGGTCAACAATAATTATAATAATTTGCTTAATAACAACCCCGGTTCGATGATGAAAGAAGTTGGTTGATATTTATGTGATCGAGAGAGGATCACTGCGGTATCGTGAATACCAACTTGTTGGATATTTGGGATGTTATGCGAAAGTCAAGGGTAACGGTCAAGCTCCTTGTGGTCATGAATGATTACTACGGTATTGTTAATACCAAGCTTGATTGGATCCTGAGATGATCGTGTGAGGTCCGTGATGGCAAGTGTGTGCAGGTGATGGTTACCCGAGCAGAGTAAGTTGGTGCATGATAGTGTCATTATGTTGCATGCTAGTTTCATCATGTTTATAAGTTCATGCCATGCTTATATTGTGCTAGTTGTATCATGTTATTCATGCCATGTTGTTTTGTTGATATTATGTTAATCCTTGTTAACCTTTAATTGACATGTTATTGTTTGTCTTGATTGCTTTGGTTGCTGTGAGCTTGCAAGTACATTCAATGTACTGACCTGGCGTGTCATGCCAGTTTGCAGGTCATGCCAGATTTGATTGCTTGTTTGTCGTGGATTCCTTGTTTGCGAGCTAGGATAAGCGTTCTAGCCAGAGTCCCTGCAGAGTTGAGTTCACCACCGTCGTCATTGTTCCGCTGCCAGTAGTCATTCCACTGCTTCGTGTTGTTCTGCTGTATGCATGGAGCAACCGTGGCACGCGTAGTTTCACCGTGCCGATGTAACCCCCCCACTTGTACCCATATATATTGTAATAAAGAGTTGGTTTGTTCTATGCTAAGCAGTGCCGTATTCTAGAAGACTTCTCCTCGATCTCTGGGCTGGAATACGGGGCGTTCCGGTTTCTCTGAGCCGGGGTGCCACAGCCGCCAAGAGCCCTTGGTACACATAATCTTTGAGTATTTGTTCAGTGACCAGAGAAGGGCCCCAATTGCAAAGAGTGCCTTTTGCCAGGTTAAGCCGCATAAAAATGATAAGAAGGCGAGTTGTTTAAAAAATGGGTATTGATTCATCAACAATATAGGAATGAGCAGTATAAGAAGTCGCCTTAAGCTAATGGCGGGTTAATTGAAAGAAGCAATTTTTGGGATTTTAGCGGGTGATAAGGTACATGGATAAGACGCCCGAAAGGTGAAGGGCGGGTAAGTTATCTAAAAGATCCAAGATTTCTGAATTATGCTAAGTATGGGGAAAACAAGTTTCACAGTTTACAGCTATATTTATGGATCTAGGAACAGTGCAAAAATGAAAAAGAATTACTAAGCCTAGCAAGCAGTAGCAGAAGAACTAGCAAGATATCAACTTATTCTAGAAGGGAATACAAGTTATCCATATTCAAGATGGTGCTAAAAATTGTACCACAACATTTCTCTAATGTTTTTGGATAAAAAATAGCTTATGTTCAAAAGGTGTGATTAGCTAGGATGAACTCCGACGAACTCTACAAACTCAATCGACCTAATGCAGATTTGAAAAGGAGAGAAACAATACCTGTTTGCAATAGAGAAAGGCAGAGGCGTGCCGCTAGATCCTGACGGTGACAGGGCAGTGCTACGACGTCAACTAAAGAAGGCTGGTGCGGTCCATCGGGTGCGGTGGATCTCAGGTAGCGACGAGGTTGTGTGGAGGAAGAAGAAGAGGAGGTGACGGGGTAAAAATGAAAAGGACAAACCCCGTGGCTATTTATAAGGAAAAAAGAGGGCACATTAATAGGCGTATGCAAAAATCGAGGAGGCATAATAACTTCTTCAACAAAAGGGCACCTCGATTTTTGGAATGGTTGATTAATGCAAAAGATCCGTTGTGACGTTGATGTCTACTACACAACCTTCTTCTTGTAGATGTTGTTGGGCCTCCAAGTGCAGAGGTTTGTAGGACAGTAGCAAATTTCCCTCAAGTGGATGACCTAAGGTTTATCAATCCGTGGGAGGCATAGGATGAAGATGGTCTCTCTCAAACAACCCTGCAACCAAATAAAAAAAGTCTCTTGTGTCCCCAACACACCCAATACAATGGTAAATTGTATAGGTGCACTAGTTCGGCGAAGAGATGGTGATACAAGTGCAATATGGTTGGTAGATATAGGTATTTGTAATCTGAACATATAAAAACAGCAAGTTACCTAATGATAAAAGTGAGCGTAAACAGTACTGCAATGGTATGAAACAAGGCATAGGGTTCATACTTTCACTAGTGCAAGTTCTCTCAACAATAATAACATAGAAAGATCATATAACAATCCCTCAACATGCAAGAAAGAGTCACTCCAAAGCCACTAATAGCAGAGAACAAACGAAGAGATTATGGTAGGGTACGAAACCACCTCAAAGTTATTCTTTCGGATCAATCTATTCAAGAGTTAGTACTAGAATAACACCTTAAGATACAAATCAACCAAAACCCTAATGTCACCTAGATACTCCATTGTCACCTCAAGTATCCGTGGGCATGATTATACGATATGCATCACACAATTGCAGATTCATCTATTCAACCAACACAAAGTACTTCAAAGAGTGCCCCAAAGTTTCTACCGGAGCGTCAAGATGAAAACGTGTGCCAACCCTTATGCATAGGTTCATGGGCGGAACCCGCAAGTTGATCACCAAAACATACATCAAGTGGATCACGTGACATCCCATTGTCACCACAGATAAGCATGGCAATACATACATCAAGTGTTCTCAAATCCTTAAAGACTCAATCCGATAAGATAACTTCAAGAGGAAAACTCCATTCATCACAAGAAAGTAGAGGGGGAGAACCATCATAAGATCCAACTATAATAGCAAAGCTCGCGATACATCAAGATCGTGCGAAGTCAAGAACACGAGAGAGAGAGAGATCAAACACATAGCTACTGGTACATACCCTCAGCCCCGAGGGTGAACTACTCCCTCCTCATCATGGAGAGCGCTGGGATGATGAAGATGGCCACCGGTGAGGGATTCCCCCTCCAGCAGGGTGCCGGAACGGGCTCCCGAGATGTTTTTGGTGGCTACAGAGGCTTGCGGCGGCGGAACTCCTGATCTATCTTTGTATTAGATGTTTTTAGGGTACGTGGACTTATATAGGCGAAAGAAGTTAGTTGGGGGAGCCTCGAGGGGCCCAGGAGATAAGGGGCACGCCCAGGGGGTGGGCACGCCCTCCTATCTCCTGGCTTCCTCGAACCTTCCCAGGCTTGAACTCCAAGTCTCCCACATCATATCCTTTCCAAAAATCACGCTCCCGTAGGTTTCATTCCGTTTGGACTCCGTTTGATATTCCTTTTCTTCGAAATACTGAAACAGGCAATAAAACAACAATATGGGCTGGGCCTCCGGTTAATAGGTTAGTCCCAAAAGTAATATAGAAGTGTATAATAAAGCCCGTAATCATTCAAAACAGATATAAAATAGCATGAATGCTTCATAAATTATAGATACGTTGGAGACGTATCAGCATCCCCAAGCTTAATTCCTGCTCGTCCTCGAGTAGGTAAATGATAAAAGAAAGAATTTATGAAGTGTGAATGCTAGAAGGTGCACAAGTTTGATCAATGATAATTTCAATCACCTTTTCTAGCATGATTATATGTCATAACAATAGTTCATCTCATAAAACTTCTCACGAACTAGTAACAAGCTATTCACATGTTAAAGCATAGACCATTAACCTTCTTGAAAACTAGCAAACTTCATTCTTAGTCATCAAACAATTACAATTCATCTTTTTTTCAGGAAGGGTCTATGTCAGAGCTTTGATTTAGCAAACTCCACATACTCAATTATCATATAATCTTCTGCAATTGCTAACACTCACGCAATACTTATGGTTATGGAGTTTTAATCAGACACTGAGAAAGATAGGGGCTTATAGTGTTGCCTCCCAACGTATTCACCTTTGGGTGATGTCAACAATAATAGTTCATGCTAACTTACATCCAATTGGATATATATATATATATATATATATATATATATATATATATATATATATATCACTACTAGGGAAAACCTTATACGTAAATATAGCAACAAATAAGGGTCAAAAAACTGCACTAGTGCTATATAGCAAGAGCGGCGACCAAATAAAAACCGCTCTACAGACACAAACTTAGTAGTAGCGCTTGTGGTAAAGAAAGCGCTACTACTAATATTCCCATTGGCGTAATGCTAGGCTACGATAGCGATGAGCGAGCTTCATAGAAACGCTCTTCGCTAGAGTACGCTTAGCGCCGCGTTTCCGAGAAGAGCGCTACTATTAACGGAAATAAAATAAGATGAAAAACAAATAGAAATTTAAATGAAAATGAAAGAAATAGAAAAGGAGAAAGGAAAAATAAAATGTAAAGCAAAATAAACGAAAAAGCTTAAAAATCGGAGGAAGGAATAGCAGCAGCGTTTGTTTGTAAGAGGCGCCTAGCTAATGTAGCTGCAGCGCGTGTCCTAGACCCCCGCTATAGAAACAGAATAGGAAATTAAAAAAATAAAGAAATTTACATACCTATAGCAGCAGCGCGTTTTGAAGAAAGCGCTATAGCTATCTTAGCTATAGCGCGCTTTTAAAACGCTACCGCTTAAGTTTGACTTAACCAAAAACCGCTTCCCCGCCACCACTTCCCCAAATCCTCAAACCCACCCCACGCCACGCCATTGCCTCCCGATTCACATTCGCCCACATTTCGCCGCCGACGACGCCATCAGAGTTGCCGTCGCTGTCGACGACACCGAGCCGCCCCAACGCCATGGAGCTGCTGCCTCATCAACGCCACCGAGCCGCCGCCGACGCCACCTTCTCGCCATCACTGGAGACACCCCGCCTCCCTCGCCGCCACCGAGACGCCTCGCCTCGCCACCACTCGCCTCCGCCGCCACCACCGAGCCATCATCTGTAAGCCCCACCCTCTCTCTCTCATGCATAGGTTAGCCAGTTTAATTAGGTTAATTATCTAGGTTAGGGCAAAAATTTAGTTAGGGCATTGACAGGGAAGTAGTTAGGTTAACTAGTTTAATTAGGTTAATTATCTAGGTTAGTGCAAAAACTTAGTTAGGGCTTTGACAGAGAACTAGTCAGGTTAACTAGTTTAATTAGGTTAATTATCCATGTTAATTAGTGCAAAATTTTATTTTAGGCTTTGACAGAGAACTAACTGCGTTAACTAGTTTAATTAGGGTTAATTATCTAGGTAAATTAGATTAACTAACTAGGTTAAATAGGTAGGTTAATTAGGTTCGTTGGATTAACAAGCTAGGTTAAGTAGATTGGCAAAGGCTTTTGATTTTTGAAAAGACCACTATTTTTCAAGGAAAAGAATTTAGGCAAATTTTATTTTTCATTGAAGTGGTCATGTTATATCTTTTCATTGAAGTTGTTCGATTGTGCCCAAGTGGCTTTGTTGTTTCGTGAATGATGTTTGAGTGGCCTATGTTTTGCGGAATCTTGATTCATTTCTATTCCTAAAATTTCGTGTTCTCGATTTGTCCACTTTTTAGCAAAGGTCATGCCAAAATTTCCGTGAATTTCGCATGACTTGTGCTACAAACTAGGACATATCGAGTGCCTGGGATTTGCCACACCAGGAAGGAGTCAACATTCCTGCAAAACAATAGTCCTTTTTTATGTCATTATTCATTTTATTAGGTCTAGAATTAATTGACTAGATTTAATCCTAGGAAACATGGCTAGCAACAATGAAGGACAGGGTTCTGGTGATTGCGACGACGTCTACCAGGCGGTAGACGAATTATTTAGCTTTACCGACGATCAACAAATGTTGTTGCTGGGCCCACCGGTGGCATCGGGGACTAAGACCGACACGCAGACCGGTGCTGAGACCGACACACAGACTGGTGCTGAGACTAACACCGGCGCTGAGATTCAGACCGGCGTCGAGACCGGCGCTGAGACCGGTGCTGCCTCGGGGAGCGGAGCCGGTGTAGAACCGAAAGCAAAGAGGCAATGGGTTCCTAACAAACTCAGGACTACTAGACTGGTGGTCACGGAGGTGGACGACGGCAATTTTGAGCCAAAGCCGCCGAGGAAGATGCGCGTGCTCGGCAATCAAATAGGCTGCATCATACGGACAACCGCCACCATCAACGATGAGAATCTAAAGAAGATAGAAAATATGAAGAGTTCCCTCCTAAAGAAGTTTCACCAGATATTCTTGTTCCCGGCCGAATGAGAAGGATTATGAAGATCCGCATAATGACCCGGCAATGAAGAAGATAAACAAACACGCCATGACCAAGTTTAGCAACGCGTTGGCCGCCTGGAAAAATCGAGTGAAAGCAAAGATCAACGACGAGGAACCCTACTCCGAGATTGTAAAGGAAAGTCCGACAATCACGGAAGAGCAGTTTCAAATATTCAAGGAGGCTTGCGAGGCCGAAGCTGCCAAAGAAAAGTCTAAGTACATGAAGGGGCTTCAAAAGAGGAACATTGGGACCCACCACCTCGGAAGCCGTGGTTACGGCGGAAACACTACAAGAAATATGTCAACTTATGACCTTCTGTCAGTGACCCTCGAAGAATTGGTCATAAATCTATGACCATTTTAGACCAATTGGTCAAAAGCTGTTCAAGGGGCTCCAAACCCTGAACCATTGCGACCATTTTGGTCAGAAAGGTCGTAATTTCCTTACACGAAATGGTCACAAAGCAAACAGTGCTAGTCCGCTGCCTTATTTCTAGCTGATCATGACCAATATAGATGGTCATAGCCTTGTAGATTGTGGTGGGTTGTGATGACTAGGCGCCATCTCATCAGTTTTGCCTATGTGTCATGTCCATGTGGCGTTTTTGCCCTAGGTTGTGAAGCAACCTATATTTCTATCATTCCCAAAATTTCCAAAAAAATCTCATAAATTCTTTGGGTCATATCTTCATCAAATATGTAAAAATCCCTCCTTGCCTAGTTCAAAACTAATTCAACAATATTCATTTTCCTATTATGTTCACAACAACACTTTATGAAGGAAGTGCTATTTATATATTCTTGATTTCCCTAGGAATTTTTGGGCACTCTTTCCTATCCAAATCATTACCACATGACAAAATTCAGCTCCATTTGCCTAGCAAATCTTCCTCGCCAAATTTCTAAAGTTTTTGTCCACCTAGAAGCATTGTGAAGGAAGTACCTTTTTTATATCTCTAAATGACATGAAATTTGTACAGTTCCTTCATATGCCCAAATTATCACCCTCCTCCAAATTGCAGCTCAGTCAAATCATCTATGTGAGCCCAAGTTCAATTTATATTTTATGGCCAAATTGGCACGTTGCAAAGAAAGTGTTATATAGACCCCTCCTATTACCCTCAAACTTTTCGGGCACTCTTACATACCCAAATCATTGCCACATGATAATATTCAGCTCAATATTCCTAGTAAATCTTTCTCGGGAAATTTCCAATGTTTCTACCTCGAGAAAAGCTTTCTAAAGTAAGTACTAGCTAGGCTTACCCAAATGATCTGAAAATTTGCCAACATGACCATACCTAAGTAACTTACCTACACCAATTTTGAGCTCATTTCATTCCTCCAATCTCTCGACTAGTTTTCCCAAGTTTACATCCATAGAAGAGCATTGTGAAGGAAGTACCACTTTGGCATGTCCAAATGGTATCAATTTTTACAATGCTTCCCTATGCCCAAATAACCATCCTCCACAAAATTTCAGCTCAATCCATTCATTATTTTGAGCCCAGCTTCAACATTCATATTTTTGTCCAGCGTGGTACTTTGCAAAGCAAGTACCACCTAGGATCCTCCTTTGATCTAAAAATTTGTGAAGACATTCTCCTTAGTAGATGATCATCCTCACCAAAACTCACGCCCATTGGCCATGTGCATTTTCCGTACCGCTAATCAAACACTTGGTCGCTAATTCATGTTTGAGCATCGATCGGTCTCCTCGTGAGAATCTCATGTTGTAATTTTCTTCCTAGCACCAACCTGGGAGTGCCCAACCCACTAGACATGCCTAGGCCGCCCGAACACATGGCAACATTACGGTCACGCGGTGACCACGCCGACGGGCATGCGAGTTCTGGCCTCTAGAGTTGGGGCCCTCGCCACCGCCCAAACCTCGACGATCGCCACCAAACCATGTATTTATGATTAAATAGGTCCTTGTGTACTAGAAATGATTTTTGGAAAAATAAATAGCAAACTATGAGGCAATTGCAGTTCAAATTTGACCCGCTTCCAACCGAATCCATGGAAATTTGTCTTTTTCACGAGAGGTGGATAATTTTTTTACACCAGACCATTTTGTCAATTGTGCATTAAATATGGCCTAGTATTTTATAAAATGATTTGGTCCAATTTTGCAACAACTATTTGGTAGTTCCTTCACAAAAAACCTCCTTTCGCACTCAAAAATGGAAAATGGTTTTTTCGTCCAATGAAAATGAAAACTTCCTTAGGAAACATTGTTTGTTATTCCAATATGCACCCTTGTGCACAATATGAGATCATTTGAACAAACTATGCCATGAATGTGGCCATAAGATTGATCATTTGGCTTGAAAGCCATGAATCTTCACACTTGATAGCTCATTTCGAGAACACTTTTTAAAATAATTACCGTACATAAGTTTATTATTTTTCCTGGAAACTTGGTCACATATAATGACACAATGCGAAGGTTTCCCAATTTTTTGATTTTTTTTGAATTTTTTATGCCCGCTTCAAAATTTGGTCAAAACGGCGGGCTTGACCGTTCCTAGCTAGTGGTTGAATATTGGAATTTTTTTGGTGTTTCTATGATTAAATAGGTCCTTATGTAACTAGAAATGATTTTTGGAAAAAATTAATAGCAAACTATGAGGCAGCTGCAGTTCAAATTTGACCCGCTTCCAGCTGAATCGGCAGAAATTTGTCTTTTTCACGAGAGGTGGATCAATTTTTATTACACCAGACCATTTTGTCAATTGTGCATTAAATATGTACTAGTATTTTATAAAAATGATTTGGTCCAATTTTGCAACAACTATTTGGTAGTTCCTTCACAAAAAAACCTCCTTTCGGGCACTCGAAAAATGGAAAATGGTTTTTTCGTCCAATGAAAATGAAAACTTCCTTAGGAAACATTGTTTGCTATTCCAATATGCACCCTTGTGCACAATATGAGATCATTTGAACAAACTATGCCATGAATGTGGCCATAAGATTGATCATTTGGCTTGAAAGCCATGAATCTTCACACTTGATAGCTCATTTCGGAGAACACTTTTTTAAAATAATTACCGTATTACAAGTTTATTATTTTTCCTGGAAACTTGGTCACATATAATGACACAATGCGAAGGTTTCCCAATTTTTTGATTTTTTTTTGAATTTTTTATGCCCGTTTCAAAATTTGGTCAAAACGGCGGGCTTGACCGTTCCTAGCTAGTGGTTGAATATTGGAATTTTTTTGGTGTTTCTATGATTAAATAGGTCCTTATGTAACTAGAAATGATTTTTGGAAAAAATTAATAGCAAACTATGAGGCAGCTGCAGTTCAAATTTGACCCGCTTCCAGCTGAATCGGCAGAAATTTGTCTTTTTCACGAGAGGTGGATCAATTTTTTTTACACCAGACCATTTTGTCAATTGTGCATTAAATATGTCCTAGTATTTTATAAAAATGATTTGGTCCAATTTTGCAACAATTATTTGGTAGTTCCTTCACAAAAAAACCTCCTTTTGGGCACTCGGAAAATGAAAAATGAATTTTCCGTGCAAAGAAAATGAAAACTTCATTGGGCAACATTGTTTGGAATTCCAACATGTACCCTTGTGCACAATATTAGATCATTTGAACAAACTATGCCATGAATGTGGACATAAGATTGATCATTTGGCTTGAAAGTCATGAATCTTCACGCATGATAGCTTATTTCTGAGAACACTTTTTTAAAATAATTACCATATTACAAGTTTATTATTTTTCCTGGAAACTTGGTCACATATAATGACACAATGCGAAGGTTTCCCTATTTTTTTTATTTTTTTATTTTTTTATGCCCGTTTCAAAATGCGGTCAAAACGGCGGGCTTGACCGTTCCTAGCTACTGATTAAATCTTGGAATTTTTTTGGTGTTTCTATGATTAAATAGATACTTATTTACCTATAAATGATTTTTGGAAAAAATAAAGAGCAAACTATGAGGCATTGCAGTTCAAATTTGACCCATTTCCAAATTTAATCGATTTACAATTTGTCTTTTTCACCAGAGGTGGATCAAAACTTGTTTCACCCAACCATTTTGTCAATTGTGCATTATATATGGCCTATTATTTTATAAAAATGATTTGGTCCAAATTTGCAACAAATATTTGCTAGGTCCTTCACAAAAAAACTCATTTTGGACACTCGAAAATTAGAAAATGAATTTTCTGTGCAAAGAAGATGAAAGCTCTATTTTGCAATATTGTTTGTCATTTTAATATGCACACTTATGCAAAAATACGAGATCATTTTGACAAACTATGCCTTTGTTATGTTTAGGAAAATCAGAGTGGATTGGATGGACCAATTAGATGCGAGGAACGGCCTTCACGTGGATCACCAAATTGGACTCAATCTGAGCCATCCGTGGCGCACCCATCCAACGGTGGAGCTTCTCCCGAGAAAAAAAACCCTAACTCACCCACCCACCCTCCCCTCGAGCCCCCAGATCCCACTGACCCACTCTTTCCCCCTCCCCTCGACCCCCAGATCCCACTTCCTCCTCACTGTCGATCCCTCAGATTCCACCCGCCGCCAACGCCGCCTCCATCCTCTCCCCAACCCCGGTCGGCCTCCACTCCACTCCACCACCGGCGCCAACCCAACCACCGCCCTCCCCCTCCTTTCTCCTCACCCAAGAACGAGAGGGGGAGAGAGAGCCGACGGTCAGATCCACTCCCCGGCCACCGCGGCCCTCCACCGCGTCTCGCCTGCCAGGGACCGGGCGAGGAGCTCGCCGGCCGTCGTCGAGGTAAGCGCACGCCTGGCTCCTCCCACTGTCGCGCCAGGCATTTGCTCTTGCCCTCGCCTGGATCTGACCTCGAGCTATGGTTTTGCGGCCGCAGATGTCGTCCGAGGCGGCGAAGGTGGTGGTGCCGAGTCGGTCCTCCTCAAGAGGAAGCGGAGGAGCTCTGGCCAACTCCTCTCACCTTCGGGCAGCAGAGAGCGCATAGGACCCCTCCGTGACCAACCATGGAGATTTCCCTAGGGTTTGATCGGCGCGTCTCCGGCTGGCATTCTCCGTGAGCCTCTGACTTCTCCGACGACCCACATGGTACGCCCTCCTACTCCAGCCCCTCGACTCCCTATCCTGCTCTTCCTCTTATTCCCTTTCCTCATCTTATTTTTCCGGATCTACTGATCTGATTCTTGTGGTCGGCTGTGATTCAAGGAGATGAGCCCGGCGTGGCGATGGTGGTGGGGGCGGACGAGGGACTCAAGCCCTTCTTCTTCACCTTCACAAGGCTACAAATATCATGCAGCTCACCAGCTCCCGCAACGACAAGCTCGAGGCCCACCTCCGCTCCAACGCCCGGATCAAGACCATCGTGCGTGCCTCCCTCTCCTCATCGCTTACTGATCGCGCGTCATGCTTGATTTGATTTGTCCAGCGAGTAGAAGAAATGTCATCGGAAAGGGATCGATATGATTTTGAGCCCCTAGTCGCTTAGCGTAATCTATGCCTTGCTTGATTTGAACATAATCCGTAGTCCTCGCTCGGATTGTAGTAACTCGTCATTACAAAGATATGAATCGCCACTTTTAGTAGTATTTGCCATTTGAACAAGCTACCGTTATCCCAAACATATGGACTGGTCACTTGCTTCATTGTGTAGTTGAATGGATTGGATATAAGGGATGATTTTACAAGTAAATGTGAAAATTGGGACTATGAATTATTTTTGCAACTTGTTTCGTGTTCCATGTGCATGTTTGCAAAGATCGGTTTTGCCACGACAAAATGATGCACATTGTATTGAACATTTCGATCATGTTGGCGTGGGCTATAAGTCTACGTTAACATGATTTTATCCATTCAACTACCGCTTGCTCACTTCATGGCACTTGAGAACATTCATGTTATGTTTTATCCATTCTTACATTCTCGCATCTAGTACTTCAACGATCTCGAGTGCTCCGTGGCGGTTTAGGACATGCTTATCCTTGCAAAAAAATTGAGCTCAAGCAATACTAATGTTTATATCTATCATTCAAGACTACTGCTTATATCTAAACAAGACCTTATGATTTACACAGTCGGGTTGTCGCAGGTTCCATGGAGCCCCCTCCCTCGTCAAGCTCGGCGCCAACAATGAGGAGCTGCTCTTCGCCTCGCCTCGCCTCGCAAGCGACATCGTCAGCTGCAAGCAAATATTCCTGTCTGCTCTTTCACTAGTGTCAACCCTTGCTTTCATTGTTAATAATACACGATGCTCCACAACTAATACACAAGATGCATTTCCATCCCATCTAGTAGGTGCCGACTCGATGCAAACAAATAAAATAAAATGAGTAGGTGTTGATCGCTCACAGCCCATATATCTTTGAACGATACTAGCTCTGTACCAATGTGATGTTGCTTGCTTGATTGATGACCGGTTGTCATTAACTAGAAAAGAGAAGAAAACCTTGCCAATTTAGTTCTCATTCGGTTTAGTTCTGTTCTATACTATTGATAACTATCCTGTCAATACATGCTTGTTCAGAACTAGTTGTCTCGATTGTTCAAATGATAATTAAGTTGTGTTCGATTGATGTCCCGCTAGTCGCTACTTTTAATTTTTATTGTCATGATGTTGATACTTCTTAGAATATGTTCAAGGCCTTAATTCTAGTAGTATTTGTTATCAAAAACATGATTGTATTGTGAGCCATCAAGTTCTTGGAGTCTTCTTAGAGCTTGCTGGTATTTACCTTTTTCCACCAATATAATATTTGCTAATATTTACTCCTCATGGTTGCTATCATTATCCATGCCCTCATGCTTCGTGATAGACTCCTAGCTGCTTGTGTATCTATTTATTATTCTGTTCATTATTCTTTTCCTAGCTGTTCTTTGTTGGAAGATATTGCTTTCATTCTGAATTGGCAGCCATGATAACGATCATTTTCATTCTTCTACTGAGCTCTAGGTTGAAGAAGTTAAATGAAGGAACGCTTCATCTTTATAGCTAGTTTTATGTTCCCTGTATTTTATGTTCCGGGTGTTCTACTTCATAGCAAAGACTTCACGGTGTTCTGGGTGTTCTAAATTCTGGATGATGTGAACTATGGCATGATTGTAATATATATAATATACTCATTTTGGTCGCTATTTGTGAAAATTTGTGTGATTGAAATACTCAAAATATTGATCATTTATTGTTTTTTGAGGTGATGATCCTTAATTGTCGATACATCGAAATGAAGCAAATACTATTTGGGCCCTAAAAGGCCACAAATCAAACAATTCAGAAAAATGAAAAAAATCGCTTAAAATCAATTGTGAAAAGGTGAAGGCCAAGAAAATAAAAAGGCCTAGGCCCAAAAATAACGAGGCTGAAATGTTGGGCTTGGCCCATCTACCTAATAAAAATTAATATGAGAAAAAACACGAATAGGTCAATTGTTGGGCTAGGCCCATGTAGAAAACCGAATTGGACCGGCTGAATCTTGTGCCACATCGACACCACGCTGGATGCCTACGTGGCTCGGGAGGTTGCTAGTGACCAAAACGCCACAGAGGAATATTTTGGTCGAACGCCTTCGACCATTCCGTAAGAAAGGTCGCTATAGTCGGTTTATGACGGCCACTTTTGACCTTCATTTTTGGTCACAAAAGGTCGCAAATGGAAATTTGTGACCTTTCAGTGACCAATAGTGGTGGTCACAAGTTGACATATTTCTTGTAGTGAAAGAGGTCCAAATGGGCCAAGGAGGACGCGGAAGCCGCGAGTCCAGGCATCCTGCCCCTTGGCGGATTTCATCGTCCCGCAGGAGCGTGACGCCCCGAGGGCCCGCCACCGTTAGGGACCCATCAAGAAGGTTTATGAGACAACACCGGTCATTACGGAGTTCATGAGACTGCTGGTAATTTTAGTTTCGATCAATTCGATTTGCACGTTAGTCATATTTGTAAACGATCCTTGTGCCTTTTGCGAGAGAGCAACACCGGATTGCGGCCGGCGACTTCGCCGTCGAGGCATTGGCGAGGCCAAGTGGGACACTCCATTCAACCGGCGTTGAACATATTGAAACGACAACCGGTGGATACTCGACCGTCGTATGGACGCATGCACGGTGTCGGAGACGGCGCCACGTGGAAGAAGTACTACTGTGAGCCCATAGAGGAGAAAAAGGAAAGACAGAGGTTAACTGAAGAAAGCATCGACAAGAAGGTTGAGATTGCGGTTGAGAAGAAATCATCTCGATACGATCATAGCGATGGTAGCTGCCGCCAAGCGGCGATTGCGATATATCTACTACCTTGGTGACGGGCGTTCACACTTGGACAAGGAAAATCCAAAAATGCAGATGCTCCCTTGACCGCTCCCGCACTGCTCCCGCGACTGCTCCCTGACCGGCTCCCTTTGACTACCATCAAGACTCCCTTTTGACTGCCGCCGCAGACCGGACGTGCTTTCGGTGGTGCCTCCTCTTTAGGCTGAGCTCGACGCCCTCACGGTATCGCCACACCGCCCCTTCAATATAAATGTATAATTTCCGCTTTCATTGCCTTTGAATGTCTCACGTCGCAGACTTTTCTTTGTAGGCCGACAAAACCACATGCACCATATTGTACACCATCGGCGAACGTAAGGTGGACGTGGGGAAGGGGCGATAATGGAGCCGAAGGAACCATTGTTCCATAGCCGGTCGATCCCCGAACGTCTTCAAGGTTTCCGTGGCGATGTCAAACCGGGCCACGAAATTTGCCTCCTCTCATACTAGTGGGGATGACGACGAGACCCGCGGCGGCTTGGTGATTGTTGCAATGGGTGGGTCTGTTGTGGCCAAAGAGTCTGCTTCGTGCGAGGCGGCCGAGCACACCCACGAGCACGCAACCTCGGCAAGGTATGAACATCAACACCCCACCTACCCAATTAGCGTCGGGTGTCGGGTTGGGTGATAGCGACGGGCAAGCGGTGGCTCCATTAGAGGTCGACGACGTCGCCATGGATGAGGATGAGGATGACGATGGCGCCAACAAGATGTCTATATGGCGCCTCCTCGGTTTGAACATCATGAGTCGGTGCTCGAATTACCGCCTCAACGTGTTATTGACGACCATCCGTGGTAAAGAAGCCTAGGAAGAGAGCAAGGAAAGGCAAAAAAGCTGATTCTACGATCTAGCCGCCTCAGCGGCCTCGGCTTCAGGACCGTGTAGATATCCCCGATGCGGATAAATGGCATATCCCCGGTCGACCAATCCTACCCGAAATAGCGCCACGGGCCAGATTCGCGATCTAAGGAGACTTCATGACGATGTCTGCGGTAGAGAAAGGCCTCATCGCCTCGAAGACCGGGATACCCACTCTACGTGGTTAACGTTTATGCAGCAAATGTCGTGCGTCAAGGGCTTCCCGTATAAGTTCTTCCTCCGATTCGATTACATATTCGACATGTTTCACGTGAAGAAGCTGGATTTTACTTTTGTCCGCCTTTATGCCTTGCACATGAGCTACATCATTGGGGTTGAGCAGATCGTTTTATCTGTGTCGCAGACCGCACTACATGCACGAGGGCTTCTTGGGAGTCTGCGCACAGATCGTGAATACGCGAGGATTACATCGACAGCTTTCATGCTCGCCAATAAGGACAAGGAGGCGATTCTCGTGCCTTATCATCCGTGTAAGTCATCCGCTGCTATCCTTCCTTCGATTTCAATAATTCATTTGTACGGTGGAGGCTAATTAATTTGAGGTGTACTTATTTTATGCAGGCGTCGCGCCGTCCTCATCATCCTCTACCCCGATTCTCCCACGCTTTACTTGGACTCGTCAAGAACATTCACAAAAGGATTACACCCACATCAAAGATGTTCTCGATGATGCTATGTTTTACTACCAAGCAAGGGGTGGAGAGGTTAGGGACAAGAAGAGAAGGGCGGCAGGGGCGCCTTCACCATAAGACCGACTTCTGCTGCATCCAAAGAACCAAACGATTCTCTTAATGATGGATTCTATGTCCTACACCACATGCTTTGGAGTACCGACGGGATCGCCGTAACCTTCACATGGCACCTAGATCTAGCGATGCCCATATTCTCGCAATGGGCAAAGGACATAGGAGATATCGAGGATCATCGACTTCGAGCTGAGTTCTATAACATCCAGTAGCGAACTTGCCCAAATCATCATGAATGAGGTCGTCGGAAAACAGGATGTTCCATGCGTAAGGACAAATGTCGCGGAAGACGTTCGAACATGGATAGCCTCTCAGCGTCTCGACATGAAGCCTTTCACTAAGCTCGATGACTATCTCCCTGACTTGGATGGATGGCACGACATGATGGAGTGATTGTCGATATATGACAATGTGTCTGTTTAGTCCATACTTTCTTTTATGACAAAACTTTGAGTTATGCAGGGTGAAATCTTATTTGTGATGTAATTAAACCGTCCTCCTCCTCGACTAGCGAAAATCACTCTAGTTAGGTCATTTTGGGTACGATGAACTTTGTTATTTATGCTTATGATATGTTGTTTCTATTTTTGCCAAGTCTGTCTCTTTGTGTTGCTCAACTATATATGTTGCATATCATCGACTCATGTGACGATGCAGGTGCATAGATCATAAATGGTGAAGAAGTGCTACGCCAGGAGTATATATACGACAAGTGGCCGGAGTGTCAGGCCCAGGTGTACCGGTTTTCGGTTTTCGAGCGACACGCAAGATTTAGTTTAGGTTCACGCTAATGCGAGAGAGGATACGAACTCATGTACTCAAAGTGATAGCTATTCTCGTATATCATTGTTTAGATGGATGACGATGTATTTGCAAGTAATCGAGACTTGTATCGCTATTGTCGAGATTGATGACGAGAGACCACTTTGTGTTGGATGATGATTATGATGATGACATGATTTGATGAGACTAATTGTATGTATATGCTATGATTACATTTGTATGTGGATGATATGCTAAAGATTATTGTATAAAGCCTATTCAAATGCAAAACAAATAAAAAACAAATCGGCAGGAAAAAAAACTAATAAAACTAATAGTAGCGAGGGGATTTAGCGATGGCGCCGACTTACCATGGCGCTTCCTCAAACGGCGTTGCGAGATAATATCGATGGCGTCCTTTTCTAAAGAGCGCTGCAGCTATTCATGTGTAGCGATGAAGTGTAGTCAACACGCTCTCGCTATACATTAGTCAGCGCCTTATTAGTAGCGCCGGTGCCCTTATATATATATAAGGCCGATGCGGGATTAGAATAGTGCCACTATACATTAAGGCCGATGCGGGATTAGAATAGTGCCACTATACATTTGTATGGGATTAGAATAGTGCCAAAACCCGCGCTGCTGCTAGGCTTTTTCCTAGTATATATATATATATATATATATATATATATATATATATATATATATATATATATATATATATATATATATATATATATATATATATATATATATATATATATATATATAAGGCGATCTTGGGATTAGAATAGTGCCTCTATACATTAAGGCCGATGGGGATTAGAATAGTGCCACTATACATTTGTATGGGATTAGAATAGTGCCAAAACCCGCGCTGCTGCTAGGCTTTTTCCTAGTATATATATATATATATATATAGTGGCACTATTCTAATCCCAGGATTAGAATAACTAATTGGATCACGACCCTCCTATATAGGGAAAATTTTGTTTTTGTCACTCTAGATTTTGCCAATTTTCCTTATGCCACTCTAGATTTTGACATTTCACTTTTGCTACTCTTAGTTTTTGACAATTATCACAATTGCCATTCCCGTGGCAAAAGCAAAATTTTCAGAGTGGTAATTGTGATAATTATCAAAAGCTAAGAGTGGCAAAAATGAAATAAAATTATTCTGCTTTTGTCACAAAATGGCAATTATGATAATTGTCAAAAATAAAGAGTGGCAAAAGTGAAATGTCAAAATCTAGAGTGGCATAAGGAAAATTGGCAAAATCTAGAGTGGCAAAAACAAAAATTTTCCTCCTATATAAGGCCGATGCGGGTGTTCCTGAACTCTGGGAAAAAAAAAGACCCCGGCCCATCCAACCCGCCTCGTTTCCATCGGACGCAGCCCCGCCCCACGCGCCGGTGCAGCCGCCGTGCCCTCGCACCACCTCACCAGCTCACCTCCACCTGACTCCGGCCACCTGCCACCGCCGACCAAACGTAGCCGCCTCCTGCAGCCGTGCCACCCGACCCCCTCCCCGCTACCTTCCCTCGCCACGGCAGCCATCTGTCCACATCCAGCCTCCTCTCTGCCCTGGGATGCTCCCACCACTACCGCCTGCCCGTCACCACCGGGACCCCGCCGCCGCCATCGGCCACCTACAAGGTATCGTCGATGGCCGCCGATCTGAGCGCTAGCCACTAGATCCGGCGACTGCTCACGGCGATGCTGCTCCGGCGAGCCTCCGTCCCAAAGCGCGACGCGGACAACGGCCTCCTCCCTCTCGTTCCTCCTCCTTCCCCCGCGTACGGTGTATCCATGGTGGCGTCCTCCATCCTGCCCTCTCATCCGCGGAGGTAGGCTCCTGTGAAGTTCATCCTGGCCAGCCGCGTCAGTTCCACCCCCCTGCACCCTGCGCCCCTGGCCACCCGGCAAGATCCACGCGTCCGGCCACCAATTCAGCCCCATCCCCCAACGAACTGCTCAAAAGCGAAGGACATCTCACCGACGTCGTCACCCTTGGCTGCCTACTGCGTCAAGGACATTGGGAGGCCACGAATCCAACGGAGCGCTAGCCGCGTGGGAGGTGCTGCTGCTCTGGTGATCTACTCCTTCCCCGAGCACAGCACGTCGCCGACGCGGACAACGGCCTCTCCCTCTCATTCTGTCCTCCAACGATCCATCTGGGGATGCGTCGTCAGTAAGGACAACAACACTTCTTGCAGCCAAAACTGCTGCGTTTCTTCAGTATATTTCCAAAAAATATTTGCTGGAGTTCTCCTGTATCAGTTCAACAAAATAACTGACAGCAATACGACGGCTCCACGCCTAGAAGGAATACTTCGTATGAGCGCCTGTCGCCGATCATCGACCATGTTCCCGGGTCGTCCTCCCGCCAGTGCCTCATCGTCCCTGAGGCCGCCCCTTCTCTAGCACGCAGCACCTGCACGAAGGTGTGCGTGTGTGATGCTGCATGCGGAGGCGGTGAGCGTGGCCGTATGCATGCGTGCTGGCACGTCGTGCGTTTCCTGTGTGTTGTGTATGCGAGTGGTGTGCATGCATGTAGCGGCTCGGTGTGCATCCGTAGGTAGCCTGTGTGATTGCTAGTGCCTAGTGCTACTATTGTTGAGGCTTTTCCTTGGAACGTACCTGTTTCAGATACTTGTGTATTTTTCTAGTGTGCTGCCATGGCCGCATCCTCCAGCTCCACCCCGCCGCTGCAGTCCAATGATTCCAGTTGCCGCCATTCACCACTACCGCGCGAGGTAAGCTGGATCCCAGCATCTTGCTCATCCTTGTCGCAACCAGAGTGGTCACAGCCATGGCTCCTTGCAGGCTGCAGCTGTAGCTCAACCTGTCTTGTGACGCGGCCGTAGGCCTCCTGGCGAGATGTGTGCGTGCTACGTGTGGTTTTTGACACCGATCGAAGTTCATCTAGTAGTTTCTCTGAGACGTCCAAGTCTCACTGGCCAAAAAGTTCAGTTAAGATCTCAGCGTGGGTGCAAATGTACTCACGTTTGCTGGCCGGGTTTGCGACAGTAAAACTCCTAGTGTGAATGTGTGAGTCCTTGCATTGCATATCCCTCCATTTGGTGCGTTTTTCTATACAGTACCTGAAACTTTGATCGCTCCCATTAGTTAGTTGCTGGTCTATGAAGTCTGAAGCGTGTGTTTACAACTAGACCCCAAGTTTCACATGGCAACACACTAGAAAAATTGCTGGTGAAAAATCTCTGAACATGTACATTGCAATAATTGAAAAGGCTTGAATGTTTATTGCTTAACCACTGTTGTTCTGTATTATAATTTTTGTTATGCATTCTTCAGTGGGAGCGACCACTGAACATAATCCATGGGGTCCATGCTATTGTGCACATTTATGAAATTACTTTGACTCATTATTATTTCATTGTGGGTATTGGACGCATGACTTCATGTATGCACAGTTTATTTTTTATTTTTTGCTTGATTTGCAAACAAAATGTTTTAATACTATTCTTATTCACGTGCCTTGTGCATGCATGTCCTCCGTAGCACACAAGGTGCTTGTCTTAATACCTTAGTACCTCCACCACAAGAAAAATGTTAGTATGCAGAATATCTTATTAAAGAATCAACCATGAAGATAAAAAAAAGTAGTCAAATTTATGTTTAGTTAAAAAACAAAAACAAAAAATTTACTCAAAAAAATGTGAAGTTCAAATAAAAATAACACAGAAGTTCAAAGTATATCAAAACATGGGATTTAGAAGGTCAAAAAACAAAAACAAAAAATAATGTTGTTTTGGGCATTTTTCCCCAATACTAAAGATTAAAACCAAAAAGGTCAATTTTAAGAAACGGAGTAGTTCAATGTATATAAAAAACTCAGGTTTTCTCGTTACTAGAGAATAAAAACTAAAAATTTCAATTGGAAAAAGCGGAGCAGTTTGATATCTATTTGAAAAAAATCGGATTTTTCTAGTTACTAAAGAATAAACCATTAAGTTCAATTTGAAACAACAAAGAAGTTCGATTTTTCTAAAACACCCTCCAATTTTCACATTTCTAAAAAGAGATAATGAAGTTCAAATAAAAAAGGTAGAGCGGTTCAATGTCTATAAAAAGCTCAATTATTTTCACGTAACCGAGAGAAGTTTAGATTGATAACCACCAGAAGTTCGCGTAGTACACGGTGTGCATTTTTGTATTAAAAAGAATAAAAAAACAAAGGCTAAAAGTTTTGCTGCTAGAAACTCAAGTGCTCGGCCCGAAAAAGTTCAAAATTTCTTGTGAGAGAGGTTGGAACAAAAATACATGACAGAAGTTCAAGGTGAAAACAGCGGGAAGTTCAACTACTGCAAGGAATGCATTTCAAATGAGAATAAAAGTATGGAAAATTAAAAGCTTAAAAGGTTTGTTGAAAGAAGTTCAAGTGCTTTGTCCAGGGAAGTTCAAAAATTCTTACGAAAGAGGTTCATCTTGTATTTCCATGTTCAATTTTTTCTGTAGAAAAATCAAATACAATTCTTTACTCAAAAATATAAAAACTTGAAGTTCAAAATGAAATAACAGAGAAGTTCGTAGTTTATTAAAACCTAGGATTTACCCGTTCAAAAAATAAAAAACACAACGCCATTTTTTGCACTTTTAAAAACAACCTCATAAACGAAAAAATGGTTGCTAGAAGTTCAAGTGCTCGACGAGGAAAAGTTGGAAAAAAATCTTGTGAGAGAGGTTCACCGTGTATTTAAATGTCCAAAGTACATAAAAAACATGTTGTTTTTTGTGTTTTAAAATAACTCTCTCAAAGCAGAGAGAAGTTCAACGTGATAACAACAGGAAGTTCACGTACTACATGGTATGTGTTTCATATAAGGAAAATACAATAAAGTGAAACAGAGTGAAGTTCAAATAGACATGCCCCAAAAGTTCAACTAGTTCATGCAGTGTAAAAAACAACACGTCAAAAACAAAGTGAAGTTCAAACAGACATGCCCCAGAAGTTCTACTACTTCACGCAGTGCATATCCGTTCGTGATGAACGCAGAAATCATGATCTCGCCATTTTCTAATTTACCTCAAAACGGCAGGAATATTATTTGTGTAAATTCAAGTCCTCGGTCGGAGAAAGTTAAAAAAAATTGTGAGAGAGGTTTGTACACAAAGAATATTATTTGTGTAACACTGAAGAATGGATGAGAAAATTACAAACAAAAATACGTCACAGAAGTTCAACGTGAAAACAGCAGGAAGTTCACCTACTACACTGAATTTCAGATGAAAAACTTTCAAAATCATCGCGATTATGAAAAAATGATCAACACGGGAAAGTTGCGTGTTTACAGCAGCTTTCCATCGCTATATCACCCACTCAATTCCCGTGAGTGGGATGGAGAGCTACGAGCAGTGCATGAAGATCTACAAGCAAAAAAATCACGTGAAAAACAGAGTGAAGTTCAGGTACACGCACCGAGAAGTTCAGGTTCTTCACGCGGTGCATTTTCGAAGAATCTGTTTTGCGGTAGAGGCAGAACGAATGATCCTGCCGTTTTTGGAATTACTTTAAACGGCTAGGAATCAGAGAAAATCATCAACATGAAAAAGTTTCGCATTTTTCGTAGCTTTTCAACGGTATATTATTTGCCCAATTCTGATAAAGTTTGTAGAAATTACGGAGAAAATGCTTTTTTCGCCATTTTCGAAACTGACTAAAAACCGTAAAGAATTGGGAGAAACAATACATACCAAAAAGTTGCACATTTGTTCAAGCTTTCCAACACCATATCATTTGCTGCATTCGGACACACGGTTAAAAAAATTAGCTCAAAAATACAAACTCGGTAGGACTTGGACCATTTTCTAAATTACTCTTAAACCATTCAAAATTAGAAAAAAAAACTTTCAAGATGAAAAAGTAGCGCATTTTCATAAGCTTTCCAACGCCATATCATATGCCTCTATTGGATTAGCCGTTTAGAAATGACATCGAAAAAACAAACACAGCTGTTCGGTTTACGAAATTTTACGTTTTTTCAAATTACTCTTTAACCATAGGGAATAAGAAAAACCTTTCAACATGTGGAAGGAGCGGTTTTGCAGCAGCTTTTCAAAGCCATATTATATGCCTCATTCCGATAAACGGTTTAGAAATGCGATCGAAAATACGATTCACGTTTTTTGTGCGAAGAAAAAATGGTTTTCAAAACTGCTCTTAAACTGCTTATATTTTGCGAAAAAATTAAGTTGGGTCATGATATTGGTGTCCATAGCTTTCCAACGGTATATCACAAGTCCCGTTTGGGCAATGTTGTCGGAAGTTCAACCGAGTTCACAGGGAAGTTCAACGTGCTACTTGCGGGGCAGGTCAGGTTGTGATCAGAATATTATTCTGATCCCGTGATCAGAATAGTGTTTATATACATATATATAAGGATCTTTCCAACACGAGGTGCTTGCCAAAGGATAAAATAAAAAGGGAAAGGTGAAAATCACATTGACTCTTGCATAAAAGTAAAAGACATAAAGTAAAGGGAAAACTTTGTTTTTGCCATTCTAGTTTTTGCCAACTTTGTTTATGCCACTCTAGAATTTGACATCTCACTTTTGCCACTCTTAGCTTCTGACAATACATCAGAAATGCCATTCCATGGCAAAAATGATAATTTTTCATTTCACTTTTGCCACTCTTAGCTTTTGACATGTATCACAATTGCCACTCTAGAATGTTTGCTTTTGCCAAGGAATGGCAAAACTGATATATTGTCAAAAGTTAAGAGTGGCAAAAGTGAAATGTCAAATTCTAGAGTGGCATAAGCAAAGTTGGAAAAAACTAGAGTGGCAAAAACAAAGTTTTCCCTAAAGTAAAAGATAGGCCCTTCGCAGAGGGAAGTAGAGGTTGTCATGCGCTTTTATGGTTGGAGCCACAAAATCTTAATGCAAAAGAACGTCAGTTTATATTGCCACTTGTATATGGACCTTTATTATGCAGTCCATCGCTTTTATTGCTTCCATAACAAGATCGTATAAAGCTTATTTTCTTCACACTAATAGATCATACATATTTAGAGAGCAATTTTTATTGCTTGCACCGATGACAACTTACTTGAAGGATCTTACTCAATCCATAGGTAGGTATGGTGGACTCTCATGGCAAAACTAGGTTTAAGGATATTATGAAGCACAAGTAGTATCTCTACTTGGTGCAAGTACTTTGGCTAGAATGAGGGGGAAAGTCAAGCTCAACATGTTTGAATGATCAGTGACAATATACTTTAACTGAGATGTGAGAAAACATAACCCATTACGTTGTCTTCCTTGTCCAACATCAACTCTTTAGCATGTCATACTTAATGAGTGCTCACAATTATAAAAGATGTCTAGGATAGTGTATTTATATGTGAAATCTCTCTTCCTTGAATATTCTTTCATGAATTGTTCAAATGACCAATACAATGCTTGCTAACCTTCAATAAATTTACAACCTCTAATTCTTAGCTGTGAAGTCATCACTCCCCATGGGATAAGCAAATGAAACATATATAATTTCAGATTTATGACATTCAACTCATTCAACCATTTACTCATAGGATATAAGCGAAGCACACGAGTAAATGACAAACTACTCCAAAAAGATATAAGTGAAGATCAATGAGTAGCTAAATAATTATGTAACTATGTGAAGACTCACTCTCATTTAAGAATTTCAGATCTTGGTATTTTATTCAAACAGCAAGCAAAACAAAATAAAATGACATTAGCACAACTCATGTGAAGAAGCAAAAACTTAGGCTCAACCGATACTAACCGATAATTGTTGAAGAAGAAAGGTGGGATGCCTACGGGGCATCCCCAAGCTTAAATGCTTGAGACTTCTTGAAATATTATCTTGGGGTGCCTTGGGCATCCCCAAGCTTGAACTTTTGTGTCTCCTTAATTCCTCTCATATCATGGTTTCTCTATTTCTCAAAAGCTTCATCCACAACAAACTCAACAAGAACTCGTGAGATAAGTTAGTATAAACCAATGCAAAAACCTTATCATTTTCTACTGTAACAAATCACTAAAATTATTATTCAACATTGCATACTAAATGTCTTTGCACATTTAATACTCCTATCCTCAAATAGAATCATTAAACAAGCGAACATATGCAAACAATGCAATCATAATAGCAATCTGCCAGAACAGTACAGTCTGTAAAGAATGCAAGAGTATCAATACTTCCCTAACTCCAAAAATTATGAGAGAAATACTACGTTGTAGAAGATTTATCAGAGCTCATTATGCAAAAAGTTTCAACATTATATCATGCTCTGATTTTTCTAGGGAATTCTTCCAACAGCGGTAAACTTTCTGTTTTCAAACAACAACATGTATACTAGCAAAATAAGCATGGTAAAGGCTATCCTTGACATTTTTATTGAAAATAAAGATGCAAAACATTAATATAAATAACAGAAAGCAAATAGTAACAAAATAAAATGATGCTCCAAGCAAAACACATATCATGTGGTGAATAAAAATAGAGCTCCAAGTAAAGTTACCGATGAACGAAGACGAAAGAGGGGATGCTATCCGGGGCATCCCCAAGCTTAGGCTCTTGGTTGTCCTTGAATATTACCTTGGGGTGCCTTGGGTATCCCCAAGATTAGGCTGTTGCCACTCCTTATTCCATAGTCCATCGAATCTTTACCCAAAACTTGAAAACTTCACAACACAAAACTCAACAGAAAACTCGTAAGCTCCGTTAGTATAAGAAAATAAAACCACCACTTAGGTACTGTAGTGAACTCATTCTAAATTCATATTGGTGTAATATCTACTGTACTACAACTTACCTATGGTTCATACCCTCCGATACTACTCACAGATTCATCAAAATAAGCAAACAACACATAGAAAACAGAATCTGTCAAAAACATAACAGTCTGTAGTAATCTGTATCACACGTATACTTATGGAACTCCAAAAATCCTACCAAATTAGGAAGTCCTAAGCAATTTGTGTACCAATCCATAACAAGAAGAATAAGATCGTAATCACGTTTCTGTAAATTAACAAAACTAATTTACTGGGTGCAAAAGTTTCTGATTCGCAGTAGGATCAACACAACTATCACCGTAAGCTACCCTAAAGGTCTTACTTGGCACTTTATTGAAACAAAAGCTATAAAACATGATTACTACAGTAGCATAATCATGTGGACACACAAAAACAGTAAGGGTGAATATTGGGTTGTCTCCCAACAAGCGCTTTTCTTTAATGCCTTTCTAGCTAGGCACGATGATGATAATGATGCTCACATAAAAGATAAGGATTGAAACATAACGGGAGCATCATGAAGCATATGACTAGCACATTTAAGCCTAACCCTCTTCATATGCATAGGAATTTTGTGAGCAAACAACTTATGGGAAAAATAATCAACTAGCATAGGAAGATAAAACAAGCATAACTTCAAGACTTTAAGCACATAGAGAGGAAACTTGACATTATTGCAATTCCTACAAGCATATGTTCCTCCCCCATAATAATTTTCAGTAGCATCATGAATGAATTCAACAATATAACCAGCACCTAAAGCATTCTTTTCATGATCTACAAGCATAGAAAATTTACTACTCTCCACATAAGCAAATTTCTTCTCATGAATAGTAGTGGGAGCAAACTCAACAAAATAATTATCATGTGAGGCATAATCCAATTGAAAACAAAAATCATGATGATAAGTTTCATGGTTATCATTATTCCTAATAGCATACAAGTCATCACAATAATCATCATAGATAGCAACTTTGTTCTCATAATCAATTGGAACCTCTTCCGAAATAGGGGAATCATCACTAAATAAAGTTAACACTCTTCCAAATCCACTTTCATGTTCATCACAATAAGATTCAACATCCTCAAAAATAGTGGGATCACTAGTTCCTAAAGTTGACACTCTTCCGAACCCAATTTTATCAATATAACCATCATAAGTAAGAGGCATGCTATCATCATAACAACTTTGCATATCAAAACTTGGGATGCTAAAAATATCATCTTCATTAAATGTAGCATCCCCAAGCTTGGGACAAACATTAATTTCAGCAAATATATTCTCAAATATGTCATACTCATCAAACATAGCTTCCCAAAACTTGGGCCTTTTCATATCATAAGCATAGTCACTCTCATCATTAATAGTATGGATAGCACCAATAGTATAGCAATTATCATCATCACAATGAGTAGTAGGAGCAACTTCATTTGAGAGAGATACCTTTTTACCTTTGTTGCTCCTTCTTTTCTTTTTCTTCTTCACATTATGTGTGGGTTCAACCTTCTTCTTTGAGCTCCTTATTGATGAGATTGGTTGAATAGAAAGCTCCTCCTTGTTACCTAATTCATCATAAGAAATAATAGGAGGATATTAGGAAGTCTCTTCCCTTTCATTAGTATTCTCTTCATCTTCTAATTGCTTTCTTTTCTTTAGGTAATTGGCAATATAAGGATTTTCAATGCTATTCACCGCACAATAGAAATAAATCTTCTCTAGATCAAAATTAAGACATCTATCAAGATTAAATTTTGGAATACCCTCAGTTATACATTTCATTTCTTCATACCCCAAAAGAAGACTAAGCTCTTTATGATGCTCAAGGGAAATCAAGTTATCACAATTTTTGGACAAGATTCGATCATGAAATAATTTGCATTGGAGATTTAAATGACCATGTTCATTGCAAAGTTCACAAGGAGCGCGAAAAATATTGAATTTTTCAGCACAAACATCAAGACTTTCTTGCAACCCTTTAGTTTCTAAATACTTATGCCTCTTGAAATATCTATTTTCCCTATTTGGTGTGTACTTGCAAACCCAATCTACTCCACAAAAATCGACATGCTTATAAGAGACATTTTCATCATAACTAGTGCAATCATCATTAGTACTATGGATATTCAAAGAGTTCATACTAACAACATTGCAATCATGCTTATCATTCAAAGATTTAGTATCAAGTATTTTATAGATTTCTTCTTCTAGCACTTGAGCACAATTTTCCTTTTCATCATACTCACGAAAGATATTAAAAAGATGAAGCGTATGAGACAAACTTAACTCCATTTTTTGTAGTTTTCTTTTATAAACTAAACTAGTGATAAAACAAGAAACAAAAAGATTCGATTGCAAGATCTAAAGATTTACCTTCAAGCACTCACCTCCCCGGCATCGGCACCAGAAAAGAGCTTGATGTCTACTACACAACCTTCTTCTTGTAGACGTTGTTGGGCCCCCAAGTGCAGAGATTTGTAGGACAGTAGAAAATTTCCCTTAAGTGGATGACCTAAGGTTTATCAATCTGTGGGAGGCGTAGGATGAAGATGGTCTCTCTCAAACAACCCTGCAACCAAATAACAAAAAGCCTCTTGTATCCCCAACACACCCAATACAATGGTAAATTGTATAGGTGCACTAGTGCGGCAAAGAGATGGTGATACAAGTGCAATATGGATGGTAGATGTAGGTATTTGTAATCTGAAAATATAAAAACAGCAAGGTAACTAATGATAAAAGTGAGCGTAAACGGTATTGCAATGGTGGGAAACAAGGCATAGGGTTCATACTTTCACTAGTGCAAGTTCTCTCAACAATAATAAGATAGATAGATCATATAACAATCCCTCAACATGCAACAAAGAGTCACTCCAATGCCACTAATAGCAAAGAACAAACAAAGAGATTATGGTAGGGTACGAAACCACCTCAAAGTTATTCTTTCGGATCGATCTATTCAAGAGTTTGTACTAGAATAACACCTTAAGATACAAATCAACCAAAACCCTAATGTCACCTAGATACTCCATTGTCACCTTAAGTATCCGTTGGCATGATTATACGATATGCTTCGCACAATCGCAGATTCATCTATTCAACCAACACAAAGTACGTCAAAGAGTGCCCCAAAGTTTCTACCAGAGAGTCAAGACGAAAACGTGTGCCAACCGTTATGCATAGGTTCATGGGCGGAACCCGCAAGTTGATCACCAAAACATACATCAAGTGGATCACGTGATATCCCATTGTCACCACAGATAAGCACGGCAAGACATACATCAAGTGTTCTCAAATCCTTCAAGACTCAATCCGATAAGATAACTTCAAGAGGAAAACTCAATTCATCACAAGAGAGTAGAGGGGGAGAAACATCATAAGATCCAACTATAATAGCAAAGCTCGCGATACATCAAGATCGTGCGAAGTCAAGAACACGAGAGAGAGAGAGAGAGAGAGAGAGAGATCAAACACATAGCTACGGGTACATACCCTCAGCCCTGAGGGTGAACTACTCCCTCCTCGTCATGGAGAGCGCCAGGATGATGAAGATGGCCACCGGTGAGGGATTCCCCCTCTGGCAGGGTACCGGAACAGGCTCCTGAGAGGTTTTTGGTGGCTACAGAGGCTTGCGGTGGCGAAACTCCCGATCTATCTTCATATTCGATGTTTTTAGGGTACGTGGACTTATATAGGCGAAAGAAGTCGGTCGGGGGAGCCTCAAGGCCCAGGAGACAGGGGGCGCGCCCAGGGGGTGGGCGCGCCCTCCTATCTCCTGGTTTCCTCGAACCTTCCCTGGCTTGAACTCCAAGTCTCTCGGATCATATCCTTTCCAAAAATCACGCTCCTGAAGGTTTCATTCCGTTTGGACTCCGTTTGATATTCCTTTTCTTCAAAATACTGAAACAGACAATAAAACAGCAATATGGGCTGGGCCTCCGGTTAATAGGTTAGTCCCAAAAGTAATATAAAAGTGTATAATAAAGCCGTAATAATTCAAAACAGATAATAAAATAGCATGAATTTTTTATAAATTATAGATACCTTGGAGACGTATCAAACGTCATGAGGGTTTTTCTGAATTTATGGAGATTATGTCATCCTTTCATATGTCGGGTTATGAAGATTTGTCCAAGGTTAAACATTTAGAAGAACCAAAGAAGACTCGCCAACCAGAGGCATTGAAGATTGACATGAACAAGTTCAAATCAATCTGGGGCCTAATGTTGGGGATATGACCCCACGGTGTAACTCGCCCTAGAAGGGCCGGGTTAGGCTATTGGCGACTTAACAATGAAGCCTTAGACATGCCCAAGAGACCAACACATGGAGCTAGGGAGGAAACTTACGAGGTGGGCCGGATGGAGGCCCATGGCCAGAAGACGGTGCGTGACCCGGAAGTGTAAGCCGCCCGATGGGCGACTTTCCAAAGAAGGCAAGATGACTTAGAGACAGGATCAGTTATGAAGTATACCCCGACCCGGACTCTTGTAAGCCCAGGGACTCGACCTGTGTATATAAAGGCGAGTCCCTGCGGTGGGTACAGTTAGGTTACAATCAATCGATAGCTAGGTCAAGCGAATCCGCTCCCTTTTAACCGATATTCAATTAATAGCAACAAGAGCAGGAGTAGGAATTTACCTCCTTTGTGAGGGGCCGAACCTGGGTAAATCTATGTCTCTCGTCCCACACAACCCCAACAAGCTAATCACCGTTGCGATGTTTTCACGCTTAAGTCCTTTCACTTGGAGATCTGCAGTGACAAAACCATGGCAGGAGCCGTCCCCTACATGAAGATGGTGGCTCGGCATGGCGGTTCGTAGGGGTCCGGAATAATGTTGCCATCGAAGCAGCCCCCAAGTCTGCCATCATGCAGCGGGTAGATCGACTCCGTATCACCGGTCGCGGACTCATCTTCTGAGTAGACAAGAGTCTCTCCTCCGGACGCGGAATTTTCTGTTAGCTCCACTCCTAGCGTGAAGCCAACAAAGAAATGCCTCTTGTCGGGCTGAACCCGGGCGGGTTTCGCGCGCCGATCCGGCTCGATGAGGTCGGTGCGGATGTACAACTTAGGTTTTGATCCGCTGATTTTGCTGATGAAGACATGGATGTTGCCGAAGGGGATCCTGTACCCGTACTCGATTGAGTCGGCCTTGGGGCCCCAGCCGGTGTCTTTGATGTAGAGGTTGTCGTGGTGACTCTTTGTCATCCTGCCACGGTCTATCCCTCGATCCCTGGGAAAGAGCCCTTCAAGAACTCGAAACCACCGTGTGCTGGCCCCATGGTGGGCGCCAATTGTCTTGGTTTTGTCACGGCAGATGTCCTAGTGTGAGGAATTAGTCGTGAGGCCATCACAACCGGGTGGTTAGCTTGTCGGGGTTGATCGAAATCGAGAGACGTGGATTTACCCAGGTCCGGCCCCTCATGATCGAGGTAATAGCCTACTTCCTACTTTTTGCTTATTACTTTAGGATCGATTATAAGGTATTGGATTGATCTCTACTACGCAACCTTCTTCTTGTAGACTCGTGTTGGGCCTACAAGCGCAGAGTTTTGTAGGCCAGCAGCAAATTTCCCTCAAGTGGATGACCTAAGGTTTATCAATCCGTGGGAGGCGTAGGATGAAGATGGTCTCTCTCAAACAACCCTACAACCAAATAAGAAAGAGTTTCTTGTGTCCCCAACACACCCAATACAATGCTAAATTGTATATGTGCACTAGTTCGGTGAAGAGATAGTGATACAAGTGTAATATGGATAGTAGATATAGGTTTTTGTAATCTGGAAATATAAAAACAGCAAGGTAACAAGTGATAAAACGGAGCACAAACGGTATTGCAATGCTTGAAAACAAGTCCTAGGGTTCATACTTTCACTAGTGCAAAGTCTCTCAACAATGATAACATAATTGGATCATATAACAATCCCTCAATGTGCAACAAAGAATCACTCCAAAGTTTCTATCGGAGAACGTAGGACGAAAATGTGCATCAACCCCTATGCATAGATTACCCCGATGTCATCTGCGAATTGAGTGCCAAAACATACATCAAGTGAATTAATAGAACATCCCATTGTCACCGCAGATATCCCATCGCAAGACATACATCAAGTGTTCTCAAATCCAATACTCAATCCAACATAACAAAACCTCAAAGATCAAGACTCAATTCATCATAAGAAGGTAGAGGGGGAGAAACACCATATGATCCAACTATAGTAACAAAGTTCGCGGTACATCAAGATCGTGCCAAATTGAAAGTGCAACTATCCCTGGGTGGTTTTGGTAATGATTAACAACATATAGCTCATTGAACTAATGCTATTTTGATAAATATTTCAGGAAAGTTCAATGATTAGCATGGCATGGATTAGGAATGTGGACCCCTCAAAATGTTTAGGACAAAGGATTGGCTCAAGCTCTAAAGTTCAAGACTCTACATTTTCTATTTCAGTGATCCAAGATCACATTGAGTCTATAGGAAAGCCAGTACTATTAAAAGGGGATGAGGGGTTGCTTAATGGCTTGCTTGCTCAAAATGCTTAGTTATATGCTCCAAAAGCCCTCAACCACTTTCTCATATCCACATATGTCCCAAACCAAAAGTCAAACTCGGCCCTACCAATTTGATCCATCCGGCGCCACCGAGTTCATTTGACATAGCCATTGCCAGAAACCCTAGTCACTTCGGTCCAACCGATAGGGATCTCGGTCTCACCAAGATGGGATTGCAAACTCTCTGTTTCCCTTTGTAACATTTCGGTCTAACTGAGATGAGCGATCGGTCCCACCGAGTTCGCAAAGCAAACTCCCTATTTCCTTTCGTAACGTTTCGGTCCTACCGAGATGAGCAAATCGGTCCCACCGAGTTTGCCTGATCAACTCCCTGGTTTCCTTATTACCAAAGTCAGTCCAACCGAGTTTGTGTAATTGGTCAAACCGAGATTACATTATGCCTTAACCCTAATGATATCGGTCCCACCGAGTTGACGTGTCGGTCCCACCAAAATGCCTAGCGGTCACATTATGAACTAAATTGGTCCGACCGAGTTTTCTGATTCGGTCCCACCGAGTTTGGTGAATTGTGTGTAACGGTTAGATTTTGTGTGGAGGCTATATATACCCCTCCACCCTCTCCTCATTCATGAGGGAAGCCATCAAAACGTGCCTACATTTCCAGCATTCATTTTCTGAGAGAGAACCACCTACTCATGTGTTGAGGCCAAGATATTCCAATCCAACCATATGAATCTTGATCTCTAGCCTTCCCCAAGTTGCTTTCCACTAAAATCATCATTCCACCAAATCCAATCCTATGAGAGAGAGTTGAGTGTTGGGGAGACTATCATTTGAAGCACAAGAGCAAGGAGTTCATCAACAACACACCATCTATTACCTTTTGGAGAGTGGTGTCTCCTAGATTGGTTAGGTGTCACTTGGGAGCCTTCGACAAGATTGTGGAGTGAACCAAGGAGTTTGTAAGGGCAAGGAGATCGCCTACTTCGTGAAGATCTACCCTAGTGAAGCAAGTCCTTCGTGGGAGATGGCCATGGTGGGATAGACAAGGTTGCTTCTTCATGGACCCTTCATGGGTGGAGCCCTCCATGGACCAACCGTTACCCTTCGTGGGTTGAAGTCTCCATCAACGTGGATGTACGATAGCACAACCTATCGGAACCACGCCAAAAACATCTGTGTCTCCAATTGCGTTTGCACACTCCAATCCCATCCCTTTACATTCTTGCAAGTTGCATGCTTTACTTTCCGCTACTTATATACTCTTTGCATGCTTTCTTGAATTGTATTTAGATTGCTTGACTTGTGCTAAGTTGCTAAAATCTGCCAAGAACTAAAATTGGGAAAAGGTTAAGTTTTTTTTGAACAAGTAGTCTAATCACCCCCCCTCTAAACATACTTTCGATCCTACAATTGGTATCAGAGCTTTGGTCTCCATTTGCCTTGATTTCCATAGATTTTGGTGATCATAGCCTTGGTTTCACAACCTAGGACAGTATGGCGTCTAGTGAGGGAAATTACCACCGTAGAGGTCCTTACTTTGATGGTACTAATTTTGCTAGTTGGAAGCATAAGATGAAAATGCATATTCTTGTACATAACCTCGTCGTTTGGGCTATTGTGTGTATTGGCTTGCAAGGTGAATTCTTTGATGGGAGAGAACCGAACCGTGAATCAACCGCGGAAGAGTTGAAGATGCTGCAATACAATGCTCAAGCTTGTGATATCCTCTTCAACGGATTGTGCCCCTGAAGAATTCGACAAAATCAGTCGCCTTGAGAACGCAAAGGAAATTTGGGATACTTTGATTGATATGCACGAAGGTACCGACTCCGTCAAGGAATCCAAATTGGATGTGCTTCAAAGTCAACTTGACAAGTTCAAAATGAAGGATGGTGAAGGTGTCACTGAAATGTACTCTAGGCTTGCTCCCATCACAAATGAGATTGCCGGCTTAGGAAGTGAAGAGATGACCGATAAATTCATCATCAAGAAGATCCTAAGAGCCTTGGATGGAAAATATGATATCGTGTGCACATTGATCCAAATGATGCCCCATTACAAAGATCTCAAGCAAACGGAAGTCATTGGAAGAATTGTTGCTCATGAGATGTCACTCAAGGATAAGGAAGAGCTTCACAACAAGTCAAGTGGTGCTTACAAAGCCTCATGTGATGCTCCTACATCATCAAGTGAGAAACAAACCTTCAATGAGGAATTGAGCCTAATGGTGAAAAACTGCAACAAAGTTCTACCAGAGTGGAAGCAAGGAAACAATTTCCAAGTCAAGGTCCTACAATGACAAAAGATCTCTGAGTTGTGAACGTAATTGCTACAATTGTGGAAGACCCGGACACTACTCCAATGAGTGTATTGCTCCCTACAAAAGGAGAGAAGATTCACCTAAAAGAAGAAGTAGAAGAGAAGAATCGCCACCAAAAGAGAGAGAAGGGGTAGAGATGATCGTTGTGAACGAAGAACCTCCCGGAGAAGCAAGGATTCGGAAAGGAAGGACAAATCATCAAAGAGCTACACAAAGCGAAGACATCAAGATCATGTTGGTGAATGGGTATCCGACTCCGACTCCGACTGTCGGTGTCAAAACTGGCGGATCTCGGGTAGGGGGTCCGAACTGTGTGTCTAGGCGGATGGTAACAGGAGACAAGGGACACGATGTTTTTACCCAGGTTCGGGCCCTCACGGTGGAGGTAAAACCCTACTCCTGCTTGATTGATATTGATGATATGGGTAGTACAAGAGTAGATCTACCACGAGATCAAGGAAGCTAAACCCTAGAAGCTAGCCTATGGTATGATTGTTGTTTGTCCTATGGACTAAAACCCTCCGGTTTATATAGACACCGGAGAGGGCTAGGGTTACAGTCGGTTACAATGGTAGGAAATCTACATATCTGTATCGCCAAGCTTGCCTTCCACGCCAAGGAAAGTCCCATTCGGACATGGGACGAAGTCTTCAATCTTGTATCTTCATAGTCTTGGAGTCCGGCCAATGATGATAGTTCGGCTATCCGGACACCCCCTAGTCCAGGACTCCGTCAGTAGCCCCTGAATCAGGCTTCAATGACGACGAGTCCGGCGCGCATATTGTCTTCGGCATTGCAAGGCGGGTTCCTCCTCCGAATAATTCATAGAAGATTTTGAACACCGAGATAGTGTCCGGCTCTGCAAAATAAATTCCACATACCACCATAGAGAGAATAATATTTACACAGGTTCAATCTGCTGAGGTATTTCGTGGCATGACGTCATGCCACGGCCAAGCCTTTATTCGAATTGTTTTTATTGTTCCACCTCAGCGCGTTTAGCGAAGCGGTTTCCTTGGCACGTCTTGTCAAAGCAGAGATCGTGTCCCCATATTCCAGGATTCTCATCAATACGGACGTGGGTAACCCAACCGCGCCATTGATTACATCGCTTGGGAGATAAGCGAGTTTTACTGGGCTGGTGGGGACGCATAGTTTCGTCCGCTCATATATAGGGGATAAGGATCCACCTTTTCACCTATGCCTTCTTCCTCCTTTGCTTATCCATCTCCGCGCACTCGAGCTCCAGCGCCCAAGTCCGCTCATCTCACCTCAACCTTCTCCAACCATGCCCGGAGCGGGAGGCAAGTGGATGGCCTCCTTCGTCATGGAGGGGCACATCAAGAAGTTACGCAAGGCCGGATATCTGTCCAGCGACATCGCGCACCGGGTCCCCGACGAGGGGCAGCTCGTCCCCACCCCCGGGCCCCATGAGAGGGTGGTATTCCTTCCCCATTTCCTCCGCAGACTGGGCTTCCCACTCCACCCCTTTGTCCGGGGGCTCTGTAACACCCCGGATGTAACTTTCCATATTTGTAACTCCAACTCTTGCCATTTTCGGATATGTGCTATGATATTCCCTCCGTGGTTGGGTTTTGTTTTCGTTTTGCATTTTGTTCATGTCATGCATCTCATATCATGTCATCATGTGCATCTCATTTGCATACGTGTTCGTCTCATGCATCCGAGCATTTTCCCCGTGGCTCCGTTTTGGGCGTATAATATGTCAAATTGTTCGTCTCAAGAGTACATCATTTCATTCCATTGCATCATTTGCATTTGAGCTCATCTTGATGCCCGAAATGCTGTTGGAAGATGGCTTCAGATCGTTAGTTCGAAATCTTATCACTCGAGCTCTTTTGTCATTTTTGCCATGAATTATGTGTGCACCCTATGAACTTGAGCCCTACATGTGTGTTAAACTTTGCAATGCCATCTTTCCAGGGGTGTTTGCCATGTATTTTTGTGAGTTATGTGTTGACTAGAACAAGCATGCAAAGTAGGGATGATGATGTTGCTGATTTCAGGAACTTAGTATTTTCACTAAGTCTTGTCCTGCTGTTATTTTTATGCCATATGTTCATGTTGTTACAGAGAGATCCATGCCCTTTTTGAGCATGATCAGTAAGGGTGTTTTGAACATATGGATGTGCTCTATCCATCCATGCCTTTGTTGGCATTTATGGAGTTGTCTAGCATGTCATTTTCGTGCTCTACTTTTGCTTGAAAATGTTTCCTGGCAGATTGTTTGCATGAGATTCAATTTTCACGAGGTCGTTGTAGTTGATCCGTGTATGCTATGATGTTGTTCTTGCCATGTATAGCTTCTATGCCATGTCTTCTTGATGGGGGTATGCTTAGTTTGTCATGAGATGCTCTGTAGTGAGTGCATCGAGCTCACGAACATGCCTACTCGTTATCTGTTTTTGCCATGCCCAGTTTTTCTGCTAAGTCTGAAATCTGTAATAAAACTTGCAATGTTTACATGGGTGCCATCATTTCTTAAGGTCCTTTTTGGCTTATGGTCAGTAAGGGACTATTGATATATGCTTTGAGTAGAATCATGTCATGCCTTGTTTTGCTATTATAAGTTCCTGTAGCATGTTGTTTGCTTGCTCTAAACATGCCTTCTGATGTTAATTCTGGCATGTTAGTATTTTCACTAAGTCTGTGAACCTGATATTTTTAGCACTTTCACCATGCTTGTTTGAACATGTTATGATGTGATTTAGCCGTAGCTCAGTGTTCCTCTCTTGTTAAGCATCTCCTGTAGTTCGCTGCCATATGCTTTCTTTTTATGTTGAGGTGCTGTAGCATAGTTTCGTGTTGCGTGCTAAGTAGCATCGGGCTGTTAAACGCAGATTTGCGTCATTCTTGTTTTGCTTGTCATTTGCAAACCGTACATCGATTCCGGTGATCTTTATATCGATTTCAACCGAAATCACCCCATCTTTCCAGCGGCATACTTGGTTTGCCAAGTTGATGCCCGGTTCGTCATTTTCCTTCCGGAGCACACATATGCATTGCATATCACATCTCGCATCGCATGTCATGTTTTGCATCATATTGCTTGTGCATTGTTCCTTGTTTGATTGTGGTTCCGTTGCTTGTGTTCTTGCTTTGGGTAGAGCCGGGAGACGAGTACGTGAACGAGGAACCTATTGAGAACGCCTCGAGGATCAAGTCTTCGACAACTCGAGAACCTTACGCAAGATGACCATACCTTCGAAATCACTTCTATCTTTGCTTGCTAGATGCTCGCTCTTTTGCTATGCCTATGCTGCGATACCTACCACTTGCTATATCATGCCACCCATGTTGCCATGTCAAACCTCTAACCACCCATGTCCTAGCAAACCGTTGATTGGCTATGTCACCGCTTTGCTCAGCCCCTCTTATAGCGTTGCTAGTTGCAGGTGAAGATGAAGTTTGTTCCTTGTTGGAACACGGATATTTTTGGGATATCACAATATCTATTGTCTTAATTAATGCATCTATATACTTGGTAAAGGGTGGAAGGCTCGGCCTTATGCCTGGTGATTTGTTCCACTCTTGCCACCCTAGTTTCCGTCATACCGTGTTATGTTCCTTGATTTTGCGTTCCTTACGCGGTCGGGTGATTTATGGGACCCCTTGACGGTTCGCTTTGAATAAAACTCTTCCAAAGAAGGCCCAACCTTGGTTTTACCATTTGCCACCTACACCCCTTTTTCCCTTGGGTTTTCGCGAGCCCGAGGGTCATCTTTATTTTAGCCCCCGGGCGGTGCTCGTCGTGAGTGTTGGTCCAACTCGTCACCGCCGGTGTACCGGGCAACTCTGGGATGGCCTATCGGAAGTTTGGACAATCCGGTGTGCCCTGAGAAAGAGATATGTGCAGCTCCTATCGGGATTTGTCGGCACATTCGGGAGGCTTTGCTGGTCTTGTTTTACCATTGTCGAAATGTCTTGATGTACCGGGATACCAAGTCTGATCGGAGTGTCTTGGGTGAAGGTTTATTCCTTCGCTGATCGTGAGAGCTTGTTATGGGCTGTTGGGACACCCTGCAGGTATTATCTTTCAAAGCCGTGCCCGCGTTATGAGGCAGATGGGAATTTGTTAATGTCGGTTGTAGAAAACCGAAGTTGACCTTAATTAAAACACATCAACCGTGTATGTAACCGTGATGGTCTCTTCTCGGCGGAGTCCGGGAAGTGAACACGGTGTTGGAGTTATGCTTGACGTAAGTAGTCAGGATCACTTCTTGATCGCTAATAGCTTCACGACCGCGCCTTGCTTCTTTTCTCGCTCTCTTTTGCGATGTAGCCACCATGTATGCTAGTCGCTTGCTGCAGCCCCTCCTTTTTACACCAGCCTTCCCTTAAGCTTAAATAGTCTTGATCTCGCGTGTGTGAGATTCCTAAGTCCCTGTGGCTCACAGATTCTACCAAAACAGATGCAGTACGGTGATGCGGTACGATGGCGAATCGAGCTGAAGTGGGAATTTGATGAGGCCCTTGGTCGATACTATGTTTCATTTCAGACGATTAGTAGTGGAGCCCAGTTGGGGCGATCGGGGATCTGTGTTGCATGTGGGGTATTCTTCTTTTATTTTGGTTCCGTAGTCGGACCTTGAGTGTAAACTGAATGATGGATGTTTATTTATGTATTGTGTGAAGTGGCGATCGTAAGCCAACTATGTATCTCTTTCCTTATGTATTACATGGATTGTGCAAAGATTACCTCACTTGCGACATTGCTTTCAATGCGGTTATGCCTCTAAGTCGTGCTTCGACACGTGGGAGATATAGCCGCATCGAGGCGTTACAAGTTGGTAATCGAGCCATCCCGACCTTAGGAGCCCCCACCGCTTGATCGTTTTTAGTGGCGAGTTGTGTCTAGAAAATGTTTTGAGTCATTTAGGATTATATATATCGGAGAGTTTAGGAATTCTTTTACTCCCAGTCCTTCGACCTTCGGTGAGGTATCCCGACGAGAGTTTTGACTCTTCTCTTCTCAAATTTCACTAAAAAAATTTTAGGATCACGCGGGTATCTTAGAATCGTTCGATGGTTTTATGATGACAACATTGTCTTGGTTGCCTCGACATTTAGGGGTTGTGGCGGTGTCCCGGGAGTTGAGCTCCGAGGTGTTGTCGCCATAATTTTATCGTTGCAGATTCGGAATACCGAGTTTAGTACGCCGACATCGAAAATCTCTTTTATGCGTCGGTTGGTGAGATAACCCGCTAACCCAATCTCGTGGTGAGTACGGAGTATTGCCATGACTCGTATAACGGATGCTTTTCAAGGTTGAGGTACACGATTTCGAAGGTTTCTTGGTTATGTGTTGAAGGATGGATACAATTGGATGTAGGGATTGTTAGTTTGGGTGAGATATATTGCTCCTGTATCCCCAACACCTGATTGCATAACCGGAAAGTTTCGGAGTTTATAGGTGGGATTCAAGTAGCTCTAGCATTTCTTCCGCAGATATTTGGTTTGTGATTGGGTAATCCTTACCACTTATTTGTTCCATTCATACCTTGTTTTTATTTTCATTCATCAATCTCTTATCAAGTGGCTTCTCACCCTTATGGACGTGATGTTTACTTTGGAATTCATTCGCTCATCCTGTTCAATGTTTATTGTGAAGACTATATGTTGCAATTTCTATCTGTTGATTCAACTTGTCTATCTGTCTATCAAGATGCTAACGGATGTCACCCTCTTCAGGATGGCTCCGCCAACGCGTCAGAATCCGGAACGCAGTGATGGGAGTCAGGCGAACCCTCCACCTCCACCTCCGCCTCCGGAGGCATGGCAAACTTTGATGGCAACCACTAACGCCAACGCCGATTGTTGATCCAGTGATGCAAGAGCGTAACCAAGGCCAAGGCAACCAAGGGAATCAAGGTCAAGGGCAGTTCTTCCATCACCACGCTTTCCTACCTCAACCAGTTCCTTGCAAACCAGCCAAAGTCTTTCACCATCGTGCCGAGGCCACGACGCCGACGATTGGCTCGTGGATATCAACAAGCATTTGAATGCAGCAATGTCGACACGAGGACTACGTCAAGTTCGCGTCTTTTCAGCTCAAGGATCGTGCAATGATTGGTTCCAAGAATACAAGGATTCTAGAGGTGGTCGAGTGATTACTTGGACTGATTTACCGGGACTTTAAAGCTCACCACATTCCTACCAAAGTTGTTGAGAGCAAGCGTGAGGAGTTCCGCAATCTCAAGCAAGGAAACATGTCGGTGTACGAATACAACATACAGCTTTGAAACTTGCTCGATTCGCTAAACAAGACGTTCTGATGAGAAAAGTATGATCTATCGCTTCAGAGGTGGCCTTAGAGAGGATCTGCGATTAGCGCTTGTTCTTTCCGAGCCTACTCGGTTTGATCAATTCTACAATATGGCACTCAAGCTAGAAGGTGCTCAGCTCAAGTGTGAGACTTCAAAGAAGAGAATCGGGGATGCGATTCAGTCTTCTTCTTCCTCTCAAGTGGCAGACAAAGCAGCAAAGTTATACCTTCCTCCTCCTCCGTTCCGTCGGCCTTATCGGCAGAAGAACTCGGTGGTCGTGGATCTTCCCACCCACCCAACCCAAGCTACGAGAACAAGTCTCACCTCAAGCTCCAAGGTCAAATGCTCCTTATCACCGTCCGCTCTCAGAGGTGACCTGCAACAAGTGCCAGCAGAAGGGTCACTATGCGAACAAATGCCATAACCAAAGGCGCCTTCCGCCTCCTCCTCCTGTGAGGTCTTCAAGCAATGCAGTGGTCAAGCATAATCCCAAGTCTGCCAAGGTGAACATGATGAATGCAGCGCAAGCAGAGGAATCTACTGATGTGATAATGGGTAATCTCTCAGTTAATGATATTCCTGCAAAAGTCTTATTTGATACTGGTGCATCGCTTAGTTTCATCTTGAAACCATTTGCATCTAAGCATGAGTTGTTTTTCCAAGATTTGCCTAGACCATTAGCAGTTGTCTCTCCGGGTAAATGCATGAACGCAAGCTACATGGTTCCGGATGTTTCTATCAAGATGGGCGACTATAGATTTCTGGCTAAACCAATTGTTCTTGGTGACTCTGATATTGATCTAATTCTCGGGATGGACTGGCTTTCTCAGCACAAGGCTCAGCTTGATTGTGCTGCCAGACAAATTCAATTGACACACCCTTCTGAGGATGTTATCATCTATGCCGCTCGTGATGAAACCATTCGGTTGTTTTCTCTCAATGAGAAGGGCGAGTTGGATGCTATCTCTCGATTCCAAATCGTTTGAGTACCAAGATGTCTTTCCGTAAGAGCTTCGGGTATGCCTCCTCATCGGCCACCGAATTCAAGTTATCGATCTTGAGCCCGCATCGAACCCGCTTGCAAGCGTCCTTACAAGCTTGGACCCAAGGAGCTGAAAGAATTTAAGAAGCAGCTCGATGAACAAGATCGTCTGGTTTGATCGGACCGAGTTCATCTCCATGGGGATGTGGAGTTCTTTTGTCCGTAAGAAGGATGGCACGGACCGACTTTGTGTTGATTACCGTCCATTGAACAAGAAGACAATCAAGAACAAGTATCCACTTCCCAACATCAATGAGCTATTCGAGCAACTCAAAGGTGCTAAAGTATTCTCCAAGCTTGACCTTCGTATGGGTTATCATCGATTCGCATTCGTGAACAAGATATTCCCAAGACAGCATTGATTCAAGCTTTGGTTCTTATGAATATACTTGTCATGTCTTTCGCCTTGTCAATGCTCCTCCAACTTTCTCTTGCATGATGAACTTTATCTTCAACCCCTACACAAATGATTTCGTCTTGGTGTATCTCGATGATATTTTGGTCTTCTCCAAGAACAAGCGTGATCATGCCAAACATTTGCGATTGGTGCTCGACAAGCTCGAGAGAGCATCAATTCTATGCGAAGTTTTCCAAATGTGAGTTCGGCTTGATGAAGTTCTTTATCTTGGTCATATCATCTCAGCCAAGGGCATCGCTGTTAATCCCGAGAAGGTGTCTTGATTCTGAATTGGGAACCTCCTCGAATGTCAAGCAGCTCCATGATTTTCTCGGTCTTGCAAGCTATTGTCGAAGATTCGTTGAGAACTTCTCCAAGATTGCAAAGCCTCTTTCCAACCTCCTCCAGAAGCATGTCAAGTATGTTTGGACGCCTGAGTGTGATGTCGCTTTCAATACCCTCAAAGAGAAGCTAGTTACAGCTCCTGTCTTGACTCCTCCTGATGAATCCAAGCCATTCGAAGTTTTCTGTGATGCTTCCTTGCAAGGTCTCGGTGCTGTGTTAATGCAAGAGAAGAAGGTTGTGGCCTATACCTCTCGCCAGTTGAAGCCCAACGAAAAGAACTACCCCACTCACGATCTCGAGTTGGCGGCAGTTGTCCATGCATTGATAACATGGAGACATCTCTTGTTGGGAAGGAAAGTGGACATTTTCACCGATCACAAGAGTCTCAAGTATATCTTCACTCAACCAAACCTCAACCTCAAGCAAACTCGATGGGTCGAAATGATTCAAGAGTACAATCCAAGTATTGAATATACTCCTGGCAAGGCGAATGTGATTGCAGATGCTCTAAGCGTAAAGGCTTATTGCAATGTCTAATTCTCAAGCCCTTCCAACCGGATCTTTGTGAAGCTTTCCGCAAGCTGAATCTTCAAGTTGTTCCTCAAGGCTTTCTTGCCAACCTCATAGTCTCTCCTACTTTGGAAGATCAAATTTGTGAGGCACAACTCCTGGATGCCATGGTGAAGAAGGTGAAACGTGGTATTGACAAGGGCATTTCCAAATACAAGTGCTATCGCTTGGATGACAAAGACACTCTTTTCTTTGAGGATCGTATTGTGGTTCCTAAAGGCGATCTGAGAAAAGTCATCATGAATGAGGCACACAATTCCCTCCTATCAATTCATCCTGGAAGTACGAAGATGTACCATGACCTCAAGCACTCGTATTGGTGGACTCGAATGAAGCGAGAAATTGCTCAATTCGTGAATGAATGTGATGTCTGCGTAAGGGTGAAAGCAGAACACCAAAGACCAGCTGGTCTCCTCCAACCTCTTGCTATTCCGAATGGAAGTTTGATCATATCGAGATGGACTTCGTGACTGGTTTTCCTAAGTCCAAGCGTGGAAATGATGCTATCTTCGTTGTCATTGACAAGCTTACTAAAGTGGCTCATTTTCTTCCCACAAAGAATCTATCACAGCAGCTCACCGGCGAGCTATACACCTCGAATTGTCTCCTTGCACGGTATTCCTCAATTGATCTCTTCGCACCGTGGAAGCATCTTCACTTCTAAGTTCGGGACTCCTTTCAGAAGGCCATGGGCACCAACATTCATTTCAGCACAGCTTTTCATCCTCAAACTAGTGGCCAAGTCGAGCGAGTCAATCAAATCCTTGAAGATATGCTCAGGGCTTGTGTCATTTCCTTTGGCATGAAGTGGGAAGAGTGTCTTCCATATGCCGAGTTCTCCTACAACAACAGCTTCCAGCGAGTTCGGCAAGGCCCCATTCGAAATTCTCTATGGCAGAAAGTGCCGTACTCCTCTCAATTGGTCCGAGACAGGTGAACGCCAACTTCTTGGCAACGACTTGATCACAGAAGCCGAAGAAATGTGCAAAGTCGTTCGTGAGAATCTTAAAGCCGCGCAATCGCGCCAGAAGGGCTATTATGATGACAAGCACCGTGATGTGGCTTTTGAAATCGGAGACCATGTCTACCTCCGTGTCTCTCCAATGAAAGGTACTCGTCGCTTCGGTATCAAAGGGAAGCTTGCCCCTAGATACGTGGGTCCTTTCAAGATCATTGGCAAAAGAGGCGATCTCGCCTATCAACTCGAGCTTCCATCCAACTTTGCAAACGTGCACGATGTGTTTCACGTGTCACAGCTCCGCAAGTGCTTCAAGATTCCTGAGCGCACTATCAACTTTGAAGAAATTGACCTCCAAGAAGACCTCTCTTATCATGAGCACCCCGTTGCTATTCTTGAAGAAACCGAGCGCAAGACTCGCAACAAGTCAATCAAATTCCTGAAAGTAAAGTGGTCACACCATTCCGACCGAGAAGCCACCTGGGAGCGCGAGGATCACCTCCGTTCGAATATCCGGAGTTCTTTCACCCTAGATCTCGGGGCGAGATCCTCTTGTAGTGGTGGAGTGTTGTAACACCCCGGATGTAACTTTCCATATTTGTAACTCCAACTCTTGCCATTTTCGGATATGTGCTATGATATTCCCTCCGTGGTTGGGTTTTGTTTTCGTTTTGCATTTTGTTCATGTCATGCATCTCATATCATGTCATCATGTGCATCTCATTTGCATACGTGTTCGTCTCATGCATCCGAGCATTTTCCCCGTGGCTCCGTTTTGGGCGTATAATATGTCAAATTGTTCGCCTCGAAGAGTACATCATTTCATTCCATTGCATCATTTGCATTTGAGCTCATCTTGATGCCCGAAATGCTGTTGGAAGATGGCTTCAGATCGTTAGTTCCAGAATCTTATCAGCTCGAGCTCTTTTGTCATTTTTGCCATGAATTATGTGTGCACCCTATGAACTTGAGCCCTACATGTGTGTTAAACTTTGCAATGCCATCTTTCCAGGGGTGTTTGCCATGTATTTTTGTGAGTTATGTGTTGACTAGAACAAGCATGCAAAGTAGGGATGATGATGTTGCTGATTTCAGGAACTTAGTATTTTCACTAAGTCTTGTCCTGCTGTTATTTTTATGCCATATGTTCATGTTGTTACAGAGAGATCCATGCCCTTTTTGAGTATGATCAGTAAGGGTGTTTTGAACATATGGATGTGCTCTATCCATCCATGCCTTTGTTGGCATTTATGGAGTTGTCTAGCATGTCATTTTCGTGCTCTACTTTTGCTTGAAAATGTTTCCTGGCAGATTGTTTGCATGAGATTCAATTTTCACGAGGTCGTTGTAGTTGATCCGTGTATGCTATGATGTTGTTCTTGCCATTTATAGCTTCTATGCCATGTCTTCTTGATGGGGGTATGCTTAGTTTGTCATGAGATGCTCTGTAGTGAGTGCGTCGAGCTCACGAACATGCCTACTCGTTATCTGTTTTTGCCATGCCCAGTTTTTCTGCTAAGTCTGAAATCTGTAATAAAACTTGCAATGTTTACATGGGTGCCATCATTTCTTAAGGTCCTTTTTGGCTTATGGTCAGTAAGGGACTATTGATATATGCTTTGAGTAGAATCATGTCATGCCTTGTTTTGCTATTATAAGTTCCTGTAGCATGTTGTTTGCTTGCTCTAAACATGCCTTCCTGATGTTAATTCCTGGCATGTTAGTATTTTCACTAAGTCTGTGAACCTGATATTTTTAGCACTTTCACCATGCTTGTTTGAACATGTTATGATGTGATTTAGCCGTAGCTCAGTGTTCCTCTCTTGTTAAGCATCTCCTGTAGTTCGCTGCCATATGCTTTGTTTTTATGTTGGGGTGCTGTAGCATAGTTTCGTGTTGCGTGCTAAGTAGCATCGGGCTGTTAAACGCAGATTTGCGTCATTCTTGTTTTGCTTGTCATTTGCAAACCGTACATCCGATTCCGGTGATCTTTATATCGATTTCAACCGAAATCACCCCATCTTTCCAGCGGCATACTTGGTTTGCCAAGTTGATGCCCGGTTCATCATTTTCCTTCCGGAGCACACATATGCATTGCATATCACATCTCGCATCGCATGTCATGTTTTGCATCATATTGCTTGTGCATTGTTCCTTGTTTGATTGTGGTTCCGTTGCTTGTGTTCTTGCTTTGGGTAGAGCCGGGAGACGAGTACGTGAACGAGGAACCTATTGAGAACACCTACGAGGATCAAGTCTTCGACAACTCTGAGAACCTTACAGGCAAGATGACCATACCTTCGAAATCACTTCTATCTTTGCTTGCTAGATGCTCGCTCTTTTGCTATGCCTATGCTGCGATACCTACCACTTGATATATCATGCCACCCATGTTGCCATGTCAAACCTCTAACCACCCATGTCCTAGCAAACCGTTGATTGGCTATGTCACCGCTTTGCTCAACCCCTCTTATAGCGTTGCTAGTTGCAGGTGAAGATGAAGTTTGTTCCTTGTTGGAACACGGATATTTTGGGATATCACAATATCTATTGTCTTAATTAATGCATCTATATACTTGGTAAAGGGTGGAAGGCTCGGCCTTATGCCTGGTGATTTGTTCCACTCTTGCCACCCTAGTTTCCGTCATACCGGTGTTATGTTCCTTGATTTTGCGTTCCTTACGCGGTCGGGTGATTTATGGGACCCCCTTGACAGTTCGCTTTGAATAAAACTCTTCCAGCAAGGCCCAACCTTGGTTTTACCATTTGCCACCTACACCCCTTTTTCCCTTGGGTTTTCGCGAGCCCGAGGGTCATCTTAAATTTTAGCCCCCCCCCCGGGCCAGTGCTCGTCGTGAGTGTTGGTCCAACCTGTCAGCCGCCGGTGGCCACCAGGGGCAACTCTGGGATGGCCTATCGGAAGTTTGGACAATCTGGTGTGCCCTGAGAAAGAGATATGTGCAGCTCCTATCGGGATTTGTCGGCACATTCGGAAGGCTTTGCTGGTCTTGTTTTACCATTGTCGAAATGTCTTGATGTACCGGGATACCGAGTCTGATCGGAGTGTCTTGGGTGAAGGTTTATTCCTTCGTTGATCGCGAGAGCTTGTTATGGGCTAAGTTGGGACACCCCTGCAGGGTATTATCTTTCGAAAGCCGTGCCCGCGGTTATGAGGCAGATGGGAATTTGTTAATGTCCGGTTGTAGAAAACCCGAAGTTGACCTTAATTAAAACACATCAACCGTGTATGTAACCGTGATGGTCTCTTCTCGGCGGAGTCCGGGAAGTGAACACGGTGTTGGAGTTATGCTTGACGTAAGTAGTCAGGATCACTTCTTGATCGCTAATAGCTTCACGACCGCGCCTTGCTTCTTTTCTCGCTCTCTTTTGCGATGTAGCCACCATGTATGCTAGTCGCTTGATGCAGCCCCTCCTTTTTACACCAGCCTTCCCTTAAGCTTAAATAATCTTGATCTCATGGTGTGAGATTCTCGAGTCCCGTGGCTCATGATTCTACCAAACAGATGCACGAGTATCGGTGATGCCAGCGCTGATGGCGCAACTGAGCTGAAGTGGGAATTTGATGAGGCCCTTGGTCGATACTATGTTTCATTTCCAGACGATTAGTAGTGGAGCCCAGTTGGGGCGATCAGGGATTTGTGTTGCATGTGGGGTATTCTTCTTTTATTTTGGTTCCGTAGTCGGACCTTGAGTGTAAACTGAATGATGGGTGTTTATTTATGTATTGTGTGAAGTGGCGACTGTAAGCCAACTATGTATCTCTTTCCCTTATGTATTACATGGATTGTGTGAAGATTACCTCACTTGCGACATTGCTTTCAATGCGGTTATGCCTCTAAGTCGTGCTTCGACACATGGGAGATATAGCCGCATCGAGGGCGTTACAGGCTCATTTTCTACTACGGCCTGGATTTCCATGATCTGGCCCCGAATTTCATCCTCAACATCTCGGCGTTTATCGTTGTGTGCGAGGCCTTCCTCTACATCCAACCCCACTTCGGCTTATGGCTAAAGACTTTCGATGTCAAGCCGAAGGTTGTGGGCGGCAGCCAAGCGGAGTGCGGAGGCGCCATGGTGGGCAAGATGCCCAACGTCACCTGGCTCGAGGGCGCCTTCGTGGAAACCATCAAAGGGTGGCAAGCGGGGTGGTTCTACATCACCGAGCAGCATCACCGAGCAGCGACCCCCGAATTCAGATCTGGCATCCCCATGCGGCTCACCTCCTGGAAAGAGAAGGGCCTGTTGTGGGGCGATTCGGAGGAGCTGACCGGACTCCAATCTTGTCTCCAAACCATGGTGAACAAGAAGCTAAAGCTTGTCAACGTAGTCCAGGTCATGCTCATCCGCCGGATTCTCCCGTGCCAACAGCGGGACTTCAACTTGTGGGAGTTCGATCCGGCACTGCACCAGACCTTGAGCAGGCTCTTCGACACTACGTACGAAGAGGCCTGGAGGGTGCTGTACAAGGGCGCCGAGGCTCCCGCATCCGCTACCAAAGATCGCGGATTCAGCTCGCAGCGTCCAGCTGGCAAGGTAAGCTATATTGTCCTTTACGGGACACTTGCTTTCCATAGTTTGACTCTATGTGGGATCTAAACTCCCAATACCTTTAACAGGCCTGGCAACAGACATCAGGGCAGGTTAACTGTTTGGCGCCCCTTCCAGAAGACCCGGCGGATGCCCGTTTGACAGGGCTGCTGGTCCCGACGCCTTACGTGGGGCCGGAGAAGAAGGCCAAGAAGAAGACCATGGGAACTCGGAGGAGTTCCCGGCGCCAGCTGTTATCGGACTCATCGTCCGATGACTCTGAGGCGGACTCCTCCCACGAGGAAGAGGAGGAGAAGAAAGAGGCATCTCCCCCAGCGGTGGGAGAGAAGAAGAGAAAGGCTTCCCCAACGGGGGAGGCCGAAGGGTCCAAGAAGGGAAGGACCCTTCCTCCGGACTGTTCCACCAACGCCATCGACGGCGACGAGGAGTGGCCCTCAACGGCCAAGCCCCTGGCGAGATCGTAAGTGTCCGGATTTCCAGAATAGCTTATGATTTTTCCTTTTGTCGCATAGCGTCCTCTAATGCCGAACAAAACCATATAGCCCGCCCAAGGATGATCTCCCCGCTTCGTTCAGCGGGTCCCTGGGTTCATCGGATGTGAATAGTACTTCACTTCCGACCGCCTCCTCCCCTCGTGACGCAGACAGCACCGAGGCGTGGTCCCAGAAGGGGACCGGCCAGGAGGAGGAGACCCCGGAGGTGCCGCAGGGCAACCTCCCGGACTTTGGGCTGGACTCCGTGCCAGAACCTTTGGTGGTTCCGGAGTCCGGCGGGCGGCCCCTTCATAAGAAGGGCGAGACGGCGACGCCGGTGACCTCCGTCCGACCGGAGGCGCCGGATAACTTGCTGGAAGCGCTCAACGGCGCTTCCATCGAAGAGGAACACCGCACTGTTATGAGTGCGGTGATTCAGAAAGTTCAGTCCGCCAAGAGCGGGTTGACCGAAGCCTGCAGCAGCCTTCTAACAGGCTTTGAGGTAAGGATTTTAAGATATGCAAAAATGTACCGCATAGACCGTAGCCCCTGATGCTCAGTTCGGTGTTAGGAAAGAAAAGCCGAGCTGAGGATCTAAAAAGATATACGCAGGAGTCTAACACAAATATGTCAATATGGGAATGCAGGCTGCGCTGCTGACCTCTGCCACACTTACTGTAGAGGTTAATGCCTTAAAGAAGAGCCTCGAGTGGTCCGAGAGCGAGCTCGGCCGTGCCAAGAAGCAGCTCGAGGACAAGGAAGGTAAGTAGCACCTTATTAAAGTTGTACCTTGTAAAAAAGGATTTGGTTGCAAAAAAATGACAGGAATAACGTGGGTATTGCAGGGACCACGAACGAGGTGGCGACCCTGAAGGAGGCGGTGTCCGCGGCCGAACGCAATGCGGCTGCGAAGTGCACCGAGCAAGAGAAGCAGGAGGCGCGGGTGGCAGAGGTGCGGCAAGAGCTCCAGGTTCTCGTGGAAAAGCACGAGAATTTGGAGCGTGACTCGAAGACTCGAGAGTCGGAGCTCGCGTCCGCTCTTGAGAGTGCCAAAACTGCTAAGGCCGAAGCCCAAAAGGCCCTCCAGGAAATCGAGGCGGTGAAGAAGATAGCGGCGGGTAAGGCATTCTTCATGCAAAGCAAGCATGTAAAAGTGAATTGCCTGTTACTTACCCGAATTCGGAGCTCTCGAGGAGCGTTCACAGATCTGCCCCGCAGCGTGTTTGATGCTGCCGCATTCTATAGAGCCGAGGAGGGGAGCTCGATGGAGTAGGTGTTCTGGTCTCGATATCGAGGCGGACATCCGTGCCGAGCGACCAGTGAAGCAGCTGGTCGAGCTCCACAAGGTGGCGAACAGGCCATGAAGGGCCTTATAGTTCGGCCGTGGCCCAAAGAAGCCATGCACAGGAGCTACTTGATCCAGTGCGGCGGCTGGTGGGCGCTTTGTCCATGGGTTGACGTCATCGAGCACTCCGCCTGTATTGAAGGTGCCCGTCGGGCCCTTGCCCGCGCCAAGGTGCACTGGGGCAAGATGGACGCCGAGAAGCTTGTGACGGACGCGCCACCGCCGGGCAAGGAGTATCGCATGCCCGAGATGTATTATAAGGGTGTCCTGAAGGGTGCCCGCATTATTGCGGGTGAGTGCTCCAAAGATGTAATTTTTGAGTAGATTCGCATTTTGTTATCCTGTGCGCTGAAAATTTTGTTCATATGTGCTAAGCAACGCTTGTTAATTTAAAATATTACCTTCTGTGCGGCCGTTTATCAAATCTGAGAGATGGCAAGTCGTTGGCTTCGGCCCCCATGCCACGAGTGCTGGGGTGTTCGGGATAAACTTGAGCGCTCTTGTTCCCATTGTTGGGTCCTTCTAGGGAGGCGCTCAACACAACGAATGAGGCAACCGGACTTATAATGCTTAAACACTCTCACTTAGCCATAGAATTCTATAATTTTAATTTCGGCAAAGCCCCTGGTATTCGGAAGGCCGAATTCGGGGCGCTATCCACGCCTGGGCCGGACAAGGCCGATTCCTCGCTCTAAGCGGCATAAGTCTTTAGGGACTCGAAAAAACCTCTCGAACAGCGACCGGCTCTCGCCCCATCATGACGGTCAGTTTTAGTTTTCTCCACTGAGGTACTCACCCAGCTCAACTAGGGCACAATCGCAGTGGTTCTCCCAGCGCTACCTTAGCCGATATAACGGAACGTAAGGTACCAAAACATGGGAGCCGGGCAAACCCAACTATTGACCCAAGACATGATTCGGAGTCGATGCATATAATGCTATAAGTTCGGGGTGCCACACTTGTGAAAGTGTTCGGACTTATCACACCATAATTTGGGGAACTTAAGCCCCTGGTGTATTTAGCCGTACCAAAGCGTACAGATGCAACATGTCATAAGTGAGCATATGTATAAAAAAGGAATGCAATGATAGGAAAAAAGAGATGCATTGTTTATTCAAAAAATACTGCAATGAGTGTAGAACGATATAAATAGTGCAATAAGCAAGGGGTGGGACTATTTAACATGTCCCCCTCCAGGGGTAGGCTGCGGAATGGTGTATAAAACAGGTATAATGCTCGGAATAGAGACCACCTGGATACTCGTCGTAGCTTTTCTGCTTCCCTGGCTGTTGCCGTGAGTTCGGCAGGTCTACTGCCGGACAGGGCTTCTGGGAAAAGAAGTCCTGAAGATAAGGAAAAAAGAAGAAAGAAAATGATGACCTATTTGGGAGCCCCCGGTGTGGTTGAGCCGCACTCTAGGCCTGCCGTGGTCGTGCCCCTCCCCCTATGCCCATGGTATCTCCAGAGCGTAGTGATGTATGCGTAGTACTGGTCTTGAAGTTTTGCGAGGGCTGGGGTTGGGGCCGTATTGCTACGCGTGCTCGAAACGTGCCAGGTGGTCTTGTTGTAGGTTACTCCGGGCGTGCTTGGCGGTGTCTGGTTGCTTAATAGCCAGACTCGAGAATTGCCTTAAGAGGCTACTCTATACTTCCGCCGCGAGAGCCGCTGTATGCTCCTCCATTCGGAGAGAGCGTTCGGTGTTTCCGTTGACCGTGATGACTCCTCGAGGGCCTGGCATCTTGAGCTTGAGGTATGCGTAGTGCGGCACCGCGTTGAACTTTGCAAATGCGGTTCCTCCGAGCAGTGCATGATAGCCGCTGCAGAACGGGACTATGTCAAAGATTAACTCCTCGCTTCGGAAGTTATCCGGGGATCCTAAGACCACTTCAAGTGTAACTGAGCCTGTACAATTGGCCTCTACACCTGGTATGACGCCTTTGAAGGTCGTTTTTGTGGGTTTAATCCTTGAGGGGTCTATGCCCATCTTGTGCATTGTATCCTGATAAAGAAGGTTCAGGGTGCTGCCGCCGTCCATCAGGACTCTAGTGAGGTGAAATCTGTCGACGATTGGGTCTAGAACCAATGCGGCGAATCCGCCGTGGCGGATACTCGTGAGGTGGTCCATTCGATCAAAATTGATCGGGCAGGAGGACCACGGATTGAACTTTTGGGCGACTGGCTCCATCGCGTATACGTCCCTGAGCACACGCTTCCGCTCCCTTTTGGGTATGTGGGTTGCGTATATCATGTTCACCGTCCGCACTTGTGGGGGGAATCCCTTCTGTCCTCTATTGTTCGGTGGCCGTGTCTCTTCCTCTTCGTCGCTATGCAGCCCCTTGTCATTGCCTTTAGCGATTAACTTGCCTGCCTGCTTGAACACCCAATAATCTCTGTTGGTGTGATTAGCTGGCTTTTCGAGGGTGCCGTGTATCTGGCACGAGCGATCGAGTATCCGGTCCAAATTGGACGGGCCTGGAGTAGTTCTTTTGAATGGCTTTTTCCACTGACCGGGTTTAGAGCCTCTGAATCCGGCGTTGACTGTCGTATCTTCAGTATTATCGCCGTTAATGCGGCGTTTGTTCTTATTGCGACGCGACCTGCCATTGCTGTCCTTGGTATCCGGACTACCAGAATTTTTGGTGAGGTTGTTACTGCGAGCTAGCCAGCTGTCTTCTCCCGCACAGAAGCGGGTCATGAGTGATGTGAGGGCTGCCATGGATTTCGGCTTTTCCTGTCCTAGGTGCCGGGCAAGCCACTCATCGTGGATGTTACGTTTGAAGGCTACAAGGGCCTCTGCATCCGGACAGTTGACAATTTGATTTTTCTTGGTTAAGAACCGTGTCCAGAATTGCCTGGCCGATTCGTCTGGCTGCTGAATTATGTGGCTTAGGTCATCTGCGTCTGGTGGTCGCACATACGTGCCCTGGAAGTTATCAAGGAATGCAGCTTCTAGGTCCTCCCAACACCCAATTGATTCTGCTGGCAAGCTGTTGAGCCAATGCCGAGCTGGTCCTTTAAGCTTGAGTGGAAGGTATTTGATGGCGTGAAGGTCATCACCGCGGGCCATATGGATGTGAAGGAGATAGTCTTCGATCCAAACCGCGGGATCTATTGTGCCATCGTAGGATTCAATGTTCACGGGTTTGAACCCTTCGGGGATTTGATGATCCATTACTTCATCTGTGAAGCATAGTGGGTGTGCGACGCCTCTGTATTGGGCTATATCACGACGTAGCTCAAGCGAGCTTTGTCTACTGTGTTCGGCCCGGCCGGAGTTGTTGTATCCAGCGCGACGGTTGTCGTCGCGTATCGTGGTGCGCCCACGTGATCCGTAGATCGATCTTGATTGTCTTGCCTTATCCTCCAATATGTCTCGCAAGTCCGGCGCACTTCCCCGTGGCTTTGTACTTTTTGAGTGACGCCGGGGTGCGGCTTTAGTGGAGGGCCTAAAGGCCTCTCTGTCGCGGCCACAAGGTGGCCGGTCGGCCGTATTGTGCGCTGGTGATATAGGTTTATGTGCTTCCTCCTCTAATCGGGGCAGCAGTTTGCGTTTGGGGTAACTTTTGGAGGGGCGTTCAAGTTCATATTCTTCGGCCGCAAGGACTTCAGTCCATCTGTCGGCTAGCAGGTCTTGGTCAGCTTTAAGTTGCTGCTGCTTTTTCTTGAGGCTGCTTGCCGTGGCCATAAGCCTGCGCTTGAAACACTCTTGTTCGATGGGATCCTCAGGCACGACAAATTCGTCATCGTTGAGGCTTGCCTCGTCTCCGGAGGGAGGCATGTAATTATCATCCTCTACCTCTTCGCCTGCCGCTCTCTCACGAGGGCTGCCATCTCCGTCCTCCTGTGCTGAATCTTGTTGGAGGGGGTTGTCTTCGGCACTATCCGAGGTGTTATTATCTCCGGTGCCGGAATCTCCATTCTTGCTGTGGCGGGATTTAGAGTGGCGTCGCTGACGCCGACGCTTAGGCTGTTTCTTGGAGGGGTCATCCTCCGCTGTTCCATCGCCATCCCCATCCTTTGGGATGTCCACCATGTATATGTCATATGACGAGGTGGCTTTCCAGTGCCCCGTAGGCACTGGTTCTTGGTCGTCTCCGCCATCGTCGTCCATACCGTCGATATCTTCGGAGTCGAAGTCTAGCATGTCGGTTAAGTCATCGACAGTGGCTGCAAAGTGGGTGGTGGGTGGGCCTTGAATTTCTTCGTTGTCCGCATCCCAACCGTCCTGACCATAATCCGGCCAGGGCTCTCCTGATAAAGAGAGATACTTTAGCGAATTCAGGATGTCGCCAAAAGGCGAGTGCTGAAAGATGTCCGCAGCGGTGAACTCCGTGATCGGCGCCCAATCGGATTCGATTGGCAGGGGCGCAGAAGGTTCGGGGTCCGGAGAGGAGTCCGGCACCTTGGAGTCACGAGCTTCATGAGGGACAGGTCGGTATTCGGCTCCATCGCCGTAGAGGTAGCAGCCCCCGAGGTGGTGTCCAACCACCCATCCTCGATTGGTGCCGTCTACTCCAAACCAAGGGTCGGAGCGGACTCTTGTGCGGCCTCCAGGGCACTGTCCAGCAGCAGAGCTAAATCATGCCCATCGAGACAGTGCGACACGCCTTGTTGTGGCTCAAATCCGTCAAAGATCAAGTCTCAGCGGATGTCGGCCATAAAGTTCAAACTTCCGAATCTGACCGGATGGCCAGGGGCGTAGCTTTCGATCTGCTCCAGATGGCCAAGTGAATTGGCCCGCAGTGCGAAGCCGCCGATCTGTCCGGGGAGAAAAGTCTCACCCTGGACCGCGTTGTTGTTGATGATCGAAGGAGCCATCGGGCCTATAGGTGACGACACAGAGGAACTCTCAATGAAAGCACCAATGTCGGTGTCAAAACCGGCAGATCTCGGGTAGGGGGTCCCGAACTATGCATCTAGGCGGATGGTAACAGGAGACAAGGGACACGATGTTTTTACCCAGGTTCGGACCCTCACGGTGGAGGTAAAACCCTACTCCTGCTTGATTGATATTGATAATATGGGTAGTACAAGAGTAGATCTACCACGAGATCAAGGAAGCTAAACCCTAGAAGCTAGCCTATGGTATGATTGTTGTTCGTCCTATGGACTAAAACCCTCCAGTTTATATAGACACCAGAGAGGGCTAGGGTTACACAGAGTCGGTTACAATGGTAGGAAATCTACATATCCGTATCGCCAAGCTTGCCTTCCACGCCAAGGAAAGTCCCATCCGGACACGGGACGAAGTCTTCAATCTTGTATCTTCATAGTCTTGGAGTCCAGCCAATGATGATAGTTCGGCTATCCGGACACCCCCTAGTCCAGGACTCCCTCACCGACCATCACTCCGAGAGAAGTTATCACTCCGACTCCGAATATACTCAAGATGAAGGTGTTGCCGGTCTAGCACTTGTGTCAACCAACTCCTATGACATATTTGACTCACCAAATGAAGGAATTGGAAGATGCTTCATGGCTAAAGACCCAAAGGTATCACACCCCGAGTATGTTGATTTCAATAGTGATGAAGATGACTTGTTAGGTGATGATGATTTACTTGTTGACAACTCTAGTGATGAATACTATGATGAAACATCAATTAATCATGCTAATCAAGATAAAACGAATGACAATGATAAGGAGAAGATTGAGCGTCTAACTAAAGAACTAAACACTCTTAAGTTAGCTCATGAAACTACCTTGGAAGATCATCGAGAACTTTTAAAGACTCATGAGAAGTTACGCTTTGAAAAGCTCAACCTTGAGCAAGCGCATGAGTTTTTAAAGGCAATCAATGATGATCTTTGCAATAAAAGTTCCTCTTACATTGCCAAGCGTTTACTCTTATCTACTTACATGCCTCAATTAAAATCTAGCAACAAGAGTAAGAAAGATTCTTCTTCTAGTAGTAACAATAATCATGCTAAATCTTGTGTTGTTGCTTCTAGTAGTTCTCTTGATTCCACTAATGATTCTCTTAGCCAAGTTACACTTGAGCAAGAAAATAGCTTATTGAAGGGAATTATAGAGAAAGGTGTTTACAAGAGCCTTGCCGGAAGTAAGCAATTTGAGGAAATTGTACGCAAGCAAGGAAGGCATCGGAAGAATCAAGGTGTTGATTTTGAACGAAAGTTCAATGCCAATGGAATTGAGTGGGAAGAAGATCAATACCCCAAGACTAAGTTTGTTCCTCAACAAGAGAAGTATGATCCTACTTCTTTCCAAGGTGCACAAGCTCAAGATGATCTTCCACCACAAGACCACAAGCAAAAAGGCAAGGACAAGCTTCAAGAGGAGATTGATGCATTTGAAGAAGCTCCCAAGGCCTTGGTCAAGTGGGTTCCCAAGACTACATCAAGTTCTACTTCATCAAGTTCTACTACAACCCCAAGGATTCCCATCAAGATGATGTGGATACCAAAGAAGAATAACTAGAGAGTTCTTGAGGGTGACTCCGCCAACACACTTCACTCATATCATATTGGCAAGGACAAGTGCAATCAACTTCCACAATCTTGCACTAGTTCAAGGAGTCACAAATCCTCTTGTTGGTAAGACAAGGGACAAGGTAACCTAATGCCTTCATGGACATTATTTTGTGTGTGCATCACTCTATGTCTATGGATATCCTTGTTTGTTCCTTGTGGGACTAACCCGTGTAGGTATTGAAAGTGCAACTCACTCCAATGGATAGCCCGGAAAGATCTACATCAATGTTGAGCACCCACATCTCAACACCTACATGAAGTCATCATCGACAAAACCCAAGGTTAGTTCATCCCTCTTAGGGGGTATATCACATCTAGGGGGAGCTTTACTCTAAGAATTGAGCTAAAGCAACTCTAATGGTGTGAACACAACAATGCTTTATGTAAAAGTGATAACCCCACTTGTGCTTAAATGATGAGTATGACCTATGATCAAATGTTCTCATTTGACTCCTATGTCAATATACTCATATATAGATGACCTAGTCATCGCAAATTGCTTGATAGATGCTAGAATGATTGTGCATTCTTTGTCACATATTTCATTTGCCATTTTATTGTGTGAGCATTTTGGTTGCATATTTTACTCATTCGAGGACATCCACTTGTTGTTTTGATTGTTTGGCTCTTTTTCTTTTGCGAAGTGGATGGACAAGAATGCCTAAGAACCATCTCTAGCTATCTATGCTTTTCTCGTCTCAAACTCTATTCATGCTACATCACAAAGTTTGATCAAGTCAGATTTGAACCACTCTGTGTGAGGAGCACTCGGAGTCCCCGATTCGTCATAGACTTAAACTTCCAAGACCTCTTTGTGCATTTCGGTCTGACCGAGACATCCATTTCGGTCACACCGATTTCACTAAGTTGATCTAGGTTTTGATCTCGGTGCAACTGATTTGTCGGTCACACCGAGTTGCAGCAACCGCTTGCGATTCTGCAATCTCGGTGCCACCAAGTTGTTCCACTCGGTCACACCGACCGGGTTGGGATATAAATACCCATGGGTGAGATTTTGGAAAATACTTCAAAACCCCTCAGCCCGCGCGTGTCCTGCTCTGCCTCCTTGGGTCTCCGGATCGCTTCCTCACCGCCAGCGACCTATCGCCGCTGGTTTCTATCACCGTAGATGGAATCTGCCCTGCCGTCGCTGTAGCGAACACCCGCCGAACAAGGGTATGTGTTCGACCCCTTGTGTTGTGCTTTAACTCTGATTCCTAGCACGAGGACAATGCCATGATTCTTGCCACGAATGAGATCAATCTATCCAGCTAAATCTTCCTTAGGCCTAGTTTGATTCAAAAATTTTAGGGTTAGCTCTCCATAGAACTCATCTCGGACCGACCGAATCATAGAAATCGGTCTCACCGATTCGGCTTAGGCCATTGCACATGCGCTTTTCGGTCTGACCAAAAACTGCAAATCGGTGTGACCGAGATCAAAATTCTGTTAAACCCTAGCAATCTCGGTGCCACAAAACTGCGACTCGGTCTGACCGAGTTCACTAGTTTAGGTTCCAAGTGTTGCTTCGGTATCACCGAGTTTGTAAATTCGGTAGCTCCGAGATCATTTCTGTAGAGAACTAAAACTAAGTTTTTTGACTCATTTGTTTTGCAAAACCTCTGTACTTTGTGATGCTCATCTACTCTACCTTATCTATAATCTATTCACAGGGTTTGCTGTCAGTTGCCTGCCAAGATGTCTGACCAAAGTGACAGCCAGAACAGATCTGAACAGCAAGAGCATTTGAGTGAGGGCACTAGCCCTCAAGCAGCTATGATGAGGGCAGCAGGAGCACACCTAGTAACTTGCCCAAGGCAACCACTATAGCAAGGAAGAAGAGAACCTCAGATTCTGAAGATGAAGATTATGTTGCAGCTGAAGATGAGGCCATCTCAAAGAAGAGAGTGGTGAAGAAGGAGTTTGGCACTGCTGCATCCACTAAGCCTGGCATGAACAAGAAGGCACCAGCTAGGAGAATCCCAACCTCCAAGCCAAGAAAGGTTGCCACAGGATAAACTATGAAGTTTACAATTGAATCTGGTGAAGGAGAGGCAGCTGGGGAGGACAAGAAGAAGAAGAGGGCAAGAAACACTACAACTAAAGTTCTTGGAAAGTCAACTATGGTGAGAGATCCATCTTCTAATGAAGAGGAAGAGGATGCTGCTCCAGCACCTAAGGCACAAAAGCTCATGGGAGATGCAATCAAGTCAGGGGCTGCTCCTAAGCCCAAACCTGCTCCCAAAGCTGCTGCTCCAGCCACCAAGTCTGCACCCAAGAGGAGCACAAGAAACATCCCTACTGAGGAGAAGAACAAGGCCCCAGTGCCTGAAGCTGAAGAAGAAGAAGCTGAAGCCCAAGTGCTAAGAAAGCTCAAACCAAAGATCCCAGACCACAATGACAAACATTCAGTGGCAGAGGACCTGAGCATCAGGAAGGATGAAGGTCTAAGACTTTGGAGGAAAAATGGCCCTTATGTTGTGAGAAGGAGAACTGTTGTGAATTACAGGTTCCACACTAAGGAATATCAAGACTTTTATGAGACCATTCTGCTTGACAAGAAGCCAATAGTCTATGATATGAGATGGGTTGACTGGACCTACATCAGAGAGAATGAAGATCACTTTCCAGGTGTCTATGATAGCTTCAAGGCTTGTGGAGTGGACAAGTTTGTTGGCCAGAAGCTCACTAAGTGGAATGATGAGCTGATCATGCAATTCTACTCCACTGTTCACTTCTATCCCGATGGTAGGATTATTTGGATGTCAGAAGGTACTAGGTACCAATCCACTGTTGATGAATGGGCCAAGTTGATAAATGCCCCAGCATCTCATGAAGATGACTAGGATGTGTATGCCAAGAACAAGAAAGACCAAAACTCAATGGCAAGTATGTACAAGGAAATTCTTGATGATGCCCTGGAAACACATAAGTTGGGCTCAATAAAGTTTATGTTGTCTGGTTTGCCTACAATCAACACTATCCTAAGGCATACCCTTTTTCCCAAGTCTAGAGAACACAGAATGATAAGAGGACACTCCATCAACTTGCTGCACATTTTTGATGTTCCTCAGAAGTTCAAGGTGACGAGTCTGATTGTGGAAACAATCAAGACGACAGCTGCAGATCAGAAGAGGTCTTGTGGGTATGCTCCACAGATTCAGGTGCTCATCAACTCAAAGATGGGCACAGGCACTTATTTGTTGGACAAGGAGCATTTACCTCTCGAGCCAGATTTTGAGGATAACACTGTGGTCATGGATGATAAAGATCCTTCATGAGTGCAAGCACATGAGAAGAGAGAAAAGGCAACGGCAGAGAAAGCTGCAAAGATGCCAAGTGCTGAAGAGGCATCTCAGGTGTTCCTAAAGAGCAAACAAGATCAACTTGGATATATGATCCAATCCACCTTGAGGATTGAGAAGGGCTTGGCCACCCTGACTCAAAATTAGGAGAGTTTGGATAGAATCATTGAGCAGAAGTTCTATGATCTTGATGTCAAAGTAACTGAGATTCAGTCAGTAGTAGAGCAGCTCCAGGAGGAAGCCGAGGAGAAGAAGGGAAAGACAACAACAGATGTTTTTCAGCGAGTGCATGTGCCAAGAGGTCGGAGGTCTGATGCAGTGCCTGTTCCTGATACTAGAGCAACCACTTCTGCACCAGCAGCCACAACTTCAGTGCCACCTCCAGCAACCACTCCACCAGCTCCAGCTACATCAACAGAAGCCTTCGTCCTGGGAGTCATCACAACACCACCTCATGGAGACCAAGCCTGAGAGACGCATAGTACTATGCATATTTTTAATTTTTTGGTAACTTGTTGCCAAAGGGGGAGAAATATATATAGATCATAGTCTTCGAGAGAGAAAGTGTGTTGCTTTTTGTCTCTCTTTGCACTTTATTTGGATGAACTTTTATGTGTGTGTGCTTGATACATTATGTACTTTTGTGAGATACTTGGATGATCATGTGGTTGATCATAAGCTACTCTAATGTGTGCTTGAATGATATTATCCCTTATATCCATTTATGATCATTCACTTTGCTTGGTGATGAGTGCATGTTTTCAATTGTTATCATTTTGAGCGCTCCACCAAGATGTATGTGACATGGAAGAGTGACCCATGATCCTAACAGATTGTGCATTTGCAGTCCAAAGCAAATTTTAAATAATGCACAAATTTAGGGGGAGCTCTTGCTTATCACATACTTCTCAAAGCGATGATGTATTTCAATCTTATTATCATTTGTCGAAGCTTTGATCTATATGTTGTCATCAATTACCAAAAAGGGGGGAATTGAAAGTGCAACTATCCCTGGGTGGTTTTTGTAATGATTAACAACATATAGCTCATTGAACTAACGCTATTTCAAGATAAATATTTCAGGAAAGTTCAATGATTGGCATGGCATGGATTAGGAATGTGGAGCCCTCAAAATGCTAAGGACAAAGGACTGGCTCAAGCTCTAAAGTTCAAGACTCTACATTTTCTATTTTAGTGACCAAGATCACATTGAGTCTATAGGAAAGTCAATACTATTAAAAGGGGATGAGGTGTTGCTTAATGGCTTGCTTGCTCAAAATGCTTAGTGATATGCTCCAAAAGCCCTCAACCACTTTCTCATATCCACATATGTCCCAAACCAAAAGTCAAACTCGGCCCTACCAATTTGATCCATCCGGCGCCACCGAGTTCATTTGACATAGCCACTGCCAAAAACCCTAGTCACTTCGGTCTAACCGATAGGGATCTCGGTCTCAGCGAGATGGGATTGCAAACTCTCTGTTTCCCTTCGTAGCGTTTCGGTGTAACCGAGATGAGCGATCGGTCCCACCAAGTTTGCAATGCAAACTCCCTATTTCCTTTTCGTAACGTTTTAGTCCTACCGAGATGAGCGAATCGGTCCCACCGAGTTTGCCTGACCAACTCCCTGGTTTGCTTATTACGAAAGTTGGTCCAATCGAGTTTGTGTAATTGGTCAAACCGAGACCACATTATGCCCTAACCCTAATGATATCGGTCCCACCGAGTTGACGTGTCGGTCCCACCGAAATGCCTAACGGTCACATTATGAACTAAATCGGTCCGACCGAGTTTTCTGATTCGGTTCCACCGAGTTTGGTGAATTGTGTGTAACAGTTAGATTTTGTGTGGAGGCTATATATACCCCTCCACCCTCTCCTCATTCGTGAGGGAAGCCATCAGAACGTGCCTACATTTCCAGCATTCATTTTCTAAGAGAGAACCACCTACTCATGTGTTGAGGCCAAGATATTCCAATCCAACCATATGAATCTTGATCTCTAGCCTTCCCCAAGTTGCTTCCACTCAAACCATCTTTCCACCAAATCCAATCCTATGAGAGAGAGTTGGGTGTTGGGGAGACTATCATTTGAAGCACAAGAGCAAGGAGTTCATCAACAACACACCATCTATTACCTTTTGGAGAGTGGTGTCTCCTAGATTGGTTAGGTGTCACTTGGGAGCCTCCGACAAGATTGTGGAGTGAACCAAGGAGTTTGTAAGGTCAAGGAGATCGCCTACTTCGTGAAGATCTACCCTAGTGAGGCAAATCCTTCGTGGGCGATGGCCATGGTGAGATAGACAAGGTTGCTTCTTCGTGGACCCTTCGTGGGTGGAGCCCTCCATGGACTCACGCAACCGTTACCCTTCATGGGTTGAAGTCTCCATCAACGTGGATATACGACAGCACCACATATCGGAACCACGCCAAAAACATCTGTGTCTCCAGTTGAGTTTGCACACTCCAATACCATCCCTTTACGTTCTTGCAAGTTGCATGCTTTACTTTTCGCTGCTTATATACTCTTTGCATGCTTGCTTGAATTGTATTTAGATTGCTTGACTTGTGCTAAGTTGCTAAAATCTGCCAAGAACTAAAATTGGGAAAAGGTTAAGTTTTTATTTGACCAAGTAGTCTAATCATCCCCCTCTAGACATACTTTCAATCCTACACAAATCAAGAACACGAGGGAGAGAAATCAAACACATAGCTACTAGTACATACCCTCAGCCCCGAGGGTGAACTACTCCCTCCTCATCATGGGGACTACCGGGATGATGAAGATGTCCTCCGGTGATGGTTTCCCCCTCTAGCAGTGTGTAGGAACGGGCTCCCGATTGGTTTTTCATGGCTACAGAGGCTTGCGGCGGCGGAACTCCCGATCTAGGTTTCCTTCTGGGGGTTTCGGGATTTATAAGAAATTTTGGCGTCGGTTTCACGTCAGGGGGGTCCACGAGGCAGCCGCGAGACAGAGGGCGCGCCGTAGGGGGACACCCTCCACCCTTGTCGTAAACTCGGGACTCTTTTGTCCCAACTCCGGTGCTTCAGGGGTCTCTTTTGGTTCATAAAAAACCATCATAAATTTTCAACCCATTCCGAGAACTTTTATTTCTGCACAAAAAACGACACCACGGTAGTTTTGCTGAAAACAACGTCAGTCTGGGTCAGTTCTAATCAAATCATACCAAAATCATATAAAATTGTTGTAAATATGGCATGAATACTTCATAAATTATAGATATGTTGGAGAAGTATCACGGATTCGCTTGACCTAGCTATCGATTAATTGTAACTTAGTTTATCTGCCTCAGGGACTCGCCTTCATATACAGGTCGAGGCCCAGGGCTTACAAGAGTCCGGGTCGTATTATGATCTATGACTTAGTATGCTTCTATCTTGTCTTGTTCCCTAAGTAAGGAAACTCCTGGCAACTTGCACCTCGAAGCTACAAGCCGCCGTCTTAGGATGCTGGGCCCTAAGCCGGCCCACTCTGTGAGCCACCCTGCTGGTCTTGCACCAGGGCGCCACGACCCGTCTTGAGTCTTGCTCTTCAGCCGCCACCTGGATGACCTAGCCCAATTGGCGGGTCATATTGCGGGGTTATATCCCCAACAGGTTTGTGATGTGCCCTAGTTGTTGCACATCTACGTGAGTCCATCAAACTAGAAAGAAGAGGGAAAAAGACAAAAAAAACAAACTAAATCATATTAAATTCTCAGTGCCAAAAATTCTTAAATACTCTATAAGAACATACTAACTTTTTAGGGCATTTGGACAACTTTTATTTTTGGGACATTTTTATTGCATGGGTAATTCAGAAAACAGACAGATAATAGTATTTTTTTTCTTTATTTACTCTAAATAACAGAAAGTAAAAAGTGGGTACAGAAAGTTGTGCTTTCTAAATTCATCCATCTCATGCCTATCAAAAGGAATCCATTAACAAGGTTGATCAAGTCTTATTAACAAACTTCTTCCGAATGACATGAAACCGAAGAATCTTCGAATAACACTAGGTTACCTCAACGGGGATATGCATGTCCCCAACAATAAGAATATCATATTTCTTTTTGGCAGTAGGAATAGGGAACTCAAAACCTCCAATAGCAATAGTTCAAATTTTCCCAATAGAATTGATGCTATTCACTTGAGGTTGCTTCTTTGGAAAGTGCATCGTATGCTCATTACCATTAACATGAAAAGTGACATTACCCTTGTTGCAATCAATAACAGCCCCTGCGGTATTCAAAAAGGGTCTACCAAGGATGATCAACATACTGTCATCCTCGGGTATATCAAGAATAACAAAGTTCGTTAAAATAGTAACATTTACAACTACGATAGGCACATCCTCACAAATACTGATGGGTATGGCTGTTGATTTATTTGCCATCTGCAAAGATATTTCAATTGGTGTCAACTTATTCAAATCAAGTCTATGATATAAAGAGAAAGGCATAACATAACATCGGCTCTAAGATCACATAAAGCAGTTTTAACATAGTTCCTTTTAATGGAGCATGATATGGTTGGTATTCCTGGATCTCCTAGTTTCTTTGGTATTCCACCCTTAAATGTGTAATTAGCAAGCATGGTGGAAATTCAACTTTAGGTATCTTTCTTTTATTAGTAACAATATCTTTCATATACTTTGCATAAGGAGACATTTTCAGAATATCAGTCAACCGCATACGCAAAAAGACAGGTCTAAGCATTTCAACAAAGCACTCACAGTCCTCTTCATCCTTTTTCTTATATGGCTTAGGAGGAAAGGGCATGAGTTTCTGAACCCATGGTTCTCTTTCTTTACCATATTTCCTAGCAACAAAGTCACTCTTATCATATCTTTTATTCTTAGGTTGTGGGTTATCAAGATCAATAGCAGGTTCTATCTCCACATCATTATCATTGCTAGGTTGAGCATCAACATGAACATCATCATTAACATTATCACTAGGTTCATGTTCATTACCAGATTGTGTTTCAGCATCAGAAATAGAAATATCATTTGGATTCTCAGGTGTGTCTACAATAGGTTCACTAGAAGCATGCAAAGTCCTATCAGTTTTCTTTTTCTTTTTCTTTCTAGGACCAGGTGCATCAGTATTAATTCTCTAAGAATCTTGGTCAACTCTCTAAGGATGGCCCTCGGGATGCAAAGGTTCCTGAGTCATTTTACCACCTCTAGTCATAACTCTAACAACATTATCATTATTCTTATTATTCAACTCATTAAGCAAATCATTTAGTCCCTTGAGAACTTGTTCTACTTGAGTTTTTACCATGGAAGCATGTTTACTAATAACCTTGAGATCATTAATAGTTCTACACATGTAGTCACCCAAGCAGTCAAGCATATAAGCATTTTGTTTCAATTGTCTACTAACATAAGGATTGAAGTTTTCTTGTTTGACAATAAAGTTATCAAATTCATCCAAGCATTGACTAGCAGACTTATCATAAGGAATATCACCTTCATCAAATCTATAGAGAGAATTTACCTTCACTACTTGTGTCGGGTTATCAAGACCATGTATTTCTCAATAGGTGGTAAATTCTTAACATCTTCAGCTTTAATACCTTTTTCTTTCATAGATTTCTTTGCCTCTTGCATATCTTCAGGACTGAGAAATAGAATACCTCTTTTCTTTGGAGTTGGCTTAGGAGGTGGTTCAGGCAGAGTCCAATCATTATCATTACTCAATGTGTTATTCAATAATACCTCAGCTAGTTCAATAGTTCATTCCCCGAAAACACAATCAGCACAATTATCTAGGTGGTCCCTAGAAGCATCGGTTAGTCCATTATAAAAGATATCAAGTATTTCATCTTCTTGAGAGCATGACCAGGAAAAGCATTAAGTAACTAGAGAAGCCTCCCCCAAGCTCGTGGGAGACTCTCTTCTTTAGATTGCATAAAGTTAAATATTTCCTTTAAAGCAGCTTGTTTCTTATAAGCAGGGAAATATTTTTCAGAGAAGTAATAAATCATATCTTGGGGACTACGCACACAACTAAGAGCAATAGAATTAAACCATATGTTAGCATCACCCTTTAACGAGAAAGGAAAGAGCTTAAGAATATAGTAATAGCGAATTTTTTCCTCATGAGAAAACAACGTGGCTATATCATTCAATTTAGTAAGATGCCACAACAGGTTCAGATTCATAAGCCTGAAAATGATCAGATTCAACCAAAGTAATTAACTCAGGATCAACAGAGAATCCATAATCCTTATCAGTAACAAAGATAGGTGAAGTAGCAAACTTAGGATCATATTGCATTCTAGCATTCAGAGATTTTTCTTTCCACTTGCATAATAATTTCTTAAGATCATCTATCCTTACAAGCAAGAAAGTCCGTAGCTTCCTCTCCATCCATAACATAACCCTCAGGTATAACAGGCAATTAATATCTAGGAGAGCTAGGTCTAGCAGGTAATTTAAAGTGTTTAGTTTCAATAATTTCATCAGTTTCAGCATTAACTCTAGCAAGTTGTTCATCAAGAAATTCACCCAATGACACAGTATTATCTAGCAAAGTGTCATCATAAGCATCATGCATAGCAGAAGTAGCATCATCAATTACTTGCGACATATCAGAATTAATAGAAGGTGGCGGTGTCGCAAGCTTACTCAAAACCGAAGGTGAATCAAGTGCAGAGCTAGATGACAGTTCCATACCTCCCCTTGTAGTAGAGGAAAAAATCTTGGTTTTTTTATCTTTCAAATTCCACATAGTGATCAACAGATATAAATCCCAAGTGACTCGGAGAATAGAGCTATGCTCCCCGGCAATGGTGCCAGAAAAAGGTCTTGATAAGCCACAAGTATATGGGATCACAACAGTTTTCGAGGGTAGAGTATTCAACCCAAATTTATTGATTCGACACAGGGGGAGCCAAAGAATATTCTCAAGTATTAGCAGCTGAGTTGTCAATTCAACCACACCTTAAAGACTTAATATCTGCAGCAAAGTTTTTAGTAGCAAAGTAGTATGGAAGTAACAGTAACGGCGACAAAAGTAACAGTAGCAGTTTTGTAGCAATTGTAACAGTGGCTACGGCAAAGTAACTTAGCAAAGATCAATATGTGAAAAGCTCGTATGCAATGGATCAGTGATGGATAATTATGTCGAATGGCATTCATCATGCAATAGTTATAACCTAGGGTGACACAGAACTAGCTCCAATTCATCAATATAATGTAGGCATGTATTCGTATATAGTCATACGTGCTTATGGAAAAGAACTTGCGTGACATCTTTTGTCCTACCCTCCCGTGGCAGCGGGGTCCTAATGGAAAATAAGGTATATTAAGGCCTCCTTTTAATAGAGAACCGGACCAAAGCATTAGTACTTAGTGAATACATGAACTCCTCAAACTACGGTAATCACCGGAAAGAATCTCAATTATTGTCACCTTGGGGTATGCGTATCATAACACATAATAGGTGTCTACAACTTGTAAGATAGGATCAGGAACACAAATATATTCATGAAAATATAATAGGTTCAGATATGAAAACATGGCACTCGGGCCCTAGTGACAAGCCCTAAGCATAGCAAAGTCATAGCAACATCAATCTCAGAACATAGTGGATGCTAGGGATCAAACCCTAATAATACTAACTCAATTACATGATAAATCTCATGTAACCATCACCATCCAGCAAGCCTACGATGGAATTACTCACTCCCGGTGGTGAGCATCATGAAATTGGTGATGGAGGAAGGTTGGTGATGATGATGGAGACAGATCCCCCTCTCCGGAGGCCCGAACGGACTCCAGATCTGCCCTCCCGATGAAGAATAGGAGGTGGTGGCTACTCTGTATCATAAAGTGCGATGAATCCTTCTCTCTGATTTTTTTTTTCTTCCCGAATAGGGTTATATGGAGTTGGAGTTGAGGTCGGAGGGGCTCCAGGGGGGCCAAAAGACTGCATGGCGCACCCTAGTGGGTGGGCGCACCCCCAGGGCTTGTGGCCAATGGATGGCCCCCTCTGGTTGATTCTTTCGCCAATATTTTTTTTATATTCCAAAAATATTCTCCATAAAATTTTAGGTCAATCCGAGAACTTTATTTCTGTACAAAAACTAACACCATGGCAATTCTGCTGAAAACAACATTAGTCCGCGTTAGTTCCATTCAAATCATGCAATTAGAGTCCAAAACAATGGCAAAAAAGTTTGGAAAAGTAGATACGATGGAGACGTATCACACCCGCCCCACAGTATCTTCCTAACATGGCAGCTCGCTGCTCACCTGCCATACACTATTTTGAAGGGACCTAATGCTGACAAAGAATACAAGTTGTGAAGGAAATATGCCCTAGAGGCAATAATAAAGTTGTTATTTATATTTCCTTATATCATGATAAATGTTTATTATTCATGCTAGAATTGCATTAACCGGAAACTTAGTACATGTGTGAATACATAGACAAACAGAGTGTCCCTTGTATGCCTCTACTAGACTAGCTCGTTAATCAAAGATGGTTAAGTTTCCTAGCCATACACATGTGTTGTCATTTGATGAACGGGATCACATCATTAGAGAATGATGTGATGGACAAGACCCATATGTTAGCTTAGCATTATGATCGTTTAGTTTTATTGCTATTGCTTTCTTCATGACTTATACATGTTCCTCTGACTATGAGATTATGCAACTCCCGAATACCGAAGGAACACCTTGTGTGCTATCAAACGTCACAATGTAACTGGGTGATTATAAAAATGCTCTACAGGTGTCTCTGAAGGTGTTTGTTGGGTTGGCATAGATCAAGAATAGGATTTGTCACTCCGTGTATCGGAGAGATATCTCTGGGCCCTCTCGGTAATGCACATCACTATAAGCCTTGCAAGCAATGTGACTAATGAGTTAGTTCGGGATGATGCATTACGGAACGAGTAAAGAGAATTTCCGGTAACGAGATTGAACTAGGTATGATGATACCAACGATCGAATCTCGGGCAAGTAACATACCGATGACAAAGGGGACAATGTATGTTGTTATGTGGTTTGACCGATAAAGATCTTCGTAGAATATGTAGGAGCCAATATGAGCATCCAGGTTCCGCTATTGGTTATTGACCGGAGATGTGTCTCGGTCATATCTACATAGTTCCCGAACCCCTAGGGTCCGCACGCTTAACGTTCGATGACGATTTGTATTATGAGTTATGTGATTTGATGACGGAAGTTTGTTCGGAGTCCGGGATGAGATCACGAACATGACGAGGAGTCTCGAAATGGTCGAGAGGTAAAGATTAATATATTGTACGAAGGTATTCGGACACCGGAATAGTTTCGGGAAGGTTCGGGTATTTTTCGGAGTACCGGGAGGTTACCGGAAACCCCAGGGGGAATATTGGGCCTACATGGGCCATAGGGGAGAGGGGAGGCAGCCCACAAGGGGTGGCCGCGCCCCCTCCCTATAGGAGTCTAAATTGGACTAGGGAGGGGGCACGCCCCCCCTTTCATTCTCCTCTTCCTCTCCCTTCCCTCTTTCCCCCTCTCTGGAAAAGGAAAGGGAGTCCAACTAGGATTGGGAGTCCTAGTTGGACTCCCCCCTTTGGCGCGCCCCCTAGGCCAGCTGCCTCCTCCCCTCATCCTTTATATACGGGGGTAGGGGGCACCCCAAAGCACAACATACAATCTCTTAGCCGTGTGTGGTGCCCCCTCCACAGTTTAACACCTCGGTCATATCGTCGTTGTGCTTAGGCGAAGCCCTACGCCGGTAACTTCATCATCACCGTCGCCATGCCGTCGTGCCGACAAAACTCTCCCTCGTCCTCAACTGGATCAAGTGATCGAGGGACATCATCGTGTTGAACGTGTGCTGAACACGGAGGTGCTGTACGTTCGGTACTTGGATCGGTTGGATCGTGAAGATGTTCGACTACATTAACCGTGTAACTAAACGCTTCCGCTTTCAGTCTACAAGGGTACATGGACACACTCTCCCCGCTCATTGCTATGCTTCTCCTGCTTCTCCTAGATAGATCTTGCGTGATCGTAGGAATTTTTTTTGAATTACTTCATTCCCAACAGTGGCATCCGAGCCAAGTCTATGCGTAGATGATATATGCACGAGTAGAACACAATGAGTTGTGGGCGATAATAGTCATACTGCTTACCACCAACGTCTTACTTTGATTCGGCGGTATTGTTGGATGAAGCAGCCCGGACCGACATTACATGACCACGTTGTTGGAAATATGCCCTAGAGGCAATAATAAAATGGTTATTATTATATTTCTTTGTTCATGATAATTGTCTATTGTTCATGCTATAATTGTATTATCCGAAAATCGTAATACATGTGTAAATACATAGACCACAACAAGTCCCTAGTGAGCCTCTAGTTGACTAGCTCGTTGATCAACAGATAGTCATGGTTTCCTGACTATGGACATTGGATGTCATTGATAATGGGATCACATCATTAGGAGAATGATGTGATGGACAAGACCCAATCCTAAGCATAGCACAAAGATCGTGTAGTTCGCTTTAAGCTAGAGCTTTTCCAAATGTCAAGTATCATTTCCTTAGACCATGAGATTGTGAAACTCCGGATACCGTAGGAGTGCTTTGGGTGTGCCAAACGTCACAACGAATCGGGTGACTATAAAGGTGCACTACGGGTATCTCCGAAAGTGTCTGCATTGGGTTGGCACGAATCGAGACCGGATTTGTCACTCCATATGACGAGAGAGGTATCTCTCGGCCCACTCGTAATGCATCATCATAATGGGCTCAATGTGACCAAGTGTCCGTCACGGGATCATGCATTACTGATGCGAGTAAAGTGATTTGCCGGTAACGAGACTGAACGAGGTATTGGGATACCGACGATCGAGTCTTGGGCAAGTAACGTACCGATTGACAAAGGGAATTGTATACGGGATTGATTGAATCCTCGACATCGTGGTTCATCCGATGAGATCATCGAGGAGCATGTGGGAGCCAACATGGGTATCCACATCCCGCTGTTGGTTATTGACCGGAGAGGCGTCTCAGTCATGTCTGCATGTCTCCTGAACCCGTAGGGTCTGCACACTTAAGGTTCGGTGACGCTAGGGCTGTAGAGATATGAGTATGCAGTTACCGAATGTTGTTCGGAGTCCCGGATGAGATCGCGGACATCACGGGGAGTTCCGGAATGGTCCAGAGGTGAAGAATTATATATAGGAAGTCAGGTTTCGGCCACCGGGAAAGTTTCGGGGGTCACCGGTATTGTACCGGGACCACCGGAAGGGTCTCGGGGGTCCACCGGGTGGGGCCACCTATCCCGGAGGGCCCCATGGGCTGAAGTGGGAGGGGAACCAGCCACTGGTGGGCTGGTGCGCCCCCCCCCCTTGGGCCCCCCTGCGCCTAGGGTTGGAAACGCTAGGGGTGGGGGCGCCTCCACCTGGCTTGGGGGGCAAGTTTCCCCCTGGCCGCCCCCCCCTTGGAGATTGCATCTCCTAGGGCCGGCGCCCCCCTAGGGGGCCTATATAAAGGGGGGAGGGAGGGCAGCTGAACCCATGCTCTTGGTGCCTCCCTCTCCCCTTGCTACACCTCTCCCTCTCGCAGAAGCTTGGCGAAGCCCTGCGTGTTCACAGCTGCATCCACCACCACGCCGTCGTGCTGCTGGATCTTCATCAACCTCTCCTTTCCCCTTGCTGGATCAAGGAGGAGACGTCTTCCCAACCGTACATGTGTTGAACACGGAGGTGTCGTCCGTTCGGCGCTAGGATCTCCGGCGATTTGGATCACGACGAGTACGACTCCCTCAACCCCGTTCTCTTGAACGCTTCCGCACGCGATCTACAAGGGTATGTAGATGCACTCCCCTCTCTCGTTGCTAGATGACTCCATAGATTGATCTTGGTGAACATAGAAAATTTTATTTTATGCAACGTTCCCCAATAGTGGTATCAGAGCTAGGTCTATGCATAGTTACTATGCACGAGTAGAACACAAAGCAGTTGTGGGCGTAGATGTTGTTAATTTTCTTGCCACTGCTAGTCTTATCTTGCTTCGGCGGCATCGTGGGATGAAGCGGCCCGGACCGACCTTACACATACGCTTACGTGAGACAGGTTCCACCGACTAACATGCACTAGTTGCATAAGGTGGCTAGCGGGTGTCTGTCTCTCCCACTTTAGTTGGAGCGGATTCGATGAAAAGCGTCCTTATGAAGGGTAAATAGAAATTGGCACATCACGTTGTGGTTTTATGTAGGTAAGAAACGTTCTTGCTAGAACACCTATAGAAGCCACATAAAAACTTGCAAGAACAATTAGAGGACGTCTAACTTGTTTTTGCAGCATGTTTTTTGTGATGTGATATGGCCAAAGGATGTGATGAATGATATATGTGATGTATGAGATGATCATGTTCTAGTAATAGGAATCACGACTTGCATGTCGATGAGTATGACAACCGGCAGGAGCCATAGGAGTTGTCTTTATTTTTGTATGACCTACGTGTCATTGAAGAACGCCATGTAAATTACTTTACTTTATTGCTAAACACGTTAGCCATACAAGTAGAAGTAGTCGTTGGCGTGACAACTCCATGAAGACACGATGATGGAGATCATGATGATGGAGATCATGGTGTCATGCCAGTGACGAAGATGATCATGGCGCCCCGAAGATGGAGATCAAAGGAGCAATATGATATTGGCCATATCATGTCACTATTTGATTGCATGTGATGTTTATCATGTTTTACATCTTATTTGCTTAGAACGACGGTAGCTTAAATAAGATGATCCCTCAAAATAATTTCAAGAAAAGTGTTCCCCTAATCGTGCACCGTTGCGAAGGTTCGTTGTTTCAAGCACCACGTGATGATCGGTGTGATAGATCCTAACGTTGAATACAACGTGTAAGCCAAATTTACACACGCAATACACTTAGGTTGACTTGACGAGCCTAGCATGTACAGACATGGCCTCGGAACACGGAAGACCGAAAGGTCGAGCATGAGTCGTATAGAAGATACGATCAACATGAAGATGTTCACTGACGTTAACTAGGCCGTCTCACGTGATGATCGGACACGGCCTAGTTGACTCGGATCATGTTTCACTTAGATGACTAGAGGGATGTCTGTCTAAGTGGGAGTTCATTGAATAATTTGATTAGATGAACTTAATTATCATGAACTTAGTCTAAAACCTTTGCAAAATGTCTTGTAGATCAAATGGCCAATGCCCATATCCACCTCAACTTCAACGCGTTCCTAGAGAAAACCAAGCTGAAAGATGATGGCAGCAACTATACGGACTGGGTCCAGAACCTGAGGATCATCCTCATAGCTGCCAAGAAAAAATATGTCCTAGAAGCGCCGCTAGGTGAAGCACCAATCCCAGAGAACCAAGATGTTATGAACGCTTGGCAGTCTCGTGCTGATGATTACTCCCTCGTTCAGTGCGGCATGCTTTACAGCTTAGAACCGGGGCTCCAAAAGCGTTTTGAGCAACACGGAGCATATGAGATGTTCGAGGAGCTGAAAATGGTTTTCCAAGCTCATGCCCGGGTCGAGAGATATGAAGTCTCCGACAAGTTCTTCAGCTGTAAGATGGAGGAAAACAGTTCTGTTAGTGAGCACATACTCAAGATGTCTGGGTTGCACAACCGCTTGACTCAGCTGGGAGTTAATCTCCTGGATGACGCGGTCATTGACAGAATCCTCCAGTCGCTCCTACCAAGCTACAATAGCTTTGTGATGTACTTCAGTATGCAGGGGATGGAAAAGATCATTCCTGAGGTATATTCAATGCTGAAATCAGTAGAGGTAGAGATCAAAAAGGAACATCAAGTGTTGATGGTGAATAAAACCACTAAGTTCAAGAAAGGCAAGGGTAAGAAGAACTTCAAGAAGGACGGCAAGGGAGTTGTCGCGCCCGGTAAACCAGTTGCCGGGAAGAAGTCAAACAATGAACCCAAGCCTGAGACTGAGTGCTTTTATTGCAAGGGAAGTGGTCACTGGAAGCGAATCTACCCCAAGTACTTAGCGGAGAAGAAGGCCGGCAAAACCAAAGGTATATGTGATATACATGTAATTGATGTGTACCTTACCAGTGCTTGTAGTATCTCCTGGGTATTTGATACCGATGCGGTTGCTCATATTTGTAACTCAAAGCAGGAGCTGCGGAATAAGCGGAGACTGGCGAAGGACGAGGTGACGATGCGCGTCGGGAATGGTTCCAAGGTCAATGTGATCGCCGTCGGCACGCTACCTCTACATTTACCTACGGGATTAGTTTTAAACCTCAATAATTGTTATTTAGTACCAGCTTTAAGCATGAACATTGTATCATGATCTCGTTTAATTCGAGATGGCTACTCATTTAAATATGAGAATAATGGTTGTTCTATTTATATGAGTGATATGTTTTATGGTCATGCCCCGCTGGTGAATGGTTTATTCTTAATGAATCTCGAGCGTAATGTTACACATATTCATAATGTGAATACCAAAAGATGTAAAGTTGATAACGATAGTCCCACATACTTGTGGCACTGCCGCCTTGGTCACATTGGTGTCAAGCGCATGAAGAAACTCCATGCTGATGGACTTTTAGAGTCTCTAGATTATGAATCGTTTGACACATGCGAGCCATGCCTCATGGGCAAAATGACCAAGACTTCGTTCTCCGAAACAATGGAGCGAGCAACCAACTTATTGGAAATCATACATACTAATATGTGCGGTCCAATGAGCATTGAGGCTCGCGGAGGATGTCGTTATGTTCTCACTCTCACTGATGACTTGAGTAGATATGGGTATGTCTACTTGATGAAACACAAGTCTGAGACCTTTGAAAAGTTCAAGGAATTTCAGAATGAGGTAGAGAATCAACGTGACCGAAAGATAAAGTTCTTACGATCAGATCGTGGGGGTGAATATTTAAGTCACAAATTTGGTACGCACTTAAGGAAATGTGGAATCGTTTCACAACTCACGCCGCCTGGAACACCTTAGCGAAATGGTGTGTCTGAACGTCGTAATCGCACTCTATTGGATATGGTGCGATCCATGATGTCACTTACCGATTTACCACTATCATTTTGGGGATACGCTCTAGAGACAGCTACATTCACTTTAAATAGGGCACTGTCTAAATCCGTTGAGACAACACCGTATGAAATATGGTTTGGGAAGAAACCTAAGCTGTCGTTTCTAAAAGTTTGGGGATGCTATGCTTATGTCAACAAACTTCAACCTGAGAAGTTTGAACCCAAGTCGGAAAAATGCGTCTTCATAGGATACCCTAAGGAAACCATTGGGTATACCTTCTACTTAAGATCCGAGGGCAAGATCTTTGTTGCTAAGAACCAGTCCTTTCTGGAGAAAGAGTTTCTCTCGAAAGAATTAAGTGGGAGGAAAGTAGAGCTTGATGAAGTACTACCTCTTGAAACGGTATGTAGCGCAACTCAGGAAGATGTTCTTGTGGTGCCTGCACCGACAAGAGAGGAGGTTAATGATGATGATCAAGATACTTCGGATCAAGCTCCTACTGAACTTTGAAGGTCCACAAGGACACGTTCCGCACTAGAGTGGTACGGCAACCCTGTCTTGGAAATCATGTTGTTGGACAACGGTGAACCTTCGAACTATGAAGAAGCTATGGCGGGCCCAGATTCCAACAAATGGCTTGAAGCCATCCAATCCGAGATAGGATCCATGTATGAAAACAAAGTGTGGACTTTGATAGACTTGCCCGATGATCGGCGAGCGATAGAAAACAAATGGATCTTTAAGAAGAAGACGGACGCGGATGGTAATGTTACCATATATAAAGCTCGACTTGTCGCTGAGGGTTATCACAAGTTCAAGGGATTGACTACAATGAGACATTCTCTCCCGTAGCGAAGCTGAAGTTCGTCCGAATCATGTTAGCAATTGTCGCATACTATGATTATGAGATATGGCAAATGGACGTCAAAACGGCATTCCTTAACGGTCACCTTAAGTAAGAACTGTATATGATGCAGCCGGAAGGTTTTGTCGACCCTAAGAATGCTAACAAGGTATGCAAGCTCCAGCGCTCCATCTATGGGCTGGTGCAAGCATCTCGGAGTTGGAACATTCGCTTTAATGAGATGATCAAAGCGTTTGGTTTATGCGGACTTATGGAGAAGCTGCGTTTACAAGAAAGTGAGTGGGAGCTCAGAGCATTTCTCATATTATATGTGGATGACATACTTTTGATGGGAAATGATATAGAACTTTTGGACAGCATTAAGGCCTACTTGAATAAGTGTTTTTCAATGAAGGACCTTGGAGAAGCTGCTTACATATTAGGCATCAAAATCTATAGAGATAGATCAAGACGCCTCATAGGTCTTTCACAAAGCACATACCTTGATAAGATATTGAAGAAGTTCAATATGGATCAGTCCAAGAAGGGTTCTTGCACAGTTGCAAGGTGTGAAATTGAGCTCGGCTCAATGCCCGACCATGACGAAGATAGAGAAAAGATGAGTGTCGCCCCTATGCCTCACCATAGGGTCTATCATGTATGCCATGACCTGTACCAGACACTGATATAAACCTTGCCATAAGTTTGTTAGGAAGGTACCAAAGTAATCCCGCATGGAACACCGGACAGCGGTCAAGAACATCCTTAAGTACCTGAAAAGGACTAAGGATATGTTTCTCGTATATGGAGGTGACGAAGAGCTCGTCGTAAAGGGTTACGTCGACGCTAGCTTCAACACAGATCTGGATGACTCTAAGTCACAAACCGGATACGTGTATATTTTGAATGGTGGGGCAGTAAGCTGGTGCAGTTGCAAGTAGAGCGTCGTGGCGGGATCTACATGTGAAGCGGAGTACATGGCAGCCTCGGAGGCAGCACATGAAGCTATCTGGGTGAAGGAGTTCATCACCGACCTAGGAGTCATACCCAATGCGTCGGGGCCGATCACACTCTTCTGTGACAACACTGGAGCTATTGCCCTTGCCAAGGAGCCCAGGTTTCACAAGAAGACCAGGCACATCAAGCGTCGCTTCAACTCCATTCGTGAAAATGTTCAAGATGGAAACATAGATATTTGTAAAGTACATACGGACCTGAATGTAGCAGATCCGTTGACTAAACCTCTCCCTAGAGCAAAACATGATCAACACTAGAACGCAATGGGTGTTCGATACATCACAATGTAACTAGATTATTGACTCTAGTGCAAGTGGGAGACTGTTGGAAATATGCCCTAGAGGCAATAATAAAATGGTTATTATTATATTTCTTTGTTCATGATAATTGTCTATTATTCATGCTATAACTGTATTATCCGGAAATCGTAATACATGTGTAAATACATAGACCACAACAAGTCCCTAGTGAGCCTCTAGTTGACTAGCTCGTTGATCAACAGATAGTCATGGTTTCCTGACTATGGACATTGGATGTCATTGATAACGGGATCACATCATTAGGAGAATGATGTGATGGACAAGACCCAATCCTAAGCATAGCACAAAGATCGTGTAGTTCGTTTCGCTAGAGCTTTTCCAAATGTCAAGTATCATTTCCTTAGACCATGAGATTGTGCAACTCCCGGATACCGTAGGAGTGCTTTGGGTGTGCCAAACATCACAACAGAATCGGGTGACTATAAAGGTGCACTACGGGTATCTCCGAAAGTGTCATTGGGTTGGCACAAATTGAGACCGGATTTGTCAATCCGTATGACGAGAGGTATCTCTGGGCCCACTCGGTAATGCATCATCATAATGAGCTCAATGTGACCAAGTGTCCGTCACGGATCATGCATTACGATCTGAGTAAAGTGACTTGCGATAACGAGACCGAACGAGGTATTGGGATACCGACGATCGAGTCTCGGGCAAGTAACGTACCGATTGACAAAGGGAATTGTATACAGGATTGATTGAATCCTCGACATCGTGGTTCATCCGATGAGATCATCGAGGAGCATGTGGAGCCAACATGGGTATCCAGATCCGCTGTTGGTTATTGACCGAGAGGCGTCTCTCACCATGTCGCATGTCTCCGAACCCGTAGGGTCTACACACTTAAGGTTTGATGACGCTAGGGCTGTAGAGATATGAGTATGCAGTTACCGAATGTTGTTCGGAGTCCCGGATGAGATCCCGGACATCACGGGGAGTTCCAGAATGGTCCGTAGGTGAAGAATTATCGGCCATCGGGAAAGTTTCGGGGGTCACCGGTATTGTACCGGGACCACCGGAAGGGTCCCGGGGGTCCACCGGGTGGGGCCACCTATCCCAGAGGGCCCCATGGGCTGAAGTGGGAGGGGAACCAGCCCCTGGTGGGCTGGTGCGCCCCCCCCCCCTTGGGCCCTTCCTACACCTAGGGTTGGAAACCCTAGGGGTGGGGGCGCCTCCACCTGGCTTGGGGGGCAAGTTTCCCCCCTGGCCGCCCCCCCCCTGGAGATTGCATCTCCTAGGGCCGGCGCCCCCCCTAGGGGGATTATATAAAGGGGGTAGGGAGGGCAGCTACACCCATGCTCTTGGCGCCTCCCTCTCCCCTTGCTACACCTCTCCCTCTCACAGAAGCTTGGCAAAGCCCTGCCGTGTGCACAGCTGCATCCACCACCACGCCGTCGTGCTACTGGATCTTCATCAACCTCTCCTTTCCCCTTGCTGGATCAAGAAGGAGGAGACGTCTTCCCAACCGTACGTGTGTTTAATGCGGTGGTGCCGTCCGTTCGGCGCTAGGATCTCCGGTGATTTGGATCACGACGAGTACGACTCCCTCAACCCCGTTCTCTTGAACGCTTCCGCACGCGATCTACAAGGGTATGTAGATGCACTCCCCTCTCTCGTTGCTAGATGACTCCATAGATTGATCTTAGTGAACGTAGAAATTTTTTATTTTATGCAACGTTCCCCAACAGACGTTCATGAGACTGGTTCTACCGACGTGCTTCGAACATAGGTGGCTAGCGGGTGTCTATTTCTCCAACTTTAGTTGAATCGAGTTTGACTACGGCCGGTCTTTGTTGAAGGTTAAAACAGCACACTTGATGAAAAATCGTTGTGGTTTTGATGCGTAGGTAAGAACGGTTCTTGCTAGAAGCCCGTAGCAGCCACGTAAAACTTTCTTCAACAAAGTAGAGGACATCTAACTTGTTTTTGCAGGGCATGTTGTGATGTGATATGGTCAAGACATGATGACATATAAATTGTTGTATGAGATGATCATGTTTTGTAAAAGTTATCGGCAACTGGCAGGAGCCTTATGGTTGTCGCTTTATTGTATGAAATGCAATCGCCATGTAATTGATTTACTTTATCACTAAGAGGTAGCGATAGTCATAGAAGCAATAGTTGGCAAGACGACAACTATGCTACGATGGAGATCAAGGTGTCAAGCCGGTGATGATGGAGATCATGACGGTGCTTTGGAGATGGAGATCAAAGGCACAAGATGATGATGGCCATATCATGTCATTTATTTTGATTGCATGTGATTTTTATCTTTTATTCATCTTATTTTGCTTAGTATGGCGGTAGCATTATAAGATGATCCCTCACTAAATTTCAAGGTATAAGTGTTCTCCCTGAGTATGCACCATTGCTACATTTCTTCGTGCCGAGACACCACATGATGATCGGGTGTGATAAGCTCTACGTTCACATACAACGGGTGCAAGCCAGTTTTGCACGTGCAGAATACTTGGGTTAAACTTGACGAGCCTAGCATATGCAGATATGGCCTCGGAACACTAAGACCGAAAGGTTGAACGTGAATCATATAGTAGATATGATCAACATAGAGATGTTCACTATTGAAAACTACTCCATCTCACGTGATGATCGGACATGGTTTAGTTAATATGGATCACGTGATCATTTAGATGACTAGAGGGATGTCTATATAAGTGGGAGATCTTAAGTAATATGATTAAATGAACTTAAATTTATCATGAACTTAGTACTTGATAGTTTTTGCATGTCTATGTTGTTGTAGATCAATGGCCCATGCTACCGTTCCCTTGAATTTCAATGCGTTCCTAGAGAAAGCTAAGTTGAAAGATGATGGTAGCAATTACACGGGCTGGGTCCGTAACTTGAGGATTATCCTCATTGTTGCACAGAAGAATTACGTCCTGAAAGCACCGCTAGGTGCAAGACCCGCTGCAGGAGCAACTCCGGACACTATGAACGTATGGCAGAGCAAAGCTGATGACTACTCGATAGTTCAGTGTGCCATGCTTTAAGTCTTAGAATCGGGACTTCAAAGATGTTTTGAACGTCCTGGAGCATATGAGATGTTCCAGGAGTTGAAGTTAATATTTCAAGCAAATGCCCGAGTTGAGAGATATGAAGTCTCCAACAAGTTCTATAGCTGCAAGATGGAGGAGAATAGTTCTGTCATTGAACACATACTCAGAATGTCTGGGTACCATAACCACTTGACTCAGCTGGGAGTTAATCTTCCTCATGATAGTGTCATTGACAGAGTTATTCAATCACTGCCACCAAGCTATAAAGGCTTCGTGATGAACTACAATATGCAAGGGATGGAAAAGACAATTCCCGAGCTCTTCACAATGCTAAAGGTTGCGGAGGTAGAAATCAAGAAGGAGCATTGCTACGTCTTGAGCTTGCATTGGTTTTGCTCGAAGAGGAGAGGGTGATGCAGCAAAGTGTAGCGTAAGTATTTCCCTCAGTTTTGAGAACCAAGGTATCAATCCAGTAGGAGGCTCCTCAAAAGTCCCACGCACCTACACAAACAAACTAAGAACTCGCAACCAGTGCAATAAAGGGGTTGTCAATCCCTTCACGGCCACTTGCGAAAGTGGGATCTAATAAAGATAGTATGATAAGATAGATATATTTTTGGTATTTTGTAATATATATGCAAAAAGTAAAGATGCAAATAAAGGTAGATTGAAAGCAAATATGATAAGAGATAGACCCGAGGGCCATAGGTTTCACTAGTGGCTTCTCTCAAGATAGCATAAGTATTACGGTGGGTGAACAAATTACTGTCGAGTAATTGATAGAAAAGCGCATAGTTATGAGATTATCTAGGCATGATCATGTATATAGGCATCACATCCATAACAAGTAGACCGACTCCTGCCTGCATCTACTACTATTACTCCACACATCGACCGACTCATGCCTGCATCTAGAGTATTAAGTTCATAAGAACAGAGTATCACATTAAGCAAGATGACATGATGTAGAGGGATAAACACATGCAATATGATATAAACCCCATCTTGTTATCCTCGATGGCAACAATACAATACGTGTCCTCCAACCCTTTCTGTCACTGGGTAAGAACACTGCAAGATTGAACCCAAAGCTAAGAACTTCTGCCATGGCAAGAAAGACCAATCTAGTAGGCCAAACCAAACTGATAATTCAAAGAGACTTGCAAAGATAACTCAATCATACATAAAAGAATTCAGAGAAGATTCAAATATTATTCATTGATAAACTTGATCATAAATCCACAATTCATCGGATCTCGACAAACACACCGCAAAAAGAGTTTACATCGAATAGATCTCCACAAGAGAGGGGGAGAACATTGTATTGAGATCCAAAAAGAGAGAAGAAGCCATCTAGCTAATAACTATGGACCCGCAGGTCTGTGGTAAACTACTCACAACTCATCGAAGGGGCAAGGATGTTGATGTATAAGCCCTCCGTGGTTGATTCCCCCTCCGGCAGAGTGCCGGTGAAGGCTCCAAGATGAGATCTCGCGGATACAGAAGGTTACAGCGGTGGAAATTGTGTTTCATGGTGCTCCTGGCTATTTTTGGGGTACGTGTGTATATATAGGAACAAGAAGTACGTCGGTGGCCGCTTGAGGGCCCACGAGACAGGGGGCGCGCCCTACAAGGGGGCGGGCATGACCCCCTATCTCGTGGGGCCCTCGGGAGCTTCTTGACTTGCACTCCAAGCTCTTCGGATCAGATTTGTTCCAAAAATCACGCTCCCGAAGGTTTCATTCCGTTTGGACTCCGTTTGATATTCCTTTTCTTTGAAACACTAAAATAGGCAAAAAAAACAGCAATATGGGCCAGGCCTCCGGTTAGTAGGTTAGTCCCAAAAATGATATAAATGTGTAAAATAAAGCCCATAAACATCTAAAAGGGGTAATGTAATAGCATGGAACAATAAAAAATTATAGATACATTGGAGACGTATCAAGCATCCCCAAGCTTAATTCCTGCTCGTCCTCGAGTAGGTAAATGATAAAAAGAGAATTTTTGATGTGGAATGCTACCTAGCATAATTCATAATGTAATTTTCTTTATTGTGGCATGAATGTTCAGATCCAACAACAACAACAACAACAACAACAACAAAGCCTTTAGTCCCAAACAAGTTGGGGTAGTCTAGAGGTGAAACCCATAAGATCTCGCAACCAACTCATGCCTCTGGCACATGGATAGCAAGCTTCCACGCACCCCTGTCCATAGCTAGCTCTTTGTCGATACTCCAATCCTTCAGGTCTCTCTTAACGGACTCCTCCCATGTCAAATTCGGTCGACCCCGCCCTCTCTTGACATTCTCCGCATGCTTTAGCCATCCGCTATGCAAATGGAGCTTACGAGGCTCATACTGAATATGCCCAAACCATCTCAAACGATGTTGGACAAGCTTATCCTCAATTGGTGCTACCCCAACTCTATCTCGTATATCATCATTCCAGACTCGAGCCTTCCTCGTGTGGCCACACATCCATCTCAACATACGCATCTCCGCCACACCTAACTGTTGAACATGTCGCCTTTTAGTCGGCCAACACTCCGCGCCATACAACATTGCAGGTCGAACCGCCATCCTGTAGAACTTGCCTTTTAGCTTTTGTGGCACTCTCTTGTCACAGAGAATGCCAGAAGCTTGGCGCCACTTCATCCATCCGGCTTTGATTCGATGGTTCACATCTTCATCAATACCCGATCCTCCCGCAACATTGACCCCAAATACCGAAGGTGTCCTTCCGAGGTACCACCGCCATCAAGGCTAACCTCCTCCTCCTCACACCTAGTAGTAATGAAACCGCACATCATGTACTCGGTTTTAGTTCTACTAAGCCTAAACCCTTTCGGTTCCAAGGTTTGTCTCCATAACTCTAACTTCCTATTTACCCCCGTCCGACTATCGTTAACTAGCACCACATCATCCGCAAAGAGCATACACCATGGGATATCTCCTTGTATACCCCTTGTGACCTCATCCATCACCAATGCAAAAAGATAAGGGCTCAAAGCTGACCCCTGATGCAGTCCTATCTTAATCGGGAAGTCATCGGTGTCGACATCACTTGTTCGAACACTTGTCACAACATTATTGTACATGTCCTTGATGAGGGTAATGTACTTTGCTGGGACTTTGTGTTTCTCCAAGGCCCACCACATGACATTCCGCGGTATCTTATCATAGGCCTTCTCCAAGTCAATGAACACCATATGCAAGTCCTTCTTTTGCTCCCTACATCTCTCCATAAGTTGTCGTACCAAAAAAATGGCTTACATGGTCGACCTCCCAGGCATGAAACCAAACTGAGTTTTGGTCACGCTTGTCATTCTTCTTAAGCGGTGCTCAATGACTCTCTCCCATAGCTTCATTGTATGGCTCATCAGCTTAATTCCACGATAATTAGTACAACTCTGAACATCCCCCTTGTTCTTGAAGATTGGTACTAATATACTCCGTCTCCATTCTTCTGGCATCTTGTTTGCCCGAAAAATGAGGTTGAAAAGCTTGGTTAGCCATACTATCGCTATGTCCTCGAGACCTTTCCACACCTCAATGGGGATACAATCAGGGCCCATCGCCTTGCCTCCTTTCATCCTTTTTATGTTACGCCCCAATGAAAATCTTTTGGGTTTCATCTCCATAAGAGTGGCTGAGTTTTTACGTTGGCTCGCCAAGCCTATCACAACCCTCCTCCTTTACCCGGGCTTGGGACCGGCTATGTTGAGACAACATAGGCGGAGTTAAAAGGGCACCCCGGTGCATGTAGCTCCTGCTTGCGCAGGGTCGGGGAAGGGTCCAAATGAATACAAAATAAAAGTTCATATTGACATAAGAAATAGTAACACTTCAAGCATACTAATCAAAGTAATCATGTCTTCTCAAAATACCATGGCAAAAGAAAGTTCATCCCTACAAAATCATATAGTTATGCTATGCTTCATTTTCGTCAAACAAAGATGTTCCCAACTTCTATACCCCCGATGACAAGCCAAGCAATTGTTTCATACTTAAATAATTTCAAACTTTTTCAACCTTCACGCAATACATGAGCGTGAGCCATGGATATAGCACTATGGGTGGAATAGAATATGATGATGTATTGTGTGGAGAAGACAAAAAAAGGAAGTCTCACATTGACGAGGATAATCAACGGGCTATGGAGATGCCCATCAATTGATGTCAACATGAGGAGTAGGGATTTTGCCATGCAACGGATGCACTAGAGCTATAAATGAATGCTCAACAAAAGGAAACTAGTGGGTGTGCATCCAACTTGCTTGCTCACGAAGACCTAGGGCATTTGAGGAAGCCCATCATAGGAATATACAAGCCAAGTTCTATAATGAAAAATTTCCATTAGTAAGAAAAAGACAACTTATGAGACTCACTATATGAAAAACATGGTGCTACTTTGAAGCACAATATATGAGACTCACTACATGAAGAACAAGGTGCTACTTTGATGCACAAGTGTGGAAAAAGAGATAGTAACATTGCCCTTTTTATTATTTTTTTTATTTTTTTTGGCCTTTCTTTTTTTGGCCTTTTTTTTCTTTGGGCAATGTTCTAATAATGATGATCATCACACTTCTATTGATTACAACATAAGAATTACAACTCGAAACTGAAACAAGATATGACTCTATATGAATGCCTCCGGCGGTGTACCGGGATGGTGTAATGAATCAAGAGTGACATGTATGAAAAATAATGCTTGGTGGCTTTGACACAAATACGATGTCAACTACATGATCATGCGATGGCAATATGACAAAAGTAAAGTATGTCATGAAAATGATGAACGAAACGGTGGAAAGTTGCATGTCAATATATCTCGGAATGGCTATGGAAATGCCATAATAGGTAGGTATGGTGGCTGTTTTGAGGAAGATATAAGGTAGGTTCAGCATGTATTCAAAAAAAGTTTAGTGTATTTTAAAAAATGTTCAGTGTTTCTTTGAATAATGTTCACCCTGTACTAAGAAAATGTTCAATGTGTATTCTAAATTCGCTTTCTAAAAATTGTTCACAGTACAAAAAAAGTGTTCAAATTTCGAAATTTGTTTAGTTTTTGAAAAACATAGTTCACGTTTAAAATAAAAGGAATATTCAAAATTTGTGTACGATTTTCGAAACATTTGTTCGCATATTTAAGATTTTCATTTTTCAAAACTGATTTTTCTTTATTAATGAACTTTTTTCAAATTCGTGAACTTTTTTATAAGTTCCTAGACTTTCTTTCAAGTTTTATGAAAATTCTTGAATTCACGAACTTTTTCGTTTTTTGTTTTTTTTTCGTCAAAAGTCAATACTTGACCAATCCAGGGGAGGGAGAATGAACGAGGGAGAGAGGGGAGCGAACGAGCAGAAGTGGAACAAGCGAACGAGGCAAGCTGGGCCGGCCCAGTTTGCGGGCGTGTGGGCGCCAGAACGGGAACCGGCGCTGAAGGCGCCCGTTAGGAGCACCCCTCCTATTCGACGCATTTTGCATCGAACAGCCAGCCGACGAACGCACAGACCCCGTGACTGGGCCGGTCCAATAGTGGCGCTGTAGCAGAGCAGCTATCTTGGAAAAAAAACCAAAGCGTAAATAAACTGTCTCGAGTAGGATTCGAACATACGACCTCCATCTTGTGTACCCGAGCAGCTAACCAGCGGAGCCAACGAAACGTTAGTGTACAAATGGGAGCGTGCACGCATAAGAACTAACTCCAAAGCAGAATTCGGACAGCTGGTTTGAATTTTTTGGAACTTTATCTGAAAATTCTGATTCTTTTTAAAAACAAACAATGTTTGAAAATCTAATAATTTCTTGAACAACTCGGATTTTTATTCAAATTTTGAAAAAATAAAATAGAAATGTGAACATTTTTTAGCAGTAAGCATTTTGAAATTCCAGAATATTTGATGAAAACGCAAACATTTATTGAAATTTTAAAACAAAAATTTAATACTAGGAACAATTTTTTAACAGTGCAAACATTTTTCTAAAATTCCAGAATATTTTCAAAAAACTCGAATATTTATTGAATTTTGAGAACAAAATTTGATAATGGGAACTATTTTGAATTGCTAAACATTTCTCGAAATTCTCAAACATATTTTGCAATTCCCGAACATTTTTTGGAAACACGAACATCATTTAAAAACAGGGACAGTTTTTAATATTGTGAGCTTTTTGTAAACATGAACATTTTTTTAATTTATGAGCGAAATTTTAAAAGAGGAACGATTTTTTAAATCACGAATATATTTGAATTGTTAGAACAAATTTTGAAATGGAGAACAATTCAAAAATCCCAATAAAATTGAAACGTGAACAAATTTTTAATATGTGATCAAAAAATTTGGAAACAAGAACATTTTTTGAATTTGCGATCAAGTTTTGAATATAAGGACATTTTTTGAAATGCCGGTCATTATTAGAAAAGTTATGATAAATTTGAACAAAAACATTACGAAACAGAAATGCTATTAAATTTTGTATAGCGTGAACTCTAAAGAACAGAAAGTAGCAGCAGATTTGCAACATTTATGATTTTTCTTATATTTCTTTGAAATAATGAACAGTTTTGAGATTCTCATTTTTTCTGAAAACACAAACAAATTAAAAAAACGTGAACAAATTTCGTAATTCCAAACATATTTCGTAAACAGGAAGAGATGGTGACCAAATTTTGAAATCCGGAACTTTTTTCTAAAATGCGAACAATTTTTGAAGATTTTGAACATTTTTCAAAGAACTTGGATTTTTTTTTGAAACACCAACGTTTTTACAAAAAGTGAACAAAAACAAAAAATAATTGAAAAAAAGAACAATTTATGAATGTCGAACATTTTTCGAGCAGGTCAATTTTTGTCAAGTTTTTGAAACGTTTAGAAAAAATGGTTTTTTTTTAAATTATGAACTCATTATCAATAACGTGAACATTTTATGAATTGGAGAAAAAAATTTAAAACCATGAATTGTTTTTGAATTTGAGAACAAATATTTTAATCGCGAACATATTTTTCAAATCCGAACAAAATTTCCAAAACCCGAACATTTTTAAAAAAAGACTTTTTTTTGTTTATACTATTTTGAAAAGAAACAAGAAAGAAAAGAAAAAAGGAAAAAGTAAAAAAGAAAACCAAAATAGGGAAAAGACGAATATTTTTGAAAAAGGTTATATTTTTTAAATCCCAGAATATTTTGTTTAAAATGCAAACATTGTTTGAACTTATGAAGAATTTTGGAAAGCACAACCATTTTTTTTAAATGAACGTTTTTGAAAGTTGAAACTATTTTTTTAAGTTTATGAACAATTTTTGAAACATGAACTTTTTTCAAAAAAAAACTTGAAAAATAAAAAAGAAACAGAAAAGGAAAATAAAAGAAAAAATAAAATAGAAAAATAAACAGAAAAACGTAAAAAAAGAAAAACCAAATATCAAAAAGAAAGAAAAAACCGGTTCAGGAAACCTTCTAGAAGGTTCCCAAAACCTGTAAAAACCGGTTCAGAGAACCTTCTAAAAAATTCCCAAAACCGGAAATGCGAACACTGTAAATTGGCCGCCCAGTTCACTGTTCGATCGGCTGCTCGTATGTGAAGCTTCGATAGCTTGACGCAGAGAGTAGCACAACCATTTTTTTAAATGAACGTTTTTAAAAGTTGATACTATTTTTTTAAGTTTACGAACAATTTTTGAAACATGAACTTTTTTGAAAAAAACTTGAAAAATAAAAAAGAAACAGAAAAGGAAAAGAAAAGAAAAAATAAAGTAGAAAAATAAACAGAAAAACGTAAAAAAAGAAAAACCAAATATCAAAAAGAAAGAAAAAATCGGTTCAGGGAATCTTCTAGAAGGTTCCCAAAACTAGTAAAAACCGGTTCAGGGAACCTTATAGAAGATTCCCAAAACCGGAAACGCGAACACTGTAAATGGGCCGGCCCAGTTCACTGTTCGATCAACTGCTCGTATGCGAAGCTTCGACAGCTTGACGCAGAGAGCGTCAAATTGGATATTCCAAGCACCACATCCTACTTGGCAGTTATGCGCCGGTTCGTCAACTGGCGCTTCTAATTGGGCCGGCCCGTTTTGTTCTTTTTTCCTGAAACGCGAACACTGTAAATGGGCCGGCCCAGTTCACTGTTCGATCGGCTGCTCGTATGCGAAGCTTCGACAGCTTGACGCAGAGAGCGTCAAATAGGATATTCCAAGCACCACATCCTATTTGGCAGTTATGCGCCGGTTCGTCAACTCGTGCTTCTAATTGGGCCGACCCGTTTCGTTCTTTTTTCCTGGTTTTCAAACGCAAAAAGTGCGAGGAGATGGGGAGTCGAACACGCGGCCTCTTCGTCGCAAGTGCACGGCCGTAGCCACCAGGGCATCCTCCCGGAATGTACTAGTTAGTTCTTTCTTTGCTTTTTATTCGTTCTTCAGTTTGGTTTCTTTTTTTATTGTTTTTCTTTTTTTCTCATCTTTCTTTGTTTTATTCAGTGCGTGTTTTTTAGTTCATGAACCTATTTTTCAAATTCGATGAACTTTTTTTCAAATTGTGAACATTTCTTCAAGTTTGTGAAGCTTTTTTTAAATGCGATGAACTTTTTTCAAACGGGATGAACTCTTTTCAAAATCGATAAATTTTTTCCAAATTCGATGAACTTTTTTTCAAATTTGTGAACCTTTCTTCAAGTTTGTGAACCTTTATTCAAATGCGATGAGCTTTCTTTCAAAAACGGGATGACCTCTTTTCAAAATTGGTGAACTTTTTCCAAATTCGATGAATTTTTTTCAAAACCGATGAACTTTTTTTTCAATTTTAATGAACTTTTGTTCAAGCTATAAAGTAAAATGTACAATATTTAAGAAATTCAAAAATCCAAGTTATAAAATAAACCGTATTTTTTTGTGCAATAAATAGCACGGCTCTTATGGTTCTTATAGATTTCGCGTTTGATTTCAATCACTAGTCATCCGATGGTGTAAGGTTAGCTGAAAAATCTTCGGCACCTTCAGCGCATGTTAACGTGCCTTTCGGTTAACTGGCGCTGAAGGCGCTCTTAGCTGGGCAGACCCATATTAGCAATTCATTCTGTAAAATCGCAAAAAAGTACAGCGATCGGATTCAAACCTGAAACCTCCGCGTTCAAAGGGAAGCGACAAGCTACTACGCTATCCAACAAGTCCGTGAAACACATGTTGTTTTTCGTATTTTATTTATGGACCTAACTAGAGAGCGCCTGAGCGCCCGTTCGTACCATCGTACTATTATAGAAAGTTCAACTGATTCATTTGCATACATTTTCAAAAAAGAAACCAATTTTGTCCCCTACCATCATTTTTTTCATGCACACGTGATTCTGAAACCTCATCAGCCTAAATCATGTCTTCATGTGCATTTATTTGGGGTTCAACAAGTTTAAAACCCCGTAACTTTTGATTCAAGCGTCAAAATCCAATTTTGTTTTCACCGTTTGGTTTCTCGCGACGAGTTCTTCAAAATTAGATCCTATATTGATAGTTTTTGTCGAACTTTTTTTAGGCAACTTTAGTGCTATAGAGAAGCAACTTCATTTTTTTCCTAGTAGGACTGGCTATTAGTTGGTTTGTGTAAAAATGAGAAAATCACACAAAACATGAGACATCTTGATCTCCCCCCTAGCAACTCGATGTCACACTGCGTGCAACTCCTACTCATCTTGCGTGTAAAAAATTCAAGCAATTATACTAGCAAATTCAAGAAAATGTATTATCAAAACACAATGCAAAACTATTTCTAGCAATACCAAGCAAATGTATTACCAAACCACAATGCAAAACTGTTCTAGCAAAACCGAGCAACTATCCTACAAAACCAAGCAAATGTATTACCAAACCACAATGCAAAACTGTTCTAGCAAAGCCAAGCAACTATCCTACAAAACCAAGCAATTGTACTATCCAATCCAAGCAACGACATTAATAAAAAACAAACATGAAAAAATTCTCCTAGCACAACCAAGCAACTGTCCCTAGCATTACTACTTAGATTGTCTACTTTAGGCAGAAAAAGTATGAACAACTTCAATAGCCTTTGTAGACAACTATCTGACCCCCCCTCCCCATGCAATTTGCCTATTCTAGCAAAAATTCAAAACAACTCAATTACAAAGAAAATACAAAATGGAAAACTGTTCGAGCAAAAAATAATCTAGGCAACATTCTAGCAAAACCAAGCAACTGCATTACAGAAAACACAATGCAAAAACCTGTTCAAAATGAATCCGAGCAACTGTCCCAACAAATCATGAGAACTTAACAATGATAATTAATTGCCTAACAATGATGCCCGGTTGCATGTCAATGCTAAGTAGTTGGCTGTGGTACTAGGAGAAGTTGTCTGTTGGTGTAGCTCATGTTGCCTATGCTCTAAAACATAATGTTAGCATACTCGATAGTTGGGCAGACAACTTATATGCGAATTTAGTTAACATGATAGTCATAGGAGGCAACTTATAAGGACTTCTTGTGGATTGGCAATCATAGTAGGCAAACTAAGAGAAGTTGCTTTGCTACAACACTAAAGTTGCCTCTGCAGTACCCAAAGTTGCTCAAAAAAAGTTCATCGAAATATATTCATATGGGATCTCGTTTTGAAGAAGTCATCGCGAATAACCCAACGGTGAAACGAACCTAAATTTCAATGCTAGAATCAAAAGTTAGGCTTTTATAATTTTATAACACCCAAATAAATGCATGTGCTTTCCTTTCTTGGCTTGTGCAAAGGGAGCGTTTGAAAGGATAAGGACCAGATAGTTTTCTATTTTTGCAGTGTAATCATGACACAGGACAAGGACCAGCTAGTTTTTATGACAAGTCTGCTCGGATGCACCCCGTGTTGTGTGAATTATTTTTCATGTAGCATGTGCGCTCGGGTAACCCAATTAGTGCAGTTGCACTAATAAGTATTTGGATTTATTTATTTCTTCAGTTCGTGGGTCTTTTTTCTAAACATTTTATTCTTTTTCTTTCTTTCCCGTTTTATCATAAATGCACAGATTCTTTTCAAATTCATGAACTTTTTCTTCAGAATCCATGAACCCTTTTTTCAAATCCATGAACTTTTATTCAAATTCATCAACTTTATTCCAAATTTGCGAGCATTTTTCAAATCTGTGAACTTTCTTTAAAAAATTGATGAACTTTTTTGAAATTAAATGAACCTTTTTTTCAAATCATTTTATTTAAATTCAATCAACTCTATTTCAGATTCGATGAACTTTTTAAATTTTGTGAACTTTTCCAAAAATTGGTGAACTTTTTTCAAAATCTGCAAACTTTCTTTTCAAAATTGGTGAACTTTTTTGCCAAATCGATGAACTTTTTAAGATTTTGTGAAATTTAAAAAAACAAATGAACTATTTAAAAAAAATAAAAATTGATGAACTTTTTTCCAACTGGATCAATTATTTCTTCCAATTGATGAACTTATTTTCCAAATAATTGAATTATTTCTAAAGTGATGAACTTTTTTTCAAATTCACTGAACTTTTTGAAAAAAAAAACCAAAATTGATGAACTTTATTCAAAATCGATGAACTTTTTGTCAAAAAACTTACTATTATTTTGCAAATTCATAAACTTATATCAAATTCAGTTTTTTTTCTAATTGAATGCGCATTTTCACATTTCGTATTTTTTTCGAAATTAATATACTTTTATGAGTTCATGAACTTTTTAAAATTTATTAACGCACATTTTTTCCTCTTCTTTTTTTTCCCGTGAGAGACACGGTTTTGCTTCCGCGAGCCGTGCCTCTCGGGAATGAAAAAACGCATTTTCTTTCTTTTTTCTTCTGTGAGATGCACGGTTTGGCTTCTACGAGAGGCACACTCAGAAAAAAAACGCGTTTCTCTTTTGTTTTTTCTTCCGTGAGAGGCACGATTTTGCTTTCGCGAGGAAACAAAAAACACGTTTTCTTTTCTGTTTTCCTTCCGCAAGAGGCGCGGAGTTGCTTCCGCGAGAGGCACGGCCGTGCCTCTTGGAAACAGCTTCTGGAAAGAAAATAAAATGCTCCCGGTATGATTTTTCTTCCGTTTTTTGACCAGTTATTTTCGTGAAAAAATTCATGAAAACCTATCAACATGTGATCTAGTTTTGAAGATCTCGACACGGGGAATCCAACGATGAAAACGATTCAAGATTTGGACGCACGGTTTAAGAAATAAAATGTTTTGAATAAACGAATCTACAAAAAAAGAGAAAACTCTCATGTTGCGACAAGTGACGCACATGCAACGCATCACATTCACAACCTGAGGAGGTGAGAGTGATTTTTGAAAGGACTAGCAAACATGTCCGTGCGTTGCACCGGGAGAAAAAAATGACTCCTCATACACACACCCGACGACGTCAGCAAATTCCTTGAAGTCTTTCACGATGTTGCACGACAAACAACAAAATAAGTGGTGTTGTGCAAAAATAAATGTGGAATGATTTTTAGTGTACTCAAGGTGTTTTTGAATTTATTAGACAACCAAAATATATACCTACTCGCCGCTATCTTTTTACGCCTTTGTTATCATTCCTCCATAGTGATTCCCAACAAATATTGCATTAGAATGAAAATAGAGAAGTACATTTTAGTATTCAACGATAACTTGTGCGTACAAGCATTATTTTTTCTTGCCGATATATGTGTTTGCAACTGTAACCTAAGTCAAGATTCAATTTACTTGCAAACATATTAGTAGTTTAGTGTTGCAAACATATTAGTAGGTTAGTGTACATCATCGTATATGGGTCAGTTATTGTGCATTGTGCAAAATAGAGAGGATAATTATATACTTGTTGTAACCTTTAGCATATGGTAGTTGGTTGAAATCAACGTCCCCTACTATGCTAATAATAGCTTGTGTACCAATTTAAATGGTATAGGAGGATATATAATGGTCATTTTCAAAATACCCCATATAAAAATGTATTAATTAATGTGTTTGCAACTGTAATCTAAGTCAAGATTCAATTTAGTTGCAAACATATTAGTAGTTTAGTGTTGCAAACGTATTAGTAGCTTAGTGTACATCATCATATATGGGTCGGTTATTGTGCACTGTGCGAAATAGAGAGGATAATTATATACTTGTTGTAACCTTTAGCATATGGTAGTTGATTGAAATCAACGTCCCCTATGATGCTAATAATAGTTTTTGTGCCAATTTAAATGGTATAGGACTATATATAATGGTCATTTTCAAAATACCCTATATAAAAATGTATTAATTAAGATTGCATGGTAAATCAAATTTTAAAAATGATTAACATGCAAGATGATAGCATATTTGCAATCTGCACATTTTTCTCAGAATTTTTCATATGTAATATGATAGATTCGATTAAAAAGTTGAAGGGTCACGCCCTAGCCATTGGGCTGCTTGCATTGGAATCTACACATTTTACTCAGAAATTTTCATATATAATATGTTAGATTTGATAAAAAAAAGTGCACTCGCCTGGGATGAAACCCAGGTCTATCAGGTGGAAGGGTCACGCCCTAGCCATTGGGCTGCTTGCATGCTAGTAGCAGATTTGTGGGCCGCTGGCTAATAAACTTCGGAGCCAATTTTTGTGACGTACCATAAAAAATAATAGCCCCCTTTATTATTAGGGTCCCAATAACGCCCACACGTGTTGGTGTTAAGGGGTCAGGCCGCATGTATGGTATCTAAAAAACCAGTCCACACGTTTACGTGTGGGCAAAACAAGTAATGCCCACACGTCCGGTCTTTTGCCTTGCGGTCCCTCCCACACGCCTATGTGTGTGCAAAATAGATAACGCCCACATGCCTGTACTCACGATCTCGCACGCTTTGCATGACAGTCACCACGCATCCCCGCAGTTGCCATGATTCGGACCCTCTTCCATGTTCGTTTAACTGCAGTTGCCATGTTGCTGAACTACAGTTGCCACGCCTGACAACTACAGTTGCCATGGTTGCTCAACTGCAGTTGCCATCTCAGGTCAAGTGCCAGATGTCATTTTTGAACAACTGCAGTTGTTGCCATGTATGATATGGTCTATTACAGTTGCCATGATTTGAAAACTTTAGGAGTTGCCACCTACTAACACTAGGCAGTTGCCATGTAGCACTAGAAAAAGGCATGGCAGAAAAACATGTTCGGGTAATGAAAGAGTTGTCATCTGCTTACAAGCACGCTAAGGCAGTTGCCATGTACCCTGCAAAACACATGGCAACTCGGGTAAAGAGAGAGTTTCCATCTGCTTACAAGCACGCTAGGGGAGTTGCCATGTACCCCGCAAAACACATGGCAATTAAAAACTTTCGGTGTGGGAGAGGAGACGGGCGTGTGGATGAACTGATAAACGCCCACACACCAGCCCCCTACCTGCGTCAAAACTGGCTGTGGGCGAACTGCTAAACGCCCACACATCAGCCCCTTCGCGTGATGAAACGGACGTGTGGGTGACCAGATGAATGCCCACACACCAACCCAGTCCTACGTGACATAAAAAATCTGGTAAAACATGCAAAAATTCGGGCAAACACAAACAGACGTTTCATCCATGTGTGGAAGTTAGTATTTTCGTATTATTATTATTTAGCAAAGATAAGGAGAACTGGCCGTTCCACAGGCGAACGTTATCACTTCCTTTTTTCTCCCTCCAAATCCCCCAAAAAAGGTGTTGCACTGCATGATTCGAACGATCGATGCTCCCATTAAAGGAGGAGAGCACTGACGAACTCGTCCAGCCCGCTTGACGTGCTCGATTCCATTTCTTATTCTTAAAATGCAACCCCTAAAAAACATAGTTATTATCCTTTTTTCATTCATAACGGTTCATCGGTTCAACCGCTGAACTTTCCATAAATACAAAAACCAAAAAGTTCATAAAATTCGAAAAAGCTCCTGAGGTAAACACTGTTCATGGATTTTTGAAAATTAGAACACAAACTTTAAAATAATTTCACAAATTTAAAAAAAGTTCATCGATTTTTTTAAAAAATTCATCAATTTTGGAACAAAGTTCATAAATATGAAGAAAAGTTCATTGATTTTGAAAAAGATCATCGATTTACGAAAAAGTTCATAAATTTTGAAAACAAACTTGCGGAAAATTCATCAAATTTGAAAATGTTAATAAATTTGTTAAAAAATCATCAAATTTAAAAAAAATAATTTGAAAAATTTCGTTGACTTTTGCAAAAATTTCATCAATTCTTTAAAAAGTTCATTGACTTTGAAGGAAATGTTCACGAATTTGAGTAAAAGTTCATGGATTTGGGGAAAAAACATGAATTTGAAAGGAATCCGCGCAAAAAAGAGAAAAAGACAGAAATGAAAAATAAAACAGAAAAACCAAATAAAAACATCTGGAGAAAAAACCACGAAAAGAAGAAACAAATAAAATAAATAAAAAGCATGTATTTCACAAAGGGTGGAATAGCCTGGTGGTTTGTGTGCTTTCCTTCTAATGGTGAGGTTGTGGGATTGAATCCTGTCGCCTTCACCTTTTTGGGGATTTTGATGAAAATACAGGGAGAATGCATGTTAACAAGCGCAGAATAGGAAATGCTCGTATACAAGCCGTACCCTCTTTATTTGTCGATGCTAATCTGGCATGCCCCAAATAGCAACGAATGCTTGCAATCCCAAGAGCAGCTGAACTGCCAGAACGAATGGGTGTGGTCTATGTTAGGTATTAGTGTTCTCATTACTAGGTCACAACATGGGTGTATCGAGTGTTGGACGGAGCCACACAGTAGCCATGGTAAAAATAGGAAAATTTTAGGCATTCGGCACGGTGAGGCGAGAGTGTGTACGTAGGACGATAATGGAGCAGCTAAGCTAAGCTAGGGTTCCTATTGACAAGGGCTATGGCCATCTAACAACATCGAGCTGTAGAACCACGGTGGAGTCTAGGTCTCCCCTATGCATGCGGCTAGGGTTTTCTATCCTCTCTGGCGATCATGCCGGCGAGTCTAATTATCCTCAACGACTCCTTCCCACAAAGGGCTCTGCGATCACGCCCCTCCCGGCTCCCTTGCTCCATCTAGCACGATTGAATCCACAGCGGATGCCCAGTCAGGAACCAGCGGGGCGGCGGTGCCGCCATGAAGGCCGATCTTGGTGACTTCTTCGAACAACTCGATCTCATTGATGAGTGCTTTGATGATCTTGTGATTGAGGAGGACGATCCGGTGATCAATGACAACGTGAGATGATTAGCCCTAGTTATGGTTCATACGGACAAAACCTTCAGTCAAGGCACGTTTTTTCGAGATATGTGAGCGGCATGGAATCCAACGCATCAAGTTCGCTTCCGCCCACTCGGACCCAACCTGTTTTTTGTTCAAGTAGCTTGTTTGGGAGATTGTGAGAGAATTTTGGATCAAGGTCCATGGTTGTTTAGGAATTGGGTTGTACTGATGTGCCCCTATGATGGATTTACCAAGGCGGAGGAGGTGATCAATGTGTCTATGCCAATCTGGCTTCAAATCCATAAGTTGCCAGATGGGTTTTGCAAGGATGTATTGTTAAACAGCTATTGAAGAATGCAGGGGAGATCTTGGAGATGAGACTTAATGGAAATACTCGAGGTGATTATGTCCGAATAAGGGTACGCCATTGAAAGGATCGATATGGTTGACTAGAGGGGGGGGGGTGAATAGGCAACTAACAATTTTTAAGCTTTTCTTTACCAAATTAAACTTTGCAACAAAATAGGTTGTCTAGATGTGCAACTAAGTGAGCAACCTATATGATGCAATAACAACTAGCACATAAGCAAGCAAGGGATACAACACAAGTAGGCTTGCAAAAGTAAAGGCACGAAATAACTAAGAGTGGAGCCGGTGGAGACGAGGATGTGTTACCGAAGTTCCTTCCTTTTAAGGGGAAGTACGTCTCCGTTAGAGCGGTGTGGAGGCACAATGCTCCCCAAGAAGCCACTAGGGCCACCGTATTCTCCTCACGCCCTCACACAATGCGAGATGCCGTGATTCCACTATTGGTGCCCTTGAAGGCGGTGACCGAACCTTTACAAACAAGGTTGGGGCAATCTCCACAACAATTGGAGGCTCCCAACAACACCACGAAGCTTCACCACAATGGAGTATGGCTTCGAGGTGACCTCAACCATCCAGGGTGCTCAAACACCCAAGGGTAACAAGATCCGCTAGGGATAAGTGGGGGAATCGAATATCTCTTGGTGGAAGTATAGATCGGGCCCTTGTCACCCAATCCCGAGCAAATCAACAAGTTTGATTGGCTAGGAAGAGAGATCGGGCGAAAATGGAGCTTAGGGCAACAATGGAGCTTAGAGGTGGAAGAGGTAGTCAACTAGAGGTAGGAGACGCCCCTTTTATACTCATGGAAGAGATCCAACCGTTATTCTCAAGTTCAGCCTGCAACACGCGGTACTACCGCTCCAGGAGCGCGGTACTACCGCAAGGCCACGCGGTACTACCGTGGAGGACCACGGTACTTCCGCGGCAGCAGCAGAGGCCGGACTAGCTCGACCGAAGCTTGATTACCGCTCATGGCGGTACTACCGCTCCCCCTTGCGGTACTACCGCAAGGCAGGTAAGCCACAACCTACGAAGAGCGCGGATGAAATAAAATACATCCGTGCCTACTTCCGCTGAAGAAGAAACAGTGCACAAACCTGACGCGGTACTACCGCGCACGAGGTGCGGTACTACCGTTGAGGCGCGGATGTAAAAAATTACATCCACTCCTACTACCGCGGCGCAACGGTACTAGGTATGAGGGCCACGGTACTACGGCTCCAGGGGGGCGGTACTACCGTGGCCTCACGCGTACTACCATGGATGACGTCTTGATATTACCGTGTGGGCGCGGATGTAAAAAATTACATCCGCTCCTACTACCGTACCGGAGTAGCACTCGGCCTGAGAGTAACGGTACTAAGGCTCCAGAGGAGCGGTACTACCGTGACCCCCAGCGGTACTACCGCAGGTGCTTGCGGTACTACCGCTCCATAGAGCTGTACTACCGCAAGTACATCAGTAGCCGTCAGATTATGCACAACTAGGATAACGAAAAGACGCTCCAAAGTGCAAGGAAAGGTAGGACATGTGTACGTGTTGATTCCACCCATACCTTTCCGACGCGGACCCCCTCTTAATAGTATGGCTCTCCTACGACTCAAATCCACCAAAGAGAAATGTAGAACAGCACCGTCTTCAATAGTCTCCGAGGGGCACCGAATAGTCTCGTGCCTAGTGATGAAGCATCTGAGAAACTCAAGGCACACGATTAGTCCGCAAAAGCATTGTCATCAATCACCAAAACACCTAAGGGATAAATATGCCCTTACAATCTCCCCCTTTTTGGTGGGTTGATGACAATAAGGGATTTGCACATAGATAAGATAATTTAGAGCAAGGGCAAACCCCACCTCTCTAAAATATAGACGGGCTCCCCCTAGATGTGTGCAATCTAGATGGATGCTTTGGACTGCATAGCACACAAACTAGGATCAACACCCCCCCTATATTTTAGAGACAAAGGCATGATAAATAACATCTAAGCAGAGCATAGCACAAAGGTAGCACAATATATCACAAGCTCGCTAAGATAGATAGAGTGCATAGGTCCTACACCATGAAGTAAAGCAACCGAGGTTCAAACGAGAAAGCAACAAATAGTTCAAACGAGAAAGCAGCAAACACACAGACACACGAAAGACGACACACACGACTCGCAAATCCCTACTCTCTCTCCCCCTTTGGCATCGAGACGCCAAAAAGGCAGAGAGGACACCTACACACAAGTGGTGGCTCAAGCAAGGAACTCGTCCCAACCCTCTCCGTGGACTCCTCGGCAGTAGGGACGGTCTCCTCGACGTCCTCCTCAGAATCAGTCCACCTGAAGCCTTGCTTCTCCATCCACTCGGCCTCTGGAGTGATGCGCTCCTCAGACCCGCCAGACACATCCTCACCATAGAGCTGCAAGATCTTCCTGTCCCTGTGTCGGGGCGTCTCTGTGTGGCCTCGAGCACCTATGGGGCAGGGGGGCCCCTTCTAGTCCGGCAAGGGAGCGGAGGGCGTGCGCAGAGCAGATCGAGGTCGAGCGCGCGGGGGATGTGGGCGATTTTTACCCAGCTTCGGAGCTCTCCGGAGAGATAAAACTCCTACTGCTGCTTTTGTGTTTGTATTTGTTCTTGCTCGAGAGCACGAGCATAAGGTGGTGTTGGATGTGTCGAATGGACCGAACCCCTTCTACGTGCGCATGGGCCTCCCTTTTATAGTCTGAAGGGGGCACCAACAGGTGGCGGCGTAGGAAGAGGGGGTAGAAAGGTAAAAACGTAGGTTGGTACAACAAGACCAACAAAGCCCCTACCTAACTCGACGGCAGGGGACAAGGGCATTTAATGCCCGTCTCGCCTAACAAAGGCAAAGAAAAAGCGACCGTTAGGTGCGCCACCGATCGCCACGATGGCCTCTTCGTCAGCTCCGCTTGCCACCTAGCACCGCATGGCTGCGCAGCGCCCTGCCACGTGCTTCTGGGATGGCCCTGGGGTGACACGTCGTTGGATGCGCTGAAGTTTGGGTGTAGGATGGCAGCCTTGCCGCGGCGAGTGCTTTGCCGCGACCCTTCTCTTGTTGCGCCGGCAAGCTTGCCGGCCGCCGGGCCTTGCCGGGACGCGCGGGGCGTCGCGGCAAGTCTTTTGGGGGCGCCATGTTTGGCCTTCCCAGCAAGCTCCTCTAACCGGGGTCTGTGTTCTTCCCGGCAAGCTCCTCTTGCCGGGGTCTTGTCTATTTGGTTGACACTTTGTTCTTGAATGGCACTAGATAGGAAATGACGGAGGGTCTTGGCGGGCGCCCGGCAAGCCTTGCCGCGGGGTACTGCGACTGCCCGTGCACAAGTTCGGGGTACTAAGGTACCCCTACTTTAGCACACCGACAGGAGCCCCCGGGCCTGGGCCATACACGGTGCCGAGCGTTGTTGGGCCAGGCCCAAAACAGTGCACGGGCATGCGCGGCCTGGGTCCACACACAATCGGACTCCGTGTCCACTGCGTCCTCTCGCAACGGCACGCGTCGATTGCGGCGTCGTCGGAGAGAACGTGGTCAATATCCAACTCCAGGAAATGCGTAACGTTCGCATCCCCTGTTTATAAGTAGAGGAAGCGGGGCCGTTCCCCCACTTCTGCCACTTGCAGTTCCTTCCTCCGAAAGCTCCGTCGCTCCCCTCCACTTCCCAAGTCGAAAGAGAACCGTGCTCCGCCGTCCTTCGTCGCCGCCGCCGTCGCCTTTGCCTTCCCCCGCTGCTTCCGCCATGGCTCCGAAGACCGGGAAGGCTGCAAAGGCTGCGAAGTCGGCCGAGGCGCTGGAGCTCGAGGCGTTGCGCAAGAAACATGTGCTTTTCCTCCCCGAGCTCACCCCGGAGGCGTTGCGGGCGGAGTTCTACCTCTTCTGGTCGACGGAAACGCGGGCGCATCCGCGCACGCCTGTGCTTTCCGCGGAGGCCTCCAAATCGAAGAAGTGCCCCAAAGGGTACTACTTCTTCCCTGTGTTCTTCTATTGCGGGCTCTGCCCACCTTTTTCCGATTTCTTTTGTGACATAATGAACACCTACGGGTTTCATCTGCTTGATTTCACCCCCAACGCCGTTCTGACAATGGCGGTTTTTGCACACCTCTGTGAGAACTTCGTTGGTGTCCGCCCCAATGTTGCTCTTTTCGCCATTATTTCTCCCCTCGGGCCGAGAAAGGGGAGCCACTGGCTGGCGGGATCGCCTAGACCTCCCGGATGGGCATGAAGGAGGTGTACTTGACGGGCGAGCTCCGCAGCAAGTGGGACGAGTGGAGGGCGGAGTGGTGCTGGATCTGTGATGCCAATCCGCCGCCATTCACCAAGCTGCGCCGGACCCGGGTTGTGCGCGGCAGCGATTGGAGTAATCTGTCGCCAGATGATGCCAAGCTGACAATCGCCACCACCCGAATCCTTCGGCTCAGGCATGCCGGACTCACAACAGGGGCAGTTGGCGCGGATTTCCTTCGCCGTCGCATCGCCCCTCTGCAGGAGAGGGGGAGGCCCGCATGGCTGTTTAGCGGCCTGGCGGATTTCATGAGGCTGCGCCCAGGACTCAACTTCAACTTCACGGTTATGGAGCTTGACGCGATGCTGAGAGAGATGTTCAAGCACGACGCCAATCACCCAGAGTGGTTCCAGTTGCCGCAGGGCGTTGTCCCCTTGTGCAATAACTCCCAGGGCGATCGCATCTGCGCAATGATGCCAGAGTGCGACTCGCACGGGATAAGTGCCAATTGGATAGAGCCCGCTGCCGAGGTCGCGCAGCAATTCTTCGATGACTTGTCGGAGGTGGCGGTCAACTCCGACGAGCAGAAGCTCCTCACCCGCGCCACAACTGCCAACGAGCTGGCGTACATTGCTAGCAGGGCCGAAGAGGCGGCGGCAGCCGCTGCCGCGGGCGAGTTTGGCTTTACGCTGGCGGAGGCGGATGCAGCTGCGGCGGCAAGCCTTGCCGCCCGGGAAGAACTTGCCGGAGAAGGCGATGGCGAAGGGGAGGCCGAGGCCGGGACGGGCGAGCCCGCCGAGGCCGGGGCGGGCGAGCCCATCGAGGGCACGAGCGGCCAGCCGTCTTCGAGCAACTTGCCGCAGGCGGAGCCCCCAGCGCAGCCCCAATTCCGACCGAGAAGGCGCCTCCGTCGAGTCGGAGAGCTAGCAGAGGAGCAGGCCGTCCAGAAGCCGCAGCGCCGTGGGACACGTTCCACCGCGGCAAGTACCGTTGCCGCGGGAGGGTCTCGGGCCGCGCCGACAACTGAGGCGGGTCTTCCCGGCCGCCACGCCCGATCTGCCGCAGCCCTTGGCAGCGCGGAGGAGCCCTCCTCCTCCACGTTGCGCCGAGAGGGTACCGGAGTTCGACCTCTCCGCGCTGAGCTCCGATGATGATGAAGAGGAGGAGGAGGAAGAGGAGTAAGGCTTTCTTCTTACTGTACTTGTCTTTCTTTGATCCTTGCTGTTGTTTGCTTTGTATCTAATCTACTCCCCTCCAAACCCCCGTTCTGTCTCAGGACTTTGGCGGAGAGGGCGGCGAAGAGGGCCAAGGTCCCCGTGGTTAACATCGAGGACGATCCTGCAGTGGTGGTAGAAGATACGTCCGAGACCACCTTGACGGACCCGATCCCATCCCCTCGCAGCAGCTCCCAGCACAGCCCCCAGCGTAAGTGCATTGGTTTGCTTCCTGTTGTGGGGCGTGCATGGGTGCTTCTTCTTCTGCTAACATCTTGATTGTTGACTCTCTTGTATATAGGAGCAGAACAGGCCCACCAGGAGCAGTCGGAGGCCGACCCGGAGGTGTCGTCGGCTTCGACTACGCCACCAAGGGCCGATTCCCCGATATGGGAGCCCTCCCCGGCAAGGAAGGGATCTCCGGCAAGGGGCGGAACCAGCGAGCCCCGGTGGTGGAGCCCACGATCACGTAACCCAGCCTGGTGACCCTCCTCGTCGGGACTCTCCCTTGGGTTATCTTGATCTTCTTTTTCTTCCTTTTGGACACACCTTGACTTTTCTTTCTTCTTCCTGCCTCCTGATCCCCCTCTTGGGGACCCGATGGAGACTGGGGCCACCGGCGAGGAGGGCGCACGCGGCAACACTGAGGACGTCGTCGCGGACGAGAAAGAGGGCGGCGCGAAGGAGCCTGCCGGCGAAGAGGCTGCCAAGGCTGTGGATGCAGGAGCCGGCGAGGGGTCCGGCGGTCGCCTTGGCGCCCGGAGGACGAGGGCACAAGGCGCCAGCACCGACCGCCGATCCCTCCGCCACGACGCAAGCGTCCAGCTCCGAGGGGCCTCGGCCAGTGCTTATTTCAAGGCCGGCGAGGGCGTATACATCAAGCTCCCCAGGTATCGAGCTCGTGGCGCCAGTTGAAGGAGAGGAGTTTGACGGGAAGTGCTTGCCTCTGCTGGGCTGGCGGGGTCGGCGTGCCAAGCAGCAGCGATGGCGAGTCCGAGGAGGAGCAGCTGCTCCGAAGCTGGTGTCACTCTACGCGCCCGCAAGCGAAGCTTGAGTCCCGGAAGCGCTTGTCGCAGCAGCGGAGTTGACATAGAGAAACATGCGCAAGAGCTCGAATCGCAACAGGAGGCCCTCCGATCCATCGCAGAGAGAGGGCGCCTTCAGCGAGGCAAAGGAGGCGTTTATCTGGAGAAGGCTGAAGCCGAGGAGCAGCAGAGGCTCGCCGCCGAGGAGATGTCCAGCGGGAAGGTGGTGACATGTAAGAAAGCCACCTGGGCAGCCACGAGGAGGAGCTCGAGGCACGAGAGCAGCTTGCTGGCGGGACACTCAAGGAGGCAAAGGACGCAGCCGCAGCCGCTGAGGGCGCCAAGAAGGATTTAGAGGAGAGGGTGGCGCGGCTGGAGGCGGACATGGGGAAGAAGAACGAAGAGCTCACCGCGCTCCAGCGAGAGCGTGAGAAGGACGCCGCTACCATGGCGAAGCTACAAGTCCAGCTTGCCGAGAAGACCAAGGAGCTGAACGCCGCCAAAGGCTCGAGTGCCGATCTGGAGCTGAAGCTGGCTACCTTGGCGGAGACGCTAGACGCCACCAAGAAGCGAGAGGACGACTTGAGGAAGGAGCTCAAGGACAACATGGAGCTGCTGACGAGGGCCGCCGAGGCCCAGAACACCTTCAAGACCACGGTGGAGCTCTGGACGGAGGGCCTCGTCAACATCGCCGCGCTCATCGACGAGGAGTTGGCGGAGCTTAACTTGACGGGCTTCGGGTACTCTACCGAGGAGGAGTTGCTCGAGGCCGGGACGGGCGAGCCCGCCGAGGCCGGGGCGGGCGAGCCCATCGAGGGCACGAGCGGCCAGCCGTCTTCGAGCAACTTGCCGCAGGCGGAGCCCCCAGCGCAGCCCCAATTCCGACCGAGAAGGCGCCTCCGTCGAGTCGGAGAGCTAGCAGAGGAGCAGGCCGTCCAGAAGCCGCAGCGCCGTGGGACACGTTCCACCGCGGCAAGTACCGTTGCCGCGGGAGGGTCTCGGGCCGCGCCGACAACTGAGGCGGGGTCTTCCCGGGCCGCCACGCCCGATCCTGCCGCAGCCCTTGGCAAGCGCCGGAGGGAGCCCACTCCTCCTCCACGTTGCGCCGAGAGGGTACCGGAGTTCGACCTCTCCGCGCTGAGCTCCGATGATGATGAAGAGGAGGAGGAGGAAGAGGAGTAAGGCTTTCTTCTTACTGTACTTGTCTTTCTTTGATCCTTGCTGTTGTTTGCTTTGTATCTAATCTACTCCCTCAAACCCCGCTCTGTCTCGGGACTTTGGCGGAGAGGCGGCGAAGAGGGCCAAGGTCCCGTGGTTAACATCGAGGACGATCCTGCGGTGGTGGTAGAAGATACGTCCGAGACCACCTTGACGGACCCGATCCCATCCTCGCAGCAGCTCCCAGCACAGCCCCCAGCGTAAGTGCATTGGTTTGCTTCCTGTTGTGGGGCGTGCATGGGTGCTTCTTCTTCTGCTAACATCTTGATTGTTGACTCTCTTGTATATAGGAGCAGAACAGGCCCACCAGGAGCAGTCGGAGGCCGACCCGGAGGTGTCGTCGGCTTCGACTACGCCACCAAGGGCCGATTCCCCGATATGGGAGCCCTCCCCGGCAAGGAAGGGATCTCCGGCAAGGGGCGGAACCAGCGAGCCCCCGGTGGTGGAGCCCACGATCACAGAACCCAGCACAGGTGACCCTCCTCGTCGGGGACTCTCCCTTGGGTTATGCTGATCTTCTTTTTTCTTCCTTTTGGACACCTGCTTGACTTTTCTTTCTTCTTCCTGCCTCCTGATCCCCCTCTTGGGGACCCGATGGAGACTGGGGCCACCGGCGAGGAGGGCGCACGCGGCAACACTGAGGACGTCGTCGCGGACGAGAAAGAGGGCGGCGCGAAGGAGCCTGCCGGCGAAGAGGCTGCCAAGGCTGTGGATGCAGGAGCCGGCGAGGGTCCGTGGTCGCCTTGGCGGCCCGGAGGACGTTGAGGGCACAAGGCGCAGCACCGACCGCGATCCCTCCGCCCGTGTGCGTCCGGACTCCGAGGGGCCTCAGCCAGTGCTTATTTCAAGGCCGGGCGAGGGCGTATACATCAAGCTCCCCTGGGTATCGAGCTCAGGCGCCAGCTTGAAGGAGAGGAGTTTGACGGGAAGTGCTTGCCTCTGCCGGCTGGCGGTGGTCGGCGAGCCAAGCAGCAGCGATGGCGAGTCCGAGGAGGAGCAGCTGCTCAAAGCTGGTGTCACTCTATCGCGCCCGCAAGCGAAGCTTGAGTCCCGGAAGCGCTTGTCGCAGCGGAGTTGACATAGAAAACATCGCAAGAGCTCCGAACCGCAACAGGAGGCCCTCCGATCCATCGCAGAGGAGAGGCGCCTTCAGCGAGGCAAAGGAGGCGTTTATCTGGAGAAGGCTGAAGCCGAGGAGCAGCGAGAGGCTCGCCGCCGAGGAGATGTCCAGCGGGAAGGTGAGCTGACACGTAAGAAAGCTACCGATAAATCGAGGAGGAGCTCGAGGCACGAGAGCGGTTATGGCGGGACACTCAAGGAGGCAAAGGACGCTTGCCGCAGCCGCTGAGGGCGCCAAGAAGGATTTAGAGGAGAGGGTGGCGCGGCTGGAGGCGGACATGGGGAAGAAGAACGAAGAGCTCACCGCGCTCCAGCGCGAGCGTGAGAAGGACGCACGCGCCCATGGCGAGCTGCAAGTCCAGCTTGCCGAGAAGACCAAGGAGCTGAACGCCGCCAAAGGCTCGAGTGCCGATCTGGAGCTGAAGCTGGCTACCTTGGCGGAGACGCTAGACGCCACCAAGAAGCGAGAGGACGACTTGAGGAAGGAGCTCAAGGACAACATGGAGCTGCTGACGAGGGCCGCCGAGGCCCAGAACACCTTCAAGACCACGGTGGAGCTCTGGACGGAGGGCCTCGTCAACATCGCCGCGCTCATCGACGAGGAGTTGGCGGAGCTTAACTTGACGGGCTTCGGGTACTCTACCGAGGAGGAGTTGCTCGAGGCCGGGACGGGCGAGCCCGCCGAGGCCGGGGCGGGCGAGCCCATCGAGGGCACGAGCGGCCAGCCGTCTTCGAGCAACTTGCCGCAGGCGGAGCCCCAGCGCAGCCCCACCGACCGAGAAGGCGCCTCCGTCGAGTCGGAGAGCTAGCAGAGGAGCAGGCCGTCCAGAAGCCGCAGCGCCGTGGGACACGTTCCACCGCGGCAAGTACCGTTGCCGCGGGAGGGTCTCGGGCCGCGCCGACAACTGAGGCGGGGTCTTCCCGGGCCGCCACGCCCGATCCTGCCGCAGCCCTTGGCAAGCGCCGGAGGGAGCCCACTCCTCCTCCACGTTGCGCCGAGAGGGTACCGGAGTTCGACCTCTCCGCGCTGAGCTCCGATGATGATGAAGAGGAGGAGGAGGAAGAGGAGTAAGGCTTTCTTCTTACTGTACTTGTCTTTCTTTGATCCTTGCTGTTGTTTGCTTTGTATCTAATCTACTCCCCTCCAAACCCCCGTTCTGTCTCAGGACTTTGGCGGAGAGGGCGGCGAAGAGGGCCAAGGTCCCCGTGGTTAACATCGAGGACGATCCTGCAGTGGTGGTAGAAGATACGTCCGAGACCACCTTGACGGACCCGATCCCATCCCCTCGCAGCAGCTCCCAGCACAGCCCCCAGCGTAAGTGCATTGGTTTGCTTCCTGTTGTGGGGCGTGCATGGGTGCTTCTTCTTCTGCTAACATCTTGATTGTTGACTCTCTTGTATATAGGAGCAGAACAGGCCCACAAGGAGCGGTCGGAGGCCGACCCGGAGGTGTCGTCGGCTTCGACTACGCCACCAAGGGCCGATTCCCCGATATGGGAGCCCTCCCCGGCAAGGAAGGGATCTCCGGCAAGGGGCGGAACCAGCGAGCCCCCGGTGGTGGAGCCCACGATCACAGAACCCAGCACAGGTGACCCTCCTCGTCGGGGACTCTCCCTTGGGTTATGCTGATCTTCTTTTTTCTTCCTTTTGGACACCTGCTTGACTTTTCTTTCTTCTTCCTGCCTCCTGATCCCCCTCTTGGGGACCCGATGGAGACTGGGGCCACCGGCGAGGAGGGCGCACGCGGCAACACTGAGGACGTCGTCGCGGACGAGAAAGAGGGCGGCGCGAAGGAGCCTGCCGGCGAAGAGGCTGCCAAGGCTGTGGATGCAGGAGCCGGCGAGGGGTCCGGCGGTCGCACTGGCGGCCCGGAGGACGCAGGGGCACAAGGCGCTGCACCGACCGCCGATCCCTCCGCCGCTGACGCGGCGTCGGGCTCCGAGGGGCCTCAGCCAGGTGCTTATTTCAAGGCCGGCGAGGGCGTATACATCAAGCTCCCCTGGGTATCGAGCTCCAGGGCGCCAGTTGAAGGAGAGGAGTTTGACGGGGAAGTGCTTGCCTCTGCCGGGCTGGCAGTGGTCGACAGGCCAAGCAGCAGCAGTGGCGAGTCCGAGGAGGAGCAGCTGCTCCGAAAGCTGGTGTCACTCTACCGCGCCCGGCAAGCGAAGCTTGAGTCCCGGGAAGCGCTTGTCGCGCAGGCGGGAGTTGACATAGAGAAACATGCGCAAGAGCTCCAGAACCGCAACCAGGAGGCCCTCCGATCCATCGCAGAGGAGAGGGCGCAGCTCGGCGAGGCAAAGGAGGCGTTTATCCTGGAGAAGGCTGAAGCCGAGGAGCAGCAGAGGCTCGCCGCCGAGGAGATGTCCAGGCGGGAAGGTGAGCTGACACAGAAGAAAGCCAGTCTGGACAGTCACGAGGAGGAGCTCGAGGCACGAGAGCAGTTGCTTGGCGGGACACTCAAGGAGGCAAAGGACGCAGCCGCAGCCGCTGAGGGCGCCAAGAAGGATTTAGAGGAGAGGGTGGCGCGGCTGGAGGCGGACATGGGGAAGAAGAACGAAGAGCTCACCGCGCTCCAGCGCGAGCGTGAGAAGGACGCACGCGCCCATGGCGAGCTGCAAGTCCAGCTTGCCGAGAAGACCAAGGAGCTGAACGCCGCCAAAGGCTCGAGTGCCGATCTGGAGCTGAAGCTGGCTACCTTGGCGGAGACGCTAGACGCCACCAAGAAGCGAGAGGACGACTTGAGGAAGGAGCTCAAGGACAACATGGAGCTGCTGACGAGGGCCGCCGAGGCCCAGAACACCTTCAAGACCACGGTGGAGCTCTGGACGGAGGGCCTCGTCAACATCGCCGCGCTCATCGACGAGGAGTTGGCGGAGCTTAACTTGACGGGCTTCGGGTACTCTACCGAGGAGAATCTCCAGCCCAGCACCAAGCTCACGCTTTTCTTCAAGGATGTGGTGACGGCTCTCCGGCAACTCCGGGAAAGGATCCCGAAGCAGCTGGCCGACGAGTCGCGCGCGATCTGCGCCGGGGTCTTGGAGAAGGTGTTGGTGAAGGTCCTCTTCCGCAACCCGGGCATTGACCTCTCCCGCGTCACCAAGAAGCTGCCGGAGGGCGCTGATCTTGAGGAGCTCAGGGCCATCGTCGCACCCATCATGGACAAGGTGAGCGAGGTCGAGGGAGGGTCGGCGGCGCGTGGATTAGGCCGCCCTTCTTCTCCCTTTTTCTTGCTGCTGCCGTTTCGGTTATGAGGACAATTTAGTCAGTGCCACAATAAATCATTCTTGTAATATAACTTAATTCTGGGTACTGCTTGCTATGTTATTTCCTTTACTCTGTCACATCCCTTGTATGCTTTTACCCTATGCTTTAAGGGGACTTGCCGGCGCAAACACACTTGCTGAGTGCGGAACATCAGCAGCCCGCTGGCGGTGCGGCCTCCGGCAAGAAACCTCATCGGGCCAGTTGCACTGCATTTTCATTGTTGAGCGGGCTCGAACAAAGCAAGGGCGCAACTTAACCACGAGTTGGTTCCTCCGCGCACAAGTTTTCCATACAAGGCACGAACGTTCAAGGAATATAACTTAAAGAATTTTTTTTTTAAAATTGACTAAGCTCAAACTTTGGCAACTTAGCTTTTCTGTTGTCTTCGTCCCGGCAAGGCTAGATTCCTTTGAACGACGCCTGGCCCAGACTTTTATCTCCTCCTCCCCCCCTGGTGAACTTGTGGGCGGAGGAACCTTCTTTTTGATAAGAAAGAAGAGAAAATAATGATATGGAACCCTAAGGTTCTTTATTGCTTACCGGGGGTATGTGCTGCACAAAGTGTCAGATGTACATGCAAGAAAAAGAAAGATGCACTGATTTCGACAAGATGTGCAGGGCACATAAACTTTATTTACGCACGGAGCTGCGTCCGCTTTGTACAAAGTGTTACATGCGGCAATGGCAAGGCTTGTATAAAAGGTGGTTGCGAACGGGTCCGCAACCGCGCCTTTATGGGTAAAACTTGCGAAGATGTTCTATGTTCCAAGAGTTGCTCACCGAATGCCATCTTTGGTCTCAAGGCGACAAAGCGGGCCTAGTGACTCGTTTCACCCGATAAGGGCCTTCCCACTTCAAGCGCCAACTTGTTTGAATTCTTGGCGGATTGAACAGCGCCAAGAACAAGGTCGCCTTCCTCGAAGCTTCGGGCGTTAACTTTGCGGCTATGATAGCGGCGCAAAGCTTGTCGGTAGCGAGCAGCTCGCCTGACAGAGCACGAGACGATCCTCCTCGAGGAGCAGCGCGTCATCTTGCCGCAGCTGCTCTTGCTCAAACTCATCATAGCGAGCACTCGTGGTGATCCGTATCTGAAGTTCCGTGGGGAGAACTGCTTCGCTCCATAGACAAGAGCAAAAGGTGTCCGGCGGTGGCTCGATTTGGCATCGTCCGGATCGACCAAAGAACCACCGCAAGAATCGCCGATCCAATTTTTTCGCACTTGTGCAGCATGTCGAAAGTTCTGGTCTTGAGCTCAGCGCAGCTTCAGCGTTCGCCCTCTCCGCTTGACCGTTGCTTCTCGGGTGAGCAACAGAAGCGAAGCAGATCTTGGTGCCAAGATCTTGGACGTATTGCATGAAGGTGTGACTCGTAAATTGTGTGCCATTGTCGGTGATGATCCTGTTAGGGATTCCGAAACGGCAAACAATCGACCTGAAGAACTTGACTGCTGACTGTGCTGTCACCTTCCTCACTGGTTCCACTTCCGGCCACTTTGTGAACTTGTCGATTGCAACGTACAAGTACTCAAAGCCCCCGACAGCTCGGGGAAAGGGGCCGAGGATGTCGAGCCCCCAGACCGAAAATGGCCAGGATAAAGGGATTGTTTGGAGAGCTTGAGCTGGCTGATGAATCTGTTTGGAATGGAACTGGCACGCTTCACACTTGGTTACTTGTGCGAGTTGCATCCCGGAGGGCTGTCGGCGGAAGAAACCTTGCTTAAAGCCTTGCGGCAAGTGCTCTTGCGCCAATGTGGTGACCACATATGCCTCCATGTATCTCCGCCAACAGCTCTTGTCCATCTTCCCGGGAAATGCATTTCAATTTCACTCCGTTGAATCTTTTTCTGTACAATATGTCATCGACAAACTGGTACATACTTGATTGCCGAGCTACTCTCTTTGCCTCTTCTTGTTCCTCGGGAAGCTCTCTTGTTTGCAGAAATTGGACAATTTGCTGGGCCCATGCCGGAGCTTGTGGCTCGACGGCAAGGACTAAAGGCACAAATGCTGCTGCGGGAACACCCAATTCGACGACAAGGACCTGGGGTCCTACCGGAGCATGATGCTCCCCGGCAAGCGTGTCGGAACACGGCTTGTCGGGAGCACCCGCTCCAACAGAACAAGCCCTGGGGCTTGCCGGAGCGGAGCGCCCCTCAGCACTTTCTGTGTTGATCCTAGGGACCTTCTTGGCGGCTGCTCCGGGGAGCTCTGCCAAAAAGTGGTCGCCGGCAGGCAGCTTTCTCTTCTTGCTCTGTCGGGTTGATGGTGTGACGGATGGCTGAGTCAGCTTAAGCACAAAAATCCCTGGTTCCACAGGCAATTTGAGTGCAGCACATTTCGACATGCCATCTGCAATGTCATTCAGAGCTCTTGGAACATGCTCCATTTGCAGGCCACCAAAATGCTCCTCTAGCTTCCTCACTTCATCAATGTATGCTTCCATCAACGGACTCTGATAATCTTTGTTTACTTGGCGGACGACAAGCTGCGAGTCACCCCTGACAATAAGCTTCTTGATCCCAAGTTCAGCGGCGATTCTGAGTCCGGCAAGCAACCCTTCATACTCAGCCGTATTGTTTGTTGCTTGCTCCTTGGGAAAGTGCATCTGGATCACGTACTTGAGGTGCTCTCCGGCGGGTGCGACAAGTAACACGCCGACGCCGGCGCCTTGGAGCGAGAAGGCACCATCAAAGTACATGATCCATTCTTTGCTTGCTTCCTTGACGGGGATGCTCTTCTCCGGAGTTTCCTCATCGGGCGTTGGCGTCCATTCCGCGATGAACTCCGCCAATGCTCGGCTCTGAATAGTTGAAGTGCTTTCAAACTTAAGGCCAAAGCTTGACAATTCTAGCGCCCACTCAACAATCCTGCACGTTGCTTCTGGATTCTGCAATATCCTCTTCAGCAGAAAGCGAGTGACAACTATGATCTCATGCGCTTGAAAGTAATGGTGCAGCTTCCTCGAGGCCATGAGAAGGCCAAAAAGCAACTTCTGCACACCAGAGTACCTTGATCTAGCCCCCTGCAAAAGGGAACTGACAAAGTAAACTGGGCGCTGCACCTTCTTCTTCGGTGTTTCTTCCGATAACTGCACAGATCCATCCTTGGCGGAGCCAGAACTCGTCGGATCAGGACTTGCCGGGCCAGAGCTTATCGGAGAAGCCCCCTGCTTGTCGCTGGACTCGCTTGCCGTGGCTGCTGGCTCATCATCTGCCTCCCTTTCCGCCACTAACGCAACACTAACCACTTGATTGGTTGCGGCTAGGTATAGCAACAACTTCTCTTATGGCTTAGGCGCGACAAGTGTTGGGGGTGGAGGACAAATATTTCTTCAAGTCCTGCAGCGCGGCCACCGCTTCCGGAGTCCATTTCATCGGACCTGCCTTTTTCAAGATTTTGAAAACGGCGGTAGCCGCCAGCAGACTTAGAGATGAACCTCTTGAGAGCAAAGAACGCAGCCAAGCAAGCTTCGCACATCCTTGACGCGCTTTGGTGCTTCAATTTGCTCAATGGCCTTGATCTTGTCGGGATTGGCTTCAATCCCCCTCTGAGACACGAAGAACCCAAGAAGCTTACCGGAAGGAACCCCGAACACACACTTCTCGGGGTTCAACTTGAGATTGACCTTGCGTAGATTTGCAAAAGTCTCATCCAAATCTTGAATGAGAGTCTCTTTGTCTTTGCTCTTGACCACTATGTCATCCATGTAAGCTTCTACATTTTTGTGCAGCTGTGGCTCAAAAGCATGGCTGACTACTCTTGCAAATGTTGAACCAGCATTTTTTAGTCCGAAAGGCATCCGTACGAAGCAGTACGTGCCACATGGTGTAATGAATGCGGTTTTCTCTTCATCTTCTTCTGCCATGAAGATCTGATGATACCCTGAGTATGCATCAAGGAAGGAAAGCAGATCACATCCTGCTGTGGAGTCCACAATCTGGTCAATGCGCGGCAAGGGGAATGGATCCTTGGGGCAGGCTTTATTAACATCAGTGAAGTCAATGCAAAGCCTCCACTTCCCGTTTGCCTTGCGCACGACCACTGGATTGGCTAGCCACGTCGGATGGAGTACTCCTCGGACCAGACCCGCTGCTTCCAACTTCCTGATCTCCTCTGCTATGAACTCTTGACGCTCTACTGCTTGCTTTCTGACCCTTTGCTTGACGGGCCGCGCGTGAGGGCAGACGGCAAGGTGGTGCTCAATCACTTCCCTGGGAACACCGGGGATGTCAGATGGTTGCCATGCAAACACGTCGACATTCGCCCGCAGGAAAGCAACGAGCGCGCTTTCCTATTTAGGGTCAAGCGTGGCACTAATGGTGAAGGTACCACCAGTGCCGTCCTCCTTGGCGGCCACCTTCTTGGTCTTTGGTGAAGCTACCTTTGCCTTCTTGCACTTGCCGGTGGAGCTCGATGGTGCGTCCTCGACGGTAGCGCAGCACTCCGGAGAGGTGCGCTTGCCGGAGTGGGCATCAGAGCTACTCTTGCCGGACTTGGCCTTCTTCTTCCCCCGGGGGGCTTCAGCGGCAAGTGGCTTGTGCTCTGCTGCGGCTGCTGCTTCCCGGTAGATCTTGTCGGTGCAGATAAGTGCATCTTTCTTGTCGCCTTGAACAGAAATGACACTTATCGGACCAGGCATCTTGAGCACATTGTAGGCGTAGTGAGAGGCTGCCATGAAATTGGCGAGCGCTGGACGGCCTAGTATCCCATTGTAGGGCAATGGGAAATCAGCAACATCAAACGTGACCCTCTCTGTCCTGAAATTCAGCTCGCTGCCAAACGTCCATCGGCGGTGTGATCTTCCCTTCGCTTGCTCCTTCCGGATTTATCCCTTGAAAGGTACCAGTTTCTTCGAGCTCGATGTCGGGGATCTGGAGTTTCTTGAGCACTGCGGAGGAAATCAGATTCAGGCCGGCCCGCCGTCAACCAACATCTTCGTGACCTTGAGGTTGCGGATTGTTGGTGAGACCAACATTGGCAAGCACCCGACCGCAGTGATGCGATCAGGGTGATCCTCAACATCGAAGACGATGGGCGTGCCGGACCACTTCAGAGGTTTGCGTGACTCGACGGACGGCTCCGCTGCATTCACTTCTCGCACCCATTGCTTGAGTTGGCGGTGCGAGGTGTGCAGAGAGGCACCACCGTCGATGCACAACACCTCCGTTGCCCTTTGAAACTCTTGGTCATCAGTCTCGTCTTCCTCCATCTCATCATCCTCATCTTCATCTTCCTCTTCGTTCTTGTCACGGCCACGGGGAGGCCTGTCTCCATGCCGCAGCTTGGCCTTGCCGCGGTGCCCTCCTCGGGCTGGAAGCTTCTTGCCGGATCCTCCGCCACCCCCTTGGGCTCTCTCCTTGTCGCGGCGCTCGTACTCAGATTTCTGTAGCTCCGCCATCTGCTCAACTTTCTTGCAGGTTTGGAGGTCGTGGCCCTTGGTGCGGTGGATCTTGCAATACCGCTTGCCGGAGCTATCCTGCTTGTCGGCGGCGACCACAGCCTCGCCGGAGTCATCGGCTTTGGCCTTGTCGGAGCCGCCTCCGTTGCCGGAATGCTCGACAGCTAGCACATCCTTAGCCTTTCTCTTTCTGTTGTTCCGCCTCCGATTCTTCCTCGCCGGGGCGGCATCCTCACTGTCAGACCCTTCTGCTCCTGCAATCTCTCCGGGGTTCGTCCTCCCCTCCTCAGCTCGTGCACACTTGTCGGCCAGAGCATAAAGCTCGCTGACATCTCTGATCTTGCATATCGCCATCTCCTCCCTCATCCTGCGGTTACGCACGTTCTGGTGGAACGCGCTGATAACCGCGACAGGGTGGACGTCTGGGATGTTGCGCTGCACCTGGCTGAATCTCTGTATGTACTTGCGCAGGGGCTCTCCCTCCTTTTGGACGAGCAAATGCAGATCGCTCTCCTGGCCATGGGGTTTGTGGCCGCCTGTGAAGGCGCCGACAAACTGATGACACAGGTCCGCCCATGAAGAGATGGAGCCATCCGGCAAGTGCATGAGCCAAGATCTGACGTTGGGCTTGAGCACCAGCGGGAAGTAGTTGGCGAGAATCTTCTCGTCGCACCCTCTGGCAGCCTGCACCGCGATGGTGTAGATGCTGAGGAACTCCGACGGATGTATCCTGCCATCATACTTCTCGGGCACGTCGGGCTTGAAGTTCTTGGTATCGCCATCGGACTTGCCGCAGCTCACGGGTGAACGCAGGCAACCTGCCGCGTCTGACAAGTCGCTGGTTCCCCCGGTGCATGCACATCGACAGTGGGCCCAGCGCGCTGGTCAGATTGACATCGCGCTTCCCTTCTACGCTTGATGCGAGTGCGAGCGTCTTCATGCCGTCGTTCTTGGAGAACTTGGCGTTGACCGCGGCGAGTTCGCGGGTCCGACGACGCGGTGGAGTCGGCGTCGGGGTTGGCCCGGCAAGTCGGCGATCTCGGCCTTCGGGGCGGGGAGTGCGCGGTGGTAGCACCCCCAACGGTCTTGTCGGCATCGGCTTGCGTCTGGGCGCCTTGCCGGGGCCTTGATGCCCTCGGTTGCCGGGGCTTGTCGCCGTTGGCGAAGCCGATGAGGCTGTAAATGGTCATCCTCCAGTCGTCGATCTTGTGTGGCGCCGGAGGATAATCTAGAAGCAGCTGGGCTTGGGCCAGCGCTTCCTCTGCAGTCTTGGGTGGTGGTGGTGATGAGCGGCGCGAGGAGCGGGATGTGCTCGGACTCCCAATGGGATTGGGAGGAGCAACAACCCGTCCGGGCGACCGTACCTCACTTGCGCCAGCGTGCTGGCGTGCGTGATGGTCTCGAACGTCCCGCGACCCACCAGCCTGGCCCTGCTCCAATGCGAGCACGGTGCTAGGGGCACCGGGGCGTTGTCGACCTTGCACCTCCTGGGAAGGGTGCGGCGTCTGCACGGTCGCCGACGCTTGCGGGGCCTTGTTTTTGGACCTGGCGACGACGTGAGTCCCACCGTCGGCGCCCGCTCCTCCGCCGGCGTCCACTCCACCGCCCGTTTGCTCCGGCGGTGGTGGTAGAACCAATGTAGACGGAGCGGCCACCTCCGAAGGCTTCTTCTTTGGTGGCATGTTGACGAAGGCGTTGATGTAAAGCGCACGGAGACCGGATCAGATGCTCACGACCTCGACGCGCCCCTACCTGGCGCGCCAAAGATGTCGGGGCGTCTCTGTGTGGCCTCGAGCACCTATGGAGCAGGGGGCCCCTTCTAGTCCGGCAAGGGAGCGGAGGGCGTGCGCAGAGCAGATCGAGGTCGAGCACGCGGGGGAGGCGGGCGATTTTTACCTAGCTTCGGAGCTCTCCGGAGAGATAAAATCCCTACTGCTGCTTTTGTGTTTGTATTTGTTCTTGCTCGAGAGCATGAGCGTAAGGTGGTGTTGGATGTGTCGAATGGACCGAACCCCTTCTACGTGCGCATGGGCCTCCCTTTTATAGTCTGAAGGGGGCACCAATAGGTGGCGGCGTAGGAAGAGGGGGTAGAAAGGTAAAAACGTAGGTTGGTACAACAGTGACCAATAGTGCCCCCTACATAACTCTGACGGCAGGGGACAAGGGCATTTAATGCCCGTCCGGTCGCCCCAACAGTGCAAAGAAATGACCGTTAGGTGCGCCACCGATCGCCACGATGGCCTCTTCGTCAGCTCCGCTTGCCACCTAGCACCGCATGGCTGCGCAGCGCCTTGCCACATGCTTCTGGGATGGCCCTGGGGTGACACGTCGTTGGATGCGCTGAAGTTTGGGTGTAGGATGGCAGCCTTGCCGCCGCGAGTGCTTTGCCGCGGCCCTTCTCTTGTTGCGCCGGCAAGCTTGCCGGCCGCCGGGCCTTGCCGGGACACGCGGGGCATCGCGGCAAGTCTTCTGGGGGCGCCATGTTTGGCCTTCCCGGCAAGCTCCTCTTGCCGGGGTCTGTGTTCTTCGGCAAGCTCCTCTTGCCGGGGTCTTGTCTATTTGGTTGACACTTTGTTCTTGAATGGCAGTAGATAGGAAATGACGGAGGGTCTTGGCGGGCGCCCGACAAGCCTTGCCTCGGGGTACTGCGACTGCCCGTGCACAAGTTCGGGGTACTAAGTTACCCCTACTTTAGTACACCGATACCCTGCGACGACTCTCCTTGGACGCCACGTGAGTCCTGTACTGCCCCTTGGCTTGCATGCAGAAAAGAGTCTTCATCTTGTCCTTCAGCTTCTTGGCCCATGATGGCATAGAGGAACTCTGGGAAGGCCTAGCAGCACGGCCCTCAGCAACATCCTTGGCGCCAGCATCCTCCTCATTAGCAGCAGACGCCTCGGCACGAGTAGTGGTGTTGGCCCAGTTGGGTTTGACACGCAGACAGATGGGATCATGGCGAATCCAGTCAGGAGCAAGGAACTCCTCACCAGGGAACATCTTCTCCCAAGTCTCCGAGAACAGCAGAAACAGATAGGGCCCATAGATAGGCACCTTGCGGTTGAATACTGCAAACCGAAGTTCACACCACATGATGTGTTAGACATCAAGTGGCTGAGACTGAGACAAACGAGCCTCCTCGCAAATGAGCATCATATCCACCATATAGGCATGAACCTTGTCCTTGTCACCAATGCGAGGGAACAAGGAGTTGCGGAAGATGCGATACATGATATCCAGAAAAGAGTTGAGCACCAACCCTGTCTTGCCACTGGCGAGAACCTTCTCAACATAGTATGGTGCAAGCTTGTCCTTGTTGGCAGACTCAGCATTGGCATGGGGGCGAACACCCACTGGAGTGTTGAGCCCATCATCAGGAACCTGGAGCAAATCCATGAACTCCTTCCAGGTAGCAGTCAGCTTACGGCCATTGGACATCCAGGTCATCCTCCGCGCCTCATCAGAGTGAAAGTATACTAAGGCAAAGAACTGACAGATAAGCTCAGGGTCATAGTCAAGGTGAAAGGATATCACATGCTCAATACCAAACTGCTCCACCAAGTCCAGAGCCTCTCCAAAGTAATCACAGAACTTGTCCTTCCTCATGTGATGCATGTCAATCCATTTCACATCCACGTAGGTATTCTGCTTGTTTTTGATGACATTCAGATAGATGTTGGTCTGTTGCTTGTTCCAGAACAGCTCACAACCTCTGACAGAGGAACGAGGGTTCACATACGGGTGAAGCTTCCTGAGACGGACGTACTCAGATTGGGGTATCTCGTCCTTGCCCTGAGCGGGCTCCTTGTACTTGCTAGCTGATGTCTTGACATGGCGCTTGGGGGCAGAGGAGCCCTCTGGTGCTTCACCTGGGTTGCGCAGACGCTTGGAGCCAGTGTCACTACTGGGATTGGACCGGCAAGAGCCACCACCTAAGACACACACGCAAAACACCAACGAACGCGAAGAAGATCAATGCAAAGGCCACGACAAAGCACAACAAACACATAGAAAGTATACGAGAAAGTTGCCATGCGATAGATGTGAGCCACGGTAGGACTGCCAGTGCCTGCGGTACTAAAATATTAGTACCACTCCAAAATGTAGTAGTACCGTGCAAGGTGACGGTAGTACCGTGGTTGGAGCGGAAGTAAAATTTTAGAGCCGCAGTGAGCGCGGTAGTACCGCTCCCGACGGGCGGTAGTACCGTACTAGCGGTAGTACCGCGCCTGACGGGTGGTAGTACCGCGTCACGTCAGATCCAAACGGCGGTTCGAATCTGAAAAGAACCGCGAAACAACAACGGTGCTACGGTGATCAAATCTATCGCAAGACAAAAATACAAGTATAAGCCCTATGCAAAGCTACTCTCCTTCATCCAACTCTTGCAAAGAAAAGCCTAAGAATCTCTAGAACAAACAAGTCTCCCCCAACAACCTAGAGGCAAAGAACTCCACAAAACGAGAATAGGCTGGGGAAAAACCTGGGTCCATAGCAAGAGCACGTGGTGGGGAATGATCCCACCGGACGGAATCACGGGAGGGCAGCCGGAGGAGGAGATCCGGCGACGAACGCCGGCTCCGTTCTTGAGCGAGGGAGAGAGAGAGAGAGACGACGTGGGGGAGGAACTGCGAATGGGTATGGGGGAGTTAGAACTCCCCCTGCCCGTCCTTATCCCCACGTGCCCAAGCCGGCGCGGTAGTACCGCACCAAGGCAGTAGTACCGCTCACCCAGACGGAAGTAAAAAATTACTGCCGCGTGGGGACGGTAGTACCGTGCTCCCACATGCGGTAGTACCGTGGCTGGCTGCGGTAGTACCGTAGCTGGCCACGGTAGTACCGTGAACTCAAGACACAGCAGGTTTCAACACGAGAAGAAGGCCTTTGCACGAAAACTTTTCACACACAGGAAATCACAAGAGCACGCACAAACCAGAGGCAGAAAGACAACAAGAAACCACCAAGTGACAAAACCTCTCAAAAAGAGAGGGCGGTGGCCAAAGCCACCTATGTTTTAGTTAGATGGTATGGCACCACAAAGAATTATCCTTGGGCCCATGACCAAAACTTGTCTTTGAAGCACAAGTACCATCAAAAATGGCTAATGTGAAAGAGTTGATCTATTTATGCATGATGGGGGGAGGGAGAGTTCATAGAGAGAACAACACTCACCCTATGTCCATGCCTACACCTAAACTAGACGACAAGTTGAGTGTGGTGGGGGGTGCACGGGTTCAAGTCACATTGCTCAAATCAATGATATTTAGCTCATGCCTTAACTCGCGAAATCTTGCTTCATCCAAGGGCTTCGTGAAAATATCTGCAAGGTTATCATGAGTGTTGACATACTTTAGCTCGATCTCCCCTCGCCTAATGTGATCCCGGATGAAGTGATACCGAATCTAAATGTGCTTCGTCTCGAAGTGTTGCACCGGGTTGAGAGAAATCTTGATGGCACTTTCATTATCACACCACAGAGGAACTTTGTCACAAATGACACCATACTCCTTTAAAGTTTGCCTCATCCATAGGAGTTGAGCACAACAACTACCGGCCGCCACATATTCCGCTTCAGTGGACGAGAGAGACACACAACTCTGCTTCTTGGAAGACCAACTTACCAAAGAGCAACCAAGAAATTGGCACCCTCCGGAGGTGGACTTCCTATCCACTTTGTCTCCCGCCCAATCGGAATCTGTAAATCCTTCAAGCTTGAAGTTTGCCCCTCTTGGGTACCACAAGCCAAAGTTTGGGGTATGAGCCAAAAATCGAAAGATTCGCTTGACCGCCACATAGTGACTTTCCTTCGGTGCGGCTTGAAGCCGTGCACACATTCCCACACTCAACATGATATCCGGTCTAGATGCACAAAGGTAAAGCAAGGAGCCAATCATGGAGCGATATACCTTTTGATCCACCGCTTTACCATTTGGATCAATGTCAAGTTGGCACTTGGTGGGCATCGGTGTAGTAGCCGGCTTGACATCACTTAGCTTGAATCTTTTGAGCATGTCTTGAGTGTATTTGGCTTGGTTGATGAAGGTTCCTTCTCTTCTTTGTTTGATATCAAAACCAAGGAAGAACTTCAACTCTCCCATCGAAGACATCTTGAACTTGGAGGTCATGAGAGCGGCACATTCCTCATTGAAAGCTTTGTTAGGGGAACCAAAGATAATATCATCAACATATAGTTGGCATACAAACAACTCCCCGTTGACCTTCTTAGTAAAAAGAGTGGGATCGATTTGCCCTACCTCAAATCCACGATCTTGTAACAACTCGGTAAGGTGGTCATACCACGCACGTGGGGCTTGTTTAAGGCCATAGAGTGCCTTATCGAGCTGATACACATGATCCGGGAAGTAGGGGTCCTCAAACCCAGGGGGTTGCTTGACATAGACCAACTCATTAATAGGACCATTAAGAAAAGCACTTTTCACATCCATTTGTTGCAACTTAAAGTTGTGATGAGAAGCATAAGCAATCAACAAACGAATGGATTCAAGGCGAGCAATGGGAGCAAAGGTTTCACCGTAGTCGATACCCTCGACTTGGGAGTAGCCTTGAGCTACCAATCTTGCCTTGTTGCGAACGATGTTCCCATGAGCATCTTGCTTGTTCTTGAAAATCCACTTGGTTCCAATGACGTTGTGGTTCCCCGATGGCCTTGGCACCAATCTCCACACTTTGTTTTACTCGAAGTTGTTGAGTTCTTCATGCATGGCATTGAGCCAATCCGAGTCTTCGAGCGCCTCATAGACCTTTTGGGGTTCAACACAAGAGACAAACGCGTGATGTTCACAATAGTTTGCTAATTGTCTACGAGTGCTTACCCCCTTTCTTAGGCTTCCAACCACGTTTTCCATGAGATGGCCTTGGGTGGTGAGCTTGGAAGCAATCTTCACGGCACGACGCTCTAATTCCTCCTCGGGTGTGGAAGGAGGAGGGTTAACTTGATCATCTTGAGCACCGTCTTGAGCTTGTTCTTGATCTTGAGCTTGCTCATGATCTTGACCTTGCTCGAGGGGGAGAACTTGACCTTGGGCATCATTTAGAGGTTCACCACCATCTTGAGGTTGATCTTGCCCTTGGTCTTGTTCACGAGGATGAGGGCCTTCACTTTGTTCTTCGGAAGCGTGTGGGTCTTGGCGAGGTGATGGCTCCACTTGAGTGGAGCATTGTCCTTCTCCTTCGGCCACAAGGGGTTCCTCAATGGGTAGAATTTGACCAATACCCATTCTTCTTATGGCTTGGGGAGGAATTTCATCACCTACATCACAAGTACCACTTTGCTCCACTTGGGAGACGTTATTTTCGTCAAACTCCACGTTACACGTCTCCTCAATGAGTCCGGTGGACTTGTTGAGAACACGGTAAGCATGAGAGTTTGTAGCATAACCAACAAATATGCCCTCATGATCTCTAGCCTCAAATTTAGACAAACGAACACCTTTCTTGAGAATGAAACACTTACAACCGAACACCCAGAATTACTTGATGTTGGGCTTGTTGCCGGTGAGTATCTCATAAGGAGTCTTGTTCAAGCCTTTGCGGAGATAGTGCCGATTGGATGCATGACATGCGGTGTTGATGGCTTCGTCCCAAAAGTTGTATGGAGACTTGAACTCCGCCATCATGGTCCTAGCCGCATCCATCAACGTCCGGTTCTTCCTCTCCGCAACACCATTTTGTTGAGGGGTATATGGAGCAGCATATTGGTGCTTGATCCCCTCATCACTAAGAAACTCACCCAAGGTGTAGTTCTTGAACTCGATGCTGTTGTCACTTCTGATTGTCAAGATCTTTGCATTATGTTGACGTTGAGCTTCATTTGCAAAGTCGATGACGGTTTGTTGAGTCTCACTCTTCCTCTTGAAGAAGTATACCAAGGTGTATCTTGAATAATCATCCACAATTACCAAGCAATACTTTCTACCTCCAAGACTATCAAAAGATGGAGGCCCAAAGAGATCCATGTGAAGGAGCTCCAAGGGTCTCTTCGAGTAGATGATGGTTGAGGGAGGGTGAGCCTTCTCATGAAGCTTTCTTTCAATACAAGCACTGCAAGCACGATCTTTGGCAAAACTAACATTTGTTAGTCCACGGACATGGTCCCCCTTGAGAAGACTTTGCAAAGATCTCATATTGACGTGGGCCAAACGGCGATGCCAAAGCCATCCCACGTCAACTTGAGCCATTAGGCATGTCGCGGTCTTAGTGGGTCGCTCCGAAAAGTTAATCACATAGAGACCATTCTCGACATGCCCAACAAAGGCTACTTTAAGAGTCTTGCTCCACAAGAGGGCCATGGTATCAATATCAAAGAAAGTAGCAAAACCATGAGTGCAAGTTGACGAACGGAAAGCAAATTGTATGCAAGGGAGTCAACAAGCATGACTTTCTCGATCGTTAGATCATGAGAAATGAAAACCTTGCCAAGACCCAATACCTTAGAATGTGAAGCATCACCCCATTCAACATTGGTGGGCATAGATGGAATCTTTAGCACGTCCACCACCAAGTCCTTGCTTCCGGTCATATGTTTTGTTGATCCACTATCAAGCAACCATGATCCCCCACCGGAAGCAAACACCTACAAGAGATCAATGCTTGGTTTTAGGTACCCATTTGGTAATGGGCCCTTTGATGTTAGTAACAAGGGTCTTAGGAACCCAAATAGACCACTCAATGTACTCATAAGGAGAACCAACAAATTTAGCATAAACATGTCCATCACTCGCACGACACAACACATATGACAGGTTAAAGTTGCCGGCTTTGTTGGAGGAAATGCTTTTGCCCTTTTGGACGTCAACTCCCTTCACCTTTTCCTTCTTCTCCTTAGGAGCACCCTCTCCCTCTTTCACAAAAGTTTACTTGAGAGGAAGATGATGCTTGGTCTTGTCGTTCTTCTTCTTCTTGCTCTTGGATTTGGGTGCGAACCCAATTCCTTCCTTGGCCACAGCTTCCTTTTGATTGCTCAAAAGGTCGTTGAGGTTCTTCTCACCTTGAATGCATGTCACAAGGCCTTTCTCAAGTTGATCCTTCAATTTGGCATTCTCCTCCACAAGATGCACATGCTCACAACATGGGTTAGTAGCACATGCATTATCAACTAATACCATATGAGGGAAGGTGGCCTTTTCTTTGGTTAGCTTAACTTGGAGTTGAGCATGAGACTCCTTGAGGTTAGCGTGAGCACCCTTCAAGACCTTGTGGGCCTTGTCAAGTATCTCAAACTCCTCTTTGAGTCTAGCATGATCAACGCCAAGTTTAGCCTTCTCGGAAGTTAGCACACGAGACATGACAAGAGCATGATCAAGATCTTTCTTTAACTTAGCATGGTCATCGTTGTGTGACTCCTCAAAAGTCAAACAATGAACACGCTCTTCCTCAAGAGCATTAGAGAGATCTGATATCTCATCGGCATAGTCACGACTATGACCTTCCATCTTAGAGATGGTTTCTTCGTGAGCCTCGATCATGTCATTGGCCTCACCAAGTTGTTCCAAGAGAGCACCAAAGTGCTTCTTGGACTTGCCCTTGAGCTTACTCATAAAAGACTCAAATTCATTCACTTCATAGACCCAACATGTTCATCAATGCAATCCTACAAGGAGGGATTAGTAATGATGGTGGTTGTGATGTTGGGGTTACCTTGTTTGAAGCTTTAGCCATGGGCACTTGGCAGTGATGTTTTCGTTGGGTGAATCAAAGAGAGACACCAGGGGAGTAGTAGCAATGGGAACGGATGCCATGGCCATTGCTTCTCCACTTTCATCATCATCGTCATCCTCTTGGTATTCTTCTTGAACCACCAACCCACGAGTTGGAGTCTTCTTGGCGAAGTTGTTCTTGTTGGGGAAGGACTTGGCTTTGTCTTTTCGGATGAATTTGCCACCATTGTCTTCCTGCTTCTCGTAAGGACAATCCGCAACGAAATGGCTCTCATTGCCACAATTTAAGCAAGTTCTAACTCGTTGCTTGCCCTTGACGCCACTTGAGTTGTTCTTGTTGAAGTTGGGTCTCGTATTCTTCTTGCTCCAAAATTGTCTTGAAGCAAGGGCCATGTGCTCATGATAATCATACTTGGTGTCTTCGGGATTACTCTCCTCATCTTCCACTTCTTCCTCGTCTTCCATGATAACCTTGGACTTCAAAGCAAGGTTGGGCTTCTTTGCCCTTTGAGAACGGAGCACCGCATTGTCGGCGGTCTTGTCCAAGATGCTCATTGCAACGAACTCATCCAACACTTCACTTGAGGTCATGGAGTGGAAGTTCGGTCTTTGACGAATGACGGAGGACATGGCCTTGTTGTAGGGCATCATAGCCTTTAGGAATTTGCGCTTGATCCAATTGTCATCCATGTCCTTGCTTCCATGATCTCGGAGTGAGACCGCGAGTTTGGTCACTCTTCGAAATAGCTCACGAGGTTCTTCATCTTCTTTCATTGCAAACTCATCGGCTTCATCTTGCACCACTTCATAGTTGGAGCGTTGAATTCTAGCACTTCCTCGATAGAGAGACACTACACATTTCCATGTGTCCTTAGCCATGGCATGAGGTCGAAGATGAGGGAGATCTTCGGGAAGAATTGCATCTTGGATGATGAAGAGAGCACTCTCATTGAATTGATTATCCATGGCTTCTCGAGGGGTGAAGTTGCTTGGGTCATGAGGATAGAAACCTTCTTCAATGATTCTCCAAAGGTTAGTATTCACATGTTTTAAATGACGCTTGAAGCGATAAACCCAAGAATCAAAATCTTCATGTTTCTCATACTTAGGAGGAGGACCGGCATGATTTAAATAAGTAGAGGGAATCGGCCCTCCATAAATTGGAGGTTCCACATGAGCAAAGATGCCGGTGCCATTTTTACCACTAGACATAGGAGCTTTCTCACTAGTAGCTTCCCCCTTTTCGGGGTTAGCATCCGTCACCATGTTGGCAGGATCACCCACTTTCACGGGCACGGTGGAAAGTTTAAGCCCTTCTAAGAATTCCTTAAACATGTCCTTGACCTCGGTCGTCATGGAGGTTTTCAATGTGTCCAACGCCACATTGAATTCCTCACGTGAGATCGAGTTACCCCCATCTCCCGTAGATGATATCGGATTCACACTGGAGTGCTCTCCCACATCATCTACGACATCAACCATACTCATTGGATGGTAAAGTCCTTAAAAAGACACGAGGCTCTGATACCAATTGAAAGGATCGATATGGTTGACTAGAGGGGGGGGGGGTGAATAGGCAACTAACAATTTTTAAGCTTTTCTTTACCAAATTAAACTTTGCAACAAAATAGGTTGTCTAGATGTGCAACTAAGTGAGCAACCTATATAATGCAATAACAACTAGCACATAAGTAAGCAAGGGATACAACACAAGTAGGATTGCAAAAGTAAAGGCACGAAATAACCAAGAGTGGAGCCGGTGGAGACGAGGATGTGTTACCGAAGTTCCTTCCTTTTAAGGGGAAGTACGTCTCCGTTAGAGCGGTGTGGAGGCACAATGCTCCCCAAGAAGCCACTAGGGTCACCGTATTATCCTCACGCCCTCACACAATGCGAGATGCTGTGATTCCACTATTGGTGCCCTTGAAGGCGGCGACCGAACCTTTACAAACAAGGTTGGGGCAATCTCCACAACAATTGAAGGCTCCCAACAACACCACGAAGCTTCACCACAATGGAGTATGGCTTCGAGGTGACCTCGGCCGTCTAGGGTGCTCAAACACCCAAGAGTAACAAGATCCGCTAGGGATAAGTGGGGGAATTGAATATCTCTTGGTGGAAGTATAGATCGGGCCCTTGTCACCCAATCCCGAGCAAATCAACAAGTTTGATTGGCTAGGGAGAGAGATCAGGCAAAAATGGAGCTTAGGGAAACAATGGATCTTAGAGGTGGAAGAGGTAGTCAACTAGAGGTAGGAGACGCCCCTTTTATACTCGTGGAAGAGATCCAACCGCTATCCTCAAGTTCAACCTGCGACACGCGGTACTACCGCTCCAGGAGCACGGTACTACTGCAAGGCCACGCGGTACTACCGTGGAGGACCACGGTACTTCCGCGGTAGCAGCAGAGGCCAGGACTAGCCTGACTAAGCGCAGTACTACTGCTCGCGCGGTACTACCGCTCCCCCTTGCGGTACTACCGCAAGGCAGGTAAGCCACAGCCTACGAAGAGCGCGGATGAAATAAAATGCATCCGTGCCTACTTCCGCTGAAGAAGAAACAGTGCACAAACCTGACGCGATACTACCGCGCACGAGGTGCGGTACTACCATTGAGGCGCGGATGTAAAAAATTACATCCGCTCCTACTACCGCGGCGCAACAGTACTAGGTATGAGGGCCACGGTACTATGGCTCCAGGGGAGCGGTACTACCGTGGCCTCACGCGGTACTACCGCGGATGACGTGCGGTACTATCGTGTGGGCGCGGATGTAAAAAATTACATCCGCTCCTACTACCGTACCGGAGCAGCACTAGGCCTGAGAGTAACGGTACTAAGGCTCCAGAGGAGCGGTACTACCGTGACCCCCAGCGGTTCTACCGCAGGTGCTTGCGGTACTACCGTAGAGTAGTAATACCGCAAGTACAACAGTAGCCGTCGGATTATGCACAACTAGGATAACGGAAAGACGCTCCAAAGTGCAAGGAAAGGTAGGACATGTGTACGTGTTAATTCCACCCAAACCTTTTCGACGCGGACCCCCTCTTAATAGTACGGCTCTCCTACGACTCAAATCCACCAAAGAGAAACGTAGAACAACACCATCTTCAATAGTCTCCGAGGGGCACCGAATCGTCTCGTGCCTAGTGATGAAGCATTTGAGAAACTCAAGGCACACGATTAGTCCGCAAAAGCATTGTCATCAATCACCAAAACACCTAAGGGATAAATATGCCCTTACAGCCATGATATTCGTATGCCCTTAACTAAATACGTGAGCATTGTAAGAGGGAAAGAATGTAAGGTTTATCTCATTCAGTATGAGAAATTAGCTCGATTTTGTAGCGTGTGTGGCCTTATTGGTCATGACTGTAAGGAGTGTGGCACGAGGGTGCATGAGGAAAAGAACAAGAAATTCGGTCCTTGGCTGTATGCAGATGTAATAAACAAGCCTCGGTCTAATGATCAGTTTGGCAAAGCAGGAGGGTCTCAACAAGACAAGAAAGTTGTCCAACCAAAGAATGCCTCTGGGAAGGACTTGGTTGACCCGGAGGTGATGGATACTGCAACAAATCCAACCAATCTGGGCAATACTCATATGCTAGTGGATCAATCTATGAGAAAGAGGGTTGCCTTGGAAATTGAGAACAAGGTGACAGAGGTGGTACAACCAACGGGTCCAGGCAAACGTTGGATTTAACACTAGGCAAGGGTGAGGATGTGGTGGAGAATAAGTCACCATGCAGCAGTACTAGCAGCAAACGTGCAAACATTGGTTCATAGGGGATCTTAGAAGATGTATCGGCGGCCTCCTTCGAGGAGGACCACCGGGCACAATGAATTTCTTGTGTTAGAACTACCGGGGTGGGGGAACCACTGGATAGTTCATGAGGTTTTCGCCCTCTCTAAATCCAATTCCCTGGAGCTTGTCTTCCTTTGTGAAACTAGATATGCCTCTAGCCGTATTGAGAAACTCAAGTGGAGATTAGGATTGAAGGGTTTTGCTGGTGTATCTAGTGATGGTCTTAGTGGAGGTCTTGCACTGTATTGGGATGAGAACTTGCAGGTTACGATCCTGGATTCGTGTGCATGGTATATTGACATGCGTGTTGTGGATAAGGCAAATTATTTGGCATGGAGATCGACCTTTGTTTATGGTGAGCCGCGGGTAGAAAATCGGCACCGTATGTGGACTCATCTCACAAACTTATGGTCGGTCTCAACGGAACCATGGATAGTCAGCAAAGCCATGTGGCAGCATGAGCACTTCTCGCATACAAGTCGGTATGAGATCCAAATGCTACTGTTTCGTGATTGTTTGATTTCATGTGAGCTTATGGATCTAGGATTTTCAGGGGTGTCGTTTACATATGATAACGCACAGTATAGCGAAAGAAATGTGCGTGTTCGGTTGGACAGAGCATGTGCGGACGAAGCATGGAGGGAATTGTTTCCAGCGTTGCAGGTATTGCATCTTCCATTGTCCTATTCAGATCATTGTTCGGTACTGGAGCAGCTGACCCAAGTGGAACCAAGGCGAGATAGACCAACGCCAAGATATGAGGTTATGTGGGAATGCCACCCGGCACTCGCGGCTGTAGTACAAGAGACTTGGGTGAAGCACAAGCCGGTCGATGAGCTGGGATCTGTTTCGGATGCTTTGAAGGAGATGATGTTGAAGTTAAGAACGTGGAGTAAGGAAAATTTTGGTCATGTTACACATGAAATAGAAAAGTTGAGGACTGAATTGTCCGACTTACAGTTAGTGGACACTCATAGAGCTACAATAAAACAGAAAATGTTTCGGCTTGATGAACTCCTCTACCATGAGGAAATGTTATGGTTACAGCGGTCTTGGATATCATGGCTCAAGGAGGGTGAGCGGAATACTTATTATCTCCATCGTCGAGCTGTTTGGCGGGAAAGAAGGAATCACATTCAGCGGCTTAGGTGTATGGATGGCACGTGGTGCAATGTTCCGACTGGCATGGAATGGATGGCCACATCATATTTCAAGGAGGTGTACATGAAGGATCAAACTTTATCCCCGCAGGTTGTTCTGGATGCATCACTCCTAAGGTTACAAATGGTATGAATGATAACCTATGTGCACCTTATTCTGAACAGGAAGTATCTGACGCATTGTTTCAAATTGGTCCGTTAAAGGCACCTGGCTTGGATGGCTTTCCGGCTAGGTTTTATCAACGTAATTGGGCAGTAGTCAAATCTGAAATTATTGCAGTTGTTCTGGAATTCTTCAAATCTGGAATTATGCCTGAAGGAGTTAATGATACGGCTATCGTTCTAATCCCAAAAGTTCGGCATCCTAAGGAACTAAAGGATTTCAGACCAATAAGCATATGCAATGTTATTTATAAGATTGTTTCCATGTGCTTGGTTAACGGTTTGCATCCTTTTTTAGTGGAAATTATTTCTGAGAACCAAAGTGCTTTTATTCTAGGACGTCTTATTACGGATAATTCTATAATCGCCTTTGAATGTATCCACCATGTACAATCTCTGAAGCAGAATTCTCTAGCTGCTTGTGCTTACAAGCTGGATTTATCAAAGGCGTATGATCGAGTGGATTGGGATTTTTTGGAGCAAGCTTTAATTAAGTGGGGCTTTTCTATGAGGTGGATTTCTTGGATTATGGCATGTGTAAGATCGGTCAAATATTCGGTGAAGTTTAATGGGAGGTTGCTTCAATCTTTCACACCATCTAGGGGCCTTCGCCAATGTGACCCCTTGTCTCCTTTTTTATTCCTCTTTGTTGCTAATGCTCTCTCTGCCTAATTTCTAAGGCAGTAATGAATGAGGAAATGAAAGGTGTAACTATTTGCCGTGGAGCCCCGGTGATCTCTCATCTCTTGTTTGAGGGTGATACTATGCTGCTCTTTCATGCATCTGGCCAGCATGCTAACATTGTAAAAGGCTTGTTGAACACTTATACCTCCGCAACGGGTTAACTTATTAACCTAGGGAAGTGTTCCATCCTTTTTTCTGACAACTGTCCTGGTGCAGTGGTGGATGATGTAAAAAATATACTGGAAATTACCCAGCAGGTGTTTGAACCAAAGTATTTGGGTTTATCGGTGCCTAAAGGAAGAATGCACAAAGGTCAATTCAAAACAGTTCAGGCAGGTTTGAGCAAAACACTGATGGATTGGAGTGAACAGTATCTATCGTCAGGTAATAAAGAAATATTGATCAAGTCAGTTGCCCGAGCTATACCCACATATGTTATGAGTGTGTTTAAGCTACCAGCCTCCGTGTGTGATGACCTAACAAGGTTGATGTGACAGTACCGATGGGGTGTTGAGAATGGAAACAAGGAGATGGCCTGGCTCAGTTGGGAGAAAATGAGTTTTTTAACCAGGCATTGTTAGCAAAACAGACCCAAGGTATAATGATGTCTTGATCCCTTATGTCCAAATGGTTTGCAATGGAGGGGAACCTTTGTGTATGGCAAACAGAAACCTCACGAATGCCGCCATATGTGGGAACTATTGAGAAGGATTAGACATAATGCTACTGAACCCTGGCTCATGATTGGCGATTTCAATGAAACTATGTGGCAGAGCGAGCATTTTTCGCGTGCGAAGAGATCCGAACATCCTATGGCAGATTTTTGGAGAGTCCTAGCAGACTGCAATCTGTACAATTTGGGATACACGGGCACAAACTAGACATATAACAATAAACAAGATGGATGAATAAAGTCAGAGCATGCTTGGATAGGGGGGTTGCATCCCCTGAATGGAGTAAAGCTTTTGGGGAGGCCTCAATTGAGCATATATGCTCATCCAGGTCTGATCATACACCCCTCATGTTGCGCTTTGGAAGGAGAAAAGAGTGGAAGCCCGCAAGGAAAAACTTTAGATACAAAATGATGTGGGACCGGCTCGATTCACTTTCGGATATTGTGAACAATACGTGGAGAGAAAGGGAAGGAGAGGCAACGCTTAGTGGGGTTGCAAGAAAGTTGAAATCTATGCAAGATGTATTGAGCCGATGGGCACAAAGAGAATTTAACTCGGTACAGAATAGCATCAAGTCCCTGCGTACCAAGTTATAGAAGTTAAGACTCCTCGCGCCTTCCCCTGAGGTTGATATTCAGATTAAAAATACCGAGCCTGACCTTGATGAATGGCTGCTCCGCGAGGAACTCATGTGGAAACAATGATACCGTATTTAATGGTTAAGAGAAGGAACAAGAACATCGATTTTTTCCATCGGAATGCTACTTGGAGGAGAAAGAAAATAAAATTGTAAAGCTGAAGAAGGAAGACGACACCTAGGTAGAAAATAATAAGAAAATCCACAAGGAAATCAATGAGTTTTTCAAGGGGCTCTACAAGAGAGATGAAACTGTAACACCACAACATCTGATTGATCTGTTCCCAAGAAAGGTAGAAGACTATATGAATGAGGCGCTCACCAAGGAGTTCGATGAAGCATAAGTGAGTGACGCCCTTTTTCAGATCGGTTCGCTAAAGGCCCCGGGGTCTGACGGGTTCCTGGCACAGTTCTTCCAAAGAAATTAGGCAGTGCTAAAGGAAGAGGTAATTAACGAGGTAATAAATTTCTTTGTTGAAGGTATTATGCCGGATGGAGTGAATGAGACGACCATAGTATAGATTCCAAAAGGGAATGACCCACAAAGTATTGAGGACTATCACCCGATCAGCCTCTGCAACGTAATTTACAAGGTCATATCAAAGGTGTTGGTCAATAGATTATGACCCTTCTTGGACGATCTCATCTCGGAGTCTCAAAGCGCCTTTATCCCAGGCAGATTGATAACTGACAATGTGATTATAGCTTTTGAGTGCTTCCATAAGATACAATACAGTAAGAACCGGAGGGATACCCGTTGCACGTACAAGCTCGACCTTGCGAAAGCTTATGATTGAGTGGATTGGGCCTTCCCCGAAGAGGTGCTACGGATACTTGGATTTGCGGAGAAGTGGACGAGGTGGGTGATGACTTGCGTGAAAATAGTTAAATTCTCGGTCCGATGCAATGGTGAAATGTTGGAACCTTTCATGCCTACCAGAGGCCTTAGAAAAGGAGATTCACTAAGCCCCTATTTGTTCCTCTTTGTTGCTGACAGTTTAACGATCATTCTTGATAGAGAGGGTGAGCTCAGGGAGCATCACGCCTCTGAAAATTGCTCTTGGAAGCCCGGGGATCTCCAACTTCTGTTTGCCGATGATAGCCTACTCTTCTTCAAGGCTTTAGTGGACCAAGCACAGAGGGTGAAGGAGATACTAAACTCTTTCCAGCAAGCCACGGGCCAACTCCTGAGCCAAAACAAATGTTCTCTACTGTTCAGTGAAGCGTGCCCAATCCAGGATACAGAAGACATTAAGGAGATTTTGGGGGTGGAGGCAGCATCCTTTGATAGTAAGTATTTTGGACTCCCCACTCTGGAGGGTAGAATGAAGAATGGAAGTTTCCAACCAATCATGGAGAGGTTTGGAAAAAGATGCAAAGGGTGGAATGAGAGATTTATGTCTCAAGCAGGAAAAGAGGTTCATGTTAAGTCAGTGGAGCAAGCCCTCCTAACCCACGTGATGGGCGTGTTCAAACTCAACCAGAGCTTTTGCGAAAGTTATGAAAAGGTCATAAGAGACTTCTGGCGGGGCGACAAAAATGAGAAGAGAAAGGTACATTGGATGTCGTGGGAGAACATGACAAAACCTAAATTTAATGGCGGCATTGGATTTCGTGATATGCATCTGTTTAACTAGGCACTTCTTGCTAGACAAGGGTGGAGATTGATACAAAAACCCGAAAGCCTATGTGCTAGGGTACTCAAGTCCAAATGCTTCTCAAATGGCAACCTCCTTGACATGGTTTTCCCGTCGGATGCATCTCAGGCTTGGAGGGGGATTGAGTTTGGACTTGAACTACTTAAGAAAGGGTTGATTTGGCGAATTGGAGATGGAAAAAAGATACATATCAAGAGGGACCAGTGGATTCTGAGGAGGGAAGGACTGATGGTTGCTGATGTCTACTATGCAACTTTATTCTTGTAGACTCATGTTGGGCCTCCAAGCGCATAGTTTTGTAGGACAGTAGCAATTTTCCCTCAATTGGATGACCTAAGGTTTATCAATCCGTGGGAGGTGTTGGATGAAGATGGTCTCTCTCGAACAACCCTGCAACCAAATACAAGAAATCTCTTGTGTCCCCAACACACCCAATACAATGGCAAATTGTATAGGTGCACTAGTTCGGCGAAGAGATGGTGATAGAAGTGTAATATTGATGGTAGAAATATATTTTTATAATCTGAATAAATAAAAACAGCAAGGTAGCAAATAGTAACCGGGCACAAAAACGGTATTGCAATGCTTGAAAATGAGGCCGAGGGTCCGTACTTTTGCTAGTGCAATCTCTCAACAATGCTAATATAATTGGATCACATAACCATCCCTCAATGTGCAGCAAAGAATCACTCCAAAGTTCTTATCTAGCGGAGAACATAAGAAGAAATTGTTTGTAGGGTACAAAACCACCTCAAAGCTATTCTTTCCGTTCGATCTATTCAAGAGTTCGTACTAAAATAACACAAAGCTATTCTTTCCGTTTGATCTATCCTAGAGTTCATACTAAAATAACACCAAAGAAAATTTAGATTCATAATACTCAATCCAACATAAAGAACCTCAAAGAGTGCCCCAAGATTTCTACCGGAGAAACAATGACAAGAACGTGCATCAACCCCTATGCGTAGATTACCTCAATGTCACCTCGGGAATCCGCGAGTTGAGTACCAAAACATATATCAAGTGAATCAATATGATACCCCATTGTCACCACGAGTATTCATTTGCAAGACATATATCAAGTTCTCTCAAATCCATAAAAGTATTCAATCCGATAAAACGAAATCTCAAAGGGAAAACTCAATTCATCACAAGATAGAGAGTGGAAAACACCATATGATCCGACTATATTAACAAATCATGTGATACATGAAGATTGTGACATCTCAAGAACATGAGAGAGAGAGAGATATTAAACACATACCCACTGGTACAAACCCTCAGCCTCGAGGGTGGACTACTCTCTCCTCATCGTGGTGGCCGCCGGGATGATGAAGATGGCTACCAGTGATGATCTCCCCCTCCGATAGGGTGCCGAAACGGGTTCCAGATTGGATCTCGTGGATATAAAGGCCTTGCGGCGGCGGAACTTATGATCTAGGGTTACCCTGAGTTTTTTTTGGAATATTTGGTGATTTATAGGGCAAAGATGGGGTGCGGGAGGCCACCGAGGTGGGCACAACCTACCTGGGCGCGCCTGGGCCCCCAGGCGCCCCCTGGTGGGTTGCGCCCCCCCTCGGGGCACCCCTTAGGTGCTTCTCTAGCTCACTGGATGTCTTCTGGTCCATAAAAATCCACAAAAAGTTTCGCGGTGTTTGGACTCCGTTTGATATTGATTTCCTACGATGTAAAAAACAAGCAAAATACAGCAACTGGCATTGGGCACTTGGTCAATAGTTTAGTCCCAAAAATGATATAAAGTTGCTATGAAATGATTGTAAAACATCCAAGAATGACAATATAATTAATGGCATGAATACTTCATAAATTATAGATACGTTGGAGACGTATCAGCTGCATCTTTCATTAGAAGGTCGCGCCTAAGGTGGGTTAGCCAGCTAATGATCAGGAAACAAAGGCGTGGAAAGTTGATCTGGTAAAGCAAATATTTCATGATTTCGATGTAGACGTTATTTGCAATCTAAAAATCCTAAGAGCCGACATGGAGGACTGTGTGGCGTGGCACTATGAAAAGAACGGGATCGGTTAAGAGTGCGTACAAGCTTGCAGACTCGCTGAAAAGAAATACCATAGCTATGGCGACTAGTTCCTCAAGAGATTCGGGAGATAGAAGCATCTAGGATGTTATTTGGAAAACAAAGATCCCGAATAAGGTAATGATTTTTAGATGGTGTGTGGCGACCAATTCTCTAGCCACCAAGTATAACACTTTCAAGAGGACTATTGCTGTGGATGATGTCTGTGAGATATGTTGTGTGGAGCAGGAAGATGAATTTCATGCAACTATCAGATGAACTAGAAGTGCAGAGTTGAGGCATGCAATGAAGGCCTTTTGGTTTCTGCCAAGGGATTCTGAATTTAGGTACACAGGTCCAGACTGGCTGCGGATGCTCCTGTATGACAATCTAGAGGAAGTAAGAGGGAAAATCTTGCTGGTCATGTGGAAAGCCTGGAGCCTAAGGAATAATGTGATCCATGGGGATGGGAGGGACACTGTCTCAGGATTAGTACAATACCTGCTACGACTCCATGAAGACCTGTTGGCTACTGCAAACGATCCAATGAAAGAGGCAATCAAAGACAAGCTGTCAATGTTCCCTGCCACCCATCGCGCACCGACACCACCAGTGCCTACTCGTTGGATTGGCCCTCGTCAGGCACGGCCAAGCTAAATATCGACACATCTTTCCTAGAAGAGTCAGGTGATGCATGGGGAGGTGTTGTGGCAAGAGATCACACAGGGCATGTCCTAATGTCTGTCGGCCAACGCCTGGTCCAATGCAACTCTGCAGAGGAAGCAAAAGGTGCAGCTACATCAATGGGGCTCAAGGAACTTGCAGGATTGTTTAGGGGACAAGTGATTCTGGAGACTGATTGTGCAAGCATTGGGCGTGAGCTTCAGTCAGAGCAAGAATGCAGGTCTGCCTGCCGTGCTGCCCTGTTAGACGCGCGGAACCAGTACCGTGCCTTCTCCAACCTGGAAATCAGCATCGTGAATCGAAGAAGAAACAAGCTGGCGCACGAAACAGCCGTTGTTGCTAGGAAGTTGGGCGATTTCAGAATGATTGTTGATGTCCCCGAGGATGCAAAACATGTAATGGTAGATGAGTATGTACCATCCATGGTGTGATATACTCCATGTTTCTAAAAAAATAGGCCTGGCAGTTGTTGGATAACCCGGATAGTTTACGTGCTCATTTACTCAGGGCAAAATATTACACTAATGGGAATTTGTTAGACACTATTTTCCCTAGCAGCTCATCTGCAGTATGGAAGGGTATCATTCATGGTCTGCAGTTGCTTAAAAAAGGGATTATCTGGAGAGTTGGTGATGGTACTTTAATTAAAACCTGGCGTGATCCTTGGATTCCACGTGGTCATGATCTCAGGCCTATTACACCAAAGAGGAACTGTAGGTATAATTGGGTCACGGATTTTCTGGATGAACATGGAGCATGGAATGTGCAAAGATTACGAGTGCACTTCTGGGATATGGATGTGCGTGAAATTGTGAAAATTCATACGTCTCCAAGGAATAGACAAGACTTCATTGCTTGGTTCCCGGAGAAGTGTGGATGATTCTTGGTGAGTAGCGCATACCGGCTTGCAACTGGAGTTCTTAATAGCTTGGTCGAGGGCGGAGCATCTACTAGTAAACCAACTAGAGTGCGTCCTATGTGGTAGTGTATTTGGAGATCCAGAGTTCCTTTAAAAATGCGAATAATGGCTTGGAAAGTAGCGACCAGTGCACTAGCTACAAATGTTCACACTGAGAGTGGCGAGTACACCACAAAGTCAGCCTACATCTCAGTTCCATGTTTCAATCCACTCCCCCATGGAGCACATGGTGTGGAAAGCTTGAGCCCCTCCAAAGGTAAAACTTTTTGTGTGGTTGGCCATCCAAAATAGGCTTTGGACTGCGGTTAGGTTAGCTGAAAGAAGGTGGCCAATTTTGACCTTTGCCCCCACTACAACCGCAAGCCGAAAATTGTTGAAGACCTTCTTTCAAATGTAGGTTCACCATTAGGCTATCGGGCATGACCAAAGACTAGTTGCAAATCCTGAGTATTTTTTTTAAGATCGAGCAATTGCTGGCATTTTCATTAATCATAGCAGAAAGTAGCGGGAAAAGAATACAGTGGTGGTGAGGATCCTAAGATCAAGAAATGGGCTGGCCACAAACGGCGAGCCCTCATCAACCTAGCCTATGTTTCATGGTGGTTCCCTGGAGGGGCTCTCTATGCATGTCGCTCCCGTGACCCGCCATAGCTCGATGTTGTCCATTATTCGTTTGATGATGCTTCTCATGCACAGCAGGCGCATGCAGAACATGCAGTGGTTCCGCTTCTGCCAGATTTCCTAGCATGCCAGCAGGAGGATTGTTCTTGCCCCCTTTCGCCATTTGGGATCAGTCAGCTCCAAGGTGCTCTAGACGATCGTGATGGTGTGGCTTTGGTGCAAATCTTCCTTGGGTGAGAGTGAGGAGAAGCCATGCCATTGCCCGATCTCAGCCCAAACTTTCCTGGACTCCGGGCAATTCCAAAACAGGTGGTGCAAGGACTCCAAGCTCCCGAGGTCAGGGAAGGATGTGGTTGGTTTTAAGATACTAATTATGGGTTTTTATACAAATTGGTAGACAAGTGGGATGTTGGTGAGAAAAGGCAACAACTTACCTCACAGTCGTTAGATGTAGATCTAATGGTCAAAAACGACGGATGGCAGACACACCATCATCACCAAATTAGTCTTCTGTAGGAGTACTAGCAAGATCCGTGCATTGCATGGAACATCAAGATGCATTTTTTTATAAAACACTTGTTGTGATTGACCCATGCGGGAGTAATCCCATGTGTAATAACTAATTATATCTCGAGAAATAGGAGATAAGGTGAAGAGGAGTGGGGCGTGGTGGTGATTGGAGGTCGGACTGAGCGGAGGCATGGGGATTGACGACGCCGGCAGCGGCCACCAGGCCAGTTTGTTCCAGAGGCTTCCTTTCTTAATTGCTCAACAATGAGATTGTTGGAGATAAGGATGAACGAGGGAAGTCCTTGTCTGCAAATGTGGAGAGGGCTGTGGGTATATTTTAGTTTAATTTCCATCCGTCAGATATAGATCGGACGGTCTATATTGCAAGATGACACGCGTACCATCATCACCAACTCGGTTTTTTGTAAGAGAAGAAATATAAGTATGGAGATACAAACATATTATCGATACTTGTTTCTGTAAACTAGCATCTACATTCTATTCAATGCCTCAACATGTGGGGCCTTAGCACAATGACTTCTCGACTGTGTAAAACAAAGGTTTTCCCATCGTCGATAAGGAGGGGGTGACGGCGGTGCGCTTTTTGGCTTGCTCTAGTCCTAGTAGTCATACTAGGTGGTCTAATCACGTGTAGATTTATTATTTTTCACGTCTCGTGTTCACCGTACTTCCACGACTGTTGATGAATAGACGGTAAGTTATTCACGGTGAAACCCTTGTTGAGCATGATTGCGAGAGAGAGAGACAGTGTGTGTGTGATATGTCTAGAGACTGAGGCAATGATAACGGATTCTTTGTTTCTATGTGTGTGGAGGATAGAGAGAGACATGTACATGGGGCTTTGTGTTGTGTGACGTGGAGACACATATACATAATTAGAGAGTGAGTGTGTGAGATACACATGCGGACATGGGAAGAGATGAGGATCCAGATAAATGGGTGTTTGTGCGTGTCTATGTGTGTTTGTGCGTGCATTTGTGTGTGAGAGGGAGTGTGTGTATGTGGAGTAGAGAGACCACTAATGATGTAAACCTAGTATAAGGGAAGGGGGAATGGTGTGACATGTGTAGTAGCGGGATAGCATGGGTGCGGGCGGGGGGAGCAAACTATTTGGAAGAGACATCGAGTGTGTGTGGGAGAGGGGTGTGAGAGCGAGAGAGAGAGATAGTGACAGAGAGAGAGAAACAGAGAGAGAGAGGAAGAGAGGGGGCGAGAGAGGGTTCGTTTGTGTCCATAAATGGCATAGAGATAGGGAGACAATGTTGATGTTGTTCGAAATTGGCCTATGTATGGAGACGCAAGGGAAGCGAGTCATCGTGTGTGTGATAGGGACTTCATGAGAGATCTAGAATAGATGGTGTAGAGAACAATGTGCGAGATCGAGAACGATGATACATTAGGGAGCTATGGAAAGAGTCACGACATATATGTATACAGGGAAGGAGCTGAGGCGGGTCCGCATGTGGGAGAGATAGAAAGAGGAGAGTGGTACACAAGGAGACAAAGTGTGCTTGTTTGCAGTGGGGGTGGTGTGTGAGGTGAGTGTGCGAGAACCACATAACTAGGGAGATAGACATTTGGGGGCGACGTTTTGTGTGTATGGGAAAGATACACTCTACATAGTCATGTGCTTGGGAAAGAGAGATGCCGGGAGACCTAGAGACTGGGGGAAGAGATGTGTGCATGCCCAAGAGGCAAAGTGATAGAGACCTATATTGGGGTCCAGACTTTCAAAGAGAGAGGGGTGTTAATGTGCTCGCGTGTTGGTGTTTGGGGGAGAGAACGACTTCTCTATGTGTGTGTGGGGGGGGGGAGGACAGGGGGGTGTTGGCTTCAGATAAAGAGTGAGGTGTCTATATTTGAGGGACTTTAGCGTAATTGAGATATACATGGTCAATAGTGTGTGCACTCATGGTAGATCAATTTGTTTCACAGTTTGGATTATAAGATAATGATACTTTTGAACATGCGTGATATACCTTGATGTACCAAAATTACAAACCTAAGATTGGAATTTTGGAATTCGACTCCGTCATTAGCTTTTGTAATTCATTTAAATGGAGGTACATTTTAAGCCGGGATTTCGTGATTTCACATTCATATATCAAACCTAGAGATATACACATACGGGCATGTTTAAACTTTATAATCATCCACTTTATTCATACACATACACATTTTTGCTTTTGTTATCATATTTAGGATAAACACATTTGGAATTTCATTTGAATTGGACCGTATGATGGTATTTGCTTGTACTAGCTCAATGATCCATATTTGAATTGAATGGACAATCTAAGTTTCGAGTTGGAGACATTGATTTTCAAAACTTGCACCTTTTTTTGCATGCAAAACAAACAAATTCTCGGCCATGATATCATAGTCGGACGTACAAGAGCAGAATATAATTTCAGGCGCCAAAAGCTTTCAAACTTCCCCCTCACATCAAAATATCTCGCGCCCGAAAGTTTAGCCCTGCGATATTCCTGTTTTACCCCTGCCACATGAACGGAAAAGGGCTGCTTTGGTAACTCCATTGTTTTCCCCTCTTTGCCCCCAACATTCTTCCCCACAGCCCCTCCCCTTCCCCTCTCCGACCCCCCCAACCACGGCAAGCCGCCGAATCTAGTCCTTCGCCGCTGCGATGGACCTCACACCCCGCCGGATCTACCTTCCGCACCTTGGAACCCCCAACTACCAACTCAGCACTTCACCGGAGCCGCTTCAGCGACTGGCCTGTCCACCGCTCCAGATCTCCTTGACCACCATCATGGTCCACCGCACCGGATCTGCTTAACTGGAGCCCTCGTCCACCACAGTGTAGGCCCTTCACCGACTCCCTCGTCCGCCCCATCGCTGGCCCTTCATACAAGCCCTCGTCCGCCGCAACAGATCCGCCTCACCGAAAAACATTGTACAATGCGCCCGCCGAAGCCTTCGTCCACTGCACTGGACCCGCTCCACGGGCGCCATATTCAACTCCACCGGCCCTGCTTTACCGACGCCGCGGCCTCATCAAGTTATTTAGATTTGTACTCCTTCGGTTTTTATCTTCATCGTGCAACTGTTCACTTACCATAGATGAGCTTTCTTGTATCTTGACAGGCGCTGCAACCATAGCACCGGAGCCGCTTCAGCGACAGCGACAGCCGGCCCAAACTCAACTGTAACACGAGCACCATCGACGGTCCTTAGCTATCAAGTATGACAACGATACCCATACGCCGTCGAGAATCAGGTACTATTATCCAACGGCCGGTGCCTGTTGGAAATATGCCCTAGATGCAATAATAAAAGGGTTATTATTATATTTCCTTGTTCATGATAATTGTCTATTGTTCATGCTATAATTGTATTAACTGGAAACCATAATACATGTGTGAATACATAGAACAACATGTCCCTAGTGAGCCTCTAGTTGACTAGCTCGTTGATCAATAGATGGTTATGGTTTCTTGACCATGGACATTGGATGTCATTGATAACGGGATCACATCATTAGGAGAATGATGTGATGGACAAGACCCAATCCTAAGCATAGCACAAGATCGTGTAGTTCGTTTGCTAAAAGCTTTTCTAATGTCAAGTATCATTTCCTTAGACCATGAGATTGTGAAACTCCCGGATACCGTAGGAATGCTTTGGGTGTGCCAAACGTCACAACGTAACTGGGTGGCTATAAAGGTGCACTACGGGTATCTTCGAAAGTGTCCGTTGGGTTGGCACGAATCGAGACTGGGATTTGTCATTCCGTGTGACGGAGAGGTATCTCTGGGCCCACTCGGTAATGCATCATCACAATGAGCTCAATGTGACTAAGTAGTTAGTCATGGGATCATGCATTACGGAACGAGTAAAGTGACATGCCGGTAACAAGATTGAACGAGGTATTGGGATACCGACGATCGAATCTCGGGCAAGTAACGTACCGATTGACAAAGGGAATTGTATACGGGATTGCTTGAATCCTTGACATCGTGGTTCATCTGATGAGATCATCGTGGAACATGTGGGAGCCAACATGGGTATCCATATCCCGCTGTTGGTTATTGTCCAGAGAGCTGTCTCAGTCATGTCTGCATGATTCCCGAACCCGTAGGGTCTACACACTTAAGGTTCGGTGATGCTAGAGTTGTTATGGGAATTAGTGTGCGATTACGAATTTTGTTCGAGTCCGGATGAGAACCGGACATCACGAGGAGTTCGGAATGGTCCGAAGGTAAAGATTTATATATGGGAAGTCCTATTTTGGCCACCGGAAAATGTTTGGGATTTTTCGGTATTGTGCCGGGAAGGTTCTAGAAGGTTCCGGAGTGAGGCCCACCTGCATGGGGGGACCCACATGAACATGGGTAGTGGGGGCAAGGCCCCACACCCCTGGTCAAGGCGCACCAAGATGCCCCCTTAGAAGGAATAAGATCATATCCCGAAGGGATAAGATCAAGATCCCTAAAAAGGGGGGATAACAATCGGTGGGGAAGGAAATGATGGGATTTCTTTCCTCCCACCTTTGCCAACGCCCCAATGGACTTGGAGGGCAAGAAACCAGCCCCCTCCACCCCTATATGTAGTGGGGAGGCGCATGGGAGCTTCACCCTTCCCCTGGCGCAGCCCTCTCCCTCCCCAACACCTTCTCCTCCGTAGTAGTGCTTGGCGAATCCCTGCCGGAGAACTGCAAGCTCCACCACCACGCCGTAGTGCTGACGGAGCTCTGTTCAACTTCTCCTCTCCCCTTGCTGGATCAAGAAGGAGGAGACGTCCCTGGGCTTTACGTGTGTTGAACGCGGAGGCGCCGTCCATTCGGCGTTAGATCGGATCTTCCGCGATTTGAATCGCCGCGAGTACGACTCCCTCATCCGCGTTCTTGTAACGCTTCCGCCTCGCGATCTTCAAGGGTATGAAGATTGTAACGCCCCGGATACAACTTTCCACATTCATAACTCCAACTCTTGCCTTTTCCGGAGATGCGACATGATATTTCGTTCGTGGTTGGGTTTTTGTCTTTTGTTTTGCTTTTTTTGTTCATGTTAGGCATTTCATCTCATAGCATCATGTGCATTGCATTCATCCTTATGTTACATGCTACTTTCATGTCGTATGTATCAACCCCTTTGCTATCCCTCTCAAACCTAGCCTTGCACCATCACCTTCTTCTTCCTCTTCTTTTACTTCTTTATGCAAGCGAGTTCTTCCCTACCCCATTAATGTTCGTTCTTTTTATATTGCTAGTGCTCCATGCCTTATACCTCTCTGCCAAATATAATCAGTTTTGGAGTTGTTTTGGTTGGGTTCAAAAATGGCTCAAGTTTGAACTCAATTCAAACTTGAATTATTTTTATATCCTTAAAAATGCCCAAAGCAATTTATTAAAATTCTGCACAAACTCTGGACTCCGGATATATTCTCATATCTCTCTCACGCCTTCCCTTTTATCTCTGAGATTTTCTCTCTTATTTTCTATTTGAGGAAATTGAGAAAAGAAACACCAGAGGGGGAGAGAGTTCCAGCCGAGGCCCAGCTCCTTTTTGCGCAGCGCCGCAGCCCACTTACCCCTTTGATCCAGCCCACCAGCACCTTTCCCCTGTTCATCGTCTTCCCCTTGTACGGCAGGTCATCCAGGATGTCCACATCGACCTCTTGAGTGATTTGACAGCCGGAGAGCTCCCCTAGGCCCATATATAACATCCCCCGGTGCCCTAGTCTTCATCCTCCCTCCATTTCACCCTTCTCTTCCTCCTGCCGCCGCCAGGTAAGACACCAAGCTTCACGCCGACGCCATGGCCAAGAAAAGGCCGAGCTCCTCTCCGACTTGACTAGCTCGGCCCGTCCTTCTTCTTCCGCGGGGAGCAACGCCCGCGTCTCCATCTTCTTCCTCGACCTCGCAAGCGTCCATTCAAGCCTGGATCGACCTCCTCCTCGACGTCTTCTTCCCCTGCTTCCTCTGCTTCACGGACCCCGAGCATCATCGCCACGATCAGCACGTCTTCCCGCCGGCCACGGCCACCCTCGACCTTGTACAACTCCAGCAGCACCCCCACGATGACAATCCGCTCCTCTTAGCCCTCCTCTCTCGTGCGTTTCGTTCCTGTAGACTTGTCCAGACAAGTAGGAACTCACGGTCGCCATGAGCGCCATGGCGTGAGTTCGAGTTCGTATTTGTGCCGCTGCTTCTGTTTGCTGACCCCACACACCGCCGTCTCACACACACACACAGCCTCCATGCTCGCGTCCTTGCCAGTTTCCTCGCACGCCCGCGCACGGCCGCCTTGCCGCATTTTTCTTCCCTGCCACTGCGCGCGTCCACATGCCCAAGCCGAGCAACGCTCAAGCTCGAGCGCCCCGCATCCCTCCTCTGGAGCGCGCCAAATTCCCCTTTCAAACCCGCATGCCCGCCACTGCTCAGCCGTCCTCGCCGTCGTCGCGTTTGCTCGCCGGCAACCATGGCTGAAGCGAGGCTCAGCCTTGCCTTGCGCATCCACACCCGCACCCTCGCGTCGTTGCTCCACCTCACGCACCCTGGCACATTTCCGCACCCCCGCCGGCCCTTTGCAGCCGCGGTTGCCGCTGCTGTGCACGGCTGCGTCGTCGGCAACCACCGTGAGCCATGGCTCCAAAGCTCGTCCGTTTCAGTCTTTGGTTAAGAGATGTTGGCTCCCATGTGTTGCACAAGCAGAGTAGTAGCTGAATTGGTCAGCGCAGCAAACCTCCACCCAAGTGATCCTGGGTTCGAAACCCAGGTTGGGCATTATCTTTTTAATTTTGCCTCCAGTACCTTTGTGCCTATGACATCCTGGTCCCACTTGTCATCCTCTCTGCCCACATACACCCATCCACAGCCACACTCCGGCCAGCTCAGCACCCCAGGCCCTCTCGTCTTTGACAGTGGCTGGTTCAGCCTGTGTTCCCTGCTGTTTTATTTTTCTTTTGCTTAATTTCAGAAAATGCCACTGTTTTGTATTGTTAATAACTAAATATGCATGCATCCAAATTGGACAAACTATATATGTAAAATGCTTAGAATTTTAAAATGCTTAAAATGCTGTTTGTTTAATTTTGCTTAGATAATGTGCTAAAATGCTTTATTTCATAACTAAATAACCGTAACTCGGTATTAAATGTTCTTTATATGTAAATGGGGTGGAAAAATGCTTAGATTATCATGATACACTCTATTTTTCCTGTTTAACAACCTTAAAATATGTTTTAGGGCAGAACAGTAGCAAATTCATAAATTACATATGGGGATTTCCGGAATTGTTGTTTGTTGTTTCCGGCCTCATTTAAACTTGCCTAAATAGTTAGTTTACTTTTGTTACACCCCTTGCCATGTTTAACAACATTTAACATTGTTGTGTACCTAAACGAGAGCGAACTAAATAACTCGGATGTGGTGTTTCGTCAATATGCAACTCGTTGCATATTGAGCTCCACTTAACTTGTAGTATTGTTTGTTGCACTTTGCCATGTCATGCCTCATTAAACCGGACATGCATCATAGTTGTGTGTGCATCATGCCATGTTTATGCGTGTGCATTTACCATGTTGTTTGTTTCTTTTCCGGTGTTGCTTCTTAGTTCCGGTAATGTTGCGATTGTGAGGATTCGTTCGACTACTACCGTTCGTCTTCTTCATGGACTCGTTCTTCTTCCTTGCGGGATTTCAGGCAAGATGACCGCTACCCTGGATCTCACTACTATCATTGCTATGCTAGTTGCTTCGTTCTATCGCTATGCTGCGTTACCTATCTTTTGCTCATCAAGCCTCCCAAATTGCCATGAACCTCTAACCTTTGACACCCTTCCTAGCAAACCGTTGTTTGGCTATGTTACCGCTTTGCTCAGCCCCTCTTATAGCGTTGTTAGTTGCAGGTGAAGTTGAAGATTGCTCCATGGTGGACAGGGTTATGTTGGGATATCACAATATCTCTTATATTATTAATGCATCTATATATTTGGTAAAGGGTGGAAGGCTCGGCCTTATGCAGTGTTTTGTTCCACTCTTGCCGCCCTAGTTTCCGTCATACGGTGTTATGTTCCCGGATTTTGCGTTCCTAACGCGGTCGGGTGATTTATGGGACCCCCGACAGTTGGCTTTGAATAAAACTTGTCCAGCAAGGCCCAACCTTGGTTTTACCATTTGCCTCACCACCACCTATACCCTTCCCTTGGGTCGGCCAACCCAAGGGTCATCTTTATTTTAGCCCCCCTCGGGCCGTGCTTGTCTAAGTGTTGGTCCGAAGCAGCAACTTCTTGGGGCCACCTCGGGCAACTCGACGTCTGGTTTTACTCGTAGCTTGACTTATCTGGTGTTGCCCTGAGAACGAGATATGTGCAGCTCCTATCGGGATTGTCGGCGCATCGGGCGGCTTTGCTGGTCTTGTTTTACCATTGTCGAAATGTCTTGTAAACCGGGATTCGAGACTGATCGGGTCTTCTGGAGAAGGTCTATTCCTTCGTTGATCGCGAGAGCTTGTCATGGGCTAAGTTGGGACACCCCTGCAGGGTATAAACTTTCGAGAGCCGTGCCCGCGGTTATGTGGCAGATGGGAATTTGTTAATGTCCGGTTGTAGATAACTTGACACCAGATCCGAATTAAATCGCATCAACCGCGTGTGTAGCCGTGATGGTCTCTTCTCGGCGGAGTCCGGGAAGTGAACACGGTTTCTGTGTTATGTTTGACGTAAGTAGGAGTTCAGGATCACCTCTTGATCATTGCTAGCTTCACGACCGTTCATTTGCTTCTCTTCTCGCTCTCATTTGCGTATGTTAGCCACCATATATGCTTAGTCGCTGCTGCAACCTCACCACTTTACCCTTCCTTTCCCATTAAGCTTTGCTAGTCTTGATACCCATGGTAATGGGATTCTTTGAGTCCTCGTGGCTCACAGATTACTACAACAACAAATTGCGGTACAGGTTATGCGATGATCTTGACGTGAGAGCGATGTTTGCTTGTTTGGAGTTCTTCTTCTGTTTCTTCTTTGATCAGGGGATTGGTTCCAGGTCGGCAGCCTGGGCTAGCAGGGTGGATATTGTTTGAGTTTCTGTTTATGATTCATCCATAGTCGGATGGTGCTCTGATGTATTGTGATGTTGTATTCATGTGGCATTGTATGCCTTATGTATGTATCCCCATCTATTATGTAATGTTGATGTAATGATATCCACCTTGCAAAAGCGTTTCAATATGCGGGTCTATCCTTGGTGGGACCTTCGAGTTCCTTTTGGATAGGGTCGCATATTGGGCGTGACAAAGATTCACTCCCCTCTCTCTCGTTGCTAGTCTCTCCATAGATTGATCTTGGTGATGCGTAGGAAATTTTGAATTTCTGCTACATTCCCCAACAGTGGCATGATGAGCTAGGTCTATTGCGTAGATTCTATGCATGAGTAGAACACAAGTAGTTGTGGCCGTTGGTTTGTTCAATTTGCTTACCGTTACTAGTCCTATCTTGATTCGGCGGCATCGTGGGATGAAGTGGCCCAGACCGACCTTACACGTATGCTTACGTGAAACAGGTTCCACCGACTGACATGCACTTGTTGCATAAAGGTGGCTAGCGGGTGCCAGTCTCTCCCACTTTAGTCGGATCGGATTCGATGAAAAGGGTCCTTATGAAGGGTAAATAGCAATTGGCATATCACTGTTGTGGCTTTTTATGTGGGTACGAAACATTCTTGCTAGAAACCCATAGCAGCCACGTAAAACATGCAACAACAATTAGAGGACGTCTAACTTGTTTTTGCAGGGTATGCTATGTGATGTGATATGGCCAAAAGAATGTAATGAATGATATATGTGATGTATGAGATTGATCATGTTCTTGTAATAGGAGTCACGACTTGCATGTCGATGAGTATGACAACCGGCAGGAGCCATAGGAGTTGTCTTAATTTATTGTATGACTTGCGTGTCATTGAAAACGCCATGTAATTACTCTACTTTATTGCTAAACCGTTAGCCATAGTAGTAGAAGTAATAGTTGGCGAGACAACTTCATGAAGACACGATGATGGAGATCATGGTGTCATGCCAGTGACGAAGGTGATCATGTCGTGCCAAGATGGAGATCAAAGGCGCAAGATGATATTGGCCATATCATGTCACTTTATGATTTGCATGTGATGTTTGTCATGTTTACATCTTATTTGCTTAGAATGACGGTAGCATAAATAAGATGATCTCTCATTAAAGTTTCAAGAAAATATTCCCCCTAACTATGCACCGTTGCGAAAGTTCGTTGTTTCGAAGCACCACGTGATGATCGGGTGTGATAGATTCTAACGTTCACATACAACGGGTGTAAGCCAGATTTACACATGCAAAACACTTAGGTTGACTTGACGAGCCTAGCATGTACAGACATGGCCTCGGAACACAAGAGACCGAAAGGTCGAACATGAGTCATATAGTAGATACGATCAACATGGAGATGTTCACCGATGATGACTAGTCCGTCTCACGTGATGATCGGACACGACCTAGTTGACTCGGATCATGTATCACTTAGATGACTAGAGGGATGTCTATCTGAGTGGGAGTTCATTAGATGAACTTAATTATCATGAACATAGTCAAAAAGACTTTGCAAATTATGTCATAGCTTGCGCTTTAGTTCTACTGTTTAAGATATGTTCCTAGAGAAAATTTTAGTTGAAAGTTTATAGTAGCAATTATGCGGATTTGGGTCCGTATCTTGAGATTGTCCTCATTGCTGCACAGAAGGCTTATGTCCTTAATGCACCGCTCGGTGTGCTGAACCTCGAGCATCGTTTGTGGATGTTGCGAACATCTGACATACACGTTTTGATGACTACGTGATAGTTCTGTGTGTAATGTTAAATGGTTTAGAATTGAGGCAGCGAAGACATTTTTTGAAACGTCGCAGAACATATGAGATGTTCCAAGAGCTGAAATTAGGATTTCAGGCTCGTGCCCATGTCAAGAGGTATGAGACCTCTGACAAGTTTCTTAACCTACAAACTAAGGGAGAAAAGCTCAATCATTGAGCATGTGCTCAGATTGTCTGAGTACTACAATCACTTGAATCGAGTGGGAGTTAACCTTCCAGATGAGATAGTGATGGTTCTCCATAGTCACTGCCACCAAGCTATTAGAGCTTCGTGATGAACTATAACATATCAGGGATAGACATGATGATCCTTGAGCAATTCACGATGTTTGACACATGAAAGTAGAAATCGAGTAGGAGCATCAATTTTTGATGGTTAGTAAAACTACTAGTTTCAAGAAGGGCAAGGGCAAGAAGGGATACTTCATGAGGCGACAAATCGATTGCTGCTCTAGTGAAGAAACCGAGGTTGAACCCAAACCGAGACTAAGTGCTTCGTAATGAGGAGCAGTCCTTTGAAGCGAGAACTACCCTAGATACTTGGTAGATGAGAAGGCTGGCAAGGTTGACAGAAGTATATTGGATATACATTGTATTAAATGTGTACTTTACTAGTACTCCTAGTAGCACCAGGGTATTAAGATACCAGTTCGGTTGCTAAGTGTTAGTAACTCGAAATAAATAAGCTACGGAATAAACGGAGACTAGCTAAAGGTGAGATGACGATGTGTGTTGGAAGTGTTTCCAAGGTTGATGTGATCAAGCATCGCCTGCTCCCTCTACCATCGAGATTGGTATTAAACCTAAATAATTGTTATTTGGTGTTTGTGTTGAGCATGAACATGATTGGATTATGTTTATCGCAATACGATTATTCATTTAAGGAGAATAATGGTTACTCTGTTTATTTGAATAATACCTTCAACGGTCTTGCACCTAAAATGAATGGTTTATTGAATCTCGATCGTAGTGATACACATGTTCATGCCAAAAGATATAAGATAGTAATGATAGTACCACATACTTGTGGCACTGCCACTTAAGTCATATTGGTATAAAACACATGAAGAAGCTCCATATTGATGGATCTTTGGACTCACTTGTTTTTGAAAAGATTGAGACATGCGAACCACGTCTATTGGTATATACGCATGAAGAAACTCCATGCAGATGGATCATTTGGGCTCACTTGTTTTTGAATCACTTGAGACATGCAAATCATACCACATGGGCAAGATGACTGAAAGGCCTCGTTTTTAGTGAGATGGAACAAGAGAGCAACTTGTTGGAAGTAATACATTTGATGTGTGCAATCCAATGAGTCTTTGAGGCACCAAGATGAATATCGTTATGCTCTTACTTCACAGATGATTTGAGTAGATTCTTAGTATATTTACTTGATGAAACACAAATCTGAATTATTGAAAGGTTCAAGTAATTTCAGAGTGAAGTTGAAGATCGTTGTGACAAGAGGATAAAATGTCTATGATATGATCATAGAGATAAATATCTGAGTTACGAGTTTGTCACACAATTAAGACATTGTGGAAATTATTTCACAACTAATACCGCCTGGAACACCATAGTGATGGTGTGTCCGAACATCGTAACTGCACCCTATTGGATATGGTGCATACCATGATGTCTCTTATCGAATTAACACTATCGTTTATGGGTTAGGCATTAGACACAACCGCATTCACTTCAAATAGGGCACCACGTAATTCCGTTGAGATGACAGCGTATGAACTATGGTTTAGAGAAACCTAAGCTATCATTTCTTAAAAGTTTGGGGGCTGCGACGCTTATGTGAAAAAGTTTCAGGCTGATAACCTCAAACCCAAAGTGGATAAATGCATCTTCATAGGACACCCCAAAACAGTTGGGTATACCTCTTGTCTCAGATCCGAAAGCAAAAGAGATTGTTTCTAGAATCGGGTCCTTTCTCGAGGAAAAGTTTCTCTCGAAAGAATTGAGGATGGTGGAGACTTGATGAGGTTATTGAACCGTCACTTCAAATAGTGTGTAGCAGGGCACAAGAAGTTGTTCCTGTGGCGCCTACACCAGTTGAAGTGGAAGCTGATGATAGTGATCATGAAACTTCGGATCAAGTCACTACCAAACCTTGTAGGTCGACAAGGACACATACTGCTTTGGAGTGGTACGGTAATCCTGTCTTGGAGGTAATGTTGCTAGACAAGCTGTGGAGAAGCGATGGTGGGCCCGGATTCCGATGAATGGCTCGAGGCCATAAAATCCGAGAGAGGATCCATGTATAAAACAAAGTGTAGACTTTGGAAGAACTACTTGATGGTCGTAAGGCTGTTGGGTACATATGGATTTTAAAAGGGAAGACGGACAATGATGGTAAGTGTCACCATTAAGAAAGCTCGACTTGTCGCTAAGATGTTTTCCGACAAGTTCAAGGAGTTGACTATGATGAGACTTTCTCACTCGTAGGGATGCTAAGAGTCCAATGAAATAATATTAGCAGTTCCTGCATTTTTTTATGAAATCTTGCAGATAGGATGTCAAAACATTGTTTCCTCAACGATTTTCTTGAGGAAAGGTTGTATGTGATACAACCAGAAGATTTTGTCAATCCTAAAAGATGCTAACAGGTATGCAAAGCTCCAGCAATCCTTCTAAGGAATGGAGTAAGCATCTCGGAGTTGGAATATACGCTTTGATGAGATGATCAAAGATTTTGGGTTTATACGAAGTTTATTGGAAACTTGTATTTCCAAAGAAGTGAGTGGGAGCACTAAAGCATTTCTGATGAGTATATGTTGTTGACATATTGTTGATCGGAAATGATGTAGAATTTCTGGAAAGAATATAGGGTTATTTGAAAAGTGTTTTTCAATGGAAAACCTGGATTAAGATACTTGAACATTGAGCATCAAGATCTATAAGGATAGATCAAAAATAAACGATAGTACTTTCAAATGAATACGCACCATGACAAGATTTTGAAGGAGTTCAAAATAGATCGGCAAAGAAGGAGTTCTTGGCTGTGTTATAAGGTGTGAGTATTGAGTAAGACTCAAGAGCTTACCACGGCTGAAGAGAGAGAAAGGACGAAGGTCGTCCCCTATGCTTTAGGCGTAGGCTCTACAAATATGCTATGTTGTGTCTTTGCACTGAAGTGTGCCTTGCCATGAGTCAGTCAAGGGGTACAAGAGTGACCCAGAAATGGATCACAGGACAACGGTCAAAGTTATCCTTAGTGACTAGTGGACTAAGGAATTTTTCTCGATTATGGAGGTGGTAAAATAGTTCGTCGTAAAGGGTTACGTCGATGCAAACTTTGACACTAATCTGGATGACTCTAAATAGTAAACCGGATTCATATAGTAGAATAGTTATTTGGAATAGTTCCAAATAGTGCGTGGTAGCTGTATCTACAAGATGACGTAGAGATTTGTAAAGCACACATGGATCTGAAAGGTTCAGAACCATTAACTAATAACCTCTCTCACAAGCGAGATATGATCAAACCCCATGGGTGTTGGATTCATTACAATCACATAGTGATGTGAACTAGATTATTGACTCTAGTGCAAGTGGGAGACTATTGGAAATATGCCCTAGATGCAATAATAAAATGGTTATTATTATATTTCCTTGTTCATGATAATTGTCTATTGTTCATGCTATAATTGTATTAACTGGAAACCATAATACATGTGTGAATACATAGACCACAACATGTCCCTAGTGAGCCTCTAGTTGACTAGCTCGTTGATCGATAGATGGTTATGGTTTCCTGACCATGGACATTGGATGTCATTGATAACGGGATCACATCATTAGGAGAATGATGTGATGGACAAGAACCAATCCTAAGCATAGCACAAGATCGTGTAGTTCATTTGCTAAAAGCTTTTCTAATGTCAAGTATCATTTCCTTAGACCATGAGATTGTGCAACTCCCGGATACCGTAGGAATGCTTTGGGTGTGCCAAACGTCACAACGTAACTGGGTGGCTATAAAGGTGCACTATGGGTATCTTCGAAAGTGTGGGTTGGCACGAATCGAGACTGGGATTTGTCACTCCGTGTGACGGAGAGGTATCTCTAGGCCCACTCGGTAATGCATCATCATAATGATCTCAATGTGACTAAGTAGTTAGTCATGGGATCCTGCATTACGGAACGAGTAAAGTGACTTGCCGGTAACAAGATTGAACGAGGTGTTGGGATACCGATGATCGAATCTCGGGCAAGTAACGCACCGATTGACAAAGGGAATTGTATACGGGATTGCTTGAATCCTTGACATCGTGGTTCATCCGATGAGATCATCATGGAATATGTGGGAGCCAACATGGGTATCTAGATCCTGCTGTTGGTTATTGTCCAGAGAGCTGTCTCAGTCATGTCTGCATGATTCCCGAACCTGTAGGGTCTACACACTTAAGGTTCGGTGACGCTAGAGTTGTTATGGGAATTAGTGTGCAGTTACCGAATGTTGTTCGGAGTCCCAGATGATATTCCGGACGTCACGAGGAGTTCCGGAATGGTCCGGAGGTAAAGATTTATATATGGTAAGTCCTATTTTGGCCACCGGCAAATGTTCGAGATTTTTCGGTATTGTGCCGGGAAGGTTCTAGAAGGTTCCGGAGTGGGGCCCACCTGCATGGGGGGACCCACATGAACGTGGGTAGTGGGGGCAAGGCCCCACACCCCTGGTCAAGGCGCACGAAGATGCCCCCTTAGAAGGAATAAGATCATATCCCGAAGGGACAAGATCCCTAAAAGGGGGGATAACAATCGGTGGGGAAGGAAATGATGGGATTTCTTTCCTCCCACCTTTGCCAACGCCCCAATGGACTTGGAGGGCAAGAAACCAGCCCCTCCACCCCTATATATAGTGGGAGGCGCATGGGAGCTTCACCCTTCCCCTGGCGCAGCCCTCTCCCTCCCCAACACCTCCTCCTCCGTAGTAGTGCTTGGCGAAGCCCTGCCGGAGAACTGCAAGCTCCACCACCACGCCGTCGTGCTGCCGGAGCTCTCCCTCAACTTCTCATCTCCCCTTGCTGGATCAAGAAGGAGGAGACGTCCCTGGGCTGTACGTGTGTTGAACGCGGAGGCGCCGTCCGTTCGGCGTTAGATCGGATCTTCCGCGATTTGAATCGCCGCGAGTACGACTCCCTTATCCGCGTTCTTGTAACGCTTCCGCGCCGCGATCTTCAAGGGTTTGAAGATGCACTCCCCTATCTCTCGTTGCTAGTCTCTCCGTAGATTGATCTTGGTGATGCGTAGAAAATTTTGAATTTCTGCTACGTTCCCCAACAACGCCTACATTCACTTTCTTAGCATAAGCACCGTACCTTTGAATTTCTTCAGGGCATCATTCAATTTTTCATGAGACGCGTTATTCTGCTTGCACCTGTAGGGCCATACTTCTGGCAGTGAACATGTTACATGTGCTAAATTACATACTAGTGCATATATAGTTAATATGCTTTAGTTTTGTCCTAAGTATTACTGTACTTCCTAGATATCACTGCCTACTATTTTACTTATTGCATGCTATATTTATGATAATGGTGTTGTTCTGATGCCACCTGTTGGTTCCATGAGACTGCTTAATGTTCTCTATGCTCAATTACACATCAGCAAACTAGCATGTGGTTCCGCTGCTTTTTGTTCATTTACCCTACATTTTCTGATGCTAGCTATTACATCAGTGCTCCGAGCCTCTGTTCATTACTTGTTTGTGTGTTCTTGATCTTCCCAAGTGACATGACTAATTTGATGCTTCTATTAGTAATGGAGCTGCCAACCCCATCAAGCAAAATATTTGTTCTTTTGGGGCTGGCACCTCGAACAAGCATAAAAAATAGAGGGAAGCAGATATATTGTCGTGTATGCACACACCATTCTTTCATTAGTTTAGATGAACTATTGATGATCAATTTGAACCAGTGCATGCAATTAAAATTAATTTTACCTAAATAGAGGGTGCAGAATAAACTAGAACAACTAGATTTGCAACCACGGGATGCTGACGATATCTTCAAAGAACATTGCAATAGCAGCAAGGCTTCACAGCAACATATGGTAAGCCAGTGTGTTTTAGTACATGTGAAATGTAATGCGAGTGGGCTGCTTTCTTGGCTTGTGCCCTCAACCTGTAATCCTATAGAATTACAAATAGTTCAGTTGTCTGCTTTGCTGTATTGCTTGATTCGAATGCTTGTTTGTTACTTGTTACGCTATACCTGAGTTGGCCAATATGTCAGCAGTGCATGTTGTACTATCATAAAGAAATGCATGCCTAGTTCATTTGAGTCCTTAACTTTTCCTCTGAACTTCATCACAAGGCTGTCTTCGTAGTTTATATGAGGCCACACTCTTAAGTGCTTTCTCAGATTATTTCAACTGCTTAGATGCCTTGGCAACTTAAATATAGCGGTGGTACACTCCCTTTCAACTAGGGATGTCAACTGGGTCCCGTTTAATCCCGATTAAAGTCCACTAGTGGTATGATAGTTCAAAAGAATTTTGGTTTTCGAGGAAAATGAACTGGGGAGCTAGCAAAAACTAACTAGATGGGACTGGCGGATGTCGTTTATTTGCCACTTACATCCCTAGTTTCATCTTAGCATTTTAATTTCTTTTCAGCTGATGCTGCTTCGAACCATTTAAATATAGCTTGCCATGCTCGGCAATAATTCGTATGTCGTTTACCATGTAAGCTTACTGCGTGGATCATGCGATAACTGTTGGGGAACGTAGTAATTTCAAAAAAATTCCTACGCACACGCAAGATCATGGTGATGATATAGCAACGAGGGGAGAGTGTTGTCTACGTACCCTCGTAGACCGAAGCGGAAGCGTTGACGCAACATAGAGGAATTGTCGTATGTCCTCCCGGTCCGACCGATCCAAGCACCGTTACTCCGGCACCTCTGAGTTCTTGACACGCGTACAGCTTGATGACGCACCCTCGATCTCCAATCTAGTAGAGGCGCCGAGGGGGAGTTCCGTCAGCACGATGGCGTGGTGACGATCTTGATGTTCTCCTGTCGCAGGGCTTCGCCTAAGCACCGCTACAATATGACCGAGGTGTAATATCGTGGAGGGGGGCACCGCACACGGCTAAGGCGATCAATGATCAACTTGTGTGTTCTAGGGTGCCCCTACCCCGTATATAAAGGAGGGAGGGAGGAGGTGGCCGACCCAAGGGGCGCGCCACGAGGAGGAAACCTACTCCAAGTAGGTTTCCTCCTTTCTAATCCAACATGGAGGGGAAGGAAGGAGTAGTACTAGTAGGAAGGAGAAGGGAAGGAGAAAGGAAGGGGGCGGCCCCCACCCAGTCGGATTGGGCTTGGGGCGCGCCTCTCTTCTCCTTCTCCTCCCTTCTACTAGGGCCCAATAAGGCCCATATACTTACCGGGGTTCGGTAACCTCCGAGCTCGGTATATTCCCAAACTCTCCGGAACCTTTCCGGTGTCCAAATATATCCGTCCAATATATCAATCTTTATGTCTCGACCATTTGAGACTCCTCGTCACGTCCGTGATCATATCCGGACTCGAACAACCTTCGTATATCAAAATACATAAACTCATAATATAATTGTCATCGAAACCTTAAGCGTGCGGACCCTACGGTTCGAGAACAATGTAGACATGACCGAGACACGTCTCGGTCAATAACCAATAAGCGGGACCTAGATGCCCATATTGGTTCCTACATATTCTACGAAGATCTTTATCGGTCAAACCGCATAACAACATACTTTGTTCCCTTTGTCATCGGTATGTTACTTGCCCGAGATTTGATCGTCGGTATCCAATACCTAGTTCAATCTCATTACCGGCAAGTATCTTTACTCGTTCTGTAATACGTCATCTCATAACTAACTCATTAGTTACATGCTTGCAAGGATTAGGTGATGAGTATTACCGAGAGGGCCCAGAGATACCTCTCCGACAATCGGAGTGACAAATCCTAATCTCGAATTATGCCAACTCAACATGTACCTTGAAACACCTGTAGTACTCCTTTATAATCACCCGATTCGTTGTGACGTTTGGTAGTACCAAAGTGTTCCTCCGTAAACGGAGTTACACAATTCTCATAGTTACGAGAACATGTATAAGTCATGAAGGAAGCAATAGCGAGAATACTAAGCGATCAAGTGCTAAGCTAACGGGATGGGTCATGTCAATCACATCATTCTCCTAATGATGTGATCCCATTTAATCAAATGACAACACATGTCTATGGTTAGGAAACATAACCATCTTTGATTAATGAGCTAGTCAAGTAGAGGCATACTAGTGACTATATGTTTGTCTATGTATTCACACATGTATCATGTTTCCGGTTAATACAATTCTAGCATGAATAATCAACATTTATCATGATATGAGGAAATAAATAATAACTTTATTATTGCCTCTAGGGCATATTTCCTTCAGTCTCCCACTTGCACTAGAGTCAATAATCTAGATTACATAGTAATGATTCTAACACCCATGGAGTCTTGGTGTTGATCATGTTTTGCTCGTGAGAGAGGCTTAGTCAACGGTCTCGCAACATTCAGATCCGTATGTATCTTGCAAATCTCTATGTCTCCCACTTGGACTTGGTCCCGAATGGAATTGAAGCGTCTCTTGATGTGCTTGGTCCTCTTGTGAAATCTGGATTCCTTTGCCAAGGCAATTGCACCAGTATTGTCACAGAAGATCTTCATTGGTCCCGATGCACTAGGTATGACACCTAGATCGGAAATGAACTCCTTCATCCAGACTCCTTCATTTGCTGCTTTAGAAGCAGCTATGTACTCCGCTTCACATGTAGATCCCGCTACGACGCTTTGTTTAGAACCGCACCAACTCACAGCTCCACCGTTTAATATAAACACGTATCCGGTTTGCGATTTAGAATCATCCGGATCAGTGTCAAAGCTTGCATCAATGTAACCATTTACGACTAGCTCTTTGTCACCTCCATATCGAAAACATATCCTTAGTCCTTTTCGTATTTCAGGATGTTCTTGATCGCTGTCCATGATCCACTCTGGTTTACTTTGGTACCTACCGCCAAGCTTATTGCTAAGCATCGTCGGTCCGGTACACAACATTGCATACATGATAGAGCCTATGGCTGAAGCATAGGAACACCTTTCATTTTCTCTCTATCTTCTGCTGTGGTCGGGCATTGAGTTTGACTCAACTTCACACCTTGTAGCACGAGCAAGAATCCTTTCTTTGCTGATCCATTTTGAACTTTTCAAAATTTTGTCAAGGTATGTGCTTTGTGAAAGTCCTATTAAGCGTCTTGATCTATCTCTATAGATCTTGATGCCCAATATGTAAGCAGCTTCACGAGGTCTTTCATTGAAAAACTTTTATTCAAGTATCCCTTTATGCTATCCAGAAATTCTATATCATTTCCAATTAATAATATGTCATCAACATATAAAACGAGAAATGCTCTGAGCTCCCACTCACTTTCTTGTAAATCAAAGCTTCTCCAAAGTCTCATACAAAACCATATGCTTTGATCACACTTGTCAAAGCGTTTATTCCAACTCGAGATGCTTGCACCAGTCCATAAATGGAGCGCTGGAGCTTGCACACTTTGTTAGCACCTTTTGGATCAACAAAACCTTGAGCTGCATCATATACTACTCTTCTTCTAGAAATCCATTCAAGAATGCAGTCTTGACATCCATTTGCCAAATTTCATAATCATGAAATGCAGCAATAGCTAACATGATTCGGACAGACTTAAGCATCGCTACGGGTGAGAAAGTCTCATCGTAGTCAACCCCTTGAACTTGTCGAAAACCTTTCGCAACAAGTCGAGCTTTGTAGTTAGTAACATTACCATCAGCGTCAGTCTTCTTCTTAAAGATCCATTTATTCTCAAAGGCTTGTCGATCATCAGGCAAGTCAACCAAAGTCCATACTTTGTTTTCATACATCGATCCCATCTCAGATTTCATGGCCTCTAGCCATTTTGCAGAATCTAGGCTCATCATCGCTTCCTCATAGTTCGTAGGTTCATCATGGTCAAGTAACATGACTTCCAGAATAGGATTACCGTACCACTCTGGTGCGGATCTTACTCTGGTAGACCTACGAGGTTCAGTAGAAACTTGATCTGAAGTTTCATGATCAATATCATTAGCTTCCTCACTAATTGGTGTAGTTGTCACAGGAACCGGTTCTTGTGATGAACTACCTTCCAATAAGGGAGTAGATACAGTTATCTCATCAAGTTCTACTTTCCTCCCACTCACTTCTTTCGAGAGAAACTCCTTCTCTAGAAAGGATCCGAATTTAGCAACGAAAATCTTGCCCTCAGATCTGTGATAGAAGGTGTACCCAATAGTCTCCTTTGGGTATCCTATGAAGACACATTTCTCCGATTTGGGTTCGAGCTTATCTGGTTGAAGTTTCTTCACATAAGCATCGCAGCCCCAAACTTTAAGAAACGACAACTTTGGTTTCTTGCCAAACCATAGTTCATAAGGCGTCGTCTCAACGGATTTTGATGGTGCCCTATTTAACGTGAATGCGGCCGTCTCTAAAGCATAACCCCAAAACGATAGCGGTAAATCGGTAAGAGACATCATAGATCGTACCATATCAAGTAAAGTACGATTACGACGTTCGGACACACCATTTCGTTGTGGTGTTCCAGGTGGCGTGAGTTGCGAAACTATTCCGCATTTTTTCAAATGTAAACCAAACTCGTAACTCAAATATTCTCCTCCACAATCAGATCGCAGAAACTTTATTTTCTTGCTACGATGATTTTCTACTTCACTCTGAAATTCTTTGAACTTTTCAAATGTTTCAGACTTGTGCTTCATCAAGTAGATATACCCATATCTGCTCAAATCATCTGTGAAGGTGAGAAAATAACGATATCCGCCACGAGCCTCAACATTCATTGGGCCACATACATCTGTATGTATGATTTCCAACAAATCTGTTGCTCTCTCCATAGATCCGGAGAACGGTGTTTTGGTCATCTTGCCCATGAGGCACGGTTCGCAAGTACCAAGTGATTCATAATCAATTGATTCCGAAGTCCATCAAGATGGAGTTTCTTCATGCGTTTTACACCGATATGACCTAAACGGCAAGCCACAAATATGTTGCACTATCATTATCAACTCTGCATCTTTTGGCTTCAACATTATGAATATGTGTATCACTACTATCGAGATTCAATAAAATAGACCACTCTTCAAGGGTGCATGACCATAAAAGATATTACTCATATAAATAGAAAAACCATTATTCTCTCGATTTAAATGAATAACCGTCTCGCATCAAACAAGATCCGATATAATGTTCATGCTCAACGCAGGCACCAAATAACAATTATTCAGGTCTAAAACTAATCCGATGGTAGATGTAGAGGTAGCGTGCCGACGCGATCACATCGACTTTGGAACCATTTCCCACGCGCCGTCACCTCGTCCTTAGCTAATCTTCGCAATCCGTAGTCCTGTTTGAGTTGCAAATGTTAGCAATGAACCAGATCAAATACCAGTGCTCTGCGAGCATTAGTAAGGTACACATCAATAACATGTATATCACATATACCTTTGTTCACTTTGCCATCCTTCTTATCCGCCAAATACTTGGGGCAGTTCCGCTTCAGTTTCGATCGCTTGCGGTAGAAGCACTCGATTTCGTGCTTAGGTCCAGACTTGGGTTTCTTCTCTTCAGCAGCAACTTGTTTGCTGTTCTTTTTGACGTTCCCCTTCTTCTTCCCTTTGCCCTTCTTCTTGAAACTAGTGGTCTTGTTGACCATCAACACTTGATGCTCCTTCTTGATTTCTACCTCCGGGGCTTTCAGCATCGCGAAGAGCTCGGGAATAGTCTTGTTCATCCCTTGCATATTATAGTTCATCACAAAGCTCTTGTAGCTTGGTGGCACTGATTGGAGAATTCTGTCAATGACGCTATCATCCGGAAGATTAACTCCCAGTTGAATCAAGTGATTATTATACCCAGACATTTTGAGTATATGCTCATGACAGAACTGTTCTCCTCCATCTTGCAGCTGTAGAACTTATTGGAGACTTCATATCTCTCAATCCGGGCATTTGCTTGAAATATTAACTTCAACTCCTAGAACATCTCATATGCTCCATGACGTTCAAAACGTCGTTGAAGACCAGTTCTAAGCTGTAAAGCATGGCACATCGAACTATAGAGTAGTCATCGCTTTGCTCTACCAGACGTTCTTAACGTCGTCGGTTACATCAGCAGCAGGGCACGGCACCCAGCGGTGCTTCCAGGCGTAACTCTTACAGGCAGCAATGAGGATAATCCTCGAGTTACGGACCCGATCCGTGTAATTGCTACCATCATCTTTCAACTTTGCTTTCTCAAGGAACGCATTAAAATTCAACGGAACAACAGCACGAGCCATCTATCTACAAACAAACATAGACAAGCAAAATACTATCAGGTACTAAGTTCATATAAATTTAAGTTCAATTAATCATATTACTAGAGAACTCCCACTTAGACAGACATCTCTCTAGTCATCTAAGTGATCACGTGATCCAAATCAACTAAACCATGTCCGATCATCACGTGAGATGGAGTAGTTTCAATGGTGAACATCTCTATGTTGATCATATCTACTATATGATTCATGCTCGACCTTTCGGTCTCCGTGTTCCGAGGCCATATCTGTATATGCTAGGCTCGTCAAGTATAACCTGAGTATTCCGCGTGTGCAACTGTTTTGCACCCGTTGTATTTGAACGTAGAGCCTGTCACACCCGATCATCACGTGGTGTCTCAGCACGAAGAACTTTCACAACGGTGCATACTCAGGGAGAACACTTCTTGATAATTAGTGAGAGATCATCTTAAAATGCTACCGTCAATCAAAGCAAGATAAGATGCATAAAGGATAAACATCACATGCAATCAATATAAGTGATATGATATGGCCATCATCATCTTGTGCTTGTGATCTTCATCTCCGAAGCACCGTCGTGATCACCATCGTCACCGGCGCGACACCTTGATCTCCATCGTAGTATCGTTGTCATTTACGCCATCTATTGCTTCTACGACTATCGCTACCGTTTAGAGATAAAGTAAAGCAATTACAGGGCGTTTGCATTTCATACAATAAAGTGACAACCATATGGCTCCTGCCAGTTGCCGATAACTTTGGTTACAAAACATGATCATCTCATACAATAAAATATAGCATCACGTCTTGGCCATATCACATCACAACATGCCCTGCAAAAACAAGTTAGACGTCCTCTACTTTGCTGTTGCAAATTTTACGTGGCTGCTACGGGCTTAGCAAGAACCGTTCTTACCTACGCATCAAAACCACAACGATAGTTTGTCAAATAGACTCCGTTTTAACCTTCACAAGGACCGGGCGTAGCCTTTTCGGTTCAACTAAAGTTGGAGAAAGCAGACACACGCTAGTCACCGTGTGCAAAGCACGGCGGTAAAACCAGTCTCGCGTAAGCATATGCGTAATGTCGGTCCGGGCCGCTTCATCCAACAATACTGCTGAACCAAAGTATGACATGCTGGTAGGCAGTATGACTTATATCGTCCACAACTCACTTGTGTTCTACTCGTGCATATAACATCAACGCATAAAAACCTAGGCTCGGATGCCACTGTTGGGGAATGTAGTAATTTCAAAAAATTTCCTACGCACACGCAAGATCATGGTGATGATATAGCAACAAGGGGAGAGTGTTGTCTACGTACCCTCGTAGACCGAAGCGGAAGCGTTGACGCAACATAGAGGAAGTAGTCGTACGTCCTCCCGGACCGACCGATCCAAGCACCGTTACTCCGGCACCTTCGAGTTCTTGACACGCGTACAGCTCGATGACGCACCCTCGATCTCCAATCCAGTAGAGGCACCGAGGGGGAGTTCCGTCAGCATGACGGCGTGGTGACGATCTTGATGTTCTCCTGTCGCAGGGCTTCACCTAAGCACCGCTACAATATGACCGAGGTGTAATATCGTGGAGGGGGGCACCGCACACGGCTAAGGAACGATCAATGATCAACTTGTGTGTTCTAGGGTGCCCCCCTACCCCCATATATAAAGGAGGGAGGGAGGAGGTGGCCGGCCCAAGGGGGGGCGCGCCATAGGGAGGGGGAAACCTACTCCAAGTAGGTTTCCCCTCCTTTTCCTAATCCAACATGGAGGGGGAAGGAAGGAGTAGTACTAGTAGGAAGGAGAAGGGGGAAGGAGAAAAGGAAAGGGGGGCCGGCCCCCCACCCAATTCGGATTGGGCTTGGGGGGGCGCGCCCCCTCTCTTGCTCCTTCTCCCTCCCTTCTACTAGGGCCCAATAAGGCCCATATACTTACCGGGGGGTTCCGGTAACCTCCCGGAGCTCCGGTATATTCCCAAACTCTCCCGGAACCTTTCCGGTGTCCAAATATATCCGTCCAATATATCAATCTTTATGTCTCGACCATTTCGAGACTCCTCGTCACGTCCGTGATCATATCCGGGACTCCGAACAACCTTCGGTACATCAGAATACATAAACTCATAATATAACTATCATCGAAACCTTAAGCGTGCGGACCCTACGGTTCGAGAACAATGTAGACATGACCGAGACACGTCTCTGGTCAATAACCAATAGCGGACACGGATGTCCATATTGGTTCCTACATATTCTACGAAGATCTTTATCGGTCAAACCGCATAACAACATACTTTGTTCCCTTTGTCATCGGTATGTTACTTGCCCGAGATTTGATCGTCGGTATCCAATACCTAGTTCAATCTCGTTACCGGCAAGTATCTTTACTCGTTCTATAATACGTCATCTCATAACTAACTCATTAGTTACATGCTTGCAAGGTTTAGGTGATGAGTATTACCGAGAGGGCCCAGAGATACCTCTCCGACAATCGGAGTGACAAATCCTAATCTCGAATTATGCCAACTCAACATGTACCTTCGGAAACACCTGTAGTACTCCTTTATAATCACCCGATTCGTTGTGACGTTTGGTAGTACCCAAAGTGTTCCTCCGGTAAACGGGAGTTACACAATTCTCATAGTTACAGGAACATGTATAAGTCATGAAGGAAGCAATAGCAGAATACTAAACGATCAAGTGCTAAGCTAACGGGATGGGTCATGTCAATCACATCATTCTCCTAATGATGTGATCCCATTTAATCAAATGACAACACATGTCTATGGTTAGGAAACATAACCATCTTTGATTAATGAGCTAGTCAAGTAGAGGCATACTAGTGACTATATGTTTGTCTATGTATTCACACATGTATCATGTTTTCGGTTAATACAATTCTAGCATGAATAATAAACATTTATCATGATATGAGGAAATAAATAATAACTTTATTATTGCCTCTAGGGCATATTTCCTTCAATAACTATCTCTTACTTATGTCCAGCGGAAACCTTTCAGGATGCCGTTCACACTAGGACGCAATGTACGATCCTAGAATCTATTTGTGGAAGCAGTGCACCATCCATGTTACCAGATGGTAGCAGTTCAGAGGCAACACCGCCGGAGAGCAGTCTGAGCACATATATTATAGTTCTTGAGGCTCTACTAGAGGTAGAAAGAGATGGTGTGGCTGCCATGAATGAGGTAATCTTTATCTTGAGGCTGGAAATTATGGAATTAGCGGCACGCATTATGCAAGCAACCCAAGAATTGGAGGAAGTAAGAATGTTGCATTTGAAGAGGGAGGAGGTCTCTGTTTACGCTATCCAAGCCTGGGGTAATCCGGTTCTTCTTTAGATACCAGTTGAAATTGTCATTAGATTATTGTACTTGCATGTCCTGTCATGTCTCTGAATGGATTATGTTGTAAGACCCCCTATGTTTTCCATGTGTTGTAATGATCCGAATTTTTTAGGCGAGGTAATCCTCAGTACTTGTATGATTGACATAAGGTGAACAGTTTTTCGTGTGAGCATATTGTATTGGATGAAATAACTATTTGACTCAAAGTGTATCCAACCTACTGAATTCGAAGATCACAACATTTCTAAATCATAATCATATATAAAGGTGGAAAAAATCTTTGTTGTGGTTTTGAAGAAATAAATAACAAAACATAGAATTATCTGTGGATATTCGTAATCGAATACAAATTGGATTTGAATTTAGTTTGCCAGGGCCCAGGGCAACGTGAATGCTAATTCTCCCAAGTTTTGAACGAAGTGGATAAACACCCAATATAATTTGTGGGCTGCCCGAAGCAAGTGTTTGCGAGATGGAAATTACTGTCTACCCCTGACACTTGACATCCTTATCGACCTGATTTACATTTCTGTCGATAGGGGTAGACTAGTAACTTCAATCAGACATGACACGACGGCCTCTGAGCCCATTCAGACACGGTGGGCGCCAAACGTGGGTGGCAAAACACATTTGATTCAAGCTCATCTGAAAGACATGTGTCTCTCCCTCCATTTCCCCATTCATACACGGTGGGCGGCAAAACAAACTCTCCTCATCCGAAATCGATGTAGGCTAATATTTTAAATAGGGGCATATGTGTAACTTCCCTCAGACGTGACACAACCACCCTACCTGTCAGCCCCGTTCATACACCGTGGGCGCCAACCGTGGGCGGCAAAACACCCTCTCCTCGCCCGAAATAGTTACCGACAAATATTTGGGAGATGCGAGATTACCGTCCTATCCCCAACCGACGTGATGTCCGAAATTTTAAACGGGGGATAAGTTTGTAACTTTCCCACATTTCAGAGAAGCGCGTCCCAAAGTTTGAGATCCTCCTCCCCTCCATTTCGCCATTCATACATCGTCGGCGCCACGACAACCTCCCCACTGCGGCCAGCCTCCTCCGTCCGCCACCCCATCCTCCACCTTGCCGGAGGCGCTACCCCTACCCCGTCATCCACTACAAGAGATGGACGTCTCTCATCCACGGCGCTGGACCGGGATCCTTTCATCGCGTCCTCTCGCTTCATCGGTGCCGTCGTCCACCTTGCTGTTGCCGCTCCTATGACCGCCTCGTCCACGGCAACAGGATTTATCCCCCGACACAGGCGTCTGTCGTCTAAAGTATTCTTCCCCGGTGCTGATAGCCATCGCACCCGCAACACCCTCAACGTATCAGCAGAGGCCTACACGGTGTCGCAAGAGAGGTGCAGTTATTGATCTCACCTGGAAAATAGATCGTAATTTGTTTATTGTACTTCTCTTGTCCATACCAAATCGTAGTGGCTAGTTGAAAGCAAACATTGGTTGCGAAGTAGCTTTGTCCAGTTTGCATCTTCAGATCCGCCATGGCACGTGCACTATACTCGTAAAGCTTATGGTTTCCCCCCTTTATATTCACTACCATCATCATAGGTGCTTCGTGTCGTGCTAGCACTGCTCCTCGAGACCTCAACCCAAAGCTTACGTGTTGAAATACGAATATGATATGATGCTCATATCACTAAAACAGAGAACATTTAATTGGTCACCTAATGTTCCTATATTCGTTTCGAAAAGCATGTGCGCCGTCCACTGGTCCACTTTCCTGATTTTACTCTTGATGCTTAGGGTTTTCCCCTTTTATCTACTCTACTATGATCCGCGTAGGTGCTTTCTGTTGTACTAGCATTACTCCACCCTTCAAGCTAAACAACACAACACTCAAAATTCGAAAGCTTAGTTGTTCAAATATGGTTGTGATATGATATTGATATTAGTTAACAGACACATTTAATTGGTTAGCTAAAGGTCCCACTTGAGTTTCCAAATGCATGTCGCGACATATAGAGAGACAGCAGAATTGCATTTCTTTGTCACTTGTTGACTGTACTTTCTTGTCCATACCAAATCTTAGTTGTTATTCCAAAGCAAACATCGGTTGCTAACTACCCTTTGTGCGGTTTGCAGCTTCAGATCTACCATCGCACTGCCACGGTCAACATTATTCTCATCATGCTTATGGTTTCCCCATTTTGTGATGACCACGATCAGCCTACGTGGTTCGTGTCGTAATAGCATTGCTCCACCCATCGAGCTAAACAAGCTTAGTTGTACAAATTCATATACGATATTGTGCTAATATTAGTAAAACTGAGAGATGTTTAATTGGTCAGCTAAATGTTCCTACTTTAGTTTCGAAATGCATGTGAGCCACATATGGAGAGACTCGAAAGAATAGTATTTCTTTGTGCACTCTGGTTCATCATGGGTGGCCAACCGACACTGTATTGAAAGACTTGTAATATCTTCAATCTGCTTGCTCTTCTGCTCTTCTTTAAGATGATCCTCTTCTCTTGCGGTCGACTGGTTTAAGGGCATATTTATCCCTTAAGTGTTTTGGTGATTGATGACAATGCTTTTGCGGACTAATCGTGTGCCTTGAGTCTCTCAGATACTTCATCACTAGGCACAAGACGATTCGGTGCCCCTCGGAGACTATTGAAGTCGGCGTTGTTCTACGTTTCTCTTTGGTGGAGTTGAGTCGTAGGAGAGCCGTACTATTAAGAGGGGGTCCGCGTCGGAAAGGTTTGGGTGGAATTAACACGTACACGTGTCCCTCCTTTCCCTGCACTTTGGAGCTGCCCTTCGTTATCTTGGTTGTGCGGAAACTTGGTGACTACTGCTGTACTTGCGGTAGTACCGCAGGTACAAGCGGCAGTACCGCTGGGTGTCACGGTAGTACCGCCCCTCCGGAGCGGTAGTACCGCGGCACCCAGGCCTTGTGCCGATCTGGTGTGGTAGTAGGGGTGTCTACTCGTCCAGCGCGGTAGTACCGCAGGGGCTCATGGTAGTACCGCTCCCTAGGAGTCGTAGTACCGTGGCCCTCCGACCTAGTACCGCAGTGTCACGGTAGTAGGCGCGGATGTAATTTTTTACATCCGCGCCGCCACGGTAGTAATACCAGCGCCTCGAGACGGTAGTACCGCGTCGGGTTTTTGCACCACCCGGTTTCAGCGAAGTAGGCACGGATGTAATTTATTTCATCCGCGCCTTCCCGAACCGTGACTCTCACGCCTTGCGGTAGTACCGCAAGGGGAGCGATAGTACCGCCAGCGTAGTAATCTGCCCTTAGTCGAGCTAGTTCCGACCTATCTTCTGCTGCTGCGCGTAGTACCGTGGTCGTCCACGGTAGTACCGTGCTGCCTCGCGGTAGTACCGCTCCCCTGGAGCGGTAGTACCGTGTGTCGTGGGCTGAACTTGTTAGATAATGGTTGGATTTTTCCACGACTATATAAGGGGTGTCTTCTTCCTCTAGTTGACTACCTCTTCCACCTCTAAGCTCCATTGTTGCTCCAAGCTCCATTTTCGCTCGATCTCTCTCCCTAGCCAATCAAACTTGTTGATTTGCTCGGGATTGGGTGACAAGGGCCCGATCTACACTTCCACCATAGGATATTTGATTCCCCCCACTTATCCCTTGCGGATCTTGTTACTCTTGGGTGTTGAGCACCCTAGACGGTTGAGGTCACCTCGAAGCCATACTCCATTGTGGTGAAGCTTCATGGTGTTGTTGTTGTTGGGAGCCTCCGATTGTTGTGGAGATTGCCCCAACCTTGCTTGTAAAGGTTCGGTCTCCGCCTTCAAGGGCACCAATAGTGGAATCACGGCATCTCGCATCGTGTGAGGGTGTGAGGAGAATACGGTGGCCCTAGTGGCTTCTTGGGGAGCATTGTGCCTCCACACCGCTCTAACGGATACGTACTTCCCCTTAAAAGGAAGGAACTCCAGTAACACATCCTCGTCTCCACCGGCTCCACTCTTGGTTATTTCATGCCTTTACTTTTGCAAGCCTACTTGTCTTACTTCCTTGCTTGCTTGTATGCTAGTTGTTCTTGCATCATATAGGTTGCTCACCTAGTTGCACATCTAGACAACCTATTTTGTTGCAAAGTTTAATTTGGTAAAGAAAAGCTTAAAATTGTTAGTTGCCTATTCACCACCCCCTCTAGTCAACCATATTGATCCTTTCAATTGGTATCAGAGCCTCGTCTCTTTATTAAGGACTTTGCTATCCGAAGAGTATGGTTGACACCAACGATGGTGCGGAGGAACACTCTGGTGTGAATCCCATCTCGTCTTCGGTCGAAGGGGGAACCTCGGTCTCGCTTGAGGAATTCAGTGTGGCTTTAGACACATTGAAAACCTCCATGACGGCCGAGGTTAGAAGCATGTTTAATGAATTTCTAGAGGGAGTTAAACTATCTACCGCGCCAATGAAAGTGGGTGATCCCACTAACAAGGTGACGGATGCTAACTCCGACAAGGGGGAAGCTAACAATGAAAAGAGTCCTTCTACTAGTGGTAGAAATGGCACCGGCATCTTTGCCCATGTGGAACCTCCTATCTATAGAGGACCTATTCCCTCCACACATTTAAATCATGCCGGTCCTCCTCCTAAATATGTGAAAATGAAGATTTTGATTCTTGGGTTTATCTCTTCAAGCGACATTTAAAACATGTGAACACTAACCTTTGGAGAATCATTGAAGAAGGTTTCTATCCTCATGACCCAAGCAACTTCACCCCTCGAGAAGAAGTGGACAATCAATTCAATGAGAGTGCTATCTTCATCATCCAAGATGCTATCCTTCCCGAAGATCTTCCTCATCTTCGACCTCATGTCATGGCTAAAGAAGCATGGAAATGTGTCGAGCGTCTCTATCGAGGAAGTGCTAGCATTCAACGCTCCAACTATGAAGTGGTGCAAGATGAAGCCGATGAGTTTGCAATGAAAGAAGATGAAGAACCTCGTGAGCTCTTTCGAAGAGTGACCAAACTCGCGGTTGCACTCCGAGATCATGGAAGCAAGGACATGGATGACAATTGGATCAAGCAAAAGTTCCTCAAGGCCATGATGCCTTACAACAAAGCCATGTCCTCTGTCATTCGTCAAAGACCGGACTTTCACTCCATGACCTCTAGTGAAGTGTTGGATGAGTTCGTTGCAATGAGCATTTTGGACAAGACCGCCGACAATGCGGTGCTCCGTTCTCAAAGGGCAAAGAAGCCCAATCTTGCATTGAAGGCCAAGGTTATTGTGGAAGAAGAGGAAGAAGTGGAAGATGAGGAAAGCAACCCCGAAGACACCAAATTTGACTATCACGAGCACATGTCCCTTGCTTCAAGACAATTTTGGAACAAGAAGAGTTCAAGACCCAACTTCAACAAGAACAACTCAAGTGGCGTCAAGGGCAAGCAACGAGTTAGAACTTGCTTCAACTGTGGCAATGTGAGCCATTTCGTTGCGGATTGTCCATACGAGAAGCGGGAAGACAATGGTGGCAAGTTCATCCGAAAAGACAAAGCCAAGTCCTTCCCAACAAGAACAACTTCGCCAAAAAGACTCCCACTCGTGGGTTGGTGGTTCAAGAAGAATACCAAGAGGATGACGATGATGATGAGAATGAAGAAGCAATGGCCATGGCATCCGTTGCCATCGCTACTACTCCCCGGGTGTCTCTCTTTGATTCCTCCAACGAAAACATCACCGCCAAATGCCTCATGGCTAAAGCTTCAAACAAGGTAACCCCCAACATTAAAACCACCATCATTCCTAATCCCTCCGTGGAGGATGGCATTGATGAACATGATGAGTCTAATGAGGAAGTAAATGAGTTTGAGTCCTTTATGAGTAAGCTCAAGGGCAAGTCCAAGAAGCATTTTGTTGCTCTCTTGGAACAACTTGGTGAGGCCAATGACATGATCAAGGCTCACGAAGAAACCGTCTCTAAGATGGAAGGTCATAGTTGTGACTATGCCGATGAGATATCGGATCTCTCTAATGCTCTTGAGGAAGAGCGTGTGCATCGTTTGACTTTTGAGGAGTCACACAACGATAGCCATGCTAAGTTAAAGAAAGATCTTGATCATGCCCTTGTCATGTCTCATGTGCTAACCTCCGAGAAGGCTAAACTTGGGGTTGATCATGCGAGACTCAAAGAGGAGTTTGAGTTACTTGACAAGGCCCACAAGGTCTTGAAGGGTACTCATGCTAATCTCAAAGAGTCTCATGCTCAACTCCAAGTTAAGCTAATCAAGGAAAAGGCCACTTTTCCTCATATGGTCTTAATTGATAATGCATGTGCTACTAACCCGTGTTGTGAGCATGAGCATCTTGTGGAGGAGAATGCCTAGTTGAAGGATCAACTTGAGAAAGGCCTTGTGACTTGCATTCAAGGTGAGAAGAACCTCAACAACCTTTTGAGCAATCAAAAGGAAGTTGTGGCTAAAGAAGGAATTGGGTTTGCACCCAAGTCCAAGAGCAAGAAGAAGAAGAACAACAAGACCAAACGTCCTCCTCCTCTCAAACAAACGTTTGTGAAAGAGGGAGAGGGTGCTCCTAAGAAGAAGAAGGAGAAAGTGAAGGGATTTGATGTCCAAAAGGGAAAAAGCATTTCCTCAAACAAAGCCGGCGACTTTAACCCATCATATGTGTTCTGCCATGCTAGTGATGGACATGTTTATGCTAAATTTGTTGGTTCTTCTTATGAGTACATTGAATGGTCTATTTGGGTTCCCAAGACCCTTGTTACTAACATCAAAAGACCCATTACTATATGGGTACCTAAAACCAAGCATTGATCTCATGTAGGTGTTTGCTTCCGGTGGGGGATCATGGTTGCTCGATACTGGAGCAACAAATCATATGACCGGGAGCAAGGACTTGGTGGTGGACGTGCAAGAGATTCCATCTATGCCCACCAATGTCGAGTGGGGTGATGCATCACATTCTAAGGTATTGGGTCTCGGCAAGGTTGTCATTTCTCATGATCTAACGATCGAGAAAGTCATGCTTGTTGAGTCAATTGCATACAATTTGCTTTCCGTTCGTCAACTTGCACTCATGGGTTTTGCTACATTCTTTGACATTGATACCGTGGCCCTCTTGTGGAGCAAGACTCTTAAAGTAGCCTTTGTTGGGCATGTCGAGAACGGTCTTTATGTGATTAACTTTTCGGAGCGACCCACTAAGACCGCGACATGCCTAATGGCTAAAGTTTACAAGGGATGGCTTTGGCATCGCCGTTTAGCCCATGTCAATATGAGATCTTTGCAAAGTCTTCTCAAGGGGGACCATGTCCGTGGACTAACAAATGTTAGCTTTGCCAAAGATCGTGCTTGCAGTGCTTGTATCGAAGGAAAGCTTCATGAAAAGGCTCACCCTCCATCAACCATCATCTACTCGAAGAGACCCTTGGAGCTCCTTCACATGGATCTCTTTGGGTCTCCAACTTTTGATAGTCTTGGAGGAAGAAAGTATTGCTTGGTGATTGTGGATGACTATTCAAGAGACACTTGGGTATACTTCTTCAAGAGGAAGAGTGAGACTCAACAAACCGTCATCAACTTTGCAAATGAAGCTCAACGTCAACATGATGCGAAGATCTTGACAATAAGAAGTGACAACGGCAGCGAGTTCAAGAACTACACCTTGGATGAGTTTCTCAGTGATGAGGGGATCAAGCATCAATATGCTGCTCCTTATACCCCTCAACAAAATGGTGTAGCGGAGAGGAAGAACCGGACGTTGATGGATGCGGCAAGGACCATGATGGCGGAGTTCAAGTCTCCATACAACTTTTGGGCCGAAGCCATCAACACCGCATGTCATGCATCCAATCGGCTCTATCTCCGCAAAGGCTTGAACAAGACTCCTTATGAGATACTCACCGGCAACAAGCCCAACCTCAAGTACTTCCGGGTGTTCGGTTGTAAGTGTTTCATTCTCAAGAAAGGTATTCGTTTGTCAAAATTTGAGGCTAGAGCTCATGAGGGCATATTTGTTGGTTATGCTAAAAACTCTCATGCTTACCGCGTCCTCAACAAGTCCACCGGACTCATTGAGGAGACGTGTAACATGGAGTTTGACGAAAAAACGGCTCCCAAGTGGAGCAAAGTGGTACTTGTGATGTAGGTGATGAAATTCCTCCCCAAGCCAAAAGAAGAATGGGTATTGGTAAAATCCTACCCATTGAGGAACCCCTTGTGGCCGAAGGAGAAGGACAATGCTCTACTCAAGTAGAGCCATCGCCTCATCAAGACCCACACGCTTCCGAAGAACAAAGTGAAGGCCCTCAACCTCGTGAACAAGGCCAAGGGCAAGATCAACCTCAAGACGTTGGTGAACCTATAAATGATGCCCAAGGTCAAGTTCTCCCCCTCGAGCAAGTTCAAGATCAAGAGCAACCTCAAGATCAAGAACAAGCTCAAGACAGCGCTCAAGATGATCAAGTCAACCCTCCTCCTTCCACATCCGAGGAGGAATTAGAGCGTCGTGCCGCGAAGATTGCTTCCAAGCTGAACACCCAAGGCCATCTCATGGAAAATGTGGTTGGAAGCCTAAGAAAGGGGGTAAGCACTCATAGACAATTGGCAAACTATTGTGAACATCACGCGTTTGTCTCTTGTGTTGAACCCCAAAAGGTCTATGAGGCGCTCGAAGACTCGGATTGGCTCAATGCCATGCATGAAGAACTCAACAACTTCGAGTACAACAAGGTGTGGAGATTGGTGCCAAGACCATCCGGGAACCACAATGTCATTGGAACCAAGTGGATCTTCAAGAACAAGCAAGATGCTCATGGGAACATCATTCGCAACAAGGCGAGATTGGTAGCACAAGGCTACTCCCAAGTCGAGGGTATCGACTACGGTGAAACCTTTGCTCCCATTGCTCGTCTTGAATCCATTCGTTTATTGATTGCTTATGCTTCCCATCACAACTTTAAGTTGCAACAAATGGATGTGAAAAGTGCTTTTCTTAATGGTCCTATTAATGAGTTGGTCTATGTCAAGCAACCCCCCGGGTTCGAGGATCCCTACCTTCCGGATCATGTGTATCAACTCGATAAGGCACTCTATGGCCTTAAACAAGCCCCACGTGCGTGGTATGACCACCTTACCGAGTTGTTACAAGATCGTGGATTTGAGGTGGGGCTAATCGACCCCACTCTTTTTACTAAGAAGGTCAACGGGGAGTTGTTTGTATGCCAACTATATGTTGATGATATTATCTTTGGTTCTCCTAACAAAGCTTTCAATGAAGAATTTGCCGCTCTCATGACCTCCAAGTTTAAGATGTCCTCGATGGGAGAGTTGAAGTTCTTCCTTGGTTTCGACATCAAACAAAGAAGAGAAGGAACCTTCATCAACCAAGCCAAATACACTCAAGACATGCTTAAAAGATTCAAGCTAAGTGATGTCAAGCCGGCTACTACACCAATGCCTACCAAGTGCCAACTTGACATCGTTCCCAATGGTAAAGCGGTGGATCAAAAGGTATATCGCTCCATGATTGGCTCCTTGCTTTACCTTTGTGCATCTAGACCAGATATCATGTTGAGTGTGGGGATGTGTGCATGTTTTCAAGCCGCACCAAAGGAAAGTCACTTTGTGGCGGTCAAGCGAATCTTTCGATATTTGGCTCATACCCCAAACTTTAGCTTATGGTACCCAAGAGGAGAAAACTTCAAGCTTGAAGGTTTCACGGATTCCGATTGGGCGGGAGACAAAGTGGATAGGAAGTCCAGTTCCGGAGGGTGCCAATTTCTTGGTTGCTCTTTGGTAAGTTGGTCTTCCAAGAAGCAAAGTTGTGTGTCTCTCTCGTCCACCGAAGCGGAGTATGTGGCGGCCGGTAGTTGTTGTGCTCAACTCCTATGGATGAGGCAAACTTTAAAGGAGTACGGTGTCATTTGTGACAAAGTGCCTCTTTGGTGTGACAATGAAAGTGCCATCAAGATTTCTCTCAACCCGGTGCAACACTTCAAGACGAAGCACATTGAGATTCGGTATCACTTCATCCGGGATCACATTAGGCGAGGGGAGATCGAGCTCAAGTATGTCAACACTCATGATAACCTTGCAGATATTTTCTTGTGTGTGAAAATTTCCCGTGCAAAGGCGTTTTCCTCTCGTGTTTGAAACCTGCGGTGTCTTGAGCACACGGTACTACCGCGGCCGGCCACGGTACTACCGCTGGTAGGAGCACGGTACTACCGTCCCCACGCGGTAGTAATTTTTTACTGCCGCCTGGTTGAGCGGTACTACCGCCTCGGCGCGGTACTTCCGCCCGAGCGGTACTACCGCGATGATATGCGGTACTACCGCGCCAGTTCGAGCGCGTGGGGATAAGGACGGGAAGGGGGAGTTCTAACTCCCCATACCCATTCGTGTCCTCCCTCTCCATGTCGTCTCTTCCTCTCCCGTGCTCAAGAACGGAGCCAGCGTTCGTCGCCGGATCTCCTCCACCGGCTGCCCTCCTGTGATTCCGACCGGTGGGATCGTTCCCCACCACGTGCTCTTGCTATGGACCAAGGTTTTTCCCCAACTCCCTCTTCTTTTGATTGTGTTTGGTGCTTTTAGGTTTTGGGGGAGGCTTGTGTGTTCTTGAGATTCATCTTAATCTCTGCAAGAATAGGATGAAGGAGTGTGGTATTGCATAGGATTTATACTTGTATTGTTGTCTTGTGCTAGATCTGATCACCGTAGCACCGCCGATGTTTCGCGGTTCCTTTCAAATTCAAATCACTAGTTAGATCTGATGCGACGCGGTACTACCGCCCGTATGGCGCGGTACTACCGCTTGCACGGTACTAGCGCCCCTCGGGAGCGGTACTACCGCGCCCTGTGCGGCACTAAGAGCTTACTACCACTCCAGGCACGGTACTACCGTGACCTCGCATGGTACTACCATGTCTAGAGCAGTACTAATCTTGTAGTACCGCAGACAGTGGCAGTTCTACCATGGCTCACATCTATCGCATGCCAACTTTCTCGTATGCCTTCTATGTGTTTCTTGTACTTTTTCATGGCCTTTTGCATTGATCTTCTTCGCGTCCTTGGTGTTTTGCGTGTGTGTCTCAGGTGGTGGCTCTCGCTGGTCCAATCCCAGCCGTGACACTGGTTCCAAGCGTCTGCGCAACCCAGGTGAAGTTCCAGAGGGCTCGTCTGCCTCCAAGCGCAATGTCAAGACCACAACTAGCAAGCACAAGGAGCCCGCTAGGGGTATGGATGAGATACCCCCTACTGAGTATGTCCGTCTCAGGCAGCTTCACCCTTATGTGAACCCGCGCTCCACTGTCAGAGGCTGTGAGCTGTTCTGGAACAAGACACAAACCCAAATCTATTTGGATGTCATCAAGAACAAGCAGAATACCTATGTGGAGGTGAAGTGGATTGGTATGCACCACATGAGGAAGGACAAGTTCCGTGACTACTTTGGAGAGGCTCTGGACTTGGTGGAGCAGTTTGGCATTGAGCATGTGATCTCTTTCCACCTGGACTATGACCCTGAGATCATCTGTCAGTTCTTTGCCTCAGTGTACTTTCACACCAATCAAGAAAGAAGGATGACCTGGATGACCAATGGCCGCCAACTATCTGCTACCTGGAAGGAGTTCATGGATTTGCTTCAGGTTCCTGATGATGGGCTTAACACTCCAGTAGGTGTTCGCCCCCATGGCAATGCTGATTCTGCCAACAAGGACTTGCTCACCCCGTTCTTGGTTGAGAAGGCGCTCGCCAATGGCAAGACAACTTTGGTACTCAACCCCTTTCTGGATATCATGTACCGCTTCTTCCGCAACTCCTTGTTCCCACGCATCGGTGACAAAGACAAGGTTCATGCCTATATGGTGGATATGATGCTCATCTGCCAGGAGGCTCGTTCGACTCAGTCTCAGCCACTTGATGTCTCACACATCATGTGGTGTGAGCTTCGGTTTGCGGTGTTCAACCGCAAGGTGCCTATCTATGGGCCCTACCTGTTTCTGCTGATCTCGAAGACTTGGGAGAAGATGTTCCCTGGTGAGGAGTTCCTGGCTCCGGACTGGATTCGCCATGAGCCCATTTGTCTGCGTATCAAATCTAACTGGGCCAACACCGCTACTCGTGCCGAGGCAACTGCTGCTAGGGCTGCTGTTGATGAGGATGATGCTGGCGCCGAGGATGTTGCTGAGGGCCGTACTGCTAGGCCCTCTCAGAGTGTCTCTAGGCCATCATGGGCCAAGAAGTTGAAGGATAAGATGAAGTCTCTTTTCTGCATGCAAGCCAAGGGGCAGTACATGGCTCACGTGGAGTCCAAGGAGAGTCGTCGCCGGCACAACAAGATCTTGCAGCTCTATGGTGAGGAAGTGTCTGGCGGGTCTGAGGAGCGCATCACTCCTGAGACCGAGTGGATGGAGAAGCAAGGATACAGGTGGACTGATTCTGAGGAGGATGTCGAGGAGTCCATTCCAGCTGCAGAGGCGTCTGACGAAGAGGCTTGGGACGACTTCTCTGCTTGAGCCACCTCTTGTGTGTGTAGGTGTCCTCTCTGCCTTTTTGGCGTCTCGATGCCAAAGGGGGAGAGAGTGTAGAGATTTGCGAGTTTGCGAGTCGTGTGTGTCGTGTGTTTGCTGCTTTCTCAGTCGAACTATTTGCCGCTTTCTCGTTTGGACCTTGTTTACTTTACCTCGCACTCTATCTATCCTAGCAAGCATGTGTTATATTGTGCTATCTTTATGATATGCTATGCTTATTATCATGCTATGCTATGCTTATTATCATGCCTTGGTCTCTAAAATATAGGGGGAGTGTTGATCCTAGTCTGTGTGCTATGCAGTCCAAAGCATTCTTCTAAAGTGCACACATCTAGGGGGAGCCCGTCTATATCTTAGAGAGGTGGGGTTTGCCCCTGCTCTCAAATTATCTTCTCTATGTGCAAATCCCGTGTTGTCATCAATCCACCAAAAAGGGGGAGATTGTAAGGGCATATTTATCCCTTAAGTGTTTTGGTGATTGATGACAATGCTTTTGCAGACTAATCGTGTGCCTTGAGTCTCTCAGATACTTCATCACTAGGCACAAGACGATTCGGTGCCCCTCGGAGACTATTGAAGTTGGTGTTGTTCTACATTTCTCTTTGGTGGAGTTGAGTCATAGGAGAGCCGTACTATTAAGAGGGGGTCCGCGGCGGAAAGGTTTGGGTGGAATCAACACGTACACTTGTCCCTCCTTTCCCTGCACTTTGGAGCTGCCCTTCGTTATCTTGGTTGTGCGGAAACTTGGCGATTACTGCTGTACTTGCGGTAGTACCGCAGGTACAAGCGGTAGTACCGCTGGGTGTCACGATAGTACCGCCCCTCCGGAGCGGTAGTACCGCGGCACCCAGGCCTTGTGCCGCTCTGGTGCGGTAGTAGGGGCGGATGTAATTTTTTACATCCGCGCCCACCACGATAGTACCGCTTGTCCAGCGCAGTAGTACCGCGGGGGCTCACGGTAGTACCGCTCCCTAGGAGTCGTAGTAGCGTGGCCCTCCGACCTAGTACCGCAGTGTCACGGTAGTAGGCGCGGATGTAATTTTTTACATCCGCGCCTCACGCAAGTAATAATACCGTCGGGTTTTGCACCACCCAGTTTCAGCGAAGTAGGCACGGATGTAATTTATTTCATCCACGCCTTCGAGCCGTGACTCTCTCGCCTTGCGGTAGTACCGCAAGGGGAGTGGTAGTACCGCCAGCCGGTAGTAATCTGCCCTTAGTCGAGCTAGTTCCGGCCTATCTTTTTGCCGCCATGTAGTACCGTGGTCGCCCACGGTAGTACTGCCTCATCAAGGTAGTACCGCCCCTGAGCGGTAGTACCGTGTGTCGCGGGCTGAACTTGTTGGATAACGGTTGGATTTTTCCACGACTATATAAGGGGTGTCTTCTTCCTCTAGTTGACTACCTCTTCCACCTCTAAGCTCCATTATTGCTCCAAGCTCCATTTTTGCCCGATCTCTCTCCCTAGCCAATCAAACTTGTTGATTTGCTCGGGATTGGGTGACAAGGGCCCGATCTACACTTCCACCACAGGATATTTGATTCCCCCCACTTATCCCTTGCGGATCTTGTTACTCTTGGGTGTTGAGCACCCTAGACGGTTGAGGTCACCTCGAAGCCATACTCCATTGTGGTGAAGCTTCGTGGTGTTGTTGTTGTTGGGAGCCTCCGATTGTTGTGGAGATTGCCCCAACCTTGCTTATAAAGGTTGATCGCCGCCTTCAAGGGCACCAATAGTGGAATCACGGCATCTCGCATCGTGTGAGGGCGTGAGGAGAATACGGTGGCCCTAGTGGCTTCTTGGGGAGCATTGTGCCTCCACAACGCTCTAACGGAGACGTACTTCCCCTTAAAAGGAAGGAACTCCGGTAACACATCCTCGTCTCCACCGGCTCCACTCTTGGTTATTTCGTGCCTTTACTTTTGCAAGCCTACTTGTCTTACTTCCTTGCTTGCTTGTATGCTAGTTGTTCTTGCATCATATAGGTTGCTCACCTAGTTGCACATCTAGACAACCTATTTTGTTGCAAAGTTTAATTTGGTAAAGAAAAGCTTAAAAATTGTTAGTTGCCTATTCACCACCCCCTCTAGTCAACCATATCGATCCTTTCAACTGGCCAGGTCGAGTTGTTCTCCCTTAGAATATTTTGAATCTGTCAGGTCAGCTCGACTTGTTCTTCTTTACTATATGTTGAAGCTGTCATCTACGAAGTGTCATCACTTCTGGAGCTCTCATATTTTGAGTAGTAGGCCACATTATATTAATGCACACACCAAATTACAGCATGCATGGCATCTCTTAAAAGAATTGCATAAATAGCACAAAGGGGTTTACAGGGAGGCAGTATTGGATTAGAATCACTTCTGCATTACAAAGATAATCTCACTTGTTTTTATGTTTTCATGCATGTTAGATATTGAACATTATCAAAATGAATATGAGAATGGGCGCACGAGAGGAATATTGCGGAACAATCCACTGGCTAACAAACTTGTCATGGTGGAGGATGGCCTATCTTATTCACCCATCAAGGTGCTTGCTCTAACTTGGCAAGGTTGTATTGGTCGCACATTTTTGCATCTGACCTCTTGCATTACTTATACTTTGTTACACCATCTGCTTAGTTTAAGCATCATATATGAGTATATGCCATACCTATCCATTTTCTGTACCTATTCCATGTGTTGTCATACTATGTTTTTCCAGTCAAATGTTGTTCTTTCGTAATAGATGTCCAAAAGGAAGAGGGTGAGTGCAGAACCTCAAGGAGTACAAACTAGGTATTTGGAAAAGGTAGTGATACCTGTTAAATTAGATAGATCAACAGCCACAGAAAACACAGGCCCAATTGTACCACACTTTACCCCTACTCTAGTGGCCAAACCCCTATTAGACTGCTGAGAGCCCAGCTCAGGTACTGTCTATGATATCAATTCAAAATTTGAACTACTACTGCATGTGCCTTACCTTCTCTCTTGTATGAAAACTAATTTAGAATGAATCTCCTTGCTCAAAGGATACGATCTCACAACAATACTGGGCTCTCCATTGCTCTTGTCAGTACCTCTCTCCCTTTTGCCTTGTAACGCTATACTTAAGTAATTGCTTTTTGATTATGTATCATCAGTCTACACCTGACCTTCATTATCCTTTATTTCTTCCAATATTATTTGATCTATATTTACTCTTTGCAAAATGTAGAATAATGGCAGTGCTTATAAAGAATTTTCTTTGGGGAATTTATCGAATTATCCTTCCATTAACATGGAGAAGGGCTTTGTCCAGCCCGTGTTAACATGTCATGTAAGTTCATCCTTCTCAAGCCTTCAAACTTTTTTCTAGTATAGATTTGGATAGGCATCATTTCCTCCACTTCTGTTTGCTTTGCTGTTTACATCTGATTGGATGCTTGCAACAACTACCAATTTCAAATTGTAGTTGTAAAAACATGTTCCTTATGCAGAACAGGTCCATTTATTTGCTTATATAATTGTGAAACCTGTTACATGTCTCCTTGTTTCTCTTTCAGAGTCGTATCTCTTATGCCAGGCAAAACTTTAGGGAAGATAGTGAGCCAAACCATCTTGAGGACATCGAGATGAGCCCAAGGTCCTGTCTTGATGAAGATAGTGAGTTGAAGCTACTCACCAGCAGGTGTGAGACAACCTCTGTGCAGTCGCTGCCTCAATCAGTTCGACTTCTTTAGTCTCACCTTAAAGCGGAAAGGCTTGCTTCAGCTCAGCTCTGACTTGAAGTCAAAGATGTAATGAAGATGTCAGAGGACTGCCTTGCGCACCATCATGCCATACAGCTACGGGTGAAGCATCTATCGTTGACACAACTGAGGTCTAATTACCTTCTTCAGCTATTTGGGGGGCCGGACCTGGCCAGGCCTAGTGCCTTCTGAAGTGCTCTCAGTTTTGTATATTCTTTTGTCGGCGCGTTTATTTGCACTGGTGGCGAACTTTGATGCCCAGTAGATGTAATATGTGTAATAGCCGTGATAGCCTAGCGTAAGTTGCTTTCTTATTTATTTCCTTGTTGTCTTGTTTATTTGTTTGCTTGTAGTCAGTGTAGTTCCTTTTCCGCCGTTTGCTAGTGGCCGCAATAACCTATTTTTAAAACTAGGCCACAATAACCATGGGCTACATATTTACTGTAGTGACACTAGGCCTCGTACGGGCCATAGAAACAATGGGCCTTCTACAGGCCGTAGAAACAATGGGCCTTATATGGGCCGTAGAAACAATGGGCCTTCTACGTGCCGTATCATCAATGGGCCTTATACGGGCCGTATGATCGATTGGCCAAACATGGGCCAATAACAGACCGCATTATGGCCGTAAATGGGCCGACCATAATGGGCCGTCATTAATAGGCCATATTTGATGACGCTATGAAAATGGCCCAACGTATTAACGGGCCACAAACTGGCCGACTGTAACCACGGGCTAAATTTGGCCCACAAGCAGAAAATGACAATAACGGGCCGTATGTAACGAATGCTGGAAATGAGCCCAAGAATAAATGGGCCCTGAGAAGGCCGAAAGATAACATGGGCTGCAAACGTACCAATGGATTAATGGGCCGTTAATGGGTATAAAGTGATACACTGTTCATTACGGGCCAGTTTCACCATGGGCCGTTAATGGGCCAAGAGTTACAAAGGGCCTCATATGGGCCGAAAGACGTCATGGGCCATACATGGGGCGGAGCTTAAAATGGGCTGGAATCATATTGGATGGCCCAGATGACGCTACTGGGCCTAATTCGGGTAGGTCATAACGGGCCCTGGGTTAGCGGGCTGTAAATGGGCTATATGTGAATAGGTCATTAACAGGCTTTCCATGGGCCGGCCCGCCACCTTTTGACCAAGTCAAACGGGTCGGCCTTTTCACAGGAATGGGCCTCTGTTGGTCCGTGCTACGTGTCGACGTATCATAGGCGCCTTCAGTCCAATGAGTGGATGACATCTGTCCCAACGGTGAGCCGACACGTGTTTCCTCCAGCCAATGATAATTTTACACGTGGAAAATCCCCATTGGTCGGGGCTGTTAACGGGTTATCGGATCTAAAACTGAACCCGATAGCTTAACGGTGTTCCGTTACGGTGGATGCCACGTGTCGGCCACCCTTGACGAAAGCACTTCTGTGACGCGCGATTTATCGTCATGGAAGTGGATACTTCCATGATGATAAGTAATGTCATGGAACACTTCTACGACAGCACAACTATGACTATCTTGATTCTATCATAAAATCGTCATGGATGAACATGCATGACAAAAAACGCGACCTAATGTGACAAACACGTATCATCATGGAAGTGTATTTTTTTGTAGTGCAATATGTGAAGAACTCGTAGGCATTGGATCGGTGAATTCATTGGAGGATATTCATCATATAACAGTCATAACCTAGGGCGATACAAAACTAGCTCCAGTTCATAAAATATAATGTAGGCATGTATTCCATAAATAGTCATACATGCTTATGGAAAGAATTTGTATGACATCTTTTGTCCTACTCTCCCGTGGCAGCGGGGTCCATAAGGAAACTAAGCGATATTAAGGCCTCCTTTTAATACATAACCGGAACAAAGCATTAACACATAGTGAAGACATAAACTCCTCAAACTACGGTCATCACCAGAAAGTATCCCGAATACTGTCACTCCGGGGTTTGCGGATCATAACACATAGCAGGTGCATATAACTTGCAAGATCAGATCTAGAACACAGATATAATGGTGAAAACATGAACGGTTCTGATCAGAAATCATGGCACCTAGGCCCAAAGTGACAAGCATTAAGCATAACAAAGTCATAGCAACATCAATCTCAGAACATAATGGATACTAAGGATCAAGCCCTAAGAAAACTAACTCGATTACATGATGAATCTCATCCAACTCCCTCACCGACCAGCGAGCCTACGAAGGAATTACTCACTCCTGGTGGGGAGCATCATGGAATTGGCGATGGAGAAGGGTTGGTGATGACGAAGATCAAAGATTCCCCTCTCCGGAGCCCCAAACGGGCTCCAGATCTGATGAAGAATAGGAGGCGGTGGCGGCTCCGTCTCATGAAATGTGATAATTCTTTCTCCCTGGTTTTTTCTCCAAAAATAGGATTTTATAGAGTTGGAATCAGGGTCTGCGGTGCCACTAGGTGGGCACAACCCACTTGGGCGCGCCGGGAGGGGACGCGCCCTGGTGGGTTGTGCTCACCCAGGGGCCTCCCTCCGGTGGTTCTTGGCTCTAGTATTTTCCTTTTATTGTGTAATAATTCTCCAAAAAGCTTCGTTCTATTCCGAGAACTTTTATTTCTGCACAAAAAACAACACCATGGTAGTTCTGCTGAAAACAACGTCAGTCTGGGTTAGTTTCATTCAAATCATGTAAATTAGAGTCCAAAAGAAGAGTAAAAGTGTTAGGAAAAGTAGATACGACGGAGACGTATCAACTCCCCCAAGGTTAAACCTTTGCTTGTCCTCAAGCAATTCAGTTGATAAACTGAAAATGAAAAAGTAAAACTTTTAAGAACTCTTTTGCTCTTGTTTACATAAACACGCTTAAGTAGCACCCAGGTTTTTATCAAAGATTATGACTAACCATGCGGACAATAACTCTTAAAAATTACATTAACTCATATCAATGGCATAATCAACTAGCGAGCAATAATAAGATATCTCAACTGACAACACTTTGTCAAAAAAACCATGGTATAATATGACAACAGTGGTATCTCGCTAGCCCTTTCTGAGACCGCAAAACATAAATGCAGAGCACCTCCAAAGTTCAAGCAGTGACTAAACATTGTAATTCATGATAGAAAAGATCCAGCATGATGCACCCAGCATTAACTATACACAATGCATGAGGATGACAATAGTGCGCTTATTTGGGAAGGTGATGAGTCAACATAAAATTAAATAGATAGTCCCTTCGCAGAGGGAAGCAGGGATTTGTAGCGGTGCCAGAGCTCAAAGCTTTAAAACAGAGATAAATGAAATTTTGAGAAATGCACCCTTCCTGTTTACTTCACGACCAAAATTTATCAATATCTTCCATGCTAAACACATTAGTGGTGGTTCTCATGCGATAAAAGTAAATGTTTACTCCCCCTCCACCAACATACACACTCTAGGCTAGCCAAATCATGGGCACCGTTCATACCAACAACAATCCTGGGGGAGTTTTGTTTAATTATTTGAAATTTTTTAATTCGGGACTGGGAATCCCTATTACCACCCCTCTCGTGCAAGGACGAGTGAATGAACACTCATCATGAGAATAACCCGCTTAGCATCGAAGATACTGACTACCCCCTGTCGCTCTATGAACAATCCAGGCACACAAAAACAGATATTCATTTGAAATTTTTTAGGTGGCACATGCAAATTTACTTAGAACGGCAGGGTAATACCGCATATAGGTAGATATGGTGGACTCATCTGGAATAACTTGGGTTTTAGGATTTTGACGCACAAGCAATATTTCCTCTTAGTATAGGCGAAGGCTAGCAAATAGGTTGAGAAGCAGCCAGCTAGAGAGTGAAAACAGTCATGAACATGCCTTACGAATAATAAACATTGAATACTAGCATGAGTAGGATATGAACACCATGAACATAAATATCATTGAGGCTATGTTGGTTTTGATTCAACTACATGCATGAACATGTGCCAAGTCAAGCCACTTGAAACATTCAGAGGAGGATACCATATCATCATACTACATCACAATCATTTTAATGCATGTTAACATCCAAGATAAATCATTATCCACTCCTGGCTACTTAAGCATGGCATGAGAAACTATAATCTCTAATTGTCATTGCAAACATGTTTGATCATAATAGGATGAATCATGGATACTAGGTTAAACGTATTTACAAAAACAGAACAAGTTGAGTTCGTACCCGTTTCTCTCTGCCACAGCCAGTTCATCAGATATCGTCATTATTGCCTTTCACTTGCACGACCGAATGATATGAAAATAATAACAATGCAAGAGTGCCGTGGACTAAGCTAGAATCTGCAAACATTTTATTAAAAGGGGGAAGACAAGGTAATATGGCTCTTTGTTAGATCAATAGAAATGCATATAAAAGCCACTCAATATTCTCATCGTGGTCTTCTCCTCGGTACGACTCAACAAAAAGAAAAGAATTTCAGAGAAACACACTGAAATATTTTTGGGGTTTTTAATTTTTTCGAAGAAAGCAATAAGAGAGAAAAACAAAAACGAGAAAAAACTATTTACACGAGGAAGCTCCCAAAAAGCAAAAGAAGAACAAGGAAATCTTTTTGGGTTTTCTTTTTAATACTACAACTAATTAGGCTAGAAATAAAAACCAAAAATAAGCAAGAAATATTTTTGGGTTTTCTCAAAGTTTTTCAAACACACAAGAAGAAAGCAGGAAAATAAGTTTAGCATGGATAATACAATGAAAAAGTGTGGACACCGACAAGTGGAATGAAATGTGTGAACATGAATGTAATGTCGATGAAAATGTGTACTCCCCCAAGCCTAGGCTTTTGGCCTAGCTTGGTGATCACGGTCCGCGGCCTGCGTAATAATTAGAGTGATAGCAAACAGAGGCTCTTGGTGTAGCCTCCTTAGCCCGCCGAGCAACCACGACCTCTATGTTATGTGCGCGGGCCTCGCTCTCAAAAACATAGTACCTGTGAAAATCAAAGAGAGCAGGCATAGACAAAAAGGTATGCACAATGGTTTCTTTATTGAACCTCAAGTTATAAGTGTAATCATTGATCTCACCCTTAAGGAACTTATGGCATTTTATGGCCTCAAAGTAGTACTGAGTAGGTAGGATTAGGCCAAAGTGATACACCCAGCTCCTTTGCTAAGCGTGAAGCATAAATCCCACCATAAAAATATCCACTACCAACGCTGTGCTGCAATCTACGTGCAACAATCGCTCCAAGGTTATAGCATTTATTACCAGTGAGAGCAGTGTGTATGAGGCTCAAGTCAGGAGCACAGAGTGTACTACAGTCTTGTTTACCTACGATGCATTTTCCATTAAACAGTGCAAAGTGTTGAATTGATGGGAAATGAATACTTCTTATTCTACCTTGTGTTACTACTCTATCCTTGCCATAGCAAAGACTAGTAAAAATGACTCATCCTTAGATCTTGGTGGCTCGTCCAACGAACCCCAAAATGGAATTCTTCACGTACCACTAAACACGTCTAGAGGAATGGTACATGGACGGTCATAAAGTTTAAACGAAACTCTAGACTCACGAGGATGAAATTTAAATTCTTTAGTAAATGTTTTCGTGAGGCTGAGATGCTGGATGCACTTATCTTCAATGTAGGGACCGAGCTCAGCGTTGTGAATAAACTGCTCAAATTCTTCCTTAATGCATGCATTCACCATGAAGGCATCACACGGCCATGAGCATGATTTGATGATAGCATCCCGTATTGAACTTGGACTTGGTTCAACATAGGACTGACGCACTGAGCCACTACTAGATGATGCCTCCGAGGACCTCCTCCTCAAAAAACTCCTTTCCAAATAAACTCATCTTATTACTATGAACAAAATTTTGAAAAAAATAGTCCACAAAATTTTTGTTAACAAAACTTCACAAGATTGATAGCAACTACTCATAGAAATGCATAGAGGCCATATTAAGCATTCAAACTAATTAGAACTCTAAGAATTCAACATGCAAGCTCATCTACAGCAGCTCCAATAGTAGCTAATTATTCAAAATATAATCTACTAAAGCAAAAACTAATCGGAGCAATGGAGGAGTCACATACCAAGTAGCAATCCCCCAAAATAGTTTTGGAAATGGAGCTTCGAGCAAAGAGATCGAAATACGCGGATTTGAGAGCAAGAACACAAGAGAGAGAGAGAGAGAGAGAGAGAGAGAGAGAGAGCACACTGGTGATTTTTTTTCTAGATGTAGGAGATGGAATGGGCTGAAGAGATAAGGGTTGAGGCCCACATGGGGACCACAACCCACCGTATGCGTGCACAGGGCATTGGCGTGCCAGTGGGTTGTGCCCACCGGTGCACCCCCCCTCTGATGTTATTTGCACTAAAAACTCAGAAATTTTCAGGAAAAAATCGTATTAAATTTTCAGGGCATTTTGAGAACTTTTATTTTTAGGACAAATTTTATTGCACGGAAAAATCAGAAAACAGGCAAAACATGGCATTTTATTTTATTAACTAAGAAAAACAGAAAACAAAAGGTAAGGATAGAAGGTTGTGCTCACTAAATTCATCAACTTCATACCTCTAAAAGACTATCCATTAATAAGTTTGATCAAATCTTATTAACAACCACCTTCGATTAGTATGAAACCGAAGAACTTTCTTAAAACACTAAGTTACCTCAACGGGGATATGCATGTCCCCAACAATAATAATTTCATATTTCATTTTGGCAGTAGGTAGAGGTAGTTGAAAACTTCCAATGGTGAGTGTCGGAGATTTTTCAATAACATTAATAACATTCACTTGGAATTGTTTCTTCGGAAAGTGCACCGTATGCTCATTACCATTGATATGAAAAGTGACCTTGCTTTTATTGCAATCAATAACAACCCCTGTAGTATTCAAGAAGGGTCTACCAAGGATAATCGACATGTTGTCTTCCTCGGGCATCTCAAGTATAACAAAGTCAGTTAAGATAGTCACATTTACAACAACAACGGGCACATCCTCACAAATACCGATAGGTATGGCATTTGATTTGTCAGCCATTTGCCAAGATATTTCAGTAGGAGTGAGTTTATTCAAATCAAGTCTTTTATATAAGGAGAAAGGCATAACACTAACACCAGCTCCTAAATCACACAAAGCAGTTTTGATATAATTTCTTTTGATGGAGCAAGGTATAGTTGGTATTCCTGGGTCTCCAAGTTTTTTAGGTACTCCATCCTTAAAAGAATAGTTAGCAAGCATGGTGGAGATTTCAGCTTCCGGTATCTTTCTCTTATTAGTTATGATGTCTTTCATGTATTTTGCGTAAGGGACCATCTTTAAAATATCAGTCAAGCGAGTGTGCAAAAAGACTGGCCTAAGCATTTCAGCAAAGCGTTCAAATTCCTCATCATCCTTTTCTTATTTGGTTTAGGTGGAAAGGGCATGGGTTTTTGAACCCATGGTTCTCTTTCTCTTCCATGTTTTCTAGCAACAAAGTATCTTTTATCATATCTTTTATTTTTAGGTTGTGGGTTATCAAGATCAACAATTGGTTCTATTTCAACATCATTATCGGGTTGTTTTTCATTGTCTAGTTGAGTATCTTCATGAACATCATCTGTAACGCCCTCGATGCGGCTATATTTCCCACGTGTCGAAGCACGACTTAGAGGCATAACCGCATTGAAAGCAATGTCGCAAGTGAGGTAATCTTCACACAACCCATGTAATACATAAGGGAAAGAGATACATAGTTGGCTTACAATCGCCAATTCACACAATTACATGAATAAAGCATTACATCATCCAGATACAATCAAGGTCCGACTACGGAACCAAAATAAAAGAAGAACCCCAAATGCGACAAAGGTCCCCGATTGACCCCAATTGGGCTCCACTACTGATCAACTAGAACGAAACAACACAAAGGGCAAGATCTTCATCGAGCTCCTCCTTGAGCTTGGTTGCGTCACCTGCTCGGTAACATAGGCACCTGCAAACTGGTTTTGGAAGTATCTGGTGAGTCACGAGGACTCAGCAATCTCAAAACCCGCGAGATCAAGACTATTTAAGCTTATAGGAAGGATGGGGTAATGAGGTGGAGCTGCAGCAAGCACTAAGCAAATATGGTGGCTAACATACGCAAATGAGAGCGAGAAGAGGAGCAAAGGAACGGTCGTGAAGCGAGCAATGATCAAGAAGTGATCCTGAACTCCTACTTATGTCAAACATAACTCCAACACCGTGTTCACTTCCCGGACTCCGCCGAGAAGAGACCATCACGGTTACACACGCGGTTGATGTATTTTAATTAAGGTAAACTTCGGGTTTTCTACAACCGGATGTTAACAAATTCCCATCTGCCCATAACTGCGGGCACGGCTTTCGAAAGTTCAAATCCCTGCAGGGGTGTCCCAACTTAGCCCATGACAAGCTCTCACGGTCAACGAAGGAATATACCTCCACCCGAGACACTCCGATCAGACTCGGTATCCCGGTACAACAAGACATTTCGACAGGGTAAAACTAAACCAGCAACACCGCCCGAATGTGCCGACAAATCCTGATAGGAGCTGCACATATCTCTTTCTCAGGGCACACTCAGATGAGACTAGCTACGAGTAAAACCAACACGCAAGTTTCCCCGAGGTGGCCCCGCAGGCAGCTCAGTTCGGACCAACACTCACAGGAGCACTGGCCCGGGGGGGTTAGAATAAAGATGACCCTTGAGTCTGCAGAACCCAAGGGAAGGTGGTAGGTTGTTAGTGCAAATGGTAAAACCAATGTTGGGCATTGCTGGAGGAGCTTTACTTAAGGCGAACTGTCAAGGGGTTCCCATTATAGCCCAACCGCGTAAGGAACATAAAATCCGGGAACATAACACCGATATGACGGAAACTAGGCGGCAAGAGTGGAACAAAACACCAGGCCTAAGGCCGAGCCTTCCACCTTTACCAAGTATATAGATGCATTAATTAAATAAGATATATTGTGATATCCCAACAAGTAAACATGTTCCAACAAGGAACAACATCTCCATGTTCCAACAAGGAACAAACTTCAATCTTCACCGCAACTAACAACGCTATAAGAGGGCTGAGCAAAGCGGTAACATAGCCAATCAACGGTTTGCTAGGACATGGTGGGTTAGAGGTTTGGCATGGCAATTTGGGAGGCTGACAAGCAAATGGTAGGCATCGTAGCATTGGCATAGCAAAAGAGCGAGCAAACTAGCATAGCAAAGATAGTAGTGATTTCGAGGGTATGATCATCTTGCCTGAGATCCCGCAAGGAAGAAGAACAAGTCCAAGAAGAAGACAAACGGTCGTAGTCGAACGAATCCTCACAACTCCGGAACGAAACCGAAGCTAACGAGAGAAGCAAACCGGAAAGAAGCAAACAACATAGTAAACACACAAGCATAAACATGTCATGATGCACAAACAAGTATGATGCATGTCCGGTTTAATGAGGCATGGCATGGCAAAGTGCAACAAACAACATTACAAATTAAGTGGAGCTCAATATGCAACGAGTTGCATATTGATAAAACACCACATCAATTATTTAGTTTCTCTCTCGGTTATGAACAAGACAAGATTAAATGTTGGTTAACATGGCAAGAGGTAAAGCATAATTAAACTACATATTTAGGCAAGTTTAAATGAGGCCGGAAACACAAACAACACTTCCCGGAAATCCCCATGTTATTTAGTAATTTAAAGCAAGCAACAATTTTAAACATTTTAATTGTTGTTATCATGATGCGGATGACATATTCAAGTTTTATGCAGTTTTTATGAAAATGTTGACATAAGCATGTTATGAAGCATTTGTCGTCCTGGCGAAAACGAAAAAGGGTGCCACGGCAACGACAACGGAAATGGTGCCACGGCAACATTTCGGTTCCGATAACTCGATTGAGATGTCGGTGCAAAAGAAAGTGTGGAGAGCATGCCATGCAAGATGGTGGGGTGATCCCGGTTACCGGGTCCCATGTGTCGACGGCAAGGCAAGGAGGAACGTGCAAGGAACAACTCGGACATGGTGCAAACACGGGCATCTCATACAACCCACATTCGTTCTCGCAAGGTCGTCTCAGGGTTATACCTTCGAAGCGTGCATTCAGAGTGGAACACGTTAGTCGAAGGAAGTAGTGGTACACGGGCCGTAGTGGAAGTAGTCGTTCTCGTGACGGTAGTGGAAGTAGTTCTACACGTTTCATAGTCGTACATGTCAGCGGTAGTGGAAGTAGTGGTACACGCGACGGTAGTTGTACCCGGGTCTTCGTGATGGTAGGCATACTCACGTTGTAGTCGAACTTGACATCCACAAGGTCGACGGTAGTGGTCCTTGTCGCAAGCCACGCAAAGGGCGCTCGTTCGGGCATCGGTCTTGACGAAGGTGACCCTGGTGCAAGCGATTCAAATCTATAGACGACTTGGTGAAAAACCCATGGCCTCAGGTCGGTGTGGCACTTGGAGCTCGTTGTGCGGGGCTGGGAGTCGACCTGAGCAGCTCGGTGGACATGAAGGTAGCAGCAGGCGTCAACGGCGCAGCAATAGTAGGAGAGACGGAGCAGCGGCAGGAGGGAGCACGAAACTGCGAGGAGGCCGAGAAGGTAACACTCGGCAGCTTGCTGGAGCGGAGCTCGGCGTTGTCCGGAACCAGAAGGACACGAGGCGAACGGGGCAGGAGCGCGATGGCGTCATCTCGCAGAGCAGCGTCGGCCTCCTGCTGGTCGACAGAGAGAGAGGGTGAGGACACCAGAGAAAACAGAGAAGGGAAACAAGAGGAGAGGGCGGCGCTGTGACCTGCTGGTCGCCGATGACGTCGTCGGGCGAGCGGCAGGGGCCTCGGGCATGGATGCAGCCGCTTGGGGTCGGCGAATGGAGGCGGGCGACGGAGGAGCTACCGAGGGACGAGGGGGCCGGGATGGACGGGACTGGGCACGGGGCTTCAAGGCGAGGAGGAGGCGCGGGAACACCGGTTCCATCCGGGAACGAGGCGGGGCGAGCTGGGCGAAGGTCGGGGCAGAGCAGGGCGCAGGCGAACCATGGAGGCCGGCGGCACCATGGCCGTGCGGGCTGGCGAGCTCGCGGAGGAGGCGCTCGGGCGCGGGGTAGAGCGAGGGCGATGAGGAGGGAAGCGGGAGTTGTTCCCGTGCGTGTGGCGGCGCAGGGAGGAACGAGAGGGAGAGATGGGGATTGGGAGAGAGCGGTGGGTGCGGCTAGGGTTAGCAGGGATTGGTGGGGGCGGCTGGGCCTTGGCCTTGGTCCGGCGCGGGAGGTTGGGAGGCCCAGGCTGCTGGGCTCCTTCTCTCTCTCTCTTTTCAAAACAGAAAATAAAGAGAAAGAAAAAGGGAAGAAAAGAAAGGTTAGAGAAAGAGTTGGGCATGGGGATAATTTCCACGGACTCGTAAAAAAATGTGCATGGTCCATGAAAAATAGGAGTGGCAAGATTGCAGGAATTAAATTCAAAGCCATTTGAATTTAATTCAAAAGGTTTGAGCAAGGACTAGGAATTAGAGGTTTCCAAAAATGTTGGGATTTTTGGTGGAGCTCCGGAAGATGATGAAAGAATAAATGGCAAAGTTGGAGATCAAGAATTAAGACAACAAAGGCATTGGGATTTTGCAAGTGTGTTATGGTGAATTCCAAAAATGAATATTTACTATAGCTCTCTAAATATCGAGAGGATATGTTTTAAAGAGAATCACCATGTGAATTCCCTCGATTTAAATGGATCAAAGATCCATGCCATTTATTTAGTTGAGTTTTTAAAAATTAATGATATGATGGCATGATGACATGATGCAATGCAAGAGATGGCATGATGAATGCACAAACAAAACAAATCACACGATAAATCTCAAAATAGCTGGAAGTCTTCTGGAGCGTCGGTCTCGGGGCGTTACAACACTCCACCACTACAAGAGGATCTCGTCCCGAGATCTGGGATGGCACCGGAGAGAAACGGAAGTGGAAGAGGCAAAACATAGTTGCTTCTTTGACAACGAGTGAAACCATGAACCTTGAGAGGTTGAGCAATTTAAAAGAAAGAGTACAATAGAGATGAACGAGATTGCGAACAATCCGTTAGAAAAGAGGAACAAGGAACATTACGAGGACTTGAAGGTTGCAAAGACATGAATCAAGAGTTTAATGGACAAGATAGAATTCGAAACCACTCCGGTTAAAACAAGATGAGAGGGGAAGAATTCGGGCAGCACTCCGGTTGAACATGGAAGGAATAGAACATGAACTTGAGAAGATGGGATGATACTTGATGAAATCAACAACACACTGCCTCCGGAACTATTGAAAGAATGGCACAATGGGTAAGAAGGATTTCAGACAGCACTCAGGTTGAAAAGAGAGGCAAAACTTGATAAGATGAAAGAACTTGAAGAGATGACACAACACTTCGGTTAAATGGATAAGCACGAAAAGAACACGATCCTCACAATCTAGATGTTGAGTGAAAAGAGCAACATCACAATGTCTCCGGAAGAAAGAATAGAAGATATATCATTGGAATAAAGGGACGGAGAAGAAAATGCCAACTTCTACCACAATTGAATTTGGAAGGCATCCTTGCAAGAAGGTTAGAATAGAGTTGTTGGAAGACCAACAACGAAAAGAATAAGTTTGTAGTGGGCTTATGGAAACATCTCAACGTTATGAGGTGACAACCGGCCACTAACGGAAACAATTGCTTGCTTGAGATTAACGAAGAGATGAAAGCTTGTTCCATCAAGATGGAAAAGAGAAAACTTGGGTCATTAATAAGCACCAAAATAGCAACATTCCTTAGGGAAGGCTTTAGGTGAAGTCTATACCAAGATAACTCCAATGAAGAGATTGACGGATTTAAAATACCTCGTTCTTGACAACATGTGAATCGCGAAACATGAAGGAAATTGTCAAGAGTGACATAATACCACCTCGAAAGATAAGATAGAGAGAATTGCACTTTGGAATGCAAGATGAAGAATGCTTGAACTCCACTAAACAAAACATGTGTTGGGCACCATGTTTATTTTTTGAGTATAGCTTGGCTGATCTTAACTTCAAGAGAAATCTTGAAGAACAATTGAAGAATGAAAAGAATCCTTGACGAAGCACCATGTAGAGCCTCCATGAATAACTCCGGTAAACAAAAGGGTGATAGAAAGAAAGAGAAGTTGAAAACACAAGGTGAAGCCTTGCAATGATTTAGATGGAGCTTCGCGATGAGATAACCGAGAAAGCTTGGAACTCCGGAAAAAAAGATGAACAACTAGGAACCGAGAATTACTTCATCATGAACAATCTTCGGAAGAAAAGAATTGAATCACCTCGAGGAATAAGAATAAGATTTATTGTATGCTTATCTTTCATCAAAATTAAATTGATGACAAGCAGCAGATAGGCATGCTACTTATTCTCATAGAAAGGATTAAAAGGGATTTAGCGTAAACTTGAGAAGGTCTTCATGAACCACAGGTAGGTTTTGGAAAGAACGAATGAATTGATATGATAACAAAGAAAGAGAACTCTTGAACGAACCACCGTAAGAATTGAAAATGATCAAAGTAGGGGTGCATCACCGGTAAGAATTAGCAAATGAACGAAGGTGCTTGAGACAAACTAGATACATGAGAACAAAGAGATCAAGAAATGATTAGAGGATATTCGATTGATGCACCGGCAAGATAGGAGAATGATAACTGACAGCTGAGAATGAATAAACCTGAATTGATGGACTCCGGATGACAAACTGAGAAGACTCTTAAATATCTCCTGATGGGTGAAAAAAATTCTCACAATCGAAAACAATTATGAGAGGATGGCAACAAGCTAGCACCATGAATCTTGAAGAGAATAGAGCAAGATTAAAGAGAAACACTTCTTCGGTCTTCAAATGATGAGAATGACAACGAGAAACACCACCAAGAATTATTGAGGCACACCGGAAGAATCAAAAGCGAAGAGGTTGAGCCAACTATGAAAAGAATTTGAAAGATCTTGGAGAAAAGCATTTGATTGATGATAACTCATTCTTACGTCAAACTTGGAGAAGAATTTAGGATAGCTCTAGGAAAATAGAACAGTCAGGTAAGATCCTGGGAAAAGACCTGTGGGTTAGGGCCCACTCAAAAGAACACCGTTGAAAAGATTTAAAAGAGATGTTGCACCGGTTGAATTAAATGACTTGAATGAGATACCAATCTCGAAAGAGCTTGAACGAATGCAGAGTGGAAACACGAATCTTCGAGATATCTTGAGCACTCCGGAATAATAAATAGCGAGAAGTAGAATGATAATAAGGTGCACCCGTAAGAGAAGACATTGAAATGAGGAAAAAGGTATGATCAACAAAACTTGACTTGAATTCACCGGAGAAGAGAAAGGAATGAGGAATGACCAACTAGTAGAACATCTTCTTGAGAACCACCGGGTAAGAACATTGACGGAAAAGAATGGAGAAACTTCACAAAAATAAAAGGATACTTGGTAAAGAAATCTTAGTCCTTGAGGAAAAAGGGTGGGTGGGCGGGAAAAAACAAAGGCAACTTGGAGACGGATGAAACAAACACCATTGAGAAGAAATGATAATTGGTCTTGCTGATGTTGAAGTGAACAGATCCACTTGAAGAGAAACACGCCGGTTGAAAAGGATTGACATGACAATCTCAATTGTCGAGAAGGATTGGTATTCACATCGGAGTATGAGAACACCATTTCGGAAAGGTATGGAATCAACACTTGACATTGAAGCAACTCGAATACCACAACTCAAAACAAAAACAAAGGACCGGCTTGCGAATAAGCGGAACAAACATATGATAGAGATTTCGTCAAAGTTTTCGTGGTGGGGCCTACACGGGCTCGATCAGACAGCACCATCATGTACAAGGCAATGCACATGACATACGAAGCGTCCCAGTCGGCATAGCCAAGGACCCTTTAAGACACAACGAGACCATCAGAAACCAACCGTGAATAGGCGGACCACTAGACGTCGAACCCCAATTTCATATCATACATCCGTCGGAAAGATATCCTAAGAGCTACTTGAATTCCCACCTATGAAACTCCTGAAATTCTCCGGTTATGCAATCAGGTGTTGGGGATACAGGAAGCATAATATCTCACCCAAAACTAGCAAATCCTACATCCAAATTGTATCCATCCTTCAACACATAACCAAGAAACCTTCGAAAATCGTCTACCTCAACCTTCGAAAAGCATCTGTTATACAAGTTATGGCGATACTCCCGAACTCCCGCCCCAGTACTGGGTGGTGTCGAGGTTATCTCACCAACGAACTACATAAAAGAGATTTTCGATGTTGGCGTACTAAACTCGGGTATTCCAGAACTGCAACGATAAAATTATGGCGACAACACCTCAGAGCTCAACTCCCCGGGACACTTCCACTAAACCCCTGACAGGAGGCACCAAGACAATGTTCTCATCATAAAACCATCGGAACGATTCCAAGATACCTGCGTGATCCTAAAAAAAAATTAGTGAAATTTGAGAAGAGAAGAGTCAAAACTCTACGTCAGGATGCCTTACCAGAGCGATGAACAGACTAGGGAGTAAAAAGAATTCCTAACTCTCCGATATATATAATCCTAAATGACTCAAAACATTTTTCTAGACACAACTCGGCCGCTAAAAATGATCAAGCAGTGGGGCTCCTAAGGTCGGGGAAGGCTCTGATACCAACTTGTAACGCCCTCGATGCGGCTATATCTCCCACGTGTCGAAGCATGACTTAGAGGCATAACCGCATTGAAAGCAATGTCGCAAGTGAGGTAATCTTCACACAACCCATGTAATACATAAGGGAAAGAGATACATTGTTGGCTTACAATCGCCACTTCACACAATTACATGAATAAAGCATTACATCATCCATATACAATCAAGGTCCGACTACAGAACCAAAATAAAAGAAGAACCCCAAATGCGACAAAGGTCCCCGATTGACCCCAACTGGGCTCCACTACTGATCAACTAGATGGAAACAACACAAAGGGCAATATCTTCATCGAGATCCTCCTTGAGCTTCGTTGTGTCACCTGCTCAGTAACATAGGCACCTGCAAACTGGTTTTGGAAGTATCTGGTGAGTCACGAGGACTCAGCAATCTCAAAACCCGCGAGATCAAGACTATTTAAGCTTATAGGAAGGATGGGGTAATGAGGTGGAGCTGCAGCAAGCACTAAGCAAATATGGTGGCTAACATACGCAAATGAGAGCGAGAAGAGGAGCAAAGGAACGGTCGTGAAGCGAGCAATGATCAAGAAGTGATCCTGAACTCGTACTTACGTCAAACATAACTCCAACACCGTGTTCACTTCCCGGACTCCGCCGAGAAGAGACCATCACGGTTACACACGCGGTTGATGTATTTTAATTAAGGTCAACTTCAGGTTTTCTACAACCGAACGTTAACAAATTCCCATCTACCCATAACCGCGGGCACGGCTTTCGAAAGTTCAAATCCCTGCAGGGGTGTCCCAACTTAGCCCATGACAAGCTCTCACGGTCAACGAAGGAATAGACCTCCACCCGAGACACTCCGATCAGACTCGGTATCCCGGTACAACAAGACATTTCGACAGGGTAAAACTAAACCAGCAACACCGCCCGAATGTGCCGACAAATCCCGATAGGAGCTGCACATATCTCTTTCTCAGGGCACACTCAGATAAGACTAGCTACGAGTAAAACCAACCCTCAAGTTTCCCAGAGGTGGCCACGCAGGTAGCTCAATTTGGACCAACACTCAGAGGAGCACTGGCCCGGGGGGGGGGGGTTAGAATAAAGATGACCCTTGAGTCTGCAGAACCCAAGGGAAGGTGGTAGGTTGTTAGTGCAAATGGTAAAACCAATGTTGGGCATTGCTCGAGGAGCTTTACTTAAGGCGAACTATCAAGGGGTTCCCATTATAGCCCAATCGCGTAAGGAACGCAAAATCCGGGAACATAACACCGATATGACGTAAACTAGGGCGGCAAGAGTGGAACAAAACACCAGGCCTAAGGCCGAGCCTTCCACCCTTTACCAAGTATATAGATGCATTAATTAAATAAGATATATTTTGATATCCCAACAAGTAAACATGTTCCAACAAGGAACAACATCTCCATGTTCCAACAAGGAACAAACTTCAATCTTCACCTGCAACTAACAACGCTATAAGAGGGGCTGAGCAAAGCGGTAACATAGCCAATCAATGGTTTGCTAGGACATGGTGGGTTAGAGGTTTGACATGGCAATTTGGGAGGCTGACAAGCAAATGGTAGGCATCGTAGCATTGGCATAGCAAAAGAGCGAGCAAACTAGCATAGCAAAGATAGTAGTGATTTCGAGGGTATGTTCATCTTGCCTGAGATCCCGCAAGGAAGAAGAACAAGTCCAAGAAGAAGACAAACGGTCGTAGTCGAACGAATCCTCACAACTCCGGAACGAAACCGAAGCTAACGAGAGAAGCAAACCGGAAAGAAGCAAACAACATAGTAAACACACAAGCATAAACATGTCATGATGCACAAACAAGTATGATGCATGTCCGGTTTAATGAGGCATGGCATGGCAAAGTGCAACAAACAACACTACAAATTAAGTGGAGCTCAATATGCAACGAGTTGCATATTGATAAAACACCACATCAATTATTTAGTTTCTCTATCGGTTATGAACAAGACAAGATTAAATGTTGGTTAACATGGCAAGAGGTGAAGCATAATTAAACTACATATTTAGGCAAGTTTAAATGAGGCCGGAAACACAAACAACACTTCCGGAGAATCCCCATGTTATTTAGCAATTTAAAGCAAGCAACAATTTTAAACATTTTAATTGTTGTTATCATGATGCGGATGACATATTCAAGTTTTATGCAGTTTTTATAAAAATGTTGACATAAGCATGTTATGAAGCATTTGTCGTCCTGGCGAAAACGAAAAAGGGTGCCACGGCAACGACAACGGAAATGGTGCCACGGCAACATTCCGGTTCCGATAACTCGATTGAGATGTCGGTGCAAAAGAAAGTGTGGAGAGCGTGCCATGCAAGATGGTGGGGTGATCCCGGTTACCGGGTCCCATGTGTCGACGGCAAGGCAATGAGGAACACGCAAGGAACAACTCGGACTTGGTGCAAACACGGGCATCTCATACAACCCACATTCGTTCTCGGAAGGTCGTCTCGGGGTTATACCTTCGAAGCGTGCATTCAGAGTGGAACGCGTTAGTCGAAGGAAGTAGTGGTACACGGGCCGTAGTGGAAGTAGTCGTTCTCGTGACGGTAGTGGAAGTAGTTGTACACGTTTCGTAGTCGTACATGTCGGCGGTAGTGGAAGTAGTGGTACACGCGACGGTAGTTGTACCCGAGTCTTCGTGATGGTAGGCATACACACGTTGTAGTCGAACTTGACATCCACGAGGTCGACGGTAGTGGTCCTTGTCGCAAGCCACGCAAAGGGCGCTCGTTCGGGCATCGGTCTTGACGAAGGTGACCCTGGTGCAAGCGATTCAAATCTATAGACGACTTGGTGAAAAACCCATGGCCTCAGGTCGGTGTGGCACTTGGAGCTCGTTGTGCGGGGCTGGGAGTCGACCTGAGCAGGTCGGTGGACATGAAGGTAGCAGCAGGCGTCAACGGCGCAGCAATAGTAGGAGAGACGGAGCAGCGGCAGGAGGGAGCACGAAACTGCGAGGAGGCCGAGAAGGTAACGCTCGGCAGCTTGCTGGAGCGGAGCTCGGCGTTGTCCGGAACCAGAAGGACACGATGCGAACGGGGCAGGAGCGCGACGGCGTCATCTCGCAGAGCAGCGTCGGCCTCCTGCTGGTCGACAGAGAGAGAGGGTGAGGACACCAGAGAAAACAGAGAAGGGAAACAAGAGGAGAGGGCGGCGCTGTGACCTGCTGGTCGCCGACGATGTCGTCGGCGCGGCGGGGGCCTCGGCGTGTGATGCAGCCGCTTGGGGTCGGCGAATGGAGGCGGGCGATGGAGGAGCTACCGAGGGACGAGGGGCCGGATGGACGGGACCGGGCACGGGGCTTCAAGGCGAGGAGGAGGCGCGGGAACACCGGTTCCATCCGGGAACGAGGCGGGGCGAGCTGGGCGAAGGTCGGGGCAGAGCAGGGCGCGGGCGAACCATGGAGGCCGGCGGCGCCATGGCCGTGCGGGCAGGCGAGCTCGCGGAGGAGGCTCTCGGGCGCGGGGTAGAGCGAGGGCGATGAGGAGGGAAGCGGGAGTTGTTCCCGTGCGTGTGGCGGCGCAGGGAGGAATGAGAGGGAGAGATGGGGATCGGGAGAGAGCGCTGGGTGCGGCTAGGGTTAGCAGGGATTGGTGGGGGCGGCTGGGCCTTGGCCTTGGTCCGGCGCGGGAGGTTGGGAGGCCCAGGCTGCTGGGCTCCTTCTCTCTCTCTCTTTTCAAAACAGAAAATAAAGAGAAAGAAAAAGGGAAGAAAAGAAAGGTTAGAGAAAGAGTTGGGCACGGGGATAATTTCCACGGACTCGTAAAAAATGTGCATGGTCCATGAAAAATAGGAGTGGCAAGATTGCAGGAATTAAATTCAAAGCCATTTGAATTTAATTCAAAAGGTTTGAGCAAGGACTAGGAATTAGAGGTTTCCAAAAATGTTGGGATTTTTGGTGGAGCTCCGGAAGATGATGAAAGAATAAATGGCAAAGTTGGAGATCAAGAATTAAGACAACAAAGGCATTGGGATTTTGCAAGTGTGTTATGGTGAATTCCAAAAATGGAATATTTACTATAGCTCTCTAAATATCGAGAGGATATGTTTTAAAGAGAATCACCATGTGAATTCCCTCGATTTAAATGGATCAAAGATCCATGCCATTTATTTAGTTGAGTTTTTAAAAATTAATGATATGATGGCATGATGACATGATGCAATGCAAGAGATGGCATGATGAATGCACAAACAAAACAAATCACACGATAAATCTCAAAATAGCTGGAAGTCTTCTGGAGCGTCGGTCTCGGGGCGTTACATCATCATACCTTTTTCATTATCACTAGAGGAATGTTCATTACCAGATTGAGTTTCATCATCAGAAATAGAAACATCGTTATTACTATCCGGAGGTTTTTCTATCTCAGATTCACTAGAGGCATGCAAAGTCCTATCATTTTTCTTTTTCTTCTTCTTTTTAAATGGACTATGTGCATCTGTATCAATTCTTTGAGATTCTTGTTCAATTCTTTTAGGGTGTCCCTCAGGATAAAGTGGTTCCTGAGTCATTCTACCTCCTCTAGCCACTACTCTGATAGCATGATCATTCATATCCTTGATGTTTGAATGCATTTTGCATCAATGCCATGTTTAACTTGTTTTGCTCATATCTTCTAGGCCGTAGCTCCGAATTAAATGAACTTTATATGTAACTTGACTAGATTTTCATGTAGATCATCATGGTGCATTTTAACTTGTTGTATAACAACTTGAACATAATGTGTATTCAAATCTGGACCAATTTCGAAATTTGCATATGAGGACTTACCGGATTTGTTATATGTTGTTCCCGGTCTCATTTAAACTTGCTTTCATGTGTTGTTTTTGTATGCATCACCTCTTGCCATGAGTAGCATCATATAGCTTTGTCATGCATCATACTTCGTTGAGCATCATGTCATGTTTATGTGTTGTGTGTTTACCATGTTGTTTGCTTCTTTCCGGTCGTGCTTCTTCTCGATAGCTCCTGTTTCGTTGCGACCATGAGGATTTGTTCGACTACGCTTGGTTCATCTTCTTCACGGACTCGTTCTTCTCCTAGCGGGATTTCAGGCAAGATGACTGTCGGTGTCAAAACCGGCGGATCTCGGGTAGGGGGTCCCGAACTGTGCGTCTAGGCGGATGGTAACAAGAGACGAGGGACACAATGTTTTTACCTGTTTCGCCCTCTCGATGGAGGTAAAACCCTACGTCCTGCTTGATTGATATTGATGATAGGGGTAGTACAAGAGTAGATCTACCACGAGATCAAGGAGGCTAAACCCTAGAAGCTAGCCTATGCTATGATTGTTGAGATGTATGTTGTCCTACGGACTAAAGCCCTCCGGTTTATATAGACACCGGAGAGGCTAGGGTTACACAGAGTCGGTTACAATGGTAGGAGATCCACATATCCGTATTGCCAAGCTTGCCTTCCACGCCAAGGAAAGTACCTTCCGGACACGAGCCGGAGTCTTCAATCTTCTATCTTCGTAGTCTTGGAGTCCGGCGGATATTGATAGTCCGGCTGTCCGGACACCCCCTAGTCCAGACTCCTCAAGAGCCCCGAACCAGGCTTCAATGACGACCAGTCCAACAAGTTCATAGTCTTGGCGTTGCAAGGAGGGTTCTCCTTCAAATTCCATGTACCAGCCGAATAGTGTCCGGCTTCATCTTGAATATCTTGTGTTCCTCGGCTTCTCGCCAAATAATGGCCCTCTTCCACGCGTCCGCACGAATCGCGAAAAGCCAGGTGTCTTTTGCATTTCGCCCCTAATTGTGCGAAGTCGTCCGCCTATAAAAGAGGCAAGAATCCAGATCCAAACCGCACCATCTTCCTCCCGCGTATACTCCATCGGAGCGCCTCAGACCTAGAAATCCATTCCACCATGGATCGTCAACGCGGCTCTTCTTCACGCGCTCCCAGCCCACCGCCGGGGAGTTGGAGGAGGTGCTCTGTTTCGCACAACGAGCTAGTTAAGCTCCAAACGGAGGGGTTTCTCCCTCCGGCCTTCATGGTTCCAGTCCAAGCCGGACTGGTTACTTATCAAGGTGGGAGGCAGGCGGAGGACACTCCAAGCCCCAATAAGGGGGAGCGAGTGTGCTTTGTCCCCTATCTGATAAGGGGGCTCGGATTTCCAATACATCCGTTCCTCCGCTGGCTCTCAAGTTCTACGGACTCCAGCTCCACCACCTCACGCCCGACTCATGCTGCATATCGTGGGCTACGTAGCTCTTTGTGAGCTATTCACGGCATCGAGCCCCATTTCGCATTGTGGAAGAGGCTGTTTTGCCTCGCACTCGCTCTCACCAGGGGTCCATATATCAAGTGGGCGGCGCCAAATATGGCGATCGCCGGGACCGGATACCTATCCGCACTCCCAAGAAGGCGTCCAAGACCGGCCCTCGGAGTGGTTTTATATTGAGACGCCCACTGCCGGATCCATCCGGATCGGCCTCCGGAGTTTAGTGCTGCTCCCTTGAAGAACGCCTCCGGGCGCCCATGAGCCCCGCTTGGAGAAAGACAAGAGCGTCCATTACTTGATGGGCCGGATAAGATTAATGGCTCATTCCGGCTTGACCATGATCAGAGTCATGGCGACATGCATCAAGCGAGGGGTACAGCCACTGCAATACAGAGGCCACCCCATGTGGGATTTCAACGGGGAAGACGACGCTACCTGACACGGCCGTAAAGGGCCGGATTCGACCGAGGATCTGGTGAAGATCCTGTCCGGCCTGTACAAGGGGGAGAAGGAGGACTTCCTTCGCCCGAACCCTTTGGAGGGATTTTCCATGATCAACCCTAGAGGATGGGTAAGCAAACAGCTCGAAGGGCTCTACCCGTGCTTTCGAAGTTTAAGCTTCTTACATTATGTCTTCGGCGCAGGGTCTACGCCGGACTGTGGAGGACATCGTGAGTCCTGCTCCACAGCCCGAGGATCCAGAAGGATCCCTGGGTCCGGCCTCCGAAGAGGATCCGGACATCGAGGTGGAGCTGATCAACGGGGTGTATCACCAGCTCAGCATAGACAATGCTTTGGTCGCCATTACGGCGGACTACCCCGGACTGAGTTTGGCTTCACAGGTGACTGCGACCGAAGTCCGGACACCAGTATCTCTTCCCTGCCCATTTCTGACCCTCGCGAACGATGGTATTTCGCAGGAAGCGCCTTTACAGCAGGAAGCCGAGCCCGCGGCGGCTGACCAACAGAGGCCAGTCCGGACCAACAGGCGGAAAAGGAGCGTAGTGCGGACGGAAACGTCGCCGCAAAGGTATAGCTCGTATTCGAATTTCCAGAGCAACGTTCTGAGGAAACGCTTGAGTGCTCATGATCTCTGTAGGAGAAAAAGCGCTCGCCGGACTGCGAGCGCAGGAATTGCTGATCCAACCAACACCGCCGTGCTCCAGCGCCCGGACCGGAGGGGAGCAAGCGCAAGACGCGAACCGGATCCTGCTCCAACGGAGGATACCGGCAGATCGTCCGCCACCAAGTTCGAGGTGGAGAGCGCTATGAATCATAGACGCCACGGACAAGATTTCAAGAAGCGTGCTTTTCCCCGAGGCATTGGATGCCTTTATCGCGGGGACGCGATCTCCGTGCTGCTCAAAATGGTTTTACCAGAGCCACGGAGCAAAGATGTTAAAGACATACGTAAGGGAATTTTAATGGTTGTATGCACCAAGAGTTCTCGAGACTTAAATTAGTTATGCTAACTGATTTAAGGATCATTGTAAATTTCAGGCACTTAACGAGAAGAACGCCCACTGTCTCGGGCTGCAAGATTGCAAGGCCCAACTTGAGGCCGCACTTGCTGCCGCAGAAGAGACGAAACCCCGGTAACACATTTTTATTAATAAATATAAGCGCTGTGCGGCGTGCGCGTGAGTCTAATAATGACATTAGAGTTACCGCGGACAAGATCCGGACAGCAAGCATTGCTGCGCCACTAAAGGTCGGCGAGTGTGTGCTGAATAGGGTTCAGCAGAAAGGAACAAGCTCCAAGATGCCAATGCCAAGCTCGGAGAAGAGCTGAAAGGCGCACAGCCGAGCTGTCCGGCTCCGTCAAGGAGAATCAACGGCTTCGTCGCGGCATATATAGTAAGTGCTTGAGCGAACTCTTTTGAAAAGAAGAGTTCAGCGAGGAAGTAATTTGACATGATATGTCTTGTAGGTATACTCACGGGTCGTCCTGCAGAGGAGATGCCCATATCAATGGGTGATCAACTTCCCGAACTGTTGCAGCTACTCGAACGAGTTCGGCAGGCAATGAGTGGCGCCGTTCAGGCTTTATGGCCAGCCCTCACCCTGCCTGAGGGCCTCGGGGAGCTTGCGGAGAAGCTGCAGGGAGTGTGGAAGCGCTTCCGCTTGTGGAAGATTTTGGCTTGCCGTCAAGGTGCCAGTGAGGCTTGGGCCATGGTGAAGACGCGGTACAAGAAGGCGGACCCCAACCATATGGCCGAAGTCGGACCGGTGGGGCCCGATGGGAAGGAGATCCCTGTGAGTTTAGTGTACAGCCAAGTAGAGTTGGCTGCTAAATTTTCCCAACGGGACTGTAAACTAGACAGCCTGTTAGACGGGATTGAGGAGGAATACAATCAATAAATTTGACATTGTATATTATCCTTTAAAGTGACATACGAAATGCCTTCTAGCCGGATTGTAGATCGTTTGTCTTTGCCGACCTTTTCGCCGACCTCGGGACCCTAGAGTCCGGAGTGTGTCCGAATACCTTCTTGGTTATGAAAAAACCGGGTATGCATGGAGACCAAAGCGTAGGGGTCATTAGTGCTTTATCGCATAAGTGCCCAACTAGTTATGTTATATTACATGGTTAGTAAGAAACATCTTCCAGGAGAATAGTTCCGTTAAGGGTTCCTTTCGCTGGGAGGCATGCCCTAAAGTGCATGTCCGGACTGCAAAATGCAATAAAACATCCGGGGCAGATGGATAAAATAGGTAAAAGTCATCTTTTAAATCACCGACCGAATATTCCCTTAAGAACGCTTAGCTTTCGGCTTCACCTACCGAGGTACACATCCGGTGACCAGCAAGAATAATCGCAGAGGTGCTCCTTTACCTCCTAGCCAACAATCGGGAACGTGGGGTAAGCACAGGAGCCAGGCAACCCAGCTTGGCCAAAACTTAAGTCATATCAATGCATATAATGGCGAGTAAAAGGTACATGTGGAAGCTTGACACATGTGTTGGGTATGAAACCCGTGTAATTGAGCTTCTGTAAAAGAAGCCCCCAGGAATAATGAGTGCGGATGGCACATCATGCATATGCAAAGAATGCGAACATAGGCCCGAAAGGGCTTAAAAGGATAAAAAGAGAAACAAAAGACAGTCAAAGTATAAAAGTTTGGACGGGGGAAAGGGACGAACTCTTAGTCCGGCGCTAGGCATAGAATCGTCGGAGGCGGGCTGCGTTCCATGGGTTCGGCTCGAGTCGGTTATCCGACGCATTTCGCAGACGGTATGCTTCGCCGGTCAGTACTTGGTCGATAATGAAGGGGCCCTCCCATCTGGGCTTGAGCTTATCCTTTTTCTTGCCCGGCAGGCGTAGAACTACTTCGCCAATGTTGTAAGTCTTGGCCCGTACTTCTCTGCTTTGATATCTTCGGGCCTGCTGCTGATAGAATGCGGAACGAGCCTTCGCAACATCACGTTCTTCCTCCAATGTGTCCAAGTTGTCCTGCCAATCAAGCTCGGCTTCTCTTTCCTCATACATGCGCACTCGAGGTGAGTCATGAATAATGTCGCAGGGCAAGACTGCCTCTGCGCCGTATACCATAAAAATGGTGTGAATCCAGTAGTACGGTTAGGCGTTGTCCGCAGCCCCCAGAGTACGGAGTCGAGCTCCTCGACCCATTGTGCGTCGAATTTAGTGAGTGACCTCACTAGTCTGGGTTTAATGCCGCTCATTATTAGACCGTTTGCTCTTTCCACTTGACCGTTGGTTTGAGGGTGATAGACTGACGCGTAGTCGAGCTTGATGCCCATATTTTTGCACCATGACTTGACCTCGTCGGCTGTGAAGTTTGTGCCGTTGTCGGTGATGATGCTGTGGGGAACTCCGTAACGGTGTACCACCTCTGATATAAAGTCTATCACTGGTCCGGACTCTGCCGTTTTGACCGGTTTGGCCTCTATCCATTTGGTGAACTTATCCACCATGACCAATAGGTACTTTTTCTTGTGGGTTCCCTTTAAGGGGTCCAACCATGTCAAGCCCCTGCACCGCGAACGGCCGTGTAATGGGTATGGTTTTGAGGGGTGGGTGGCATATGGCTCGATTAGCAAAGAGTCGACAACCAACGATCGCTGGACCAAGTCCTGTAGGCTCCGCCGAGCCGTCGGCCAATAAAATCATGTACGGAATGCCTTTCCTACAAGGGCCCGGCTGCCGCATGGTGTCCGCCTAGTCCAAAGATGTATTTCAGCCAGAGGTTTCGCCCTTCTTCTTGGAGATACACCTTTGAAGGACTCCGTGGTACTTTTCTTATAAAGTTCTCCTCGTAGACCTTGTAGGCCTTCGATCACCGGACTATGCAATGGGCCTCATTTTGGTCTTCGGAAGTTCCTGCCTAAGTAAGTAAGCTAGAAAGGTTCTGTCCCACGCCGCGATTATCGCCATTATAACGCATGGCGGAGGGTGTTATGTCATCTGCTGAATCACCGCTTGGTGCGGTCTTCTCCGGTTTGTCGCTACGGGCTCCTCTTCCCATAATACGGATGGCTTGAAGAGCCGCTCCAGAAGATATTTGGAGGACAGATCACGTTTTGCACCGATCGTGCGGGGACGCCGGCCGCTTGGTTATTATCTCGGGCTATGTGATGGAATTCGAGTCCTTCAACCGAAATGACATTTTAGGACAACATTGCGATATGCTGCCATTTTCGGATCCTTGGCGTCAAGTCTCCGCTTATTTGGGATATTGCAAGGTTTGAGTCCCCAGCACCTCTAGGCGTTGAATGCCCATGGAGACGCCATCCGGAGACCATGTAATAGGGCCTCGATTCGCTGCATTGTTGGAGTCCGTACATTATTTGAAGTACATACTGGATCAGTATCTCCCGTGGGGACGTTAGTACGATGCCAGCCCCATCCGCCAACATTTTGGAGCCGTCGAAATGCATAGTCCAATTGAGTATGCGCCCGTACTTTTAGGGAGTTCGCTTTAGTCCATTCGGCGAAGTCAGCCAAAACTTGTGACTTTATGGCTCGTCAAGGTTTGTAAGTGATGTCGAATGGTAAGAGCTCAATTGCCCATTTTGCAATCCTGCCTGCTATGCGTCGCGGTTATTTATAATGTCATTGAGAGGTACTTCTGAGGCCACTTTTATCGAACACTCTTGAAAGTAGTGCCAAGCTTCCGAGACGCCATGAACACCGCATATGCTATCTTCGATAGTGCGGTAACGGATTTGCAGGGGTTAACACAAGGGATACATAATACATCGGTTTTTGAAGAGGGAATTTATGCCCTTCGTCGCTCGCTCGACGACGAGGACCGCGCTATAACTTGATGTGTTGCTGTGATGTATAACAGCATTGGTTCGCTTACGATTAGCGCCGCCAGACCGGATTTGTTGCCGATGGCCTTTATTTCTCCGAGTCCGGCGGCGGCAAGATCCGGCCCACTGGTGTTCGGCGCTGAGGAGGCGATAAAGGCAACGCCTTTTCTCCTAGACGGAGATAAGCGCTTAAGGCTGCCACGCATCCTGTTAATTTTTGTATTTGTTTGAGGTCCTTTGGAATATCCAACTGTGACAGAGCTCGGATTTTGGCCGGATTTGCTTCAATTCCTCTACCGGATACAATGAAGCCCAGCAGCTTTCCGGCTGGTACGCCGAAAACGCATTTTTCCGGATTCAGCTTGATGTCATATGCTCTGAGGTTTTCGAATGTGAGCCTCAAATCGTCTACTAGAGTTTCGACGTGTTTTGTTTTGACGACTACGTCGTCTACGTATGCCTCGATTGCTTTTGCCGATCCGGTGGCGGACATGTTTGAATCATGCACCGATATGTTGCGCCAGCATTTTTAAGTCCGAAGGGCATCGTGTTGAAGCGAAATGGTCCATATGGAGTGATGAATGCCGCTGCGGCTTGGTTCGCTTCGCCATCTTGATTTGATGATGGCCGAGTATACGCCCAGAAGCACAACGAATCGTATTCTCCCGTGGCATCGATAATCTGATCGATGCGAGGGAGAGGAAGGATCCTTTGGGCAAGCTTTATTGAGGTCTTTAAAATCGACTACGTAGGCGCCAGGATTTATCTTTCTTGGTACCATCACCAAATTCGCTAGCCAGTCCGGATGTTTGATATCTCTAATGAATCCGCTTCCAATAGTTTAGCTAGCTCTTCTCCCATTGCCTCGCCTTTTGGGCTCGAAAATCGTCAAGAGCCTGTTTGATCGGCTTGAATCCTTTAGGATGTTTAGGCTGTGTTCGCCAATCATGAGGGATTCCGGCATGTCCGAAGGATGCCAAAGCGAAGATATCCCAATTTTCCCAAAGGAATTCGCGCAGTGCGGCGTCAACTTCGGGGTTCAACTGTGCCCCTATGGAGGCCGTCTTTGTTGGGTCCGTTGGATGGACCTGGAATTTTATTATCTCATCTGCTGGTTTGAAGGAGGTGGACTTGGATCTTTTGTCGAGTATCACATCGTCCCTGTTCACCGTAGAGCGCAGCGCGGTGAGTTCCTCTGCTGCTAGGGCTTCGGATAGTGCCTCGAGGGCTAGTGCGACTGTCTTATTTTCGGCGCGGAGTGCTATGTCCGGATCACTAGTGAGAGTGATTATTCCGCCGGGCCCAGGCATTTTGAGCTTCATGTACCCGTAATGAGGTATTGCTTGAAAAATTGTGAATGCCTCTCATCCTAGTATGGCGTGATATCCACTGCTGAACGGGGCCACCTGGAACGTGACTTCTTCGGACCTGTAATTTTCCGGAGAGCCAAACACCACATCGAGTGTGATTTTTCCGGTGCAGCGCGCTTCCCGGCTGGGGATTATTCCTCTAAAGGTTGTGCTGCTTCGCTCAATACGGCTCCAATCGATTTCCATTTTTCGCAGGGTTTCCTCATATATGAGGTTTAGTCCGCTGCCGCCATCCATGACGACTTTTGTCACTCGAAAGCCGTCCACTATGGGACTAAGTACCAAAGGCAGGGGCTCTCGTTGTTCGGAATGTGGGCTCGCTGTTGGCATTGAAAGTGATAGCTGTGTCGCTCCATGGATTTGTTGTTGCTACTTGGTAGACTTCGCGAGTTCGCAGATTGTCCGTTGATATTATTTGATGCGAAAGTCTCAAGACTGTTGATACCGTCTTTGGTATTGTTGGAGTGGCTTCCTGAGCTAGGAGCTCTTCGCCACTTTTGGCCACCGCCGTAATATCCAACATGCTCGAAGGCTATGTGTTGGGACGGCCCTCAGATTATGAAGTTTACAGGTCCATTGAGCCATCCTCCAAAGACGGTTCCGCTTCCTTATTGGGTTTTTGTTTTTTCGCTTTTGCATCCGGGGCCCGAGTATAAGGCGCCTTTATCATGGATCGGGTTTAAATGGATTATCCCAAAATTTATTTTCGTCTTCCGAAACTCTCCATCGCACAAGATTTTCGCACAATGGATGCCGATCGGTGAAGCGTAATTTTGCGACGATCAATGGCGCTTAGTATTCCCTTGTCCGCAGCTATTGCGAAAAATTGATATTGCGTTTTCCTCTCGGCAGTCCTTTATCTTGTCCATAACCAGGAGGAATCTGGCCCAGTAGTGATGTACTATCTCAGTAGGCTCTTGCCGTATTATAGATAGATCGCATATGTCAGGGCGGGTGGGTGGAATAAAATCCGGATCCCTGCCCGTCTTAAGGCTCAAAGGCCAATGAGTTTCCGAATTCGGAAGTTTGGTCTGCTGGACATAATCCAGCAAGTCCGAGGCGATGCATGATTTTAGGTTCAATGCTCGATCAAAGTCCGTCTCTCCGCGGGAATCCGGCAAGGAGGGTTCTGGAATCCGGACATGAATTGTCTTCAACATTGGCAAAGAGTTGCCATGTTGTTCCTCTACCACTGTGACGTGGTGGGTGGCCTGGGGAGAGTTAATCTCTCTCAGATCGGTTTTAAGCCCAATCTGGTCGTAGACCGTAGCGACTCCCAGCACGGCGATGCGATCCAAGAGCTCGTTAACAGACGAGAGCTCAGTTGGATCTAACTGTTCGGCAGCTTTAGGGCTGACGCGAAGATTGCTTCCGACGACTTGAGAAGTCATTGCTGAAGCAGCGGCCGGACTGGCGGTCATAAGAAAACCACCAAGCCGGATAGTTTGGCCAGCGGCCAAGGCCCCTCCGGCGAAAACACCGTCTTCGAAGACGGGTGGAGGCATCCGCTCTATCGGCGACGACACAGAGGAACTCTCAATGAAAGCACCAATGTCGGTGTCAAACCGCGGATCTCGGTAGGGGGTCCCAAACTCGTGCGTCTAGGCGGATGGTAACAAGAGACGAGGGACACAATGTTTTTACCCAGGTTCGGGCCCTCTCGATGGAGGTAAAACCCTACGTCCTGCTTGATTAATATTGATGATAGGGGTAGTACAAGAGTAGATCTACCACGAGATCAAGGAGGCTAAACCCTAGAAGCTAGCCTATGCTATGATTTTTGAGATGTATGTTGTCCTACGGACTAAATCCCTCCGGTTTATATAGACACCGGAGAGGCTAGGGTTACACAGAGTCGGTTACAATGGTAGGAGATCCACATATCCATATTGCCAAGCTTGCCTTCCACGCCAAGGAAAGTACCTTCCGGACACGAGCCGGAGTCTTCAATCTTCTATCTTCGTAGTCTTGGAGTCCGGCGGATATTGATAGTCCGGCTGTCTGGACACCCCCTAGTCCAGGACTCCCTCAATGACCGTCACCTTGGATCTCACTACTATCTTTGCTATGCTAGTTGTCTCGATGCTATCGCTATGTCGCGCTACCTACCACTTGTTATCAAGCCTCCCTAATTGCCATGTTAGCCTCTAACCTTTTCACCCTTCCTAGCAAACCGTTGTTTGGCTATGTTACCGCTTTGCTCAGCCCGCCTTATAGCGTTGCTAGTTGCAGGTTGTTCCATGTTGGGACATGGATTCCATGGATATTCTTGGGATATCACAATATCTCTTATTTAATTAATGCACATATATACTTGGTAAAGTGTGGAAGGCTCGGCCTTATGCCTAGTGTTTTGTTCCACTCTTGCCACCCTAGTTTCCATCATACTGGTGTTATGTTCCTTGATTTTGCGTCCCTAACACGATGAGGGGTATGGGACCCTCTCGACGTTTCGCTTTGAATAAAACTCTTCCAGCAAGGCCCAACTTTGGTTTTAACATTTTCCATAATAATACTTGAACCTAATAATTAATTGGCATAGGGCGTCGTGAACCCGAGGATTTTCTACATATAGGGCGGGGCCAACGTTGATGGTGTTGGTCCCAAACAGAGCCACTTGCGGTGCCACCCCTTCACCCAGGGTTTTTGTTAGCTGTACGTAGTGCTCATCCGGTTGTGTCCTGAGACTAGATACGCGCGGCTACTATCAGGGTGTCGACACGCCAGGAGGCTTTGCTGGATTAGTTTTACCATTGTCGAAATGTCTTGTGCACCGGGACCCCGAGTCTGATCGGATGTCCCATGATGGAGGATTGTCTCCGCGGATCGTGAGCTTGTCATGGGCTAAGTTGGGACACCGCTGCAGGGTTTAAACTTTCGAGAACCGTGCCCGTGGTTATGTGGCAGATGGGAATTTTTAATGTCCAGTTGTAGAAAACTTGACACCAGATTCGAATTAAAATACACCAACCGCGTGTGTAACTGTGATGGTCTCTTTTCGGGTGAGTTAGAGAAGAGAACACGGTGGGGTTATGTTTGAACGTAAGTAGTTCAGGATCACTTAGTGATCATTACTAGTTTGTGACCGTTTGTGTAGCTTCTCATCTTATTCTTGTACTCGTAAGTTAGCCGCCATACATTGCTTAGTCGCTTGCTGCAACCTCACCACTTATCCGTTCCATACCCATTAAGCTTTGCTAGTCTTGAAGCCCATGGTAATGGCATTGCTGAGTCCTCGTGGCTCACAGATTACTACAACACCAGTTGCAGGTACAGGTAATGCAACGATCTGACGTGAGAGCGATGCATGCTTCTCTTGGAGTTCTTCTTCTGCTTCTTCTTCGTTCAGGGGTTAGGTTCCTGGTCGGCAGTCTGGGCTAGCAGGGTGGATGTCGTTTGAGTTTCTGTTTGTGTTTCATCCGTAGTCGGATGTTGCTCTTATGTATGATGTTGTTGTACTCATGTGGCATTGTATGCTTTTATATGTATCCCCATCTATTATGTAATGGTACGATGTAATGATATCCACCTTGCAAAAGCGTCTTCAATATGCGCTTCTATCCTTGGTGGGACCTTCGAGTTCCTTTAGGATAGGGTCGCATATTGGGCGTGACACCTAAGGCGATACAAAACTAGCTCCAGCTCATAAATATAATGTAGGCATATATTCCGTAAATAGTCATATGTGCTTATGGAAAGAACTTGTATGACATCTTTTGTCCTACCCTCCCGTGGCAGCAGGGTCCATAAGGAATCTAAGGGATATTAAGGCCCCCTTTTAATAGAGAACCGGAACAAAGCATTAACACATAGTGAATACATGAACTCCTCAAACTACGGTCATCACCGAAAAGTATCCTGAATACTGTCACTTCGGGGTTTGCGGATCATAACACATAGCAGGTGCATATAACTTGCAAGATCGGATCTAGAACATAGATATAGTGGTGAAAACATAAAAGGTTCAGATCTGAAATCATGGCACCCGGGCCCAAAGTGACAAGCATTAAGCATGAAAAAGTCATAGCAATAGCAATCTCACAACATAATGGATACTAGGGATCAAGCCCTAAGAAAACTAACTCGATCACATGATGAATATCATCCAACTCCCTCACCGACTAGGTGGGGGTGCGACTTGTGTGCCGCTCCGTCGGAGGGGCTGCCGCGGCTGGCTCCTTGCCACGGGCCCTCCCGAGCAGGGTGTCCTTCCATGACCTCCTTTGGCCACCGTTTTCGTTGCCGTCATGGATGCGCCTGTGGCCAACCGAGGGCATGCCACGGCAACTTGAGGACACCACCTATGCATGGGGGGCGCAGGAACGGCCCCTGGCTCTACGGCTACCTGCCGTCCTCCACCCCGGACACCTAGCCACCTGCATGGGGGTAGCGCAGGTATGGGCGGTCGTCATCGTCCGAGGAGGGAAGGCCGCTCCGTCCGGAGTGGGAGGAGCACGGGGACAGGGGCGCCTAGACTTCCATGCGGTCGATGTGCACCAGGACGTCCCAGCGAAGAAGGGAAGGCAGCGGCGCAACCGCCCGGCTCAGCGGCTCAGCGCTGTCATGTTGAAGTGGATGAATAAGTCTTCGGGGTCATGGCTGGTGACGTGGAGGAGGTGCGCCGAGATCTGGAACTCCCGCTCAACCACCCGACCGATGGAGAGGGGGCTGGCAGCGTGCAGCTTGCTCACCATGGTGACCACGACCGCGTGCTGCTGTAGCAGGAAGATCTGCTGCTCCATCTCCGGCGTTGAGGCGATCACCCCGTGGCTGGTGCGCGGCCGACGCCAATGGTCTATGCAGGGGCGGCAGCCGAGGCCATTGGCGGCGGGGGTGGCAGGCTTGCTAGGGCGGGGAAAACAAGACGGTCACGCACCGGGCGAGCCTGCCCTCCCCCTCCCCCAGCCTCTCCTTCGCCGACCCGCCCCCTCTCTGATTCCTCTGGCTCTTGGGGCACTCCCTGCCGTAATGGCCTGGAAGCTTCCAAATGATGCAGTGGAGCGGGTCGTGGCAGTCTACGGTGGGGGGGGCTAAGGCAACGGAAACAGAGGCCTTTGAACCAGCTTAAGAAGGCCTCACACCCCGGCTAGGAGGCGTGGCTGGGTCGCTACCCAGATCTGGTCCTACGGCGATGCCCAGGCTGACTGTTGGATTTTTGCTGGCCTTCTTACTCTTGCGGAACAGGTACCTAGTCCATCCTTCATCAATGGTGGCCGACTCCTTGAAAGTGCGTTATATCGACTAGAGGGGGGTGAATAGGCGATTTTTATGAATTCTTCACTCAGGAATTTGCCGGTGAGGAAATTCCTTAGCGAAGAACTACTTGCAGCAGAATAAGTACTCAGAAGTAGGCATAACAGAATACAGGGATGGTCATCATGATGAAATGAAGACAATTACAGAGTACAGAAAGCGTAAACACAGGATAACACAAGATGAAGACAAACAGACTAAAGAAATTGAACTGAGGAAATTGAGAAAGTCTTCAGTCAAAGTCTTCAGGAATACCAAAATCTTCAGTCGAAGATATTCATTTTTAGGGGTCGACTTTCTTTGTAAATATCAAACTCCTCATAGACTTATAGACCTGTGTACACTCAAAAACACATTAGTCCCTTAACCTATAAGTCTTCAATACAAAAAAATCACTAAGGGGCACTACATGCACTTACAATCTCCCCCTTTTTGGTGATTGATGACAATATAGGTTAAGTTTTCAACGGGGATAAACATATGAAGTGTAAGTACTGATATTGAGGAATTTGATTGCAAGATATAGAAGAACTCCCCCTGAAGATGTGCATAGTGAGGAATTTGCTTTTGAAGCAATGCACACTTGAAGAGTTGAATCATGGAGATCTCCCCCTATATCTTGTAATTCATACATGCATTTGACATATAATATGAAGAATTTGAAATGCGTGATGAAATATGGTGCCTGAAGAAATTCAGCATGCGTGCAATAATATTAACGAGGAACAAGCATGCAGAATAACGCATCAAAAGTATCAGAGCACAGTGCATCAAAAGTACCAGAGCACCATCGGTTTTAAGATTACAACTCGATCCAATAAAAGTTTCAGAAGAGCGAGAGTTGTAACTTAGCAAAAAAACGCCCATATAATAGACCCGCTTGAAGACTAACTCAGATTTCTCCCCCTTTGTCATCGAATGAACAAAAGGATCGAAACTAAGGACTAACGCCCCTGAAGAATATCAAGATGATGGAGGAGCGCCAGCGTTGTCGGGGTCGGTTGTCATAGTAGGGCCTGTCGCAGTGTCGTCCAAGTCTTCATTTTCATCAGTGTCGCGCCATGAAGAATAGGAGCTGGCCACCAAGGAAGGAACCTTGACCTTCTTGAATTTCTTCGGTGGAGGTGCAGACCAGTCAAATTTTTCCTTGAGACCCATTCTTGTCAGATCTTCTGCGTTGTAGACATGAGATAGAACAGCCCAGGTACGGTTGAAGGTTTCATGGAGGTAGTAGTGGTTTTTCTTCACTGCATTGTGTGTGGAGGTCATGTTGTTAAGAATTGAACCAAACTGACGCTTGACCCATTTATGATTGCGATCAACTTTCTGATGAAGACTAAGGAGTAACTCACGATCAGTCATCACCCTGGGTGCTGTGGCTTGAGGAATTTGCTTGGCAGAGGTGTTGGCGGCAGAATCATGTGTGGCAGAGTCATCATTGGTGGAGTAGGATGCAGCTTTGCGAAATTGACCATCCAATGGACGAATGCCTTCATTTATCACAGCGGTTGCCTTGCCTTTGTCATCAGCTGAGGAAAATGTCCGTTTGAGGACTTCAACTGGAGGCAAGTAGCTGCCGTGGTTCAGAGTATCAGCCTTGTAATTGAGTGAATACCTTGTCCTGATGAACCTCATAATCCATGGTGCATAAGGCTTCAGCTCAAATGGTGACATAGCAATATTTGCCAGAGTCCTCATGAAGAAATCATGGAAGTTGACGGGAACGCCATGAATGATATTGAAAAGCATATTCTTCATGATTCCAACGACTTCTTCATCATTTGAGTCGTGGCCTTTGATAGGACTCATTATCTTCGTCAGAATGCGATAGACAGTCTGTGGCACATACAGTAATTCCTTGACGAGGAATTTAGTTCGTGGGGCCTGCCCTGGCTTCAAAGGCTTCATCAGCACTTGCATTTAATGATTTGTAAGCTCAGGTTCGTTGTAGATGCAACGAGCACCATCAAGGGGAGGACTGAGTGGGAGGGCACGAATCAATTCAGTTGCTAGTGCCTTGTAGTGAGTATTTTCTGACATCCAGTCCAGCACCCATGAGTTCACATCTTCATAATCTCATGCGATGTGCAGCGTCGCATAGAATTGAAGAATGAGTTCTTCATTCCAATCACATATGTCAGTGCAAAAATTCAGCAATCCAGCATCGTGAAGAACACTGAGGACTGGCTCGAAGCCTGGCAGAGATTCCATGTCCACGTGAGGAATGTGTGCATGATCGAAGACTTTGTCTTTGTCGAATAGCATAGAGGAATAGAAATTGGCTTGACTAGCAGTCCAGAAATGCCTCTTCCTTATGCGAGCAGAATCATAGGGATTGTAGTTAGTGAAGAACACATGCTCGTTAAAGAAATCTGCAGCCTTGAACTTTTGCTTCTTTGAGAATGGATCCTTTGGCTTGGGCAGAGGAGTGTCAGTGAGTTGCATCACAACCTCAGGAATCGTAATCTCTGGTTCTTCAGGCTGAGGAATTTCTGGTTCCTCTTCAATGGCAGTCTGCGTGTTCAAAGGATCAACAGCAGCAGTTTCTTCAGCACTAGTGGCTGGAATTTCTTCATGCACAGCCGAGGAAGGATGAGTTTCTTCAGAGCCCATTTGAACGGTTGGTGCAGAGGACTGAGGTATTTGTTGTATTGGGGTGAAGTGTGGAGAATTGGGATGCTGACTTTCCCAAAAGTCATCATTCATCATAGGCGTAGTGCATCCAATATCCACGTCTTCATCTTCAATTTCTTCAATGCCAGCCTCTTCAGCTGTGAACTGAGGTATAGGCGAGGAAGCAACAAAGCGCCAAGGGATCGCATCCACTTCAATTTCTTCATCAATCTACTCGATGAAGCAACAGAATGATTTTCTTCATCAGATATGCTAGGGATCACATATTCTTCACCAAAAGGAACAAGGTCCTTTGATGGCAGGGTGGAAATCGGAACAACATCAATTGGATTTTCAAGTGAGCTAGTCATAGGCTTCATTTTCTTTGGAGCTGAAGAATCTGAAGCAGATGATGCTTTCCTTTTCTTCACCGCAGCTCTCTCTGCAGCCTTGGTCTTCCTCACATCGACATGTATGGAAGGGTAGGAGTTGGTGTAGGCGCAGGAGGAGCCGAGGAATCTGTTTGAATTTCCTCAGCGCAATCGATGCATCTGATTCTCGACTTCTTCATTTTCTTCAGCGCACCACTAGTGGATGCCACAGTAATGTCTTCGGGCCGGAACGGAGTCATCAGCCCTAGAACTAACATTTTCATCAAGAACTTTGAAAGTCATCAGGTGCTTGGCATGTTCTTCGATTTGCTAAGTAGAGGCTTCACTTGAGGAATTTCTTGTTGCGATGGGGCTGCAACATTGGTGAACTTCTTAGTCAGTTTAACGAACCTGACTTTGGTTCCTTGCCAATCAGCATAATAAGCATTGAAATCATCGCTGAGGGCTTTGATTTCAGACTAGATCTTGAGGAGTTCATCAGTTGTCATTTTGATAACGTTTTTCCTCAGGAACTTCTCTTTCCTGAACTGAGCCTTCTTGATTTGTCTAGCCTTCTCAAATTTCCATTTCTCTTCAGTGATGAAATGGGTCAGCATGTGACTTTGGCCAGGAGTCATATGAAAATCAGGCATAGGAGTGTTTGGGTCCTTGTGCCAGAGATCAATGTAGTCGAGGATTGCCTTTGGATCCAAAAGCAGTGGCACATTTGTGCCTTTGGCTCTAGTGGCCCTTTCTTGCCTGTATGTGATGATTTCTGCAAGTTCATCATCATCAGCTTCATCGTCAGATGGCACTTGGAAGGCAACCTATTTCTTCTTCAGATTTGGCCGAGGACCTCGACCAGCTGTTGCCTTTGTCTTCAGCAGAGTGGGCCTGATGAAGAGTTTGGTGCAGCTGAGGAACTCGCTGAGACACCTGAGGCAATAGAGATGCCTGCAGTCCTTTGCACGTGCCCAGATGTACAGGTGTTGAGGACTTTGCCAGAGCAACTGAGGACTTTGGAGGAGCAGGAGCAGCATGAGGAACTGGCCGTGAGGGCTTTGAAGAATCTGGCCGTGAGGGCTTTGAAGATTCTGGCCGTGAGGGCATTGCTGAGGAACTTGGCCGTGAGGGCACAGTTGGTGAAGCACTTGGCTTGTGAGCGGGCTTCTTGGCCATTGATTTTCTAGGCCTGACAGAGGCCTCAGTGGCAGCAGCAATAGCAGAGTCTTCATTGAATTTCCTCACTGCTTCTTTGGCTTGTCTTGCCAACTTGGCTTGGCGTTTGGCCCATTCTTCAGGGAAATCCTCACCACGCTTGATGCTAGTGGGGTCAGCTTCTTGGCCAGGTGCCAATGGAGCTCTTGGGCATGGAGGATTTAGAGCGAATTTCTTCATATACTTTGGAGTGCCATATCTGTACTCCCTCCATTCTCTTGCCCATCTCCTTTCAATCCTCTGTATGCGCACCTTGCGCTGATTTTTGTTCTCCTTTCCGAACTTAGCCTCATCAGGTGTGCAATAGTCAGCATAGATGTCCTCAGGTATTTCAAACACAGTCATGACCTCAGGCCTCTTTCCTCCTTTCTGTGGTTTCTTACCGTCTGCCATATTCTTCAGTTGAGGGATTTGAACAATCGAATTCTCTGAAGAAGTATGCAACTTTTCTTCGAGGAACGCTGCAAATGAGTTAAGTTGATGAGAACCTAGTGATTCAGCAGCGGACATGAGTACCTGTGAACAGAGTATAGTTGCGAGGAATTTGAAGAGGTCATATGCATTCTCAGAAGGTTTTCAAAAAGAACAAGTTTGAGGAATTTGACCAGATGAGTCTTGAAGAATTTCACTAAGCGTTCTTTGTCTTAGGTTCCAGAGTTGTATAGATTGAGGATCCACACAATTGAGGAATCTTGAAGATAAATGATGCTTAGAGAAACGAATCAAGAACAGATGACTAGTGAGGTGTTTTGTGTGTGAGGATTTGAAGAATAAAACACCTTTGAAGATTTTGTAGAGAAAATTTGAATCAAAGAGGGCAGTAAAAGTAACTTTTAATTACCCTAGATGAAGAACACGACGAACTATGAAGTGTAGATTTGAAGCTCGTCAGTTCAGATCTTCCACGCCCTAACTTGGCGGAGGAAGACAGCTACGGCGGCGGCGGAGTGAAGATTTCATGTCGGGCGCTGAAGTACTGACAGGCGACGAGGTCGAGGCAGTGAAGCTCTTCCTCATCGGCGACGATGGAGTAGCGGCGGCGCTAGGGTTTGAGAAGCTCGAGCGAGAGAGAGAGAGCGGTCGAGCGGAGTAAAGGAAGTGAGGAAGGGGAGAGGGGGTATTTATAGTCGCAGTGAAAAACTGTTCGCCCGAAGATTTAGGACGAACGTGCCCCTGACCCTTCTCATTCGCTTGACATGTGTCACCCACGAACAGAAAAGTGGAGATCGTGGGTGAATAGATAATTCTATCGTGGGATACGGGACGGTTTGAGCGGCAAAACCGAAAATTTGGATAAGATTTGTTTTAAAGTTCCGTTCGCAATTTCTTCAGCTGACAAGGACACAGTGAAGATTTTGAACGAGTTTCAAATAGAACGCACATGAAGAATTTGTGAATAGATTGGGTTGAGTATAGCATAGAGGGGAAAGGGTCCGATCACATTCACTTAGCAGAAAATGCAACTTGAAGAAATAGCCATAAGTGAATGCTGTAGAGGACATAAACCCATATATATATATAGCCAATGAAGAAAAACGGCGGAAACTATGAAGATTTTGCAAAGTTGAAGAATTTGAGAAAAACTGAAGAATTTCAAAACTGAGGAAAAACTCAAATTGAAGATTTTCAACTTTGGTGGTGGTGTGACCCACCGTATAAGAATGATGATTTCAGACACCGCGTACAATTGTCGTAGGGTTCTGAGAATCAAATTCTTCATTAATTTCTTCACACTTAGAGTGTTATTCTTCATTGATTGAAGAAAAACGTTTCTTCATGTGTTGCACATCTAAGTCATCAATTTTGCATAAGTGTTAGGATGAGTGTCATTTTTCAAAGAACATTCGAAGACTCTAAGATATTTAGCTCACACTGCAACTTGCTAAATCTCTTCTCATCCAAGGGCTTTGTGAAGATATCGGCTAGCTGTTCTTCAGTCTTCACATGCTCAATAGAAATGTCGCCCTTCAAGCCAAGGTTGGAAAAAGCGGTAGGCGTAAGCGAGGCGGTTGGCCTTCGCCTAGTGCCTAGGCGGTGCCTAAGCGCCCTAGGCGCGGCCTAGGCGGTAATATATTTTTTACTCGTAGTGTATTCATGATTATTATATGGGTGTTGATATTAGTTTAGGGCATATAAGTAAGTCAATTACCATCTACTACCATTGAAATATAACCCGTTTGGCATACTAGTGCAGTATGTGGCATGATTTCTTGCTTGTGTAGGCATTTCCTTGCTTGCCCTGCCTAGACCTCCATTTATGCCCTAGGCGAGGCGTTTGGCCATTGCCTAGCGCCTAGGCGTGCCTAAGCGCCTCCTAGGCACTGCCTTTTCCAACAGAGCCTTCAACACATGATCACGAAGAAAATGATGGCGAATCCGAATGTGCTTTGTCTTCGAGTGCTGACATGGGTTGTGAGCAATCTGGATGGCACTCTCATTGTCACAGTAGAGAGGCACATTCTTCACGTTGATGCCGTAGTCCTTGAGAGTTTGCTTCATCCACAGCAATTGAGCATAGCAAGAACCAGCAGCAATGTACTCAGCTTCAGCAGTAGACGGTGATACGTAGTTCTGTTTCTTCAAGGACCAACAAACCAAAGATCGTCCGAGGAAATGACAAGTACCAGATGTTGACTTGTGGTCCACACGATCACCAGCATATTCAGAGTCAGAATATCCAATGAGATCAAAAGTGTAGCCCTTGGGGTACCATAATCCTAGTGTTGGTGTGTGAGCTAGATATCGAAGAATGTGCTTCACAGCCTTATGGTGTGATTCCTTCGGTGCAGCTTGAAATCGGGCACACATGCAAACACTAAGCATTATATCTGGCCTAGATGCACATAAGTACAATAAAGAACCAATCATGGAGCGGTATACCTTGTGATCGAAGTCGATACCATTTTCATCAGTGCATAGATGGCCATTTGTGGGTATAGGAATTTACTCCTTTGCAATCTTGCATGCCGAATTTCCTCAGAACATCCTTGAGGTATTTCTCCTGAGATATGAATATGCCATTGTGGTGTTGACGAATTTGAAGACCTAAGAAGAATTTCAACTCTCCCATCATAGACATTTGATATTCTTCACTCATCATATAGGCAAATTCATCACTATAACGTTGGTCAATACAGCCAAAGATAATATCATCAACGTATATTTGGCACACAAACAGTTCACCATCATAAGATTTAGTAAAGAGAGTAGGGTCGAGCGAACGGGTGTGAAGCCATTCTTCGCAAAGAATTCCTTCAAAGTATCATACCACACCCGACGGGCCTGCTTGAGGCCATAGAGGGCCTTGTTGAGTCTGAAGACTTTGTCAGGATTCTTTGGATCTTCAAATCTGGGGGTTGAGCAACATATACTTCTTCCTCAAGCTCCATTGAGGAATGCACTTTTCACATCCATTTGATATAAAGTGATATTATGATGGTTAGCATAAGCAAGTAATATGCGAATAGCCTCAAGTCTAGCAACAGGTGCAAAAGTTTCATCGAAATCAATTCCTTCAACCTGTGTGTAGCCTTGAGCTACAAGTCGTGCCTTATTCCTCACCACAAGGCCATTTTCATCTTGCTTGTTGCGGTAGATCCACTTTGTGCCAATGATATTATGCTTGCGAGGATCTGGACATTTGACCAGTTCCTGACATTGTTGAGCTCGAATCGATGTAATTCTTCTTGCATGGCCTGAATCCACTCGGGCTCCGAAATGCTTCATCTACCTTAGTGGGCTATGTGATAGAGACAAAAGCATAGTGCCCACAAAAGTTAGATAAATGTGAAGCTTTTGAGCGGGTGAGAGGACCTGGTGCTTCAATGTCATCGATGATCTTTTCAATTTGCACTTCTTTTGCAACGCGAGGATGAGCTGGTTGTCGTCGAGGAATTTGATCCGCATTTTCTTCAGCATCATTTTCTTTAGCATGATCTTCAGGTGCATTAACTCGACGATCTTCGCGTTATGGAATGAATTCTTCAGTAGATTCTTCGGTAGGAATGACATCCTCAGTAGCCTTGAACTTGATAGAATCCTCAGGTGCTGGTTCATCTATCACAGAAGGTAGGTGCTCTATTTGCAGCCATTAGTTTCATCGAATCAAGACATCTACAGCTTTCAACAACCTTGTGAAGAGCGTTGTTGAAGACTCAGAGGTGTGCGAGTCCTTTCCGTAACCAAGCATAAAACCTTCATGTGCTTTCGGTGCGAATTTAGCATTGTGATGAGGATCCCTAATCCAACATTTAGCACCGAAGACTTTGAAATAACTCACATTGGGTTTCTTGTCAGTGAGGAGTTCATAGGCAGTCTTCTTGAATAATTTGTGAATATATACTCTTGTTGATGATGTGGCACGCGGTATCAATTGCATCAATCCAAAAACGATGATGCGTTTTGTATTCATCAAGCATAGTGCGAGCCATCTCAACAAGAGTTCTGTTCTTGCGCTCCACGACGCCATTTTGCTGAGGAGTATAAGGAGCAGATAACTCATGAGTAATACAAAGTTCATCAAGATAGTCATTAAGACCGGAATTCTTGAACTCAGTTTCATTGTCACTTCTGATGTGCTTGATCTTCACACCAAAGTTGGTTGAAGCCCTCGAGGAAAATTGTTTGAAGACTTCCTGCACTTCATGCTTGTAAGTGACAATGTGTACCCATGTGTAACGAGATTAATCATCAACAATAACAAAGCCATATAGAGATGTATCATTAGTGACTGCTGAGTAATGATTAGGACCAAAGAGGTCCATGTGAAGCAATTTGAATGGACGAGTAGTGGTCATGATAGTCTTCGTTGGATGCTTGGCCTTGGTCATTTTTCCAGCTTCACAGGCACCACACAAGTGATCCTTGAGGAATTTGACATTCTCAATGCCAGTGACATGCTTCTTCTTGGCAAGCGTGTGCAAATTCCTCATGCCTGCGTGACCAAGTCGTCGATGCCATAGCTAGACTTCTGAAGCTTTTGCCAGTAAGCACACGGCTGGTTGTGGTCCTGTAGAGAAATCAACAATATACAGATCTCCTCTTCTAAAGCCTTCGAAGACTTTGGAATTGTCAGCTTCCATGATCACAACACAACGATATCTTCCAAAGACAACAACCATATCGAGATCACAAAGCATTGAGACAGACATGAGGTTGTATCCTAAGGACTCTACAAGCATGACTTTGTCCATGTGTCGATCCTTTGAGATCGCAACCTTACCTAGACCCAATACCTGACTTTTTCCTTTGTCAGCGAAGATGGCATGCTTCAGATGTGACGTTGTTAAGGGAGCATCCGTCAATAGGTTCTTGTCACCAGTCATGTGATTTGTACATCCACTATCGAGGACCCACTCGTTTGCTTTGGGCTGATCATCCTGCAGATGAATTAGTGCATCTTACGAACTCATATACTTCATCAGTGAAGAATATGACGTCAATTTCATCAGTTCAATTTCATCAAGCAATAGCACATATAAGCAGTGTGAGGACGTGTGAAATGAAAGTTCATTTCATCATGATTCGCCTGCGTCCTTTCAGGCGGTTTGTCAGGCCCCCAGCAAATTCTTCAGGCGTTAAAGCATGTTTGGAGACCTGACCCTGCATAAGAAGTTAGTTCTTTTTCTTCACCACCCACATCTAAAGGGGTGGCAAAGAATTCATCACTCTGCGAGCACCATATAAGAAAGGTGGCATAGAAGCTAGTCCACTTCGCTTCACATAAGAGGGGTTAGGGTAAGCATATGAATAAGCAGAGAAATTCTTCGAGGACTTATGAACATAATGATTAGAAGAATAATGCTCATATTCATAGCCCTTAGCTCTACCCTGCGAAACAGAAGGATTAGCACGATGATGTTCATATGAGGATTTTGATCCTTTTGAGGAATTTGATCCATGTGAGGAATTTGGTCCGTATGAGGACTTGGATCCATATGAAGAATTTGGTCCATATGAAGAGTTTGATCTGGGGTTCCTATTCTTCACTGGTGGTGTCATGAGGACATTCACCTGAAGACTTTCAACATAAATTTGGGGAACCCAGATTTTCTTCATAGGGGAACCGTTCCTGCAGTTAGTGCCAACATATCTAGCAAATACTTCACCATTCTGATTTTTGAACAGTTTATAGTTGGAGTCAAATGACTCATCATAAGAATGAGGAGATTCACATGTAAAGCCAGATAAGTTAGATGGATCGACTGGAGGTCCCTTTGCAGGAACCCATGAGGTTTTGGGGTACTGCTCAGGCTTCCAATATGTTCCATCAGCATTGAGTTTCCTCTCAAAGGCAATACCCTCTTTCCTAGGGTTTCTGTTGAGGATATGCTTTTGAAGCACATCACAAAGAGTCTGATGCCCTTTGAGGCTTTTGTACATGCCTGTCATATACAATTCCTTCAGCCCTGCATCGTTAGTGATACTAGCAATGTCCTCAGATGAGGAATTAGTGATAGCAGAGGCAGGTGAAGAATTTGTAACATTTGAAGCATTTGAACATTCAGGTGGGAGAATTAGCAGATTCACGTTCAATGCACTTTAAGCATGGAGGATCAAATTCTTCCTGAGTAGCGCTGATTTGTTGAGCAAGTAATGAATTGCGCTCCTTCAAGATCTTCATAACTCACTCTTAGCTTCAAGATCTTGCTTTTTTGAAGAAATTCATAAGAAAGCTTCTCGTGATCGATAAGAGAGTTTATGATGACTTTGAAGGTTGTCAAACTTAGACCAAGTCTCTGAAGATTTTCGCTTAAGTCTTTAGTGCGGTCCATTTCATGACCCAACATATCATCACTTTTGTCTAGCATGTTTTGAAGTTTTTCAATAGCCTTTTGTTGTTTCACAGCAATCTTAGCAAGTTTAGAGTAGCTAGGCTTAAGATTTTCATCGATTCATCCTCACTTGATTCGGAGGAGGGTATTTAGTTACCTTAGCAGCCTTTGCCATGAAGCAATAGGTGGGAGCGTAGTCGTCATTGCCTTCATCAGCGTTGTTGGTGTTGCCATTTTCTTCAGAGTTGAAGATAGACTTGCTGACAAATGCGGTAGCAAGAGCTAGACTTGCCACACCTGACTCAGACTCCTCGGATGCCTCCTCTTCCTCATGATCCTCAGATTCAGCCTCAGAATCCATTTCCTTGCCAATGAATGCCCGAGCCTTCTTGGAGCTGCTCTTCTTGTGAGATGAAGACTTTGATGATTTTGATGATGAAGACTTTGAAGATTTCTTCTTCTTCTTGGCATCATCAGAACTATAATCCTTGTATTTCTTCTTCTTTAATTCCTTGTCCCACTGAGGACAATCTTGAATGTAGTGACCAGGCTTCTTGCATTTGTGGCATAGCCTTCTCTTATAGTCACTTGATGAGGAATCACTGCTCCTTGAAGATTTTCCAAAGCGACCACGTCTTGAGAATTTCTGGAACTTCTTCACGAGTAGTGCTAGCTCTGGCTCGCTTCTTCTTGAGGTCACGAAGGCTACTACCGAATCTTCACATTCGATTCGACAACGCCTTGGCCTTCGTGGCACGTGTTTTGCCATAGCTTGAACCATAGAGATCTCTCTTTTCAAGAAGTCGAACTCATGAGTATTTAGCCTCTCGAGGATATCGGCGGGATCTAGTAACTTGTAATCAACACGCTCTTGAATCATCGCTAGAGTGTCAAATGAAGAATCGAGTGATCTCAAAGAATTTCTTCACCACCTCATGGTCGGTGATGTCGATGGGCACCGAGCGCTTGAAGCTCATTTGAGATATCGGTGAGGCGATCAAGATTTGGTCAACATTTTCATTGTCGAGTCTTTTGAAGCGGTTGAAGAGATTGCGAAGAACGCCAACACGAGAGTCACGTTGAGTTGAGACTCCTTCATTTACTTTGGAGAGCCTATCCCAGATAAGCTTAGCAGTTTCCAAAGCACTCACTCTACCATACTGCCATTTACTCAGATGACCACATATGATATTCTTCGCTTGAGAATCGAGTTGCTTGAATCTCTTCACATCGCCAAAGATTCGTGGAAGGTGTGACCGAGGAACACCATTTTCCACAACGTACCAGAGATCGTTGTCAATTGCTTCAAGATGCATTCGCATCTTATTCTTCCAGTAGTGGTAGTCCGTGCCATCGAAGGGAGGATACCCAGCAGAGACCTTGATCATACCTGCGGTCGACATAACTAGAACTCTAGATGGTTAAACCAAAATCACACAGAACAAGGGAGAACCTGGCTCTGATACCAATTGAAAGTGCGTTATATCGACTAGAGAGGGGTGAATAGGCGATTTTTATGAATTCTTCACTGAGGAATTTGCCGGTGAGGAAATTCCTTAGCGAAGAACTACTTGCAGCGGAATAAGTACTCAGAAGTAGGCATAAAAGAATACAGGGATGGTCATCATGATGAAATGAAGACAATTACAGAGTACAAAAAGCGTAAACACAGGATAACACAAGATGAAGACAAATAGACTGAAGAAATTGAACTGAGAAAATTGAGAAAGTCTTCAGTCAAAGTCTTCAGAAATACCAAAATCTTCAGTCGAAGATATTCATTTTTAGGGGTCGACTTTCTTTGTAAATATCAAACTCCTCATAGACTTATAGACCTGTGTACACTCAAAACACATTAGTCCCTTAACCTATAAGTCTTCAATACACCAAAATCACTAAGAAGCACTAGATGCACTTACACTCCGAAAATGGCGACGGTGAGGGCACTACTATAATGGATCGAATACGAGGTTGCCCAGACCGGGGGAGGGGGGGCACGCCCGAATCCAATTGTCCGACCGCGGCATCGCCCTCGAGGTCACCACCTCGCTGCAGGATTTGTGGAGGCGTCCCCCACTCCAGCAAGGTCGGGGATAGAGGGGAGGCGGCCGCCTCGAACGAACCGAGGGATCCATCCTGCCCCCCGGGGCGGCGGCATTGAAGGTTGGCCGATGGCAAAGCAGGATCCCGAGAAGACGTTGCGGCCGGCATGGGCAGCCGCGACAGCCCAAACAGGGCGGCGGCACGGGGGTGGGTGTCCGCCACGGCCGGAGTGACCAGCAGCGCGATGCAGGTAGAGCCTTGCCTAGGAGCGCGATGCAGCAAACCTCGGTCTCTCTACCATGCTGCCGCCGAGATAATATCGCTCATCCTTACCAAAATCACGAGTATTGACACATCCTCTTGGCACCTGATGCTCCCTATTAGAAAATGGTGGATTGCCTTATGCAACACAGCCACCCAAAATAGAAAAGCAGTGGCCTCCCTCTTGATGCTCACTTCTTAGACAATTTGAAGCGAAAGAAATGCAAGTCTTCCAACACAAAAGCGCGCCTCCGACGGTTCTTCTAACCAACATTAAGAATGAGGCTTCTCTTTTTTTAGGGAAGAATGAGGCTTTTCTTTTTTTTCGGAAAAACTTTCAATCTATTCATCTTCAACCATGGTAGTACAACGGACATTAAAAAAAATAAAAATTACATCCAGAACCGTAGACCACCTAGCGACGACTACAAGCATCAAGCGAGCCAAGACGCCATTGTCATCGCCCCTCCTCAACAGAGCCGCAAACATTGTTGTAGTAGACGATCGGAAGTCATCGTGCTAAGACCCCATGGAACCAACGCACCAAAACAGCAACCGCCGCAGATGAAGAGTGTAGATCAAAAGGATCCAACCTGAAGACACACGAACGAAAACGAACGACGAACAAATCCGAGCAAATCCACCAAAGACGGATCCACCGAAGACACACCTCCACACGCCCACCGATGATACTACACACATCACCGGAACGAGGACTAGACGGGGAAACATTTATTCCATCTTCAGGGAGCCACCACCGTCTCGCCTTCCTAAGCAGGACACAAACGCTAACAAAGCTCGAAAAAAGATATGAAAGCGGAGCCCTCCCACCGGCAAGGGCTGAGATCCACTCCGCCTCCATGGCCCTAAGGCCGCCGGAGACGGGACGGCGCCGGCGGGAGGCAAAGAACCCTAGTTTTTGGAAGGCAGCGGCTGGGTACGTTCCGCGGGTGCAAAAAATATTGGGTACAATCATGTCGTGGGAGTAATCATTTTTGTTATTTCAGTTGTTGTAGCTCGATCTTGAATTTTATTCCCTTCTTAATTAATAGATGAAGCTATCTTTTGCCCCTGTTTCAAAAAAAATACATAAAATTTCGCTCCTTTTTCATCCCTCGTGCAGAGTGGAAATGAGTATCCAAGAAAACATGTTCATTAATATTTATAAGAAAGCACGTGTTCCATTATCCCAAATAAAAACAATGGCAGCAGGTGAGGTGCCCCACGGCATTTTATTTAACGATGGTGTGGGACTTCAAGTTCAATACCCGAAATAAGCACGATTGTTAATTATGATTAATTCTGCCAACACGATTCGAACTCAGGTCTGACGCGCCCTTGTCACTGGGCTAAGGGCCCATCCACAAATAAATGGGCTTTTTACCAGTAGTAAAACCGATCATGCGGCAGCCGGTTGCAACGTTTTTATTGTTCTCCTCTGCCATGTTGCAGTCTCCGGCTCAAAGCTGAGCTCCCAGGTTGGCCAGTAGTGAAGGTCTTGTTTCAGAGTAAGCATGGAAGATTTTTTATTCAACTGAACGGTCCTCACCCTAACAAATATACCATCTTCCAATCCCTGATAAAAAATGTCAATCCAGACAAATGGCATGTGAACTTCATTATATGGTAAAAAAAACGAAGATACTGGACCGTGCCAAAAGAAGAATACTGTTCAATATGGGCAATGCATACCTTCACCACCTCTATAAAGGATTCCAGATCTGGAGTTGGTTGCCCGTTAACCTCAACTATCCACTGGAGAGGATAGAGACCATATCTATGTATGGGACTTCCAGCATAACCCCTGCATAAAGACCTTGCAGCTCATTCCCCATTCAAAACTGGTATTTAAAATGTGTTTTACGGCTGCGAATCCAATATATACATAAACCTGCCTTTTTTATTAAATTGTTTAAGATTGTAGAAAGCAGAAAATTATATCCACTGGCCACAATTCCTTCTCTCCTTTTCCAGGATATTTATTACTACTTTATTTACATATTTTTCTAACAAAATTATAGGTCTTACATGGTGTGCATTCTTGCATTCATTGCTGCTTCATGGCAGCCAGTGCACACAACTTGAAAACAGAAATAGCATATCAGAATAACTAAAAGCAGCATTATCTCTAGCGAATTCTCACTGGTCATTGAAATCTAACAAATCTAAACCTCTATTAACCTGTGTTTAGTGTTCCATTAGAAGATGCTTTTTGACCAACACGAGGATAGGGGATGCCAGTCCGATAGGGATAAGGATAGTATTGGGGCTTGGGGGACTTAATCAAAGCTTCTTTGGTGTAGGCCCGCAAAACGTGATGATGAAGCCTTGCGAGGTGCTCGTCGTGAGAAGCAAGTTGCCCAAACCGGCACGTCACAAGAGACACAAAGAGGGGGACATGAGGATGTTTCTTAACTAGATTCGCCACGGTGAGGTTCCCAAGGCCTAGTCCCTCTTCCCCGCCACCATGGGAGCCTCGCTCAAATGCATGGGATGACAAGAGAGATGCTCCATAATAGATGTCTCCGAGATAATAAGGCTGGTGATACCCCTCTCCTCCCTTTCCTAGCCTTGGCGCCTCAAATATCCTTTGCAAGGGCTTCCCCACTACCCTAGATCTCAAGTGTTCATCACGGGGGACAAAGCTTCGAGGGAGCTTGAATTATCCCCTTGGTATACAAGTGGGATGTGCTAGCTTCGAGGGCTGACCTTGGTTCTTGTCTAGATCATAGATCTAAAAGCAAGAGATGGATGCGAGATGAACAAGATCTACAAGAGAGAAGGACCTTGCTATGACCCGAGGGGGTGGGGAGCACCATTTGACTCTCCTTGGTGGAGAGGGAGAGCTTGAAGGGGGGGAGGAGGAGATAGTTTATACAATCCTCAAGAATGAGGGATTGAGAAGAGCAGCAGTTTGAGAGGAGGGGGTGCCCCTCATTTTATAGTGGCTAGGAGGTGGCTACTGACCTTCCTCGTGTCCAATGATCTATATGAATAGTGTGGACTAGGTGCACCACTTGGAGTTGTCTTGGTCCATGGTCTATGGTGGAACATGGTTTGTATTTAGTAAGATCAAGACTGTTTATAGATGAGGTGTGAGTGGTGCTAGGTGCGAGGAGAGAGAGGTTAGTCTAGAAGGACAGATAGGACCTACGAAGGGCGGCTTACGTTACTTGGGATCAATTTTTCAAAGGCATGGTGGTATAGATGAGGATGTTAGCCACGCGATAACAAGAGGGTGGCTGAAGTACCGGCAAGCATCTGGCATCCTAGGGGCCAAGAAAGTCCCACAAAACCTAAAATGCAAGTTCTGTAGGACGACAATCAGACATGCAATGCTCTATGGAGCAAAATGTTGGCCCACTAAAAACCAACACACATCCAACAAATGAGGGTCACAAAGATGCCCATGCTAAGGTGGATGTGTGGCCATACAAGAAAGGACCAAATCAAGAACGAGATAAAACATGATAGGGTAGGGTGACACAAGTTGAAGAGAAGCTTCTCCAACCCTGACCAAGGTGGTTTGGGCATATCCAATGGAGGCCTCCAGAAGTACCAGTTAATAGTGGGATTTTAAAGGGTACGAAAATAATAAGGGGGGTAGGGGACGACCAAAGTTGACATGGGAGTAGGCGGTAAAAAGGGCTTTGAAGGATTTGAGTGTACTTAGAGATATGGCTCTAGATAGGACAGCATGGAAGTCAGCAATCCATGTGCCGGGACCTTAGTTTTACTCTTTGTAGTTTGCTTACTTTTCTTTTCTCTCTTCCCTTTTTGGTTTCCATATGTAGCCCACCCCAGCTTGCTTAGGATAAAAGCCTTGGTTGTTGTTGTACCCTTGACTTTTTGACCAAGGCTTCTTTTTTTCATGAATACGCAAAGCTTACGTATCATTCCATTGATAGAAGTTTGAGCAAGTACAAGATATGGTACAAGACATGACACGAACGCAACCGGCGTGAACATGGTGTCCGGAGCAGGGAGACATGGGATGCTCGGCCCAAACAGAAAAAACAAACACAGCCAAACTCGCCATCCTGAGAAGTGGCCTAGACTAACAACAAGACGACCAACTCCAGATCCAGAACCGAGGACGCCACGAGCATACAAGACAACGCCTTCACGAAGCAGAACGACGTTGAGACGGCGCCACCGTCCGATCCGGAGAACTGGACCTAGGGTTTCCCCTTATGCTCGAAGAGGGGCACAGATAGCGATCGTGGCAGCGCCTCCAAGAAGGGGACGGCACCCGCGGGAGTCACCGCTGCCAGCAAAGGATGCAGGGAATTTGCCCTGCCCAAAGTCTGAGCAATCCCAAGCCATCGGAGCACGAATCAGAGAATAGGAAATCGAGCATAGGCCGAGACCACAACCACAAAGGGGAGTCACGTCCTCTGCTGAAGGAGGCATAGGGCACCATCCAACGCACGAGCAACGGATCGGCAAAGGGACAGGCAGGGCATGGGGATGGGCGGCTAGGCGGAAAGCGTGGCAGCGAGGAGGAATATGACGCTGGCTGGAGCCCCGGGAGAGCCAGAGTCTGGAGGGAGCATAGAACCAAGACGTCGGGACCGAAGCAGCAAGGACGCCGGCGAGCCCAAGGAGCTGAAGGGGACGCAGCTCCCGGAGTGTGTAGGAATCGAAGCCACGCCAGGATGGACGACCAACAAAGGGCGCTGGCAGGATTAGGGCATGGAGGCGCCGAGGCGTTGGCGAGCCGAAGGAACCGGAAGGAGCGCAGCTCCCGCACGCGTCGGACTTGGAGCCGCCCCGGCCGGCCATGGACGCAGGAGGGGGCGTAGGTCCATGGCTGCCGGACATGATTTGCCCCTGCCAGGCGCGGTGACAGTGATGGAGGAGAACACGCGCGCAGCGAAAGTCGCGGCCGACGCACTGCAAGAGGCAGTCGCCGCTAGGCACCACCTAACCAAGGCCCCGGCCGCCGCCTAAGGGGACCCGAGCTCGACTTGGGGGTGGGGGAAGAGAGGGAAGGAGCTGCATCACGGCGGCGGACGAGCCTGGGCCAGACGGGGAACGCAGCCCCAGATCCCGACGGGGTGGATAGGGGTGGATAGGGGCGGAGGGGGGCGCCGCGGAGTCGCAGCCACGGGAGAGGTGCTGCGGGAAACGGGGTGGAGCGTCCTCCGCCGAAGATGAGGTGGAGCGCTGCCGCCGAGGAAGGGTACGAGCGCCCGCCATCGAAAAACGCCGACCCCGGAGAAGAGGCCGCCCTCCACCAGACGGAACAGGGAGGCCCAAAGGCCCAGCCGCCACCTTCCTTAGGCGCGCATGGACTTCGCCGACGTTCCCTCCGGCGACGGTGGTACGAGGGAAGGACGAAGCTTGAGGTGGCGGCAGCGCGGCTAGGGTTCCCCTGTGTGCCTGGGAGGGGTGACGCGGGGGTCGGGTCTCGCAGTTGCTGTCATGGCCGTCGTTAACTGTCATGACTTTTTGACTAAGGCTTCCTCTTGACTTATCTTGACTTCCCTAGTTCCCTTGATCATCGCTTAGTGCCTACCGGGGGTTGACCATGCTAACTGCAGTTGACTTGTGTTGATTGTCTTACTGTGTACATGTGGGCCCCCCTATAGTTGGGGGTTTGGCTATTCTATCAACAATTTTAATATTTGAGCATACAAATTTGTGAAGGAATACAACACGCACCTAGAAATATAAACTCCATGACCTTCCTTTGGCAAGAAACCAAGTGCACGTACAGCCGAATGAGGATTCTGAACTATGCATCCACACCAGTTCACCAGACGTGTTGTACCATTGCCATCTCTTACATCTGTTCCAACGATAAGGTCTATTTCTTTCCCCTGCTCGAATGTTGAAACAATTATACTACTGATGAATATACCTGATACAATCGTACTTCGTCAAAGAAAAAGTCTTTCTTCCTTATAGACCGTCCTCACCTGGCGAAATATTGTTATGTTAAGCATTCCATCTGAACCGATTGAATGGTCCAGCTTTTGGCAAGCATTCTCAATGTCAAGGAAGCATGTAATCGGCTCCTTATTGATAGCAAGGATCATATCTCCTACTTCCAGAAGATTTTCCGCTTTTGATCCAGCAAAGCAACATTGAACTTGCAATACTTGTCTTCGCAGAGGGTCCTTCTTAGCAAGAGCCTACAACATTAATCATATACAGTATAAATTTCATGTATGCAACACTGGAGGAAATTAACTACTCAAAAAGGGACCAAATGGCAAGCACGCGAGGTGTTCTCTTCACGAACACCCCTGCAGTATTACCACCCCGCAAAATAAAGTAACAATACTATTCCCTATCATGTTTGTCAGATTAGATAACACTTTCAGACAAGATTAAAGGATAAACAGATCTAATTACCTGCAGCCAACTATCACTCAATCGATAATTTCTTGCCTTTGTAAGCAAAGTTGGATAAATCTCCACCTCCAGAAATCTGACAAATGGCATTGATCTCCTAATTCCATTGATAAGACGAAATGGTCCAGGAGTACCAGAGATTATCTTCTCAAGGACTTGACATATCAGATATATTGGTATACCTACAACAAACTGATGGTCCCCTTCTTTGCCACGACCGAAGAGCTGTAGAAAATAATTGATGAAATTATGCCTCAATCAGTACGTTGGAATAAACAACATCAGAAATATAGGTTATGACTCATTATGGCAGGTAAAAACTAAACAATTCATCCGCTTTAGTTCAAGTAACTTCTTTTTTAGTTGTCGAGTAACATATTTCAGCAGTTTAAGGTTTTTACATGCGGTGAATATGTTTCTCTTCTATTGCCCATTTAGTTGATGTTGTAGATATCACATGAGGCTAAGCATCATTACTTGGACAACAGACTAATGTGAACAACTCGAACATAAGCTAACCTGGCTGGAAATACTTGCCCATAGTGCTTGAACTCTCCCTTGCTCGTCCGTCAATACACCCGAAAATTCAAAACCAGAATCTAGAATAAACATTTTCCGATACAGTTAATACGAAAACTGAGACACAAGAACATAGTTTTGTTGAAATGTTTGCAGAAAGTACCAGTATCGAGCTCAATGACCTCCATATTCATTGCACGATATCGTGGGAAGTCACTTGAGCAAACATTAACAGCTGTCAAATTATTTACAATTGATTTCCTTGATGTAGCCTGTAAGCTTTCATTTAACCCAACTAGATACACATAATCTCCTCGGCGCAAGGCAGGTTCTACACATATAAAAAATAAGGAATTTCTTAAAAGTTGAAAACAGATCACTTGGTCAAAAATTAGTTTATAGTTCATTTTAGTGATAGCACGATTGAGATTATTAATACAGAAAAAATGAAATAAAGAAAATATCCACTAACTTCTGTGTACATCTTAGGATTTCAATATACATGAAGGGTATGTGTTTGTATTTAGATAAATAATGCTTAGTATGGCAGTGCAAAATGGCAAAAAAAAGTACATAAGGATCACAAATGACCATTAAAAACTGGAAAAGGATCAAAAGAGAATAAAGGAACGTGTCCAGTGCTTGGCCAGCACAATATTAAAGGAAAACGGCTAACCATTAAAAATTCATCACTAGCCATATTATTTGGGCAGTATAGTTTTTTCTTTCACCAACTAATTTAGTTATGGGAAATATATGAAAGAAATCATAAAGAAAATAAACCAGAAACTAGCCACATTACTTGACAGTTCTACAATTTATCATTTTTTTTACTATTCAATTTAGTTTTGGGAAATGCATGAAAGCACTCTACAGAAAACAAACCAGGAAGAAGTTTAGAAGCCCGGATAACGGATGCTCCAGCTCCTAGTGCCTTAGGATCATATGCAACCAATGCAAAGTTGTGAACAGGATGCAGAAAAACAACCTGAAAGCCAAGTGGAAGCTATTATTTATTGGCAATTATGTATGCCTTAAAGTTATAATCAACAAAGGAGGCATAAGCTCATACCTCTCCAGGTATTTCAATAGAATATGCAGCAAACGAAACCATTATATCAGAGATAGATACAGCAACTGTATTCCTATCAACAGCAATCAGACCTAGAGAGTCAGAATGGTGTATTATCACACCAGCTCCAGTGAAACATTTAGCATGCACTCCATCAATCATGCATATTGGTGGTACGCGCACCTATAGAAAAGTACAAATTTAGAGAGATATGAGTGAGGTGGTTTTCAACATGGGACACAAAAGCTACCAGCTCATAACTAACAAGTGAGTGGTACATTTGGATAATTCACACGACCACATCAAAACAAAATGATACACACAACAAGAGCTCATTCGACGCTCTTAAAATAAATGGCAAGAACAGAAGCTAAGCAAGTAGATGAATTATACATCGTAAAAAAATGTCTCGAAGGACAGCATTGAAGACAAAAGTTGTCAGAAATTTAAGAAGCTTTGAAGTGATAGCGTTGGATTATATCCAGTCGGCTAAGAATCTGGCAGATCCTTTTACTAAAGGGACATCACGTGTTGTGATAGAAAATGCATCGAGGGAGATGGGTATGAGACCCACATGACTTGCCTTGGTGGTAACCCAACCTATGTGACCGGAGATCCAGTGAAGTAGGACCTGGGAAAACGAGCCAGTGGTGAACTACGGAGAGTAAAACTTTACTAACCCACTCCGTTGGAGATGCAATACTCACAGAAATTGTATGGTAGGTTGACTACTGTCGTAAATGTGTTCCAAAGCTTATACAAGCAAAATGCTGTCCTACAGAGCGATCTTTGGAGGAATACACCTATATGAGCCCGACTGTTGGTCACAGTCTATGAGATTGGGGTGATCTCTAGCAAGCTCATGAATAGGCCAGGAGTGTGACTAATATGCTCCACCCGAGGGGTCAGCCTTCGGCAGTCTAGTACTAGTAAGACATGTGGTGAAACTTCATTACGCCAATCTGACAATTCAAGGCATAGTCCATTGTTCAGTTGTGAAGGAGTGTAGCTACTTGCGCTAGGTGGAGCCCAACCTTAACAGGTCTCCACTGAAATACTGGTATATCATATCAAAACAATGTTTGGAACAAAGGACAAAATGGGCTCGTGAGATCTGGTGGGGGATTGTTGAAATACATGGTGGGTCTTAGGCCCATCTAACAATTTCAGAAAATCTACAAGGGCCCATGTGTGTTTATTTGGGAATGGATGTGATGCGAAGTTTAGTCCCATATTGCTAGTTGGAGAGGAGTTGGACCTCCTTATAAGGGATTCTCTTCCACATGCAATTGGAGTTTGAGAAGAGAAGTGGTTCACGCGCGCTCCTCCGCCGCCCGCCTAACCACGCCACGCCTCGTCACGACGCGCCGTAGATTGCAGGAATGAGCAGAGCCGAGCTCACATCTATGCGCTTATTTTTGCCGGTCAGGAACGGCGAGTCTTTGACAGACGGGCTACGATATGAGACATCGGATCATGGGCTGTCACCAACTCAGACATGGGTCCAGCACACGTCTCTCCACGCGGCCGCGCCTATATATGCGAAGGCATCTGCCAACCCTAGCCGTCATGAAGAACAGATCAGATCACATCTGCTCCACTGCAAAGGCATCTGCCAACCCTAGCCATCACGAAGAACAGATCACATCTGCTCCACGCCCACGGTCGTTCCTTTTGCTACTGCTGCCGTGATCCCATCCCGTTCACCGCCTACACGGTTGACGGGAGAGCAGGCCTTCGAAACCCCGCCTCTTCGGATCCCATAGGAGAGGGGCGATTAGGTTTTTAGGGAGCGTACGCGACTGCTCGCCTCCGTTCGTCCACGTCTACTGCATCGTCTATGTCCGCGTCGTCACCATGTCCACCGCCAACGACGCTGATCGTGCCGTCGCCGAGAAACTTGAAGCCGATAAGAAGGCCGCCGAGGACGCCGCTGCTGCCACCATCGCCGCCGCGGCTTCTGCCTGGTGTACTAGAGGGTATAACTCGTTTATCCCGCTCCTGTTTCTTTCTGTCTTACCACTACTAGTTGTGCACACCAGTACTAGTTGTGCACGTAGATATTTCTACTATATGTCTACTACGTGCTCATTTAGATCGTGATCAGTATGTTATTAATTCCATCAATGCCATGTTCATGATTTATTCGTGCATTAAATTAACCGAAAAATTGTTAATCTACTATACTAAATAGCTAGCCTCCACTACTAGGAATTCTCTGCACTTCTCCTTGAGCCACATCATCAAAATTATCGTAGTCGTTAGATAAACTAAATCAGTCCATAATAGCCGTCCGATCTAGACATTGAGAGGCTCTGCAGTGAGCCGTATGCAAGCATGCAGAAACTTAGGGTCGCATGCATGTGAGTCGGTTTTAAATCCCATCAACATGTCTGCATGCAAGCATGCACAGTAGCATGCTAGGGAGTTTTAAATCCCATCAACATGTCAAAAAGAAAATAGAATCCCATAATGCAGTAGGAGTTGGCTGATCTCCTTTATTTACGTGGGTTGGTCTATATTTCCTACACTAGCTTGTTGTGACTTTTTCTTAGTTTGACTACCACATTAGCCATGCGGTTATAGAGATTTTTTAGTTCAATGAAACCAATGATTTTATGGATAGAGATATACGGCTGTTCCACGGCAACGTGCGGGATTCATCTAGTATACTCAACATGATGGTTGTCAACCAGGAAGCAAAGTCGTCGACCGACTCTGACTCCTGCAATCGCAGCCCCTACCTTGGTGTCCTTCACGCGCTCAGCACCATGTGCATGATCTTTGGGGCCTCCCAAGTGGCCTTGGTTGTCTCCTTCCAGAAACCAAGAAGAGCATGTGATCTGGTATCCCTTGGTAAATGCCAGCACCATTTGATCCTTCTTCCCTTTCATGGGCACCTTAGGAACTTTTGGCTCAACAGCGTCCCATACACCTTGGGCATGCATGGACTGTTGGACTCCGTCATCTTCATGGACCATGCCAAATAGTTGCCCTTTGTGAGTGTAGGGTATCAAAGGAAAACAATCTCTCCTTTCTCCATATTTCACTCAAGCTAACACAAACCTCACCAGGATTCTCTAAAGGGATGTGCTTCACACCCACATACACAAAGAACTACTACTAGTAGAAAGCTTTATTAGATATCAAAAGCTGCAAGCTTTTACAACTGTATAGACCCAACTGTTGTAAATCTACAGCTCAAAGTCAAATCAGACTTTGCTTTTTACTGCTGACAGCCATATCCTATATCTGAGTCTAGCTGCTGCCGCTTGCTGACATATGCATAATTGACCATGACAAGATAATACTAACAAGTTTTCAGGGTCCTTATGATCCTATTTGTTCAGATGTATGAGGTCCGGCTCCCTTTGTTTTGTAAGGGGGTTACAGGTACTATATACTCTTTACAAATGATTACTCTCCTTCACTTGGATATATTTTTTGTCTTCTCATAGCAAAGGTCTTATCTATAAGTTTTTTGCCACTATGGTGCTCACTCAGTACCACACTCCTATTCATGTTTTCGTGTTGACGCTGCTGGTGAGTACTTGTCTCAGCATCGCCGTGCTTTCCTTGATATACAAGGCAATTTCTCGAGCGCAATCATTGCCATCTTCTAACATTACTCGTGCTCTTATGCTTTCTTCCTCTGTCTCACCTCCATTTCGAGATGAGGCCGTTCGTACTGCTACATGTCTCATTCACATGCAGCCTTCTTCTTCAAGGTAGGATTGGATTTCGAGTGTCTTCCTAGCTCACTTCCTAATACGCTATCATATCAGAACCTTCGCCCTTTTGCCTATGTGTACTATGTCTTGAGCATGGCAGATGAGATTGTTACTTTTCAGTGTACTGGCACATGGGACCTTGCGCCTATCATGAGCAAGTGGGTGGTCAAGACACGCTCTGATGGTTCCCTTGAGTGCTATAAGGCTCGTCTTGTGCTGCACGATCTTCAGCAAGTGCATGGGATTGATTATAATGAGACTTGTGCTCATGTTGCTCACATGACCACTATTTGCATCGTTGTTTTGACCTCCGTTTGTTGTTGGTCCATCAGTCACTTGGATGTTAAGAATGCACATGTCAATGGTGAGCTGCATGAGGAGGTCTCTATGCAGCCATCACCCGGGTATTCTTCCTGAGGCTGAGGGCATGGTTTGTTGCCTTCGTCGCTCCCTTTATGGCCTTAAAGCAAGCTCCTCGAGTGCTCATGAGACTCGGTACATCACTGACGTTGGTTTCTCTACGAGTGCTCATGATCCTGCTCCTTTTGTCCACACTTAGTCTCGTGGTCCGGCGCTTCTCCTCATTTATGTTGATGATAGGATCATCATCGGAGTAGTTGGGTGAGCAGTTTCACATATCCGATCTTGGGCCTCTTTGTTTCTTCCTGGGGACTGAGGCTTCCTCTACGCCTAATGGCTTCTACCTCTTGCAAGAGAAGTATATTCAGGACCTTCTTCATCACACTTCTCACACTGACCAGCGCCACTAAATGTGTGTTTGGTTTGCGCCCCAACTTGCCCAACCAAAAATTTGGTATGACCAAAGTGAGGGCATGACCAAAAATTTGGTAAGTTATAATTGTTTGGATTATAGCCCTTGCATGTGCCAAATTTTTGGCAAAACTACTAGGTCTCCATTTGGTTTGTGAACAACTGAGTTGCCAAGCATTTCAAACTAAGATTGCCTAGTGATCGTTTAGATTCTAATCAAATTATAGTATTTAGCTGATAAAAATACACATAATTTTTTTAATACAATAAAAATTAACTAATGTAATGCGCAAAGATAAATGAAATGAGCATGCAAGAGCACAGAAATTCACGACCGAACTTAGTTAATTAGTCCAACACATATGTCACCGTTCATACATATCTCTAGTGAAAGTAGTAATTAATAAATATATGACCGACTAATCTAACTGCAGCTTACATTCTAAAGAAGATCATTGTAAACAAATTCTAACGAAGTGACACAATTAGTTTGAAGTACTGAGCGATGAGAGCTTGAGACGATCAGTATGAGGTGTGTCAGAAAAGGATTAAATTACATGGCCAGACTGATTGCTTTCCATAACACCGGACGGTCAAACGAACGTCACGCCGCCAATTTTTTGGCGGACGTTTTCTGCGCCATCAGCTCGCCCACGAATTGGCGCAGATTACACGGGCGTGACCGGGCTGGTCGCGGCGAACCAAAATTTCGGCGTCAATCCAAACGACCACCAAATCAGGCTGGTGAGCCAATATTTTGGTATGGTTCGGTTTAGTGGTAAACCAAACATACCCTAAGACCCCGATGAAGCTTAATGTGCATCTTCGACCCACACATGGCGAGCCTCTTGATGACCCCACTCGCTACTGCCATTTTGTGGGCAGTCTTGACTATCCTGGTGTCACTCACCTAGATATCTCATATCCAGTGCATATCGTGAGGCAGTTTGTTTTTACTCCTACTCGGCTCCACTGTAGTCACCTTCTTTGTGTTCTAAGATATCTTCGTGGGACCATCACTCGCTGTTTGTTCTTTCTACGCTCCAAATCTTTACAGCTCCAGGCATACTCTGATGCGACCTAGGCTAGTCTGCATAATGTGTTTTTTTAGGTGATTCTCTCATTACTCCGCAATTTCTAGTTCGAGTGCAGTGGCTGAGTTGCAAGCTATGGTTAATTAAGGACTTTGGTGTCTCCGTCATTGCACCAACTCCTATTTGTCAAACAACATAGGTGAGCATGAGCTCACCAAGCATATTGGTGTTGATGCTTCTTATACACGGTCACAGGTTCAGGATCAGCTCATTGATCTTCAAGTATTTGCCTTTAGAGTTTCAGCTGGCAAACTTCTTCACGAAGGCACAGCCGAGAGCTCAACATAGCTTCTGTCTCCCCAAAGCTCAGTGTCGTGGATCCACCAAGACTTTGAGGGGGGATGGGGGGCTTTCAAACTCAGTGTTGTGTGTGTGTGTGTGTTAGGGGGGGGGCTGTTAGAGATAGTCTGATTCTAATGCGATTGGGCTTGAGCCCATGGGAATCCACAAGTACCTTTCTCTCATAATAAGTGTGAGCTTTCAACATGCTTCTACAAAAGTAACAAAACCTATTATTTCTAGCATTGCACGAAGACTCAAATCTTTTGCGTTTTTCCAAAAGAAAAAGTGTAGACAACTAACAGCACTCGTCCAATGTATTGTGCCATTCTGGGAGTCAGAACTTTTGTCCTCAGAATGTTAGAAAATAAGCCTGTTGGCAGACCCAGATTATGATAAGTTTAAAAATGAAAAATATAGGTTGTATTACTGTATACGCCAAAGGTCCAATATATAAAGTTTATTTTTATCATTGGCAGAACTGTTTTCACAACATTATTCGTGTGGAATCGTGAGTAAGCTTCTACCCTATTAGCTAATTTAGGGTAGGTTGCAGAATAGGTATAGTGCTATAACAGGATCTAAAAATATTAATCTGATGCGAACCATCACTACATGGCTCCTTCAAAAATAAAAGTATAGATGTTACTGACCTCAAACTTTACAAGAGCTGGTTCAATTACTTGTTCTGCCAGTGAAGCGTTATCAGATATTGTTCTAGCAAGGTCAGAACCTTCCATGCTAGAAGAATGCCGCGAGACACCTTTTATGTCATCTAAATCCCCAAAAGATGGCACAGTTCTTTCAAGAGCTATATTCTCATCAACATTTGACTTTAAATCTGTATGACCACCTTGATGAATGGAAACTATATATGGAGATTCCGGTGACATTGCTAATTTTGCAGTCCACAATCCAGTTGCATCATTTCGAGTATATAACTGAGGAGGCGCATACCATCCATGCTGATCAATTGTCACTATTGTACACTGGACACGCCAATAAGATAAAATTTTAGTTGTATTCTAACAAATACATGAAGAAGAAAATTCATGATAAAGCTGCTAGGGAAGATTTTCCTACCTTCTTCCGATTTGGGTCAGTGTATTTTACATATTCAAGAGGCACTTGTTCTCCCCTAGACATTTCTGAAATAACCGCAATAAGGTCACCTAAATGTGCAATATCCTTTCCTGCAAACTTTTTGATAATGGAATGTTGCGGAACCGAAGCTCGGGAGAGCATGTATCTGCATAGCACTATGTTGCATAAGACAGAAATTTCAGGAAATGGAACATGAACTGTCAGATGTCTTACCCTGCTTCAGCAACATATACAAGACCACATCTGAGCTGGAAGTTTCTAGCCTGAAATATCATATAGACAATATTAGTTTAAGTTATGTATCAATGATGCTTTCATAGACTACATAAACATAAAATACACTCTCTTTTTTCAACTAAAAGATACTCCATCTGTAACAAAATGTAAGACGTTTTTTATGCCCTATGCAAAACCAAAAAACGTCTTATGTTTTGGTACAGAGGGAGTATTTCATTAAAGCTAAGAGGTACATACTCCCTCCATTCCAAATTAGATGAAGTTTTTTTGTCCTAACTCAAACTACTTTAAGTTGGACCAAGTATAGACAAGCATGCTAATACCTACAACATCAAATATATAGATTATGAAAATATATTTTATGATGAGTCTAACGAAACTAATTTTGTCTTATAGATATAGTTTATAGATTTGGTCAAACTTAAATAAGTCTGACTTAGTACTCCCTTCGTTTTTATTTAGTTCGCGTATTAGATTTGACTGAAGTCAAACTTCGTAAAGTTTGACCAAGTTTATAGAAAACAATATAAGCATTTACCATATCAAATCTATATGATGTGATAGTACAATTAATAATGAATCTAATGGTATTGCTTTGTTATTGTATATGTTAATATTTTTGTTTAGAAACTTTGTCAAAGTTTACAAAGCTTGACTTTGACCAAAGCTAATATGCGAACTAAATAAAAACGGAGGGAGTACAAAGCTAGAACTTCAATTAATTTGGAAGTAGGGAGTATTACAGAGCAACTCTGAAACTGAGTTTTGAAACATGATGCAAAATGCTGCACATATATGACGAATGATACAGATACTGCATAACAAAGACGAGAAAGACTACAGAAGGAGCATGATGGCAGATAAGGCGAGGACACCGTGACACAACCATAACTGGAGTCTTCGGGGGCCTAAGTAACTATGCTAACCAATAGTATCTCCAGCGGCTCTCCTGCAAGTCTAATTGGCGTGTGGACCTGAGGCTTGAATGATCTGAGCTCTAGATAACAGATAAGCTTCACCGCGCTCAGACTGCAAATGCCTTCTCCAGTGAAACCAGGGACAAACATCTGTCACCTACCATCGTGGAACATCCCAAACAAAGAAGCTCATCCTTGGCATGAACACGTTCAAGGCATTCCCAAACATATGACAGCAAAGACTATGGTTATCTTGTTTATATTCTCGAGTGCCACCTTTCCATGTAACTGCTGATATGAGATTAACCAGCTTGAATTGAAGCTTCAAATCAGTGGTTATGATATGAGAAAGACGAACCAAGCTAACTTGAGAGCCCAGTGGAAATTGTAGCACAATAGATTCAGAAAGACTATAACTGGTACCCTTTCTAACTTTATCCTTGAACTGGCTGCTGCTTCCTTGTTATGCTGAAGTTCATGATGATAATGATGGGAAATATAAAAGCTGAAAAGTTGGCGCTGATACCGTTCTTGCATTCCCACAGTTCTTCTGATCCTCATTAATCCAGAACAACAGCTTGAACCAAAAAATACTCATTTCCAAACGGACTAATCATATGTACAAGGATCTTGGGAATATGACCATTGCTCTCGCTCTCACCTCCGCACCTGCTCTTGCCTCGCGCCCGTCTCCCCGCCGTGTGATGCCGGCCGGCCGGAGGCTGGCTGGCACCTCGGAGAGGGAGAACTCCGGGGTGTCGACCGGGCTCGTGGTGGGGACGCGCTCGGTGTTCCCGCGGGAGGCTGCGGCGTCATGCAAGGGAGTGGTGGCAGATGCGATAGGGGGCTGGTTATGGGTGTTGGCAGACAAATCCGGCGACGAAGGGCGGGACGATGAGGAACCCGTCGTCCCCGCAAACTACCAGTTGGGAGATCGAGGCTGCGAGGACGGAGAGGCACGGGGTGACCCGTCGTGACCAGCGGTGTTTGGAGTACTTCGCAATGGCGCGGGTGTCAGTGTCAAAACCGGCGGATCTTGGGTAGGGGGTCCCGAACTGTGGATCTTGGATCAATGGGGAACAGTGGACGTGGGACACGAGATTTACCCAGGTTCGGGCCCTCTCTAAGAGGTAAAACCCTACGTCCTGCTTGATTATATTGCTTGTGTATAAGAGGGTTACAGAGTAGATCTATCACGAGATCAGACGAACTAAACCCTAACTAGTAGGATGGGAATTGTCCTTCTAGCCTCTACGGTTTATATAGACACCAGGGGTACTAGCGTTTACACATAGTCTATTACAAGGAGGGGAACGCCGTATCTTCCATCTTATCTTGGAGCACACTCCAAGGCAGAAAGGTCTTCGGACCGAACATAATGCGGCCCAACAATCCGGCCCACGAGAGATAGGCCGGCCACCTGAGGATCCCTAGTCCAGGACTCCCTCAGTAGCCCCCGAACTAGCCTTCAACGCCGGCTTCCTGTAACTCCCATGGCTGCTGACTTCGGCTTGCAGGCGAGTTCCACCCTTTCTTCAGAGTATTTGGAATAATCCTCTTCAATCGAGCCTTCAAAGGGTACTTGGTCCAACTCGGCCATACGCCGAGCTGTGTCCGAACTCGTAACTATCTGTTTTACTTAGCCTCGAAGGCCAATCGTTCGAGCGTGAACAGCATCTTTGACTGACAACTTTTGGCAAACGGCCGCATCCGGGCATGAAGACTCAATAGGCGGCTCGAGGCCGTTCCTTTGATGGCACGTCCCTTCGAGATAGAGATCGTGTCCCGCTTTTTAAGGCATTTGATCAATGATTCACAGTATCCCACTCGCACATAACGCCTCGGGTTTATCGGGAAGTGGCGAAGCGGGCAGCGCATTTACAAGGCTTTTGGTATTACGACTGCCTATAAAAGGGAACAACCTCGATTATCCCCGTACGCCTCCTTCCTCTCGCCCCGATCTTTCCCAATCCACGGAGCTCAAGCGCCCCGCCCCATCTCCCCTCCAAGGCTCCTCTCCCCGTACTTGGCGATGGCCGGATCCGGAGGGGGGGGGGGGTAAGTGGGAGGCCTCGACCGTCACCAATAAGGAGATCGTGGATCTGAAGCGCGCCAGCTACCTCCCAGACGCCGCCATTCACCGGGCCCGAGAAGTAGGCCAAGTCATTCCCACACCGCGGCCTGGCGAGAAGGTGGTGTTCGTCCCCCACTTCGTTCAAGGGCTAGGCTTTCCGCTCCATCCCTTCGTCCGAAGGTTGATGTATTTTTATGGGTTAGACTTTCACGATCTAGCCCCGAACTCCATCCTCCACCTTTCATCTTTCATCGTCGTTTGCGAGGCTTACCTCCGTATCCATCCGCACTTCGGTTTATGGTTGAAGGTATTCAATGTAAAGCCTTGTAGACGGTCAACAAGCGGACTGCGGGGGAGCCATGGTAAGCAAGCTTACTCGTGTAGAGTGGCTGGTGGGCACGTTCATTGACACAGTCAAGGTTTGGCAGAGAAGTGGTTTTATATCACCGAACCATGCGATGCAGCTTGGGCGGCGGCCCTGGAGTTTAGATCCGGACCACCCATGAGGCTGACCTCGTGGACCAAGAAGAGCCCCGACCGTAAGTCCCCCGAAGAAGTGGAACTACCGCAAAAACGCATCCTTAGCATGAAGAAGGCTGGTGTCAAGCTAACCAGTGTGATCCAAGTGATGCTCAATCGCCGCCTCCTCCCTTGCCAGTAATGGGACGCCCCAATGTGGGCGTACAAATCCGAAGACCCTACCACCATGCGCCACTTCCTCGACACCTCCTATGACAAGCTGTGGAGGGCGCTATTCAAGCCTCGGGAAGAGGATTGGCCGACAGAGGATGAGGAGGACGCTGGCCTCGACGTCGAGCATCCCCCCAAGAAGGTAACAAGGTTCGTCCATATTATGGTAGATTGACTCTTCGTTCTTCTATTTCCACAGGGTTGGCTTGAGAAGGCCAAGAAGATGAATAGTCCGGCCCCGTTGCCTAAAGACCCCAGATCGGCCCAGCTGGAAGAGATGCTGGCCGTGGCGTCTTACAAGGCGCCAAAAAGAAAGGAGAAGAGGAAAAGGAAGAACCCTGGAAGGGAGACCCAGCAAGGTCTCCATCCGCGAAACGCTTCGGACACCAAGTCCGGAGACACCCATGCCCCCTCCACACATGAGGGGAAGCAGGATGAAGAGGGGCAAGAGGAGAGTGACTCCCCCCGTACTAGGAGAAGAGCGGCCTCCATTGGGACACTAAGTCCGGAGACACCCATGCCCCCTCCACACACGAGGGGGAGCAGGATGAAGAGGGGGAAGAGGAGAGCGACCTCCACCGAGGCCGAAGAGAGGCATCCTCCCCGGCCTCCGATGAGGAGCAGGAGGAAGCTGGTCATACCCGATGACAGTTCGGACTCCGATAAGGAGTCTGTAGCCTCCGAAAAGGTCCCGGAGAAGGTTTGCAGGGTTAAGCCCCGCGCGGAAAGGTGAGAATCCAAATACTGTTTGGGTGTTGGCTTTACTAACCCACTACTAACCGCATGTGTTGTAGCCCGCCACGCGACCTCCCTACCGACCAGATATCGGAGGGCACTTCCCCGCCAGCCGATCTGGCAGAAAGCGGGGGCAACTCGCATTCTGCGCCTCTCCCGGTTACCGGAGAGACCGGGGAGGTGATGTCCCAGAGGACCCCGCCCGTGACGAACACGGGGGGTGATGCCGACGTTGACACGGCCGAAGCTGACACTTCGGCCGCCAAAGACCAGGAGAAGGAGCTCGGGCAAACCGAGCCCTCTCCGAAGACGATTCCGGAGCCGCCACGGCCTTCCGAAGCGTCACAGCCACCCTCCAACAAAGGGGGAGCCGAGGCCCCGCCGCCGGCACCGATCACCGGGGTCCGGGTAACGGCAGAGTGGCCGGACCTGATGGAGGAGGCTGTGAACGGCTTCGTAGTAGCCGAACATCACGCCCTGATGGGCACGGTTTTACAAAGTGTTTGGTCCGTTAACAGCGGATTGAAACAAGCTTTTGACGGCCTTCTGACAGGCTTCGAGGTAAGCAAAGTAATGTTTTTTCCTTCATAAAAGCATATTTTATAGTCAGGATATTAACGATCCGTATACATAGCAGCCCCGGAGAGACTGGCAGGTTTTGAAAAGAAACCTGGCTGAGGATCCAGATCGTCGGAACGATAGGCTAACCATGATGTTTGTTACGTAAATGCAGGCTTCGGCGTTAGCGGCGGCGGCCAATGCCGCCGAACTTCCTGAGATGAATCAAAAGCTTAAGCGGTCCGATGAAGAGCTCAACATTGTCAACAAGCGGTTCGATGAGGCACAAGGTTAGTATGAGTGGAATGTGGTTTCCTGGGATTGATTGTCGAACAAAGTATCCGGAATGAGCCCTGAGAGACTGTATTGCAGCTATTGCCGCAGAGGTCGAGAGCATCAAGGCCGAAATGCTGCGGACCAAGAATGAAGTGGCAGAACAGAAGGCGGTTGTTGATCTCGCGTTGGTAAAAACCGAATGCGAGAAGCATGAGAAGTGCAACAAGAGCTCAAGGATGCCTTCATGAAATGTGAGGACCTTGAGCAAAAGAACAAGGAGCACGCCACTGCGCTAGCGAACATGAAGACGAAGATCCAGGAGGCGCGGTCAGAGACACGGAGCGCCCGGGTGGAGCTTCGGCAAGTGAAGCAAATTGCCGATGGTAAGCAGTACTTACTGCAGAACGTATTTGGCGGTCAAAGGTTCAGGTTGCTCACCCGGGTCTGGCGTTCCGCAAGCGCCATTGCGGATCTTCCGAAGAGTGTGGCTGATGCCACAAGGCACTATGCTGCCCAGGAGGGTGATGCTAAGCTAAGGCTGTTATGGGCGCAATTCCAGGCCCCGGGCACCCTCCCCTCATGAACCAAATGAAGCAGTTGATGGAGATGCACCGCATGGCGGAACCGGCCATGAAGGACCTTTGCGTCCGGCTATGCCCCTCCGAGCCCGTACCGAGCAGCTACTTCGGTCTAGTAGTTGTGTGACGCGTCCGCCCGGAGTGATGCTGTCAAGCGTTCGGTGTGCATCGAGGGGGCTCGGATGGCATTTGCAAAGACGATGGTGCATTGGCCAAAGATCAAGCCTGTCGAGATGGCCACCGGTCCTCCGCCAGCTGGGAAGGAGAATAGGCGCCCTGAGTTGTACTTTGCCGCCGTGATGGGCGGGGCTCGGGCTGTGGAGGCACAGTGTTCCAAGGATGTACTCCTGGAGTGATTGCGCCATGATGTATGAACTTGTGAAAAAACTTTATGCTTTATTTAGGCAGCGGTATTTTGTATGGTTTATCATACTTGTGTGTTTTTATTTTTAATTTTGACACTTGTGCGGCCGTTTTCTCTGAAAGTTACCAGTCGTCGGCTTCAGTCCCCACGTAGGTGCTACGAGGGGTGTTCCCATCCTCCGCACTGTGACCCTTAGCCGACGTCTCGGTGCATGGAGGCGGTAGTGCCGGAGGGGAACGAGGCAATCAGACTATGCGGCTTTATTACCTTCGCTTAGCCATAGGAGCTTGAATGTGGGAGCTGGTGACCAGTCCCCAGTATGGCGAGATGTTAACTAAGCCCTAGGGCGGGTCATCATCCACCTGATTTGTTCAAAGACAAATCCTTCGTAGTACATGGGATAATCGCCAACGATTCTTGGTTTGACAACCAGTCATCGGATCGCCGACCAGTTCTCGCATATTATGACAGTCAGTTTTCGGCTTTCTCCACTGAGGTACTTAACCAAACTAGACGGAAGTACAATCGCAGTGGTTCTCCCTTTACCTTCTTAGCCGAACATGCGAAACGTAAGTAGGTAAGCACAGGAGCAGGGCAACCCAACTATTGACCCAAGACATAATTCGGAACTAATGCATATAGTGCAATATCTGAGACACCGAGCACAGTGCAAAGAAAAGGTGTCGGTCTTTAATGTATAGGGCGAGAGTCTAGGCCAAGCCCTCGGCCTAATAATCGGTATATATATGAAACCTGAAGTGTATAACATTTGATTGAGGCAGATTTCGAAGAGCGAAAAGGAACAAACAGGGAATGTACAGCATAAGTAGCTGCAGAGGAACCGTGAAAAGGTTTGCTTTATTTCCAATAAGATCATGACGTCTAGCCGTACAATTCGAATTGCCGAACAATACCTCGGATAGGGATATGTTGCAAAAAGGGAAAAAGATGAATTTACAGTGAAAGGTTTACATGGGGCCTTGATGTGTGGGTTAACACCCGAACTGTGCCCTGCTGCACATTTGCGCCTTTGCTTCTGCTAGAAGGAACAACTTTATTGGATGGTTGTCCGATGATGGGTCCTTGACAGGGAGTCCTGAGAGGTTGCTGCGTTAGTGGGGCTCGATGCCGGATAGGTCCTAGATGGTACATGTACGTCGTCCGAAGACGCGTTATTCCATAGTGCGGTCGAACCGAACTCTTTTTTGGGGCCCCATAGCTGCCCATGGTATGTTGAGCGTAAAATTATGATGTCTAAGCACGTGGTGTGCCTGCCATGGGGGTCGTATCCCTATGCGCGTCGAATGCAAGGGGGGTACCTTGGCTGGGGATAGATCCCGCGCTCGCTTATTTGCCGCTCATGCACTGGTGGCGAGCTGACCGTTTGACCCTTCGTATTCGGCCGCCAAGGCCGTAGTGTGTTCTTCGGTCCGGAGAGAACGCTACGTGTTGCCATTAACTGCGATGACGCCCTTAGGTCCAGGCATCTTCAATTTGAGGTAGGCGTAGTGCGGAACAGCGTTAAAACGAGCGAACGCCGTTCGGCCTAGCAGGGCGCGATAGCCGCTGCGAAAAGGGGCAATATCGAAGATCAAGTCTTGGCTCCGGAAGTTATCCGGAGAGCCGAACACTACTTCCAAGGTGAGAGTGCCCAAACAACGGGCTTCAACGCCGGGGATAACCCCCTTGAAGGTGGTGCTGCTGGGTTTGATCCTTGACGGGTCAATTCCCATTTTCCTTACTGTATCTTCATAGATCAGGTCAAGGCTGCTGCCACCGTCCATAAGGACTCTAGTAAGGTGGTATCCATCGATAATGGGGTCGAGGACCAAAGCTGCCGACCCTCCGTGACGGATACTGGTTGGGTGGTCCTTGCGGTCGAAGGTGGTCGGACATGCCGACCATGGGTTGAATTTCGGGGCTACATGCTCTATGGCGTAGACATCCCAAAGCGCTTCCTCTCCTTGGGTATATGAGTGGCGTCATGTTCATTGTTTTAACCTCAGGAAGGAATTGCTTCTGGCCTCCATTGCTCGGCATGCGAGGTTCCTCATCGTCCTCGCTGCGGGGGCTTTCGCCCCTCTTCGGCTCCTCTTCAGCTGTGAGTTTGCTGGCCTGCTTAATAACCCAACAATTACGGTTCGTATGATTGGCAGGTTTGTCTGAGGTGCCATGGATCTGGCAAGGCCTATCCAGCATGGCGTCTAACTTGGTGGGTCCATCCTGGTTTCCTTTAGATGGCTTCTTCCGCAGCCCTGACTTGGAGTTGCGGAATCTGCCATTTACTGTCGGTCATCGGTTTCAGGGCCATTGTGTCGGCGCTTATTTTTATTGCGCCTGGGCTTTCCGTTGCCGTCCCGGACGTCTGACGTGCCGTGGTCTTCTGGGTTGGTGCTCCTACGAGCTAACCGGCTATCTTCGCCCGCGCAAAAGCGAGGTCATGAGGGAGGTAAGGGCCGCCATTGTCCTCGTCTTGTCTTGGTCGAGCTGGCGTGCGAGCCATTCGTCCCAGATACTATGTTTGAATGCAGCTATGGCCTCGGCGTTCGGATAGTCTACTATTTGATTCTTCTTGGTCAAGAACCGATTCCAAAACTGCCGGGCTGACTCACCGGGCTGCTGGACCACGTGGCTCAGGTCATCGGCGTCCGGAGAACGGACATAGGTGCCTTGAAAGTTGGCTTGAAAAGCGTCTTCGAGCTCTTCCCAGCTCCCTATGAAGTCTTCGGGGAGGCTGTTCAGCCAATGTCGGGCTCGTCCTTTGAGCTTTAATGGCAGATATTTGATGGCGTGGAGATCATCTCCTCGAGCCATGTGAATATGGAGAAGCCTTCTATCCATACAGCTGGGTTTGTAGTGCCGTCGTACAGCTCAATGTTGACGGGTTTAAACCCCTCTGGGAATTGGTGCTGCATCACCTCATCGGTGAAGCACATAGGGTGGGCGGCGCCTCTTATTCGGGCCACGTTGCGCCGAAATTCGAACTCCAACCTGGCCCGGCGTTGATAATAAACTCTATCGTTTTGATCGAGCCAAGCTTGGTATCCGTCTCTTCTATTCGGAGGGTAATCTCTTGATCCATAGATGGATCTTGACTAACCCGCTCTAGTGGCCAGGTCGTGCCGAAGATCGTATTGATATGCCAGCTGTGCCACCTCTTTGCCTTTATGGCGAGGGGGGCATGTAGGTATTCGGCCTCGCCAGCCGGCCTATCCCTTCCTCGAGGGGGGCGGTCGGGCTGGTCGCTTTGAATTCATTTGGGTGGTGCGGGCTCGAGGGCTTCGTCATCGAACTGTGGCAGCAGCTTCCTCTTTGGGTAACTTTTGTGCTGCTGCTCATAGCCATACCCCTCTTCGTCTGCAAGGACCTTTGTCCATCTGCCGTTGAGGGTATCCTGATCGGCTTTGAGCTGCTGTTGCTTCTTCTTGAGGCTGCGGGCGGTGGCGATAAGTTGTCGCTTGAACCGCTCCTGATCGAGCGGGTCTTCTGGGACTATGAAGTCATCGGCTCCAAGGCTAACCTCCTCAGAAAGAGGGAGGTAATTACTGTTTTCGGAGTCGTTGAGGTCCTCGGGGTCGACTTCATCCTCCTGCTCCTCCAAGCCATCAGGCTACTGATTGAGAGGCGGGGTCTCCGAGGTCTTCGGTGTTGTCCAGGGTGTGATCCTCCCCGGTATTCCGTATGGGTTTCCCTGCTTCTTCGTCCCTTGGACCGGCGGCGCTGTCGTCGGTGTTTAGGCGGCTCCTCGCCCGGCTTGTTATTGTGTCTGGGGGAGCCATTGTCGGCGTTGGCGTCGTCGCCGTCCTTGGAGGTGTCCACCATGTACACATCGTAAGTCAAGGTGGCCGTCCATCGGCCGGTGGCAGGTGTATTGGTGTCGACTGGTGATTCAATATCATCATCCATGTCCTCGGCTTCTTCGGAGGCGTAGTCCAGCATATCGGTTAAGTCTTCGATAGTGGCTACTAAGTGGGTGGTGGGTGGGACGTAAAATTCCCTGCGATCCATCTTGTGAGCCGAAGACAGGTCGTCGGAGATGTTCATCTCTTGGGTCCGATCTAGCGCCTAATTTATCAGGGCGAGGCTGCTTGGGCCGATGCGTGGGATTCCTTCGGAGTTGACCTCCGAAGTGTTAGTAGGCGGAAGGGAGGACCCGACAACGATGTACTCTTGCTCTTCGGATGCCGAACTGGTGTCCGGGCCTGTGGCAATGGGGGAGAGTTTGGTTGGGGCCGTCCCCTGGTTTACAGGTGCCAGGACGGCGTTAAGGCTCAAAGCCTCACCCGAGGTGGGGCGTGTGGCCAGCTAGAGCTAACTCTGGGTCTTCGGTTGTAGCCGAGTCCGGATTCGAATCTTGATGCGTGTTAATGGCCGATTCGATGATCGGGTGAATTCGGGAGTTGAGGCTCCCGGATGGTCGGGCGTCCCGGGCAAAGCCGAGAAGCCCGTGAAGATCAGATCGTCCCGAGCGTCAGCGACCTACTCCAGATTCCCAAACTTGACGCGATGCTTGGGAGTGAAGTTGTCGATCTGGTCGAGACGACCGGTCGAATTGGCGTGCAGAACAATGCTGCCTAACGCAAACAGTTGACCGGGGACAAAGATGTCTCCGAAGCTGACGCCATCTCCGATGATCAGGCGAGCCATCGATCCTTCGGCGATCCAACAGCGGAACTCTCAATGAAAGCACCAATGTCGGTGTCAAAACTGGCGGATCTCGGGTAGGGGGTCCCGAACTGTGGATCTTGGATCGATGGCGAACAGTGGACATGGGACACGAGATTTACCCAGGTTCGGGCCCTCTCTAAGAGGTAAAACCCTACGTGATTATATTGCTTGTGTATAAGGGCGTTACATAGTAGATCTACCACGAGATCAGACGAACTAAACCCTAACTAGTAGGATGGGAATTGTCCTTATAGCCTCTACGGACTAAACCCCTGGTTTATATAGACACATAGTCGGTTACAAGGAGGGGAATGTCGTATCTTCCATCTTATCTTGGAGCACACACCAAGGCAGAAAGGTCTTCGGACCAGACATGATGCGGCCCAACAATCCAGCCCACGAGAGATAGGTCGGCCACCCGAGGACCCCCTAGTCCAAGACTCCCTCAGCGGGGCCATAGACCAGGATGGCATTCAAGTGCTGATGGTTGAGGGTTGAGACGCGTGGGAGGAGCGGGTGACGCCTGGGGACGGCAGGTCTAGGCCGCGTTGCCGAAAAACCTCTACCAAGGTGTGGCTCAAAACTACGGCGAAGAGGGCATCCATGATGGGCGCAGGCCGTGCAAGTGCCAGCAATGTGAGGGCGACCGGCGACCGTGCGGTGCAATGCACAGGCGGTAGCACACCACGGGGCTGGTTCGAGTGTGCCGGTTGCGGATTGTGGCCGGGCAGAGGCCAAGGAGGCGGCAACGCCGCGGAGTTGGATTAATTCATGGATAATCCTCTACTTTTTAGGAAAATTCATTTAGGATGTATAGAATAAGAATGGATTACAGAAAGGGATTCTATATTAGTTCACTACTTGTAGTTATTTGACTGATCTAAGATGAAAAAGAGTACAATTTTTTCTTTTTGGAATTTCCTTTCCGTGCTTCATTTAGTGTTCAGACCAAAAATGCATCCATCCCGCACTAAGTCATAAAATTCTCTTAAAATATAGAGGAAATTTCAAAAACAAAGAAAAAAAGTGAATCAATTTAGTAGAGAAATACACTATCAGATTCGAACGAATGACTTTAAGTCTTAGCACGAGATTATCTACCACTAATTTAAAAAGCCCTTTATCCGATTTGAACCGATGACTTACGCCTTACCATAATGGGTCTAGTTTGCCGCGGGATTTGGGAATGAGGAATTTCCCTCCAGTGTTGCGTGGGGCGGAGGTGGGCAAGGCTGGTGGGATCGGTGTTGGGTTGCTCCATGGGGAAGGGACTAGGGGACGAGGCAGGCCTTTCTTTTGTTTAGCTATGCTGACTTGGCAGCCCACCCTCCTTCCACCTCGGCCGAGCCCAAGGCTGACCAATCTGGCCCAATAGATGCCTTCCCTAGTCCAGCGAAGTGCCAGCTATTTAAGAGCTAGTGGTGGGTGATGGGAGGGGATCCTGCTCACTCGCTATGGTTTCCAGCAGCGAGGAGACATTAGGAGGTGGGGCAGATCGGCTCAGCACATCCATACCACGGCAGCTCAACGATCGTCGCTCGCGCTATGCTGATGGAGCGGGATCATCGCCGCGGCAGGGGCCACTCCAACAAGCGCCCTCATGATGCTAGGGTGGTGGACAAGGAGGAGATCAGCCCGGAGAGGGACCTAGCGCACAACTTTCTACGTGTTGGACAAGGCAGCATAGCGGTTGGACAAGGCAGAAGAGCGTTGAGCGGGAGGAGGATAGGGAAGAGCTCCTCCTCACCGCGGCGGTCGTCGTCATCTAGCTCACTAAACCAACCGCTCCCGCCTCCCCCCCCCCCAACCCCCCAACCAGCCGCCACAGAGCAACTACACAAACGAAAACAACTCCGACGGCTCATTTTGGGGATAGTGTGTTGTGTCAGGGAAGAGCCAGTGCGGGGATCGTGAGATGGGGAGGAATACCAACAGAAGAATGAGCAAGGGTGGAAGCAAAACAATATGGATCAGAATGTGACAGGGTTAGACACGCCCATGTCAGAGGTCATTTGCTTCAATTGTGGCCGCAAGGGCCATCACCAAATCAGGTGCCACTACCCACCAAGATCCTTCTCCTGCAAGCTGGAGGGGTCCCAATGCACACTGTCGGAGCTGACCATGTATGGTTTCGGGATGCATGAGCTTGGCTTCTACCTCCTCGAGGGTGGTCCAAGGGACGTGGAGGTGGCGCTGAACGCAGCTTTGCTAGTGGTGATAGATGGAGATGCTACGGTGGAGTCTTTGATGGAGGATCTTAACGACATGGTGGACATGAAGTGGGATTGGCAAAAAGATCGTGCTGATGTGAAAGAACTATTTTTCAGTGGTGTTCCCCTCCAAAGAGTGCAGAGGTTGGAGACCATCTGGTGGAGTCTCAAGCGGTGTCATGGCTGAAGGACACATGGATTTGTTTGTACGGGATCCCGGATAAGTTGCGCAAGGAGCCCCTGATCAATCAAAGTGGTGGGGAAAACGATAGTTGTCGACGAGGCATCCATCATTAGGGTCGGTCTAGTGAAAGCCAAAATTTGTTGTAGGGATCCAAGCAAGGTGCGGGGCAAGTTCGAGATTTTTCATGGCATGGGAGGCTTTGTCATGGGGTGGAAGCCGAGGTGGGTGTGACCCTCTCGCGCCCTGGGTGGATGATACGCTGACTCCCCCTAACCCGCCCCCGTTCGAGGAGGATGGCGATGAGGAGTCCAACCGTAGCATAAGTATGGCGGAGTGGGATGCAGCAGGAAACAATGACAGATCAGAAACCGATGAAGTTGGGAGTGGCGAATAGGAGGGGGGTATTGGCTTCAGGCCCTAAAGGGGCACAAGTGACCACTTTCCCTCCCTTCATCCATGGAGGACCGATCCAGATTACGTCTGAGCCTTCCAAGGTTGTGAGGCCAAGGTGGACATGCCCAGGATGCTACGTCGGGAGTCCATCGTGATCGCACTGCCAGTTAATCAATACCGATCCAACTTTGACGAGGACCCCCCCTTTTCTAGACCAGACTGGTTAATGTGGTGGCAAATGATGCGATCTTGCCACAGGATCCCTGGCGTTGACTTCCACAACTCCTGGATATGTGGTGGATAGTGAACATGTCGGGGTGTAGGGGAGCAAAGTTCAGGAGATGCAGGTTGGTTCTGGGATCACCAAGGTGCATTCGCCTTTCTCTGTGCCCGGCGCCTCATCCTCGCCTATTTCTGGGGCGTCAATTACATCTTCTTTGGCGGCGTCCCAGCGCAGTCTCACACCAAAGCTCTCAGTGGCGTCCAAGGGTGTGGCAACATGCAATGATCAGGGTGCGAGATCGAGCAAGTTATCCTTATGGACCGGCTCAAGGAGGATTTCACTGACAATTTGCTACAGGTCGAGGACTAAATGGAAGCGTTCAAAGACCTGTTGGGAGGCGACATGAAAGGTGAGGCGACTGATGGTGTTGTCATCGTGCACTTTGACTAGGAAGAGTGTCCGATCAACGGTGGGATCCGTTACTGGGATGATGGAGCGTGCAATGTTGCTAAAGGCAAGGAGTAATCTAGAAGGTATATTCGCAAAACCCGTTATATGATCTATGTCATCTTTCAAAGTCCTTGCCTTTACTTCCAATGCACATTTGCTTAAGTTGCTAAGGATAGTCATGTGCTTTTGAGCTCGGCTCAAGGTTCGCCGCTTCAGTGATTTGATTTCTTCTATGCTCAGGAGAGCGTTCAGAAGGCGCTGGCCGAGGGAGCGACTAAGCAGGAGATGATCAAAACATGTGTCACAGAGGCCAAGGTGCGCACGGCGGCTACTGGTAGAGAGGAAACTCCGTCGGGGGAGATGCCTGGGACCTCAACATCACAGCGTGCTGACAGAGTGGCCGTAACATGCAAAATGGGATGGGGTCGTGGCCGAGGCAGAGGTCGAAGTGGTCAGAGCTCGCTTAGCAATGGGGCGGGGACCCGATCCCCTCGGGTGTCCTAATGAAAGGACTCATCTAGAATCTCCACGAGTTTGGCCAACTGGATAGGTGGAATCAATCGGCTGATTTTATCTGTATGGAGAAGATGGACTTCGTTGGATTACATGAGATGATTTGGTCATCATTTTTGCCTAGGGAGCTAACGAGATTGTCAGGAGGGGCGGATTTCCAATAGGATTAGCTCCCAACAACGGATCGTTCAGGTGGCATCCTGGTAGTCTTTAATAAAGACACTTTCGACATAGTGAATATATCAAAGGGGGATTCTTTTATGAGTGGGGAAGTAATTCAGAAGGACAACGATTCCTGGTGGGAGTTAACAGTGGTGTATGGCCGCGCTAACCACACCCTCTCCTGTGAATTTCTACAAGAGCTACACGCTAAGATCAGTGTGTCCATTGTACAGCAGGTAATAGGAGGTGATTTCAAATTTGAGGTTAGGGCAGATAAGAACAATCAGATCATCAATAACCTAGGGCTTGTGCACGCGTTCAATGATTGGGCGGCGGATCTGGCGCTGCAGCAACTTGCCGGAACTACATAGAGAGGGGGCTTTATTTACGTGGATAAACAACCAAGACAATCCGATTAGGTGAGTTTTGGACATGGTGTTTATCACGTGTGATTGGGAGCAGCAATTCCCTAGGTGTTCGCGCCTAGCGGAGCTGCAGCTAGGTTCCGATCACTCTTCACTTGTGTTAAGCTTAAGGGAGGAGTAACAAAGGAAAACCATGAGGTTCTCCTTTGAGAAGCAATGGTTGCTGCAACCGGGGTTTGCCAAGCATGTAGGGAAGGTGTGGTCTCGAGCTAGGTCTCACTGCCCACATTGGTACAGCCAGATATGTGATGAGCTGGATTCATGGCAAAACTGCATCCGAAGATTGCGGAACCATTTGCGCGGGTGGGGAGCCAACATAGGTAGTGACCTTAAACAACGGAAAGAGGCTCTCATGGAAGAGATATCGGGACTAGATGCGCTCGCAAATACCGCGGGCCTCTCAATCATTGGATGGGCGCTTCGCGCCATTGAGGATGAGCTCATCTTCATTGCACAATGCAAGGAGCTGTTCTGGTAGCAGGGAAGCACACAAAAATGGGTTCTGCAAGAGGATGCAAGTAAGGAATTCTTTCATGTTGTGGCCAATGGAAGAAGGCGACGGTGTATTATTAGGGTGCTTAGAGTCGGGGAAGAGATCATTTCCGACGAGGTGGCACTAAAACACCACACCTACGGATTTTATAGGGAGTTACTTGGATTGGCCAAGGAGGCAAGAGCCATATCGCAGCCTCGGCATGGGATTAGAGGGGTAGGGTGTCGGACGAGGCAAACAAGAGTCTAATGGCTTCTTTCTCATTGGGGGAGATATCCAAAGCCCTCGAGGATATGCATGTAAATTTAGCACTAGGACCCCATGGAATTCCGATGGTATTTTACCCAAAAATTTGGGGATATTGTTGGCCTTCAAATATTCTAACTAGTCGAAGACTTTACCCAAGGAAAAATTGACATCAAGAGATTGAACTACGGGGTGTTAATCTTGCTGCCAAAAGTTAAGGGTGCAGATAATATTAGGCAATTTAGACCTATCACTCATTAATGTGAGTTTTAGATTGATTGTGAAGGGCTCCGCATCCAGGTTGGCGCATGATGTTGTCCATCCCGATTAATCCGCGTTTATCCAAGGACTGAACATTTTAGATGGGGTGGTGATCCTCCGTGAGGTGTTACATGAATTAAAATGCTCTCGGGAGGAGGTATTTATGCTCAAAATTGACTTCTAGAAAGCTTATGATCGGGTGAGATGGAGGAAGTGCTATGTAAAAAGGGTTTTGACCCAAGGTGGGCCAACTGGATGATGCAATTAGTGATGGGAGGGCAAACGACTATACACATAAACACAGAGGTGAGACCATACTTTAGAAACGCTAGAAGGTGCGGTAATGGGACACCCTATCCCGCTGTTGTTCAACATTGTGGTTGATGCTTTAGCCGCATTACTGGATTGTGCCAAGAGAGCGGGCCATATCAGTGTAGTCGCGGTCAAGGTGGTACCGGGCAGACTCTCACACATGCAGTATGTGAATGATACACTGATCCTCATTCGTAACTCCCCAATCGAGATTATCAACCTCAAGTTTCCGCTCATGTGTTTCGAAGCCATGTCAGGATTAAAAATAAAGTTCCAGAAGAGTGAGGCTATCATGACAGGCGGGGACCTGAAATCAAAGTTCAGAGCGGCTCATGTGATGAATTGTAGGCTGGGATCTATTCCTATTGCATACTTGGGGATGTCAAATGCTAATCAGTCCCTCCAGATCAAGGACTTCGATCCCATAGTTCAAAAGGTTGCCGACAGGGTGGAGCCATGGCAAGGAAGACCGCTCGCCTCAAGAGAGACTTATGCTAATAAATGATTGCCTCACCAACTTGCCTATTTACATGATGGGTTTTACCTTATGCAAGATGGGGTCGCCTCAAGAGAGACTTATGCTAATAAATGATTGCCTCACCAACTTGCCTATTTACATGATGGGTTTTACCTTACGCAAGATGGGGTGCACGAAAAAATCGATAAAGTTAGATCTTGATTCTTTTGGGAGAAAGCGTAAGGAAAAAAATATCATATGGTCAGCTGGGAAAATATCTACGCGCCGAAGGAACATGGGGGTCATTAACTAGTGTCTTTTGGCAAAATGGGCATGGAAAATCTTATCTGGCCAGGGCGGGCTATGGTTGGACATGTTTAGGAACAAATACTTGGTGGATGGGGGTGTGCAATCTCTTGGGGTAGCTAAAAATCACAATTCGCCAGGTCAGTGGCGAAGGTGCGACACCTCCTAAGATTGGGATCCAAGTTTCAGATAAATGATGGGAAATCTACCCAATTTTGGAGGGATGTTTGGTGTCGCGAGACACCTCTACGTGAATGTTACCCTATGTTGTTCGCCATGTCGGGCAACCCCAAGGCAATGGTTGTCGAATTTTGGAATGGGGGAGGTGGGCTCCATGCTTTCTGCGATCTCTTGGCCCGGCTGAAGTGACAGACAGGACATCATAAACATTAGGATTTCGTTGGGGAGGGACATCGTCTCTTGGTGACTTGAACCTTCTGGGATTTTCTCAACATGATCAATAGAGAGATTTTGTATGGCGGCACAGTCGTCTGACAGGAGAGGTATTTAGAAGTCTAGAATTCCAGCCAAAATAAATATCTTTTTGTGGCAAGTGGCGAGGAACCGAATCCAAAGTGGGGACCAAGTGCTAAAGCGCCATGGCCCAAGTGACGACTAACGTGTGGTGTGGGGAAAACAAGGGTTGCAATCACATCCTCTTCTGGTGCATCGTTGCTCGCTTCTCCTGAAGAGTTATTCACGAAGCAAAGGGTGGCTCTTGGAACCCAGCCGGTTTCTCGGATCTTACGCACATAATCCAAGGGTCATTGGGACAGGATAGATACTCGCTTGGGTGGGGTTTGTCGCGCTGGCATGGTCGATGTGGACATCTAGGAACAAAGCTTTGTTTGAGGGACAGGCGTTTAAACATCCAGCTGATCTTATATATAAACATGTTATCCCTTTGCAGCTTTGGAAGCTTCTGTGGAGAGCGCAGCACACACCATGGCTTGAGCAGTACATCTTCAAGCTCCGTACACAATATCATCGTCTTCTCGCCACATCCCGACGAGACACCACAGGCTAGGGAGCCGCTCGTCCATGGGATGTTCTTCTGAGGGAATGGCAGTGGGTGCGAGTTGACTTGCAATGCGTCACTTGTGAGGGCCTCTGGCCATGTATCGAACTTTTTCGTTTCGTTTCCTCTAATTTTGTTTTGCTTTTTGAACCTTTTTGTTAACTCTAAGGGCCTCATTCTAAGGCCGGGGCATGCGCCTCGAATCTAAGAAACAACTTGAACTAACGCGAATTTGCAAACTGGTAGAGTATTCACCTCATAAGGCGAGTTGGACTTGGAATAGGTCTACGCCATATCGTCATACACTGCCGAATAGCCAAACAACCACCGAAGATGGAGTAGATCGAAGAAGGATTCAGATCAAATGTTAGCAATAATCTTGAGTTTATGCCCGGCAAGATTTGTGTCTAATCTGAAGTTAGGAAGTCACCGTGTCAAGAGTCCAAAAGCCCTACATGTAATGAGTCCAGCTAGTAGCCCTGCCCTAGTAGCTAGTACACGTACTAGTAATAGTGCATGGTCTAGGTTGAGTCTGTGTCATAGTTGTGCTAGGATTAGCATTCGAGTCGTCCTTGGTAGCTGCTCATCTAGGTGTTCATGCATCATCTAGGGGTTGATGCATATAAATGCAGGTATATGTGCAATGTAATATCATGGAGAAAAAGAGAAAAGAAATAAAGAGAAAAAAGAAGGGCACGACAAGCGCCCTTGGCCAAAAGTTTTCGTGTGCGCACGTGTTCGTGTTTCTTGATGTGACCGATCCATGGGCGAATCCGAACATCCAAGTGTCTCCTCGTCAGGAGATAAGGCCCTGGCATGAGCTTGGGATGAGGCAACGATCCATGTCCGAGAAAAGGTTGACACCAAGCCCGTACTGGATCAGGTGCCTCTACCAAAAGGAGAACCACCAACCCTACTATACACGCAACGAAGGCCAGAGCTCCCGGCGCAGGAGACGAACAGGATGATGTAGCAGAGGAAAGGAGGAAGACGGCACCAAGGAATAGAGTCTCACTGACTCACTGTCCAAATTCTATTTGCACTAAAATGTTCTTAAGGCAGAATACTACAGAAACAAATACATATTCTTTCCCTGAGACCGGCACCGAGACTCTGAGAGCATAAGCTATTCGACTTGGAAAAGAATAATTAAAGCAGGTTTGCTTACCTGCTGGTATGAAAGTGGATGAATGACAGCACCACTAACTTCCAGGAAATGATTTGGAGTTATGGAGTGCAAATCCGCTACCTGAAGATTCAAATTGGTATGATGCGACAAACTGATGTTATAATAGAAAAATGTAGTCGCAGATGTTGTATTACAGGGAGTAATACATCATATATACTGCTCTCTAGTATAAAGATTAAATAAGCCGTATCAAACTCGCAAACTACCTTCAGCTTTACTGTTAAAGGAGTTCCACCTCTTTCGATGTGCAAATTTATCTCCCTGCCGACGCTCTCATCAAGTAAGGACTCCATTGTGAGAAATTGTGTTACAATCTGTACATGTTAAGAACATCATTGAATAAGAAATTAATGTTGTATGACCAATGACAATAACATGAAAAAATGCGTCAGTGAAAAGAAATATAGTGAACAAAGCATGAAATAACTTTCAGAGAACCAACACACAAAATTACAAGAACTGGTGACCTGTGGTAAATACACCATCTGAAAATGCCTAGGGGGGAACACTGCCTTCTACATACGCTACTGAAGACACATTGTCGATACTCCCTATGTTTCATTATATTTGTAACTGGCCAGGGGTTTAGGCAATCTGTAAGGCAGCGTTGGAGAGATGTCTTAGCCCAAGCAGACGCCACAGAGGAGCTCGAGCGAGAAACAGAAACTACAGCGGGCGGGGACAGAGAAGGGAAGAGGGCGGCTCTCCCTCCCTCCCTCTGCTCTGCCTGATATCTGGCAGCAAAAGCAACTCTCCTACCAGCAGGTGCTTGACACACATGATGTATACTCGCCCCTCTCACCCTCCCCTCCCCCTCGGTCTTCTACTCGCTGCCACTGTGCTATTCTTGCATTTTGATTTCATTGGTGCTCTGAAGAGGTGAATTTTCATGTGCCTGTGCTCTGTTCTTCGACTCATGTTCTGCTCTGAATTTCTGATCTCTTGTTTTCGTGTGCCATGTGTCATGAGTTTGGCTTTGTGCTTCATCCTAAGATAAGCAGGCCACTTCTACTGCTTTATTCATGCATGTTTCATCAATTTTACATGACATACTGACCTAGTAGACTGTTAGTAGATGGCCGGAAAAGTGCAAAGAGGATGGGAGAGATGTGTGCTATATGGTTTCATAGGCTCAACAACCATCAAAATCAACAAATTTATGTAAAACTAAATAGGGCTTTATTTTGCTGCCAAGGTAGGCTAGGATTGTCCAAGGCGTAGCCTCGCCTCATGCTTTAACGTTTAATAGTTGGGGCAGGGGTAGGGCGCCTCGCCTTACTGCCTTAAAACCATGGTCAAATGGGTGTGTGCATTGTTTAATAGGTTTCCTCATCCGCTTTCTTCTTATATTTGGTGATATAGCAAGACAGAGGAATCAGGATATTTGAAAACAGTCGTCTACAATAGACAGGTGTTCCAATTCAAGTCACTGTTAATAGAGCAAGAAGAATTTGGAGAATACGCACTAATGTACTACTAAATCTTCATAACTTTCCAAAGGAACGTCTTTTGGCATTTGATAACCTAGAGAACAGTCCATATACAACAGCAACCAAGCATAATATGTTTGAAAAAATAAGTACAACTTCGGAAATATTTATATCAGGTGCAACTAATGAACTGTTGAAGGCCATGACTGAACACCAATTGAGGTATCAGCAGTACAGTCAATGAAGTCACAGGACATCAGTACAGGGAGAAAATTTAATGTAAATGTCATTAGTAGACCATCTGAACACAATCATACCTCCCCATTCATGCAAATCAGCACGTCACCAGGTTCCAGATATTTGTGTGCAGGCCCATGTGGCACCTGCAAGGACAGAATTATCCAGTTTATGCATGACATAGAAAGGTACAATGCAAGAAGCAGCAAGCTAAGCGGGAAAAAAATGTTTAGAAATAACAAAACTAAGAAGAAAACATTACCATAGAATCAACAACCAGCATTCCAGTCTCGCCTGCTGGAGAAACAAGCCGTACCATCTATATAGGCAGAAATTTGAAGGTGCAATTAATCATATAGACAGAGTCGTGAAAAGACAAGTATGGATCTTTCTCCAAACAAGAAAAAGAAGCGCAGGAAGAACATACCTGCTCGGTTTCAGTCCTGAGTCCAAGACGTCGAGTTTCTTCAAAACCTTTGTGCTGAAAAGTCACCTTTAAAAAGGACATAGAAAAATTGTATCATGGGGAATAGAAAAAACAATTACCCCCTCCAATCCACAAATGTAGGCTGTCATGGGATGCGTGCCATGAACCTTCATTAATTAGCTCTCCAAAACAGAAAAACTAAAACAACAGCATCTAACAGAACAAAAGGATCATCAGACAGAATGCACACCTGAAGTGTACCACGAGGAATATAAACAGATTCTGGCTTGCTGCCAAATGTAAGCCAACAATTGCGTATCAGATTGAGTGCTCTAACTACCTGGAACAATTTAGGCGGATAATGTTAGCAAACATAAGAAAGCCACAAATAATTAATGGATGTTAAGTAGCAGATGATGATCCAGTTTCTATGATGTGGATCTCGTTTATGTTCTTTACTGTCTCTATTTCTCTTTTTTCCGTGAAATCACATGCATACGGCACGTGACTCACTGTACAATAAGGAAGACAACATTAAGGAGTCTTGTGCTTTTGCCAGAAATGGAACTTTCTGTAATCTAAGCAAGATAGTCTAAATGTTAGTCCAACTACGTATGGGTGCTTTTCAAACACCTTGTATTATTTCTGTTAAGCTTCATGCACTAGCCAACGCAACCAAAAGTCCAAACTTATGGAAAGGGCTAGGCAATCCACATATACACTTCAACAATTTCAGCTAGCAGTATCCTTTCCTTATGTCTAATATGTTATCCTACTTCCCCAGGAGATCTCATAGAGCACGAGGAAGAAGCACTGTATTAGTATTGATACATAAACAACTTACACGTTCTAATGGAAGGTAGAAGGCAGAAGAACTGGAACTGGTGCCTCCTGCATTCAGTGCAACAGCTCTTCCTTGGCCATCAATAACAGGGGAACCACTAGAGCCACCTTTAGTACCAGATGCAGCCTAAAGAACAAAAATTATGTTAACTTATGAGCACTGGCAGCGGAGCAAATCATCAAACATTAATTTTCGATGCATGGGTGTCACCGATCTGAACAAAATATACAGAATACCGGATAGCTGAAAAGAATTACCTGTATATAGAATGTATTAAAATCATTATAACCATCCCTTTCAGAAAAGTAATACAAGGTTAGGACTTTAAATTTAGGCAGCAATACATAATGATCCATGTATCAAATATACATACTTCTTGTAGTTCGGTGCTTCTCTATCAAGTCGAGACAATGTTCCCGCCAAAATTGAAACCTGTATCCAGTCAACATGAATCAACATGCAACCCAGTCTATTGGAAAACTCTCTCTTGTAAGGGATGAAGTCTCCAATATCCAGGTCTACAGCATGTAACTCTATGGGCTAGTTCAAAGTAGAAACTCAGCAGACTGAAGTGATTTTTAGGAGAAGAGGGGGTGGGACCTTTTCGCCGCTGTCATTGCCGACAACCCGAATTTCTAAACCAATAGATGCTGCTCCAGGTGCTAGAGGGATCTCTTCGTACTCAAGGAACTTTATGGCAGCTGGATCATAGCGAAAAAAACCAAAATCATGCACCTGTTTAAAGGAGAGTGGGGGAGCTTGGATTAAAATACGCCATTAGCAACGGAATAAGTAGAAATGAATGGAATCAAATAGAACAAAACACTGACAGGATCTCTGTAGATGGCGTACACAGGTGTCTCCTCCCTATCCACAAAAATCGCCTCCGCGACCACAGGCCCAGGCCTGACGACGTGGCGGTTGGTGAGGATGATGCCGCGGGACTTGTCGACGACGAAGCCAGTGGCATAGTTGGTTCCCGCGACCTCGGTGTCAAAGGCGCGCGGTGCAGTGGTGTGGACGACGACAACGGCGGGCACCACGCGGGAGAGTGTGCGGCGCCAGTCCTCCGCCATCTCCGAGGACTCGGTCTCCATCGCCAGCTCGCCGCCAACCTCCTCTGTCACAGTCCTAGCATGATTTGAAAAGAGGAAAAGGAAAGGGATTCAACAATAATTTAGCAACGGCGGAGAAGGGGGCTATTACGATCTCCTCATACGCAAGCTGCACACCATTACGATCTCGGCTTTACAATACTCTACTGTAATGAGATAACCTGCTCAGAAGCAGACGGGGGAAGGGAGCTCGACGGAGAAGACAACGACTCCCCTCCAGCTGCCGCGACGCGCGCCTCCAGCAGCCGTCGCCGCTCCCCTCTAGCCGGCCGCTTCCAGTCAGCCGCGTGTGAGGCCTGGGTCGATTGAGATGAATTTCTCACATATATGAATACGAAGGAAAGTTAGGCACGGATCAACAAGCAGATGCCCCGAAATTATTGACATTGATGCCCCGAATTGGTTGGATTTGGTGAAGAGGATGAACCCTAGAGCCTAACTAGAGTGGCTAAAATGTCCCTTACCCATTCGGGGGTAGAGCATCTACAGTCGGACTCGGTGGCCCTCCTAAATGTCAGCGGACACACTGGATGCGATCTCCAACAGCATGAGATAGTGGACGGGGCGTCAGAGCATCTACAGCCAGACTTGGCAAATCCAGTCACTCAAACGCCCACGGACGCGTCCGGACGCGTCCGCGGGCACTATCCAGTCACCCCTCAAATGTTGCGCGTCCGAGGCACTATCCGGTCACCCCTCAAATGTTGCGCCGCACATCCATATATCACAAATTTCGACTCTCAAATCCATGCACATCAATTATCTCCATCTCCACTACTATTAAACAAACAAAGAACTTTCTTACATGCACCCAGCAATTAGTCCCACAAAACGCGCAAACCAATCAGCACCACACAATTAGTTCCACAAATCTTAATCCAACAGCCATTACTGATCTAATACCTCTACGGTGTGGACTTAGCAAATTCGCATGATCGACCGTGCTCCACCTCCACCATCGATCCACCAGGAGAAATACCACCCAGTCCGTCCCTACAATCACGCTTAGATAATATAATCCCATAATCAAAACCGAAGGGAACGTTTCCACGGCCGTAAATAAGCGTTCGGCCGGTCACGCCCACGCGAATGTGCCAAATCAGGCACCACACATGACGCCACACAGTTTGGTGGATCCCATGTACCACACACGACCACCCCACAAACCAACCTTATCTCTTCACCGCTTTCAGTGCTACCTTATCTCTTCGCTGTTTCTTTCTCCCACGGACGCCTCTGTTCCTCTTTTGCTGCTTCTTCCACCAGTCCACCACACAATCCATGGCACCTCCTGGACCAAGGGGACGCAGGGGGGGAGGGAGAATAGTAGCTGTGGGGAAAGAGGGGCGGCGACCCCGTGCGGGCATACCGACCACTTTTTTCTGCCGGAGTTCATGACCGGACTGCAGAAATGCTGCATCCCGCCATGGATTTTGCTGGAGCTGGCGTTTTGCAATGCTGGAACGATGGACGGTGTTATCAGCCGCAGGATTTGTTCTTCTACAGGAACCAATCTAATTTCTTTTTGCTACTGCTAACTTCGTTTTTTGCTGGAACTAGCATCTTTTTTGCTACCACCGGCTCATTTTTTTGCTGGAACCAGTTGACCTTTTTGCTACCATCATCTCTAGATTTTGCTGGAGCCAGCTATTTTTTTGCTACCATCGGCTTTGTTTTTTGCTGGAACTAGCATCCATTTTTGCTACAACCGTATGGGGTTTGTGCTGGATCAGTGTAATTTTGCTACCACCTTCAATTTATTTTGCTGGAACCGGACCAGTTTTTTGCTACCACCGGCTTTGGCGGCAAGCCAAACCTTCTCGCCATTAATGCTGCAACCGGGAGTCGGCAGCACCGGGAGGAACGGTTCGTGGCCGGCGCCATGGTGGCGCTACCATAGATGCAGGAAAGGTGACGGAAAAGTTGCTACGGGTCAATGGCTTCTTAGTGGGGATGCGAAGGTTGAGAGAGACGATGGAAAACAAATAGATCGAACGTTTACATGCTCTGGGGATCCAAGGGCTGCGTGGTGACCGGCCCAATTTGGGCCGGTCGACCGGCGCCTATGAGTGGCCAAACTGAAAACACCGTCGCAGGGCTGCACCCCACGTCCCCATCTGCCACTAATCAAGGGAATGACGCCCTTAATTCCGCTCACTGGCGAAGCCAGCGCCCGGTAGTTGCCCAGTCTGCTCGCACCATCGGCGCATGCTGCCGTCACCGACCGTCCTTATCCATCCGTAATCCCGGCGTTCTTCTCGCATCACCCTGCTACACTTCTGGTCGATCGCCTCAAGACGTCACCCAAGCGCGTGTGGCCACAAAAGCACTTCATCATGGTCAGGCGCTGGTAGACGACGACATGCCGCGGAACGACGAGCAGCTCGTCATTGCCGTGGCTTGATATTCCTTGATAAACGCTCGTCAGGTATTGGGTTGGTACCGTGCTTGGTACGTGATCTTCCTTGATCGTCACTTTTTTTATAATAAACTAATCTAAACTATCTTGTGCGGCGAGCAGTATGGTTCCTGATGTTGGTGTTGCAATGGTAAATAGATTGTCGCATACGTTAGTGATTTTCTAAAAAATTAACACATGCACATACTTTCAGGCACCAGAAAGATCAAGCCGTTCATCTATGTGCTCAATTCGTTTGCATGCCACGCCCAGACCTTAGCTCGCTGGGAAGGGGCGCCGCTGCAAAAGATACGAAATTAACAAATTTAATGATGGCCGCATGTATCTTTGCTTTAGTCATTTGCTTGCCGCCCACAGATCTAGCACCGTCTACCCCCCCCCCCCCCCACTGATGTATAGTTCTGTCCGATCTCACCCAACATCAACGGACAAACAACACAATTACCACCAGTGCTACGCAGGTCAATTTGAATATGGATAACTAGACAAACTTCAATTCAGTGGCCATTTGATGATCTATGTTGCAAATGGTCAATACTTATGCTTTATCTTATTTTACCTTATCTCTGCTTAACTCGATTGCATCATCGTGAAAATATTAGTTTGAACATATTTTTTCTCGAATTGTTTCTTTGATAATAAAATGGATGAAAATATGCTTGGAGAGACATGAGAGGGGAGGGCGGGGGTGGAGAATGAAAATTTAAAGTATTTAAGGCATGGTGTTTTCGATAAAAACGACCGTCAAGATGAACGACTCAAATTCTTTAAGGTTACACGTGCGCGATTACTAGTACGGTACAAATTGTCCGAATGCCAAAGTTCGAAACAAAGCAAAGCAAATCATAGCTCAACAAATCGGACATGACAAATCAAATCTTCGTCCAATAGGTGATTCCCTTTTGCTCGGTGCCGCATGGATCCATCGTTGTGGCCAACCAAGTTTTGACCAACAAGATGTCCTCAAATCTTGAGAATGTCAGACCTCTTGCCTTCAACGTCTTCTTCTTCTTCTTGTTGTTGGTCGGGTTGGGATCGATTGTTGTCCCCACTTCAAATGCGGTGTTGCCTCCAATTCATACTCCATTTCGGTCGGATCTTCATTATCATTGATCATGTTCGACAAGAACACCTCCTACATGATTAAGATTTGCAAGCATTCATCATGAGCGAAATGAACTAGTGGTCTATGCTAAAATATGATTGGACAAGAGCAAAGAAAACGCATCGACTCTTGTTCGGTCATTCCGTCGAACATGTTGAGGGCAGCTTGGGCACTGCTGTCGCCAGTGCTCATCCGCGCCGAACGAGCTGCGGCCAGTCACATGTCGATCGTCGGCATATGCGTGGGCGGAAAGCTGTCCGGAATGGCCCAGTTGGCGGTCGGATCATCCTGTGTCCTAAGGGGGTCGGATAGCGTCATCCGCGTAGGCGCTCGGAGGGAAGGGGTGCGGGGATCCGGGCGCGGCGGAGCAGACAGCTGCTCCACCACGTCCGAACCTCCATGCGACGATGCCGCCGTGTTCCTCTCTCATTGTCGGCGTCGCCGCAACTTGCGGGCGACTTTCTCCGCCTTGCAAGTCGCCGCCGACAAAATCACACCGCCGACGGACGAGGCGGACTGCGTCTCCGTCGCGGAGGTGTGGGTCGAGCTGGACGACATCTCCGGCGGTGGATCGAGGCCAGAGGTGAGGATTGGGAGCAAGGGTGGAGACCGGCGAGGGTCCGAGCGCGAGAATGGTTGGAGGGCGGCGGGAGGAGGGGGAAGGGTTTGGTGGATTTTGTGCAATTGGGGTGGGGTCGGGCTGTCGGGTCCGACATGGCAGGCGCCCCCATATTTGGGCTAGATATGAGGGTGTCGGTCAGCCCGGGCGTTTGAGGACCATTTGAGGGGCTCGTCTGGATCAAAAATCACGCCTGAGCGTATGAGGCGAGTTTGAGAGGTTCGGCTGTAGATGCTCTCATAAGGGCATATCCAACGGCAACCCGCAAATTTCCTTCTACATCCGTCCGCGAACATGGGACCAGTCCGCGGACAGAGGATGCGGAAGGTTGCCATCCAACGCTAGCCGCATACATTTCAAACTCTTTTTCAACAAACTGGATGCAATTCGTGCAAGCAAGGCTGGGTTTCATATAAACATGACGGATTTCATACAAACACAGCGAATTTTCATTACATTTTGAACATTTGGAAAAAATGACCCAACCCTAAACCTATCATACGCCGATGGCACCCGACATCCAAGCCCGTGTCGTCCTCCATCCGTCGTCTTCATGACCACCAGCGATAAGACCGATGAAGTGAAGGTGCGGTCTCCTACGAGGAAGAGTAAAACACGACAGACGGACCGGCCCACATGGGACACAAGGCCCTGCCGCCTCCCGTGGCCTACTCATCCTCTGTGGGAGTCTGCGACATGTCCGCCGTCGGTGGACATGAGGTCCATGATAGAAATGGTGGCGCCAGCGCTGTCGTCGTCCCACCGGGCCGCCTGATGGTTCGTCGGCAGCACGTAGGAGGCGCAGCGGGCGTTGTTCTCCTCCGCAATCGCCTCTACGCCTCCGCGGCGGCCGTTTCCTAGCGAGCGGCAGCTTGAGCACAGACGGCATCATGGATGGCACGCTGCTCCATGACAAAAAGTTGGGGTTTGCCGTGGCCATGGCCGCCACGGCCTCCTCGCCCACTCGCTCGCCGTAGATCTGGTCCTCCGCCAGCCGGTGCTGCTTCAGGAGGAACAGGTTGTACCACTGTTCCTCATGCGCATGTGTAACATCATGTTTGTTAAGCTACAATAATCCTAAGTTAATGGTGCCATGTCATCACATTATTGTTGCTAATCCTCATTTGATCCATGGCATAATTAAAATTCAAATTCAAATTAAAGTCAAAATTCAAATTTGTCAAACATGCAAACTAAAATGTTGAAAGTGTGGCAAATAATCCCAGGATATTTGTCATGGTGAAACCCATATTTTATAAAGTATTTAAATGCCCTTAAATGAATAAAACAGGGGCTAAAACAATTATTTAATTGCATTTTAAAATAATAAACCAATGCAAACTATTTAATTAGGGTGCCAAATTATTTGTGGTGGTGGCATACTTAATGATACTAATTTTGGGGCTAGGCTTGTATTTTACGAAACTAAAATAAAAAGGAACTAAAAGGCAAACAAAAAATATAAAAGGTAAACGAGAAAAGAAAATGAGAAAGAAAAGGAGAGGCCCCCCTGCCCCATTGGGCCTTAGCCTAGCTAGCCCAGTCGGATGGCCTCCTTCCCCTTCCCCTGTCGTCTCCCTCCTCTAACTGTTCGACCGACCGAACCCCCGTGTTCCCGCCGCACCACCTCGCCGCCCCTTGTCGTTGAATAAGGCCCTGACACCTCGGCCTCCCCCGCCACCTCTCCCACTCGCTCGCCGCTCCCACTTGCTCCTTCCCCTCGCGCTCTCTCACCCACACGCTCCCCCTCCGCCGGATCCCCTCGCCGAGCGCGTCTATCGCTGGCCATCTCACATCGCCGCGGCAAGCGGCACCCCCAAGCCATCCCGACGCACCCAGGAGGGCCATCCCAACCTCATCCTTCCTCCCCGACAAGCCGCGGGACACCGGGCGCCGCCAAACGCCACCACGACCTCATCTTCGCCCTCGGCTCCGACGAACGCCGCTGCCCCAATTCGTCACTGCTGCTCCTAGCCACTCGTCGGGCCTTCATGCTCCCCCTTCATGAGCATCCATGTCGGTGTCAAAACTGGTGGACCTCGGGGTAGGGGTCCCGAACTGTGGACCTGGGAGCGATGGGGAACAAGGGACGATGAACATGATGTTTACCCGGGTTCGGGCCCTCTCGAAGAGGTAATAGATGTATAGTATGGTTAGATGTATAGTATGGTTACAGGGTAAGTCTACCTCGAGATCAGCATGAGCTAAACCCTAAGGCGATTAGGTGAATGATGAAGCTTTGCCTCTAAAGACTATGACCCTTGGTTTATATAGACACCGACAGGGTTAGGGTTACCAGAGATAGATTACAATAAGGGGGAAAGAGATCATGTCTACTCTTGACTTGGAAGACACACCACGGCTTCATAAATCTTCCGTTGCTATGCGGTTCCACCAGTCCGGTCCACGTCCAATGGGCCGGCGCCCCGAGGACCCCTTAGTACATAACTCCCTCAGTAGCCCCCGAACTTGCCTCCAACGCCAAGGCTTGTATCCGGCATCCGCTCACCCAACAATATTCGGCTTGTGAGGCGAGTTCTCCAGTATGCTTTGTTCATGTTCGGAGCCAAGTGATGTCCGGAATCTGAAACAACAGTTTTACATAACAACTAAGGCAATAACAAAAAACCGTCCAAGTGTAAATAGTGCCTTCATCTAACAACCTTTTCTCTTTCAATGGAGAGTCGCATGTGGTCATAACGTCGAGCGGTTAGTATTTCTCGAGGCGTGGCTCGAGGCCCACCCACGTTTGACACGTCTCATCAAGGTGGGGATTGTGCCCCACCTTTCATGGGATATGATCACTTATTTCGATCCCCCTCCCTGCACATAACGTTGTGAGAGCATCGGGAAGTGGAGAAGCCGACGACGTGAAAAAGGGAACTCTTGGCTCGTCAACTGCCTATAAAGGGGGAGCTACAGCAGTCAGCATCCCACGCCTTCTTCCATCTTCCGCTCATGCAGGCCTTTAGAGCTCCAGCGCCCCTTTTCTCTGCGTTCACAGCAAATCCCACTCCGTCCCCTTCAGCCATGGCCGGATCTGGCGCCAACGGGAAGTGGGAGGCCTCCATCGTCACCGATGGCGACATTTTGAGGCTGAACGAGGCCGGCTACTTGTCGGCCGACATTGCCCATCGGCCCCCCTAAGTAGGCCAGATCGTCCCCACGCCCAGGCTGAGCGAAAGAGTCATATTCCTCCCCCATTTCCTTGGGGAACTTGGATTTCCCCTGCACCCCTTTGTGAGGGGATTGATGTTCTTCTATGGGTTAGACTTTCACGATCTAGCCCCCAACTCCCTTCTCCACATCTCGTCCCTTTATCATCTTCTGCGAGGCCCTCCTTTGAGTCCAGCCACACTTCGGCCTGTGGCTAAAGGTGTTCAACGTCAAGCCCAAGGTAGTTGGCGGCAAACATGCAGACTATGGCAGGGCCATGATTAGTAAATTAACGCAGGTCCAGTGGCCGGAGGGCCATCTCATCGACATTGTCAGAATGTGGCAAAAGGAATGGTTTTATTTCGCCAAGCCAAGGGAAGCCGGCTGGGCGGCGGCTCCCGCATTCAGGCCCGGACCCCCCACCAGGCTGGCCACATGGATTAACAAGAGCCTAGACAAGGGGTCCGCTGATGACTTGAAGGCGCTGCAGAAGCGCGTCATCAACATAATGGAGACTGACGCGAAGCTGGTCAACGTGATTCGGGTCATGCTCCATTGTCGACTCCTCCCCTGCCAGGAGAGGGCCAAGCCAATGTGGGAGTATGACCCCGAGGATCCAGCCACCGTGCAGCATCTCTTCGGCATGACCCACAAGAAAGTGTGGGGTCTACTATTCAAGCCGCAAAATGACTGGCTGGCCGAGGGGGAGGACATCGACCTCGACGCTGCGACCCCTCAGAAGAAGTTGAGCGACATTTATATTAACATGAGTCCCAATATTAGTGTGATATGATCCGATTTGAACCTCTTTATGTGGATATTTGCAAGGCTAGCTTGCCAAGGCCGAGAAGATCAGTGGCCCGGTGCCGCTGCCAGAAGGGCACCAATTCGAACAACTAGAGAAGTTGTTGGTCATGGTGCCTTACAAGGCGCCCGGCAAGAAGGGCAAGAAGATGAAGGTATCGAAGGCCAGGGAGGGCCTCCGTCGCAGAGCTCGTCCGGACAATCTGTCCGAAGACACTGCGGTCCCATCCGCACATGAGAGGGGCGAGGATGAGGACGAGGAGGAAAGTGCCTCCTTGCACTCTAAGAAGAGGGTAGCGTCTAGCAACGCCGAGGAGGTTCAACCTACTCGGGCCCAGAAGAGGTAGTGCCGGCCTAAGCTGGTTCTGCCTGATAGCTCGGACTCCGACCAGGAGTCTGAAGCATCTGGAAAGGTTCCGGAAAGGGAACCCAGGGTCAAGTCCCCTGTGACATTTTCCATTGTCTTATTCTGTAGTAGTTCCTGGTCGATCGCGGGTTGATTGTTTTTTGGTGGTGCAGCCCACAGCGTGGCCACCCCACCGAGGAGACCTCGAAGGGGACGTCCCCACCCACTGAACTGGCGGACAGTGGCTCATGTTCTGCACCTCCTCTGATCCCCGAAGTGGTTGGATAGGTGGTGTCGCGAAAGACCCCGCCTCCTCCGAACATAGGGGAGGAGGTCGACGCCACGATGGACGAGGCTGACGCCTCGGTCATTGAAGACCAGGGGGATGCATTCCTCCTGGCTAACGCGGGAGGGAGTCCGGACCATTCAGACCCCCTCAGCCATCCGCTCCCGAGCCCCCAAGGCCCTCGACAACACAGGCTCCTCCTTCCAGTGCGGAAGAGGTCGGGGAGCCAACGTCAGCACCGAACACCTCCAAACGGGCGGCGGCTGGCTGGCCGGATGCGCTGGAGTAGTTGGTGAACAACTCCATCATCGTTGACGGGCACCACACTCTTATGAGTGCGGTTATGCAAGGTGTTCGGTCCATCCAATCCAGACTGAATGACGCTGTCCAAGGCCTTCTGACAGGCTTTGACGTAAGTCACGTAATGCTCTTCTCATAGGGCAGTTGTAGTCTATAGTTTGGGAAGGCCGTGTACATAGCAGCCCCCGAGACTCCACGGAGACTTCGGAGAAGCTTGCAGAGGATCAAACTCTGTAGGTCGAGTAATAATCTCGATGTTTCTTTTGCTGACACATGCATCTTCCGTGGCTGCGGCTGCTAATGCCGCAACGCTAGAGGAGATGGATCGGAAACTCAAGCATTCCGATAAGAGCTTGACCTTGTCAACAAACGGCTTGACGAGGCGCAAGGTAAGCCCTTTGATAAGATGTGTATTTGTTTGATGCCGGATATTGACAATCCGAACTGTATGCTAATCCTTCAATATGCGATCATTGCAGCTGCCGCCGTTGAGGTTGAGGGCTTGAAGGAAGCCCTGAACAAAGCTGAGGCTGAGCCGGCCGCCAAGAAGGTGGCTGCCGAGAAGGCGGTGGCCGAGCTAGAGGAGGCCAAGCTTTCGAGCCAAAAGCATGAGGCTCGAGTGGTCGAAGTGCAGGTGGAGCTCAAGGATGCTGCCAAGAAGCTGGAGTCCCTTGAAAAGGAGAAGGGGAGCAGTCCTCCACACTGTCCAAGGTTGAGAAGGAACTCCAAGAGGCGAGGAACAAAGTGCGAGATGTCTGGGAGGAGCTCCGCCTGGTGGGGAAAATTACAAATGGTAAGAAACACTTACTGTAGAGTGTGTTTGGAGGCAACAAGTTCATCTTGCTAACGCGAGTCTAGCTCTCCGCGTGCGTCTTCGTCGAACTCCCAAGGAGTGCGGCGACTGTGGCGAAGCACTATGCTACCCATGAGGAGGACTCCACGCAGCGGATCTTCTGGTCACAATTTCTGGACTCCGGGCGTCCTCCCCTCCTCAGCAACCAAATGAAGCAGTTGATGGAGATGCATCGGATGTCCGAGTAGGCCGTGAAGGACCTCTATGCCAGTTTGTGGCCCGCCGAGCCCATTTCGGACACCTACTTTGGCCTTGTGCAGAAGCTGCGGGAAGCGCCACTCCGGGTTGACGCCATGAAGCGCTCAGCATGCCTCGAGGGGGCGAGGCTAGCGTTTGCGAAGACCATGGTGCATTGGCCGAAGATTAATCAAATGGACATGGCCACTGGTCCTCCGCCCAAGGGAAAAGAGCATCACCGCCCTGAGCAATACTTTTCACATGTGATGAATGGCGCGCGGGCGATAGATGGTCAGTTTCAAAAGATGTAATGTTCGAATGACTGTATTAAGTTTTTATCAACTGGACCTTATGTTTTATGGTGCGTCTGTCTGACTTATTTTCTATTGTCGTGATTTTAATTTTGACTCCTATGCGGTTGTATGTTTATTCTAAAAGCTACCAGTCGTCGGCTTCAGCCCCCATGTGAATGTCATGATGGGGTTTTTTGTCTCCGGAATGTTTCCCTTAGCTAACGTCTTGGTGCACGAAGGTGGTAGCGCATGAGAAAAACTAGGCAATCGGACTATTCGGTTTTATTGCTTTCACTTAGCCTTAGGAGCTTGATGGTGGGGGCTAAGGACTAGCCCCCCATGTTTTGTGATGTATTTGGGGGCCGATACCTACCCTTTCCAATCACATGGTTTGTGTTAAGATGAACTCTTGGTATGACACGGTGAAATCGCTAACGATTTTTAGAGTCAGACCTCGTCATCGGATCGCTGATCAGTTCGCGCTTACTATGACGGTCAGTTTTCGGCTTTCTCCTCCTGAGGTACTTGATCGGGCAAGCCAGAAGTACAATCACAGGGGTGCTCCCTTTGCCCTCTTAGCCTAACATGTGGAACATAAGGGGCAAACATAGGAGCCGGGCAACCCAACTATTGACCCAAGACATAGTTCGGTACTTGATGCATATAACACAATATCCGATACACTGAACACTTAGTGGAAAGCAGTGTCGGACTTGTGGTGCCGAGATGATAGGGAAATTGAGCTCTAGGTTAGTTAACTGATCATGTTTTCCTACCGGGCTATTCGAAGAGCGAGGGGAGAATCAGAAAGGAAATAGACAATCACAAAATGCGAATATCCGAACACCATAAAGGGTGTTTTTATTATTTTTTGTAGGCTTAATATGTCTCACCGTACAATTCAAACTGCCAAGGCATTATTTGTAAAAAGGAAAGAAAATTTTATAGAGTAAAGGTTTACACAAGGCCTTGATGCGTGAGTCGAAGCCTCGACTATGCCCTGCTGCACGTCTGCGCATTTGTTTCTGAGAGGTGGAGGTTGGGACCTTCAATGAAACCTTGAGGGGCGGGGGTCCTGCCGATGAAGCTTTATGCTGGGAAGGATATCCGGAATTTTTCACCGGACCGTCCGAAGACAAGGTAATTCCGACATTCGGGCCGGCCGAACACATGCTTTGGATTCATCGATATATGCCTCACGACTGCCCATGGTATTTTGAGTGCGAAATTGTGCTGACGAGGCACGTGGAGCGCGAAGAATGTAGGCATGCCGTGGGGCGCGCATCCCTATTTGTGGTGAATGCATGCGGGTTCCCATGACAGGTGATGTCTACTACGCAACCTTCTCCTTGTAGACGTTGTTGGGCCTGCAAGTGCACAGGTTTGTAGGACAGTAGTAAATTTCCCTCAAGTGGATGACCTAAGGTTTATCAATCTGTGGGAGGCGTAGGATGAAGATGGTATCTCTCAAGCAACCCTGCAACCAAATAACAAAGAGTCTCTTGTGTCCCCGACACACCCAATACAATGGCAAATTGTATAGGTGCACTAGTTCGGCGAAGAGATGGTGATACAAGTGCAATATGGATGGTAGATATAGGTTTTTGTAATCTGAAAATATAAAAACAGCAAGGTAACAAGTGGTAAAAGTGAGCGTAAATGGTATTGCAATGATAGGAAACAAGGCCTAGGGTTCATACTTTCACTAGTGTAAGTTCTCTCAACAATAATAACATAGATAGATCATATAACAAGCCCTCAACATGCAACAAAGAGTCACTCCGAAGCCACTAATAGCGGAGAACAAACGTAGAGATTATGGTAGGGTACGAAACCACCTCAAAGTTATTCTTTCGGATTGATCTATAAAAGAGTTCGTACTAGAATAACACCTTAAGACACAAATCAACCAAAACCCTAATGTCACCTAGATACTCCATTGTCACCTCAAGTATCCGTGGGCATGATTATACGATATGCGTCACACAATCTCAAATTCATCCAACCAACACAAAGTACTTCAAAGAGTGCCCCAATGTTTCTATCGGAGAGTCAAGAAAACGTGTGCCAACCCCTATGCATAGGTTCATGGGCGGAACCCGCAAGTTGTTCACCAAAACATACATCAAGTGGCACGTGAAATCCCATTGTCACCACAGATAAACACGACAAGACATACATCAAGTGTTCTCAAATTAAAGACTCAATCCGATAAGATAACTTCAAGAGGGAAACTCAATTCATCACAAGAGAGTAGAGGGGGAGAAACATCATAAGATCCAACTACAATAGCAAAGCTCGGGATACATCAAGATCGTGCCATAGAGGGAACACGAGAGAGAGAGAGAGAGAGAGAGATCAAACACATAGCTACTGGTACATACCCTCAGCCCTGAGGGTGAACTACTCCCTCCTCGTCATGGATAGCGCCGGGATGATGAACATGGCCACCGGTGATGGGATCCCCCTCCGGCAGGGTGCCAGAATGGGCTCCCGAGAGGTTTTTGGTGGCTACAGAGGCTTGCAGCGGCGGAACTCCCGACCTATCTTCTGTTCTGGAAGTTTTAGGCTACGTAGGTATATATGGGTGAAAGAAGTACGTCGGTGGACCGAAGGGGAGGGGGGCACGAGGCAGGGGGGCGCGCCCCCCACCCTCGTGGGCACCTCCCTTCTTCCCTGACATGCACTCCAAGTCCATCGGGTGGCTTTCCTTCCAAAATTAACTTCTCAAGTTGATCTCGTTCCGTTTTGACTCCGTCTGATATTCCTTTTCCTCGAAACACTGAAATAGGCATAAAACAACAAATCTGGGCTGGGCCTCCGGTTAATAGGTTAGTCCCAAAAATAATATAAAAGTGGATAATAAAGCCCAATATTGCCTAAAACAGTAGATAAAGTAGCATGGAGCAATCAAAAACTATAGATACGTTGGAGACGTATCAAGCATCCCCAAGCTTAATTCCTGCTCGTCCTCGAGTAGGTAAATGATAAAAAAGAATTTTTGATGCGGAGTGCTAGTTGGCATAATTTCAATGTAATTCTTCTTACTTGTGATATGAATATTCAGATCCGAAAGATTCAAGACAAAAGTTCATATTGACATAAAAATAATAATACTTCAAGCATACTAATAAAGCAATCATGTCTTCTCAAAATAACATGGCAAAAGAAAGTTCATCCCTATAAAATCATATAGTTAGGCTATGCTTCATTTTTGTCACACAAAGATGTTCCCAACTTCTATACCCCCGATGACAAGCCAAGCAATTGTTTCATACTTAAATAATCTCAAACTTTTTCAACCTTTAGGCAATACATGAGCGTGAGCCATGGATATAGCACTATGGGTGGAATAGAATATGATGATGGGGATTGTGTGGAGAAGACAAAAAAAGGAGAAAGTCTCACATTGACGAGGATAATCAACAGGCTATGGAGATGCCCATCAATTGATGTCAACATGAGGAGCAGGGATTGCCATGCAACGGATGCACTAGAGCTATAAACTAATGCTTAACAAAAGAAAACTAGTGGGTGTGCATCCAACTTGCTTGCTCACGAAGACCTAGGGCATTTGAGGAAGCCCATCGTAGGAATATACAAGCCAAGTTCTATAATGAAAAATTCCCACGAGTATGAAAAAGACAACTTATGAGACTCACTATATGAAAAACATGGTGCTACTTTGAAGCACAATATATGAGACTCTCTTCATGAAGAACAAGGTGCTACTTTGAAGCACAAGTGTGGAAAAAGAGGTAGTAACATTGCCCTTTTTATTTATTTATTTTTCTTCTTTTTTTTCTTTTTTTCTTTTGGGCCTTCCTTTTTTTTTCTTTTGGCCTTTTTTTCTTTTCTTTTTGGGCAATGCTCTAATAATGATGATCATCACACTTCCATTACAACATATGAATTACAACTCGAAACTAGAACAAGATATGACACTATATGAATGCCTCCGGCAGTGTACCGAGATGGTGCAATGGATCAAGAGTGACATGTATGAAAAATAATGCGTGGTGGCTTTGCCACAAATATGATGTCACCTACATGATCATGCAATGGCAATATGACAAAAGTAATATATGTCATGATGATGATGAACGGAACGGTGGAAAGTTGCATGGCAATATATCTCGGAATGGCTATGGAAATGCCATAATAGGTAGGTATGGTGGATGTTTTGAGGAAGATATAAGGAGGTTTATGTGTGATAGAGCGTATCGTATCACGGGGTTTGGATGCACCGGCGAAGTTTGCACCAACTCTCATGGTGAGAAAGGGCAATGCACGGTACCGAAGAGGCTAGCAATGGCGGAATGGTAAAAGTGCGTATAATCCATGGACCCAACATTAGTCAAAAGAACTCATATACTTATTGCAAAAATTTAGAAGTCATCAAAAACCAAGTACTACGCGCATGATCCTAGGGGGATAGATTGGTAGGAAAAGACCATCGCTCGTCCCCGACCGCCACTCATAAGGATGCACAAGCCAGGTACACTTCATGTTTCAAATTTGTTACACAACTTTAACCATACGTGCATGCTACGGGACTTGCTAACTTCAACACAAGCATTCTTTAAATTCATAATCACCCAACTAGCATGACTTTAATATCACTACCTCCATATCTCAAAACAATTATCAAGCATCAAACTTTTCTTAGTATTCAACACACTCATAAGAATTCTTACAAATCTTTTATGCTTAACATATTAGGATTTTAAGCAAATTACCATGCTATTTAAGACTCTCAAAATAATATAAGTGAAGCATGAGAGTTCATCTATTTCTTAAAAATAAAACTACCACCATGCTCTAAAAGATATAAGTGATGCACTAGAGCAAATGACAAACTACTCCGAAAGATATAAGTGAAGATCAATGAGTAGTCGAATAATTATACAACTATGTGAAGACTCTCCCATTTAATAATTTCATATCTTGGTATTTTATTCAAACAGCAAGCAAAGCTAAAGAAAATGACATGACGCTCCAAGCAAAACACATATCATGTGGTGTCGTGGAATTGTCACGTCAGATGTCCTAATGAAAGGACTTAGTTGTGGAGCCATCGCAACTAGGAAGCTTGAAGGGGTTAATCGGGACAAAGGACATGAGAGGGCTATACTAGTTCGCCCCCTTACGGTGAAGGTAAGGCCTACGTCTAGTTGGGTTGGTATTGATTGATGTTTCGATGACCAGGGAGCGAGATACGCTATGCCCCGGCTCTCGATCAGTTGTTTCTTGCCCTAAGCCGCCAGCGGGTCGCCCCCTTATATACACGGGTGGACGCCCTGCGGCCTACAGAGTCTCGGCCGGCTCATAGACAGTGTCCGGCTCGGTGACTAGTTAGGTCTACCTTATGTACAAGTCATATCATTATGGCGGTTTATCACTATGGGCTTTAAGCCGCCTGTGGGCCTTAGACCCTTTACTGAACCGCCATCTTCATGCTTGGTCTTGGGCTTCTTTCTGATGAGTCTTCTTTGCATAACCTGGCCCCTCCTGGGCGGCTTACACAAATAGTTATATCCCCAACATTAGGCCCCAGATTGATTTGAACCGGTTCATGTCAATCTTAACATACCTTAAGAAATAAATCTTCAGCTTTCTGCCTGTGCAAAAGGTTTTCTTTAACCCGCCATGACGTCATCTTTTGGATCCGCGTTAACCCACCATGACGTCATCTTTACTTAAATTCACTTTTTATTCCACCGTATCCTCCAACGGATCTTTGCTTTTACTGACCGTTCCAAAAACTGAGGCGTCAGGGCCGCTGGATAATAATGCTTATCTCCTCGTTTCTCGTGTCGTCTTAGTCATCCCTTCCTTATAAATAGGCACGACCTAGGTCTTTTCCATTCTCCCCATTCGGTCGTCTTCTTCCTCTCATTGTTTCTCTGCCGCTCGAGCTCTGCCGCCGCCGTCGCCGCAGATCTCCTCATCCTCGTCAACTCAGGCCGCTGCATCAACCTGATTTGACCAGAGAAACGCGATGAACCTCTGCAGCAACTCTGCATTTGTGAGTTTCCTCTTTCTTGTTCCTCAGATCCGCATTAGGACCTTTGAGTTCCTCGGTGTTCTTCGCTGTTCATCAGGAACCCCTCATAGATTTCATCACCATCGTCGTTTCTTGATCTTGAAGATGATATAAAACTGATGCAGTAGATATTTCGCACCCATTTCGACTGCAAGTAGATCCCTTTATGTCGCATAGAGGCCCTGTTCGAGCCCTTGAGCTTCATCTGTGCCAGTCCTAGGTCTAGAAATTTTTCTTTTCAGAATAGTCGTTTGATCCAAAATAATAGCGGCAACTTGTGAAACCTGTTTGTTCCACCCTTAAATAAAAATCTACCTCTGTCGAATATGTTTAACCACAACTGTCCATGTGGCCGGTTTAAGTAAATGATACTGATCTGTCAACCTTGCTTGCTTCTCTCCATTTAAGAAAATTTAACTGCTCTTGATACTCATAGCGGCTTAAATATCACTGCATAGTTACCCATATATCATTAGGCCCCTACTTAAGCCGCCATCTTGAATAGATTTAAAATGTTTCCCTCCGGGTTAAATTTGAACCGGAACCTCTTATTTTGTCATAGGCTTCAATTTACGTCATGGCACCTAAGGCCACCAAGGATCCTGTGACCTGCAATTGGGTCCCATCCACAGTCACAAGAAGTAAATTGTCTGAATTTGTGAAGTCTGGCCATCTACCCAAGAAGGAGGTCATGTCTTATCGTGCTCCTGACCCATCCGAGGAGAAACCTCAACCCAAAGACGGGGAGGTGATAGTTTTTACGGATCATATGAGCCGGGGATTTGCACCACCCGGTTCAAAATTCTTCAGGGATGTTTTGCATTTCTTTGACCTTAGATCTCAAGACATCGGGCCCAACTCCGCGTCAAATATTTGCAACTTCCAAGTCTTCTGCGAGGTGTACCTGGGAGAAGAGCCCAATCTGCTTTTGTTCAGAGAGCTTTTCTACTTAAACCGGCAGAATGAACGTGCCAACGGGCCTAGTCTTGAACTTGGTGGCATTTTGATTCAGCGGCGGAGAGACTGCCTTTTTCCTTATGCTGAACTGCCGAGTCATCCAAAAGATTGGAATCATACGTGGTTCTATTGTCAGGACACTTCTCCGGCTGACGAGAACCCTCTGCCCGGCTTCCGCGCTCTGCGCCTTGAATCAAATCACCCGCTGGTGGATAAACTTTCTGCTGTTGAACGTCTGCCACTTGCTCCCACCATTAGAAAAATCAAAGCTCTTCTGGGAAACGGCTTAGATGGCATCGATCTGGTCCGAGTCTGGATCACTTGGCGAGTGCTTCCGTTAAGCCGCCGCCCCGGCTTAATGTGCACTTACTCAGGCGAGAAGGATGACCTTCTACGTCATAGTCCAGACGACTTGCCAGATGATGTGGTGGAGGCTACGACCCAAACGTTGCTGAAAGAGGTCACAGTGACTAGCAACGCCTTTGGCTTACTTCCTTTCTGCAAGAAGAACCCGGCCCCCGCAGCGAGTCATCAATCCTCAATGAATACTCTTTTAGTGTATTACACCTTACTTTTACTCATAACCCTTTCATCTTTTCACAGGCCGATGACAACTTCTGGAAGGTCAAGTATGACCATGACGCTACCAAACAAGCCAGAGCAGCCAAGAGAACCGAAAGAAAAACCACCAAAATGGGAACTTCAAGGAAGAAGAAGCCAAGCACTTCTGATTTACTCAAATTGGACAACACTTCTGAGGATGATGAAGAGGTAATCCTTAATTTTCCTGACTCTTTTGTAATTATTTTATTGACATTCTATCTTTTAAGGAGGATACGGGGAACAACCAAGCGGTTGACGAAGAGGTAACTATAATCTCCTCTGACTCAGAGCCTTTGACAAAGCAAAAAATCCGAAGGGTGACCCGAAAAGTAAGATTTACACATCCTCTAGCTTATCAAGATCCTCAATTTCTTTTGAAGCAACAACAGCTTGAAAGACGGAGGCAGACCTAGACTAGCAAGGATGTAGAGCTCTCCTCCGGCTTACCTGACGTAACCAGGAAGCGTCGGACTGAGGTTATCTCCGATTTACGTTCTGTTTTACCTTTGGCGGGTTTAATTCGCCAACCTCTCAATTCATCTGGCTCCAGTTATCAGGATACCTCTCTATAACGCCCTTGATGCGGCTATATCTCCCACATGTCGAAGCACGACTTAGAGGCATAACCGCATTGAAAGCAATGTCGCAAGTGAGGTAATCTTCACACAACCCATGTAATACAGAAGGGAAAGAGATACATAGTTGGCTTACAATCGCCACTTCACACAATTACATGAATAAAGCATTACATCATCCAGATACAATCAAGGTCCGACTACGGAACCAAAATAAAAGAAGAACCCCAAATGCGACAAAGGTCCCCGATCGATCCCAACTGGCTCCACTCTCGATCAACTAGACCGAAACAACACAAAGGGCAAGATCTTCATCGAGCTCCTCCTTGAGCTTGGTTGCGCCACCCTTTCGGTAACATAGGCACCGCAAACTGGTTTTGAAGTATCCGTGAGCCACGAGGACTCAAAGAATCCCATTACCATGGGTATCAAGACTAGCAAAGCTTAATGGGTAAGGAAGGGGTAAAGTGGTGAGGTTGCAGCAGCGCTAAGCATGATATGGTGGCTAATATACGCAAATGAGAGCGAGAAGAGAAACAAAGGAACGGTCGTGAAACTAGCAATGATCAAGAGGTGATCCTAACACCTACTTCGCCAATCATAACTCGTAAACGGTGTTCACTTCCGGACTCACGAGAAGAGACCATCACGGCTACACACTCGGTTGATGCATTTTAATTCGGATCTGGTGTCAAGTTATCTACAACCGGACATTAACAAATTCCCAACTGCCACATAACCGCGGGCACGACTCTCGAAAGTTTATACCTGCAGGGTGTCCCAACTTAGCCCATGACAAGCTCTCGCGATCAACGAAGAATAGACCTTCTCCGGAAGACCCGATCAGTCTCGGAATCCCGGTTTACAAGACATTTCGACAATGGTAAAACAAGACCAGCAAGACCTCCCGATGCGCCGACAATCCCGATAGGAGCTGCACATATCTCGTTCTCGTGGCAACACCGGATAAGCTAAAGCGTCAACTAAAACCAGACGTAACCCAAGTTGCTTGAGGTGGTCCCAAGAAGTGCTCTAGTTTGGACCAACACTTAGACAAGCATTGGCCCGGGGCTATAATAAAGATGACCCTCGAGAGAATTACTTCCAAGGAAAAGTAGGTGGTGGTGAGGCAAATGGTAAAACCAATGTTGGGCCTTGCTGGACAAGTTTTATTCAAAGCGAACTGTCAGGGGGGTCACATAAATCACCCGACCGCGTTAGGAACGCAAAATCCGGGAACATAACACCGGTATGACGGAAACTAGGGCGGCAAGAGTGGAACAAAACACCAGGCATAAGGCCGAGCCTTCCACCCTTTACCAAGTATATAGATGCATTAATAATCTAAGAGATATTGTGATATCCCAACCAAAATCCTGTCCACCATGGAGCAATCTTCAACTTCACCTGCAACTAACAACGCTATAAGAGGGGCTGAGCAAAGCGGTAACATAGCCAAACAACGGTTTGCTACGAAGGGTGTCAAAGGTTAGAGGTTCATGGCAATTTGGGAGGCTTGAAGAGCAAATGATAGGCATTGTAGCATTGGCATAGCAAAAGAGCGAGCAACTAGCATAGCAATGATAGTAGTGAGATCCAGGGTATCGGTCATCTTGCCTGAGATCCCGCAAGGAAGAAGAACGAGTCCATGAAGAAGACAAACGGACGAAGTCGAACGGATCCTCACAACTCCAGAATGAAACCGAAGCTAACGAGAGAAGCAAACCGGAAAGAAACAAACAACATGGTAAACACACAAGCATAAACATGTCATGATGCACAAACAAGTATGATGCATGTCCGGTTTAATGAGGCATGGCATGGTAAAGTGCAACGATCAATACTACAAATTAAGTTGAGCTCAATATGCAACGAGTTGCATATTGGCGGAACACCACATCAGTTATTTAGTTTCTCTCTCGGTTATGAACACGACAAGATTAAATGTTGGTTAACATGGCAAGAGGTGAAGCATAATTAAACTACATATTTAGGCAAGTTTAAATGAGGCCGAAGCAACAAAACGACAATTCCGAAAACCCCATATGTTATTTAGCAATTTAATGCAAACAACAATTTTAAACATTTTAATTGTTGTTATCATGATGCGGATGACATATGCAAGTTTTATGCAATTTTTATGAAAATGTTGACAAGAGCATGTTATGAAGCACTTGTCACCATGGCGGAATGAAACGGGTGCCACGGCAACGAATCCGAAAATGATGCCACGGCAACATTCCAGTCCCGGTAACTCGAGTGAGATACCGATGCAAATGAGAAGTGTGCGGATGTGCGGAACATGCTAGAGATGGTGGGGTGATCCCGGTTACCGGGTTCCCACGGTTCATCGGCATGGCGAACGAGGAGGAACGTGCATGAAGCAAATAGGCACGGTGCAAACATAGGGTGCATCTCATACAACACATGCATTTGGTCCACGGTTGATCGTCTCGGGGTTATACCTTCAAGCGCGCATTTTGCGGTTCAAAACCGTTCGAGTTCGCGGTCGAGTGGAAGTAGTCGTTCTCGGGGCGTAGTGGAAGTAGTTGTTCTCGGACGTCGTGGAAGTAGTCGTTCGCGGCGACGGTAGAGGTACTCGCGATCTTGGCGACGGTAGTGGTACTTCTCGTAGTGGAAGTAGTAGTTCACGCGACGGCGGCGGTAGTGGTACCCGTTTCGTAGATGAACGGGGTCGTCGGTAGAGGTACTTGACGCATCATGTAGTCTAAGTTGGCGCATCCATGGCGAAGAAAAAACAAAAGGGCCTCAGGTCTCAGTGGTCAACGAACAGGAGGCCGACCCGTGGACCTGGCATTTGACTGAAACGAGTCCACGAAGACAAGCGGGTGAGCTGCTGCTGTTCGAGGCGAAGCAGGGGCGCAGCTCAGGCAAAACGAAGGCAGCGGCGGCGAGGCTTGGGGCTGGCGACTAAGATCCAGGCCAGGACGGGGCTCTCTGGCGAGGTGGCGATGGACTTGGCATGCTGTTGCTCGATGCAGCCACGGGATGCAGAGGACGCCGGGAAGGCAGATGGCGGAGAGCATCTCAGCCACGGGGAAGGTGGACGGCGGGCTTCGGAGCAAGGTGGTGGCGCGGAGGCGACGAGGAGGAGGCCGCAGGTGAGGAAGGAGGCAGTGGAGGCCGTCTCCGAGGCGGACGGGCACGGGGTCAGGCGCAGGCGACGGAGAGCCGCCGGAGTTGGCTGCACCGATGGGGTCACCGGCGTGGCTTGGAGAGGAAGAGGGACTTGGCCGGCGGCGCGGCTCGAGCGAGAGGCTCTCGCTCCTCTCTGGCGGCAGAGGGAGGAAGCAGCAGCGACGAGCTCGAGGAGCTGCTCTCCTTGAGCGCTCGGGCGACGGGGACGGCTGGCGCCGGTGGAGGGAGGAGGCGGCGAGGGGAAAGGGAGAGGGGGTCGCGCGAGGAGGGCCATGGCTGCGGGCACGGGAAAAAGAGGGAGATGGGGATCGAGAGGAGGGATGCGGGAGGATCGGGAATGTGCGCAGGAGAGGGCGATGGGGTGGAGCGCGTCCTCTGGCGCGGGCGATGCGGGATCGAGGAGAGGTGCGTGGGTGCTGGCGGCGCAAGTGAATCGAGAGGAGGGGTGTTGGGGATCGAGGCTTGCTAGGGTTAGAGCGGGGCGCGGCTGGGCCTTGGGAGGCCGGCCTAGTGGAGAGGAAAATGGCCAGAGGCCTGGTGGGCTGGCAGAGGCCTAGCTGGGTCTCTCCCTTCTCTTCTTTAACTATTTAGCAGAAAAGAAATTAGAAGAAAGAAAAAAAAGAGGGTTAGGGAAAGAATTTGAGAACAAAGACAACTTTTTCGGACTCATAAAAATGAGCTTGTTCCAAGAAAAATGGTGTGGGCAAGATTGCAAGAATTAAATTCAAAGTCATTTGAATTTAATTCAAATGGTTTGAACAAGGACAAGGATTTAGAAGTGTCCAAAAATGTTGAGATTTTTGGTGGAGCTCGGGAAAATGACGAAAGAATATATGGCAAGGTTGGAGACCAAGAATTAAGATAACAAAGGCATTGGGATAATTTGCAAGTGTGTTATGGTGAATTCCAAATTAATGGAATATTTATTATAGCTCCTTAAATACTAGGATGATATGTTATAAAGAGAAATCACCATGTGAATTCCCTCGATTTAAATGGACCGAAGATCCATACGGTTTATTTAGTTGAGTTTTAAAAAAAAGGTGCAAGATGCCATGATGCAATGCACATGAAGCAATGAGATGAAAAGCCTGACATGAACAAAATGCAAAACGAAGACAAAAACCCAACCACGAAGGAAATAATCATATCGCATCTCCGGAAAAGGCAAGAGTTGGAGTTATGAATATGGAAAGTTACATCCGGGGCGTTACAACACTCCACCACTACAAGAGGATCTCGTCCCGAGATCTAGGATGGCACCGGAGGGAAAACGGAAGAGGAAGAGAAGAGGTAAAACTAAGTTGCTTCTTTGACAAATGAGTGAAACCAAAGAACATTGAGAGGCTGAAAAGTTGAAAGAAAGAACACAACAGAGATGAACGAGATTGCAAACACTCCTTAGAAAAGAGGAACAGGGAACATTACGAGAACTTGAAGGTTGCAAAGACATGAATCAAGAGTTTAATGGACAAGATAGAATTCAAACCACTCCGGTAAAATGAGATGAGAGAACAAGAATGATATAATTTGGACAAAGACTGTTCGAAAGAAGAAGGAAAACTTGATAAGATGAAAAGAACTTGAAGAGATGACACAACATTCCGGTTAAATGGATAAGCAAGAAAAGAACATGATCCTCACAAAACGAGGTGATGGGTGAAGAGCACAACATCACAATGCCTCCGTAACGAAAGAATAGAAGTTAGACCGTTGGGATAAAGGGACGGAGAAGAAAATGACAACTTTTGCCACAAGTGAACTTGGAAAGCATCCTTGCAAGAAGGTTAGAACGGAGTTGTTGGAAAACCAACAACGAAAAGAACAAGCTTGTAGTGGGCTTATGGAAACATCTCAACACTTGAGGTGAAATTCTGCCACTAACGAAAAACAATTGCTTGTTTAAGATCAACGAAGAGATGAAAACTTCTTCCACCAAGAGGATAAAGAGCAAGCTTGGGTCATGCCTAATCACCATAAATAGCAACAACCCTTAAGTAAAGGCTTTAGGTGAAATATGACACAAGATAACTCCAACGAAGAAGTTGATTGGTCGAAAAGATCTCTTGAACGAAGAGAAAATGATGGATTTAAAATACCTCATTCTTGACAACATATGAATCATGAAACATGAAGAAAATTGTCAAGAGTGACATAACACCACCTCAAAAGCTAAGGTAGAACGAATTGCACTTTGGAAAGCACGATGAAGAATACTTGAACTCCTCAAAACAAAACATGTGGTTAACACCATGTCAATTTTTTAGAGTATAGCTTGGCGGATCTTAACTCCAAGAGAAATCTTGAAGAACAAATCGAAAATGAAAGGAATCCTTGACAAACCATCATGTACAGCCTCCATGAAGAACTCCGGTAATAAAAGGATGAGAAAAAGAAGTTGAAAACACAAGGTGAAGCCTTACAATGATTTAGATGGAGCTTCGCGATGAAATACAACAGAAAACTTGGAACTCCGGAAGAAAGACGAACAACATATAATTGAGAAATTGATGTCACGGACAAACTCCAAAGGAAACAATTAATCACTTGGATGAAACAATAATAATAATTATGTTATGCCTATCCTTCACCCATTTAAATTGATGACAAGCAACAGATTTGGCATACTACTTATTCTCGTAGAAAGGATTAAGAGGGATATAGCGTAAACTTGGGAAGGTCTTCAACGAACCACCGGTAGGATTGGAAAGAACGAATGAATTAAATGATAACGAAAGAGGTGAAATCTTGAACGAACCACCGTAAGAATTGAAAAAGAGAGTATCAAGGGCACAATTCACCGGAAAGAGTTTGAAAACGAATGAAGATACTTGAAGGGATTTAGATACATGAGAATGAAGAGATCATGAACTAATTAGAGGTTATTTGAACGATGCACCGGAAGAATTCGGGAACGAGAGTTGAAAGCTGAGAATGAGTAATATTCAGAAATGATGGCCTTCAGATGATCGAGAAAGGAAGCAACCCTTGAAATGCGTCGGATGGTTGAAAAGAATTCTCACAATCGAAAACAATTATGAGGATAACATGAAGCTAGAACCATGAATATTCAAGAGAATGGACCAAGATTTAAGAGAAATCCTTCTTCGGTCTTCAAATGTTGAGAATGATGATGATAACCACCATGAATTGTTGAGATACTCCGGAGAATTAAAAGAGGAAAGGTTGAGCCAAAGATGAAAATAATTTGAAAACAATCTTGGAGAAGGCATGTGACCGATGGAATCATTCTTATGTCACACTTGAAAAGCATTTAAGAATAACTCGGGAAAATTAGAAGAGTCGTAAGATCCTCGAAAAGACCGTGGGTTAGGGCCCACTCAAAAGAACACCGTTGAAAAGATTTAAAAGATATGTTGCACCGTTGAATTAAATGACTTGAATGAGATACCAATCTCGAAAGAGCTTGAACGAATGCAGAGTGGAAACACGAATCTTCAAGATATCTTGAGCACTCGGAATAACAAATAGCGAGAAGTAGAATGATAATGAGGTGCACCGTATGAGAAGACATTGAAATGAGGAAAAAGGTATGATCAACAAAACTTGACTTGAATCCACGGAGAAGAGAAAGGAATGAGGAATGACGAACTAGTAGAACATCTTCTTGAGAACCACTGGGTAAGAACATTGTCGGAAAAGAATGGAGAAACTTCACCAAAATAAAAGGATACTTGGTAAAGAAATCTTAGTCCTTGAGGAAAAAGGGTGGGTGGGCGGAAAACAAAGGCAACTTGGGATGGATGAAACAAACACCGTTGAGAAAAATTATAATTGATCTTGCAAATGTTGGAATGATCGGATGCACTTGAAGAGAAACACGCCGGTTGGAAAGGATTAACATGACAACCTCAATGATCAAGAAGGATTAGTATTCACATAGAAATATGAGAACACCATTTAGGAAAGGTATGGATTCAACATTTGACTTGAAGCAACTCGAATACCACAAATAAAAGGACTAAAACAAAAACATATGATAGAGATTTGGCTTGGGGACTACACGGATCGATCGACAGCACCATCATGTACAAGGCGGAACAAATACATATGATAAGACACAACGAGACCATTACCAACAATCCCATATCATGCATTTGTCGGAAAGATATTCTAAGAGCTACTTGAATTCCCACCTATAAACTCCCTAACTTCTCGGTTATGCAATCAAGTGTTGGGGATACAGGAAGCAATATATCTCACCCAAACTAACAATCCCTACATCCAATTGTATCCATCCGTCAACACATAACCAAGAAACCTTCGAAATCGTGTACCTCAACCTTCAAAAGCATCCGTTATACGAGTCATGGCAATACTCCGTACTCACCTCAATCTTTGGGTTATCGGGTTATCTCACCAACAACTGCATAAAAGAGATTTTCGATGTCGGCGATTAAACTCGGTATCCGAATCGCAACGATAAAATTATGACGACAACACCTCGAGCTCAACTCCCCGGACACTTCCACTAAACCCCGACAGAGGCACCAAGACAATGTTCTCATCATAAAACCATCGAAACGATTCCAAGATACCCGTGATCCTAAAAAAATTTAGTGAAATTTGAGAAAAGAAGAGTCAAAACTCTACGTCGGGATGCCTCACCACAGCGATGAAGGGACTAGGAGTAAAAAGAATTCCTAACTCTCCGATATATATAATCCTAAATGACTCAAAACATTTTCCTAGACACAACTCGGCCGCTAAAAATGATCAAGCAGTGGGGCTCCTAAGTTCGGGGAAGGCTCTGATTACCAACTTATAATGCCCTCGATGCGGCTATATCTCCCACGTGTCGAAGCACGACTTAGAGGCATAACCGCATTGAAAGTAATGTCGCAAGTGAGGTAATCTTCACACAACCCATGTAATACATAAGGGACAGAGATACATAGTTGGCTTACAGTCGCCACTTCACAGTTACATGAATAAAGCATTACATCATCCAGAAACAATCAAGGTCCGACTACGGAACCAAAATAAAAGAAGAACCCCAAATGCATAAAGGTCCCCGATCGACCCCAACTGGGCTCCACTACCGATCAACTAGACCGAAACAACACAAAGGGCAAGATCTTCATCGAGCTCCTCCTTGAGCTTGGTTGTGTCACCGCCGTAACATAGGCACCGCAAACTGGTTTTGAAGTATCCGTGAGCCACGAGGACTCAATAATCCCATTACCATGGGTATCAAGACTAGCAAAGCTTAATGGGTAAGGAAGGGCAAAGTGGTGAGGTTGCAGCAGCGACTAGCATGATATGGTGGCTAACATACGCAAATGAGAGCGAGAAGAGAAACAAAGGACGGTCGATAAACTAGCAATGATCAAGAGGTGATCCTAACACCTACTTACGCCAATCATAACTCCAAACCGTGTTCACTTCCGGACTCCGAGAAGAGACCATCACGGTTACACACTCGGTTGATGCATTTTAATTCGGATCTGGTGTCAAGTTATCTACAACCGGACATTAACAAATTCCCATCGCCACATAACCGCAGCACGGCTCTCAAAAGTTTATACCTCGCAGGGTGTCCCAACTTAGCCCATGACAAGCTCTCGCGATCAACGAAGAATAGACCTTCTCCCAGAAGACCCGATCGCCTCGGAATCCCGGTTTACAAGACATTTCGACAATGGTAAAACAAGACCAGCAAGACCTCCCGCATGCCGACAATCCCGATAGTAGCTGCACATATCTCGCCTCGAGCCACGACCGGATGAGCTAGTCCGTCTGTACTAAAACCAGACCTCAAGTTGCCTTGAGGATGGTCCCAAACGCGCTCTAGTTTGGACCAACACTTAGACAAGCATTGGCCCGGGGCTATAATAAAGATGACCCTCGAGAGAGCGACTCCCAAGGGAAAAGTAGGTGGTGGTGAGGCAAATGGTAAAACCAATGTTGGGCCTTGCTGGACAAGTTTTATTCAAAGCGAACTGTCAGGGGGGTCCCATAAATCACCCGACCGCGTTAGGAACGTAAAATCCGGGAACATAACACCGGTATGACGGAAACTAGGGCGGCAAGAGTGGAACAAAACACCAGGCATAAGGCCGAGCCTTCCACCCTTTACCAAGTATATAGATGCATTAATAATATAAGAGATATTGTGATATCCCAACCAAAATCCTGTCCACCATGGAGCAATCTTCAACTTCATCTGCAACTAACAACGCTATAAGAGGGGCTGAGCAAAGCGGTAACATAGCCAAACAACGGTTTGCTAGGAAGGGTGTCAAAGGTTAGAGGTTCATGGCAATTTGGGAGGCTTGAAGAGCAAATGATAGGTAACGCAGCATAGCGATAGAACAAAGCAACTAGCATAGCAATGATAGTAGTGAGATCCAGGGTAACGGTCATCTTGCTTGAGATCCCGCAAGGAAGAAGAACAAGTCCATGAAGAAGACAAACGGACGAAGTCGAACGGATCCTCACAACTCTGGAACGAAACCGAAGCTAACGAGAGAAGCAAACCGGAAAGAAACAAACAACATGGTAAACACACAAGCATAAACATGTCATGATGCACAAACAAGTATGATGCATGTCCGGTTTAATGAGGCATGGCATGGTAAAGTGCAACAATCAATACTACAAATTAAGTGGAGCTCAATATGCAACGAGTTGCATATTGATGGAACACCACATCAATTATTTAGTTTCTCTCTTGGTTATGATCACGACAAGATTAAATGTTGGTTAACATGGCAAGAGGTGAAGCATAATTAAACTACATATTTAGGCAAGTTTAAATGAGGCCGGAAGCAACAAACGACAATTCCGGAAAACCCCATATGTTATTTAGCAATTTAAGCAAACAACAATTTTAAACATTTTAATTGTTGTTATCATGATGCGGATGACATATGCAAGTTTTATGCAATTTTTATGAAAATGTTGACAAGAGCATGTTATGAAGCACTTGTCACCATGGCGGAATGAAACAGGTGCCACGACAACGAATCCGAAAATGATGCCACGGCAACATTCCTGTCCCGGTAACTCGAGTGAGATACCGATGCAAACGAGAAGTGTGCGGATGTGCGGAACATGCTAGAGATGGTGGGGTGATCCCGGTTACCGGGTTCCCACGGTTCATCGGCATGGCGAACGAGGAGGAACGTGCATGAAGCAAACAGGCACGGTGCAAACATAGGGTGCATCTCATACAACACATGCATTTGGTCCACGGTTGATCGTCTCAGGGTTATACCTTCGAAGCGTGCATTTTGGAGCGGTTCGAGTTCGTCGAGGGAAGTAGATGTTCTCGGATCGTAGTGGAAGTAGTCGTTCGCGGCGACGGTAGAGTTACTCGCGATCTTGGCGACGGTAGTGGTACTTCTCGTAGTGGAAGTAGTTGTTCACGCGACGGCGGCGGTAGTGGTACCCGTTTCGTAGATGAACGGGGTCGTCGGTAGAGGTACTTGACGCATCATGTAGTCTAACTTGGCGCATCCATGGCGAAGAAAAAACAAAAGGGCCTCAGGTCTCGGTGGTCAATGAACAGGAGGCCGACCCGTGGACCTGGCATTTGACTGAAACGAGTCCACGAAGACAAGCGGGCGAGCTGCTGCTGTTCAAGGCGAAGCAGGGGCGCAGCTCAGGCAAAACGAAGGCAGCGGCGGCGAGGCTTGGGGCTGGCGACGAAGATCCGGGCCAGGACGGGGCTCTCTGGCGAGGTGGCGATGGACTTGGCATGCTGTTGCTCGATGCAGCCAGGGGATGCAGAGGACGCCGGGAAGGCAGACGACGGAGAGCATCTCAGCCACGGGGAAGGTGGACGGCGGGCTTCGGAGCAAGGTGGTGGCGCGGAGGCGACGAGGAGGAGGCCGCAGGTGAGGGAGGAGGCAGTGGAGGCCGGCTCCGAGGCGGACGGGCGCGGGGTCAGGCGCTGGAGGCGCAGGCGACGGAGAGCCGCCGGAGTTGGCTGCACCGATGGGGTCACCGGCGTGGCTTGGAGAGGAAGAGGGACTTGGCCGGCGGCGCGGCTCGAGCGAGAGGCTCTCGCTCCTCTCTGGTGGCAGAGGGAGGAAGCAGCAGCGACAAGCTCGAGGAGCTGCTCTCCTTGAGCGCTCGGGCGACGGGGACGGCTGGCGCCGGTGGAGGGAGGAGGCTGCGAGGGGAAAGGGAGAGGGGGTCGCGCGAGGAGGGCCATGGCTGCGGGCACGGGAACGAGAGGGAGATGGGGATCGAGAGGAGGGATGCGGGAGGATCGGGAACGGGCGCAGGAGAGGGCGATGGGGTGGAGCGCGTCCTCTGGCGCGGGCGATGCGGGATCGAGGAGAGGTGCGTGGGTGCTGGCGACGCAAGTGAATCGAGAGGAGGGGTGTTGGGGATCGAGGCTGGCTAGGGTTAGAGCGGGGCGCGGCTGGGCCTTGGGAGGCCTGTCCAGTGGAGAGGAAAATGGCCACAGGCCTGGTGGGCTGGCAGAGGCCTAGCTGGGTCTCTCCCTTCTCTTCTTTAACTATTTAGCAGAAAAGAAATTAGAGGAAAGAAAAAAAAAGAGGGTTAGGGAAAGAATTTGAGAACAAAGACAACTTTTCCGGACTCATAAAAATGAGCTTGTTCCAAGAAAAATGGTGTGGGCAAGATTGCAAGAATTAAATTCAAAGTCATTTGAATTTAATTCAAATGGTTTGAACAAGGACAAGGATTTAGAAGTGTCCAAAAATGTTGAGATTTTTGGTGGAGCTCGGGAAAATGACGAAAGAATATATGGCAAGGTTGGAGACCAAGAATTAAGATAACAAAGGCATTGGGATAATTTGCAAGTGTGTTATGGTGAATTCCAAATTAATGGAATATTTATTATAGCTCCTTAAATACTAGGATGATATGTTATAAAGAGAAATCACCATGAGAATTCCCTCGATTTAAATGGACCGAAGATCCATACGGTTTATTTAGTTGAGTTTTTAAAAAAAGGTGCAAGATGCCATGATGCAATGCACATGAAGCAATGAGATGAAAAGCCTGACATGAACAAAATGCAAAACAAAGACAAAAACCCAACCACGAAGGAAATAATAACATCGCATCTCCGGAAAAGGCAAGAGTTGGAGTTACGAATATGGAAAGTTACATCTGGGGCGTTACACTCTCTGTCGGATTTCGGGTTCCGGCAGACCCTTGAGGTTCGTACACTGGGGTGCGCACGGAGATTCAACCCTGTACCGGCTCGCTCCTCACCGAATCGCTGGGACCTAAACTACCAAACTGAACAGCACAAGAGACACAAGATTTATACTGGTTCAGGCCACCATTGTGGTGTAATACCCTACTCTAGTGTGTGGTGTGGTGGATTGCCTCTTGGGCTTGATGATGAACAATACAAGGCAGAACAGCCTCGCGAGGGACTGTTCTTAGCTGGTGCGACAAACTGCCGGGAGGAGTTCAATCGCTCTATCTACCGGTTTCTTGGTGAGGATCCCGATTGCTAGGTCAGGTCCAGATGCCTCTACCCTGGGGGTGGCTAGTCCTATTTATAGGCAAAGGACCTGGGCCTCTTCCCAAATATTGAGTGGTAAGGGCGCCAACAATTGGCCATTTTGAAGGGGAACAACAGGTACACTTATCCTGACTAAAGTTGGTCCTCTTTGTCAAAGGCTCTGTGGTGGCGCCGCTTGGGCTCCACAATGACTTCCTTCCGCCGTTGGGCTGGTCTTGGTCTTGTTGCACGAAATGGGCGCCTTTGCTTGATGCTCTCGCCACGCTTGCCCCTTTGCACCAAAGAGGAAAGGAGGACATCATGGTGGTGGCGCCTCGACCGGCGCCCTTGGTCATCATTGCTTGCGTCATGGGCACCTCGCGAGGTACCCCGCCTTGAATTCTCCGCCTCCTCATGAGCCAGCCTGACGAGGCCATGCCTGAGGAAGCTCCTTGTCATCCGCCCTGCGAGGCTTGGCCCCTCGCGAGGGTCTCGAGCTTGTGTTGATGAAGATGGGCTGTGCTGGGCCTCCTTTGAGCCACGCCGCAGGCTGCAGGCAGGCAAGTCTGGGGACCCCCGTTCCTAGAATGCCGACAGTAGCCCCCGGGCCCATGGCGCGCCCGAACTTGGCCAAGCAGAGAGGCGAAAGGGCAAGTGCGAAGTGTCGCGGGCCCTAACAGCCTGCGGCGCCGCGTGGCGGTTGATTGGACGTGGGCGCCTCTGCTTCCCCACGACGCCTTGGTAACCGTGCGGATTCGACAAGTCCCTGCATGCAAAGCGGGTCATGATTACCTGTGATCGTGGGGGTCGATGGTTGGCCTTTGCTGGCTATAAGTACGGAACGGCGCGCGCCCTTCTGGTCTATCCCTTTGCTTCTCCTCTTTCCTGGGCCTTGCTCCGTCTTGCTGCAATGGTTCCGATCCGCCGGTTCTCCGCGGAAGAGAAGGGAAAAGCTCCCCAAGAGGATCCTGACCCGCTTTCCCCGAAGAAGCGGCCTGCCTTCTGGTGTCAGGGCGAGGGCACTCGCCAGGGAGCATCAAGACCCTGGTGTGAGCGGCCACCACCAGGGTTCCCTCTTCCCTTGTACGCGCACATTGGCGGCTCCGGAGGAGTCGACACCGAACACCACGAGCGGCGCCGCCGCCGACGCCGGCGGGTCACGAAGGTGTGCGTCTTCCCCCCTGGAGTCCACGCCGAGGGCTCCTGCCGAGAGTTCGTGCTTCACGCCGCCACGCCTCCTAAGTCTTGGATTCATCTCCCCTCTTTCTTTGCCTCTGTCGTCCGGCGGGGGGAACCCCTCGGGCTTTGGCTGCAGCACGCCGGCTGCGGCACCCTCGCGACCGGGGTAGAGGTCGCGGTCGTTGCCCCGGGCGAGGTCTTCATGACTCGAGGCTGGGGCGAGGTCGCCCTGGTCTGCAGGACGAGGGGCACCCTCACGATCCATCTGGAGTACGACGGTGCTTCGGTGATGTCCTTCAAGGTCTTCGATGCGGAGGGTCGCCGGCTGGAGTGCTGCCCCGGGAGAGGCGGCCGGGACCCTGCTGCGGCGAGACAGAGGCCGACTGACCACTCCCTTGGCCGCTCCTTAGGCGACGGAGGCGCCGGAGGATCCACTGACTCCGCCGAGCTCTTCGCGACTCCGGATATGAGCGACGACAGCTACAAGCCCCCGAGCCTGCGCCATTCCTGGGGCAGGGCGGGCTTGTCAGGCCGTCGCCGGCTCTGATCTGGATGGGGTTGGCGTTGGTGCTGGGCGGCCCACTGTTGATGATGGCGTCTGCCGCGATGCCCCCTGTAGTTAGGACTCCTTAGGATTCGCGCCTTTTGTTCCTGCGAGGAGCCAAGAATATACCCCACGGGGGCTTGTAAGATGTTTGTAGCTCCGTCTGTCAATATGATCCTTATTGTGAAGCGGTGCGAGATGCTTATTCCGTTTTAGCTTAGTTTCCTCCTTCAAAACCTCGCGAGGGCTTGGTGCTCTGCGCCGACAGGTCCTAGTCCTAAGGTGGCTTCAGCCGTCACTGGTATGTCAGGTCGCGATGCCGTGGTCAAGGCCAGGAGGTGAGCGGCCCGAGGTCCGGTAAGAGCCCCTAAGTCACGATGCTCAGGAGGTCCCCCTTAGCGCTCAAGCAGCCATCATTTGGTGAGAAAGGAGAGCAATGTTGCTAACATGGGATTGCACTTGGTGCGGGGGCGGTGCTGCGATAACCAATGCTTCCGGAGGGTGACTTATCTCGAGGGTCAGAAAAACGCTTCCTGGTGCGGCGCTAGATCCGTGCCTTGGCCAATGTGAGGTTGCTTGGCGACGCTCCTTGGAGGGACCATGCAGGCTCATCACAGAAGGAACGAGGGTTTGTCGCAACAATCGACAGTCAGCCATTAGTTGCTGTGGAGGGGCGTGAAAGGCCTTGCGAGGTGTATTGGGGTACCCGCGAGCCAGCGCGGGACTCACAGGGCCCTACCTCAAGGCGAAGGCGCTGGCTCGGGCCTTATCTTCGAGTGTGTTCTGCAAATTTGGCGGATGTCGGTGTTTCACGTCTTGGTCCGGCTCTCGGGCTGGTCTCACCCGTTCTTTGGTATGCTGTGTCGCGATGCCATGGACAGGACCAGACGGTGAGGGTCGGAGAGACGGTAGGAGCCCTGAGTCGCGATGCTCAGGCACCCCCCCTTTAACGCGCAAGCTGGGTTAGATGACGAAACTCTACGTCCTCGGGTCCCGGCTCTCGGACTGGTCTCAACCGCCACTGGCATGCCAGGTCGCGATGCCATGGACAAGACCAAAGGGTGAGGGCCGAAGAGCCGGTAGGAGCCCTAAGTCACGATGCTCAGGCACCCCCCCTTTAACGCGCAAGCTGGGTTAGATGATGAAACTCTACGTCCTCGGGTCCTGGCTCTCGGGCTGGTGTCAGCCGTCGCTGGCATGCCAGGTCGTGATGCCATGGACAAGACCAGAGGGTGAGGGCCGGAGAGCCGGTAGGAGCCCTGAGTCGCGATGCTCAGGCACCCCCCCTTTAACGCCCAAGATTCCGACACCCAGGAGAAAAAGGGCACCAAATAACAAGCATGGTGGATCGAAAGCATAGCCCTAAGATAAACGCAAGAAGGATACATGCCGCTGGGACAGGCCCGAGCGGCTTGGGATGATGTAGCCGAGGGCGCCCCAATAAGGTAAGCTAAGGACATGAAATAAAAGGATACATGCCACGAGGGGCGGACCCCACGCGGCACGGGAATAATCGCCCCGAGGGCGCCCCAAGAAATTGAACTTAAAAGATGTCACCGATGATGTTGGGGACGAAGGGGTGTTGGTGTAGCAGACCGGTGGGCTGCGGGAGCCGATCTCACGAGCCCCTGTGCCCGGGGCCTCGGGAGGCTCGGAGGCGCCGGCGGCCTTGCGGGCCATCTCCATCTCCGCCAGGCTGCAGCACGCCTGACCTCTTGAGCCTCCAAGATGGCCCTCATGAGACGCTGGTGCAGCGGCAGCTGTTCGGCAAGCCGTAAGGCATGCGCGCGTAGGCGTGGGCGGACCCGCAACGCCCCACTCGCGAGGGCCGAGGCGCCTTGAGACATGACTCGGTTGAGCCCGGTATGTCGATGCAGACGCAACCCACCATCCTCGCCTAGATGGGGGCCTCGGCGGTAGGCGGCGGCCTCCTCATGACCCTTGACTCAGAACTCCCGAATGGCCTTGCCGACGAACTCCCGAGGGTTCGGCCCTCCTTGCCTTGCTCCTTCTTGAGGAAAACGTGCTTGAAGCACGCCCACGTGGTGCCCAAGCGCCTCCCTCGTGACCTTGGCGAGGTCGGCGGCCCTCGGGGAGAGCCCCGAGCCCCGCCTGAGGAGGGCGCCGGGCGCGCTTCCCTATGCGATGGAAGGAGGCTCCCCCTGAGTAGGCGCGGGCCCTGAGGGGCCTGCCTCCTGAGGGGCTGGGCCGGACGATGTCTTCTTGTTCTTGGGGGCGGCCTCGGGAGACCTCCTGCTACATGATGCAGGTCTTCCAAATGATGCGGCTGAAAGGCTCGCCCAGGGAGCACATGCGTCTCTCTCTTCGCAGGGCACCGTGATGACCCCGCCGCTTCCTGGCATCTTGAGGACGTTGTAGCCGTGGTGGGTTACGGCCATGAACTTGGCCAGCGCCGGGTATCCGAGGATGGCGTTGTACGGCAGGCGAATGTGGGTGATGTCGAAGTCGATGAGCTCGGTGCGGTAGTTGTCGTGTGCCCCGAAGGTGATAGGAAGGCGGATCTGCCCTATCGGGACCGTGGAGCCACCGGTGACTCCGCAGAAGGGCTTGGTTGGCTGAAGCTGACTGTAGGGCACTTGAAGATTGTTGAACGTTTCCACGGACAGGACATTGAGCCCTGCCCCGCCGTCGATGAGGGTCTTGGTGACTAGCACATTGCTGATGATTGGGGAACAAAGCATCGGAGGACTCGGTGTGGCCAAGACTTGAGCTGATCCGCCGAGCTGAACGTGATGGCGCATGCCGACCACCCGAGAGGGCGCGCGCCTTGAGCTTGGGAGGACTGCATTCACTTCATGGCGAACCGCTTGAAGGTGCGCCGAGAGGCTGGGGCTTGAGCTCCGCCCGGGATGCAAAGATTCGCATGGTTCCCGGAAGCCCCAGCCCCCTCGTCCTGATGACGGTCTTCATTTCTCCTTGGCTGCGGTGGCAGCGGAGGGAGGCCTGCGTTCCCTTGCGGGCGATCCTCGCGAGGCTGATCCCTCCAGCCTCCCTCACGAGGCGGGTCCTGCCAGCGATCCTCGCGAGGTTGGTCGCGCAACCCTTGGCGCGGGCCGTGGTCTTCCCAACGTCCTGCATTCCTTCCTCCTCCTCGGCCGTAGCCCCGGTCGCTGCGGTCGGGACGTCCGTCGACCCTTCCTTCACGCACGGCCCGGAGCTCTCGGCATTCATTGGTGTTGTGGGTGTGGAGGTCGTGGTACACACAGTACCGACTGCCCTTGGAGGATTCGTGCTGATCCCTGCACCGCTTGGTGTCTGGCTCGGCCGCGAGTACGGCAGCTCCCTTGCGCTTCACGTCCTTGGCCTTGGGCTTCTTCTCTTCGGGGTCCGCGGCAGGCAGCTCGAGGAGGGAGAGGCGCCTCCTCACCTGGCGCACTTGGTCGCCAAGTTGAACAGCTCAAGGAGGTGCACAGTCTTCATGCATCGCCACTCCTCCTTCATCTTGACCTTGTGCACGCCGTCGGAGAAGGCCGAGATGATGGCCTCCTCCATCACCCCAGGGATCTTGAGGCGCGTTGTTGAAGCGCCGATGTACTTCGCAGGTTTCCCTAGTTGCTGCTTGATACGGTGCATGTCGCCATGGCGGTGGCCGGTCGCGAGTACCGGAAGTTGGCGATGAAGCGGTGCGCATCTCGTCCCCAGAGGAGATCGTGCACGGGCCGATTCAGAGCAAAAGCGGCTCCGCCCTTGAGCGCCATGGGAAACCAGTTCGCCATGACCTTTTCGCTCTCCGCTGGCTGCCTCGATGCCCAACTCGTAGTGTTGGAGGAACTCGCAGGTCACCGTGCTGTCGTAGCGAGGAGGCAGGTCCGCTTGAACTTGTCGGCCACGCGACGCCAAGCAACTTCGGAGGTGAAGGCGCGACAGCCGCTGTAGCCACTGTGGGGCCTTGGGCGACAGAGAGCTTGGTCATGGGGTCCCCATGCGCCATGGGCCGGGGCAGCGCAGGTCTTGACGTCCGAGGCGAGGAGCTCGGCAGCTTCTCGAGGGCGAGGGACTTCTTAGCAGCTCTGCTTTGCAGCTACTGGCGCCTGACGGAGCAGCTTCCGCCCAGGGGCCACGCGCCTTGGGGCCCGGGTGCCTTCTTGAGGAGGAGGCGGCTGAGGCGTCCCAGAGCCGTTGCCAGCACAAGAGGCGGGCGCGGCAGCGAGAAGGATGGGGCGGGGGAGCCCCCAGCGGCGCGGACGAGCTCGGCGACTCGGTCGAGCCACTCTTCATAGACGTCGTCAATTGGGCGGTAGCGCAGGAGCTCATTTGCCGCGATGAGCGCAGCTCGAGCCTCCATGGCCGTGCGGGGCGCGCGGGATGAAGAACCAGCGGGGGTGAGCGAGGACGTGGCCGTGCGGCCGTCCCGCCTCATGGATGGATGCTGGGACGATGCTTGCTGTTCGTTCCCCGCCGGGCCGGTGGCGGCGTTGACGGTTGGTGACGGGGAACGACGAGGGCGCCCGCTGACGGGAGCCGTCTGGGCGACATGGGAAGCGAGGGCGGCTCGGCGCTCGGTGCGAGCCCGATGAGCGTCAGACATGGATGCGGTGGTCAGAGAAGAACAAGACGGAAGAAAAATTCCGCGCACTTACCGGGCGCGCTAAATGTCGATTTCGGTTCCGCAGACCCTTGAGGTTCGTACACTTTGGGGTGCGCGCGAGATTCAACCCTCTCTGGCTCGCTCCTCGCCCGAATCGCTGGGACCTAAACTACCAAACCGAATAAAGACAAGAGACACAAGATTTATATCGTTCAGCCACCATTGTGGTGTAATACCCTACTCTAGTGTGTGGTGTGGTGGATTGCCTCTTGGGCTTGATGATGAACAATACAAGGCGTAACAGCCTCATGAGGGACTGTTTTAGCTGGTGCGACAAACTGCCGGGAGGAGTTCAATCGCTCTATCTACCGGTTTCTTGGTGAGGATCCCGATTGCTAGGTCAGGTCCAGATGCCTCTACCCTGGGGGTGGCTAGTCCTATTTATAGGCAAAGGCCCCGGCCTCTTCCAAATATTGAGCGGGAAGGGCGCCAACAATTGGCCATTTTGAAGGGGAACAACGGGTACACTTATCCTGACTAAAGTTGGTCCTCGCTTGTCAAAGGCTCTGGTGGTGACGCCGGCTTGGGCTCCACAATGACTTCCTTCCGGCCGTTGGGCTGGTCTTGGTCTTGTTGCACCGAAATGGACGCCTTTGCTTGATGCTCTCACCTGCGCTTGCCCCCTTTGCACCAAAGAGGAAAGGAGGACATCATGCTGGGGGCGCCTCGATCGGCGCCCTTGGTCGTCATGGCTTGCGTCTTGGGCTCCTCGCGAGGTACCCCGCCTTGAACTCTTCGCCTCCTCATGAGCCAGCCTGACGAGGCCGTGCCTGAGGAAGCTCCTTGTCGTCCGCCCCACGAGGCTTGGCCCCTCGCGAGGGTCTTGAGCTTGTGTTGATGAAGATGGGCTGTGCTGGGCCTCCTTTGAGCCACGCCGCAGGCCGCAGGCAGGCAAGTCTGGGGACCCCCGTTCCCAGAACGCCGACACTCTCCTTCCTCCGGCGAGTCTATGCAATCTAACATGCCGGCTTTCAAAACTGCCCCCGGGTAATGTAACTTTGTTTATGAAAGTGCAACTATCCCTAGGTGGTTTTGGTAATCCATAACAACATATAGCTCATTGAGCTAATGCTATTCCAAGACAAGTATTTCAGGAAAGCTCAATGAATGGCATGGCATGGATGATGAAAGTGGATCCCTCAAAATATCAAGGACAAAGGATTGGCTCAAGCTCAAAAGCTCAAGACTCTTCATTTTACATTTTAGTGATCCAAGATCACATTGAGTCTATAGGAAAAGCCAATACTATCAAGGAGGGATGAGGTGTTGCTTAATGAGCCTCTTGCTTCAAGTGCTTAATGATATGCTCCAAAACCCTCAACTACTTTCTCACATCCACATATGACCTAAACCCAAAGTCCAAATCGGTCCCACCAATTCTTTCTATACAGCGCCACCGAGTCCAAATGTCATAGCCACTGCCACAAACCCTAGGCAAATCGGTCTCACTAATAGGGATCTCGGTCTCACCGAGATGGGATTGTGATCTCTTTGTTTCCCTTCATAACGTTTCGGTCTAACCAAAGTGAGCGATCGGTCCCACCGAGATTGCAATGTAAACTCCCTGTTTCCCATTGAAAGCACATTTGCTCCCTGGGTGGTTTTGGTAATTAATGACAACATACTTTGTGGTTGGACTAATACTTTTATCAAGTATGTTTTAGGAAGCTCAATCACATTGGCATGGCAAAAGGACTGAAGAGGTGGACCCCTCAAAATGCTAAGGCAAGCATTGGCAAAGGCTCAAGACTCCATTTTTGGTTTAGTGATCCAAGATCACATTGAGTCCATAGGAAAGCCAATACTATTAAAAGGGGATGAGGTTATGTTAATGATCTTGTTGCTCAAAGTGCTTAGTGATACATCTCCTAAACTATCAGCAACTCTCACTACAAATATATACTCATAAGTAATCTCGGTCCCACCGATTTTCCAAACCCAGTCACACCGAGATGAACCACCTCAGCCACAAAGCCAAACCCTAGAAATTTCGGATTTTCCGATTCTGAACTGTGTAACGGTTGGATTTTGTGTGGAGGCTATAAATACCCCTCCACCCCCTCTTCACTCGTGGAGAGAGCCATCAGAAAGAACTACCACTCCTACCTTACATTTCTGAGAAGAAAACTACCTACCCTTGTGTTGAGATCAAGTAGCTCCACTCCCACCATATGAAACTTGATCTCTAGCCTTCCCAAGTTGCTTTCCACTCAATCCTTTCTTCCACCACAGCCAAATCAGTGAGGAGAGTTGAGTGTTGGGGAGATTATCATTTGAAGCACAAGAGCAAGGAGTTCATCATCATCAACACCATCTATTACCTTTTGGAGGGTGGTGCCTCCTAGATTGGTTAGGTGTCGCTTGGGAGCCTCCATCGAGATGTGGAGTTGAACCAAGAAGTTTGTAAGGGCAAGGAGATCGCCTACTTCGTGAAGATCTACCCCGAGTATGGCTAGCCCTCCATGGGCGTATGCCATGATGGCATAGACAAGGTTGCTTCTTCGTGGACCCTTCATGGGTGGAGCCCTCCGTGGACTCTCGCAGCCGTTACCCTCCGTGGGTTGAAGTCTCCATCAACGTGGAATGACGATAGCACCACCTATCGGAACCACGAGAAAAATCTCCGTGTCTCCAAATTGCGTTTGATCTTCTCCACTTCTCTTTACTACTTGTGCAATTTACTTTCCGCTGCCCATACTCTAGAATTGCATGTGTAGTATGCTACTTGACTTGTGTGATATGCAAAATCTGTCAAAACTTGTCTTTGTCAAAAGGCATAATTTTTATCTTGTCGAGTAGTCTAATCACCCCCCCTCTAGACACTCTCACCTTCTTCGATCCTACACCCATTTGTAACATTTCGGTCTCACCGAAATGAGCGAATCGGTCCCACCGAGTTTACCTGACCAACTCTCTGGAAAGCCTATTACCAAAATCGGTCTCACCGAGTTTGTGTAATCGGTCTCACCGAGATTACATTATGCTCTAACCCTAACCATATCGGTCCTACGGAGTTGCATGTCGGTCCCACCGAAAATCCTAACGGTCACTAGGTTTACTAAATCGGTCTGACCGAGTCTGTTGAATCAGTCCCACCGAGTTTGGTAAATTGTGTGTAATGGTTAGATTTTGTGTGGAGGCTATATATACCCCTCCACCTCCTCTTCATTCACGGAGAGAGCCATCACAACAAACCTACACTTCCAACTTACCATTTCTGAGAGAGAACCACCTACTCATGTGTTGAGGCCAAGATATTCCATTCCTACCATATGAATCTTGATCTCTAGCCTTCCCCTAGTTGCTTTCCACTCAAATCTTCTTTCCACCAGATCCAAATCCCATGAGAGAGAGTTGAGTGTTGGGGAGACTATCATTTGAAGCACAAGAGCAAGGAGTTCATCATCAACGCACCATTTGTTACTTCTTGGAGAGTGGTGTCTCCTAGATTGGCTAGGTGTCACTTGGGAGCCTCCGACAAGATTGTGGAGTTGAACTAAGGAGTTTGTAAGGGCAAGGAGATCGCCTACTTCGTGAAGATCTACCGCTAGTGAGGCAAGTCCTTCGTGGGCGACGACCATGGTGGGATAGACAAGGTTGCTTCTTCATGGACCCTTCGTGGGTGGAGCCCTCTGTGGACTTGCGCAACCATTACCCTTCGTGGGTTGAAGTCTCCATCAACGTGGATGTACGATAGCACCACCTATCGGAACCACGACAAAAACATCCGTGTCTCCAATTGCATTTGAATCCTCCAAACCCTTCCCTTTACATTCTTGCAAGTTGCATGCTTTAATTTCCGCTGCTCATATACTCTTTGCATGCTTGCTTGAATTGTGTGAAGATTGCTTGACTTGTCCAAAGATAGTAAAATCTACCAAAGACTAAAATTGGGAAAAGGTTAAGTTTTTAATTGGTCAAGTAGTCTAATCACCCCCTCTAGACATACTTCAAGGTCCTACAAGTGGTATCAGAGCTTTGGTCTCCATTTGCTTTGATTTCCATAGCTTTTGGTGGCCATAGCCTTGGTTTCACAACCTAGGAGAGTATGGCGTCTAGTGAGGGAAATTATCACCGTAGAGGTCCTTACTTTGATGGTACTAATTTTGCTAGTTGGAAGCATAAGATGAAAATGCATATTCTTGGACATAACCCCGCCGTTTGGGCTATTGTGTGTATTGGCTTGCAAGGTGAATTCTTTGATGGGAGAGAGCCGAACCGTGAAGCTAGCACGGAAGAATTGAAGATGCTGCAATACAACGCTCAAGCTTGTGATATCCTCCTCAATGGCTTGTGCCCCGAGAATTCAACAAAATCAGCCGTCTTGAGAATGCAAAGGAAATTTGGGATACTTTGATTGATATGCATGAAGGTACCAACTCCGTCAAGGAATCCAAGTTGGATGTGCTCCAAAGTCAGCTTGACAAGTTCAAAATGAAGGATGGTGAAGGTGTCGCTGAAATGTACTCTAGGCTTGCTCTTATCACAAATGAGATTGCCGACTTAGGGAGTGAAGAAATGACCGACAGGTTCATCATCAAGAAGATCCTAAGAGCATTGGATGGAAAGTATGATACCGTGTGCACATTGATCCAAATGATGCCAAATTACAAAGATCTCAAGCCAACGGATGTCATTGGAAGAATTGTTGCTCATGAGATGTCACTCAAGGATAAGGAGGAACTTCACAATAAGTCAAGTGGTGCTTACAAAGCCTCATGTGAAGCCCCCACATCATCAAGTGAGAAACAAACCTTCAATGAAGAAATGAGCTTAATGGTGAAGAACTTTGAAAGTGCAACTATCCCTAGGTGGTTTTGGTAATTTATAACAACATATAGCTCATTGAGCTAATGCTATTCCAAGACTATTATTTCAGGAAAGCTCAATGAATGGCATGGCATGGATGATGAAAGTGGATCCCTAAAAATACTAAGGACAAAGGATTGGCTCAAGCTCAAAAGCTCAAGACTCTTCATTTTGTATTTTAGTGATCCAAGATCACATTGAGTCTATAGGAAAAGCCAATACTATCAAGGAGGGATGAGGTGTTGCTTAATGAGCCTCTTGCTTCATGTGCTTAGTGATATGCTCCAAATACCCTCAACTACTTTCTCACATCCACATATGACTAAAACCCAAAGTCAAAATCGGTCCCACCGATTCCTTTTATCCGGCGCCACCGAGTTCAAATGTCATAGCCACTGCCACAAACCCTAGGCAAATCGGTCTTACCGATAGGGATCTCAGTCTCACCGAGATGGGATTGTAATCTCTCTGTTTCCCTTCGTAACGTTTCGGTCAAACCGAAGTGAGCGATCGATCCCACCGAGATTGCAATGTAAACTCCCTGTTTCCCTTTCGTAACATTTCGGTCTCACCGAAATGAGCGAATCGGTCCCATCGAGTTTACCTGACCAACTCTCTGGAAAGCCTATTACCAAAATCGGTCTCACCGAGTTTGTGTAATCGGTCTTACCGAGATTACATTATGCCCTAACCCTAACCATATCGGTCCTACCGAGTTGCATGTCAGTCCCACCGAAAATCCTAATGGTCACTAGGTTTACTAAATCGGTCTGACCGAGTTTGTGATTCGGTCCCACCGAGTTTGGTAAATTGTGTGTAACGGTTAGATTTTGTGTGGAGGCTATAAATACCCCTCCACCTCCTCTTCACTCGTGGAGAGAGCCATCAGAACAAACCTACACTTCCAACTTACCATTTCTGAGAAAAAACCACCTACTCGTGTGTTGAGGCCAAGATATTCCATTCCTACCATGTGAATCTTGATCTCTAGCCTTCCCCAAGTTGCTTTCCACTCAAATCTTCTTTCCACCAGATCCAAAACCTATGAGAGAGAGAGTTGAGTGTTGGGGAGACTATCATTTGAAGCACAAGAGCAAGGAGTTCATCATCAACGCACCATTTGTTACTTCTTGGAGAGTGGCGTCTCCTAGATTGGCTAGGTGTCACTTGGGAGGCTCCGACAAGATTGCGGAGTTGAACTAAGGAGTTTGTAAGGGCAAGGAGATCGCCTACTTCATGAAGATCTACCGCTAGTGAGGCAAGTCCTTCGTGGGTGACGACCATGGTGGGATAGATAAGGTTGCTTCTTCGTGGACCCTTCGTGGGTGGAGCCCTCCGTGGACTCACAAGAACTGCTACCCTTCGTGGGTTGAAGTCTCCATCAACGTGGATGTACGATAGCACCACCTATCGGAACCACGACAAAAACATCCGTGTCTCCAATTGCGTTTGAATCCTCCAAACCCTTCCCTTTACTTTCTTGCAAGTTGCATGCTTTAATTTCCGCTGCTCATATACTCTTTGCATGCTTGCTTGAATTGTGTGATGATTGCTTGACTTGTCCAAAGATAGCTAAAATCTGCCAAACTCTAAAATTGGGAAAAGGTTAAGTTTTTAATTGGTCAAGTAGTCTAATCACCCCCCTCTAGACATACTTCAAGGTCCTACAAACTTCAACAAATTCTACAAGAGTAGAAGCAAAGAAAGAAGCTCTAAGTCAAGGTCCTACAATGACAAAAGATCTTCTAGTCGAGAGCGCAATTGCTACAATTGTGGGAGTCCCGGACACTACTCCAATGAGTAAGATTCTCCAAAAAGAAGAAGCAAAAGAGAAGAATCACCACCAAGAGAGAGGAGGAGTAGAAATGATCGTTATGAACAAAGACCCTCACGGAGAAGCAAGGATTCGGAAAGGAAGGACAAGTCATCAAGGAGCTACACAAAACGAAGACATCAAGCTCATGTTGGTGAATGGGTATCCGGCTCCAACTCCGACAATCACTCCGAGAGAAGCTATCACTCCGACTCCGAATATACTCAAGATGAAGGTGTTGCCGGTCTAGCACTTGTGTCAACCAACTCCTACGACATATTTGACTCACCAAATGAAGGAATTGGAAGATGCTTAATGGACAAAGGTCCTAAGGTAACACATCCCGAGTATGTTGATTTCAATAGTGATGAAGATGACTTGCTAGGTGATGATGATTTACTTGTTGACAACTCTAGTGATGAATATTATGATTAAACGTCAATTAATCATGCTAATCAAGATAAAACGAATGACAATGATAAGGAGAAGATTGAGCTTCTAACTAAAGAACTAAACGCTCTTAAGCTAGCTCATGAAACTATCTTCGAGGATCATCGAGGACTTTTAAGGGCTCATGAGAAGTTACGCTTTGAAAAACTCAATCTTGAGCAAGAGCATGAGTTCTTAAAGGTAATCAATGATGATCTCCGTAAGAAAAGTTCTTCTTACATTGCCAAGCGTTTACTCTTATCTACTTACATGCCTCAAGTCAAGTCTAGTAACAAGTAAAAGAAAGATCCTTCCTCTAGTTGTAACAATAATAATGCCAAATCCAATATTGTTGCTTCTAGTATTTCTCTTGATTCCACTAATGATTCTCTTAGCCAAGTTACACTTGAGCAAGAAAATAGCTTATTGAAGGGAATTATAGAGAAAGGTGTATACAAGAGCCTTGCCGGGAGTAAGCAATTCGAGGAAATTGTACGCAAGCAAGGAAGGCACCGGAAGAATCAAGGTGTTGGTTTTGAACGAAAATTCAATGCCAATGGAGTTGAGTGGGAAGAAGATCAATATCCCAAGACGAAGTTCGTTCCTTAACAAGAAAAGTATGATCCTACTTCCTTCAAGGGAACACAAGCACAAGATGATCTTCCACCACAAGACCACAAGAACAAAGGCAAGGACAAGCTTCAAGAGGAGATTGATGCATTTGAAGAAGCACCTAAGGCCTTGGTCAAGTGGGTTCCCAAGACTACGTCAAGTTCTACTTCATCAAGTACAACTACAACTCCAAGGATTCCCATCAAGATGATGTGGATCCCGAACAAGAAGAACTAGAGAGTTCTTGAGGGTGACTCCGCCAACATTCTTCACTCATATCATTATGGCAAGGACAAGTGCAATCAACTTTCTTATCTTGCACTAGTTCAAGGAGTCACAAACCCTCATGTTGGTAAGGCAAGGGACAAGGTAACCTAATGATTTCATGGACATCATCTTGTGTGTGCATCACTCTATGTCTATGGATATTCTTGTTTGTTCCTTGTGGGACTAACCCATGTAGGTATGTTGAAAGTGCAACTCACTCCAAAGGATTGCTCCAAATGATCTACATCAACATTGAGCATCCACATCTTCAACACCTACATGAAGTTATCATCGACAAAACCCAAGGTTAGTTCATCCCTCTAAGGGGGGATCTCACATCTAGGGGGAGCTTAACTCTAAGAATTGAGTCAAAGCAACTCTAATGATGTGAACACTTCAATGCATTATGTAAAAGTGGTAACCCCACTTGAGATTAAACAATGAGTATGACCTATGATCAAATGTTCTCATTTGACTCCTAAGTCAATATACTCATATATAGATGACCTAGTCATCGCCAATTGTTTGATAGATGCTAGAATTGGTTGTGCATGCTTTGCCACATATTTCATTTGCCATTTTATTGTGTGAGCATGTTGGATGCATATTTTACTCATTCGAGGACATCCACTTGTTGCTTTGATTGTTTGGGTTCGTTTTCCTTTGACCAAGTGGATAGACAAGAATGCCTAAGAACCTTCTCTAGCTATCTATGCTTTTCTCGTCTCAAACTCTATTCATGCTACATCACAAAATTTGATCAAGTCATATTCGAATCACTCTGTGGAGTCCCCGATTCGTCATAGACTTAAACTTCCAAAACTTCTTTGTGATTCTCGGTCCGATCGATTCCTCCATTTTGGTCCTACCGAGATCACTAAGTCGATCTAGGTTTTCAATCTCGGTGCAACCGATTTGAACTCTTCGGTCACACCGAGTTGCTGTAACTTATACAGTTATGCATCTCGGTGCCACCGAGTTATTCCACTCGGTCACACCGACAGGGTCGGGCTATATATACTCATGGGAAAAAATTTGGAAAATTTCTCCAAACCCCTTCGCCCGCGCATAGCTCGCTCTGCCTTCAGGGTCTCCGGATCGTCTCCTCGTCGCGAGCCGCCTCCTGTCGCTAGTCTCCGCCGCCGTTAATGGAATTCACCCCTGCCGTTGCCACCGTAGCGAGTTCATCGCCAAGCTAGGGTATGGACTCGATCACAGTGCTATCCCCGTCCGATTCCTAGCACATTGTGTTCATTATGATTCTTGCCACGATTGAAACACTCCTATCCAGTTAATACAATCCTTAGAATAGATGCGATTTGAAAATTTAGGGTTAGGTTTCCGCCGAAACCATCTCGGACCCACCGGGTTGAAAAACTCAGTCCCACCAATTTGGCCAACGCCATTGCACTAGTAACTCTCGGTCTGACCGAGAATTGCTAATCGGTGTGACCGATTTTAGGACTTTGTGAAACCCTAGCAGTCTCGATGCCACCGAACTGTGACTCGGTTTGACCGAGTTCACTAGTTTAGGTTCCAAAACTGCTTCGGTATCACCAAGTTTGAAAATCGGTTGTTCCGAAATGATTTCTGTGGAAAACTAAAACTAAATTTTTGAATCATTTTTTTGCAAAAAATCTCTGCATTTTGTGATGCTCATCCATTCTATCTCATCTATAACTATTCACAGGGTCAGCAGTCAATGATTTCAGCATGTCAGACAAAAGTGATAGTCAGAACAAGTCAGAAGAGCACAATCACATGAGTGAGGGCACTAGTCCCTCTAGCACTTCAGATGATGGCAGTAGGAGCACCCCAAGCAATTTGCCTAAAGCTGCCACCAGGACAAGGAAGAAGAGAACCTCAGAATGTGAGGATGAGGATTATTTAGCAGAAGAAGATGAGGCTACTTCCAAGAAGGTAGTGCTCAAAAAGGAGTATGCCTCAGCAAAGAACACAAAGCCTGGACTCAATAGTAAGGTCCCTGCCAAGAGGACACCTATGCTGAAAGTCAGAGGATCAACTCAAGTACCTGAAAAGACTGATCCCAAAGAGGCACCTGCAAGAAGAGTTACGACTTCCAAACCCAAGAAGGTTCCCACTGGAGAAACTATGAAGTTTACTATTGAGTCAGAAGATGAAGCTACTGGTCAAGATAAGAAGAAGAAGAGAGTTAGAACCACTACTGCCAAGGTTCTTGGCAACCCCTCTATGAGGAGAGACTCTGAGGAGGAAGAAGAAGAGGTTGCTGCACCAGCACCCAAGGCACAAAAGCTGATGGGTGATGCTATAAAGACAGGGGCTGCAACATCAAAGCCCAAGGAAGCACCCAAAGCTGCCCCCAAGCCCAAGATTGCACCAAAGAGGAATACCAAGAGTATTCCAAATGCCGAGAAGAACAAGGCCCCAAAGCTCAAGTTGCTGATGAGGAAGATGATGAAGGACAAGTCCTAAGGAAGCTAAAGCCCAAGATTCCAGACCACAATGATGCTCATCCTGTGGCTGAGAACATGAAGTTAAAAAAGGATGCAGGACTCAGACTGTGGAGGCTGTCAGATCCATATGCTACCAGGAGAAGGACTGCTGTTGATTACATGTTCCACACTAAGGAACAACAGGATTTCTATGAGACAGTACTGTTGGACAAGAAGCCTATAGTGTGTGATATGAGGTGGGTCGACTGGACCTACATGAAGGAAAATGAAGAACACTATCCTGGAGTGCAAGACAGTTTCATTGCTTGTGGAGTTGCAGACTTTGTTGGGCAGAAGCTCACAAAGTGGAATGATGAGCTCATTATCCAATTCTACTCCACAGCACATTTCTATCCAGATGGCAGGATAGTCTGGATGTTTGAAGGTACAAGGTACCAGTCAACCATTGAGGAATGGGCCAATCTGATCAATGCCCCAAAGGAGAGTGAAGATGACTTGGATGTCTATGCCAAGAAGAAGATGGATCACAATACCATGGCTCATATGTACAAGGAGATCCCAGATGCTGCAATTGAGACACATAAGTTTGGGTCAGTTCATTTTCTTCTGTCAGGACTCCCAACAATCAACTGGATCCTAAGGCATACTCTTCTGCCCAAGTTAGGTGACCACAACATGATTAAAGGGCATGCTATCAACTTGCTACACTTGTTTGATGTGCCACAAAAATTCAAGGTCATGAGCCTCATTGTTGAGACCATTAAGAGGACAGCAGCAGACCAGAAGAGAAGTTGTGGGTATGCCCCACAGATTTAGGAGTTGATTAACTCAAAGATGGGCACAGGCACATACTTGCTGGACAAAGAACATTTTGCTATCTATCCAGACTTTGAGGACAATCAAGTTGCGATGAATGAGAATGAACCATCATCAGTGCAAGCTCAAGAGAAGAAGGAGAAAGCAAAGAAAGAGAAGGCTGCCAAGATGCCAACTCAAGAGGAGGCATCTGAGTACTTTTTGAAGAACAAGCAGGAGCAGCTTGGTTACTTGATAGCATCGACACTGAGGATTGAGAAGGGGTTGGCCATCCTAACTCAAAACCAGGAGAGCCTGAAAAGAATCATGGAACAAAAATTCTATGATCTAGATGTCAAAGTAACTGAGATTCAGTCAGTTGTGGAGCAGCTCCAGGATGACATGCAGGAGAGGAAGGGCAAGACAACCACTGATGCATTTGCCAGAGTGCCTAGAGCTCAGAGATCAGCTGCAGTGCCTGTGACAGACACCAGAGCCACATCATCTGCACCAGCTACAGCTCCTACAGCTCCAGTGCAACCAGCCCCAGCTCCAACTCCTCCAGCTCCATCCACATTAACTGAAGCCTTCGTCCAAGGAGCCATCTCTACACCACCACTTGAAGATCAAGCCTAAGAGTCGATCTAGCACTATGCATTTTCTATGAACTTTTTGGTAACTTGTTGCCAAAGGGGGAGAAAAATGTATAGATCATAGGCTTCGAGAGAGAGAGTGTTGCCTTTTGTTCTCTCTTGCTTTGGTGGTTAAACTTTGTTTGCTTTTGATTGCTTGAGATACTATGCTATTATCTGTGAGACATTGATGATCATGTGTTTGATCATAAGCTACACTTATGCTTGTTAGATGATATTATCTTATCTATCCTTATATGATCATTCACTTTGCTTAGTGATGAGTGCATGTATTCAATATTTATTATTTTGAGCGCTCCACCAAGATGTATGTGACATGGAAGAGTAACCCGTGAGCCTATTTCCTTGTGCATTTGCAGTCCAAAGCAAATCTTAAACTATGCACAAATTTAGGGGGAGCTCTTGCTTATCACATACTTCTCAAAGCGACGATGTTTTTCAATCTTATTATCATTTGTCGAAGCTTTGATCTATATGTAATCATCAATTACCAAAAAGGGGGAGATTGAAAGTGCAACTATCCCTAGGTGGTTTTGGTAATTCATAACAACATATAGCTCATTGAGCTAATGCTATTCCAAGACAAATATTTCAGGAAAGCTCAATGAATGGCATGGCATGGATGATGAAAGTGGATCCCTCAAAATATCAAGGACAAAGGATTGGCTCAAGCTCAAAAGCTCAAGACTCTTCATTTTACATTTTAGTGATCCAAGATCACATTGAGCCTATAGGAAAAGCCAATACTATCAAGGAGGGATGAGGTGTTGCTTAATGAGCCTCTTGCTTCAAGTGCTTAATGATATGCTCGAAAACCCTCAACTACTTTATCACATCCACATATGACCTAAACCCAAAGTCCAAATCGGTCCCACCGATTCTTTCTATCCGGCGCCACCGAGTCCAAATGTCATAGCCACTGCCACAAACCCTAGGCAAATCGGTCTCACCGATAGGGATCTCGGTCTCACCGAGATGGGATTGTAATCTCTCTGTTTCCCTTCGTAACGTTTCGGTCTAACCGAAGTGAGCGATCGGTCCCACCGAGATTGCAATGTAAACTCCCTGTTTCCCTTTCGTAACATTTTGGTCTCACCGAAATGAGCAAATTGGTCCCACCGAATTTACTTGACCAACTCTCTGGAAAGCCTATTACCAAAATCGGTCTCACCGAGTTTGTGTAATCGGTCTCACCGAGTTTGTGTAATCGGTCTCACCGAGATTACGTTATGCTCTAACCCTAACCATATCGGTCCTATCGAGTTGCATGTCGGTCCCACCGAAAATCCTAACGGTCACTAGGTTTACTAAATCGGTCTGACCGAGTCTGTTGAATCGGTCCCACCGAGTTTGGTAAATTGTGTGTAACGGTTAGATTTTGTGTGGAGGCTATATATACCCCTCCACCTCCTCTTCATTCGTGGAGAGCCATCAGAACAAACCTACACTTCCAACTTACCATTTCTAAGAGAGAACCACCTACTCATGTGTTGAGGCCAAGATATTCCATTCCTACCATATGAATCTTGATCTCTAGCCTTCCCCAAGTTGCTTTCCACTCAAATCTTCTTTCCACCAGATCCAAATCCCATGAGAGAGAGTTGAGTGTTGGGGAGACTATCATTTGAAGCACAAGATCAAGGAGTTCATCATCAATGCACCATTTGTTACTTCTTGGAGAGTGGTGTCTCCTAGATTGGCTAGGTGTCACTTGGGAGCCTCCGACAAGATTGTGGAGTTGAACCAAGGAGTTTGTAAGGGCAAGGAGATCGCCTACTTCGTGAAGATCTACCGCTAGTGAGGCAAGTCCTTCATGGGCGACGGCCATGGGGGGATAGACAAGGTTGCTTCTTTGTGGACCCTTCGTGTGTGGAGCCCTCCGTGGACTCACGCAACCGTTACCCTTCATGGGTTGAAGTCTCCATCAATGTGGATGTATGATAGCATGACCTATCGGAAGCACGACAAAAACATCCGTGTCTCCAATTGCGTTTGAATCCTCCAAACCCTTCCCTTTACATTCTTGCAAGTTGCATGCTTTAATTTCCACTGCTCATATACGCTTTGCATGCTTGCTTGAATTGTGTGAAGATTGCTTGACTTGTCCAAAGATAGCTAAAATCTGCCAAAGACTAAAATTGGGAAAAGGTTAAGTTTTTAATTGGTCAAGTAGTCTAATCACCCCCCCCTCTAGACATAATTCAAGGTCCTACAGTTTACCTTGTGCTTTACCTTACTCATGCTTTTGTATTCACCTTCTGCCTTTGACCACAGCATGCAAGTGAAGCCCAGTAAGAGGGCAAAGAAGAATAAGCCGTCCCAAGACCCGGTCATGGCTGAACCGGAGCTTGGCACGGCTGCTCGTGACAGTTCCACCCATCAGCCGCCGCCTGAGCCAGCCTCTGACATTCCAGCACCAACCTCTGACCCGCCTGCCGAAGATACTCTCAACAGCTCTGGTAACCCAGAAGCTCCTAGCCCGGTCAAGACAAATGACCCGAAAGTTGAGATTCTGAGGTCTCAGTTTGTTGAGCCAGGGCGGCCCACGGTCCTTGCCAAATGCTCTGCTAAGGAGGAACTTATAGAACGCCGAAAGGCCAAACTAGACATCACTGATTATACTCACTTAAGCATTGGAGATATAGTCTCTGGCTATCTTAATCAAGTGCATAGCAACCATGACCTGGAAATTGACATGGTGAAGCAAATATAGCAAAAATCTGAGGTATACCTTATGCCCCTATTCTGAATCATACTTACTGTATCAGCCCCCAAGTCTATTGCTTATGAATAAATATGCTGTAGAGTTTAGAAAACTGCTTAGCACTGCTCTGTCCGATTTAGAAAGAAGATATTTAACCCGGTTGTAACATGATACCTTCAACACGCTATACACATTAGCCCCCAAGTGTCAAGTATCTTTGCTTGTAAAGTGCTTGGGACTTAATTTGCATGAACCGGGATTGTAAGTTAAAATTCTTAAGCATACATTAGCCCCCAAGTGTCAAGAATCTTTGCTTGCAAAGTACTTGGGACTTAATGTTATCTTACCATGATTCTGACTATAACCCGGCATCAATGCAGGCTACCATAAGTCAATTTGAGTCGGAGATTGCTGACCTGAAGAGCCGTCTGACAGCTCAAGAACTTGAAATTCGAAAGGCCAACTCTAATTTGAATTCAGCGTCTCTGAACAAGAGAAAATGAAGAAGAATTTTGAGGCGGAGAAGAAAATCTGGGCTGATGAAAAGGCTTCACTGGTGACCCGGGCCGAGACGGCAGAGGCATCACTCGCAGAAGCAACAACTGAGCTGTCCGACTTAAAGCGCCAGACATCTCAAATGGTCTCAGCCATCTTCGGTAAGTTACTGTATATAACCGCAAATATTGTAATCCTTCCTTTGATGACTATTTTAATCGTTATCTCCAGCTCACCTTATGCGTTGTGAACGCAGGCCCCAGAGCACAAACCTCAAGGTAACATGTTGATCAAACCGAAAGCGGTTTACACTCTAGTGGAGCAACAGACACCGGTCACAACGTGCTTTGGCCGCTAGAAGCTTTATCAAATAACACTCCCGCCTCCCGCAAGACGTCTTTGAAGTGTCTTGTTGTACTACCTCAATGGCTCCAAGATCTAAGGCGAAGGCCCTCAAGAGTCAGCCATAGCCGCTGAGCCGGCAAAAGCATGGATTCCAGAACTAGACCGGGCCGACCTCGCCCTTGGATACCCGAGTCCGAAGAGGATGGGACAGATTTGATGATCAGATTTCACCGTGCAAGGCTAAAGACATACGCCTGTGGCTACCCTCATTGGGAACGACACTGACCTTACCAAGTATCAGCCGGGCTATGATAGTGAGAATCGGAGAATTCCAACACCTCCCTATGATCAAGTCAGCCTGATCCTTCCAACTCGTAAGCATACCTTTGCCCCTGAAGTGGACCCAGCCGGTTTAATAGATGCTGAAGCTAAGTTTGAAGCCTTGAGTGGCATTGACTAGGCCTCGTCAACCTTCCAGGACAAGGCAACTGACGGAGAGGCGGAGAAGGATAACCCAGAATCTTCAAGCCCACCAAAGGAGTGAACCGCTAGGCGTTTATGACTTTGCAAAAAACAATGCTTCGTTTATTCAGACTCGGGGAGTCTTGTAATAGGGTAGAAAAACCTCTCAATTTTTGTCATGCCTTTGCGCATGTTTATGGCGCTTAAGACTTTCGTAAGCCGCCATCGCTATATATTTCCAGCTTTGATCATTTATTTCCTTGATGTTAAATTTTCTTGCCTTATCCTGCATAGAAAACAAGCAAAATTCCCTTGGCGGTTTATCGCATCGGGGGTCACATAAGGTATTGATAACCCAGAGGGCGAACCCAAAACATCATATACAGGCTGGTTTGTGATTATATTTGTTAAACATAATCACAGTAGCATACCTGCGATCCCTTTGGTAATCTCGCCTGTTTATATGACCTTCACTCTACGGGTAAATTCAACGCCTGGAAGTTGGAACATATAATGTTCACCTGGCACTTAACAACCTGGGGTGATCAATATTAAGCCGGAAGAACAAATAACCATCCCATAGTGCTTTCAAAAAGGTCTCAAGATAGTCAAATAATTATGCTTATGAAATATAATAGATAATAAATAATATTCAAAGGCTTCTGATTCGAATACGATCAGTAAACCGTTCCAATGGGGTTAAGCTAAGATTCGGATACGATCATATAGACCGCAGTGGCTTTGGCGATGCCGATCAAGTGGGTATCGACAGCTATGTTCTCTTTGGTTCGAATATGACCTATGTTTGAACAGGAAGCCCCCAAGTGACCATAAGAGTTGTTTAATGACGTTGATTCGAATACGATCCATGTCAGACCCAAAGGGGTTAAGCTATGATTCAAATATGATCAAGAAGCCCCCAAGTGGGTTTGGCAGTGTGCCGATCAAAGTGGGTATCAACAGCTATGTTCTCTTTGGTTCGAATACGACCTATGTTTGAACAGGAAGCCCCCAAGTGATCATGGCTAGATTCATATATGATCATAAGCCGGACCAAAGGGAAAGCCGGTGTCGGTGTACTAAGGTAGGGGTACCTCAGTACCCCAACTTGTGCACGGCAGTTGCAGCTTCCCGCGGCAGGGTCTACCACATGCTTGCCGGAGACCATTCTGCTCCATATCAAGCCATTCAAGAACAAAGTATACAAGACAGAAGATCGAGACCCGGCAAGAGGAGCTTGCCGGGAAGGCCGCCTGTGCTCAAGATTACATCACTCACGAAGGCCCCGGCGAGAGGAGCTCGCCAGAAGACTAGAAGATTACATCATAAAAGACACGCCGGCGCTATATGTGCCGGCGAGGCCCCGGAAGCGACAAGTTACAGAGCCCGACAAGCTCCCGGGTCCGCAAGATTAAGACCCGGCAAGGTACTTGCCGGAGAGCTGCGCAGTGCCGCGCTCCCACTCATCCGCCACGCGCCTGGGCCTTTCGAGGACGCGGGCGGATGAGTGCGCAGCCCGAGGGGCGCGTGGCACTTCACGGTGATGGATCCATCGCTGCAGGCGCACGGAGACGCAAGGGCGGGAGCTTTTGGGGTCGACGGCGACGAGCATTAAATGCCCTTGTCCCCATCACAAAGTAGGTAGAAACCACTGCTCAAGCAATCGTAGCTCCACCGCTCCCGCACTGCTCCAACTACCACCTCTTTTACATTTTTACCCCTTTCTCCCACGCTGACACTGTCGGTGACCCTTGCACTATAAAAGGAGGCCCATGCACAACGAGAGGGGTTCGTTCATTGGCCACTCTCTGGTTCGGTTCATTTGCCACTCTCGGGGTTCGCCGGTTCGACTCACTCGACACACAACACCACCATACGCCGCATTCTCGAAAGGTGATCAAATACAAACACAAAGCAGCAGAGGAGTTTTATCTCCCGGAGAGCTCCGGCTGGGTAAAATCCGCCCGCAGCATCGCCTCGATCCGCTCTTCAGCTCCCTCCGCCTCGCACCACCTGAGATAAAGGGCCCCGCCCCATAGGTGTTCGTGGCGGCGATCTCTCCCGACATCTTTGGCGCGCCCGTAGGGGCGCCGAGGTTGTGCGGACTGATCTGGCGTTAGCGCGCGCTTTTCATCAACCTCTCCAAGTTTCGCTGCAACTTCATCAACAATCGCACCATCGCCTCAAGAGGAGATCTTCGAGGGTTGCAGGCTCGTCTGCGTCTCATCCGCCGCCGAGAGCCAACGGTAGGCGGAGGAGACGCCGCGAAGGGCGGTCGCCGGTGAGGACACTCGCGGCGCCACTCAGATCTCGGGCGAGGCGGGTGACCGCGCCACGGTCTCCGCGACACGCCAAGGCCCATCTCAAAGACGACAACCCAGCAGTGCTGTGCCGCGAGATGTGGTATCCGCTTGCTGGGCAAGAACACGCCGGAGGCTCGGGATGCTCCGACCACCGTCTGCATGAGCAAAGCGAAGTGCCGGGCAGGATCCTGCCTCCTATCGCTATTAGGAGTCCGAGCATATCCTGCTCGCGCCGTCGCCCGCTCCCCTCCACTCCAGCAAGCGCATCTCCCTGGAGCGCTACGCTGTCGTCGAGGACGCGCCATCGAGCTCCAAGTCCGGCAAGGATGGCTCTGGTGCTCACTCCGACAAGCGCAGCTCCTCGGAGCGCTCCAAGTCCGGCAAGGACAACTCTGGTGCTCGTCCGGCAAACGCATCTCCCCGGAGCGCTGCGCTGCCGTCGAGGACGCGCCATTGAGCTCCACCGGCAAGTGTAAGGAAACAAGAAATAGAAAAGCTAAGTTGTTCGAGCCTTTGTGCAGAGCACTCCTTAATTCCATGCTTTTTTTATGTTATATCCCTTATGCGTTCATCCTTTGTACGCAAAACCTGTGCGCGGAGGAGCCTGCCCGTGGATAGCCGCACCCTTATCTTGCTTCGAGCACACTCAACGAGTTAAAAGTGAGCTGCGACCAGCTTCGCGCCCTTGTTTCGTTTTCGAGTCTGCTCAAAGAAGCTAAGTCGCGTCGCGACTAGACGCGGCAAGGTTGCTTGCCGGAAGCAACACCAGCCAGCGGGCTGCTGATGTTCCGCACTCAGCAAGTGTGTTAAGCACCGGCAAGTTCCCTAGAAGCGTAGGGTAAAAACGTGCAAGGGATGTAATGAAGTAGAGGGTGTAACGTGGCAAGCCTTGCCGTGAGATGCCCTTCGTATGAGAGACTTGTGCGCGAGAGGAGCCAAGTCGTGGCCCAGTTGCATCCTTGGTTTGTTTCCGAGTCCGCTCAACAAACACAAGCGCTCTGCACTGGCCCGCAAGGTGGCTTGCGGAAGCAACACCGCCAATGGCTGCGATGTTCCGTGACTCAGAAGTGTGTTAGCGCCGCAAGCTCCCCGAGAGCGAGAGTATAAACATACGAAGGGCAAGGCACGCATCAGATTGTATAAATCGCACATAAAAGATTTACATGCATATACATATAAATAATGAAGTCATTGCAGATCTATCTCAGCTGTTTTCATGGCTGAAATTGCAGCAACAAGGAGAAACCAGAAGAGCACACCAAAGACTGGCCCCGCAAGCCGAGTTGCCGGGCTGCGAAAGTGCAAGATTCCTTCCTCGCAAGCCAGGCTGGGCTTTGAAAGTTAAGAATCGCTCCGCAAGCCAGAGTTGCCGGGGCTGCGATATCGATAAGTTTTTCATCCTCGCCATGCATCCTCTTATGGACCGGGAAAGCGGGGCGCTTTTGAACGAAGGTGTCTTGTAAAACCTGTGCGCAGGAGGAGCCAAGTCGTGGTCCATTGCGCCTTTGGTTTGTTTTCGAGCACGCCAACGGTTTAAGTGAGTTGCGACAAGTCTCGCGCTTTGTTACGCTTTTCGAGTACGCCAACAAACACAAGCGCTGCAATCATCGTCAACGGTAAGGTTGCTTGTCGGAGGCAACACCAGCCAGCGGGCTGCTGATGTCCCGCACTCAGCAAGCGTGTTCGCACCGGCAAGCTCCCCGGGAGCGTAGGGTAGGAACATACAAGGCACGAAGTCAAGTAAAAGACTCGGTCCGGCGAGCTTTCCCCCCTTTTCATTAAAAACATCCTAGTTTAGTACAAGTCCATAAAGGATGAAAAACATGATAGAGAGGATTACAAGTTTTTAAATGCAGCTAAGGCCCAAGGCTTACAAATTGAAAGATAAGGTGCCGTAATCCTTCTCCTGCTTCTCTCTGCTCAGAGTTCAGGAGGTAGGTCAGGAGCCCCGCAAGAGAAGCTTGCCGGGAGGGCGAAGGGGTGCCTAGGAGAGCTACGGTGCCGAAGACACCAAGAGAACTTCCTGGGCCGCCAGAGCTTGGCGAGACGAAGGCGCGGAGGCGAGAGCTTGAAGACGGGTGGTGGGACATCAAGACGCCGACGAGGGCACCTCACCAGATTCGATTTGACGGCCTTGCCGCCACCCCTCTTCCTCTTCCGCAGCCTCCCTACGCCACCGCCCAAGGAGACGGCCCGGGAGTTCGTAGGGCGGCGACTGATGACGGGTCGCCGGTGGCGCTGGCTGGGCGGCGTCCGACGCCTAGTCGGACCCGCCATCCTCCTCGCCGCCATTGCCGCTCCCCTCCTCGCTACTCTCGCCGAGGAGGGACCTTCGCCATCGGAGGAGCTGTCCACACAAGATCTCGCCGGGTCCCGAGTCCTCAAGACCTTGACGGCGAGAAGGTCGCCTCCATTAACTTGAAATGGAGGGTAAACCCGCCGCCAAGCTGTGGATGCGGCGAACGCCTTCCACCTCGGTCGAAGAACATCACGCCGGGCTGGGGACACGACACTCACTCGAAAGTGCCGCCGATCCCGCAGCCCTCATGCGCAACTCCATCACCTCGGGCGGATCCGTTCCATCGCCGCGAACGGGCCGCAGCCGGAGGCGGCGACGAGGCGCCGCGAAGCTTGATGAAGAACTCCTGTGGATCGCTCCAAAGATGGACCGCCGAGGACAGGAGCCGCCCGGGAGACGGGAGGCACATCACCACGACCGCCTCTCCCGGCCGCGACCACGCCCTCGGCCTCGTCTGCCTCGCCGCCTCCCTCCCCCTCGTGGCGGCCCCGCCACGGGTGTGGATAGGGAGAAGTGCGCTACTGGAGGCGACCTCTCGCCACCGTAGAAGAACCAGGATTTCTCCTTCCATGGCGGAAAGAAGAATGAAGTCAAGATGAAGGGAGAAGATGAAGTGTGAAGACCATTGTGCTCCCCTTCCGCCTTTTTAAAGGGGCGGCGGGGCTCAACCGCCCCGCCCGCCAATCCGAAACGAGAGGGGCAGAGGAGCGGGCCGACCTCCATCTCCGCTCGTGACGGCTCGGTCTCCCACCTTCGCCGCCCACGACCCCTGTGCATGAGGGCGCAGGGCGAAAAAGTGGAGCCGAGCGACGGGTGAAGCGACCTCGCCCGCACCACGATCACGGGGTGGATGCTTTAAGATCGCATGCGCCGCCCACGCCTCCCACGACGCCGCAATCGACGCGGCTGCTACACGGTGGAGGCGGCAGTGCAGTGGATTCGACGCGCCATGGGCCGCGTGTGCCTGCAGACTGCCTTGGGCCCGCCCAACAGCGCTGGCACTGCAGGTGGCCCAGTTCCCGGGCTCCTGTCGGTGTACTAAGGTAGGGGTACCTCAAGACTTCAACTTGTGCACGGGCAGTTGCAGCCTTCCCGGCAGAGTTCACCACATGCTTGCCGGAGACCATTCCTGCTCCATATCAAGCCATTCAAGAACAAAGTATACAAGACAGAAGATCGAGACCCCGGCAAGAGGAGCTTGCCGGAAGGCCGCTCTGTGCTCAAGATTACATCACTCACGAAGGCCCCGCGAGAGGAGCTCGCCAGAAGACTAGAAGATTACATCATAAAAGACATGCCTCGGCGCTTATATGTACCGGCGAGGGCCCGGAAGCGACAAGTTACAGAGCCCGACAAGCTCCCGGTCCGCAAGATCAAGACCCCTGCAAGGTACTTGCCGGAGAGCTGCGCCAGGTGCTCAAGCCCAGCCATCTCGCCCACGCTGCGCCTGGGCCTTTCCAGGACGCGGGCGATGAGTGCGCAGCCCGAGGGGCGCGTGGCACTTCACGGTGATGGATCCATCGCTGCGGCGCACGGAGACGCAAGGGCGGAGCTTTTGGGTCGACGGCGACGGGCATTAAATGCCCTTGTCCCCATCACAAAGTAGGTAGAAACCACTCGCTCAAGCATCGTAGCTCCACCGCTCCCCGACTGCTCCAACTACCACCTCTTTACATTTTACCCCTTTCTCCACGCTGACACTGCCGCGACCCTTGCACTATAAAAGGAGGCCCATGCACAACGAGGGGGTTCGTTCATTGGCCACTCGCTGGTTCGGTTCATTTGCCACTCGCAGGTTCGGTGGTTCGACTCACTCGACACACAACACCACCATACGCCGATTCTCGAAAGGTGATCAAATACAAACACAAAGCAGCAGAGGAGTTTTATCTCCGGGAGAGCTCCGGCCGGGTAAAATCCGCCTGCATCGCCTCGATCCGCTCTCCGTGCTCCCTCCGCCTCGCATCAAGACAGACAAAGGGGCCCCGCCCCATAGGTGTTCGTGGCGGGCGATCTCTCCCGACATCTTTGCGCGCCAGTAGGGGCGCCGAGGTTGTGCGGACTGATTCGGCGTTTGCAAGGCGCTTCTTCATCAACCTCTCCAAGTTTCGCCGGCAACTTCATCAACAATCGCACCATCGCCCAAGAGGAGATCTTCAAGGGTTGCAGTTCGCTCAGGTCTCATCCGCCGCCGGAGCCAACGGTAGGCGGAGGAGACGCCGGCGAAGGGCGGTCGCCGGCGAGGACACTCGCGCGCCACTCAGATCTGTGGATTTAGGCGGTGATCACGCCACGGTCTCCGCGACACGCCATGGCCCATCTCAAAGACGACAACCCAAAGCGGCTGCGTCGCGAGATGTGGTATCCGCCGCTGGGCAAGAACACGCCGAGGCTCGCGGGATGCTCCGGACCATCGTCCGTGCATGAGCAAAGCGAAGTGCCGGGCAGGATCCTGCCTCCTATCACTATTAGGAGTCCGAGCATATCCTGCTCGCGCTGCGTTCGCCTCGCTTCGCTTCCACTCCAGCAAGCGATCTCCTCGAGCGCTTACGCCGTTGCCGAGGACGCGCCATCGAGCTCCAAGTCCGCAAGGACGGCTCGTGCTCACTCCGACAAGCGCAGCTCCTCGAGCGCCTAAGTCCGCAAGGACAGCTCGTGCTCGTTCGCAAACGATCTCCCCGAGCGCGCTGCGCTGCCGCCGAGGACGCGCTTATTGAGCTCCACCGGCAAGCGCAAGGAAACAAGGAATAAAAAAAAAGCTAAGTTGTCCGCGCCTTTGTGCAGAGCACTCCTTAATTCCATGCCTTTTTTATGTTATATCCCTCATGCGTTCGTCCTTTGTACGCAAAACCTGTGCGCGGAGGAGCCTGCCCGTGGATAGCCGCACTCTTATCTTGCTTCGAGCACACTCAATGAGTTAAAAGTGAGCTGCGACCAGCCGCGCCTTTGTTTCGCTTTCGAGTCCGCTCAAGAAGCTAAGTCGCGCCGCGACTAGACGCTGCAAGGTTGCTTGTCGAAGCAACACCAGCCAGCGGGCTGCCGATGTTCCGCGACTCAGCAAGTGTGTTAAGCACCGCAAGTTCCTAGAAGCGAGGGTAAAACGCAAGGGATGTAATGAAGTAGAGGGTGTAACGTGGCAAGCCTTGCCGTGAGATGCCCTTCGATGAGAGACTTGTGCGCGAGAGGAGCCAAGTCGTGGCCCGCCATATCCTTGGTTTGTTTCCAGTCCGCCAACAAACACAAGCGCCTCAGTAGCTGGCCGGCAAGGTGGCTTGCTCGAAGCAACACCGCCAGCTGGCTGCCGATGTTCCGACTCAGAAGTGTGTTAGCGCCGCAAGCTCCCGAGAGCGAGAGTATAAACATACGAAGGGCAAGGCACGCATCAGATTGCATAAATCGCACATAAAAGATTTACATGCATATACATATAAATAATGAAGCTGTTGCAGATCTATCTCAGCTGTTTTCATGGCTGAAATTGCAGCAACAAGGAGAAACCAAAGAGCACACCAGCACTGGCCCCGCAAGCCGAGAGTTGCCGGGCCGCGAGTGCCAAGATTCCTTCCGCAAGCCAGCGTTCTGGGGCTGCGAAAGCTAAGAATCGCCTCCGCAAGCCGAGTTGCTGGGGGCTGCGATATCGATAAGTTTTTCATCCTCGCCATGCATCCTCTTATGGACCGGGAAAGCGGGCTGCGTCTTTGAACGAAGTGTCTTGTAAAACCCGCGGCGCAGAGGAGCCAAGTCGTGGTCCAGCTTGCGCCTTTGGTTTGTTTTCGAGCACGCCAACGGTTTAAGTGAGTGCGACAAGTCTCGCGCTTTGTTACGCTTTCGAGTACGCCAACAAACACAAGCGCTGCAATCGTCAAGGTAAGGTTGCTTGTCGGATGCAACACCAGCCAATGGGCTGCCGATGTCCCGTGACTCAGAAGCGTGTTCAGACCGCAAGCTCCCGGGAGCGAGGGTAGGAACATACAAGGCACGAAGTCAAGTAAAAGACTCGGTCCGCGAGCTTTCCCCCTTTTCATTAAAAACATCCTAGTTTAGTACAAGTCCATAAAGGATGAAAAACATGATAGAGAGGATTACAAGTTTTAAATGCAGCTAAGGCCCAAGGCTTACAAATTGAAAGATAAGGTGCCTGTAATCCTTCTCCCTGCTTTCTCTGCTCAGAGTTCAGAGGTAGGTCAGGAGCCCCTGCAAGAGAAGCTTGCCGGGAGGGCGAAGGGGCGCTTAGGAGAGCTACGGTGCCGAAGACACCAAGAGAACTTCCTGGGCCGCCAGAGCTTGGCGAGACGAAGGCGCTGGAGGCGAGCTTGAAGACTGGTGGTGGGACGTCAAGACGACGACGAGGGCACCTCGCCTCAGATTCGATTTGACGGCCTTGCCGCCACCCCTCTTCCTTCTTCCGCAGCCTCCCTACGCCACCGCCCAAGGAGACGGCCCCGGAGTTCAAGGTCAGGGCGACTGATGACGGGTCGCTGGTGGCGCTGGCGGCGGCGTCCGACGCCTAGTCGACTCCGCCATCCTCCTCGCCGCCATTGCCGCTCCCCTCCTCGCTACTCTCGCCGAGGAGGGACCTTCGCTATCGGAGGAGCTGTCCACACAAGATCTCGCCGGGTCCCGAGTCCTCAAGACCTTGACGGCGAAGGTCGCCTCCATTAACTTGAAATGGAGGGTAAACCCCGCCAAGCTGTGGATGCGGCGAACGCCTTCCACCCTCGGTCGAAGAACATCACGCCGGGGCTGGGGACACGACACTCACTCGAGTGCCGCTGATCCCGCAGCCCTCATGCGCAACTCCATCACCTCGGGCGGATCCGTTCCATCGCGCCGCGAACGGGCCGGCAGCCGGAGGCGGCGACGAGGCGCCGGGCGGCTTGATGAAGAACTCCCAGGATCGCTCCAAAGATGGACCGCCGAGGACAGGAGCCGCCCGGGAGACGGGGAGGCACATCACCACGACCGCCTCCCCGGCCGCCGCGACCACGCCTCGCCTGTCCGCGCCTCGCCCTCTCCTTCCCCTCGTGGCCGGCTCCGCCGCCACGGGTGCGGGATAGGGAGAAGTGCGCTGCCTGGAGGCGACCCTCGCTGCCACCGTAGAAGAACCAGGATTTCCTCCTTCCATGGCGGAAAGAAGAACAGAAGCTGAAGATGAAGGGAGAAGATGAAGTGTGAAGACCATTGTGCTCCCCTTCCGCCCCTTTTAAAGGGGCGAAGTGGGGGCTCAACCGCCCCGCCCGGCCAATCCGGAAACGAGAAGGGCAGAGGAGCGGGGCCGACCCTCCATCTCCGCCCGTGACGGCTCGGTCTCCCACCTTCGCCGCCCACGACCCCCGTGCATGAGGGCCGCGTGGCGAAAAAGTGGAGCCGGAGCGACGGGTGAAGCGACCTCGCTCTGCACCACGATCACGGGGTGGATGCTTTAAAGATCGCATGCGCCGCCACGCCTCCCACGACGCCGCAATCGACGCGTGCGTGCTACGGGGAGGCGGCAGTGCAGGGATTCGACGCGCCATGGGCTGCGTGTGCCTGCAGACTGCCTTGGGCCTGGCCCAACAGCGCTGGCACTGTGTGGCCCAGCCCGGGGCTCTGCTGGTGAGCTAAGGTAGGGGTACCTCAAGACTCCAACTTGTGCACGGGCAGATTGCAGCTTCCCAGGGCAGAGGTCTACCACATGCTTGCCGGAGACCATTCCTGCCCCATATCAAGCCATTCAAGAACAAAGTATACAAGACAGAAGATCGAGACCCCGCAAGAGGAGCTTGCCGGAAGGCTGCTCTGTGCTCAAGATTACATCACTCACGAAGGCCTCGGCGAGAGGAGCTCGCCAGAAGACTAGAAGATTACATCATAAAAGACACGCCGGGCGCTTATATGTGCCTGGCGAGGGCCCGAAGCGACAAGTTACAGAGCCCGACAAGCTCCCGGTCCGCAAGATTAAGACCCCGCAAGGTACTTTGCCGGAGAGTTGCGCCAGGTGCTCAAGGCCCAGCCATCTCGCCCACGCCGCCTGGGCCTTCTGTGGACGCGGCGGATGAGTGCGCAGCCCGAGGGGCGCGGTGGCACTTCACGGTGATGGATCCATCGCTGTGGCGACGGAGACGCAAGGGCGGGAGCTTTTGGGTCGACGGCGACGGGCATTAAATGCCCTTGTCCCCATCACAAAGTAGGTAGAAACCACTGCTCGCTAATCGTAGCTCCACCGCTCCCGCTTTGCTCCAACTACCACCTCTTTTACATTTTTACCCCTTTCTCCCACGCTGACACTGCGGTGACCCTTGCACTATAAAAGGAGGCCCATGCACAACGAGAGGGGTTCGTTCATTGGCCACTCGCTGGTTCGGTTCATTTGCCACTCGCGGGTTCGGGCCGGTTCGACTCACTCGACACACAACACCACCATACGCCGATTCTCGAAAGGGATCAAATACAAACACAAAGCAGCAAGAGGAGTTTTATCTCTCCGAGAGCTCCGGCCGGGTAAAATCCGCCGCGTGCATCGCCTCGATCTGCTCTCTGGCTCCCTCCGCCTCGCATCAAGATGCATAAAGGCCCCGCCCCATAGGTGTTCATGGCGGCGATCTCTCCCCGACATCTTTGGCGCGCCCGTAGGGGCGCCGAGGTTGTGCGGACCTGATTCGCGTTCGCTGGCGCGCTTCTTCATCAACCTCTCCAAGTTTCGTCGGCAACTTCATCAACAACTGCACCATCGCCCCGAAGAGGAGATCTTCGAGGGTTGCAGGCCCGTCTGCGTCTCATCCGCCGCCGCCGGAGCCAACGGTAGGCGGAGGAGACGCCGGCGGAAGGGCGGTCGCCGGCGAGGACACTCGCGGCGCCACCAGATCCAGGGACGAGGCGGGTGACCGCGCCACGGTCTCCGCGGACACGCCGCGGCCCATCTCAAAGACGACAACCCAAAGCAGGCTGCGTGCCGCGAGATGTGGTATCCGCTCATTGGGCAAGAACACGCCGGAGGCTCATGGATGCTCCGACCACCGTCCGTGCATGAGCAAAGCGAAGTGCCGGGCAGGATCCTCGCTCCTCCTATCGCTATTAGGAGTCCGAGCATATCCTGCTCGCGCCGCTTCGCCTTCGCTTCCTCCACTCCAGCAAGCGATCTCCCCGAGCGCCACGCTGTCGCCGAGGACGCGCCATCGAGCTCCAAGTCCGCAAGGACGGCTCGTGCTCACTCCGACAAGCGCAGCTCCTGAGCGCCCAAGTCCGCAAGGACAGCTCGTGCTCGTCCGCAAACGCATCTCCCCAGAGCGCTGCGCTGCCGTCGAGGACGCGCCATTGAGCTCCACCGGCAAGTGCGAGGAAACAAGAAATAGAAAAGCTAAGTTGTTCGAGCCTTTGTGCAGAGCACTCCTTAATTCCATGCTTTTTTATGTTATATCCTCATGCTCATCCTTTGTACGCAAAACCTGTCTTGCGCGGAGGAGCCTGCCTGCGGATAGCCGCACTTTATCTTGCTTCGAGCACACTCAATGAGTTAAAAGTGAGCTGCGACCAGCTTCGCGCTCTTGTTTCGCTTTTCGAGTCCGCCAGCAAGCTAAGTGCGCCGCGACTAGACGCTGCAAGGTTGCTTGTTTGAAGCAACACCAGCCGCCGGCTGCGATGTTCCGCACTCAGAAGTGTGTTAAGCACCGCAAGTTCCCTAGAAGCGAGGGTAAAACGCAAGGGATGTAATGAAGTAGAGGGTGTAACGCGGCAAGCCTTGCCGTGAGATGCCCTTCGATGAGAGACTTGTGCGCGAGAGGAGCCAAGTCGTGGCCTGCTATATCCTTGGTTTGTTTCGAGTCCGCTAACAAACACAAGCGCTCATGCGGTGGCCCGGCAAGGTGGCTTGCCGAAGCAACACCGCCAATGGCTGCTGATGTTCCGCGACTCAGCAAGTGTGTTAGCGCCGGCAAGCTCCCCGAGAGCGTAGAGTATAAACATACGAAGGGCAAGGCACGGCATCGTATTGCATAAATCGCACATAAAATATTTACATGCATATACATATAAATAATGAAGCTGTTGCAGATCTATCTCAGCTGTTTTCATGGCTGAAATTGCAGCAACAAGGAGAAACCAGAAGAGCACACCAAAGACTGGCCCCGGCAAGCCGAGTTGCCGGGCTGCGAGTGCCAAGATTCCTTCCTAAGCCAGCTTCTGGGGGCTGCGAAAGTTAAGAATCGCCTCCGCAAGCCAGAGTTGCTGGGGCTGCGATATCAGATAAGTTTTTCATCCCTCGTCATGCATCCTCTTATGGACCGGGGAAAGCGGGGCTGCGTCTTTGAACGAGCGTGTCTTGTAAAACCCGTGCGCAGGAGGAGCCAAGTCGTGGTCCAGTTGCGCCCTTGGTTTGTTTTCGAGCACGCTCACGGTTTAAGTGAGCTGCGACAAGTCTCGCGCTTTGTTACGCCGAGCACGCCAACAAACACAAGCGCTACTGCAATCGTCAAGGGTAAGGTTGTTGCCGGAGGCAACACCAGCCAGCTGGGCTGCCGATGTCCCGCGACTCGAAGAAGCGTGTTACAGACTGCAAGCTCCCCGGGCGAGGGTAGGAACATACAAGGCACGAAGTCAAGTAAAAGACTCGGTCCGGCGAGCTTTCCCCCCTTTTCATTAAAAACATCCTAGTTTAGTACAAGTCCATAAAGGATGAAAAACATGATAGAGAGGATTACAAGTTTTTAAATGCAGCTAAGGCCCGAAGGCTTACAAATTGAAAGATAAGGTGCCCGTAATCCTTCTCCTGTTTCTCTGTTCAGGAGTTCAGGAGGTAGGTCAAGGAGCCCCGCAAGAGAAGCTTGCCGGGAAGGCGAAGGGCGCTTAGGAGAGCTACGGTGCCGAAGACACCAAGAGAACTTCCTGGGCCGCCAGAGCTTGGCGAGACGGCGCCGGAGGCAGAGCTTGAAGACGGGTGGTGGGACATCAAGACGCCGACGAGGGCACCTCGCCCTCAGATTCGATTTGACGGCCTTGCCGCCACCCCTCTTCCTCTTCCGCAGCTCTCCCACGCCACCGCCCAAGGAGACGGCCCGGGAGTTCGGAAGGCCGGCGACTGATGACGGGTCGCCGGTGGCGCTGGGCGGCGTCCCGACGCCTAGTCGGACCCGCCATCCTCCTCGCCGCCGCTGTCCGCTCCCTCCTCGTCACTCGCGCGAGGAGGACTTCACATCGGAGGAGCTGTCCACACAAGATCTCGCCCGGTCCCGAGTCCCGAAGACCTTGACGGCGAAGGTCGCCTCCATTAACTTGAAATGGAGGGTAAACCCGCCGCTGCTGTGGATGCGGCGAACGCCTTCCACCCTCGGTCGAAGAACATCACGCCGGGGCTGGGACACGACACTCACTCGAGTGCCGCTGATCCCGCAGCCCCTCATGCGCAACTCCATCACCTCGGGCGGATCCGGTTCCATCGCGCTCATGAACGGGCCGCAGCCGGAGGCGGCGACGAGGCGCCGGGCGAAGCTTGATGAAGAACTCCTGGATCGCTCTCAGATGGACCGCCGAGGACAGAGCCGCTGGGAGACGGGAGGCACATCACCACGACCGACTCTCCCGGCCGCCCGCGACCACGCCCTCGGCCTTGTCCATGCTGCCTCGCCCTCTCCCTCTCCCCTCGTGGCCGGCCGCCACGGGTGCGGATAGGGAGAAGTGCGCTGCCTGAGGCGACCCTCGCCACCACCGTAGAAGAACCAGGATTTCTCCTTCCATGGCGGAAAGAAGAATGGTGAAGATGAAGGGAGAAGATGAAGTGTGAAGACCATTGTGCTCCCCTTCCGCCTTTTTAAAGGGCGGTGGGCTCAACCGCCTGCCCGCCAATCCGGAACGAGAAGGGCAGAGGAGCGGGCCGACCTCCATCTCCGCCTCGTGACGGCTCGGTCTCCCACCTTCGCGCCCACGACCCCGTGCATGAGGGCGCGTGGCGAAAAAGTGGAGCCGAGCGACGGGTGAAGCGACCTCGCCTGCACCACGATCACGGGGTGGATGCTTTAAAGATCGTGCATGCGCCGCCCACGCCTCCCACGACGCCGCAATCGACGCGCCGTTCTGGGGAGGCGGCAGTGCAGGATTCGACGCGCCATGGGCCGCGTGTGCCTGCAGATCGCTTTGGGCCTGGCCAACAGCGCTGGCACTGTGTGTGGCCCAGCCCGGGGCTCTGCCGGTGTACTAAGGTAGGGGTACCTCAGTACCCAAACTTGTGCACGGGCAGTTGCAGCTTCCCGCGGCAGGGTCTACCACATGCTTGCCGGAGACCATTCCTGCTCCATATCAAGCCATTCAAGAACAAAGTATACAAGACAGAAGATCGAGACCCCGGCAAGAGGAGCTTGCCGGGAAGGCCGTTCCAGGCTCAAGATTACATCACTCACGCAAGGCCCTGGCGAGAGGAGCTCGCCAGGAAGACTAGAAGATTACATCATAAAAGACACGCCTCGGCGCTATATGTGCCCCGGCGAGGGCCCGGGAAGCGACAAGTTACAGAGCCCGACAAGCTCCCGGGTCCGGCAAGATCAAGACCCCGGCAAGGTACTTGCCGGGAGAGCTGCGCTGGTGTGCAAGGCCCAACTCATCTCGCCCACGCCGCCTGGGCCTTTCCAGGGACGCGTGGCGGATGAGTGCGCAGCCTGAGGGGCGCGGTGGCACTTCACGGTGATGGATCCATCGCCGTGGCAGACGGAGACGCAAGGGCGGGAGCTTTTGGGGTCGACGGCGACGGGCATTAAATGCCCTTGTCCCCCATCACAAAGTAGGTAGAAACCACTGCTCGCTAATCAGAGCTCCACCGCTCCCGCTGACTGCTCCAACTACCACCTCTTTACATTTTTACCCCTTTCTCCTCGCTGACACTGCCGGTGACCCTTGCACTATAAAAGGAGGCCCATGCACAACGAGGGGGTTCGTTCATTGGCCACTCTCTGGGTTCGGTTCATTTGCCACTCTCGGGGGTTCGGCGGTTCGACTCACTCACACACAACACCACCATACGCCGCATTCTCGAGCAGGATCAAATACAAACACAAAGCAGCAGAGGAGTTTTATCTCTCGAGAGCTCCGGCTGGGTAAAATCCGCCTGCGCGTGCATCGCCTCGATCTGCTCTCAGGCTCCCTCCGCCTCGCATCAAGACAGACAAAGGGGCCCCGGCCCCATAGGTGTTCGTGGCGGGCAGATCTCTCCCCCGACAGCCGGATTCAGATATAATCCGCTCCTTGTTGGTTGTTTTCACCACCTGATAAAGAGGACACATAAACTTTTGGAGGTGAAAAGGACAGAGGTCCTGCTTTATTGCTTTATATAATATATACATTGTCAAAATATATACATCTAGAGAGCGGGTGGCTCAAGTATAGTAAGGCCGAAGATGGGCGATATTCCATGGCCGGCGGGTCTCCTCCTCTGACTTATGTGAGTCTTTGCACTCTCGAACATCGATGAGATAATATGACCCATTGTTCAGATTCTTGCTGACCACAAAGGGTCCTTCCCAAGGAGGGGATAGCTTGTGCATATCAGACTGATCTTGGAAGAGCCGGAGCACTAAGTCACCTTCCTGAAAGGTTTTGCTTCTAACCCGGCGGCTGTGGCAGTGGCGCAGGTCTTGCTGGTAAATCACTGAGCGGGCTATTGCTAAGTCTCGCTCCTCATCCAACAAGTCAAGTGCATCCTGACGAGCTTTTTCGTTATCAGCCTCAACGTAAGCCACCACGTGGGGTGAATCGTGCCGGATGTCACTTGGTAGGACTGCCTCTGCTCCATACACCATGAAGAAAGGGGTGTAACCTATAGACCTGTTAGGTGTAGTGTTGATGCTCCAGAGCATAGAGGGTAACTCCTCCACCCAACAACCTGGAGTTCGCTGCAAGGGAACCAAGAGCCAGGGTTTGATACCCTTCAGGATCTCTTGATTAGCTCTTTCTGCTTGACCATTGGATTAAGGATGAGCAACAACCGAAACATCAAGCCGGATATGTTCTCGTTGACAGAACTATTCCATGGCACCCTTGGAGAGGTTAGTGCCATTATCAGTTATGATGCTGTGTGGAAAACCAAAACGAAAAATCACCTTTTTCATGAATTGAACCGCCGTGGCTGCATCACACTTACTGACTGGCTCCGCCTCAACCCACTTTGTAAACTTATCCACTGCCACCAGGAGGTGTGTCTTTTTATCCTTAGACCTCTTGAAAGGTCCAACCATGTCAAGCCCCCAGACTGCAAACGGCCAAGTGATTGGAATCATCCTCAATTCTTGAGCCGGCACATGAGCTTGTCGTGAGAATTTTTGACATCCGTCACATTTGCTGACTAGATCCTCCGCATCAGCATGACCGCTAGCCAATAGAAACCATGACGGAAAGCCTTGGCCACACGAGATTTTGACCCGGCATGATGGCCACAATCTCCTTCATGGATCTCATGAAGTATCTCCTGGCCCTCCGCAGGCGACACTTTGGTGATGTAACTCGCCATGAACAATCGTCATAGATTTGGACCGCCTGACGATTTGTCTTGCCAAGGTCTCATCCTCAGGCAACTCTCCCCAGGTCATATAGGCCAAATATGGCACTGTCCAATCCGGGATGACGTGAAGAGCTGCCACCAGCTGTGCCTCCGGGTCTGGCACTGCTAGTTCTTCCTCTGTAGATACCTTGACAGAAGGATTATGCAAAACATCGAGGAAGGTGTTAGGCGGCACCGGCTTACGTTGAGATCCCAACCGGCTTAAAGCATCAGCCGCCTCATCCTTCCTTCGATCAATGTGCTCCACTTGATAACCTTTGAAGTGCCCAGCCACAGCATCTACTTCACGACGATAAGCCGCCATAAGGGGATCCTTGGAGTGCCACTTGCCTGACACTTGTTGGGCCACAAGATCTGTATTGCCCAAGCACCTTACCCGGCTCAAGTTCGTCTCTTTGGCCATCCGGAGACCATGGAGTAAGGCCTCATACTCAGCTGCATTATTAGTACAAGGAAACATAAGCCAGAGCACATAACAAAACTTGTCACCTCGAGGGGAAGTTAAAACAACTCCAGCTCCCGAGCCTTCTAACTGCCTGGACCCATCAAAGTGAATAGTCCAATATGTGTTATCCGGCTTCTCCTCAGGTGCCTGCAACTCTGTCCAATCATTGATAAAATCCACCAAGGCTTGAGTCTTAATAGCAGTATGTGGCATATATTTCTAACCATAAGGCCCAAGCTCAATAGCCCACTTGGCGACTCGTCCTGTGGCCTCCATATTCTGGATGATGTCTCCCAAGGGGGCGGAACTTACCACAGTTATAGGATGACTTTGAAAGTACTGCTTCAACTTCCGATTTGCCATAAACACTCCGTAAACAAGTTTCTGCCAATGTGGATACCTTTGTTTGGACTCAATGAGCACCTCACTGATGTAGTAAACCGGCCGTTGAACCGGATGCTCCTTGCCAGCTTCCTTACGCTCTACCACGATGGCAACACTGACAGCTCATGAATTATCAGCCACATATAACAGCAATGGCTCCTTATCAATGGGAGCCGCAAGGACCGGTGGCTCAGATAACTGTCTCTTTAAATCTTCAAAAGCAGTATCAGCCGCATCACCTGCATAAAAGTGTCCGCTTTTCTTCATCATTTGATACAAGGTAGGGCCTTCTCACCAAACCTGCTTATGAACCGCTTAAAGCAAAGAACACGACCGAGGAGTCTGGACTAGGGGTGTCCGGACAGCCGGACTATCATCGTCCCACGGACTCCAAGACTATGAAGATACAAGATTGAAGACTCCGTCCGTGTCCGGATGGGACTTTCCTTGGCGTGGAAGGCAAGCTTGGCGATCTGGATATGTAGATCTCCTACCATTGTAACCTACTCAGGTAACCCTAGCCTTCTCCGGTGTCTATATAAACCGGAGGGCTTTAGTCCATAGGACACAACATACATTACAACAATCATACCATAGGCTAGCTTTAGGGTTTAGCCTCCTTGATCTCGTGGTAGATCCACTCTTGTACTACCCATATCATCAATATTAATCAAGCAGGACATAGGGTTTTACCTCCATCAAGAGGGCCCGAACCTGGGTAAAACATCGTGTCCCCCGTCTCCTGTTACCATCCGCCCAGACGCACAGTTCGGGACCCCCTACCCGAGATCCGCCGGTTTTGACACCGACATTGGTGCTTTCTGTAATGCCCCGAGACCGACGCTCCAGAAGACTTCCAGCTATTCCGAGTTTTGTCGTGTGATTTGTTTTGTTTGTGCATTCATCATGCCATCTCTTGCATTGCATCATGTCATCATGCCATCATATCATTAATTTTTAAAACTCACCTAAATAAATGGCATGGATCTTTGATCCATTTAAATCGAGGGAATTCACATGGTGATTCTCTTTAAAGCATATCCTCTCGATATTTAGAGAGCTATAGTAAATATTCCAATTATTTGGATTTACCGCAAACACACTTACAAAATATCCTAATGCCTTTGTTGTCTTAATTCTTGATCTCCAACTTTGACATTTATTCTTTCATCATCTTTCGGAGCTCCACCAAAAATCCCAACATTTTTGGAAAACCTCTAATTCCTAGTCCTTGCTCAAACCTTTTGAATTAAATTCAAATGACTTTGAATTTAATTCCTGCAATCTTGCCACTCCTATTTTTCATGGACCGTGCACATTTTTGTGAGTCCAAGTAAATTAACCCCATGCCCAAATTCTTTCCCTAACCCTCTCTTTCTTTTTCTTCTCTTTAATTGTTTTCTGCTAAAGAAAATATAAGAGAGAGGGAGAAGAGTGCCTAGCCGGCCTCTTAGGCCCAGCTCTAACCCAGCCGGCCCAAAGCCTAGCCGGCCCAGTCAGCCCACCTAACCCTTCTAACCCTAGCCCCCAACCGATCCAGCCCGCAGCGCTCTCTGCCGATCCCCATCTCTCCCCTCGTTCCTCCTCGCAGCCGCCACGCGCACCAAGACGCCTCGATCCCTCGCCTCCGCCCTTTCCTCCCCGCAGCGCCCGAACCCACCTCTCGAGCACGCCTCTCATGGTGCCCGCATCAGCCGGCCCCCTTCCTCTCCTCCTCCATGGCGTCTCCCCTTCTCGAGTGCCCCCGCGACCACACCCCTGCCGAACCCAGCGCCAGGCCCCCGCTCCTCCCTCCTCGCGCTGCACCCTTTGTCCCGATCCCCTTGCCGTCGCAACGACCATCTCCGGCCATGGCGCCGCCTTGCTGCTCCTCCCGTGCCCTTCCTCCTCTCTCCTCCACTCCCTCACGCGCGGCTTGCCTCCCGCATCCTTCATCTCCTGCGCGCCCACATCGTCGCCCGTCCATGGTCGCCACACCGTGTGCTCCGCCGCCCTGCGCCTCCACCTCGCCGGAGCTGCTCCATCCTCCGCCTTCTCCCGCCTTGCAGATCCTCCGCTGCTGCCGCACCTTCACCACCTCGCTGCTTGTCGCCTACAAGCCCTCCACCTGCGTCCTGCACACAGCTGCCCCGAGCGTCCGTGTCCTCGAGCACCCAGCGAGCCGGGAGCAACTCCATCGCCCCGCGCCCGTTCTCCCCTTCATTGGTGCCTTGTTTCTCCACCTTGGCCGTGGTATGCCGCTGCCTGTTTTGACGTTGCCAAGACCCTGGGACCCGGAACGTCAAGACCACCTCAAGTTCGCCAAGTACCTCTACGGACGACCGAGACCCTGGTTTCGACAGGTTCCTCATGGCGACCCTGAACATCTACGGTATATGTACGACTTCGAATCGTGTACCACGACGAACATGTATGGCTACACGACGACCCGCCAAGACCCTGAACAACTACCGTCGCCGTGTACCACTACTTCCACTACGACCGTCGCGAGAACGACTACTTCCACTACCGTCGCCACGTGAACAACTACTTCCCACGACGACCCGTGAATGACTACTTCCACTACAAACTCGACCCTCTCCGAAAATGCATGCTTCAAAGGTATAACGCCGAGATGATGCCCGTGAATGAATGCATGTTGTATGAGATGAACCGTATGTTTGCATCGTGCCCGTTTGTTTCGTGCACGTTCCTCCTCGTTTGCCATGCCGTCGACCCGTGGGAACCCGGTAACCGGGAGCACCCCACCATCTTGCATGACTCGCTCACGCTCACTTCCTTTTGCACCGGTATCTCCGTGAGCTACCGGAACCGATATGTTGCCGTGGCATCCTTTTCGGATTCGTTGCCGTGGCACCCGTTTTGTTCCGCCATAGTGACCAAATGCTTCATAACATGCTTATGTCAACATTTTCATAAAAAATGCATATGTCATCCGCATCATGATAACAACAATTAAAATGTTTAAAATTGTTGCTTGCCTTAAATTGCTAAATAACATGGGGATTTTCCGGTAGTGTTGTTTGTGTTTCCGGCCTCATTTAAACTTGCCTAAATATGTAGTTTAATTATGCTTCACCTCTTGCCATGTTAACCAACATTTAATCTTGTCTTGTTCATAACCGAGAGAGAAACTAAATAATTGATGTGGTGTTTTGTCAATATGCAACTCGTTGCATATTGAGCTCCACTTAACTTGTAGTATTGTTTTTTTGCACTTTGCCATGCCATGCCTCATTAAACCGGACATGCATCATACTTGATTGTGCATCATGACATGTTTATGCTTGTGTGTTTACCATGTTGTTTGCTTCTTTCCGGTTTGCTTCTCTTGTTAGCTTTGGTTTTGTTCCGGAGTTGTGAGGATTCATTCGACTACGTTCGTTTGTCTTCTTCATGGACTCGTTCTTCTTCCTTGCGGGATCTTAGGCAAGATGACCATACCCTCGAAATCACTTCTATCTTTGCTTGCTAGATGCTCGCTCTTTTGCTATGCCTATGCTACGATGCCTACCATTTGCTTATCTTGCCTCCCATATTGTTAAGCCAAGCCTCTAACCCACCTTGTCCTAGCAAACCATTGTTTGGCTATGTTACCGCTTTGCTCAGCCCCTCTTATAGCGTTGTTAGTTGCAGGTGAAGATGAAGTTTGTTCCTTGTTGGAACATTGAGATGTTGTTCCTTGTTGGAACATGTTTACTTGTTGGGATATCACAATATCTCTTATTTAATTAATGCACCTATATACTTGGTAAAGGGTGGAAGGCTCGGCCTTATGCCTGGTGTTTTGTTCCACTCTTGCCGCCCTAGTTTCCGTCATACCGGTGTTATGTTCCTTGATTTTGTGTTCCTTACGCGGTTGGGTGATTTATGGGACCCCCTTGACAGTTCGCTTTGAATAAAACTCCTCCAGCAAGGCCCAACCTTGGTTTTAACATTTGCCACCTAAGCCTTTTTCCCTTGGGTTCTGCAGACTCAAGGGTCATCTTTATTTTACCCCCCGGGCCAGTGCTCCTTCGAGTGTTGGTCCAAACTAGAGCACCGTGCGGGACCATTCCTTGGCAACTTGGATTACGCTTAGCACATGACGCTTAGCTTATCCGGTGTGCCCCGAGAACGAGATATGTGTAGCTCCTATCGGGATTTGTCGGCACAAATGGGTGGTCTTGCTGGTCTTGTTTTACCATTGTCGAAATGTCTTGTAAACCGGATTCCGAGACTGATCGGTCTTCTGGGAGAAGGAATATCCTTCGTTGACCGTGAGAGCTTGTGATGGGCTAAGTTGGGACACCTGCAGGTATAAACTTTCGAGAGCCGTGCTCATGTTATGTGGCGATGGGAATTTGTTAATATCCGGTTGTAGAGAACTTGACACTTGACTTAACTAAAGCGCATCAATCGCGTGTGTAGCCGTGATGGTCTATTTCGGCGGAGTCCGGGAAGTGAACACGGTTTTGGGTTATGTTTGATGTAAGTAGGAGTTCAGGATCACCTCTTGATCATTGCTAGCTTCACGACCGTGCCTTGCTTCTCTTCTCGCTCTCTTTTGCGATTGTAGCCACCATATATGCTAGTCGCTTGCTGCAGCTCCATCTCATTACTCCATCCTTCCTATAAGCTTAAATAGTCTTGATCTCGGGTGTGAGATTGCTGGGTCCTCGTGACTCACGATACTTCCAAAACCAGTTTGCGGTACCGATGAAACCGTGCGGTGGCGGATCCGAGCTCAAGGAGGAGCTCGATGAAGATCTTGTTCTTTGTGTTGTTTCGCTTTGATTGATCAAGAGTGGAGCCCAGTTGGGATGATCGGGATCCGTAGCATTTGGGGTAGTCTTGTTTTATTTTGGTTCCGTAGTCGGACCTTGATTGTATCTGTATGATGTAATGCTTTACTCATATATTGTGGGAAGTGGCGATTGTAAGCCAACTATGTATCTCTTTCCCTTATGTATTACATGGGTTGTGTGAAGATTACCTCACTTGCGACATTGCTTTCAATGCGGTTATGCCTCTAAGTCGTGCTTCGACACGTGGGAGATATAACCGCATCGAGGGCGTTACACTTTCATTGAGAGTTCCTCTGTGTCGTCACCGATAGGCTCGATGGCGTCTTCAATCAACAACACCGTCCAGGGTGAGACTTTTCTCCCCGGACAGATCTTTGTATTCGGCGGCTTCGCACTGCGGGCTAATTCACTTGGCCATCCGGAGCAGATCGAAGCTTACGCCCGGCCGTCGGTCGATTCGAAGCCTAAACTTCACGGCCGACATCCGCGGGGACTTGATCTTCGACGGGCTCGAGCCACAGCCAAGCGCGCCGCACTATCACGATGGGCATGATCTAGCTCTACCGCCAAACAGTGCCTTGGTGGCCGCACAAGAATCCGCTCCGGCCCTTAGTCCGGAGCCGATCGCCCAGATCGAGGACCGGTGGTTAGACACCGCCTCGGGGGCTGCAACTTCTACAGCGATGGAGCCTAACACTAACCTTGTCCCTCGCGAAGCTCGTGACTCCGAGGTGCCGGACTCCTTGCCGGACTCCGGATCTCCCACGCCCCTGCCAATCGAATCTGATTGGGCGCCGGTTATGGAATTCACCGCCGCGGACATCTTCCAACACTCGCCCTTTGGCGACATCCTAAATTCGCTGAAGCATCTCTCGCTATCCGGAGAGTCCTGGCCGGATTATGGCCAGGATGTTTGGGATACGGACGACGAAGAACTTCAGAGCCCACCCACCACCCACTTTGTAGCCACTGTCAACGATCTAACCGACATGCTAGACTACGACTCCGAAGACATCGACGCTATGGACGACGATGCCGGAGACGAACAGGAACCAGCGCCTACAGGGCACTGGAAGACCACCTCGTCATACGACATATACATGGTGGACACCCCAAAAGACGGGGACGGCGAAGAAGCAGCGGAGGCAGATTCCTTAAAGAAACAACCCAAGCGCCGGCGTCAGCGGCGCCGCTCTAAATCCCGCCACAGCAAGAATGGAGATTCCGCACGGAGATAATAATACCCCGTAGAGTGTCGAAGACAATCCCTCCAAAGAAGACTCGGCAGCGGAGGATGCAGAAGCAAGCCCTCACGAGAGGGCGGCATACGAAGAGGTCGAGGAATATAACTATACACCTCCCTCTGAAGACGAGGCAATCCTCAACGACGACGAATTCGTCGTGCCCGAGGATCCCGTAGAACAAGAGCGTTTTAAACGTAGGCTTATCGCCACGGCAAATAGCCTAAAGAAAAAGCAGCAGCAGCTTCAAGCTGATCAGGACCTGCTGGCCGATCGATGGACCGAGGTCCTCGCGGCCGGAGAGTATAAACTCGAACGCCCCTCCAAAAGCTACCCAAGACACAAGTTGCTCCCCCGATTAGAGGAAGAAGCATACATACCTTCATCACCAGCGCACGATACGGCCGACCGACCACCCGTGGTCGCGACAGAGAGGCATCCAGGCCCTCCACCAAGACCGTACCCCGGCATCGCTCCAAAAGTACAAAGCCAAGAGGGAACGCGCCGGACTTGCGAGACGTATTGGAGGACAAAGCAAGGCAATCCAGATCCATCTACAGATCATGTGGGCGCCCCACGACCCACGACGAATACCGTCGCACCGGATACAATAACCCCGGCCGGGCCGAACACAGCAGACAAAGCTCTCTCGAGCTACGTCGCGATATTGCTCAATATAGAGGCGCCGCACACCCGCTATGCTTCACTGACGAAGTAATGGATCATCAAATCCCTGAAGGGTTCAAACCTGTAAACATCGAATCCTACGATGGCACAACAGACCCCGCGGTTTGGATCGAAGATTATCTCCTTCACATCCATATGGCCCGCGGCGACGATCTCCATGCCATCAAGTATCTCCCACTCAAGCTTAAATGACCAGCTCGTCATTGGCTGAACAGCTTGCCCGCAAAGTCAATTGGGTGTTGGGAAGACCTGGAAGCCGCATTCCTCGACAACTTCCAGGGCACGTATGTGCGGCCACCAGACGCCGATGACCTAAGCCACATAATTCAGCAGCCAGACGAATCGGCGGACAATTCGACACGGTTCTTGACAAAGAAAACCAAATCATCGATTGTCCGGATGCGAGGCCCTCGCAGCCTTCAAACATAACATCCACGACGAGTGGCTAGCCCGCACCGGGGCGGGAAAAGCGAAATCCATGGCAGCCCTCACATCATTAATGACCCGCTTTTGCGCGGGAGAGGACAGCTGGCTAGCTCGCAGCAATAACCTCAATAAAAATTCCGGCAGTCCGGATACTAAGGACCACAATGGCAGGTCGCGTCGAAGCAAAAATAAACGCCGCATTAATGGCAACGACAAGGAGGATACGGCAATCAACGCCGGATTCTGAGGCTCTAAACCGGTCGTGGAAGAAGCCATTCAAAAGAACCACTCCGGTCCGTCCAATTTGGACCGAATACTCGACCGCTTATGCGGATACATGGCACCTCGAAAAGCCAGCTAATCACACCAACAGAGATTGCTAGGTGTTCAAGCAGCGAGCAAGTTAATTGCGAAAACAACGACAAGGGCTAAACATCGACGGCGAGGAAGAGACCCGACCGCCCGAACAATAGAGGATGAAGGGTTTCCCCACAAGTGCGGACGGTGAACATGATTTACGCAACCCATATACCCAAGAGGGAGCGGAAGCGTGCACTAAGGGCGTATCTGCGATGGAGCGATCGCCAAGTTCAATCCATGGTCCTCTTGTCCGATCACTTTCGATCGAAGAGACCATCCGACCAGCATCCGCCATGGCAGATTCGCCGCATTGCTTTTAGACCCAATCGTTGATGGATTTCACCTCACGAGAGTCGATGATGGACGGCGGCGAGAGCTGAACCTGCTTTATCGGGATATAGTGCGCAAGATGGGCATAGACCCTCAAGGATTAAACCTACAAAGACAACCTTTAAAGGCGTCATACCAGGTGTGGAGGCCAATTATGCGAGCTCGACCACACCGAAGTGGTCTTCGGATCCCGGATAATTTTTGGGCGAGGAGTTAATCTTGACATAGTCCCATTTCGCAGCGGCTATCACGCTCTGCTTTCAGACGAACCGCGTTTGCAAAGTTCAGCGCGGTGCCGCGTTATGCATACCTCAAGCTCAAGATGCCAGCCCTCGTGGAGTCATCACGGTCAGCGGAAATATGGACTGCTCCTTCGAGCGGAGGAACATACAATGCTCTCTCGCGAAATCTGAGCAGCCTTTTAAGGCAATTTTGAGTCCGCCGTTAAACGGCGGATCAGCCAAACGCGCCAAGTAACACCAACCAAGACCACCTCGCACGATCCGAGCATCGCGTAGTAATGCGGCCCTAACCCCGCCCTCGCATGATTGCAAGAACAACCCTCGCGTACATCATTACGCTTTGGAGATACCATGGGCGTGGGGAAGGGCACGACCACAATGGACCCAGAGTGTGGCTCGACCACACCAGGCCTCGCAAGTGTGTCACTCTTTGTTATTATTATTTTCCTTCTTTGTATACGGGACTCTGTTAGCGAGAGGACTGTCCGTGATGAACCTGCCGAACTCATGATGCAACAGCCGGGAAGAAAGAATCGCGACGAACACTCAGGTGGTCTCAATTACGAGCATTAAATTTGATTATATACACCAAGTCCGCAGCCCATCCCTGGAGGGGGACATGTTTAACTAGTCCAAAACCCTTGCTTACCGCACTATTTGTATCAGTCCGCACTCATAGCAGACTTCCTTTAAATAAATGATGCAACACTTTTTTGCCTGTTATTACATATATATGTTCATTACATGACATCTCGCACCCGTATATTTCGATATGGCCTAATACACCAGGGGCTTACGTTCCCCACATTATGGTGTGATAAGTCCGAACACTTTCACAAGTGCGGCACCCCGAACTTATAGCATTATATGAATTGGCTCCGAATCATGTCTTGGGTCAATAGTTGGGTTTGCCTGGCTCCCACGTTTTTGTGCCTTACGTTCCGTTCCGTCGGCTAAGATGGCACTGGGAGAACCACTGCGATTGCACCCCGGTTGAGCTGGGCGAGCGCCTCAGTGGAGAAAGCTAAAACTGACCGGCATGATAAGGCGAGAGACTAGTCGCTGTTCGAGAGGTCTTTTCGGGTCCTAAAGACTCACGCCGCTTGAGCGAAGTTCGGATAATGTCCGACGAAGCGTGGATAAGCGCCTCAATTCGGTCTTCCGAATACTAGGGGCTTCACTAAATTTAAAATTATAGAATTCTATGGCTAAGTGAGAGTGTTCAAGCATTATAAGTCCGTTTGCCTTGTTACGTTGTGTTGGCGCCTCCTAGATGGACCCAAAAATGGGAACAAGAGTGCTCAAGTTATCCGAACACCCCAAAGCACTTGCGGCTTGGGGGCTGAAGCCAACGACTTACCATCTCTCGAGATTTTATAAACGGCCGCCTGTAAGGTAATATTTTAAATTAAACAAGCGTTGCTTAAAGCGCACATGAACAAAGTTTTCAGCGCAGGATAATACACATGAGTTCACTCAAAAATTACATCTCTAGGGCATTCATCCGCAATATAGCGGGCCCCTTGAGACAGTTTTATAATACATTTGGTGTACGATACTCCTTGCCGGTGGCGGCGGGTCAATAAGAAGCTTCTCGCATCCAGCCTGCCCGGTGCACCTTTTTGCGGGCAAGGGCCCGACGAGCACCTCAATACAAAGCGGAGCGCTTGATGACCTCCACCCGAGGGCACGCATCCACCAGCCGCCGACGCAGGCCGAGTAGCTCCTGGGCATGGCTGTCGAGCCACACCGGACTATAAGGCCCTTCATGGCCTCCTCGGCTACCTTGTGGAGTTCGACCAGTTGCTCACCTGGTCGCTTGAAAGCACTGGATGGCGGCCTCGGCGTCTTGAGACCGAAGACCTTCTCCGTTGAGCTCCCTCCTCGCCACGGTAGAATCTGGCGACATCGGACAAGATCTGCGACAGATCTGCAAATACCCTGGAGAGCTCGAATGCGGGTAAGTGTCGGGTAGTTTACATTAACATGCTTGCTTTGCATGAAAAATGCCTTACCGCCGCTATCTTCTTCACATCGTCAACCTCACGAAGGGCCTTACGGGCCTCGGCCTTGGTGGACTTGGCACTTTCGAGAGCGAGGCAAGCTCGGACTCTCGAGTCTTGAGTCACGCTCCAAGCTCTCATGCTTCTCCATGAGAGCACGGAGCTCTTGCCGCACTTCCGCTACTGTGCCTCCTGCTTTTCTTGCTCTGCCCGTTCAAGACTACATTCATTCGACGCGGACACGGCCTCCTTCAGGCTGCCACCTCGTTTGTGGCCCCGCAATACCCATATTATCCTTGTTAATTTTATTGCGACCAAAATCCTTTTCTGTAAGGTAACAATTCAAAGTGGTGCTACTCACCTTCTTTGTCCTCGAGCTGCCTCTTGGCATGGCCGAGCTCTTCCTCGGACCGCTCGAGATCTTGCTTTAATGTACCAACCTCCGCGATCGGTCGGTAGAGGTCAAGCAGATAGCCTCGCAAACCCATATTGACATAATTTATTAGCAACTGCGAATATCTTTTTAGATCCTCGGTCCGCTTTTCTTTCCAACACGAACCGAGCATCGAGGGCTCTGTCTATGCGGTATTACATTACTTCTTACCTCAAAGCTTTGTTAAAAGGCTCTGCGAGAAGCGGTCAGCCCGCTCTTGGCGAGCTGGACCTTCTGAATCACCGCACTCATAACAGTGTGGTGTTCTTCCTCGATGGAAGCGCCTTTGAGCTCCTCCAGCAAGTTATCCGGCGCCTCCAGTTGGACGGAGGCCGCCGGCATCACGGTCTTGCCCTTCTTTCGAAGGGGCCGCCTGCCGAACTCTGGAACCACGGTGGGTTCCGACGTAGAGTCCGGCGCAAAGTCCGGGAGGCTGCCTTGCGGTGCCTCCGGAGCCTCCTCCTGATGGGTCCCTTTCTGGGATCCCACCTCGGCGTCCTCATCGGCGTGGGGAGTAGAGGCAGTCGGAGGTGAATCCACATTCGACGGGGCCAACGACCCGCTTGATGAAGCGGGGAGATCATCATCGGTCGGACTGCGGGCAGTATGCGGCATTAGTGGGACACTATGTGGCACGAAAGAAATTGCATATCAGGGATCCGGATACTTACGATCTCGCCGGAGGCCTGGCCCTTGAAGGCCACTCCTCGTCGCCAACGTTGGTGTTGGCGGAGCTGTCCGGGGGAATAGTTCTCCCCCTCTTGGACCCTTCGGCCTCCCCTATTGGGGAAGCCTTCCTCTTCCTCTCTCCCTCCTCCAGAGAGAGTCTTCTTCCTCCCCCTCATCTTCGGGGGAGGAGTCCGCCTCGTTGTCGGACGCCTGATTACGGGAACTCTTTTGAGTGCCCGTGGCCACCTTCTTGGCCTTCTTCTCGGCACCACGTGCGGTGCCGAACCAGCAGCCCCGCTAGGCGGGCATCCATTGGGTCTTCGGCATGGGGCCGGGCGGATAAGCTGCTCGGCCTTCTTCATCCATTCTGTCAAAGGAAAAGGGAGATTGAAACCCTCTTAGAATCAATCTATTTACTGCAAGTGTCCCGTAAAGGGTAGAATCACTTACCTCGTCGGCCGGATCTGCGAGTGAAATCCACGATCTTCCGTCATGCGGATGCGGGGCTTGGCGCCTTAAACAGCACCCTCTAGGCGCCTTCGTGCGTCGTGTCGAAGAGCCCGCTTAGCGCCTGGTGCTGTTCCGGATCGAACTCCCACAGATTGAATGCCCGTTCTTGGCATGGGAGGATCCGTCGGACGAGCATGACTTGGACCACGTCAGCGAGCCTAAGCTTCTTGTTCACCAGCTTACGGATCTGAGCTCGAGTCCGTCGGCTCCTTCGGATTGCCCCACAAAAGCCCTTCTCTTTCCAGGAGGTGAGTTGCGTAGGGATACCAGATCTAAACTCGGGGGCCACCGCCCACTTAGGGTCGCGCGGCTCGGTGATATAGAACCACCCCAATTGCCACCCCTTGGCGGAGTCCACGAAGGCCCTTTGAACCGAGAGGACATTGGGCATCTTGCCCAACATGGCGCCTCCGCACTCCGCTGCGTGCCCTTCACTACCTTGACAGCGTTGAAGGTCTTGAGCCATGTCGAAGTGGGGCGGATCACAGAGGAGGGCCTCACACACGACGATGAACACCGAGATGTTGAGGATGAAGTTGGCGCCAGATCGTGGAAATCCAGCCGTAATAGAACATGAGCCCCGGACAAAGGGGTGAAGTGGAAAGCCCGATCCAGCGGAGGAAGTGGGGAAGGAAAACGACCCTCTCATGGGGCCCGGGGGTAGGGATGAGCTGCCCCTCGTCGGGCAGCCGGTGCGCGATATCGGCGGAAAGGCATCCGGTGCTGCGCAGCTTGGTGATGTGCTCCTCCTTGACGGTGGAAGCCAACCATTTGCCTCCCCCTCCGGACATGGTCAGGGAAGGTTAAGACGAGATGCGCGAGCTTGGGCGTTGGAGCTTGAGTGCACGGAGGTGGATAAGCAAAGGAGGAAGAAGGCGCGGGTGAAAAGGTGAATCCTTATCCCTTATATATAGGCGGGCGAAGACTACGCGCCCCCCCACCAGCCTGGTAAAACTCGCTTATCTCCCAAGCGCCACCATTAATGGCGCGGTTGGGTTACCCACGCCCGTATTGATGAGAATCCCGGAATAAGGGGAACACGATCTCTGCTTCGACAAGACGTGCCAAGGAAACCGCTTCGCTAAGCGTCTTTGAGGTGGTATAATAAAAACGATTCAAGTAAAGGCTTGGTAGCGGTGTGATGCCATGCCGCAAAATACGTCGTGATTGGACTTGTGTACATTTTATTCTCTCTACGATTGGAATGTGGAATTTATTTTGTAGAGCCGACACTATCCCGGTGTTCATGATCTTCTCTGGATTATTCAAAGGAGGAACCCGCCTTGCAATGCCGACCATTATCTTGCGCTACGGACTTATCGTCATTGAAGCCTGGTTTAGGGGCTCTTGAGGAGTCTGGACTAGGGGTGTCTGGATAGCGGACTATCATCGTCCGCGGACTCCAAGACTACGAAGATACAAGATTGAAGACTCCGTCCGTGTCCGGATGGGACTTTCCTTGGCGTGGAAGGCAAGCTTGGCGTCTGGATATGTAGATCTCCTACCATTGTAACCGACTCTGTGTAACCATAGCCTTCTCCGGTGTCTATATAAACCAGAGGGCTTTAGTCCATAGGACACAACATACATTACAACAATCATACCATAGGCTAGCTTTAGGGTTTAGCCTCCTTGATCTCGTGGTAGATCCACTCTTGTACTACCCATATCATCAATATTAATCAAGCGGGGCGTGGGTTTTACCTCCATCAAGAGGGCCCAACACAGGGTAAAACATCGTGTCCCCTGTCTCCTGTTACCATCCGCCTAGACGCACAGTTCGGGACCCCCTACCCGAGATCCGCCGGTTTTGACACCGACAATGACCCGCCAGTCGTTGAACATCATTGATGCACACCGGTTTAGCCAGAGAGGTAATTGCCTTGATCTTCTCCGGCTTAGCTTCAATGCCTGTGTTTGAGACTAGAAAACCCAAGAAATTGCCTGCAGGTACACCAAATACACACTTGGCCGGGTTAAGCATCATCTTATAAACCCGGAGATTATCAAAGGTCTCTCTCAAGTCAAATATCAAGGTTTCCTTCTCTCTGGACTTCACCACAATGTCATCCACGTAAGCGTGAACATTGCACCCGATTTGATTGTGGAGACAGTTCTGTACACATCGATGATAAGTCGCCTGAGCACTCTTGAGCCCAAATGGCATAGATACATAACAGAAGGCTCCAAACGGAGTGATGAAAGCCGTCTTGTCCTGGTCCTTAACTGCCATTTTGATTTGATGATAACCAGAGTAAGCGTCCAGAAAACTCAAACGCTCACAACCCGCTGTAGCATCAATGATTTGATCAATACGGGGGAGAGCAAAGGGATCAGCTGGACAAGCTTTATTTAAGTACGTGTAATCCACACACATCCGCCAGGTGCCGTTCTTCTTGAGTACGAGCACCGGGTTAGCCAACCACTCCGGGTGAAAAACTTCAATAATAAACCCGGCCGCTAAGAGCCGGGCGACTTCCTCTCCAATAGCTTTCCATCTCTCTTCGTTGAATCGTCAAAGAAACTGCCTGACTGGCTTATACTTCGGATCAATATTGAGAGTGTGCTCAGCGAGTTCCCTCGATACACCCGGCATGTCAGAAGGTTTCCATGCGAAGATGTCCCGGTTCTCACGGATGAACTCGATGAGCGCGCTTTCCTATTAAACTAGAAGAGTCGCCTGGAGTAAAGTCAATAAGCTTCATCTCAGCGTCCGATTTAAACTTCAACGCCGGGTCATGCTCTGTAGTTATCTTCTTCAGGGAGGTCATATCCGCCGGGTCAACATTATCTTGATAAAATTTTAGCTCTTCCGCTGCACAGGCAGACTCAGCATAAGCCGCATTACCTTCTTCACACTCCAAGGCTACCTTTCGACTCCCATGCACAGTGATGGTGCCCTTGTGACCCGGCATCTTGAGCTGCAAATAAACATAACACGGCCGTGCCATGAACTTAGCATAAGCCGGTTGCCCAAACAGAGCATGATACGGACTCCTGATTTTGACCACTTCAAACGTCAATTTCTTAGCCATGGAGTCATACTCATCTCCAAAGGCCACTTCCAGTTCAATCTTGCCAACTGGGTAAGCTGACTTACCAGGAACCACTCCATGAAAAATAGTGTTGGATGTCCTCAAATTCTTATCAGTTAACCCCATGCATCAGAAGGTCTCATAATAGAGGATATTGATGCTGCTACCTCCGTCCATGAGTACCTTAGTGAATTTATATCCACCAACCTGAGGCGCTACCACCAAGGCTAACTGACCTGGATTATCAACCCGTGGAGGGTGATCTTCTCTGCTCCATACAATGGGCTGTTTTGACCACCTCAAATAACAAGGAACCGCCGGCTCAACAGAATTCACGGCCCTCTTATGAACCTTCTGATCACGTTTGCATAAGCTAGTGGTGAACACGTGATACTGCCCACTATTCAACTGCTTCGGATGGCTTTGATAACCCGTCTGCTGCTGCTGCTATTCTCCTTGACCAGACTGCTGCTGATTATAGCTGCCTTGATGTCCCTGAAAACCGGAATTTGAACCGCCACCCGGGCCATGAAAACCGCCAGCTCTTGAACCACCGCCGGACCCAGGATTGTCACCAAACATGTTGGAATTCTTAAAAGCCTTCATGATCGCGCAATCTTTCCATAAGTGGGTGGCGGGTCGTTCCCGGGTGCCGTGTCTTGGGCAAGGCTCATTGAGTAGCTGCTCCAGAGATGGGCCTGACCCACCAGATCAAGGGGGCGGTCTGCCCTTACGTCTCTGATTCTTACCCTGTGCATTGGCGTTGGCTACAAACTCCGGGCTACCTTCCGCCTTACGCTTATTGCCTCCCTAATTCATTGGGTTATGCTGATGACCCTTTCCATTGCCGTACTTCTTTCCCTTCCCTGTCTTTTCCTCATCAGACGCGGGATCCTTGGTACTATCAGAGTCGGCATATTTGACTAAAGCCGCCATCAGCGTACCCATATCTTTGCAATCACGCTTAAGGCGCCCCAGTTTCTACCTCAGCAGCTCAAAGCGGCACTTCTTCTCCAACATGAGGACTGCAGAGCCAGCATCCATCTTGTCAGATGAATGTATTATCTCCTTGACCCAGCGTACCCAATGAGTCATGGATTCACCTTCCTCCTACTTACAATTTGTCAAGTCCACAATCAACATAGATTGCTTACAAGTGTCTTTGAAGTTCTGGATGAAACGAGCTTTTAACTCTACCCATGAACCAATGGAATTGGGTGGCAAACCCTTTAACCAAGACCGGGCCGTTCCATCTAACATCATGGTCAAGTACTTAGCCATTGCTGCGTCGCTGACCTCCAACTGCTCCATGGCCATCTCATAACTTTCAATCCACGCTCCGGTCTATTAGTCGTCTGTGTAATTCGGTACCTTTCGAGGTCCCTTGAAGTCTTTGGGCAAACGTACATCACGCAGAGCCAGTACCAAGCAAGGAACACCGCCAGTTCTAGTAGCTACTCCCGTCTCAACGGAAGTCGTCGGATACTCTGGGAAATCTTGATGAGCCGTCTGTTGAGCCGCTAGTTGAGCCGCCCGCTCGTTCTCCTGACGTATTCGGTCTTGCACCGGATTACAACCACCGGGCTGGTTACTGCGCTGGGCGTTGCTTGACAAAGATTCTGACTCCATGTGCCTACTGTAACTTGGACTCCGGTTTAATGAGGCAGTGCTAACCAAGGCGGAGGAGTTGAATGAATCCTGTCCCGACTATAAGAATAAGTATCTTGCTGAGCCAGGGCCGTCTGGAGGAGTTCTCTGACCCTCTGGGTCTCCACCGCTCTCGGGTCATCACCGTCCACTGGGAGAGCCGCCAAGCACGCCGATGCTGCGATTAAGTTCTCCATGGGGTTGGAAAAGTGACCCGGCGGTATCGGCACGTAACGGGGCGGTGCCATACTCCCATGAGGAGGTGCTATCTCCCGAGGCTGAGCTGGTCCTCCTGTTTCGACTGTCATAAACTAATTTGCATCTGGCGGGTTACTTGGGCCGGCTCCGGGTGTAGCAAAAAGATTCCGAGGATTATAAACCAGAGGTAAACGGGACTGGGTTTTCTGATGTCTCCTCCTCATCACCTCGTTAGACGCGTTTAGGCTCATCGTGAGCTGGTAGGCTTCTGACTATAGCCGTTGTGCCCGCGCATCCAAAGCTGCCCGTTCTGTGGCTAACCTGGTGTCCTCAGCTGCCAAGGCCTCCTAGGCCCGAGCTATCTCCTCACGCACCCGTGCCACCTCCGTATCATGCCCATCTTTATTCGCAGGAATAACCATGGCGGTTAACAGGGCCGTAAGCTTATCCATGAGATCTATCAGCACCTGAGCCGGCGGGTGCACAGGGCCTCCTGCCCCGGCCGCTCCTGTCCCGGATGTTATCGCTGTTGCAGCCGTTGAATTTTGGCCGGGTTGAGTCCCAGCCATGAAGACTCCTGCCCATCTTGGCAGCTCATAGAGGTCCGGAATACTGGTGCCGTCGGAACAGCCCCCGAGCACGCCATCTTGCACTTGGTACAGCGAATCTGATGAACCGGCGGACGAATCACCGTCATAGAGGACAGCCGTCTCACCACCATCTTCAGATCCTTCAGAAAGTTCCTCTCCATGGATGCAGCCCACGAAGGCACGCTTCATGACGGGTTGAACTTGGCCGGGTCTCGCGCGCTGAGCCGTCTCGATGAGGTCTATGCAGTTGTTCGGCTCAGGGCCGGCTCACCAATCCAGCCGATGAAGACGTGGATTCCGCCGAAGGGGACCCGGTACCCGTACTCAATTGAGTCGGCGTCGGGACCCTAGCCTTCATCATCGATGTAGATCTTGCCGCGACGACTCTTGGTCATCCGTCCCACTACGTATCCCTTGAGCCCTTCGAAGTTGCCCTTCAAGAACTCAAATCCACCGTGCGCTGGCCCCATGGTGGGCGCCAACTATCATGGCATTGTCACGTCAGATGTCCTAGTGAAAGGACTTAGTTGTGGAGCCATCACAACTAGGAAGCTTGAAGGGGTTAATCGGGACAAAGGACATGAGAAGGTTATACTAGTTCGGCCCCTTACGGTGAAGGTAAGGCCTACGTCTAGTTGGGTTGGTATTGATTGATGTTTCGATGACCAGGGAGCGAGATACGCTATGCCCAGCTCTTGATCAGTTGTTTCCTGCCCTAAGCCGCCAGCGGGTCACCCCCTTATATACATGGGTGGACGCCCTGCGGCCTACAGAGTCCCGGCCGGCTCATAGACAGTGTCCGGCTCGGTGACTAGTTAGGTCTACCTTATGTACAAGTCATATCATTATGGTCTTTAAGCCGCCTATGGGCCTTAGACCCTTTATTGAACCGCCATCTTCATGCTTAGTCTTGGGCTTCTTTCTGATGAGTCTTCTTTGCGTAACCCGGCCCCTCCTGGGCGGCTTAAACAAATAGTTATATCCCCAACATGTGGTGAATAAAAATATAGCTCCAAGTAAAGTTACCGATGAAGACGAAAGAGGGGATGCCTTCCGCGGCATCCCCAAGATTAGGCTCTTGGTTATCCTTGAATATTACCTTTGGGTGCCTTGGGGATCCCCAAGCTTAGGCTCTTGCCACTCCTTATTCCATAGTCCATCGAATCTTTACCCAAAACTTGAAAACTAAACAACACAAAACTTAACAGAAAACTAGTAAGCTCCGTTAGCGAAAGAAAACAAAACACCACTTCAAGGTACTGTAATGAACTCATTATTTATTTATATTGGTGTTAAACCTACTGTATTCCAACTTATCTATGGTTTATAAACTATTTTACTAGCCATAGATTCATCAAAATAAGCAAACAACACAATGAAAACAGAATCTGTCAAAAACAGAACAGTTTATAGTAATCTGTAACTAACGCAGTCTTCTGGAACTCCAAAAATTCTAAAATAAATTGGTGGACCTGAATAATTTATGTAGTAATCATATGCAAAAAGAATCAACTAAATGGCACTCTCCAGTAAAAAGTTGAACCTAATCTCGTGAGCGCTAAAGTTTCTGTTTTTTACAGCAAAGACTTCACCCAAGTCTTCCCAAAGGTTCTACTTGGCACAAACACTAATTAAAACATAAAACCACATCTAAACAGCAGCTATATGGATTGTTTATTCCTAAACATAACCAAAAAGCAAGAAACTAAAATAAATTTGGGTTGCCTCCCAACAAGCGCTATCGTTTAACGCCCCTAGCTAGGCATGATGATTTCAATGATGCTCACAAAAAAGATAGGAATTGAAACATAAAGAGAGCATCATGAAGAATATGACCAGCACATTTAAGTCTAACCCACTTCCTATGCATAGGGATTTTTTGATCAAACAACTTATGGGAACAATAATCAACTTGCATAGGAAGGTGAAACAAGCATAACTTCAAAACTTTAAGCACATAGAGAGGAAACTTGATATTACTGCAATTCCTACAAGCATATATTCCTCCCTCATAATAATTTTCAGTAGCATCATGAATGAATTCAAAAATATAACCAGCACCTAAAGCATTCTTTTCATGATCTACTAGCATAGAAATTTTATTACTCTCTACATAAGCAAAATTCTTCTCATTCGGAATAGTGGGAGTATCATAAGAGACTTAAATACTATAAATTATTTCCACATTAAAAGAGTAATATTCAGATAAAGGGTACTCATAATCATGACAATTTTTATAAATATAATCATCACTACACTTTATAACATAATTTTTATCGCAATAATCATCATAAGTAGCAACTTTGTTCTCATCATAATCGATTGAAACCTCTTCCAAGATAGTGGATACATCACTAAATAAAGTCATGACCTCTCCAAATCCACTTTCATAAATATTATAAGATTCAACATCCTCCAATATTGTGGGATCACTAATTCCTAAAGTTGACACTCTTCCAAACCCACTTTCATAAATATAATCATCATAGGTAGAAGGCATGCTATCATCATAACTACTTTGCATATCAAAACTTGAGAGGCTAAAAATATCATCATTATTAAACATAGCATCCCCAAGCTTGGGACAAAAATTAATTGCAGCAAATATATTCTCAAATATGTCATCCTCATCAAACATAGCTTCCCCAAGCTTGGGCCTTTTCATATCATAAGCATAATCACTCTCATCATTAATAGTATGGATAGCACCAATAGTATAGCAATTATTATATTCTTCCAAGCAAGTGCCAAAAAGATTTTCAAGATCATAAGAAGTATCATTATCTTCCCAATCATAATCATCACAACAAGCAATAGGCATGACGAGATCATCGTCAAATGTATCATCTTCATTTTCATGAGGCACAACAATAATAGGAGCAACTTTATTTGGGAGAGATACCTTTTTACCTCTTTTCCTTTTTCTTTTCTTCTTCTTCACCTCATGTGTGGGTTCAATCCTCTTTTTGGAGCTCCTTATTAATGAGATTGGTTGGATAGAAGACTCCTCCTCGTTACCTGATTCATCATAAGAAACAATAGGAGGATATTGGGAAGTCTCTTCCCTTTCGTTAGCATTCTCTTCATCTTCTATTTGTTTTGTTTTCTTTATGTAATTGGCAATATAAGGATTTTCAATGCAATTCACCGCACAATACATATAAATCTTCTCTAGATCAAAATCAAGAAATCTATCAAGATTAAATTTTGGAATACCCTCAGTTATATGTTTCATTTCCTCATAACCCAAAAGAAGGCTAAGTTCTTTATGATGCTCAAGGGTAATCAAATTATCACAATATTTGGACACGACTTGATCATGAAACAAATAGCATTGGAGCTTTAAGTGACCATGTTCATTGCAAAGTTCACAAGGGGTACTATAAATATTGAATCTTTCAGCACATTCATCTAGCTCTTCTTGCAACGATTTGGTTTCTAAGTACTTATGCCTCTTGCAATAAATATCTTCTCTATTTGGTGTGTTCATGCAAACATGCACTCCACAAAAGTTGACATGCTCATAAGAGATATTTTCATCATAACTAGTGCAATCATCATTAGCATGATGGATATTCAAAGAATTCGTACTAACAACATTGCAATCATGCTCATCATTCAAAGATTTAGTGCCAAACAATTTAATGCATTCTTCTTCTAACACTTTGGAACAATTTTCTTTTCCATCATACTCACGAAATATATTAAAAAGATGAAGCGTATGAGACAAACTTAATTCCATTTTTTTTGTAATTTTCTTTTATAAACTAGACTAGTGCTAAAACAAGAAACAAAAAGATTCAATTGCAAGAGCACTCACCTCCCCGGCAACGGTGCCAGAAAAGAGCTTGATGTCTACTACGCAACCTTCTCCTTGTAGACGTTGTTGGGCCTGCAAGTGCACAGGTTTGTAGGACAGTAGCAAATTTCCCTCAAGTGGATGACCTAAGGTTTATCAATCCGTGGGAGGCGTAGGATGAAGATGGTCTCTCTCAAGCAACCCTGCAACCAAATAACAAAGAGTCTCTTGTGTCCCCAACACACCCAATACAATGGCAAATTGTATAGGTGCACTAGTTTGGTGAAGAGATGGTGATACAAGTGCAATATGGATGGTATATATAGGTTTTTGTAATCTGAAAATATAAAAATAGCAAGGTAACAAGTGGTAAAAGTGAGCGTAAACGGTATTGCAATGATAGGAAACAAGGCCTAGGGTTCATACTTTCACTAGTGCAAGTTCTCTCAACAATAATAACATACATAGATCATATAACAAGCCCTCAACATGCAACAAAGAGTCACTCCGAAGCCACTAATAGCGGAGAACAAACATAGAGATTATGGTAGGGTACGAAACCACCTCAAAGTTATTCTTTCGGATCGGTCTATAAAAGAGTTCGTACCAGAATAACACCTTAAGACACAAATCAACCAAAACCCTAATGTCACCTAGATACTCCATTGTCACCTCAAGTATCCGTGGGCATGATTATACGATATGCGTCACACAATCTCAAATTCATCCAACCAACACAAAGTACTTTAAAGAGTGCCCCAAAGTTACTATCGAAGAGTCAAGAAAACGTGTGCCAACCCCTATGCATAGGTTCATGGGTGGAACCCGCAAGTTGGTCACCAAAACATACATCAAGTGGAATGTGAAATCCCATTGTCACCACAGATAAACACGGCAAGACATACATCAAGTGTTCTCAAATTAAAGACTCAATCCGATAAGATAACTTCAAGAGGGAAACTCAATTCATCACAAGAGAATAGAGGGGGAGAAACATCATAAGATCCAACTACAATAGCAAAGCTCGGGATACATCAAGATCGTGCCGTAGAGGGAACACGAGAGAGAGAGAGAGATCAAACACATAGCTACTGGTACATACCCTCAGCCCCGAGGGTGAACTACTCCCTCCTCGTCATGGATAGCGCCGGGATGATGAAGATGGCCACCGATGATGGGATCCCCCTCCGGCAGGGTGCCGGAACGGGCTCCGAGAGGTTTTTGGTGGCTACAGAGGCTTGCGGCGGCGGAACTCCCGATCTATCTTCTATTCTGGAAGTTTAATGGTACGTAGGTATATATGGGTGGAAGAAGTACGTTGGTGGACTGAAGGGGGGCCACGAGGCAGTGGGTGCGCCCCGGGGGGTGGGCGCGCCCCCACCCTCGTGGGCACCTCCCTTCTTCCCTGACGTGCACTCCAAGTCCATCGGGTGGCTTTCCTTCCAAAATTAACTTCTCCAGTTGATTTCGTTCCGTTTTGACTCCTTCTGATATTCCTTTTCCTCGAAACACTGAAATAGGCATAAAACAACAAATCTGGGTTGGGCCTCCGGTTAATAGGTTAGTCCCAAAAATAATATAAAAGTGGATAATAAAGCCCAATATTGCCTAAAACAGTAGATAAAGTAGCATGGAGCAATCAAAAATTATAGATACGTTGGAGACGTATCAACAGGGATCGGGTTCGAACCCGTTTAATGTTGTCGCCGGCCTTTACGATGGGTCGGCATTGGGGCCTATATGGGCCGGTTTGGTCTTCGGCCACTAGGGCCGCAGTGTGCTCTTCGGTTCGAAGTGAGCGTTCTGTGTTGCCGTTGATAGGTATGACGCTCGAAGGACTAGGCATCTTCAACTTGAGGTATGCGTAATGCAGGATGACATTGAATTTGGCGCACGTTGTTCAGCCAAGGAGGGCGTGATAGCCATTGCGAAAAGGTTCAATGTCGAAGATCAAGTCCTCGCTTCGGAAGTTATCCGGAGAGCCAAAGACTACTTCAAGCGTCATAGTGCCTGTGTAGCGGGCCTCCACTCCCGGAATGACCCCCTTAAAGGTGGTATTGCTGGGTTTGATCCTTGACCGATCGATCCCCATCTTCATTACTGTGTCTTCGTATATCAGATCGAGGCTGCTACCTCCATCCATTAGGACTCTAGTGAGGTGGAATCCATCGATGACGGGGTAGAGCACCAAGGCTGCAAACCCTCCATGGCGTATGCTAGTCGGATGGTCCTTGTGATCGAACGTGATCGGGCATGCTGGCCATGGATTGAAATTCGGCGCTACTGGCTCGACGGAATACATGTCTCGCAGCGCTCACTTCCTATCCTTCTTCGTTATGTGGGTTGCGTACATCATGTTTATCGTCTTGACCTCGGAAAGCAAGGGTTTCTGGCCTCCACTATTTGATTTGCGGGGCTCATCGTCATCCTCTCTTCGTGGGCTTTTGCCCGAGTCTTTGGCTGTGAGCTTGCCGGCCTGTTTGATCACCTAACAGTTATGGTTGGAGTGGTTGGCGGGCTTCTCTGATGTGTCGTGGATCTGGCAAGGCCTATCCAGAATTTTGTCTAGTCTGGACGGGTCGTCATTATTGCCTTTAGGGGCTTTCTTTCGAGGTCCGGACTTCTGGTTTCGAAATCCGGCATTTACTGCCATATCCTCGCCCTCGCCATCATTGTGGTGACGCTAACTCTTGCTGCGTCGGGGCTTTCCATTTCAATACCGAATGTCTGAGGTTTTGGTGTATCGGGGTTGGCATTTTTGGGAGCGAGCCAACTGTCTTCGCTCGTGCAAAAGCGGGTCATGAGAGAAGTAAGGGTTGCCATAGTTCTTGGTTTGTCCTAGCCGAGCTGTCTTACAAGCCATTCGTCCTAGACACTGTGCTTCAAAGCGGCCAAGTCTTCGGCATCCGGACAGTCGACAATCTAGTTTTTCTTGGTCAGGAATCCGTTCCAAAATTGTCGGGCAGATTCTCCGGGCTATTGTGTGATGCGATTTAGGTCATCGGCCTCCGGAGGCCAGACAGAGGTATCCTGAAAGTTTGCTTGAAAAGCATCCTCAAGATCCTCCCAGGAGCCTATAGAGTCTTCAGGAAGGCTATTCAACTAGGTGTCGAGCTATACCTTTAAGCTTTAGCAGAAAATATTTAATTGCGTGGAAGTCATCTCCTCGCGCCATGTGAATGTGGAGGAGGAAATCCTTTATCCATACGGCTGGATCCGTGGTTCCGTCGTATGATTCAATGTTCACAGGCTTGAAGCCTTCCGGGAATTGGTGTTGCATTACCCTCTCTATGAAGCACAGGGGGTGTGCAGCGCCCCAAACTCGGGCTACATCACATCGGAGGTATTCAGCCCTCCGAGTCCACTGCTGCTCCTGGATTCTATCGTTTTGGTTTAGCCGGTCGTAGTATCCTTCCTGGTAAGTGGGTGAGTCTTCTTTGGGTCCATAAATGGACCTGCTACAGCCTCCTAGAGCATCTAGGTCATGGCAGAGGTTGTATTCGTAGGTGTTCCGCATGATCCTTGTTGTAATGGCGAGGTGGGGTGGCTGGGTGTTCGGCCTCGTCAGCTTCTCTGTCCTGCCCTCTAGGGGGGAGGTCTGGCTATTCGGTGCTTGTGTATGTCGGGCATGTTGGCTCTACGGCCTCGTCGTCGAACTACGGTAGTAGTCTTTGCTTGGGATAACTTTTGGTTGGCTGTTCGCGGCCATATCCTTTTTCGGCAGCTAGGACTTTAGTCCATCGATCATTGAGGGTGTCATGTTCGGCCTTGATTATGCTTTTTTGTTTCTTCTGGCTGCGGGCGATGGCTAAAAGCCTCCGTTTGAACCATTCCTGCTCCAGAGGGTCTTCGGGGATGATGAAATCATCATCCTCGAGACTAACCTCCTCTCCAGAGAGTGGGAGGTAGTTGCTATCCTTGGAGTCGTCGGGGTTTTCTGGATTGAGCGGGACCTCCTGGCCCACGGAGTCATCCTGATGATGTTCGTTGGTTGCGTCTCCGGCGAGTTCATCCGTATTATTTACGGTGCCGTTCTCCACAGAGTCCAGGTTGCTCGCATGGCTTCGACGACTCTGTTTTCGGCGTTTGGGCGGCTCATCTCTAGGCTTTCCTTGTCCTGATTGGGAGTGTCGTCGCCGTCCTTGGGGGTGTCCACCATGTAAATATCGTAGGTGGATGTGTCCGACCAGCGACCGGTGATCGGGGGTAACATCGGTATTAGTCGTGGCTCCGCCTTCCTTGTCCATGTATTGGGCGTTCTCCAAATTATAGTCTAGCATATCGGTTAAATCATCGATAGTGGCTACCAAGTGGGTGGGTGTAAAATTCCCTATGGTACGCCTTGAAGGGTTGATGATTGTAGGAGGATGGCAGGTCCTCCTAGATGGTCATTTTTTGAATTCGGTCTAGCGCCTCATTTAACATAACGAGGGTCGCCGAACTCGAGGGCTCTAGGCCAAATTCCATTGTATCGGGGTGGGAGGCAGTCAGTGCCCTGGCCGGTCTTTGGTTTCCACAGGCCGAGCTAAGCTCGGGGTGCGGAGCCGGATCCTTGAGGAGGTCCGGATCATCACTGGAGGTCAAGGATGGGCTTTGGTCTTTGCGTGTGGTTTCCATGCCGGGGTTTGAGATCGAGCTGCTTCGGGCCGGGGGTGACCCCTGGCCATTTGCTACCGCTTCGTCGTAAGGGATCAAGGCCAGGTGAGCATTGTGAAGGAAGGGTTCGGCTGAGATTGACTCTTGGCTTCTGCCTCCTGATTTTGCCTGGTAGGTCGAGGATAGGCCCTCCGCAGACACGATGGATCCGGCCAAAGGTGGTGTCCGGCCCCTTCTTGAAGCGGAGCCCTCCTGGCTCGAGGCTGTTCGGAGGGTGGGGGACGATCTATAGATCGGATCGGAGGAGGACTCCGGAACGGGCATGGCGAGGCCTGCGAGGGTGCGGGAGGGGGTTGTGAATCTGGCGAAGACCAGATCTCCCCGTGTGTCCGCAACGTATTCCAGGTTACCGAATTGCATTCGATGTTCAGGGGCAAAGTTGTCGATCTGATCCAAATGATCAGTCGGGTCGGCGTGCAGCATGATGCTGCCGAACGCAAAGAGTTGACCGGGGACGAAGAAGTCCCCAGATCTGATGCCTTCTCCTATGGCCAGGCGAGCATTTGATCCTTTGGGCGACCCCACGGCGAAACTCTCAATGAAAGCACCAATGTCGGTGTCAAAACCGGTGGACCTCGGGGCAAGGGTCCCCAACTGTGGATCTGGGATTGATGGGGAACAAGGGATGATGAACACGATGTTTACCAAGGTTCAGACCCTCTCGAAGAGGTAATACCCTATGTCCTGCTAGATTGTATTAGACGTATAGTATGGTTACAGGGTAAGTCTACCTCGAGATTAGCATGAGCTAAACGCTAAGGTGATGAGGTGAATGATGAAGCTCTGCCTCTAAAGACTACAACCCTCAGTTTATATAGACACCAATAGGGTTAGGGATATCGGAGATTGATTACAATAAGGGGGAAAGAGACCATGTCTACTCTTGACTTAGAGGACACACCACGGCTTCATAAATCTTCAGTTGCTATGCGGTTCCACCAGTCTGGCCCACGTCCAATGGGCCGACGCCCTGAGGACCCCTTAGTCCATAACTTCCTCAATCCGCCTCTCCTCCCTCCCTATGGCTGCCCGCGTATCGCCCAAGCTAGCTGCTCCTCCATCGCGATGTAGTCGCGCCTCGTTCGCCGCCATGGCCGGAGCTTGTCGCGGTCCCCGTGCCCCTCCCCCTTGTCGCCTGAGCGCGTCGCCGTGCTCCTGGAATTCCAGTGAAGCACGTGCACGCACTACCTCGCCTCAGATGAGCTCCTAGGCTCGAACCCGACGAGCCCCCGTTTCGGCCGCCCACCCCGCTCGCCACCACCGCCGTTGTGGTTCGCCTCCGGCCGCGCGGCCGGCCCAGATCGACGCGGCTTCCTCCGCCCAATCAAATGGGACCGGTCGGGTCCATTTTGGCAGCCCCTAGCCCCTTTCCTGATCCCCCCCCGTGCGCGCCACCGTGGAGATTGGTCACCAGAGTTGCTCTGGCGACGACTCTGACGTGGCCGACCTGGGGCCACCCCCTGGAACACTGACCCGTGGGCCTAATACGTCTCCAACGTATCTATAATTTTTTATTGTTCCATGCTAATATACTATCTATTTTGGATGTTTAATGGGCTTTATTATACACTTTTACATTATTTTTGGGACTAACCAATTAACCGAAGGCCCAGTGCAAATTGCTGTTTTTTTTGCCTATTTCAGTGTTTCGCAGAAAAGGAATATCAAATGGAATCCAAACGGAATGAAACCTTCGGGGGAGTGATTTTTGGAACAAACATGATCCAGGAGACTTGGAGTGGACGTCAAGAAAGAAGCGAGGATTCCACGAGGTAGGGAGGCACGCCCCCACCCTCGTGGGCCCCTCGCAGCTCCACCGACCTACTTCTTCCTCCTATACATACCCATGTACCCCGAAAACATCCAAGGGCACCATAGATCGGGAGTTCCGCCGCCGCAAGCCTCTGTAACCACCAAAAACCAATCGGGACCCTGTTCCGGCACCCTACTGGAGGGGGGGGGTCCCTGATACGTCTCCAATGTATCTATAATTTTTGATTGCTCCATGCTACTTTATCTACTATTTTGTACTATATTGGGCTTTATTTTTCACTTTTATATTACTTTTGGGACTAACCTATTAACCGGAGGCCCAACCTAGAATTGCTGTTTTTTTGCCTTTTTTAGTATTTCGAAGAAACAGAATATCAAACGGAGTCCAAACGGAATGAAACCTTCGGGATCGTGATTTACCAACCGAACGTGATCCAGGAGACTTGGACCCTACTCCAAGAAGCTTCCGAGGAGGTCACAAGGGTGGAGGGCGCCCCCCTGGGCGCGCCCCTCTACCTCGTGGGCCCCTCGGAGCTCCACCGACGTACTCCTTCCTCCTATATATACCTACGTATCTCCGTATGATCAAAAGGGGAGCCAAAAACCTAATTCCACCGCCGCAACCTTCTGTATCCTCGAGATCCCATCTTGGGGCCTGTTTTGGAGCTCCGCCGGAGGGGGCATCCACCACGGAGGGCTTCTACATCATCACCATAGCCCCTCCGATGAAGTGTGGGTAGTTTACTTCAGACCTTCGGGTCCATAGCTAGTAGCTAGATGGCTTCTTCTCTCTTTTTGGATCTCAATACAATGTTCTCCCCCTCTCTTGTGGAGATCTATTCGATGTAATCTTCTTTTTGCGGTGTGTTTGTTGACACCAATGAATTGTGGGTTTATGATCCAGTATTATCTATGGAAAATATTTGATTCTTCTCTGAATTCTTTTATGTATGATTGAGTTATCTTTGCAAGTCTCTTCGAATTATCCGTTTGGTTTGGCCAACTAGATTGGTAGTTCTTGCAATGGGAGAAGTGCATGGCTTTGGGTTCAATCTTGCGGTGTCCTTACTCGGATGTAAAGAGTTGCAAGGCACGTATTGTATTGTTGCCATCGAGGATAACAAGATGGGGTTTTATCATATTGCATGAATTTATCCCTCTACACCATGTCACTTGCTTAAAGCGTTACTCGCTTTTAACTTAATACTCTAGTTGCATCTTTGGATAGCGGTCGATGAGTGGAGTAATAGTAGTAGATCTTGAGAATCGTTTGATCTACTTGTCACGGACGTGATGCCTATATACATGATCATTGCCTAGATATACTCATAACTATGCTCAATTCATCAATTTCTCAACAGTAATTTGTTCACCCACCGTAGAATACTTATGCTCTTGAGAGAAGCCACTAGTGAAATCTATGGCCCCCGGGTCTATTCTCATCATATCAATCTATATCACTTTATTTACATGCTTTGTTTTTACTTTGCCTTTACTTTTTACTTTGCATCTATCTATCAAAATACCAAAAATATTATCTCTATCGGATCTCACTCTTGTAAGTGACCGTGAAGGATTGACAACCCCTAAGCATTGGTTGCGAGTTGCTATCGTGTTGTGCGGTATGAGGGACTTTCGCGTGACCTCCTCTTGGATTGATACCTTGGTTCTCGACAACTGAGGGAAATACTTACGCTACTGTGCTGCATCATCCTCTCCTCTTCGGGGAAAAACCAACGCAAGCTCGAGACGTAGCAAGAAGAATTTCTGGCGCCATTGTCGGGGAGGCTTACGCAAAAGTCAACATACCAAGTACCCATCACAATCCCTATATCTCGCATTACATTATTTGCCATTTGCCTCTCGTTTTCCTCTCTCCCACTTCACCCTTGCCGTTTTATTCGCCCTCTCTTTCCCAATCTCCTCCTCTCTTTCCCGTTTGCCTTCTTCCCGTATGTATCTTTGTTTGTGTTTCCTTGTGCCTTCTATATGCTTGCATCTTTGCTTGCTGAAAATCTATTGATATGGATCCACTTAAAGTGTTCTACTTGGATCATCTTCGATCCTTATGTGCTTGTGCTGAAACCCCAACTAGCCTAGTTGATGGGAAATCTTTAGATGAGCATGCTTATTTTGTCGTCATCGTTTATGCGAAAAGGAGACTCTTACGGTATCATATAAATAGTTTGCTATGCTATGCTTTGATCTTTGTGAAATGTGTGATTTTACTTGTTGCTCTAAGAACCCTAAAAAACACCTTCCCTACCTATGTGAGTTCAATGATAATGAAATCTTATCTTCTTATGCAAAGGGTGTTTATAGTTACTATGATATTGAACAAATTGAAGAATTTGTCGTTTTTAAGGGTGCTCATGAAGTTGCTTCTTTGATTGAAAAGTATGATTTTACTCTCAACAAATCTGAAAATTTTGTCATACTTAAATATTGCAATGAAAACCTTGCTCATAATGTCTATGTCCAAGAGTTTATTGAAAGAATGACCATTGCTTTGGAAGAAAATAATGATATGCATGAATCTACAGATAATGATGATTCCGATGATTTGATTGAAATATCCCTTGACGAACATGATGCTTGCTATTCTTGTGGCCATGATGCCAATATTTATGAAGATGAATTTGCTATAGTTCCTTATGTTAAACATGAGATCGTTGCTATTGCACCCATACCTGGTAGTTCCTTCGATGGAAAGCATGATTGCAATGATTTTACTATAAATTCTCCTGATGTCAATTATGCTAATAATATGCAAAACCCTAAGCTTGTGGATGCTAGTTTTTCTATGTCCTCTACTTGTTGCAATGATCATGATTGGGGTGATTCTTCTTATGATTTTGAAAATTTATTTAAGCCCCATGATGAATATGAGATTGATAATATTGTTTGCAATAATATTGAAAGTGGGTTTGGAAGAGTGTCAACTTTAGATCCCACATATTTGGATAACATTCAATCTTATGAAATTTTTGATCAAAGTGGGCTTGGAGAAATCATGACTGTAGTTAATGATAATCCCACTATTTTGGAAGAGTGTCAACTTTGCATACATGTGGATCATGTTAAGAATATGTTATGTGATAGCTATTTTGTTGAATTTGCTTATGATCCTACATGTAATTATTATGAGAGAGGAAAATATGGTTGTAGAAGTTTTCATGTTACTAAATTACCTCTCTTCATGTTGAGATTGCTATCGTCACCTTCTTCTTCCTTGCATATGCTAGTTTTTGCTTGCCTTGCAAATTTGTTTGCCTATAATATGCCTATGCATAGGAAGTATGTTAGAATTAGATGTGTTTGTCACATGCTATATGATGCTCTATTTGTGCTTCAATTCTTGTCTTTCATGTGAGCATCATCGAAATCTCAATGCGTAGCTAAAAAGGCTTTAAAGAAAAGCACTTGTTGGGAGACAACCCAATATTTATCCTTTCTGCCTAGTAATAAATAATCCATCTACCTTCTGTTTGGATGTGGTTTTATGTTTTAATTAGTGTTTGTGCCAAGTAGGACCTATAGGATAACCTACGATGATAGTTGATTTGATTCTGCTGAAAAACAGAAACTTTGCACGCACGAATATAATTATGATAAATTACAGGAACGTGATTTTGCGTTTATTATTTTTGCTGCTGATCAATAAACAAAATTTCCAGAACTTCCTATTTTTGTAGAATTTTTAGAGTTCCATAAGTTTGCGTTAGTTACAGATTACTACAGACTGTTCTGTTTTTGACAGATTCTGTTTTTCGTGTGTTGTAATGCTTATTTTGATGAATCTATGGCTAGTAAATTAGTTTATAAACCATAGAGAAGTTAGAATACAGTAGGTTTAACACCAATATAAATAAAGAATGAGTTCATTACAGTACCTTGAAGTAGTCTTCTGTTTTCTTTCTCTAACGGAGCTCACGAGATTTCTGTTGAGTTTTGTGTTGTGAAGTTTTCATGTTTTGGGTGAATTCTTTTGATGGATTACGGAACAAGGAGTGGCAAGAGCCTAAGCTTGGGGATGCCCATGGCACCCCCAAGATAATCCAAGGACACCAAAAAGTCAAAGCTTGGGGATGCCCCGGAAGCCATCCCCTCTTTCGTCCACCTCCATCGGTAATTTACTTGGAGCTATATTTTTATTCACCAACATGATATGTGTTTTGCTTGGAGCGTCTTGTATTATTTGTGTCTTTGCTTGTTAGTTTACCAAAATCATATTTGCTGTACACACCTTTTGAGAGAGCCATACATGAATTGAAATTTGTTAGAATACTCTATGTTCTTCACATATATCTTTTGAGCTTGATAGTTTGCTCATAGTGCTTCACTTATATCTTTTTGAGCGTGATAATTTTTGCTCTAGTGCTTCACTTAGATCTTTTTGAGCATGGTGGTGGATTTGTTTTAAAGAAACTTGATCTATCATGCTTCACTTAGATTATTTTGAGAGTCGTTAATAGCATGGTAATTTGCTTAATGTTAATATACTTGGTATTCAAGATATGTGAAACTTTCTTTTGAGTGTGTTAAATACTAAGATAAGTTTGATGCTTGATAATTGTTTTGAGATATGGAGGTGATAATATCAAAGTCATGCTAGTTGGGTGATTATGAATTTGAGAAATACTTGTGTTGTAGTTTGCAAGTCCCGTAGCATGCACGTATGGTTAAAGTTGTGTAACAAATTTGAAACATGAAGTGTACCTGGCTTGTGCATCCTTATGAGTGGCGGTCGGGGACGAGCGATGGTCTTTTCCTACCAATCTATCCCCCTAGGAGCATGCACATAGTACTTGATTTTTGACGACTTCTAATTTTTGCAATAAGTATATGAGTTCTTTTGACTAATGTTGAGTCCATGGATTATACGCACTCTCATCTTTCCACCTTTGCTAGCCTCTTGATGCACTGCATTGCCCTTTCTCACCTTGAGAGTTGGTGCAAACTTAGCGGTGCATCCAAAACCCGTGATACGATCGCTCTATCACACATAAACCTCCTTATATCTTCCTCAAAACAGCCACCATACCTACCTATGATGGCATTTCCATAGCCATTCCGAGATATATTGCCATGCAACTTCCACCATCATCATCGTGACATGCATTACTTTTGTCATATTGCCATTGCATGATCTTGTAGCTGACATCGTATTTGTGGCAAAGCCACCATGCATTATTTTTCATACATGTCACTCTTGATTCATTGCACCATCCTGGTACACCGCCGGAGGCATTCATATAGAGTCATATCTTGTTCTAGTATTGAGTTGTAATTCATATGTTGTAATGAAAGTGTGATGATCATCATTAGAGCATTGCCAAAATAAAAAAAAAGAAAGGCCCAAAAAAGGAAAAAAAGGGGAAGGCCAAAAAAAGAAGAAAGGCCCCAAAAAAATATATATAAAAAGGGCAATGCTACTATCTCTTTTTCCACACTTGTGCTTCAAAGTAGCACCTTGTTCTTCATGTAGTGAGTCTCATATATTGTTCTTCAAAGTAGCACCATGTTTTTCATATAGTGAGTCTCATAAATTGTCTTTTTATACTAGTGGGAATTTTTCATTATAGAACTTGGCTTGTATATTCCTACGATGGTCTTCCTCAAAATGCCCTAGGTCTTCATGAGCATGCAAGTTGGATGCACACCCACTAGTTTTCTTTTGTTGAGCATTCATAGCTCTAGTGCATCCGTTGCATGGCAATCCCTACTCCTTGCATTAACATCAATCGATGGGCATCTCCATAGCTCATTGATTAGCCTCGTTGATGTGAGACTTTCTCCTTTTTTGTCTTCTCCACACAATCCCCATCATCATATTCTATTCCACCCATAGTGCTATATCCATGGCTCACGCTCATGTATTGCGTGAAGGTTGAAAAAGTTTGAGATTATTTAAGTATGAAACAATTGCTTGGCTTGTCATCGGGGGTATGAAGTTGGGAACATCTTTGTGTGATGAAAATGAAGCATAGCCTAACTATATGATTTTGTAGGGATGAACTTTCTTTTGCCATGTTATTTTGAGAAGACATGATTGCTTTGATTAGTATGCTTGAAGTATTATTATTTTTGTGTCAATATGAACTTTTGTCTTGAATCTTTTGGATCTGAATATTCATATCACAGTTCACAAGATTTACATTGAAATTATGCCAAAGTATCACTCCGCATCAAAAATTCTTTTTTATCATTTACCTACTCGAGGACGAGCGGGAATTAAGCTTGCGGATGCTTGATACGTCTCCAACGTATCTATAATTTTTGATTGATCCATGCTACTTTATCTACTGTTTTGGACTATATTGGGCTTTATTTTTAACTTTTATATTACTTTTTGGACTAACCTATTAACCGGAGGCCCAGCCCAGAATTGCTGTTTTTTGCCTTTTTCAGTATTTCAAAAAATGAATATCAAGCGGGTCCAAACGGAATGAAACCTTCGGGATCGTGATTTTCCAACCGAACGTGATCCAGGAGACTTGGACCCTACTCCAATAAGCTTCCGAGGAGGTCACAAGGGTGGAGGGCGCCCCCCCTGGGCGTGCCGTCCTACCTCGTGGGCCCCTCGGAGCTCCACCGACGTACTCCTTCCTCCTATATATACCTACGTATCTCCGTATGATCAAAAGGGGAGCCAAAAACCTAATTCCACCGCCGCAACCTTCTGTATCCACGAGATCCCATCTTGGGGCCTGTTCAAGCTCACGGGGGGCATCCACCACGGAGGGCTTCTACATCATCACCATAGCCCCTCCGATGAAGTGTGAGTAGTTTACTTCAGACCTTTGGGTCCATAGCTAGTAGCTAGATGGCTTCTTCTCTCTTTTTGGATCTCAATACAATGTTCTCCCCCTCTCTTGTGGAGATCTATTTGATGTAATCTTCTTTTTGCGGTGTGTTTGTTGAGGCTGATGAATTGTGGGTTTATGATCCAGTATTATTTATGGAAAATATTTGATTCTTCTCTGAATTCTTTTATGTATGATTGAGTTATCTTCGCAAGTCTCTTCGAATTATCCGTTTGGTTTGGCCAACTAGATTGGTAGTTCTTGCAATGGGAGAAGTGCATGGCTTTGGGTTCAATCTTGCGGTGTCCTTACTCGATGTGATGTAAAGAGTTGCAAGGCACGTATTGTATTGTTGCCATCGAGGATAACAAGATGGTTTTTTATCATATTGCATGAATTTATCCTCTACATCATGTCATCTTGCTTAAAGCGTTACTCTTTTTTTAACTTAATACTCTATATGCATCTTTGGATAGCGGTCGATGAGTGGAGTAATAGTAGTAGATGCAGAATCGTTTCGATCTACTTGTCACGGACGTGATGCCTATATACATGATCATTGCCTAGATATACTCATAACTATGCTCAATTCTGTCAATTGCTCAATAGTAATTTGTTCACCCACCGTAGAATACTTATGCTCTTGAGAGAAGCCACTAGTGAAATCAATGGCCCCCGGGTCTATTCTCATCATATCAATCTATATCACTTTATTTACTTGCTTTGTGTTTACTTTGCCTTTACGTTTTACTTTGCATCTATCTATCAAAAATACCAAAAATATTATCTCTATCAGATCTAACTCTCGTAAGTGACCGTGAAGGGATTGACAACCCCTAAGCGTTGGTTGCGAGTTGCTATTGTGTTGTGCAGGTACGAGGGACTTGTGCGTGACCTCGTACTGGATTGATACCTTGGTTCTCAAAAACTGAGGGAAATACTTACGCTACTGTGCTGCATCATCCTCTCCTCTTCGAGGAAAACCAACGCAAGCTCGAGACGTAGCAGTCCCTCACCGGTGGCCATCTTCATCATCCCAGTGCTCTCCATGACGAGGAGGGAGTAGTTCACCTTCGGGGCTGAGTGTATGTACCAGTAGCTATGTGTTTGATCTCTGTCTCTCATGTTCTTGATTTGGCACGATCTTGATGTATCGCGAGCTTTGCTATTATAGTTGGATCTTATGATGTTTCTCCCCCTCTACTCTCTTGTAATGGATTTAGTTTTCCCTTTGAAGTTATCTTATCGGATTGAGTCTTTAAGGATTTGAGAACACTTGATGTATGTCTTGCATGTGCGTATCTGTGGTGACAATGGGATATTCACGTGATCTACTTGATGTACGTTTTGGTGATCAACTTGCGGGTTCAGTGACCTTGTGAACTTATGCATAGGGGTTGGCACACGTTTTCATCTTGACTCTTCGGTAGAAACTTTGGGGCACTCTTTGAAGTACTTTGTGTTGGTTGAATAGATGAATCTAAGATTTTGTGATGCATATCGTATAATCATGCCCACGGATACTTGATGTGACATTGGAGTATCTAGGTGACATTAGGGTTTTGGTTGATTTATGTCTTAAGGTGTTATTCTAGTACGAACTCTATGATAGATCGAACGAAAAGAATAGCTTCGTGTTATTTTACTACGGACTCTTGAATAGATCGATCAGAAAGGATAACTTTGAGGTGGTTTCGTACCCTAGAATAATCTCTTCGTTTGTTCTCCGCTATTAGTGACTTTGGAGTGACTCTTTGTTGCATGTTGAGGGGTTGTTATATGATCCAATTATGTTATTATTGTTGAGAGAACTTGCACTAGTGAAAGTATGAACCTTAGGCCTTGTTTCCTAGCATTGCAATACCGTTTACGCTCACTTTTACCACTTGCTACCTTGCTGTTTTTATATTTTCAGATTACAAAAACCTATATCTACCATCCATATTGCACGTGTATCACCATCTCCTCGCCGAACTAGTGCACCTATACAATTCACCATTGTATTGGGTGTGTTGGGGACACAAGAGACTCTTTGTTATTTGGTTGCAGGGTTGCTTGAGAGAGACCATCTTCATCCTACGCCTCCCACGGACTGATAAACCTTAGGTCATCCACTTGTGGGAAATTTGCTACTGTCCTACAAACCTCTGCACTTGGAGGCCCAACAACGTCTACGAGAAGAAGGTTGCGTAGTAGACATCAAGCTCTTTTCTGGTGCCGTTGCCAGGGAGGTTAGTGCTTGAAGGTATATCTTTAGATCTTGCAATCGAATCTTTTAGTTTCTTGTTTTATCACTACTTTAGTTTATAAAATAAAGCTACAAAAAAATGGAATCATGGTTGCCTCATATGCTTCATCTTTTTAATGGCTTTCGTGAAAATGATTGGAAGGAAAATTGTGCTCAAGTAGTAGAAGAAGAATTACATAGAAAGCTTGGCATAGAATATGTGAATGATGAGCATGATTGCAATGTTGTTAGTATGAATTCTTTGAATACCCATGATGCTAATGATATGCAAAACCACAAGCTTGGGGATGCTATGTTTGATGAAGATGATATGTTTAGTCCCCCAAGTTTTGATGAGAATATTTATTTTGATGAAAGCATGCCTCCTATTTATGATGAATATATTGATGAAAGTGGGTTTGGAAGAGTGTCAACTTTAGGAAGTAATGATCCCACTATTTTGGAGGATGCTGAATATTATTGTGATAATTATGAAAGTGGATTTGGAGAGGTCATGACTTTATTTAATGATGAATCCACTATTTCGAAAGAGGTTCCAATTGATTATGAGAATAAAGTTCCTATCTGATGATTATTGTGATGACTTGTATGCTATTAAGAATAATGATAACCATGAAACTTGTCATCATGATTTTAGTTTTCAATTGGATTATGCCTCACATGATAATTATTTTGTTGAGTTTCCTCCCACTACTATTAATGAGAAGAAACTTGCTTATGTAGAGAGTATTAAATTTTCTATGCTTGTAGATCATGAAAAGAATGCTTTATGTGATAGTTATATTGTTGAATTCATTCATGATGCTACTAAAAATTATTATGAGGGAGGAATATATGCTTGTAGGAATTGCAATAATATCAAGTTTCCTCTCTATGTGCTTAAAGTTTTGATGTTATGGTTGTTTAGCCTTCCTATGCTAGTTGATTATTGTTCCCATAAATTGTTTGCTCACAAAATCCCTATGCATAGGAAGTGGGTTAGACTTAAATGTGCTAGTCATATTCTTCATGATGCTCTCTTTATGTTTCAATTCTTATCTTTTATGTGAGCATCATCGAAATCATCCTAGCAGTGGCGGAGCTTGGGACATATCTTAGGAGTGGCAAATGGGAAGGGGGCAACCAACATCAGGTTTAGGATAGATTTCTATGATTCTGTGGGAAGTTTACTCATGATAATATGAACAAATCTCCTGGGCAGGGGGGCGATGGCCCAGTTTGATCTCCACTAAGCTCCGCCACTGATGCCTAGCTAGGGGCGTTAAACGTTAGCGCTTGTTGGTAGGCAACCCAATTTTATTTTTGTTATTTGCTTTTGCTACTGTTTAGTAATAAATAATTGATATAGCCTCTGTTTAGATGTGGTTTTATGTTTTAATTAGTGTCTGTGCCAAGTAGAACCTTTGGGAAGACTTGGGTGAAGTCTATGCGATCTTGCTATAAAAAACAGAAACTTTTGCGCTCACGAGATTAGCTGCCATTTTTTACTGGCGAGTGATTTTAGGTTTATTCTTTTTGCATATGATTAATAGACAAATTATTCAGGTCCACCAATTTATTTCAGAATTTTTGGAGTTACAGAAGTATTCGGATGATACAGATTACTACAGACTGTTCTGCTTTTGACAGATTCTGTTTTCTATGTGTTGTTTGCTTATTTTGATGAATCTATGAGTAGTATCGGAGGGTATGAACCATAGAGTAGTTTTAATACAGTATATATTACACCAATATGAATTTGGAATGAGTTCACAACAGTACCTAAGTGGTGGTTTATTTTCTTCTACTAACGGAGCTTACGAGTTTTCTATAGAGTTTTGTGTTGTGAAGTTTTCAAGTTTTCGGTAAAGATTCGATGGACTATGGAATAAGGAATGGCAAGAGCCTAAGCTTGGGGATGCCCAAGGCACCCCGAGGTAATATTCAAGGACAACCAAAAGCCTAAGCTTGGGGATGCTCCGGATGTCATCCCCTCTTTCGTCTTCATTCATCGGTAACTTTACTTGGAGCTATATTTTTATTCACCACATGATATGTGTTTTTCTTGAAGCGTCATTTTGTTTTATTTTGTTTTGCTTGATGTTTGAATAATATCCCAAGATCTGAAATTATTATATGTTAGAGAGTCTTCACATAGTTACATAATTATTCAACTACTCATTGATCTTCACTTATATCTTTTTGGAGTAGTTTGTCATTTGCTCTAGTGCTTCACTTATATCTTTTTAGAGCACGATGGTGGTTTTATTTTGAATAAATAGATGAACTCTCATGCTTCACTTATATTATTTTGAGAGTCTTAAACAGCATGGTAATTTGCTTTGGTTATGAATTTAGTCCTGATATGATAGGCATCGAAGAGGGATATAATAAAAACTTTCATATAAAGTGCATTGAATACTATGAGAAGTTTGATACTTGATAATTGTTTTGAGATATAAAGGTGGTAATGTTAGAGTCATGCTAGTTGGGTAATTATGAAATTGAGAAATACTTGTGTTAAAGTTGGCAAGTCCCATAGCATGCACGTATGGTGAACGTTGTGTGGCAAATTTGAAGCATGGGGTGTTCTTTGATTGCCTTCCTTATGAGTGGAGGTCGGGATCGCGCGATGGTTAAGTCCTACCAACCCTTCCCCTAGGAGCATGCGTAGTAGTACTTTGCTTCGAGGGCTAATAAACTTTTTCAATAAGTATATGAGTTCTTTATGACTAATGTGAGTCCATGGATTATACACACTCTTACCCTTCCGCAATTTGCTAGCCTCTACGGTACCGTGTATTGCCCTTTCTCACCTTGAGAGTTGGTGCAAACTTCGCCGATGCATCCAAACTCCGTGATACGATACGCTCTATCACACATAAACCTCCTTATATGTCCCTCAAAACAGCCACCATACCTACCTATGATGGCATTTCCATAGCCATTCGAGATAAATTGCCATGCAACTTTCCGCCGTTCGGTTTATTATGACACGCATCATTATTGTCATATTGCTTTGCATGATCATGTAGTTGACATCGTATTTGTGGCAAAGCCACCATTCATAATTCTTTCATACATGTCACTCTTGATTCATTGCACATCCCGGTACACCGTCAGAGGCATTCATACAGAGTCATATCTTGTTCTAAGTATCGAGTTGTAATTCTTGAGTTGTAAGTAAATAAAAGTGTGATGATCTTCATTATTAGAGCATTGTCCCAGTGAGGAAAGGATGACGGAGACTATGATTCCCCCACAAGTCGGGATGAGACTCCGGACAAAAATAAATAAAAGAGGCCAAAGAAGCCCAAATAAAAAAAAGAGGCCAACACTACTAGGGAAAACCTTATACACAGAATCTTAGCAGCAGCGCCGCACAAAAAAGAAGCGCTACTGCTAATCGCTACTGCTAATTAGCAGTAGCGCGGGTAAGCAAAACTCGCTACTGATACATATTTAGCAGTAGCGCGTGCCGGATAAACCGCGCTGCTACAAATATCGACCGACAATACCCACCAACCTAAGTTTAGCAGCAGCACGGTGTCACCACACGCGCTACTGCTAACGCAATAGTAGTAGCATGCTTTTTTACTCAGGTCACTGCTGCTAATTTTGAAATTGGGCACACGGTTGGCCCCGCTTAGTAGTAGCGCGTGTGGGGAAAGCGCGCTGTTGCTACGCTCTTATCAGTAGCGCGTTTTCCCTCCCGTGCTACTGCTAAGACGCAACACACCAGCACCTTTCCCCACCCATCCTCCCCTCCCCCATCTCCTCTCTTCCCTTTCCCCTACCTCCCACATCCTCCCTCTCTCACTCTTCTTCTTCCTCAATACTTCTCCCCCCATTACTCTCCCTCTTCTACCAACCTTTCTCTCTCTTCATTACTCCTAGCTAACTACACCACCTCCATTAATGCATCTCCTTTCTCTTTTTCCTTCCCCCTCCACTAGTTGAAGTTGTCTCCTCCAAAATTAGCTAGCTTTTTTATAATGAATTATGATCTTTGTTCGTCTTTTACACCTTCACGATCCTCTTCTATTTGTTGCTAGCTAGCGCTAACTTTCTAACGTGCATGCACACGCCCGCCCCCCTCTCATCCACCCTTAGCGTCCCCTCCATCATGCACGTTCATTATTTCTCTTTAGGTCGTCCACTAGCGGTGTGTGTAGGCCCCCGGCTCCTTCTTTCCGGCACACATCGGTCGATATACCTCTCTAGCCAAGTGTGCCTACAACAAACACATATATACTTCCCCTCTTCTCTTCTCACCGTCCATGCCCCCTATGTCCAATACGATTCCACGCAGGTGCACACTCCCGCCCCTCTTTTCATTGATCACATACTCGCACACTCCTCCCCCCTCGACATGGTAGGCCTCTCACACCACCTCCTAGCCACACCCTCTCCCCCTGTCTGCCTCTCTGGACCTTATTTGCTTCTAACACATGCAGGCGTGTCTATGAACTGATCTCCCTACATATAGCCAGGTCGACTATAATTCATTTTCACCAAGCACCGATACACTTACCTCGCTAGTTATGTCTCTCCTTTTCTCGGACACACGACGGTTGATCTTCCTATGTAGTTACGTATGCTTACCACAACCATATCTTCTCCCCTCATCATCCTTGAATACCTCCCGACCCGTCTCTCACACGCACGTGCATAGACAGACAGACATCCCCCGCCCTCTCTTATTGATATTACACTCATACCCTCCGTTTGTCTAGCAGGCCTCTCCCACTATTTGTGAGACGCCACTCCACCACCAACCTTCGACGCTCTACCTTTGTCTTTTTCCCAACCTTATTCCTCTGCTACACATATCCATGGATGTCGATCAATCTTCCTCAATACATAGCTAGGTCTCTCTCCTTCCCCACACATATACTAGTCGATCGGTCTCTACCCCCTCCCCCCCACACACACCGATAGTCGAACGTTGTAGGTAGGTATCCATGCCACGGAGAAAAACTGCACCTCTGCCCTCTCAAATTCCAGTAGGCCAGCCGCCCTGTATCTTTGACGTGGGCAAACACAAATCTGATGGCACTCTTTATCGATTGCGCAGCCACACACTTCATGCCTATTTTCAATTCTATTGATATCTCACGTCCATGACTCCGTTTCACACACATTGCATATGTTACGTTTTTCTGATTGAGATATCATCAACACATTGCCTCTGTTTCACACAAACCATCTCTCTCACACCCACCCACGTACGTACCTGTACCTAAAGAAGAAGTGCACGCAGGACACACGTACTCACGTCTCGTTCCTGGCCACACCCGCGCGGGTACACGGTGGAGTTCGTTTCTGTACAAAAAGGCAGCCCACGTGACAATTTGACGCGTGTAGCGGTTGTTTACTCGAAGGAGGGTCGGGTACCACGCCTAGACGGAACAAAGTTCGACTTGACGCGTTAGCATTAAATAAAGTTATATATTCCTTAATGGCATGTACATAATATAAAATGATTGCCGTGGGGAAAATGGAAAAATGGGTTTGTCTCTCGTCACACCATCTCACACAAGGCCGTCGTGGCCTCTCTCTCTCTCTGCGTTGGTCAGTGATTCGGCCGCATCCAGTCCGCCGGTGGAAGGGGAGGATGTGCATCATCTCTCTGTTCGACGGCCTTGAGGCAGCACGTCCCGATCTGCGGTACCCGCCGTTCTCTCTGCCCAAGCTCCAGCGCTGTAGGGCCTTCGCCACTTGCTCGCTGTTGCAGTATGGGCAGATCCCGGCCGCCGACGCCCTCCTAGTAAAATCCTGACAACCCTCAGGTACAGCTTCCTCTGGCCTTGCTCCACTGCCCATCTTCCCACGTTGCTGCATGTGGATATTCTTTAGTTGTTTGCTTAAACCGTATCTCAGCCGGCGTACTTTCCATCTTGCAATCTCGTCCTCAAACCATTTTTGATAAACCACCATGTGCTATCTTTCCCTTATTACATGGAACATGCTTCTTTTTTGTCAGCATATGTGTCCTCAACTCGTGTTATTGGGTAGTAATTGTTTCCTCTCGACCTCCTTTTGCAAACAGGGCTATCCATTTTCACCTCGTTGCTATTGCGACCTTTTGGTGAACTGCACAAATCACTTTTCTGAAGAGTGTTTTGTGCAGTTCCTCCAAAATGTCACACGGGCAACATTTTTACATTTCTGTGGGATTGTGGAAAGGGAGATTGGTTTTGCTATCCTCCTCATCCAACTCCATGCCTAATCTTCTCCAACAAGAGGTTAGTCTTAAAGAGAGATCATAGAGGTGATCGGCTTCTATTTATGTGTGTTATGTTTCATCATCTAGTTCCACTATTATTGTAATCACACTGACTGGATATCTTTGCAAACAGGGATGGTCCGCTTGATTTTAGTGGAGCTGCACAAAATGATCGGATTGTGGTGTCCTTCATACACCTCTTTTTTGGCTACCGAGCTGGGTGAAACTAGCTGCCAAGCAATGAACACTGTGCCAAGGAAATGGAGCCATGCCTATGAACATCATCGATCAATTATATTTTTTTTCTTTATTTGTACACCTTCTCACAACTTTGTCTTCAGTTGTGATGTGAATATTGGCGCTGATCTACGAACCATTGAGATGCATTAGCCATGGTAGTTTCATTTGTATTTGATGGAATGTTGTAACGAGATAATCTCCAGGCAAGACACATGAATCCTAAGTTGAATCCTTTTTTTCCTGCGGGAACCAAAGTTAAAACCTTCATAGCATCACAGTACAATTTCATCAAAATTATGCATACATATAAACAAATCCCGAAGGATTGATAGCAATGCGAAACAATTCAACCGTTTCACGACATGTTGGACATCCTTCATCCGCTCCACCGCCGGTAGCAATATTGAGTGCACAACACAACTTCAGGGAAAGATTCACCCGGTCGTTCGCGCGATAGTAATGACTAGTGAGCGATCAAATCACGAGGCCCACCTTTGCCACGATAAGTTGCTCGGACGAAGCAACCATCATTTCTCTGTTCCTTGAATCATTGGTACTCCCATATTCCCACGGTAATAAGTTGCTCGGCGAATCAACCATCACTATATCTACTCACGTGTGATGACCACAGAGCTATCCATTCAGATTGCATGTTAAAAATAAAGGTCGATAATTAATCGACAAACTTTCAAAAAAGCAAACTAATCGCGCACCTCGGGCAGCGCGCGGATCGCATTTTGCACGAGAAATTACACACCATGTTTCGTTGACATGTGGTCCCGTTCCAACATATCAGTGAGACGACGGCAAGTCCTTTTCTACTAGTAGTATTTCCGAACGGACGTGTAGGCCGGGGCACCTCTTCGTGAACCGTGGCAAACTGGCAACCATCCACCGACTCTTCGCCTTTCCCTCTCGATTTGGAACTGTTGTCGCACGCTCTTCCTCTCCCTCCTCCATTTTCCTTCAGCCCTTCACCCTTCCTTCTGCCATTGTTCGATCGTCTTCTCCATGGAGGGAACAGGCCGGAAACGACCCCGTTATTCTTGCCCCGATCTGAAAGATGACGTGGTGGAGGAACTCATTGATCGGTGCGACGTCATCACCTCGGCTAGCATGGCAGGTTCGTTCAAGCCCATTCTCGACTCAACTAATAACATCATTACAAGGAACCCAAGAGTCAAGGAGCGGTTTGATCTCCCCTATCTTCTTCGCCGTGACCCTGATGACTACTGGCGCGGGGACGACGGAGGCCTCGCCTTGTGCAAGTTGATGCCGCTTGATAATGATACATATGATGTTAAGATGTGTAGGATCGAAGAAGGTGAGAGTGTCTAGAGGGGGGGTGATTAGACTACTCGACAAGATAAAAATTATGCCTTTTGACAAAGACAAGATTTTGGCAGATTTTGCATGACACACAAGTCAAGTAGCATACTACACATGCGATTCTAGAGTATGGGCAGCGGAAAGTAAATTGCACAAGTAGTAAAGAGAAGTGGAGAAGATCAAACGCAATTTGGAGACGCGGTGATTTTTCTCGTGGTTCCGATAGGTGGTGCTATCGTACTTCCACGTTGATGGAGACTTCAACCCACGGAGGGTAACGGCTGCGAGAGTCCACGGAGGGCTCCACCCACGAAGGGTCCATGAAGAAGCAACCTTGTCTATGCCATCATGGCCTCGCCCACGGAGGGCTAGCCTTACTCGGGGTAGATCTTCACGAGTAGGCGATCTCCTTGCCCTTACAAACTTCTTGGTTCAACTCCACATCTCGTGGAGGCTCCCAGCGACACCTAACCAATCTAGGAGGCACCACCCTCCAAAAGGTAATAGATGGTGTTGATGATGATGAACTCCTTGCTCTTGTGCTTCAAATGATAATCTCCCCAACAATCAACTCTCCTCACTGATTTGGCTGTGGTGGAAGAAAGGATAGAGTGGAAAGCAACTTGGGAAGGCTAGAGATCAAGCTTCATATGGTGGGAGTGGAGCAACTTGATCTCAACACAAGAGTAGGTAGTTCTCTTCTCAGAAATGCAAGGTAGGAGTGGTAGTTCTTTCTGATGGCTCTCTCCACGAGTGAAGAGGGGGTGGAGGGGTATTTATAGCCTCCACACAAAATCCAACCGTTACACACATTTGACCAATCTCGGTGGGACCGAAGTTGACAACTCGGTGAGACCGAAAGTTCAAATCATGTGAACGTTGGGATTTTCGGTGGGACCGAAAATACAATCTCGGTTTGTCCGATTCGTGCAAAGACAAGAGCTTTCCAATCTCGGTGGGACCGACTTCATCATCTTGGTGACACCGATTTGATGACAGAAGGTTACAGAAGCTTGGCAACTCAAGTTTCGGTGAGACCGAGTTCAGAATCGGAAAATCCGAGATTTCTAGGGTTTGGCTTTGTGGCTGAGGTGGTTCATCTTGGTGTGACTGGGTTTAGAATATCGGTGGGACCGAGATTACTTATGAGTGTATATGGCAGTGAGAGTTGCTGATAGTTTAGGAGATGTATCACTAAGCACTTGAGCAACCAGATCATCATCATAACCTCATCCCCTTTTAATAGTATTAGCTTTCCTATGGACTCAATGTGATCTTGGATCACTAAACCAAAAATGGAGTCTTGAGCTTTTGCCAATGCTTGCCTTAGCATTTGAGGGTCCACCTCTTGATCCTTTTGCCATGCCAATGTGATTGAATTTCTGAAACATACTTGATAAAAGCATTAGACCAACCACAAAGTATGTTGTCATTAATTACCAAAACCACCAGGGAGCAAATGTGCTTTCAATCTCCCCTTTTGGTAATTGATGGCAACACACAAAACAAGACATCAAAGCTTCTTGAAAGAAAGGCAGAATTATCACAAGCTTTGACAAACATGTAGTACAGGCTCCCCTACAAGTGTGCAAGATTTTCATAAATTATGGTTTTGGACTACCACAAGCACACAAGAGAGAAAGGCAAGATGTGCTACATGTAGCTTGGCTATATGCATCGAGCGAGATGAAAAGAAGTGAATGATAATGCATATGTGCATGGTGATTTCTTGCAAACAAGTATTTACAAGCAAGTCACCATCATGCACATTCTGCAAAGTGCATATACTTACCTTGAGGTTCCTTGGCATTGTACGAAGAAATAGACTTGGGAAAACAGGGTTAGATAACACAAGAGTATTTCTTCAACCAACTGCAAGAACATCAAGAGTACCAAGCCGAGGATGACATGTATAAAGAGTGTCTCATATTGAGCACAAGCTTGAATCAGCAAACATGTCTCCGAAACTAAAAAGATTTTCAATGAACTCTGAGAGATTTTGCTTTCCATAAGATATCAATTGTGAAGGCAAAATCAAAAGAATGATGCCAAATGTAATATCCAATGTGGAACACGGCAAAGCTTTGATGTGATTCTCTCCCCCTTAAGATAAGATTGCTTTTCTTCTCCCCCCTAAATCTTCTCTTCTCCCCCTAAGTCTTCTCCCCCTTTGACATCAAGTGCCGAAAAGGACAGTAAACTAGGAAGGTCAGGGAAGATGGAAAGAAGTGGGATCCTTAAGAATCACAACAGGGCAATAAAAATCAGTGGAGCTGCAGAAGATGATATCCTGGAAGAGATAAATCGGTGAAACCGAATTAAGATGGATCGGTGGGTCCGAAAGTCATGGACTTAGGGCAGATCCTTTTCGGTCAGACCGAAATATTTAAGCCGGTGGCCTTGAGTTTAATTCAAGGAAATACAAAATAATTCAGCTCACTTTGCAAGGAATGTTTCAAAGGGTTTGCAATGAATTTGTAAATGATTTTCGAGGAATTGATCAGAGCCAAAAGGATATTCACAAAAACAGAAGAATAGAAATGAAAAAGATTCCTAGATGAAGTTTTTTTTAGTGAAAACTCAATGAGAGAACATAAGAGAAAATAGAAAGACTCCAAAACATATGTACTTCATCTAGATAGGGGTCGGTGACAAAGTCACCTATGTTTGAGTATTGACTTAGGAGTCAAATGAGAACATTTGATCATAGGTCATACTCATCGTTTAAGCTCAAAATGGGGTTGCCATTTTTCAATTAAGCATTTGATGTGATCACATCTTATGAAGCTGCTTGTACTCATGTCTTTGAGCAAAGCTCCTTAAAGATGTGAAGAACATACCTTGGGCTTGTTGTTGCTTTGTTCATGTAGGTGAACTTGATGTAGGTGCTCATAGAATGTGAAGTTGGAGCACCATTTCCACTTGTGTAGTTCATCTTCCTACATGGGTTAGGCAAGCAAGGAAATACTCAAGGATATCCAAGATGACAAGAGTGAAATACTAGATGTATAAGGTGTCAAAAAGGATATGTGGATTTTTGTTCCTTGAACTCAACATCCCAAAGGGGTAGATACTTGGTCAATGACAAGATTACTCAAGATTTGAGTGTGTGGTAATCTTGTGGAATGTAGATCATCCAAGTACCTGCAAGGAGTTAGATGCAATACAAGGGGGCAAATGTGTCCAATGACATATGATCATCATCATAAGAGAAATATCAAGGATTAGTCACGTAGGCTCATGCCTTGCATGCATCAATGGAGTTTTCACTCCAAGTTTGAAGCATCAATGATGTTCAACTCACTCCTTAAGCGACAAAACACCTTCTCATCAAGAGGTTTTGTAAAGATATCATCAAGTTGTTTGTCAGTACGAACATGCTTAAGATGGTTTTGTAAAGATATCATCAAGATGTCACCCTTGGCAATGTGATCACGAATAAAATGGTGACGAACTTCAATATGTTTCGTTCGAGAGTGTTGCACTGGATTGTGTCCAATCTTAATCGCACTCTCATTGTCACAAAGCAAAGGAACATGTCTCACATGTATCCCATAATCCTTAAGCGTTTGTGTCATCCATAGCAACTGAGCACAACATGAACCAGCAGCTATATATTCTGCCTGGCGAGAGATAATGATACTGAATTTTGTTTCTTGGAGGACCAAGATACGAGGATCGACCAAGAAATTGACACGTGCCGAAGTTGACTTTCTATCAACCTGTCACCGCATAGTCCGAGTCGGAATAGCCAACAAGGTCGAAAGAGGCCCTCTTAGGATACCAAATGCCAAAGTTTGGTGTGTGTATCAAATATCTCACAATTCTTTTAACAGCTTTAAGATGACATTCTTTAGGGGCTGCTTGATATCGAGCACACATGCATACACTCAACATTATGTCAGGACAAGAAGCACAAAGATATAGTAGAGAACCAATCATAGATCGGTAAACCTTTTGATCAACGGGTTCTCCATCTTTTGTCAAGTCATTATGTCCACTTGTAGGCATGGGGTTCTCATACCTTCTTTCTTGCATGTTGAACTTCTTGAAGAGATCCTTGGTGTACTTTGTTTGTGAGACAAAGGTACCCTCCTTAGATTGCTTGATTTGCAACCCAAGGAAGAATTTGAGTTCACTCATCATGGACATCTCATACTTCTCCGACATGAGCTTTCCAAACTTCTCGCTAAAATGAGGGTTAGTTGAACCAAAGATAATATCATCAACATATATTTGGCACACAAATAGTTCACCATCAACCCTTTTAAGTGAATATCGTTGAGTCTATTTTTCCAATCTCAAATCCTTTTTCAAGAAGAAAACTAGTCAAGCATTTGTACCAAGCTCTAGGAGCTTGTTTAAGACCATAAAGAGCTTTGTGCAACTTGTAAACATGATTAGGCTTTTTAGGATTCACAAATCCGGGAGGTTGTTTCACAAATACTTCCTCCTCAATTTCACCATTTAGGAAAGCACTTTTAATATCCATTTGATAGAGAGTAATATCATGATGATTGGCATAAGCAAGAAGATTGCGAATGGACTCAAGTCTAGCAACGGGGGCATATGTCTCACCATAGTCCATACCTTCGACTTGTGTGTAACCTTGAGCTACGAGACGAGCCTTGTTGCGGATGACTTGTCCATCTTCATCTTGCTTGTTCCGAAACACCCATTTGGTTCCAATGACGTTTTGATCATCCTTGGGCTTCTCTACCAAAGTCCATACATTGTTCCTCTCGAAGTTGTGTAGCTCTTCGTGCATAGCGTTCACCCAATCCGGGTCTTCAAGTGCTTCTTCTACCTTCATAGGTTCAAGACTAGAGATAAATGAGTAATGCTCACAAAAGTTAGCTAAGCGAGTTTTAGAGCGAGTAATTCTCCCGGAGTCGATGTTGTTCATCATTTGTTCCACGGGATGATTTTTGTTGACTCTTGCTCGGACTCGGGATAGCTTTTGTTGTGGTTGTGGCTGAGCTTCCTCATCATCCTCATCTTCCTCTTCTTCTTCATTGTTGTTGGTGTTGTCTTGAGGCGGTGGAGAAGGAGGTTGTGGTGGATCTTCTTGTTGCACTTCCTCATCTTGGTGAGTTCCACTTGTGGAGGCCTCCATGTTGCCTTGAGGTTCATCTTGCCGTGAGGTAGGGGGCTCCACATATGTAGATGAGGTACTCTCCTTCACTTCCATGGGACGGATCTTTCCAATAGATAAATCTTGAATGGCTTCCGATGGGTCCTTGTCTCCTACATCAATAGGCATTTTCTCTACTTGCGAGCCATTAGATTCATCAAACTTCACATCTACCATCTCTTCAACCTTTCGGGTGAAATTATTGTAGACACGGTAGGTGTGGGAGTTTGATCCATAACCAAGAAAAAAGCCTTCATGAGTTTTAGGAGCAAATTTAGACCGACGATGCTTATCAAGGATATAGCATTTCGAACCAAAGACACGAAAGTATCCCACTTGGGGTTTGTTACCGGTGAGGAGCTCGTATGATGTCTTGCCGAGAAGCTTATGAAGATAAAGCCTGTTGATAGCATGACAAGCTGTCTCGACGGCTTCACCCCAAAAGTGCTTCGGTGTCTTGTATTCATCAAGCATCGTTCTCGCCATCTCTATGAGCGTTCGGTTCTTTCTCTCAACAACTCCATTTTGTTGAGGAGTGTATGAGTCGAGAACTCATGTAGAATCCCTTCCTCATCGAGAAAAGATTCTACATTGGCGTTCTTGAACTCCGTTCCATTGTCCTCGAACTTTCTTGATCTTCACCTCAAATTGATTTTGGGCCTTTCTGGCAAAGGTTTTGAAGATTCTCTGAACCTGCGATTTGTCATCAAGGAAAAATACCCACGTAAATCTGGAATAATCATCAACTATAACTAGACCAAAGGAGTTACCACCAAGGCTTTTGTAAGCATTGGGACCGAAGAGATCCATATGAAGAAGCTCAAGCGGTCTCCTTGTGGTCATGATGTTCTTCACGGGATGACTTCCACCTACTTGTTTTCCTGCCTGACAAGCACTACAGAGTCTATCTTTGTCAAAGAGGACATCTTTAACACCAAGAATATGATCACCTTTGATTAGCTTGTCTAGATTACGCATACCAACATGTCCAAGCCTTCTATGCCATAACCAACCTTTAGCGGATCTAGCAATGAAGCAAGTTCTAGGTTGGGCTTTCTTAGTGAAATCAACAATATATAGATCACCTCTACAGATAACGGTAAATGCCATGTTATGATTGTCACGACGAAAGACTTGGCAATCTACTTTGGTGAATAGCACATTGAATCCAAAGTCAGCTAATCTAGACACGGAAAGTAAATTGTATCCAAGTGATTCTACAAGCATGACATTTTGAATAGAGCTATCATGAGATATGGCCACCTTACCAAGGCCAAGTACCTTACCCTTGGAGTTGTCTCCAAAAGTCACATACTTGCGTGGACCATCGTTCTTTGCAAGCTCTCGAAACATGTCTTCATCTCCGGTCATGTGATCGGTGCATCCACTATCAAGAATCCACTCTTTTCCACCGGATATGTAGTCTCTCAGATTTGCCATAAGATTGAGACTCTTCATGATCTTGTCTAGCTCGGTGTCCGAATCGGAGTAATCATCATCATGCTCATGCTCATCATCATATTGACCCATAGATAGTTCATCATCAACACCTAGGTCAATTTGACAACGACTTGCATTAGTTTTGTCAATGTGACAATAATCATCGGAATGCAATACAAGAGCATTTCTAATTAGAGCATTGATAAAACAAGGATCACCCTTCTTTTTCATGAGATCACGAAGCTCAAAGAAGCATTTATCAAAGTTGGGATCATTGGGGCGCATCATATCAAATTCAATAGTCTTGTATAGAATTTCATCAAGACCTCTGAAAGAGTAGTCCGGATAAAGTTCTTCCAAGAACTTCCACATAGCATAGGCGCACTCAAAGTTTGTAACGAGCTTAAGTAAGTTATCGGGCAAACCTCTAATGATAAGATTTACAGTTCTAAGGTTACGAAGCAAATCAAGCTCTTCATCTATGGTAGGGTGCAAGGGGTCTAATGGAGGCACATAGGGGGTTTCAACATATTTGCGCAAGTTATACATCTTAAAGATAATAAGCATTTCAATCCTCCACGAGTTATAGGACACTCCATTAAGAATAGGCACTCTATGGCTAACACTCCCAAATGTAGACACGTCCATCTTCCTCCAATGGTGTGTAAACCAAGGCAATGGAGACCAAAGCTCTGATACCAATTGTAGGATCGAAGAAGGTGAGAGTGTCTAGAGGGGGGGTGATTATACTACTCGACAAGATAAAAATTATGCCTTTTGACAAAGACAAGATTTTGGCAGATTTTGCATGACACGCAAGTCAAGTAGCATACTACACATGCAATTCTAGAGTATGGGCAGTGGAAAGTAAATTGCACAAGTAGTAAAGAGAAGTGGAGAAGATCAAACGCAATTTGGAGACGCGGTGATTTTTCTCGTGGTTCCGATAGGCGGTGCTATCGTACTTCCACGTTGATGGAGACTTCAACCCACGGAGGGTAACGGCTGCGAGAGTCCACGGAGGGCTCCACCCACGAAGGGTCCACGAAGAAGCAACCTTGTCTATGCCATCATGGCCTACGCCCACGGAGGGCTAGCCTTACTCGGGGTAGATCTTCACGAAGTAGGCGATCTCCTTGCCCTTACAAACTTCTTGGTTCAACTCCACATCTCGTGGAGGCTCCCAAGCGACACATAACCAATCTAGGAGGCACCACCCTCCAAAAGGTAATAGATGGTGTTGATGATGATGAACTCCTTGCTCTTGTGCTTCAAATGATAATCTCCCCAATACTCAACTCTCCTCACCGATTTGGCTGTGGTGGAAGAAAGGATTGAGTGGAGCATAACTTGGGAAGGCTAGAGATCAAGCTTCATATGGTGGGAGTGGAGCAACTTGATCTCAACACAAGAGTAGGTAGTTCTCTTCTCGAAATGTAAGGTAGGAGTGGTAGTTCTTTCGATGGCTCTCTCCACGAGTGAAGAGGGGTGGAGGGTATTTATAGCCTCCACACAAAATCCAACCGTTACACACATTTGACCAATCTCGGTGGGACCGAAGTTGACAACTCGGTGAGACCGAAAGTTCAAATCATGTGAGCGTTGGGATTTTCGTGGGACCGAAAATACAATCTCGGTTTGTCCGATTCGTGCAAAGAAAAGAGCTTGCCAATCTCGGTGGGACCGACTTCATCATCTCGGTGACACCGATTTGATGACGAAGATTCTGAAGCTTGGCAACTCAAGTTTCGTGAGACCGAGTTCAGAATCGGAAAATCCGAGATTTCTAGGGTTTGGCTTTGTGGCTGAGGTGGTTCATCTCGGTGTGACTGGGTTTAGAATATCGGTGGGACCGAGATTACTTATGAGTGTATATGTCAGTGAGAGTTGGTGATAGTTTAGGAGATGTATCACTAAGCACTTGAGCAACCAGATCATCATCATAACCTCATCCCCTTTTAATAGTATTAGCTTTCCTATGGACTCAATGTGATCTTTTATCACTAAACCAAAAATGGAGTCTTGAGCTTTTGCCAATGCTTGCCTTAGCATTTGAGGGGTCCACCTCTTCAGTCCTTTGCCATGCCAATGTGATTGAATTTCCTGAAACATACTTGATAAAAGCATTAGACCAACCACAAAGTATGTTGTCATTAATTACCAAAACCACCCAGGGAGCAAATGTGCTTTCAATCTCCCCCTTTTTGGTAATTGATGGCAACACACAAAACAAGACATCAAAGCTTACTGAAAGAAAGGCAAAATTATCACGAAAGCTTTGACAAACATGTAGTACACAGGCTCCCCCTACAAGTGTGCAAGATTTTCATAAATTATGGTTTTGGACTACCACAAGCACACAAGAGAGAAAGGCAAGATGTGCTACATGTAGCTTGGCTATATGCATCAGAGCAGATGAAAAGAAGTGAGTGATAATGCATATGTGCATGGTGATTTCTTGCAAACAAGTATTTACAAGCAAGTCACCATCATGCACATTCTGCAAAGTGCATATACTTACCTTGAGGTTCCTTGGCATTGTACCTGAAGAAATAGACTTGGGAAAACAGGGTTAGATAACACAAGAGTATTTCTTCAACCAACTGCAAGAACATCAAGAGTACCAAGCCAGGGATGACATGTATAAAGAGTGTCTCATATTGAGCACAAGCTTGAATCAGCAAACATGCCTCCGAAACTAAAAAGATTTTCAATGAACTCTGAGAGATTTTGCTTTCCATAAGATATCAATTGTGAAGGCAAAATCAAAAGAATGATGCCAAATGTAATATCCAATGTGGAACACGGCAAAGCTTTGATGTGATTCTCTCCCCCTTAAGATAAGATTGCTTTTCTTCTCCCCCCTAAATCTTCTCTTCTCCCCCTAAGTCTTCTCCCCCTTTGACATCAAGTGCCGAAAAGGACAGTAAACTAGGAAGGTCAGGGAAGATGGAAAGAAGTGGGATCCTTAAGAATCACAACAGGCAATAAAATCGGTGGAGCTGCAGAAGATGATATCTGGAAGAGATAAATCGGTGACACGAATTAAGATGGATCGGTGGGTCCGAAAGTCATGGACTTAGGGCAGATCCTTTTCGGTCGAACCGAAATATTTAAGCCGGTGGCGCTTGAGTTTAATTCAAGGAAATACTGAAATAATTCAGCTCACTTTGCAAGGAATGTTTCAAAGGGTTTGCAATGAATATGTAAATGATTTTCGAGGAATTGATCAGAGCCAAAAGGATATTCACAAAAACAGAAGAATAGAAATGAAAAAGATTCCTAGATGAAGTTTTTTTTAGTGAAAACTCAATGAGAGAACATAAGAGAAAATAGAAAGACTCCAAAACATATGTACTTCATCTAGATAGGGGTCGGTGACAAAGTCACCTATGTTTGAGTATATTGACTTAGGAGTCAAATGAGAACATTTGATCATAGGTCATACTCATCGTTTAAGCTCAAAATGGGGTTGCCATTTTTCAATTAAGCATTTGATGTGATCACATCTTATGAAGCTGCTTGTACTCATGTCTTTGAGCAAAGCTCCTTAAAGATGTGAAGAACATACCTTGGGCTTGTTGTTGCTTTGTTCATGTAGGTGAACTTGATGTAGGTTCTCATAGAATGTGAAGTTGGAGCACCATTTCCACTTGTGTAGTTCATCTTCCTACATGGGTTAGGCAAGCAAGGAAATACTCAAGGATATCCAAGATGACAAGAGTGAAATACTAGATGTATAAGGTGTCAAAAAGGATATGTGGATTTTTGTTCCTTGAACTCAACATCCCAAAGGGGTAGATACTTGGTCGATGACAAGATTACTCAAGATTTGAGTGTGTGGTAATCTTGTGGAATGTAGATCATCCAAGTACCTGCCAATGTGATTGAATTTCCTGAAACATACTTGATAAAAGCATTAGACCAACCACAAAGTATGTTGTCATTAATTACCAAAACCACCCAGGGAGCAAATGTGCTTTCAAGATGCCATCGCTTGGGGGCAAGGATTGGGCAGGCGCAAATGGAGATTGGGTTGTTTACATTGGGTCCAACTGTGAGTGGGAACTTGTGAATGTGTACACTCGTGACCGGGTTCCACTTCCAAAAATCTCAGCAGACTGCCCAGAGGTTGAGCACACCAGTATTGTACGCACGTTCAATCATGGTGACTGTCTTCTACGGAAGATAGCAATTTGTCGAGTTCCCAACTGCTCTTGGAATTACCACAACTATGAAGTTGTTGCTATCTTCGACAAGCTTGTTGCCGTCCTTCGTGGTTCGACTGGATGGATATTGCTCAAAAATCAGTTTCTATACACGGATGTGTACTGTGATGCAATTCAATACGAGGGCCTTGTGTTTGCTGCCACCACTCGTGGCACTATTTTTGCATGGAATCCTTATACTTTCAGTACGTTTGTCTTCCACCATAATTATAATTGTTTCATCCACATGCATGCGGGTTAGCAAGTTTCCCTTTACTAATTAACCTTCTTCTTGTGTTTCCAAGGTCCTGTGAACATTCCACCACCTATGCTTGAAAAATTTTATAACCAAGGGGGAGATGACGATGGTAATGATCACGAGCATGAGGACGAGCAGAACGTATATACTCAGTGGTGCCTAGCAACTAATTCCGATGGATCACCTCTTCTTCTGTGTATAGAGCACACTGAGTTTGTTACTACTGAGGGAGCACGTGTTGTCTCCCATGGTTGCACTCTCCAGACCTATTCCAACACCCGTTGCATGGTATTCGGGATGGATACTAGTGTGCTAGCGCCAACACCTTCTCCACGTACAAAATTGATAGTCTTGGAAAACTTCGCTCTTCCTTGGACAAAACTATCCAATGATGGTGAAAGGCGATCCAACTGCTGTTGACACAATGTTACTAGTACCATTTATGAGAAGCAAGCGTGTCTATACCTCGGACATTTTGGTGGTTCCCTACCACATCGATATAGTAGGCCGCTTCACTGGATGATCGATCTGGGTTGGTCTCGAGATCGACACTAGATGGCCCGTCCCAGAGAATCACTTGTGGTTCAAAGCAAGCGTTTCCAACACCGAGGAATGGTTGAGTTGAAGTTCATTTCATTGCTTGTTATTTGTTATGTGGTGAAAACTTTAGTATTTATAATGTATCCTCGTTGTCGATGTGGGTTGATGACCTGTTGTATGTAATAAAATGATATGACGGTGATAAACTTACTAAATTTATGAATGACTTTCGAGTCGCTTCTCTGAGTGAGTGGTGCGACGAGGCAAAAAAATATTTTCTGAATACATAATTGTACGTGCATTGCAATAGGTTATCGGATGAGGCCAATCAACACTAGTAGTACACTATTTGTACTAGCTTCACATGCTTCACGCGTCGGGTGGGTGTTTTTACTGTAGCCATATGTTAATATGTGTTCGCAGTACGTAACCAGCACCTCGAATCCTCGATACTAGTACTATATAGTAAGTAGTAGGAGTAGTAGGGTGGCATGGGCTAGAACAAGCATTCACGTCCAGGAGTACGGCACACGCCACCACCACGACATCCATATGACACCATATTATTTCTTGGAGTCCGTGCTAGAGCAATTTCTTGAAACTCGTCGTTTCTCTAACTTCAGCCATCGCGTGACGGGCGAGGTGGGGGTTTGCTGATAGTCGGTTTCCTCAACCGCGGTCCCACTTGTAAGGTCAACTCCAACGCACGACCCCAAATGGACCTCCGTTTTGCAAGAACTCCAACGATAATTTTGACTAGAAAAGCAAGACCAAAGAAAACAAGAACCACAAGAATACATTACTACTCCAGAAGATATCCATTTTCCACAACTGCTCCTGTAAGTTGGATTAGTTCCTTCTCAATGCATTCATTGTTTATCTGTGGAGGCTCGATCTTGCGTGCTTCTTTCGTCTTTGAGTGTAAAGAAGTAAACGTTGCTTCCTCACATCTATTCTCATGTCTAGCCTCTATTCTAGTAGGAGTATCAACAAGTGCACTAGTCTCATCTCTAGCCTCTATGCTAGCTAAAAGTGCTAGAACATCTACTAAATTGCGCTCTATCAATATATCGATGTACTCTTCTTCCCAATACAAAAACTTGCATCCATTCTACTCCCTCCGTTCCATAATACATGCCTTCTATTTGTCAAAATATATATGTATCTAGACATGTTTTAGTATATAGGTACATTCATTTTTGGACAAATGGAAGTCAAGTATTTTGGAACGGAGGGAGTACACAATAATTTTTTTAAGTTAGCACAACTAGTCTAATCCGAGAGCACAATCAAGATTTGGTGGGTTCTTCCTCCTTTTGCCGACCGTGGGACATCCAACATCCAGTGTCGTGTCATGCAAGAAAATAGAGTGGTAGTTGAAGCCACGTGATCGCATCTTGGGTTAAGCGTAAATAGAATCTTACTACTCTTGAGTAACTCCAAAAGCGCCACCAAGATCTTTATTGGATTTGTTTTTCATCACCAAAGACGTCGAGGTGAAAGATGTGCAGGTTCAGTGGGTCCTCTTGTGTTTTCACTGACATGTGGGACCGCATGTGAGAAAACAGAGGATGGGCTCCGCGCATCCGTTGGCTGGCTGAGAAGAGAGATAGAGGAGGGGTGAGCACGGACTCCAGGAATTTTTTTTATGTAACCAGCACCTTGATATTCGCGTGTGGTTGTTTCTAGAATAAAAAAGGAGGTACCCCTACCTATGTTACTCCCACTATGCCTAGCCTAAGGTTAGTAGGTGACCTTGCGCTTGGCTCTTCACCTCTTCCGGAAGTTGATGGTTCTACAATAGAGCTTCTGGCAATCTGACACCAAATGAACTGCTGCACATCCACCGCTTGTAAGCAAAAGTTTCTCCTCGTGCTGTGAGCCACCGCGCACGCGTTGGCGAGGGAGAAGGCATAATCAAGCTTCTCATCATTCTACGAGTTGACGGGACACATCAAAGTTATTTAGTACGTACTCTCTCCAAAAAAGGGCTGACCATGTCATTGCTACCATCTCGTGCTCCGTCGTTGAGTACGTGCACTATTCACGTGCCATCGAGGAGAAAAAATATTGCGTAGGTGCCATCGAAGTGCATGACTCACTTACGAAAAAGGGTTTCCCCCCGCTTTTCCCCCCGCACGACTCACTTACGCACTGCTTATCTGATTATCTCCATTTTCTTGCATGACACGTGCACCTTGATGCTAGATGTCTCGTGTGTTGGGAAAAGGATGAACAAAGATCACGTAAAAGAAAAGAGTTGAAGAGCATAGATTCCCGATGACCGAGAAGGAGCAAGGAACTTTGCGGTGGAGCGTCTGCAAGGAACCTTGCGTGTTCCCCCTGTTTTTTGCCGCCTGCCCACCTATAAACAAATAAAAGAACATGAAGTTTTCGCTAACCACTAGAAACGGTATATCAGGATGCTAAGTTGAAGATGTTTTATACTCCCTCCTATAAGTCTTTTTATAGATTTCAATAAGGGACTACATACAAAACAAAATGAGTGAATCTACAATCTAAAATATGTCTACATACATCCGTATGTTGTAGTCTATTTGAAATGGCTAGAAAGACTTATATTTAGGAACGGAGGGTGTAGTTTATATTGAATTATTGATAACCATGCAACAAGCCACACATGTACAGGATGCATGCAACCACGCATGTACACAAGACAACACACTTACTCCATCCGATCGAACTCACATATGCGCACAACATGGAGCACACAACGCACGTACACAAGACGTGCATGCACACACGCTCGGCCGCAGAATGCCCGTGAATAACACATGCATGCGCACACACTCGGCTGCATGGAGGCGTGCGCCATCCGCCACGATGTCCGGTTCATCGTGCTACGGCGAAGCTCACACGCAACGGCGCATACACATCTCTTGCAACACCTCTTTGCCGTCGTTGCTCAACTACTAGTCGGAGACGAAGACAGCCGTAGCCTCAGCCTTAGAGCTAGCACCGATGGAAAAACACGCACGCTGCATGCACACGAGCACATATAGAGTGCCCACGACGTGGTGGTGGTGTGTCCCCAGTCGCCTCTACTCCTTCTGTGCATGTTGTCTATCAAGGCGGCTGCATGCTAATGATGATGTGGGTGTGATCTTCTAGGATTCAGATGATGACAAGGAAAACTATGAGGCACAAGGTGACGTACACCGTCAAGGTCCACGGTCAAGGGGGTGCTAGTAAGTGCTTAGATGTGCTTAGAGCAAGTAGAATAGAGTTGAGTCAGCGGGCTATAAGGAATAAACTAGTATATTTCTGCTTAGTTGGAGGATAGAGAAGAGGAGAGAGAAGGTAAGCGGGCTCTTCGCGAAGAGCCGGCTCTAGCACGTGCTCCTAGGCACTTTGTGAGAATGAAAGGTGGGTCACATAATAAAAAAGTAGTACATTCTTTTGATCTACTATTGTACATGTTGACTATAAGATGGGATGTAGATGACATGGCACTGGCTTATAGCCAGCAGCTAGCTATACTATTAACCATGCTCTTTAGATGAGGTGCTAAGTGCATTAAATGGCTTAGTAACTCAAGTCTTCAATGCATAGGTGCTTAGTTTATTGGTGCCACATCATATTTTATGCCTACGTGGTAGGCTTAGCAGCTATACATGGTGGAGCACTGGGAGAGGCCAATGCTGGTCATAGTGGGGAGTAACTTATACTGTAACATATTACTATGTTACTCTAAACATCTCTATGAACCGGAAAGGAGGGAGTAGTAACATATACTAGTGTCATATGCAGAGTATGGGAGCACATGATATTTCCCCGTCCGGACCGATCCCAAGTTGGCTTCTCACCTTCTTGGCCCAACAAAAACCCCTCCCCCTCCCTCGCGCGCTTCCCGCCCGGCACCAGCTGAGCCCGCCGCTCCACATTGATGGCAAGTCAGGGCGACACGACCTCTCACTGCTTCCGCCATTAAAGCGGCGCGCCGACCGAGGGCACCGCCTGCTGCACGCCCGGCATTTTAGACTACACAGTGGAAAGTAACTTTAGAGCAAGTACTACAAGTAGATGACGTAAGAAGGCTATAAGGATTTAAATATAGTATTTGTGCTTAGTTGAAGGAGAGAGAAGAGAAGAGAGAAGAGAAGCAGATTGTAAAGGTGTAGCCGATTGTACTCCAACATACTTTGTGAGACAAAAGGTGGGTCCATTATTAATGATATAGTATTTATACTAAAGGGACTAACGGACGCCTTAATTACTCTGTTTTTTTGAGAAAAACCTGGGTGGGGCTATTATTGACTTTTTTGAGCTATTATTGACTTGGACGTGGGGTTTGGGGGCCAAAGGCCTACTATTATACTCGCACGACTGACCTGACATGCTCTACCCTAGCCGTCGCTGTATCATATGGTTTCGCACCGTTCCAGATCTTAGCGCCGCCACGCAATTCTTCTCCAGCCCTCCTTCCGGAGTGCACCGCGAGAAGGGACATCAGTCCTCCAAACCCCGCCTTTCGTGATCCTGTACGGGAGAGGGCCGATCAGGTTTTTGGGGAGAACACTCCTGTGACTGCTGCCAGCGATGACCTCCTCAACGACAACCTTCTTCCCCGACCTCGGTAACCTCTTCATCAACGACATGAGTGACAACATCAACCACATCGGTTCTGCTCCCGCTGTACAGTATGTGATTCTGTCCTCCTGGTTTAGTCTGCATCATTACTTTGATGTTTGCAAGTGTCGTCATGATCTATTTACTGCTGATTCGGATTAAATCTCATACTAAATTGCTCATATATTCAACAATCCAATCCAAAAACCTGATTACAGGGAATTTACTCCGAGTGGTTTTGCTGCGCTTTTGAAGCCGCCTACTTTTAAGGGGTGCAATATAAAGGTGGCGCACAAGAGCGATATATTGGTTTCAGATCATGTCTTGCTATGACGCCACTAAGGGTAAGCTTGAGGCGATCTTAATCCTACAGAGGAAGCTTTTGAGAATATGGATACCCTCTTCAAAGCCGCCTCGCCGAGTGTTCTTGACGATTCCATTGTGGATTCATATATGTCGTTTGACAAAGACAAAGACATGTGGGCTGCGCCGAGGCCACGTTTGGGCCCTCGGGCGCTGGCAACGAGTTGTACATCATGGAGCAATTCTGTGACTACAAGATGACTGATGAGCGCTCTGTTGTTCAGTAGACTCATGAGCTACAGTCACTCTCTAAGAACTTGAGTACTTTAAGTGTGTGCTACCGGACAAATTTATTGCTGGGAAAATCATTGCCAAGCTTCCACCTTCATGGAACGATTGCTACTTCTCTGAAAAACAAGAGACATGAGTTTTCTGTTTTGGATCTCATTAGCACTCTTGATTTTGAGGAGAAGGTGAGAGCAAAAGACACACGTGCTCGGGTCGCTGAGGGAGCTTCTAGTGCCCACATGGTACATGAGAAGAATTTCCAGCCCAACCAGCCCCAAAACAACAAGAACAAATCTCAGGGGAAAGGCAAGTTTGATGCAAAGAACAAGCCATCACATTCTACCAACTTCAAGAAGAATTCTCATAACGGAAAGGGATACAAACCTTAATTTTGGTAGCACCACACAAAATTTATATGGCTGCATCTACCTGCTGTCAGCTAACCTCATGGTGCTCCAGGTATTCGTACATTCATAACTAGGTACAATGACCACCGCAAGATGAAATTAGCTTATTAAATGCGTTGACTTGTCAATGCAAAGGCGAGCGATCCTGTCATGTGTGGAGGAGCAAACAAGCAGTGCAGCCGAAGGTGGAAATCAACCAAGGACTTATGAAATTATATATAATCTTCCTCAGGCAGGCCAGTATCCCCTTCGTCCAGATGATCGTGTTTTGTCATGCCAAGCTATTGATATGTGCTACTGTTTTGCAACACCGTTTAAGTATAGCGACTGTTTTCCTATCTTTTCAGATTCAAGACAATGGATATGATTTCAGGGGAACTGCACAATATTGACCCATGTTGAGTCATCTCTATTGCCTCATGTGTTTGCTGCAAATGTGTCAGCATCAATTGCAAGATGAGGCAGCTAGCTAGCTATGGAGTTGCCAACATGCTCAAAGTGCTCGCAACATTGAGAAGAAACAAGCATGCCCAGGAAATTAATGCATGCGCAGGGAGGCCCTTTGCTCATAGAAGCATCGACCAATTTTCTTTATTTCCACACCTTCTCACAACTTTGTGTTGGTTATAGTACGGTGAATCATTGAGATGCATAGACATGCTGAACTTTTGTTCTTCTGAATGTTAGTTTAATGTGAGTGTCGCATCGATGCCAAGATCCTCTAATTTGGTGGGTGCACACAGAGAAAATAAATCTCCTTAATTTACTCCATAACCACCCTATTAAATAGGCCAAGTAACAAACGAGGCGCATGCAGTGCCCGGCGGGCACATGCATCCTGCATGCATGGCCAGTCAGCCAAGTCCATGCGCCAGCTCCAATGCAGCAACGCAAAAGAAGAGAGCGGTTCTTGGGAAAAAGCGAGTAGTTAGTGCAGCGGGCCTTATAAACACGAATAGCTCGCTCTCCCGCTTACGTCTCCCCCCCCCAATTCCCCCCGCTCCCCAATCTTCCTCACTCGTCCAGAAAACCCCGCTCACCTTCTTCCTCACTTGTACAGAAAATGCCTGCTCCTCTTCTTCCACTCCTACAGAAATCCCCAACCCTCCTTCTTCCCCACTCGCACTGCCACTAGGCTCGTCTCTGGCTACTCTGCTCAAACCCGTGAGCTCGGCGCGACGCCCACAAGGAAAATGGAGTCATCTGGCCCCAGCGCCAAGAAGATGAGGCTCCCTCCAGCGGCGACGCCGGTTGTAGATCCCGCACCCGGTAGCACTGGGAGAAGCGGCGAGCCCCCCCACCCAGATCTGAGGAACTGGTAGAATCTCCGGTGGACCGCATCAGCGATCTCCCAGGCGTCATCCTTGAGGAGATCATCTCGCTTCTCCCCACAAAGGATTGCTGCCGCACACAAGTCCTCTCAACTTGATGGTGCCCTCTATGGCACACCGCGCCCCTCAATCTCGACTGTCGTCAGATATCTGTCCTTCCTGAATTTGATCTCCTCAGAGCCATCGTCTCTTCTCACCAGCAGGGCCCCGTTCAATGCCTCTACATCCCGACAAGCTACCTGCTGTCCATACCCGGCAAGGTGGACGCTTGGCAGTTTGAGTTCTACCATTACCATGAAAATTTCATACCACGAACATACCAAGAATTCATGCCCACACCACCGTTGTCCATCTCGCGGTTTTCCTCCTCTCTCCACACCGCCACCTTCGCCCGGTGCCATCTACCAGACGATCTGGTACAAATGCTTCGACTCCCACTGCTAAATTTTTTCGCTTATGGTGGTTTATCTGTCAGAGGCCTCACTGCACAGCATCATCCACTCGAGTTGCCCTGCCCTGGAGCGCTTGCTGATTGTTTTGGGAATAGAAATCGGTATCAGTTGTCTCCAAATAAAGTCGCCTCACCTTAAAAGCATTGGAATTTGTTTTAAAGGACAGCAGCTCATCATCAAAGATACCCCTTCACTTGAAAGGTTGCCCCTTCATAATTGTTATACACCTTGAAATAAGCGTAGTCTTTCTTGGCTGGAGACCTTGGGTGCAATTAAATGACCCGTTTAATAATCACAAGGAGTTGGTGTTTGGCTCCTCACTTTTTCAGGTACCGTATATTATCATCTACACATTTGTAATCATATGCTGCATTTTTCATTTGTGCGCATAAGTTTTATATCATCTTGGAGTACACTTTGGGTACTAATATTATGTTATATGCTCAATGAAGAGCTCGTCCATTGATAGCCTATCAATGCTGCTGGATTCAGTCAAGATCATATATATAAGAATGTATAGTTTTGATCTGGACATAATTATTGGATTGCTGTGATGCTTTCAATCTCTGGAGAATTTATACATAGAGGTAATGATTTCATGCACATTGAAAGCCCATATATATTGTACTGGAATTAACTGTTCAACTGTCGTTCTTTCGACATACTATTTTTTCAGATCTTAACTGTTTTCAATCTTCATGTCTACTTAGGCAGAACCACATGGAGAAAAACATATAACCAATAGTTGGCGTAATAAGCACAAGGATTTTCTCAGTTCTCATGACATTCGTTTGAGGACAATAATGATGGGACAGTATGCGTCCAACCAGGCAAACAGAAGCTTTGTCACATTCTTCCTGTTGAATGCGAGGTTACTATTGTCCATGAGGCTTAATTTTTACAGCAAGAGATTTCTCACGGACGAACATGTTGAACAGCAAAAAAAAGAAGTTTCAGGTGGACAAATGGGCTTCTAAACGTGCTCGGCTTCTATTTACAATAAGTTGTAGACATCCTGAAATAAATGTTTTTGCACAGGATGTTGATTTTATGGATCAGACCGATCCATTTGTTTGTGACTGCAAAAAAGAGTGGCTGGGTTAGATGTTACTATCATGTTCAATCTGGGTTTTGTCTAAAAATTTGATGAACAATTAATCCTTGGGCTTTTTGTACCATTTGTATGCTTGACTTGCATGTTGTTGCCCTCGTACTCCCCTCCACCTGCCACTACACTGCCGCATCTTCCATGGCTGCTGTTCGTTCCCGTCCGAGGCCTTGCCGTCGTTCTCCGCCTTGGTTACGCTTTCATTGTGCTCGCCACCGTCTCTGCGTTGTCAACATAACCAACAACCAAGAGGAATCAGGAGATGATTTGTATGTGGAGAGGTGACAGAGGACCCACCAGGTCATTGCATTTCTGGCAGTGCCTCGTTATTACAAGCCAAAAAATACTTCCTCCTAATTGTTTGACAACTAGGTTCCATGCCATTGTCAATGTAGTCAATAAACGAGAAAATTACACAACGAGCGGATAACACGGGGGACCCAAAGCTCGCCCGCTTGTTTTTAGTTTCAGAGACGGAGCTCAATCTGCCTGTGTTGTCTTGAGGGCTGTGGCCTGTCTAGCCCACGCTTACGCTTTTATTAAGCACATGACGAGCCCAATTGATATATTTTTTGTTTCTGAAATTGGCTAGCCAAGTTCTTTTTTTGGAGAATACCAAAACTGAGGCCTACTTGCTTTTCTCAGCCCTGCTGGGCTGCAAATCTTTCTAGACGAGGAGGGATGTAAGTAGTAAGAAATGGGCTTCCCCAGAAAACGGGCTATAAGTTGTAAGAAATGGGCTGTAAATTTTTAAACCAAAGCCAACCGGCAATTGCATTAAAATATCATTTTTTCAGGATTTCTCTACTCTCCAGTCTTATAAAAACCAAAAGCAACTGGCAATCACATTAAAATATCATCTTTTCTTCCAGAAGATAAACTACTCATACAAATGCATCTTCATGTTCCGTGCAACAAACGGGCATCTTGCCAGTTAAGATTCTAAATTTCATTCATTTTTTTGCGGAGAATTGTTTTTTGAATTTTATTTGATATACTTTTTTGAAAATTATTTTTAACGTGACTCGAAATTTCGAGATTAAAGGAGTATGGACCCCACCGAAATATGCAAAATTTCGTTGAATTTTTTAGCAGTGCCCAGAATATATGGTCTGTAATGCTAATACAAAGAATATGTGCTTCAAATATCCTTAAGAATTAGCAAATGGGCTGTAAATTATTGAAAATAATGGCTAATGGACTGTATGCTGTTTTCCACAGATTTGGAGGATGACTTCTGGGCCTACTAGGTTGACGATGACGCCGTCCTAAATTTTTTTTTACGCGTATGCAAGGCTTTGTCAACTTAGTAAACCCAGAACAGTGACTATTGGATGTCCATCCAACGGCCACCTTGCTTCTTCAATCTCTGATCTTTCTGCTCCAGCCGCCCAAACCAGCGTCGGTGGGACTACCTACTCCCTCCTCCCGTGGCTGGCTGTGCTGCCGCCAGGCCATCCCTCTAACCACCCACACATCCTGTTATTTTCCGTCGACGTCAGCCTCACCCCGCAGCTGACCAGTCAGCGCTCGTTCTCCCCTCAGCGTGGGCATCCACTGCGGTGGCTTCGCCGGCTCCGGGTAGTTCTCTTCCTGGGCCTCGCCCTCGTCCACCGCGTTCGTGCTCTTGGCGTGGCGAGGTCAACATGGTCAACAAACAACAGCCATCGAAAGAGGCTAACAGTAGGGGCCCAGACAGGGAAATGCCTCCTTATTACATGCAAAATAATGATTCCTCCACCTGATAGCCGGGACCCACCGAAAGGGCCTCTGTATTTCGTGAAAAAAATGTCCCCCCCGCTGTCAGCTCGGACCCACCGGAAATGCCTCCTTATTACGCACAAAAAACTGAATACCCGCTGCTAGCTGGGACTCACCTTGGTGGGAGGCTGACTTGTGGGCCTACTAAGTTTACGGGGACGGAGGGCTTTGTCAACTTAGTCAATATGAATGATTCTAGCTCTAGTGACCATACGATGTCCATCCAACGACCGTAGTGCTTCTTCAACCTCTGGTCTTCGTGCTCCAGCCGCCGAAAGCAGCGCCGGTCGTGCCGCATGCTCCTGCCTCCCGTGGCCGGCTGTGATGCCGCGGAGGCCTCACACCCCCTACTACTCCTACCGCTGGCCAGGCCATCCCTCTATTCACCCACACCCCTTATTATTCTACGGCGACGACAGCCTCACACCATAGCCAAACCAGTGAACCCTCGTACTCCTCTTCGCGTGGGCATCCACTGCTGTGTCTTCCCCGGCTCCGCGTCGTCCCCTTCCTAGGCCTCGCCGTCGTCCACCGTCGTGGTGCTCTCGGCGCGGCGTGTTCAATGTGGTCAATGACCGACTTCCATCGGAAGAGTACTGTGCTTGGAGAGGCTAACAGCTGGGTCCATGGCGGCCGAAAGGAAGTGCCTCCATATTAGGCGCAAACTAATTATTCCTCCACCTGACAGTAGGGACCCACCGGACAGGCCACCGTATTTCGCAAAAAAACGTTTCCTGCTGACTGCTGGGACCCACCAGCTACACCTTCGCACGCAAGGAAGTGCGTCCGGGCAAAAAAATGATTCGCCCCCTGACTGCTGGGACCCACCAGCTACATCTTCGCACGCAAGGAAGTGCGTCCGAAAAAAACGATTTTCCCCTGGCTGCTGGGACCCACCAGCTACATCTTCGCACGCAAGGAAGTGCGTCCGAAAAAAAAATGATTCGCCCCCCTGACTGCTGGGACCCACTAGCTACACCTTCGCACGCAAGGAAGTGCGTCCGGGCAAAAAAAATGATTCGCCCCCCCTGACTGCTGGGACCCGCCAGCTACATCTTTGCACGCAAGGAAGTGCCTGACAGTCGGGACCCACCTGGTCGAAGCGTACGTAGCGTTGTCATTCCGGTCGCGAACGTGTACATACATATATACTGGTGGATGTAGAGGCGCGCACGTGTCGATGTAGAGGCACGCACGTGTCGTAGTAGAGACGCGCACGTAGCATGCACACGTACGTACATCGGCCAGTGTGCAAGAAAGTAAATACGGCCACGTATGTGTACATACGGGCGGGGTCTCAAACGCCTACTCGCACATACGTACGACCAGGGCTCGTGTACATGGCTGGGTCGGAATGGAGAAACAGTGTCGTCGTCGTGTTCATGGGGAGGCAACGGAATGCGTCGTGTTCATGGGGTGGCAACGGAATGCGTCGTGTTCATGGGGAGGCAACGGAATGCATCGTGTTCATCGGGAGGCAACGGAACGCGTGGGAGCCAACTGGCTGGGTCGGAACGGAATGCGTCATCGTGTTCATCGGGAGGGCTTGGAAGGAACAGGTGATGGAAACGAGGCCTGGCGTACCGCAGAACAGAGGAAACGACCTTGTGTTCGACCAGCCACGTTTGAAACGGGATCCTGTTCATCGGGAGGGGTCTGGCGTACCGCAAAACGGAGGAAATGGACCTCCTACAGTCAAAACGGGGGTCCTGTTGATCGGGAGGGGTGTGGTGTACCGCAAAACGGATGAAATGGACTTGTGTTGGAGCGCTACGATCAAAACGGGGGTCCTGTTCATCGGGAGGGGTGTGGCGTACCACAAAACGGGACTCCACATGATACTATTCATCTCCACCGTCGACCTCCTCCAGCCTACACGGGCTACCGTCGACCTCCTCCAGCCTCCACGGGCTTCTGTTCATCCAGCCTCCACCGTGCGCTACTCCACCATCTACTGTTCAACCACCCTCCACGGGCACCCCTCCACCGTCTACTGTTCATCCAGCCCTCCACGAGGTCGTCCTGTTCATCCAGCCCTCCACACCACGGGGTCCTGTTCATCCAGAGGCAACGCCACCGCTCATTTGCTCATCCGCGCCCCCATACGCTCACTTTGCTCATCGAGAGGCAGCATCGATCGGCTTCGATTAGCGGCAGAGTGAAGAATCGCTGATCGGGTTCAGTTAACAGCCATCGATCGATTGCTCGGGTTCAGTAACGCGTAGCCTGCAGTGCAATCACTCTGGTTCAGTTAGAGCCAACGCCTCGCACACACGCGCGTATGCGTACAAGAAAAACGTGCATCGCTCGGCCCTCGATCTCCCACCGTAACCGGGAACTCCCCGAAATTTTCCTCTCCCTCGCTTCTACCATGGTTTTTCTATCATGGACGGCCCAAAGAATGTCATGCAGCTGCATTTCCGGCCCGCCTAGGACGAAAAGCCCATTTTCTGTCATGATTTTTTGTTATAGAAGTAGGAGCCCACCACATCTATGATGATACCGGGTTTTGTCACAATTATCGTCATAGAAGTGTCATATGTATGCAGAAAAAATATTCGTTCAGCCCAAAATGTCACGGATGTCTCTTTTTTTTGTAGTGTCTTATGATGTTTCTCCCCCTCTACTCTCTTGTAATGGATTGAGTTTTCCCTTTGAAGTTATCTTATCGGATTGAGTCTTTAAGGATTTGAGAACACTTGATGTATGTCTTGCATGTGCTTATCTGTGGTGACAATGGGATATTCACGTGATCTACTCGATGTATGTTTTGGTGATCAACTTGCGGATTCAGTGACCTTGTGAACTTATTCTTAGGGGTTGGCACACGTTTTCGTCTTGACTCTTCGGTAGAAACTTTGGGGCACTATTTGAAGTACTTTGTGTTGGTTGAATAGATGAATCTGAGATTGTGTGATTCATATCGTATAACATGCCCACGGATACTTGAGGTGACATTGAAGTATGTAGGTGACATTAGGGTTTTGGTTGATTTGTGTCTTAAGGTGTTATTCTAGTACGAACTTTATGCTAGATCGAACAGAAAGAATAGCTTCGTGTTATTTTACTATGGACTCTTGAATAGATCGATCAGAAAGGATAACTTTGTCACAACCCTAATTCTGGTCTGACCTATGCTAGCTTCCATGTGAGCATCATGTTTAAATTCAAATTAAATTTGAATTGAGGAATGTTCAAAAGCCTCAGAAAACCTCTAAAAATAACCAACATTTAAATCTCATCAAATGAGTCCAAGAAAATGTTCCTGTTATTCTGTGAAAATATTGGCATTAGGTGAAATTCAAACCAATATTTTTGGAGTCACAGAAATAATTATTTTGGGCTTTTGATTTAAATCAATAATATATTTGGATTGGAATTATTTCTGTTATATAAGAAATAATGTTCAAATATTTTGTAAGTTTGCGTGTGACCTTGGACTAGCTCTTTGAGCTCACATAAAAATTTACAGAAGGTTTTAAAATGGTTTAGTTTCCAAACTAAATCAAAACAAAATAACAGAAATAGAAAAGAAAAATAAAAGAGAGAGAGAGAAGGACTAACCTGGCGCCACCAATCGGCCCAGCTCCTGTGCTGGTCCAGCACTGTTGGCCCAGCCCACTGCTAGAGTGGCCCAGCCCAGCGCCGCCTCCTTCAACCTTATGCCAGGAGGCACGAGGGCGTGTGCCATGCATGCACCAAAGACGCGTCTGACCACCGACGGCCACCTCCCCTTGCCGTTCGCCTGCCCTCCCACAGCCTGGCGTGCACTCCCCTTGGACCCCCTCGACCTTTCCCCTCACTCCCTGGTTCTCTCTCCCTCTCTAGTTCTCTCCCCGTAGCTGCCCGAGAACGCCGTCGTTGCGCCGACGAGGAGCACCGCGGCCATCGTGCACCCCTCACCCTTTCGCCGAGTCCAGAAGCACCGCCGAAACCTCCCCGTCCTCCCAATCAAGCTACGAGATGCCAAGAGGCCCTGCTTCATCGCCATCACGGTCATCTTCAACCTCAGGCACCCGAGCCCCATGCCGTCGATTCTCGCCATCAAGGACGTCCCCGAGCCCACTGACCTACTGCACCGCCTTCGTGTGAGCTCATGACTCATCTCCCCCTAGCCCCGCTGTATTTTTCTTCCTCTAACCGCGCCAACCGCCGGAGCCGTGAGCTCCTCGCCGCTGGCCACGATGCCGTCGTGGCCACAGCCGCCGCCGCTTGCGTCCAAGCACTGGAACATGCTCAGGACCTCCCAAGAAACCCAACGCCACCACCCAAGCCTCCCTCCATGCACCCTAGACTCGTCCCGCTCGAGACCGTGGCTCCGGCCGCCGCCAAGCTTCCCGCCGATAGCGTTACCGACCACCCTGCAACCAACGGCCTACGCGGTTGGATGCGGCACACCTTCAGCTACCCGTAGACGCAAACCACGCGCAAAACCGAGTCCCGTAGCAGTTTTCCGGCGAGTTTTCGCTGCAGTTTGAGGTCGCCGCCGGCCAAACTCTGGCGGCTGACTTGGTCGCTTGGTTAGGATCTAATCACCACTAATCACTGACAGGGGGCCCCGCAACGGGTCAAACTCCAGTCAACATGGGATTAACTCGCAGTTAACCATGAGCCAATGACACGTGGGTCCCGCTCGTCAGGTTTGACTCCAGTCAGCCCTGTTGACCCTGCTGACATCACGCTGACGGCAAGCTGACGCAGTAAATCATTTTCTGGATTAAATTTAGTTCAGAGAAATCCAGCAAATGCTTTAACTTAGAAAAATCATAGAAAATAATCTGTAACTCCAAATGAAGTAAATTATATATGAAAAATTATCAGAAAAATCGAATCTATCCATTTATGCTATTTCCATGCATGTTTGAGAAACATATGCCTGCTGATCAGGTCAAATCAAATGTTGGCATTTAAATAATCACATATGGAGTTTGAATTTGAATCTTTGGTTCAAACCAACTTCATTTAAATCATTGCTAGTAGCATTGGCTCAAATCAAAGCATATTGCCATGTCACATTCATGCATCATATTGTGCATTGCATTGATTGTTCCCTTCTCTATTTTCCGGTGTTGTTCCCTCTCGATAGACGTGTTCCGACTATGAGTTCGATGACACCGATGAAGAGCTATACTATCTTCGGGAGTGTCAGGCAAGCAAAACCCCCTTGTTCATTCCGATACAATCCCACTCTCTCGCTCCTGCTCTCTTTTACTGCATTATGACAACAACGATTCAACTGTTACATGCTGCGGTAGTTGAACCCCTTTCCTCTGCATGACCTGTCATTTCCACAGTAAATAGATGAAACCCACTAGCATGAGTAGGAGTTGTTTGAGACCTGATGTGCCTACTCATTCATGCTTGTTTGTCATGCCTGCTACTGCTAAGAGTTGAGTCAGGTCCGATTCATCGGGGATGAATTGGAATGTTGTGAACATGTCCTACTGTGTGCGAGCTAAGTGTGTGAACACGATTTGGTAAAGGTAGCGATGAGAGGCCATGTAGGAGTACATGGTGGTTTGTCTCATTGAAGCCGTCCTCAGGAACCGAGTTCTGTGTTTGTGATCCATGAACAATTACTACCACACATTGGGTTCCGGTAACTCGACCCCTCTCGACTTATTAATCAGCCTGATCTCTGTCCAGGAGTTGCAACTAGTTTCTGGTGTTTGTAGGTAGTGTTAGTAGTCTACCAAGTGGCACCCGGTACAGGTGGGCTTGGGACAAACTAGGCATAGTGGCCCGGTGTACCACGTGGCACCTGGATGGTGGGCTTGGGAATCCTGCACACATCGTTTGGGGCCGTGAGCAACACCCCGGTCGGATCTCCTTGCGGATGTAACCCGAATAGGCGATAAACCTAGACTAGAGACTTGTGTGATTAGTCAGGTCGTGGCCGATTCCCTCGCCAGGCTTCCGCTTGAAGGTTGCCGAGATACACGACTTGTACATGGTGGTAAGTGGCAAGAGCGTGTGTGAAGAAGTACATCCCTGCAGGGTTAACATTATCTATTCGAATAGCCATGTCCGCGTTAAAGGACTTCTGGGTTGCCTGTATAGTTCATAGACAAGTGAAAGTGGATACCCTAAAATGCGCAAGATAAGTGTGAGTGCTATGGATGGCGTTCTCGTAGGGAGACGGGAGCGGATCCATAGTGGTGTATTGATATGGTGAATATGTGAACTCGTGTGCGCCAGCTCAAAGAGTTACTTGCAGTTGTAGTTCAGGATAGCCACCGAGTCAAAGCTGGCTTGCTGTAGTCAAACTCCACCATCACTTTGTTGATACCGATGCATATGTAGATAGTTCTGATGTAAGTCTTGCTGGGTACATTTGTACTCACGTTTGCCTACTTTATGTTTTTGCCGAGAGACTTCCGTCTCACTAGTAGTTCTGCGTGGACTTTGATGTTTAGCTTGTTACCTCGGCTACGATCTTGTGCCCTCGACAGGATCTGGTAGATAGTCAGGCTTCTCAGCCTTTTTCATTTGTAGATGTCTGTACTCAGACATGTTAAGCTTCTGCTTGTGCTTTGACTTGTATGCTATGAGTGTTGGGGCATGAGACCCATGATTGTAATATCTTGCTCCTCGGAGCCTATTGGATAAAATACTTGAGTTGTAGTGTCATGTTGTGATGCCATGTTGTATTTGCACATATCGAGCATATTGTCTGAATGTTATTCAAATGCTTGGTATGTGTGGGATTTGACTATCTAGTTGTTTATCCTTGGTAGCCTCTCTTACCGAGAAATGCCTCCTAGTGCTTCCACTGAGCCATGGTAGCTTGCTACTGCTCCGGAACACTTAGGCTGGCCGGCATGTTTCCTTCTTCGTTCCTGTGTCTGTCCCTTCGGGGAAATGTCACGCGGTGTCTACCGGAGTCCTGCTAGCCCAGCTGCTACAGCCCGGATTCACTCGCTGATGACCGACATGTTTGTTGCTGGGTCATGTATGCCTGTCCCTGTAAGTTAGTGCCACTTTGGGTTCACGACTAGCCATGTCATCCCGGGCTCCTTGTCATATGGATGCTAGTGACACTATCATATACATGTGCCAAAAGGCGCAAACGGTCCCGGGCCTGGTAATGCGACACTCGTGGGAATACCGTGCGTGAGGCCGCAAAGTGATATGAGGTGTTACATGCTAGATTGGTGTGGCATTGAGTCGGGGTCCTGTCAGCTTTGGTATCAGAGCTTGACTGCCTGTAGGTTTAACAAGCCAAACTGGTCGAAATTGAGTCTAAAAATTCTTTAGTTATATAAGGGAATTGATTGTGGGATGGAACATAAGGCTCTTTTTACTCCTTATACCTTATGCCTTCTGATCTGAGTCATCTTATCTTCCTACGGGGTTAAGGAACTAGGCTTTCTCATCTTCTATCAGGATCATGTGTTACTAATTCGTAGACTTATAGGAATGATGGATTCAAGCCCCAGTTCAGTTCCTACTACTTCCGTGTGTTCATAGCTGGCCTCAGAACCTTGATATTGTGATGTTGAGCGGTTATGCCATCATTTTGCAGGATGTCTCAAATCTTTTGAGCATCTACAATCGTTATGCTGTCCAAGTCATTCTAGGTTTCTAAATAGTCTGATGCATTTGCAAATCCTTTCCTTCCGTTCTCGATGTTCCTTTGGGCCAGATTAACCACACTAATCATTGAGTTGAGGTACTCTATTACCTCGTCGTATATGTTGGAGCTAGTATTACGACCCTCGGCATCCTAGAGAACCACTCAGTAATCTAGCAATGCTTTGTATCTCAGTGTGATGATTCTGGCCATTTTACTTGAAAGCATCCTGTGATGCTACCTAGTAGTAGGTATTCTACTCCTGGGTTCTTGAACCCGAGATTCATCCTACTTATTTCATGTTGATAGTGTTTGCTAGTTTCTTTAGGTTATTAGTAACCTTTGTGATAGTCCTCGGGTTTCGTGGTGTATCCTTCTTCCAAATACCATGAACTGCTTATGGCGGAAGTTCTTTGAACCAAAAGATCGCAACCAGAGTGCTCTTGATGAGTCCTCCATTCATAGTTGTGAATCTGCTAGTCCTTCCACTTCAACATTTGTTATCCAGAAGAAATATGTTGAACTTTGTCGGTGTACTAAGGTAGGGGTACCTCAGTACCCCAACTTGTGCACGGGCAGCCCCAGCTCCCCGCAGCTAGATCCATCAAATGCTTGCCGGAGACCATCTCCGCTCCACACCAAGCCATTCAAGAACAAAGTGTACAAGGCAGAAGATTAAGACCCCGGCAAGAGGAGCTTGCCGGGAAGGCCGTTCCAGGCTCAAGACTACATCGCTTATGCAAGTCCCTGGCGAGAGGAGTTCGCCGGGGAAGCTAGAAGATCGCGCCATAGAAGACACGCCTCGGCGCTATGCGCGTCCCGGCAAGGGCCCGGGGAGCGGCAAGTCATAGAGCCCGACAAGCTCCCGGGCCCGGCAAGATCAAGGCCCCGGCAAGGTGCTTGCCGGGTAGAGCTATGCTACGTGCCCACACTCCAAGTCATCTGCCCACGCGTCGCCTTCAGCTTTCTCCAGAGACGCGTGGCGGGCGGCTGGGCTGCATGGAGGGTGCGGTGGCACTCCACGGTGGTGGCTCCATCGCCGTGGCAAACGGAGACGCAATGGCGGGAACTTTTGGGGCGACGGCGACGGGCATTTAATGCTCTTGTCCCCCTCTGTCAAAAGTAGGTAGAATCCACTGTAGCTGCACTGTTCCCGCACTGTTCCAACTACCACCTCTTTTACGTTTTTACCCCTCTACCTCACGTTGACACCTGTCGGTGACCCCTTGCCCTATAAAAGGAGGCCCATGCACAACGTAGAGGGGGGTTCCACGACTCGCTACCCTCGCGAGGGATCATTCGCCATTCTCGCGTGGGTTGGACTCATTTGCAACTCCCACGCTCGGGTAGCTACTGCTGTAGCTCTTCAAGCTCCCGAACGCAATACAACACAATGCAGCAGTAGGGTTTTACGCGACCACCGCGGCCCGAAGCTGGGTAAAAATTCCCCCGCGTGCTTTGCCTCAATCTGCTCTCCGCGCATCCTCCGCCCCCGTACCGAACACACGAAGGGGCCGCCCGGGCCCCATAGGTGCCGCGCCGCCCATTCGGCCCGCGACATCTCATGGCGCGCCAGGTAGGGGGCGTCGAGGTTGTGCGGACCTGATCCGGCGTTCGCGCGGCCGTTTTCTTCATCAACCTCTCCAGCTTCGTCAGCGGCTTCATCGACAACTGCGCCATGGCCCCGAAGACGAGAGCTTCGAGGGTCGCCGACCCATCTCCGTCTTCCCCGCCGCCACCGGAGCCAACGGCGGGCGGAGGAGACGCCGGTGGAAGGGTGGACACCGGCGAGGGCGCTCGCGGTGCCACCAAATTCAGGGACCGAACGGAGGACCGCGCCTCGGCCTCCGTAGATCCACGTCCATCCCAGCACATAGCGGCCCAGCGGCGCCATACCACGAGAGGTGGAATCCGCCAGCTGGAGCAAGAGCAAGCAGGGGGCTCGCGGGACGCTCCGGACTGCCGTCCATGCATGAGTAAAGCGAAAGAGGTCGAGGCAGGGTTCTGCTCCCCCTAACATTGTTAGGGACCCGAGTATATCCAGCTCCTCGCACCGCTCGCTCCCGCTCCCCTCGGCCCCGGCAAGCGCCTATCCCTGGAGTGCTACGATGTCGTCGAAAGACGCGCCATCGAGCTCTAAGTCCGCAAGGCGGCTCAGTGCTCCATCCGACAAGCGTACCTCCTCGGGCGCGATAAGCCCGTGAGGACAACTTTGGCGTTCGTCCCGGCAAACGCGCCTCTCCGGAGTGCTGCGCCGCCGCCAAGGACACACCATTGGGCTCCACCAGCGAGCGCAGGGAAAAAGAAAAGCTAAGTCACTCGAGCCTTCGTGCAGAGCACCCTTTAATTTCACGCTTTTATATGTTATATCCCTCGCGCATTCGTCCTTTGTACGCGAAACCTGTGCGCGGAGGAGCCTGCTTGTGGATGGTCGCACCCTTACTTCGCTTCGAACACGCTCAACGAGTTAAGAGTGAGCGCGACCAGCCAGCGCTCTCGTTTCGTTCGAGCCTGCTCGGCAAGTTAAGTCGCGTCGCGGACTAGACACGGCAAGGTTGCTTGCGGGCGACACCAGCCATAGCGGGCTGCTGATGTTCCGCACTCGGCAAGCGTGGTGAGCACCGCAAGTTACCTAGAAGCGTGGGGTGAAAGCACACAAAGGATGTAGGGCAGAGGGTATAACGTGGCGAGCCATGCCGTGAAATGTCATCCGTATGAGAGACTTGGGCGCCAGAGGAACCAAGTCGTGGCCCAGTTGCGTGCTTGTTTTGTTTCCGAGTCCGCTCAACAAACACAAGTGTGCAGCCGCACCTTATCTTGCTTTCGAGCCTGCTCGACAAGTTAAGCGTCATAATCGCCCGGCAAGGTGGCTTGCGGAAGCTACACCGCCAGCTGGCTGTCCCAACAAGCGTGTTCGCCCGGCGAGCTCCCCGAGAGCGTAGAGTTCAAACATATGAAGGGCAGGACACGGCGTCGCATTGCACAACTAAAATTTATGCGCATATGCATATACATGAAGCAGTTGCATGTCTACCTCAGCTGTTTTCGTGACCGAAATTGCAGCAATAAAGGGGGACCGAAAGACCGCACCAGCACCTGGAGCCCGGCGAGCCAGGGTCGCCGGGGGCTGCGTGTGCCAAGGTTCTTCCTCGGCGGGCCAGCCTCGCTGGGGGCTGCGAGCGCCAAGATTCGCCTTCAACAAGCCAGAGTTGCTGGGGGCTGCAATACCAGATGAGTTTTTCATCCCTCGTCATGCATCCTTCTATGGACCGGGAAATGCAGGGCTGTGTCTTTGAACGATCGTGTCTTGTAAAAACCCGTACGTGGAGGAACCGAGCCGTGGTCCAGTTGCGTACTTGGTTTGTTTCCGAGCCCGCTCAACAAACACAAGTGTGCCGCTGCACCCCTATCTTGCTTTCGAGCACCTTTCGGCAAGGTAGGCGTCATAATCGCCCGGCGAGGTTGCTTGCTTGAGCGACACCACCGGCGGGCTGTCCATGATGCGCTAAGCGTGTTAAGCCCGCAAGCTCCCGATAGCGTAAGAACACACAAGGCACGCATCAAGTAAAAGACTCGATCCGGCAAGCTTTCCCTCTTTTCATTAAAACATCCAATTTAGTACAAGTCCATAGAGGATGAAAAACATGATAGAGAGGATTACAAGTTCTTAAATGCAGCTAATGCCCGAGGGCTTACAATTTAAAAAGATAAGGTGCCCGTGATCCCTCTCCTGTTTCTCTGTTCAGGAGTTCAGGAGGTAGGTCAAGGAGCCCCCGGCAAGATAAGCTTGCCGGGGAAGGAGACCCCGGCAAGAAGAGCTTGTCGGAGAAGGGCGAAAGGAGCGCCTAGGAGAGCGTGGCGGTGACGCCGCCGTGCCCCCAGGAGCTGCGCCAGGTGACGGGCATGGGGAACGCATGCCCGGGAGCCAGCGGCAAGTCCCTGAAGCCCGCGGAGAGCCACGGGCGCCAGAAGACCCCAAGAGAACACCCCGGGGGCCGGCCAGGAGCTTGGCGGAGGCAAGGCGTCGGAGGCGAGCTTGAAGGCGGGTAGTAGTGGGGCGTCGGCACGCTCTCGAGGCTACTCGCCCTCGTGCTGCGGCATAACGGCATTGCCGCCACTCCCCTCTTCCTCTTCTGCTGCTTCACGCCAACCGCCCAAGGAGGCGGCCCTGGAGTTCAGGAGGCCGGCAACCCGAAGATGGGGTTGCGGTGGCGCTTGAGGCAGCGGTGTCCGGCGCCTAGTCGGGCCCGCCATCCCCTCGCCGCCGCTGTCGCTCTCCTCCTCATCACTTTCGCTCGAGGAGGAGCCTTCGCTATCCGAGGAGCTGTCCACACAGCAGCGCACCGGGTTCCATAGTCGCCAAGACCTTGGCGGCGAGGAGGTCACCATCCAAGAACTTGAAATGGAGGGTGAACCCGCCCGTCAAGCTATGGATCCGGCGAACGTCTTCCACCCTCGGTCGAAGAACATCACGCCGGGGGCTGGGGACACGACACTCACCCGAGTGCGCTGATCCGCAGCCCCTCATCGTAACTCCATCACGTCGGGCGGATCCGGCCCCATTGCGTCCGCGAACGGGCGGCAAGCGGAGGCGACGACGAGGCGCCCGCGAAGCTTGATGAAGAACTCCTGGGGTCATCTCCGGTGTGGACCGCGCCGTGGTCGAGAGGCGCCGGAGGAGGCGGGAGGCTCCTCACCACGACCGCCTCTCCCTCGACCGCCTCGGCCACGCCCTCGGCCTCGACCGCGGCCACGCCCCCTCCCTCTCCCTCTCGTGGCCGGCTCCACTGCCACGGGAGCGAGATGGGGAGCGGCGCGCTGCCTAGAAGCGACCCTCGCCGCCACCATCGAAGAGCCGGGATTCCCTCCTTCCATGGCGGTGAGAAGAACAGAAGATGAAGGCGAAGGGAGAAGAGGATGGGTGCGGCCATAGTGCTTCCCTTCCGCCCCTTTTAAAGAGGCGAGGTGGGGGCTCAACCGCCCCGCTCCACCAATCAGGAAGCGAGAAGGCCAGAGGAGCGGGGCCGACTCGCCTCCTCCACCCGTGACGGCTCGGTCTCCCACCTTCGCCGCCCGCGACCCCGTGCATGAGGGCAGCGTGGCGGCAAAAGCGGGCCGCGGCGAGTGAAGCGACCCGCTCTGCGCCACGATCACGGGTGGGCGCCTTAAAGATCTGCATCGCCGCCCACATCCCACGACGCCGCAATCGGCGCGTGCCGTTGCGGGAGAAGCGGCAGATCTGAGCAGATTCGACGCGCCGTGGGCTTCGCATGCCCGTGCACTGTCATGGGCCTGGCCCAACAGCGCTCGGCACCGTGTATGGCCCAGGCCCGGGGGCTCCTGTCGGTGTACTAAGGTAGGGGTACCTCAGTACCCCAACTTGTGCACGGGCAGCCCCAGCTCCCCGCAGCTAGATCCATCAAATGCTTGCCGGAGACCATCTCCGCTCCACACCAAGCCATTCAAGAACAAAGTGTACAAGGCAGAAGATTAAGACCCCGGCAAGAGGAGCTTGCCGGGAAGGCCGTTCCAGGCTCAAGACTACATCGCTTATGCAAGTCCCTGGCGAGAGGAGTTCGCCGGGGAAGCTAGAAGATCGCGCCATAGAAGACACGCCTCGGCGCTATGCGCGTCCCGGCAAGGGCCCGGGGAGCGGCAAGTCATAGAGCCCGACAGGCTCCCGGGCCCGCAAGATCAAGGCCCGGCAAGGTGCTTGCCGGGTAGAGCTATCTCGTGCCCACACTCCAAGTCATCTGCCCACGCGTCGCCTTGACTTTCTCGAGAGGCAGCGTGGCGGGCGGTGGGCTGCATGGAGGTGCGGTGGCACTCCACGGTGGTGGCTCCATCGCCCGTGGCAAGCGGAGACGCAATGGCGGGAACTTTTGGGGCGGCGGCGACGGGCATTTAATGCTCTTGTCCCCTCTGTCAAAAGTGGTAGAATCACTTTGTGCTGCACTGTTCCCGCCTTGTTCCAACTACCACCTCTTTTACGTTTTTACCCCTCTACCTCACGTTGACACCTGTCGGTGACCCCTTGCCCTATAAAAGGAGGCCCATGCACAACGTAGACGGGGGTTCCACGACTCGCTACCCTCGCGAGGGATCATTCGCCACTCTCGCGTGGGTTGGACTCATTTGCAACTCCCACGCTCGGGTAGCTACTGCTGTAGCTCTTCAAGCTCCCGAACGCAATACAACACAATGCAGCAGTAGGGTTTTACGCGACCACCGCGGCCCGAAGCTGGGTAAAAATTCCCCCGCGTGCTTCGCCTCGATCTGCTCTCCGCGCATCCTCCGCCCCCGTACCGAACACACGAAGGGGCCGCCCGGGCCCCATAGGTGCCGCGCCGCCCATTCGGCCGCGACAAACTTGTTCGACATACTAACCTATGCATCCACAACTCAGAAAGATATATGTTCCTTTGAGTTGTCCCTCTGTAGTTGTATTCCGATCCTTGTCTATCAGTTGATAGTCAAGTTTATGTCTTGCATTCATGTTCTTTGATGCGTACTATTCTTGTGGTCCATCAAGCCGTTCTATTTCAGAATGAATAGGAGAAACAAACTCCAGAACCTCATCCATATCTAGGATTGGGTCAAAGCAGTTCTATTCCACAGATCAAAATGCCAATCTAGCCTCTGGTGTGTTCTACCTTGAAGTATTACCATCTTTATATCAGGAATATCATGGGAATTGCACACCATCCTATGGACTCTTGATACAGTGATACTTCTTGCCATCATTATTCACTCCTCAGTCCCCGTGTTGTCGTAATCGAAACACCGACAAGTGAATCGTGATGCGTGCAATCTATACTTCTAGCAACTCTGTTGCTTGGTAGTTTAATGGACAACAGTTTCATTCTTAGCGTGTTGGATCCCGGATCACCATTCTAAGGCTGATTGTGCTACCTAGTCCTTATTTCCGGTGCACTCTTCGGTCAATAAGTTAGGATTGTGTCAATCCCTTGCTCTTTGATCATATCGTCTTGCCCTGAAAAGCAAGATTGTTCTCGGGCTTAGAAACATACCGGTGGTTCGTGATTTTCCGAATATCTTCTCGGAGGTATCACCAGGTTTTCACCTGACCGCTATGTTGAGTTCGTGATCAAGTTGGTTTTCTTGTAAACCACCCTTTCTCCAAGAATCCGTGTTGGATACCCCTGAGCTAGTTGGTCAAGCCAAATAACAACTTGGAGAACTGGAAGATAAAAGCTTGTCCGACTTAGTTCATTTTAAGGGATATCTTGTATGTGTGTTGAAGAAAGTTGATCGTTTCATCGACTGACCCTCGTGATCAGTTAATGGACCTATCATTTTATCTGATTTGAGTATGGGCTATTATCAAATCAAACCAGAGCCAACGATATTCGTAATGTTGTCTTACTCATGGTTGTTTCCTCGAGCATACACCATTATATCTTTTCGGTCTAACCAATGCTATCACCTTGTTCACATGATTGTGGAATTCCATTTACTTGGAAATCTTGATAAATTGTTGTTGAGCCCATTGACAACATTTTCATCATCTCCATGATTTGTGTTGAACATCCAGCTAGTATTGGAAACTTTTATAAGCATTATCTTCATGTCCCGTCCATGAAGGATATGTTGGATGAAAGAAATGACTTCCTCTAATTCACGTGCACCTGGTGTAAGTTGCCGCCGTGGATCCGGGAAAGATTGTTTTTACTTCCTTTGGAATCGTCCCAAGTCAGTCATGCATGTGCAAAGTATACTATGGTTTGGTAGATTAATTACCTCCACTCCACCTGTATTCCGTAGCACACCAAGCCACTGATTGATTTGTTCAAGGAGAAGAAGTTCCTTCTTAAGAATCATGACTTATGTTAGGACTTAGTTATCCTCGATGATGGTTCCCAACCTGAACTCGGTAGTGTTTTACTATAAGACTACCATGTGGTCATGTTTGTCTGTGACAGCGTGTTCACATGTGTGTAGCAGAACCAAGTCATGTTTTGGAGCTTTCTATCGTAGTTCATTCCCCGAGAATCCCGCAACGCCATCTTGTCGATTTGTGTTGCAAACTTTCGTTTTCCCTTCAAGACTTGATGAGTCTGGAATATCCTGACACCAACCAAATCTGAATCTCAGGCAGATATGATGGTTGGAACATTTCCCAAGAACTATAATATTGGTCTCTCTATAACCGGTAAAGTGGGTGCCGTGGCCGACACACCCAGCCGGAAGACCTAATATTGTTCTATCTTGATTGAAGCAGTTGGCCATCTTCCCAAGGTTTTCGTAGGATTTAATCTAGTAGTTGTTTCCTATGGATCCTTGTGCTACCGAAGTCCGACCTTTTACTTGATGTTCTAGGTATCAAACCATCTTAAGAAATTGGTTGCGCTAGCACATCAAGGAGAACATAAGAAGCGGAGTGCTAAATGCCTCTCGGTCGATCATCCAGATTTTGTCCCCTTGGCCTCGCCAAGGTGAAATCTGAGAAGGTGTTATCTTCCTTTGCATCTGCATCTTCCACCGGTATTCATCATTGTAGTACGTTGTGTTGCCAGGATCCTTAACACGGATATTGGTAAAACCTTCATGAATATGGAAATGCCCAAGTTCTTGAGAGCACACACAAGCGCTAGGTGTTAGCACCGGCACTAACTGGGATTGCTCCCAGTTTTCCTCGGTTAGGCTATAACTTTTCAATAGTGGGCTCACTCTCTACTGTTAAGCTTCTCCCCAACTACCAGAATCATTCCCAGCATTTGTATTTTGTTCCCAGCTTGCACCGCCAATGTGCCATTCTACCATGGGTCCCATCCATTTCCGGTGATAAGAAAAATCATCCATTGCGTTGTCTTCAACAAGTTAATCCACATCATCCATACTAGTCCGAGTATGTCATTCTACCGAACTCCTCCAAATGATCGATTGTGATTTGCCTTAAGCTGGTATAAACAGTTTCAATGATCTTTGAATCAAAGGTAATTCTTTTTGCCACTTAAGGGATGATTCTACGAGTCACCTCCACTAAGGTGCCCCAATATGGAATCATGGCAATTATCTCCTCGCTACTATGAAACCATGCACCATCTTACTCAAGCATAAAATTGTTGCCCACGGAGTTGAACCGTCGTCATCTGTTTCTTTCCACCCCTCTTGATGTGTGTTTTGTGTCTCAACTCGAGAGATGGTTCTATGTCTCAATCCATGAGTTGCTCGATCTTCGAGAAGTTCGACTCTTCTAAAATTCTCCTTTTCTTCCCGTTGTCATGTTGGATGTAGTTCTTAGAGCAAGACGACGAGACAAAGATGGTGATTGAATCAACACCCTTATGAAGTGCAACATGGATCGTGAAGATTATGTTAGTTTGCGTTCCCCCTTCATCTTACCCTACGCTTGAATCTCGGGATGAGATTCTAGTTTAGTGGGGGTGAGTTGTCACATCCCTAATTCTTGGTCTGACCTATGCTAGCTTCCATGTGAGCATCATGTTTAAATTCAAATGAAATTTGAATTGAGGAATGTTCAAAAGCCTCAGAAAACCTCTAAAAATAACCAACATTTAAATCTCATCAAATGAGTTCAAGAAAATGTTCCTCTTATTTTGTGAAAATATTGGCATGAGGTGAAATTCAAACCAATATTTTTGGAGTCACAGAAATAATTATTTTGGGCCTTTAATTTAAATCAATAATATATTTGGGTTGGAATTATTTCTGTTATATAAGAAATAATGTTCAAATATTTTGTAAGTTTGCATGTGACCTTGGACTAGCTCTCTGAGCTCACATAAAGATTTATAGAAAGTTTTAAAATGGTTTAGTTTCCAAACTAAATAAAAAAATAACAGAAATAGAAAAGAAAAATAAAAGAGAGAGAGAGAAGGACTAACCAGGCGCCACCAACCGGCCCAGCTCCTGTGCTGTCCAGCACTGTTGGCCCATCCCACTGCTATAGTGGCCCAGACCAGCGCCGCCACCTTCAACCTCGTGCCAGAAGGCACGAGGGCGTGTGCCCGCGGTTTGCCAGCATGTGCACGGCCACCGACGGCCACCTCCTGCTTGCCGTTTCGCTCTGGCCCTCCCTAGCGCTGCCACACACTCCCCCTGGACCCCCTCAACCTTTCTCCTCACTCCCTTGTTCTCTCTCCCTCTCTGGTTCTCTCCCTGTAGCCGCCTGAGAACGCCGTCGTCGCGCCGACGAGCACCACCGGGGCCATCGTGCACCCCTCACCCTTTCGCCGAGTCCAGAAGCACCACCGAAACCTCCCCGTCCTCCCAATCGAGCTACGAGACACCAGGAGGCCCTGCTTCATCGCCATCATGGTAATCTTCAACCTCGGGCACCCGAGCCCCTCGCCGTCGATTCGCGCCGTCAAGGACGTCCCGAGCCCTTGACCCTCTCGCCGCCTCCCTGTGAGCTCCTGACTCATCCCCCCTAGCCCCGCCGTATTTTTCTTCCTCTAACCGCGCCAACCGCCGGAGCCGTGAGCTCCTCGCTGCTGGCCTCGATGCCGTCGTTGCCACACCCGCCGCCGCTTGCGTCCAAGCACTGGAACGTGCTTAGGACCTCCCAAGAAACTGAACGCCACCACCCAAGCCTCCCTCCATGCACCCTAGCCTCATCCTGCTCAAGCCCGTGGCTCCGGCCACCCCGCGACCAACGGCCTATGCGGTTGGATGCGGCACACCTTCAGCTACCCGTAGACGCAAACCACGCGCAAAACCGAGTCCCGTAGGAGTTTTCAGGCGAGTTTCCGCCGTGGTTTGAGGTCACCGCCGGCCAAACTCCGGCAGCTGACGTGGTCGCTTGGTTAGGCACTAATCACCACTAATCCCTCCCTAACAGTGACTAACAGGGGGCCCCGCAACAGGTCAAACTCCAGTCAACACGGGATTAACTCGCAGTTAACCATGAGCCAATGACACGTGGGTCCCGCTCGTCAGGTTTGACTCCAGTCAGCCCTGTTGACGTCATGCTGACGTCAGGCTGATGCAGCAAATCATTTTCTAGATTAAATTTAGTTCAGAGAAATCCAGAAAATGCTTTAACTTAGAAAAATCATAGAAATAATCTGTAACTCCAAATGAAATAAATTATATATGAAAAATTATCAGAAAAATCCAATCTATCCATTTATGTTATTTCCATGCATGTTTGAGCAACTTATGCCTGCTGATCAGGTCAAATCAAATGTTGGCATTGAAATAATCACATATGGAGTTTGAATTTGAATCTTTGGTTCAAACCAACTTCATTTAAATCATTGCTAGTAGCATTATCTCAAATCACAGCATATTGCCATGTCACATTCATGCATCATATTGCGCATTGCATTGATTGTTCCCTTCTCTATTTTCCGGTGTTGTTCCCTCTCGATAGACGTGTTCCGACTATGAGTTTGATGACACCGATGAAGAGCTATACTATCTTCGGGAGTGTCAGGCAAGCAAAACCCCCTTGTTCATTCCGATACAATCCCACTCTCTCGCTCCTGCTCTCTTTTACTGCATTATGACAACAACGATTCAACTGTTACATGCTGCGGTAATTGAACCCCTTTCCTCTGCATGACCTGTCATTTCCACAGTAAATAGATGAAACCCACTAGCATGAGTAGGAGTTGTTTGAGACCTGCTAAGAGTTGAGTCAGGTCCGATTCATCGGGGATGAATTGGAATGTTGTGAACATGTCCTACTGTGTGTGAGCTAAGTGTGTGAACATGATTTGGTAAAGGTAGCGATGAGAGGCCATGTACGAGTACATGGTGGGTTGTCTCATTGAAGCCGTCCTCAGGAACTGAGTTCTGTGTTTGTGATCCATGAACAGTTACTACCACACATTGGGTTCTGGTAACTCGACCCCTCTCGACTTATTAATGAGCCTGATCTCTGTCCAGGAGTTGCAACCAGTTTCTGGTGTTTGTAGGTAGTGTTAGTAGTCTACCAAGTGGCACCCGGTACAGGTGGGCTTGGGACAGACTAGGCACAGTGGCCCGGTGTACCACGTGGCACCCGGATGGTGGGCTTGGGAATCCTGCACACATCGTTTGGGGCCGTGAGCAACACCCCGGTCGGATCTCCTTGCGGATGTAACCCGAATAGGCGATAAACCTAGACTAGAGACTTGTGTGATTAGTCAGGTCGTGGCCGATTCCCTCGCCAGGCTTCCGCTTGAAGGTTGCCGAGATACACGACTTGTACATGGTGGTAAGTGGCGAGAGCGTGTGTGAAGAAGTACATCCCTGCAGGGTTAACATTATCTATTCGAATAGCCGTGTCCGCGTTAAAGGACTTCTGGGTTGCCTGTATAGTTCATAGACAAGTGAAAGTGGATACCCTAAAATGCGCAAGATAAGCATGAGTGCTATGCATGGCGTTCTCGTAGGGAGACGGGAGCGGATCCATAATGGTGTATTAATATGGTGAATATGTGGACTCGTGTGCGCCACCTCAAAGAGTTACTTGCAGTCGTAGTTCAGGATAGCCACCGAGTCAAAGCTGGCTTGCTGCAGTCAAACTCCACCATCCCTTTGTTGATACCGATGCATATGTAGATAGTTCTGATGTAAGTCTTGCTGGGTACATTTGTACTCACGTTTGCCTACTTTATGTTTTTGCAGAGAGACTTCTGTCTCACTAGTAGTTCCGCGTGGACTTTGACGTTTAGCTTGTTACCTCAACTACGATCTTGTGCCCTCAACAGGATCTGGTAGATAGTCAGTCTTCTCAGCCTTTTCATTTGTAGATGTCTGTACTCAGACATGTTAAGCTTCCGCTTGTGCTTTGACTTGTATGCTCTGAGTGTTGGGGCATGAGACCCATGATTGTAATATCTTACTCCTCGGAGCCTATTGAATAAAATACTTGAGTTGTAGAGTCATGTTGTGATGCCATGTTGTATCTGCACATATCAAGCATATTGTGTGAATGTTATTGAAATGCTTGGTATGTGTAGGATTTGACTATCTAGTTGTTTATCCTTGGTAGCCTCTCTTACCGGGAAATGCCTCCTAGTGCTTCCACTGAGCCATGGTAGCTTGCTACTGCTCCGGAACACTTAGGCTGTCCGGCATGTGTCCTTCTTCGTTCTTGTGTCTGTCCCTTTGGGGAAATGTCATGCGGTGTCTACCAGAGTCCTGCTAGCCCAACTGCTACAACCCGGGATTCACTCGCTGATGATCGACACGTTCGTTGCTGGGTCATGTATGCCTGTCCCTATAAGTTAGTGTCACTTTAGGTTCATGACTAGCCATGTCATCCCGGGCTCCTTGTCATATGGATGCTAGCGACACTGTCATATACGTGTGCCAAAAGGCGCAAACGGTCCTGGGCCTGGTAAGGCGACACCCGTGGGAATACCGTGCGTGAGGCCGCAAAGTGATATGAGGTGTTACATGCTAGATCGGTGTGGCATTGAGTCGGGGTCCTGACAAACTTTGAGGTGGTTTCGTACCCTACAATAATCTCTTTGTTTGTTCTCCGCTATTAGTGACTTTGGAGTGACTCTTTGTTGCATGTTGTGGTATTGTTATATGATCCAATTATGTTATTATTGTTGAGACAACTTGCACTAGTGAAAGTATGAACCTTAGGCCTTGTTTCCTAGCATTGCAATACCATTTACGCTCACTTTTACCACTTGCTACCTTGCTGTTTTTATATTTTCAGATTACAAAAATCTATATCTACCATCCATATTGCACTTGTATCACCATCTCTTCGCCGAACTAGTGCACCTATACAATTCACCATTGTATTGGGTGTGTTGGGGACACAAGAGACTCTTTGTTATTTGGTTGCAGGGTTGCTTGAGAGAGACCATCTTCATCCTATGCCTCCCACGAATTGATAAACCTTAGGTCATCCACTTGAGGGAAATTTGCTACTGTCCTACAAACCTCTGCACTTGGAGGCCCAACAATGTCTACAAGAAGGTTGCATAGTAGACATCAGGGCCCCAGGGGCCCAGCTAGCCAGGTGACCCGGTCAGCCTTGCTGATTGGACCGGCGCCAGCAGCAAACATGTGGACCCCCCCTTAATTAATCTAAACTAATTTATTTAACTTAATTAGACACTATGAGGTGGGCCCAGTAGATTAATTAGCTAATTAGATTAGTATTAATCCCTGTTAGTCCTCCTCTCTATGACATGTGGGACCCAACTATTAGGTTTGACCTGAACGAGCTGTGTTGGTTGCTGACATCACCCTGACATCGTGCTGGCACCATATTTCTATTTTTGAATTGATTTAAATAATAATAATTTCAGAAAATGTTTAAAACTTTGAAAATTGATATAAAATAATCTGTAACTCGGATGAAAATAATTTATATATGAAACTCGCTCAGAAAAATCCAATGTATCCGCTTATGCAATCTGTTCATCTGTCACGTGCCCCTTTCTTGCTGAACATTGAACCGTCCCCTCTTTTCATCTGTCCGAAAAATGCCAAACTTCGGGAAAACATTCCCGGATGTTTTCCCCCTTCGCCTATATAGTGTAGCACTATGTTAGAACATCCCTAGCATTGCCTATTGTCATGCCGTCCATCTGTGTTACACATGTGTGCTTTATATTTACTGTTTCTTCCCCCTTCTCTCTAGTAGACCCCGAGACCGATGCTGCCCCTTTGATCGACTACGTCACCAACGACCCATCTTCCTTTTCAGCAGAGCTTCCAGACAAGCAAACCCCCTTGATCATTCAGATATCGCCCAGTTCCTTCTCTCTCATACTTGCATTGGATTTTGCTACTGTAAATGTTTGCTCCTATTCTGATGCATAGCCTGCTTTTGTAACCTACTTTTCATGTTAGGAAATGTTGCATGGAAAACAAAAAAAAATCTATGCACACGCAAGATCTATCCATGGAGATGCATAGCAACGAGGGGGAGAGTGTGTCTACATACCCTTGTAGACCGTAAGCGGAAGCGTTTAGTAACACGGGTGATGTAATCGAACTTCTTCGCAATGCAACCGATTGAGTACCGAACGTATGGCACCTCCGCATTCAGCACACGTTCAGCTCGGTGACGTCCTCGCCTTCTTGATCTGGCAAGACAGCGAAGTGGTGGATGAGTTCTGGCAGCACGGTGGCGTGGTGACGATGGTGGTGATGCCATCTCCGCAGGGCTTCGCCTAAGCACTACGAAAATATGACCGAGGGACGAAACTTTGGAGAGGGCGCTGCACAGGGATAAGAGATTGTCGTGGCTTTGTGTGGCGCCCCGCTCCCACATATATACAGGTGGGGGGAGGGAGGAGGCAGCCAGGGGGCGCCCCAAGTGGGCCGAATCCCACTTGGGGTCCTACCCCTAGCCGCGCGCTCCGTTGCCTTTTTAGGTGAGCGGGGAAAGGCAGGGGAGGGTGGCCCCCCTTTCCTTTCTCCCATGAGAAGGGGAAGGCAGGAGGGGTTAGCCCTCCCCCCTTTCCTTCCCTAGGGCCGACGGCCAGGGAGAGGGGTGCGCCAACCACCTTGTGGGCTGGTGTGTCTCTGCCCTTGGCCTATTAGGCCCATATACCTCCCGGGGTTGTCCGGAACCCCTTCTGATGATCCGATGACTACCCTGTGCACTCCTAAACTCTTCTTGTGTCTGAATCGTCGTCCTACATATCAATCTTTACCTTCGGACCATTTTGGAGCTCCTCGTCATGTCCGTGATCTCATACGGGACTCCGAACAACATTCGGCCACCAAATCATATAACTCATATAACAATATATCGTCAACGAGTGTTAAGCATGCGGACCCTATGGGTTCGAGAACTATGTAGACATGACCGAAACACCTCTCCGGTCAATAACCAATAGTGGAACCTGGATGCCCATATTGGCTCCTACATATTCTACGAAGATCTTTATCAGCCGAACCATATGGCAACATACGTAATTCCCTTTGTCCATCAGTATGTTACTTGCCCGACATTCGATCATCGGTGTCTTTATACGAAGTTCAATCTCGTTACCGGCAAGTCTCTTTACTCATTCTGTAATACATTATCTTGCAACTAACTCTTTAGTCACTTTGCTTGCAAGGATTCTTTATGACGTGTATTACTAAGATGGCCCAAAGATACCTCTCTGATACACGGAGTGGCAAATCCTAATCTCGATCTATGCCAACTCAACAAACACCTAAGGAGGTACCTGTAGAGCATCTTTATGATCACCCAGTTAAATTGTGACGTTTGATAGCACACAAGGTATTCCTCCGGTATCCGAGAGTTGTATAATCTCATAGTCAGAGGAATATGTATTTGATATTAAGAAAGTAATAGCAATAAACTGAACGATCACATGCTTGCTAACGGATGGGTCTTGTCCATCAAAACATTCTCCTTATGATGTGATCCCATTATCAAGTGACAACACATGTCTATGGTTAGTCAACCTTAACCATCTTTGATCAATGAGCTAGTCTAGTAGAGGCTCATTAGGGACACGGTATTTGTTTATGTATTCACACATGTATTTAAGTTTCAGATCAATACAATTCTAGCATGAATAATAAACCTTTATCATGTATAAGGAAATATAAAATAACAACTTTATTATTGCCTCTACGGCATATTTCCTTCAGTCTCCCACTTGCACTAGAGTCAATAATTTAGATTACATTGTAATGATTCCAACACCCATGGAGTCTTGGTGATGATCATGTTTTGCTCGTGGAAGAGGCTTAGTCTATGGGTCTGCTACATTCAGATCTGTATGTATTTTGCAAATCTCTATGTCTCCATGCTTGACCTTTTCACGAATGGAGTTGAAGTGTCTCTTGATGTGTTTGGTTCTCTTGTGAAACCTGTATTCCTTCGCCAAGGCAATTGCTCTAGTGTTGTCACAAAATATTTTCATTGGACCCGATGCACTGGGTATTACACCCAGATAGGATATGAACTCCTCCATGTGCTGCTTCCGATGCAGATATGTACTCCGCTTCACACATTAGATCCGCCACGACGCTCTATTTGGAACTGCACCAACTAACAACTCCACCATTCAATATAAGTACGTACCCGATTTGTGACTTAGAGTCATCCGCATCAGTGTCGAAGCTAGCATCAAGGTAACCATTTACGACGAGCTCTTCACCACCTCCATAAATGAGAAACATATCCTTGGTCCTTTTCAAGCACTTCAGGATGTTCTTGACCGCTGTCCAGTGATCCACTCCTGGATTACTTTGGTACCTCCCTGCCAAACTTATGGCAAGGCACACATCAGGTCTGGTAAACAACATAGCATACATGATAGAACCTATGGCTGAGGCATAGGAAATACCTTTATTTTTCTCTATATCTTCTAAAGTGGTCGGGCTTTGAGTCTGACTCAATTTCACACCTTGTAACACAAGCAAGAACCCTTTGTTTGACTAATCCATTTTGAACTTCTTCAAAACTTTGTCAAGGTATGTGCTTTGTGAAAGTCCTATTAAGCGTCTTGATCTATCCCTATAGATCTTGATGCCCAATATATAAGCAGCTTCACTGAGGTCTGTCATTGAAAAATTCTTATTCAAGTATCCTTTTATGCTATCCAGAAATTATATATCATTTCCAAAATCAACAATATGTCATCCACATATAATATCAGAAATGCTACAGAGCTCCCACTCACTTTCTTGTAAATATAGGTTTCACCGTAAGTCCGTATAAAACCATATTCTTTGATCACCTCATCAAAGCGTATATTCCAACTCCGAGATGCTTGCACCAGTCCATAGATGGATCACTGGAGCTTGCATACTTTGTTAGCACCTTTAGGATTGAAAAAACCTTCTGGTTGCATCATATACAACTCTTCTTTAAGAAATCCATTAAGGAATGCAGTTTCGACGTCCATTTGCCAGATTTCATAATTACAAAATGCGGCAATTGCTAACATGATTCGAACAGACTTAAGCATCGCTACGGGTGAGAAAGTCTCATCATAGTCAACTACTTGAACTTGTTGAAAACCTTTTGCGACAAGTTGAGCTTTGTAGACAGTAACATTACCATCAGCGTCAGTCTTCTTCTTGAAGATCCATTTATTCTCAATGGCTTACCGATCATCCGGCAAGTCCACCAAAGTCCACACTTTGTTCTCATACATGAATCTTATCTCAGATTTCATGGCCTCATGCCATTTATCGGAATCTAGGATCGTAATAGCTTCTTCATAGTTTGTAGGTTCGCCATGGTCTAATAACATAACTTCCAGAACAGGATTACCGTACCACTCTGGTGTGGAACATGTTCTGGTCAACCTACGAGGTTCAGTAGTAACCTGATCTGAAGTTTCATGATCATCATCATTTGCTTCCTCTCTGGTTGGTGTAGGCATCACCGGAATGGCTTTCTCTGATGTAGTACTTTCCAATTCGAGAGAAGGTACAACTACCTCATCAGGTTCTACTTTCCTCTCACTCACTTCTTTCGAGAGAAACTCCTTCTCTAGAAAGGATCCACTCTTTGCAACAAAGATCTTACCTTCGGATATGTGGTAGAAGGTGTACCCAATAGTTTCTTTAGGGTATCCTATGAAGACGCGCTTCTCCTATTTGGGTTCGAGCTTATCAGGCTGAAGCCTTTTGACATAAGTGCCGCATCCCCAAACTTTAAGAAACGACAGCTTAGGTTTCTTGCCAAACCATAGTCCATACGGTGTCATCTCAACGGATTTAGATGATGCCCTTTTTAACGTGAATGCATCTGTCTCTAATGCATAGCCCCAAAATGATAGTGGTAAATTGGTAAGAGCCATCATAGAACGCATCATATCCAATAAAGTACGGTTACGATGTTCAGACACACCATTACGCTATGGTGTTCCAGGTGGCGTTAGTGGTGAAACAATTACACATTGTTTTAAATGAAGGCCATACTCGTAACTCAAATATTTGCCTCCGCAATCAGATCGTAGAAACTTTATTTTATTATTATGATGATTCTCCACTTCACCCTAAAATTCTTTGAACTTTTCAAATGTTCCATACTTGTGTTTCATTAAGTAGATATACGCATACCTACTCAAATCATCTGTGAAGGTTAGAAAATAATGATACCCGCCGCGTGCCTCAACACTCATTGGACCGCATACATCAGTATGTATTATTTCCAATAAGTCATTAGCTCGCTCCATTGTTCCGGAGAACGGAGTTTTAGTCATCTTTCCCATAAGGCATGGTTTGCTAGTATCAAATGATTCATAATTAAGTGATTCCAAAAGTCCACCTGCAGGGAGTTTCTTCATGCGCTTTACACCAATATGACCTAAATGGCAGTGTCACAAGTATGTTGCACTATCATTATCGACTTTGCATCTTTTGGCATCCATATTATGAATATGTGTATCACTACGATCGAGATTCAACAAGAATAGACCATTCATCCACTTTGCATGACCAAAAAATAGATTACTCATATAAATAGAACAACCATTATTCCCTGATTTAAATGAATAACCATCTTGCAATAAACAAGATCCAGATATAATGTTCATGCTCAATGCGGGCACCAAATAACAATTATTGAGGTCCAAAACTAATCCTGAAGTTAGATGTAGAGGTAGCGTGCCGACGGCGACCACATCGACCTTGGAACCATTCTCGACGCGCATCGTCACCTCGTCCTTAGCCAATCTTCGTTTATTCCGCAACTCCTGTTTTGAGTTACAAATATGAGCAACCGAACCAGTATCAAATACCCAGGCGCAACTACAAGCATAAGTAATGTACACATAAAGAACATGTATATCAATTATACCTTTGTTCACCTTGCGATCCTTCTTATCCGCCAAATATTTGAGGCGGTTCCGCTTCTAGTGACCATTCCCTTTGAAGTAGACGCACTCAATTTCAGGCTTAGGTCCAGCTTTGGGCTTCTTCCCGGGAGTGGAAACTTGCTTGCCATTCTTCTTGAAGTTCCCTTTCTTTCCCTTGCCCTTTTTCTTGAAACTAGTGGTCTTGTTAACCATCAACACTTGATGCCCATTCTTGATTTCTACCTCTGCGGCCTTAAGCATTGCGAAGAGCTTAGGAATCTTTTTATTCATCCCTTGCATATTATAGTTCATCATGAAGCCTTTTTAGCTTGGTGGCAGTGACTGAAGAACTCTGTCAATAACACTATCGACTGGAGAATCAACTCCCAGCTGAGTCAAGTGGTTATGATAAATAGACATTTTGAGTATGTGTTCACTGACAGAATTGTTCTCCTCCATCTTGCAGTTATAGAACTTGTTGGAGACTTCATATCTCTCAACCTGGGCATTTGCTTGAAATATTAACTTCAACTCTCACTGGTACAGAGATGTGCTATACAAATGGTTTTTAACCCCTTTCCGCGACGGCATTCTAAACCATCGCCAAGTGAGTGACTGTGATAGGGGGTTCTTCCAACATGACCCAGAAACCATTGGGATAGGCCCTCCTGGCACACGCGCTCGGCAAAATGAGGTCGTGTGCGATTGGGCGAAGCATCGAAGCCCAATCATTTCCGTTCGTATGTACATCCCACACAGTGAATCCTAGAAAACGTTTCCGTTCGTATGTTATCACACGTAGTTTTGTGTGTGGAAACGTTTGTGCAAGGTGGCCTAACACAAACAGTTCTCTGCTGGAAAACGCGTGTGATTGTTAGTTGATCCAACACGCCTACTTTCTAGAAACCGTGTGGGTTGTCCGAGCTCATCGCCCATGGTGTTGTCTGAGTAACCGTCTGCAATAGGAAACCCCAATAAGTAGGGTAATTAGCCTATTATTGATAATCCATGTACTAATCAAATTGCCATTTCTTATAAAACACACCAGATATTGCATATCCGTATAACAGCAACCATGATTTCATAATCGAATTACATCATATAGCTTCAGCACTCGGTTACACCAAAGAGGGATATAGCTAGCTACGCCATTACACAACACCACCAAGTTTCACATGCAACATAAAAAACCTTTAGAAAAGTAGCATCATACACGATAAATAGACAAATGAATCTTATATGGGAAACTGCAGACGCTGAAGGCGAATATTGAGTCTTCAGTGATGTTGAATGTCCTTGCAACTTTGGCTATGGATAATTGCCCGCCCAACCTTCGTCCTCTTCAGGAAGACTTCAATATTGTACCGTGGGTGTTGAATGAATACCTTCCTCGCCTCTTGACCATGCAAGTGGTTTGAGAGGTAATCATCGGTGAACTGCTTTGAAAAGTACTGAAATGAAAGATATGCATAAATCGCTGTTATAAATTTTGAAATGGCGCAAGGGGTAAAAAGAAGGTAAAAGAGTTAGTACCATCCTATAGTTGACTGCTGTCTTCTTCATTGTGCAAACAAAGATCATGCTGTTATTCATCACAAGTTTCTTTATCCTAACAATCTTTCCGAGTTTCTTGATTTGGCTGATATTCATGGACATCTCATTTCCCCATATGCAAAATGGGTCGAACAACGGGTCTAAGCCTCTGACAGCAGGACCTACATGTGCAAGACCAGATTGTAAGAAACCTAAATATTAGAATGATTCCTGCAACTGCATATTAATGTGCTATTAGCGAAAGGACAATGCATGAGCAAACCTCGATGGTAAATAGCAGTGTCTCCCATTGTTTCCCTACAACACATACAAGGAAGATCCTGATCAGATTAACTAAGAGTTGCCATACTATCAGTAGAATATGTATTGAGTACAACCAAATTCGATTTATTTCTCACATGCATAACAATACAAAATTGTACCCACAATAAATGAAAATCAAATTGCAGAATTGAACCAAACAGTTGAATGGACAACAGACCAAATGAACCAAAACACTTAGCTGAGCACGACATTGCAAAATAGAAACATGTACTAGAAGATAAGACAGTTAATAGAACAAAGACTGCTTGAGAACAGTACTATGAAATGTAGCAATTGTTGGACCAAACTGTTAACTGAACATCACATTTTAGAGGACCAAATTGTTAACTGAACATCAAATTGCATATCAACATTACAGAGGACAAATCACTAGAAGGCACTAGCAGTGGCCTCCAGAAAACAACATGAACTGTACTTTAAAGTAGACAACCGCGTGGCGGTGTCGACGGTGGCCTCGAAGACGAGGTGCTCCTCCAAGGTCTGGCGGCCAGCACGCATGGCACCCATAGCGACCTCATGCGCGCGTGCGGCCGCGATTTGCCTCTCCGCTGCCGGATGCTACCGAGCTCCATGTTATACTGCGTGCAAAATGGCTGTGGGCTGCGCTTAATTGGAGGATGGGCCCAGTGATTTTAGTGAAAGGTGTCGCGCCGTCGGTCGGGGCATGTGGGATGGGGAAGGAGGAGGATGGTGTGGGTGGGGGTATGCATTACTTGACCATATCAACGTGTTCGCGCAGCAAGAAGAAGGGACGATGGCAAGGAGGTGGCACTGGAAGAAGAACATTTGCCGGCGAGGAGGCTGAGCTACCAGTAAGAAGCAGTGAAGGTTTGAACTTGGAAAGCAAGAAGGAATAGTGGAAATGTGGCTTTTGGTGTGAGGATGGGGGCGGGGAGATAGATATTTCCGTGGTGGCAGAAAATTTTTGCTCGGTGCCGCGGGAAACTGGTGCGCAAGTATGGTTCAAGCGCGGGCGGTGGACTGTAGACGATGAAGGTTCCTGCATAAGCTAGACAAGATGGTGCGCCAAGATATTTTATATCGCATCCCACACGATTCTTGCTAGTGAACTATTTGTGGTATACCTGATTTTTTCATTATGTTTTGAAAGACAAAATGGTGTTATGGAGGGAAAAGGTGGTGTTTGAATTGCTAGAACATTTATGTATAGTGAACATGCAACTACATGAGTGTCGTGTTTAAATTTGGAATCATTCCAGGTTCGTTTGGCATTTTTATGCATTAATTGAGTTTTTTATAGGCATTTAATGTGCATAATTCAAATTTGAACTACAAGCACATGCTTCAGTGCACCAAAGTTTGTTGAAAAATCACATGTGTGTCTTTGGGTGAATTTATAGGCCCCATGCAAGAATGGGAATGAAATTCAAACATCTAGGCGTTGTGGCTCGGCCAAGAACATTGAGAAACTTGGTTTACAAAATCCTGTAAATTCAAAAAACTCGTCTGAAAATCATGAAACTTGGCATGGTGTCATTTCATGGCACCAACATGCCGTGGTAAAAAAATTGGCCGCATTTGGACAAGTTTTGGTATAAGCTTCTTGCAAACCGAAGCTTCTCTTGAGAAGACTCGTGGTTCCCGAGGGGGGACGTGTCATGTTTGTGTGCGAAACGATATATGCTGCCTCCCCCCTTGATTTTTTACAAAGGCAACATAGAACTATATGAGTGCCGTGTTAAAATTTGGAATTATTCCGGGTTCGTTTGGCCTTTTTTATACATTAATTAAAATTTTGGGCATTTAATGTGCATAATTCAAATTTGAACTACAAGCACATGCTCTAATGCACCAAAGTTGGTTGAAAAATCACATGTGTGTCCTTCGGTAAATTTCTAGGTCCCATGCACGAAATGGGAATGAAATTAAAACATCTGGGCGTCGTGGCTCTGCCCGAGATATTGAGAAACTTAGTTTTTTAATTCCTATAAATCCAAAACACGCCTAAAAATCATGAAACTTGGCATGGTGTCATGACATGGCACCAACATGTTGTGGTAAATTTTTTGGCCGAGTTGGGACAAGCTGTGGTATAAGCTTCTTGCAAACCGGAGCTTCTCTCAAGATGGCTCGTGGTTCCGAGAGGGGATGTATCACCTCTGTGTGCGAAACAACATACACTGCCTTCTCCCGCCTTAATTTTTTAAACAGGCAGCTTAGACCAAATAGGAGTTTCGTGCTAAATTTTGGAATTATTCCAGGTTCATTTGACCTTTTTCATACATTAATTGAATTTCTGGGCATTTAACATGCATAATTCAAATTTGAACTACAAGCACATGCTCCAGTGCACCAAAGTTGGTTCAAAAATCATATGTGTGTCCTTGGATGAATTTCTAGGTCCCATGCAAGAAATGGGAATGGAATTCAAACATCTAGGTGTCGTGGCTCGGCCGGAAATATTGAGAAACTTGGTTTTTAATTCCTGTAAATTCAGAACACGCTTGAAAATCATGAAACCTGGCATGGTGTCATGAATGGCACCAACATGCTACCCGCTCAGCATGGCGAGCAGAAGAAGGTTACCAAGCAGGAAGGGGAAGAAGGAGGTGAGTGTGGAAAACCACCGTCCCTCCCCCTTTTTATAGAAGGCTGGACTTGGCCTCTTGCCCCAAGGGCAGCCGCCCCACTCGACCAATACGGCCTCCAGAGGCATGGGGAATCAGGACCGGCCCGCTGCTCCAACCAACGACGCCCGATTTCCCGCCACAACGTTAATGCCCATGCCCTCCGCATCCACCGCCTACCCTTCCTAAGGCATGAAGAACAGTAGTAAGACATACTAGTACTACTATACGTACTAACACTACTAGGGAAAACCCTAGCTGTAGCGCGGGTATTTTTCCTATCATTAGCGCGGGATGCCGCACTACTGATAAGGCACTACAGCTAAGGTATAGCAGTAGCACGTGTCATCCCACGCCACTGATATACATGGCTAGAAGTAGCAAGCTTTAGTGCAGAGCACTGCTGCTAACATCTGTAGCGCTTTTTAGCAGGTAGCGCTACTGGTAAGGGAGCGCTACTGCTAACTTTATTCCCCTCACTACTGCTAGTTTTATTAGTTTATGTTTTTTTCTGCATATTTGTTTTGTATTTGAATAGGCTTTATACAATAATCTTTCGCATATCATACACAGACAAATGTAATCATAGCATATATATACAAATAGACTCATCAAATCATGTCATCATCATAATCATCATCCAACACAAAGTGGTCTCTCGTCATCATCTCAAAAATAGTGATACAAGTCTCGATTACTTGCAACTACATCGTCATCCATCTAAACAATGATATACGCGAGAAGAGCTATCACTATGAGTGAGAGCGGAACTATGCAGTACATGAGTTCATATCCCTCTCTTGCATTAGCGTGAACGTAAACTAATTACTGGAGGTCGCTCGGAAACTGGAAACCGGTACACCTGGGCCTGACACTCCAGCCACTCGTCGTATACTCCTGGCATAGCACTTCTTCGCCATCAATGATCTACGCACCTGCATCGTCACATGAGTCGATGATATGCAACATATATAGTTGAGCAACAGAAAGAGACAGTCTTAGCAAAAATAGAAGCAACATATCATAAGCATAAATAACAAAGTTCATCATACCCAAAATGCGCTAACTAGAGTGATCTTCGCTAGTCGAGGAGGACGGTTTAATTACATCACAAATAAAGTTTCGTCGTGCATAACTCAAAGTTTTGTCATACAGAAAGTATGGACTAAACGGACACATTGTCATATATCGACAATCACTCGAACATGTCGTGCCATCCATCCATGTCAGGGAGATAGTCCCCGAGCTTAGTGAAAGGCTTCAGGTCGAGACGCTGAGAGGCTATGCGTGTTCGGACGTCTTCCCACAACATTTGTCCTTCTTCGTAGAACATCCCTGTTTTTTTCAACGACCTCCTTAAGGATGATTTGGGCAAGTTCGTGCTGGATGTGATAGAACTCAACTCGAAGTCGATGATCCTTGATATCTCCTAAGTTCTTTGCCCATTGCAGAATATGGGCATCGCTGGATCTAGGTGACATGCGAAGGTTCTGGTGATCCCGTCTGTACTCCAGCATGTGGTGTAGGACATAGAATCCATCATTAAGAGAATCACTCGGTTGCTGGATGCAGAAGAAGTCGGTCTTATGACTAAAGGCGGGCCTGCCGTCCCTTCTCTTCTTGTCCTTGACCTCTCTACCCCATGTGCCGTAGTAAAACATAGCACTATCGAGAACATACTTGATGTGGGTGTAATCCTTTTTGTTAATGTTCTTCGATGAGTCCAAGTAAAGAGCGTGGGAGTATCGGGGGTAGAGGATGATGAGGACGGCGCACCCGCCGCTGCTCAAAATAAGTACACCTCAAATTAATTAGCCTTCACCATGCAAATGAATGATTGAAATCGAAGGAAGGATATCCACGCGAATGACTTACAGGGGATGATAAGGCACGAGAATCGCCTCCTTGTCCTTATTGGCGAGCATGAAATTGACGAGGAAGTCCCTTGTGTATTCACGGTGCTTTGCGCAGATTGCCAAGAAGCCCTCATGCATGAAGTACGGGTCAGCGACACAGATATAAGGTATCTGCTCAACCCCGATGACGTAGTTCATGTGCAAGGCATAAGGGCAGACAAACGTAAAATCCAGCTTCTTCAAGTGAAACATGTCGAAGATGTAATCGAATCGAAGGAAGAACTTCTCCGCATGGAATGTGTCGACGTATGAAAAATGCCGCGTCATGTTAACCACATAGAGTGGGTATCCTGGATTTTTCGAGGCGATGAGGCCTTTCTCTATCCGCAGACATCGTCATGAAGTCTCCTTACATAACCAAATCTGGCCCCTATCACTGCTTTAGGTAGGATTGGTTCACAGGGGATATGCCATTTTGCCGCACCGGGGATATCTATACGGTCTTGAACCCGAGGCTGCCGAGGCGGCTAGATCATAGAAGCATCTTTGTTGCCTTTCCTCGGTCTCTTCCTAGACTTCTTTGCTACCGGAAGGTCGTCCATAATACGTTCAGACTCTAGAGGCGGCAATTCAGGCACCGACTCTTGACGCTCAAACCCTAAGTAGGCGCCAGTATTGACATACTGTTGAGTGTCATCGTCATCCTCATCCTCTTCTCTGGCAACGTCACCAGCGACTAATGGAGCCTGTTCCTCACCCCGTCCGCTATCACCCAGCACGACAGCCGGCGCTAATTGGGTAGGTGGGGTGTGGATGTTCATACCTAACTGTGTGCTCGTAGGTGTGCTCCCGACCGCCTCCAGACAAAGCAGACTCTTTGGCCACAACAGGACCCACCCATTGCAATCACCAAGCTGCAGCAGGGTCTCGTCGTCATCCCCCCTAGTACCAGAGGAGCCAAATTCTCGTGGCCCGGTTTGACACTGGCCACAAAAACCTTGAAGACGTCAGGGGGGATCGGCCGGCCGTGGAACAATGGTTCCTTTGGCTCCATTATCGTCGCCTTCCCCACGTCCACCTTCTGATCACCGATGGTGTACAATATGGTGCATGGGTTTACATTGGCCTGCAAAGAAATGTCTGCGATGTGAGACATCCGGAAGGCAACGAAAATGGGAGAATATACATTTATTGAAGAGGGCCGGTGTGACAGATACCGTGAGGGCGTCGAGCTCAGCCAAAGACGAAGCACCGCCGAGCACGTCCGGTGCAGGACCCGGTGCCGGAGTAGGTGGGGGTGCCGGTGCGGGAGCAGGTGCAGGAGGAGGTGCAGCTATAGGTGCTGGTGCAATGCTAGTCGAGCTGGTCCCGAAGAAGTCAGCAAGGGGAAAGTCCATTGCATTTTTTTTGGATTTTGCCTGCTCCAATTGAAAATGGCCGGAACCAAGATAATAAACATATCTGCAACCACCTATTTTGCGACAGCTACTGCTCTTGCGACTGTCTTAGATGATTTCTTCTCAACCGCAATCTCAACCTTCTTGTCGATGTTTTCTTCAGTTAACCTCCGTCTTTCCTTTCTCTCCTCTGTGGTCTCACGGTAGTACTTCTTCCATGTGGCGCCGTCTTCGACACCGTGCACGCGTCCATACGACGGTCGAGCCTCCACCGGGAGTCCTTTCAATATGTTCAATGCCCGGTTGAATGGAGTGTCCCACTTGGGCCTCGCCAACGCCTCAGACGATGAGTCGCTTTCGGCCGCAATCCTGTGCTGCTCCCTTTGCAAAAGGCACAAGGATCATGTACAAATATGACTAACGTGCAGTAAAATTGATCAGAAACTAAAATTACCAGCAGTCTCATGAACTATGTCGTGACCGCGTTCGTCTCAAAAACCTTCTTCACTGGGTCCCAACGGTGCCAGGCCCTGAGGACGTCACGCTCCTGTGGGACGTTGAACTCTGCCAAGGGGTCTGGGATGCCTAGACTCTTGCGTTCCATGTCCTCCTTGGCCCATATGGACCTCTACTCGCCGTAACCACGGCTTCTGAGGTGGTGGCACACCATGTTCCTCTGTTGAAGCCCCTTCATGTACTTCGACTTTTTTTTGGCAGCTTCCGCCTTGCAAGCCGCCTTGAATAATTCAAAGTGCTCTTCCATGATTGTCGGATTATCCTTTACAATCTCGGAGTAGGGTTCCTTTTTGTTGACGATCTGATGTTTCACCCTTGCTTTCTAGGCGGCCAACGCGTCGATAAACTTGGTCATGGCGTGTTTGTTTATCTTCTTCATTGTCGGGTCCTTATCTGGATCTTTATAATCCTTTTCATTCCAGACCGGGAACAAGAATATCTGGTGTAGCTTCTTTAGGAGGGAGGGCCGCATATTATCTATCTTCTTTAGTTTCTCATCGTTGATGGTGGCGGTTGTTCGTACGATGCAACCTATTTGATTGCGGTAGCACGCGCGTGCTTCCGCGGGCGTGTTTGGCTCAAAATTGCCGTCGTCCACCTCCGTGACCACCAGTCTAGTAGTCCTGAGCTTGTTAGGAAGCCATTGCCTCTTTGCTTTCGGTTCTATACCAGATCCGCTAGTCTCGGCGCCAGTCTCAGTCTCAGTGCCGATCTCGATGCCGGTCTCAGTCTCAGCGCCGGTCTCAGTCTCAGCGCCGGTCTCGATGTCAGTCTCAGTCTCCGATGTGACAGCTGGACCAAGCAACATCAACTGTTGATCGTCGGCTTCCCCCAAAAATTCGTCTGCCACCAGGTAGACGTTGTCGCAGTCACCAGAACCCTGTCCTTCATCATTGCTAGCCATGTTTGCTACGATTAAATCTAGTCAATTAATTCTAGACCTAATAAAATGAATAATGACATAAAAAAGGCCTATGCTTTGCAGGAACGTTGACTCCTTCCCGCCGCGGCAAATCTAAGGAACTTGATATGCGCTAGTTTGTAGCACAAGTCATGCAGAAATTCACGGAAAATTTCGGCATGACTTTTGCTAAAAAGTGGACAAATCGAGAACCTGAAGTTTGCTGGAACGGAAATGAATCAACATTCCGGCAAACACATAGGCCAATCGGCTTCATTCCTGGAAACAATGTTCATATATCCATCTTCGACACCGCAACACATGTCCAAATATACACGAGCAACCACATGTCGAAATTTCACAAGCTAATTCAAAAACTAAATGTAGAAGAAAACTCATTTAACTACTAGTTGAACAAAATTCAGTTTACTTTAGTGCTCTATAATGATGAAAGGAAAAAAATTCAGTTAACTAATAATTTCATTCATTTAGATTGTTCATTTAACTTCACCTAATTAACCTACTGTACCACTACTACTAGCAGCACTACTAACCTAATTAGCAAATCCTACCGCCCTAACTAAAAAGCATCTAATTAACATCTACTAGTACCACTACTGCCCTAACCTAATTAACATCTACTAGTATCACTGTATACTACTAGCAGCAGTGCTACAACATTTTCTTCATTTTTTTTCTTTAAAAACATCTATGAAAACAAAAACCCTAATTAAACCCTACTGCCCTAACTAACTTTTGCTGTAAACCAATTTTTTTCTCTAAACTAATTCTTGCTCTAACATCTACTACTTAACATCTTTTGCTCAAAACTAATTTTTTTGCTATAAACTAACTTTTGCTCTAAAATGCAGAGAGAGAGGAGGGGTGGGAGAGGGGTGGGGGCTTATAGAGAGGGGAGATACTGTGGCAGGGAGGTGCTTGGCAATGTAGGGGCGGGGAGGGCGGGGAGGGCTCAGGCAGCGGCGGTCCTGGGCGGGCTCGGGCTGCGGTGAGGTCGAGGGTGGCGGCGGTGAGGTCGAGGGCGGTGGTTGTGAGGTCGAGGGCGGCCCAAGTGGCGGCGGCGGTGAGGCTGGAGGGCGGCCTTGGGTGGCGCGGTGAGGATGAGCACGGCCTCGGGGGGAGAGGTGAGGTAGCGCGTTACTGAAAACGCGCTATAGCTAAGTTAGCTATAGCGCGTTTCAGCAAACGCACTAGTGTTATGCCTTCCTCATTTTTTTCCTTTTTCATTTATTTTTCTTTACATTTTATTTTCTTCCTTTCTCCTTTTTCTATATCTTTCATTTTCATTTACTTTTCTATTTGTTTTTCATTTTATTTTCTTTTCGTTAGTAGTAGCGCCTTACACCTAAACGCGCTGCTACAACAATATTAGCGGCAGTGCAGTTCCCGAAAGATCGCTACTACTATGTGTAGCCTATCGGCTTAGTGGTGGGAATTTTGGTAGTAGCGCTTTTACGATGAGACGCGCTACTGCTATATATGTATGTGCAGCGCGCTTATTTTGCACGCGCTACTGCTGTGTAGCAGTAGCGAGCTTTTTTGACAAGCACTACTGCTAAAGTTCTGTGTATAAGGTTTTCCCTAGTAGTGTAAAGAGTTCAGATAACGAGAAGAACATAAACATAGTTCTACTAGGGGCTCAGCACAACACACCCCTGAAATAAAACTAAATAACTAGTCCACTTGACACTGCAGTAGAACCAGCATGAGCAACAACACTGCCACCTTACTCGGAGTCTGAGTCCACGTCCTCGACTTTGTCCTTGTCCCACTTCCTCTTCCTCTTCACCGACACTTATTTGCTTGAACCGGACATTAGGCTCTGCTTCTTCATCCAACCCTTGTAGATATTTAAACAAAGGTAGGCATCCTTGCTACGTACATGTTGTGATCTTCATCTATTGTCTTCGACTCCGATGCACGATGAAACTCCAGGTGAGGTTTCTTCAGTTGAGCGTATGAAGTATCAATCATGGCTGCTTCCAGTGTCAGCATTGAAGACTGGGAGGAGGACACCAGGCTTGCCTTTTGGAGATCGAAGGGCTGGCCTACAACAGGGCCTATCTGACCCAGGACTCTCCTACTGTTCGTAAAGTCTACAGTAACGAATTTCACTCTTTTGTCCTTGAGGAAGAACTCAAATTCCTGGCACCTAACGTCGGCATGGCATATGTGGTAGACCAAGCACACGTTATGTACGCAAACCTGGATCACGGCGGGCTTCTTCTTCTTTGCCTCCTTTAGAAACTTCTTGCTTTCTAGGACTGTGGTGTACTCAACATCTAGCCCAGCGACCCACTCATCCTTTGAACTTTTGAACATGCGTAGGAAGCGAGCAAGGGATGCTTCCACCATCGTGGATGTATGGGTGTAGATGACAATAAACTCATCGCTGGTGATGGTTCTAACTTGGTACTCAGCGGTAATCATGGAGATTGGGGAGGCCATGGATTTTGGAGGCAGGTTAGGAGAAGTTGAACTGGTGTAATGTGAAAGAACGGGACGACTGGGAGCGAACTGTTGTAAGGTCAAAAACAGGGACGAGTAGGCGTGCGAACGGCGTGGGGTGGTGGCTTGCCTGGTGGATAAATGACTGCATGCCCCCAAAGAGTTCTCGAGTACTATGCGGGACCCACTAGATGTCATGTCTTTTAGACCCATATCATAGGCCTGATGGTATAGATTCTGTGTGTTTGCATGCCATGCCGGCGCGTGCATGTAACTTTAGTTAATTCCGTCAACAATCGCGCCTCCCACGACCTTCGCCTCCCTCGTGTGGTCGTGCCCTTTGAGACTTCGGACGGCTATAAATGAGCAATTTTTTCCTACTCCGCATGCATGATACTCCCTCTGGTCCTTTTTACTCCGTAAGATTTGTGTCAAGTCAAAGTTTGCAAACTTTTTGACCCAATTTATACAAATAATATCAATCTACAATACCAAATATATATTTTATGAAACTAAATTTCATAATGAGTATAAAAATATTGATGTGACATTGTGAATGTTGATACATTTTTCTATAAGTTTGGTCAAAGTAGAGGTACATTGACTTCAGAATAAACTTTATGCACAATCCAGACAAGTTCGTCCGTCCAGGTGCGTGCCATGTCCTATCTAGTCATCAAAACAAGGTTACTATTAGAGTACTACTACATCCCTTCTAGTTTAGAGGGCTCGATTCAAAAATTTCACCTACTCTTACCAAGATAGAGGTGGTGGAATAGTTTTTGTAGTCTGCAAAAGTACTCAATTAATGCTCTTGTTCTTCAGAAAAAATGTGTTTACCAATGCATTATCGCATTGCATGAATGCATGAACACTAGTAAATGACAAAGATTTTTACATGCACTAGCAAGATGCTCGTGCGTTGCACGGAACATCAAGATGCATTTGTATGTGTAGTTTATCTTGTGGGAGAAAAGGATGAACGAGGGAAGGCCTTATCTGCAAATGTGGAGAGGAGTGCGAGTAAATTGTCATAGTTTCCTTCCTATCCGTTAGATATAGATCGGACGACCTATATTGCAGGATGGCAGGCACACCATCATCACCAACTCTGCTTTTTATAAGAGTAGAGATTAGTTAATATTCTCTTTAGACTACTCATAGTGGAAACTATCATATACTAGTATCATGTGCATGACACTAGTGTATGATACGGGACTACCTTTATAGTGCCATGCATGACACAAAGTAGCATAGGATTTAATATGATACAATATCTACCTATGTTACTCTAACCCCACTCTCTTCTTTAATTCTTTGCCACATCAGCATGTTTGCTATTCCTGTGTGCATGATACCAGCTAAGATACCATCATTATGGACAGTCTAAATCATCGCATGCAATAATCTAGTGCACCTTGAAATCTAAACATGTGTGGGTGTGTGTGTGTTTTTAATGACTTGAGACTATATCTAGCACGGCATTGTTGGTCGGAAACGACACCTATGGGATCACAAGAATCCCTACTACGGTTGCGGGGCGCGGGGTTGTGAGAAGAGCAGGATTAGTAGCCAGCACAAGGATCGTTTACCAAGGTTCGGGCCGTGAGGATGCGTAAAACCCTAGTCCTGCTTTGGTGGATTTATTGAGTGTTCTTGAGCTCCTGAACTAGCTATGGTGGTTGCGTGGTTCAGAAGAGCCGAATCCCTCTCTAGTACGCCATGGGCCTCCTTTTATAGTCGAAAGGGGCTGCCATAGTGGCACACAGGAGGTGCAAAGGCCTACAGTGCTATGAGCTTATCGCTCGTATTACAGGACAAGACGCATTTAATGCATAGCTTAGGTGTCCTCTTGCTTTATCGGGGACGTGAGCGAGGCCCGTCCCGTCCGTCGCCGCTCCTCCTTGCTTCGACACGCGCCCTGGCCAGCGATGCATGCGGCGCCATGTAGGCAGGCAAGCAGCTGAGATGGCGCGGTGTGGACCTTTCACGAAGATCTGCATGCCGCCACGCAGGCGTGTGCTGAGTTGGCCTGGAAGCTGCATGTTGCCATGCAGGTGCCTGCCCAGCTGGTTCGGCCGGCAGCTGCATGTGAACGACGGTGGAGATTCGGTTGGTGCAGGCCTGGCAGTGGCCCCGCTGACGCCCTTGGCAAGGGTCTTGCCGGGTGGCCCGCAAGGGTCTCGCCGGGTGACCCGGCAAGGGTCTTGCCGTGGCGCGCTGTTGTCCCCGGCAAGGATCTTGCCGGGGGTCTTGTGGGTTTCCTCGGCAAGGATCTTGTCGAGGATCATTGCCTTCCAACCTCATCTGATATTGAATATTCTTTGTCTTCACAAAGATCTGCATGCCACCATGGAGGTGCCTACCGAGCCCTGGCCCAACGTAGTTGATGGTGTTGGAGACCGTGGGTTCGAGGGTGGCTCACTCCGCTGGTGTGGGCGAGCCACCCTGGCAAGGGGCTTGCCGAGGTTGCTGAGGCTGCCCTGGCAAGGGTCTTGCCGGGGGAACCCGCTTCGTCCATCTGTTCTATGTGGTCTCGGTCTTTGGCGCTGCGCTAATTGTCTTGTGCCTTCGGCTTCTCTCCGGCTCCCCTCCTTTGCCTTGCTATGTGCGGCCGTGGCGCGTGGATCTGACTGCCCGTGCACAAGTAAAGGGGTCAAAAGGAGAGCCCCTAATTTTGTACACCGACAGGAGCCCCCGGGCCTGGGCCACACATAAGCGCGACACGTTGTTGGGCCAGGCCCAGAATGGTGCGCGGGCAGGCAGGGCGGATTTTACCGCTGTAACTGTTTCGTCCGCTGGCTTCCCCGCGACCCGCTTTGAACGCATGTTGTGGAGGAGCGTGCGTGACATGGGGGGGCATGCGTGGGGCGGTTCCCGCATGCATGCGTCGTATCGCAGTTAATGGGAAAGGAGGCGGCCCGCGCCTTCCCCGTAAAAAGGAATAACCACGGGCGCGCTGCTCACTTTACCCCTCCCTGCATCTTCTCCAATCTTGGAACCGCCACCCCCTTTCTTCCTCCTTCTCGAGCCCCCCATCTTCGTCCACCGTCGCTGCGCTTCTGCCATCCTCTACCCTCTTGCTTCTCACAGCCGCCATGGCACCCAAATCCACCAAAGGCAAGGGAGTGGCCAAGGATGCCGGGGCGATGGAGCAGCCGGAGAGCGAGCTGGTGGCACGACGGGCACAGTTCGCCTACTTCCCCTTGACGGTCGACGTGTCCGAGCTTCGGGAGTCATTCAAACCTTTGTGGGGGGTGAAGACGGGGGGAGAAACGACCGGGCATCCAGCCACGCGCGTCATCCCCGCCTACGCTGAGGCCACCCCATATCAGTACCCCTTCTTCGTCGACTACTTCTCGTGCGGGCTCTGTCCCCCTTCTCCGATTTCTTCAAGGACGTCATGCACACCTACGGCTTCCGCCTTCTGGATTTCACTCTGAATGCCGTGGCATGCATGTCTCTCTTCGCACACCTCTGCGAGGGCTTTGCCGGGGTGCACCCCAACAAGGCGCTCTTCCGCCACTACTTCTCCCCTCGGATCCAAAAGGGGAGTGCCATCTCGATTCGTCGCTGGATCTTGAGGTCAAGGCGTGCCTTGAGGCGCCAAGAAGGAGAGGTGGGAAGAGTGGCGGGGCCGGTGGTGCTGGATTGAGGAAGAGAACCCGCCAGCATTCTGCGAGGTTCGCCGGGAGCCGCCGGTCCGTGGAAAAGACTAGGGCGACCTCGACGCTGACGACAAGAAGCTCACGATTGCCACCACCAGGATCCTCCGGCTCACCGAGGCTGGGCTCACCCTCGAAATGATCGGGGTGGACTTCATCCGCCGCCGAATCGCTCCTCTGCACAACAAGGGGAGGCCAGCCTGGCTTTTCATGAATGCTGCTGACATCATGAGGCTCCACCCGGCCTCGACCACAACCTGACGGTGCTGAGGCACACCCATCTCTGCCAACGGATCTTCCAGCTTGAGGTCAATGACGACGGCGAGGTTGAGCGGTCCGGCAAGGCTGCAAGGGCTGTCGCGAAGGCCGGCAAGGTTGTCAAAGTGCCCGTTTTCAAGTTGCCGGCGGGAGTGGTCCCGCTGTGCAACAATTCTCGCCGGTCCGACATCATTGCCATGATGCCGTACTTCAATGCGCACGGCCTTGACCCGAGCTAGGTCGAGTCGGACGAGCTCCAAGTGCAGGAATTCTTCGACACCTTGCACGAGGGGTACGTCACCGCCGAGCCGCGACTCATCCAGGACACCTCCTAGGCGGAGCTGGACTACATCGCCACCAGGGTGGCGGAGGCGAAGCTCGCCGAGGAGGCCGGAAGTGCCGGCGGCTGTAACGCCCCGGACACACCCGCCGGTGGTCGTTACTCCTGGCGGGATCTAGACTGGCCGCACAGATCAATACTAGTCTTTTCTGCGCACTTTGTCCTCACTCGTGCGCACCCGGGAGCAACTTCCCGGTCGGTCACCCATCCTAAAACTACTCCAAGCTGAGCACGCTTAACTTTGGAGTTACGTCGAATGGGATCCGGAAAAGAAGAATTCCTTATTGATATGAGTAGTCTATCATCCCTAATAAGCCGGCTATTACATACACTCCCACTCGGAGGAACCGACGTCCTCGTCGGGCCACGAAACGTTCCCTCTTGGCACAACCGCTCATGCATCCATCCCAAACATGTGCCATGCCGTGTGCCACGACGGGTCACAAACGTCATGAACAACATGACCGCGCACCTGTCCGCAACCATCCGTGTAACCGCGAGGGTCGGCTCTGATACCAACTTGTAACGCCCCGGACACACCCGCTGGTGGTCGTTACTCCTGGCGGGATCTAGACTGGCCCCACAGATCAATACTAGTCTTTTCTGCGCACTTTGTCCTCACTCGTGCGCACCCGGGAGCAACTTCCCGGTCGGTTACCCATCCTAAAACTACTCCAAGCTGAGCACGCTTAACTTTGGAGTTCTGTCCGAATGGGATCCCGGAAAAGAAGGAATTCCTTATTGATATGAGTAGTCTATCATCCCTAATAAGCCAGGCTATTACAGCGGCGTGGAGGACAAGGCCGCGGTGGAAGCGGAAGAAGAAGAGCTTGCCCGGTGGGCGGCGGCCGCTGGGGAGGCCAGTAGCGCCGACACCGGGGTTCACCTTGTCGAGGACGTGGCCGACGACTCATCAGATGAGGAGGACGAGGGGGAGGAGACCGTGACTGCCGACCCTCCAGTCACTGGAAGAGGGTGAGTCCTGCGGCCGGCCACCTCCGGCGAGCCGGTCCATCCCGGCCGGGCCGCGCATCTGGGACATGCCCAGGAGACGTCTGCGCGCCAAACGAGGGCTGCAGCAATGAAGAAGGCGTTGAAGGCCGTGGCGGCAAATAATAAGGCATCCGCTTCTTTGTCATCCAAGCATATCCAGACGCCACCACCTTCCCCCCCGCCGGCAGACGTTGGCGCGGGGATCGCTTTTGACTTTGGACCCATCAGCCCGGAGAGGAAGAGGAAAGCAGCAGAGGAGGAAGAGTAAGCTCTGCTTTCCCCCTTCTTTTATTTTTTTGTTTTCTCCATTTCCTCAAAAGGTGCCGCTTATTCTAAATCATCTTCATCCCGCAGGGACGTGGAGACGCTGGCCCAAAGGGCGAAGAGGGCCAGGATTTCGACGAGCGGCTAGCCCCCAGCAGGCACCTCCGGCACGCCGCTGGTGGTGTTGAGCAGCCCGGACAGCAGCCCCCAGTGTGAGTCCATCACCCATCCTTCGTTGACGTGTGCTAGGGGTATGATACTTTGGTATTGACCATGCTGTGTATGAAGGAGGGGAGCAGCAGCAAGGGGAGCCACAGAGGGCTTCTCCCAACACGCCGCCCCCATCGACCACGCAGCCCCGAGGGGCGTCCCCAGCAAGGGCACAAAGCACCGAGCCCATGCACACGGAGGAGGAGGAGGAGAATGCATGCGCCGGTGGCTTTGCCTCGACGCCGAACCTTGGAGGAGAGGGGACTTCTGCTTCTCGGGTTGGCACGGGTAAGCCACGCGCTTTCCGTTTCTGATTGCGTTCTTTCTTTCTTCTTTTTTATTGGCTTTTGATCTTGGCCCCGCCCTGTCCCCTTATTGGCATCCAGACTTCCCCTCGATGGACACAGAGGACGTCGATACCGTCATCGAGGACGTTGTCAAGGACGTCGTGGCGCAGGCCGAGAAGATTGCCGCCGAGGAGAGCGCCAGGGGCGCTGCTGAGGACGCCGGCAAGGGATCTGCCGGGGAGGCCGCCAAGGCCGCTGCCGAGGAGGTGGTTGATGACCAGCCCTCCTCCTTCGCCGCCTTCGGCTCCGACAGGTACCTGAGGGTGGGTGACGACTTGTTCGTCCACCTTCCAGGCGCGCCGAGCACTAGGACACCCGTCGAGGGAGAGGTCTTTGACGACGAAGTGCTTGCCGTCGCCGAGCTCGAGGTCATCGACGAGCCGAGCGTTGGTGGTGATGGCTCCCAAGAGGAGCAGCTGCTCCAGGCCATGGTGCCAGCTTCCAGAAGCTCTAGGAGCTCCACCGCACTCGTTTGGACAAGGCCAAGTCTAGGACGGCGGTGGTGGAGAAGGCGGAGGCGGACCTCCAGGAGTGCGTCACCGAGGCGCAGGACTGGTTCCGATAGGCTCAAGACGAGCTGAAGGCTGCGCAGGGTGAGCTGGCCAAGCGTGACGTGGAGCTCACCATGAAGCTGGCTGACATCGAGAAGGCCCAAGAGGCGGCGAAGAACTTGGCCGCCGCCGCCGAAGCCGCCCGGACGCCGCACGAAGCCGCACTAAAGTCCCAGGAGGAGGACCTTGCCGCGTGCGAGGAGAAGCTCGCCGCCACGCTCCGCGGCAAGGATGAAGAGTTGGACAAGCTCGTCGTACAGCAGACCCGAGAGCTGGAGCAGAGTCACAGGGAGGCACTCGATGCCTAGGCTCTTGTTCATGCCGGCAAGGTGAAGGATCTCGAGGCGGAGCGGGATGAACTGAAGGAGCAAACTCTGAAGCTGTCCAAGGAGAAGGACACGCTCAACAGCGCCCTGGCGGAGGCGCATGGCCCGGCTGTCAGCAGGGCCGGAGAGCTCTTCGAGGCCAACAACTCCATCAGAGACCTCAGGCTGAAGCTGGAGGGTGTCGAGAAAGATGCTGTCGGAGGCCAAGGCCTGAGAGGGGACCCTGCCAAGGACATGGAGACCGAGAAGCAGCTGTGGAGGAACGAGGCCGCCAACCTTAACGACCACGTGGAGGGCGAGAAGCGCTGGCTCGGACGCCTCAACGTCGTCACGAACTCGGCTACCACGCAGCTGGCCACCATGGGGATGTCGGACGTGAGGTATGCCCCAAAGACGAGCCTGAGCCCCAACGCCAACCTGACCCTGTTCTTTGAGAGGGTCGTCGGCGCCCTGGAGCGGCTTCACTCCAACCAGGTGGCCTCCCTGGCCGAGGAGTCCCGGATGCTCTGCCGGGATTCCATGACCAAGGTGCTTGCCAAGATAGCGCACTGGCATCCTGACCTCGACTTCGAAGCTGCGCTGAAGAGCTTGCCGGAGGATGCAGACACCGCGGTGCTCAAGGAGCATATCAAGCCCATCATCAGCCGCATCGACGGAACTAACAGGTTGGAGGGCCAGCTTCGGGACTAGGCACCCCATTTCTTATCGCCGCTGCAGGTTCATGACCAAGACAATTGCTATCTTTAGTTAGAACCGCGGCGGCAATTTCTGTAATATAACTCTGCAGTACTTCTGACATTACGCATGTTATTTTCCTGTTCGATTTTCCTTTGTATGTCCACCCTATGTTAATTCGGCAGGCTTGCCGGCGCGTAAACCCAGGGCGGCGTATTGAGGACGGATCCCCATTGGCGTATCGGGTGCGCTTGCTGCCGGGCAAACCACCTTACCGCCCTTAACGCGGCCGCTCAAACTGTCGAGCTTGACTCGAGTCAGAGTCGAGAGCGTTGCTAATTGCAGAAGGCTGCCCTCCCGCTCTTGACGCGGCCGCTTGAGCTGTTGAGCGGACTCGAAACAGAACAAGGGCGTTGCCAATTGCGGGAGGGCCCCTCTGCGAACAGGTTTTCCATACATAGGCAGAATCTCCGAGGATGATAACCTTGTATTAAGGAGAAAAGTTTAAAGTTTGGCATGACTTAGCTTTCTCGTCGCTGCCCCGGCATCCTTCGTGCTTGTAGGCAGCGCCACTCTCTTGGCCGCCTTCTCCACGGGTGTCGTGGCGATGAAGAACTGCTAGGCCAACTACTAGACTAGATTCTCACAATTGCGCTCCCTACCTGGCGCCCAAAGATGTCGGTGGGAAACGACACCTATGGGATCACAAGAATCCCTACTACGGTTGCGGGGCGCGGGGTTGTGAGAAGAGCAGGATTAGTAGCTAGCACAAGGATCGTTTACCCAGGTTCGGGCGGCGAGGATGCGTAAAACCCTAGTCCTGCTTTGGTGGATGTATTGAGTGTTCTTGAGCTCCTGAACTAGCTATGGTGGCTGTGTGGTTAAGAAGAGCCGAATCCCTCTCCAGTACGCCATGGGTCTCCTTTTATAGTCAAAAGGGGCTGCCACAATGGAACAAAGGAGGTGGAAATGCCTACAGTGTTATGAGCTTATCGGTCATATTACAAGACAAGACACATTTAATGCGTAGCTTAGGTGTCCTCTTGCTTTATCGGGGACGGGAGCGAGGCCCGTCCCGTCCGTCGCCGCTCCTCCTCGCTTCGACACGCGCCCTGGCCAGCGATGCATGCGGCGCCATGTAGGTAGGCAAGCAGCTGAGGTGGCGCGGTGGTGGAGCTTCCACGAAGATCTGCATGCCGCCACACAGGTGTGTGCTGAGTTGGCCTGGAAGCTGCATGTTGCCACGCAGATGCCTGCCTAGCTGGTTGGGCTGGCAGCTGCATGTGAATGCCGTTGGAGATTTGGTTGGTGCGGGCCTGGCAGTGCCTCCGCTGACGCCCTTGGCAAGGGTCTTGCCGGGTGGCATGGCAAGGGTCTTGCCGGGTGGCCCGGCAAGGGTCTTGTCGTGGCGCGCTGTCGTCCCCGGCAGTGGGTTTCCTCGGCAAGGATCTTGTCGAGGATCGTTGCCTTCCAACCCTCATCTGATCTTGAATATTCTTTGTCTCCACAAAGATCTGCATGCTACCATGGAGGTGCCTCCCGAGCCCTGGCCCCACGTAGTTGATGGTGTTGGAGACCGTGGGTTCGAGGGTGGCTCACTCCGTTGGTGTGGGCGAGCCGCCCCGGCAAGGGGCTTGCCGGGGCTGCTGAGGCTGCACCAGCAAGGGTCTTGCCGAGGAACCTACTTCGTCCATCTGCTCTCTGTGGTCTCGGTCTTTGGTGCTGTGCTGATTGTCTTGTGCCTTCGGCTTCTCTCCGACTCCCCTCCTTTGCCCTGATATGTGCGGCCGTGGCGTGTACTGCCGGTGCACAATTAAAGGGGTCAAAAGGAGAGCCCCTACTTTTGTACACCGATAGGCATGCAAGATGACTTATTATGCATCGTTCCCCATACCCGCGGGAATCCCGTTCATGTCCAAATCTTTTCCTCTCCATGTGTGAAAACATCTGCCTGCTTGACTCTCCTTCTCCCTCCGACAGTCCCACCACTCTGCCCCGCGATAATGCTTCATATACGAGTAGCTACGTAACAGTCTACATAATCTGCCTAAAATAATTCTCTCCCCCCTATTTTTCAGGTGGGTGGGGCCCCTTTCTCCCCCTTCTCCAATCAGTTTCGTCCATGTGGCCTTTTACGTAAAACACGATGTAGCATTACCGCTGCACCCCGTGTGGAAAACTCTACATGCATGAAACTGCTCCCCCTGCGCTCGTCCAATCCGTTGTGACCTGCAATATTTCCACCCCTTCCCTCCCTCATAATTTATTCCAACAAATATGCCCACAAATAGCTGTTACGTTAATCACACAACCTATCTTAGGTAGGGGTGCCATTGTTCGCTATAAATATCGCGTCTCCCATGGCATTCAGAAGAACGCTCACGTTCATCACTATCTCCTCCCCCTCCCTCTCACGTCGACCACCATGGCATCGCCCCTCCCAAGCCCTAGGCGCCTCTCGCTGCACCACGTGGAGGGTCACGTGTCATCGTTCCGTTCCTCGCCACCACTAATCGAGGAGGACGCATTGGCGTTCCACTCCTCGCCACGATGCGTCAAGGTGGACGCGTCGGCGTTCCGCTCCTCGCCGCGACGCGTCGAGGTGGACACGTCGGTGTTCCCAGTCTTGCCAGAACACGCGTTGGAGGATGCATCGGTTCCCAGCTATGAGGAGAATGTCGCGCCGCCTACCGAGCGCCCCAGCCTTGAGGAACTTTGGAAAAAAATGGAGGTCGCCTTGTGGGAGGCTTTGCCTCCGGCAGACTGCGCCAAAATAGAGGTGGAGAAGAAGGCCGAGGAAGAGAAGCGTGCCATGAGGCATGCTACTTGGCAGGACTATGTCGCGTCCGAGAGAGGTAGGCAATTGGCTCTTTGGCAGATGGCTCGTGCGAGGGCCATGAGGGTGGCGGAGGACGCTCGTGCCAAAGCCTGAGTGCAGTCAGTCCCAAGCGCCTCATATACGCTTGGCGGTACGTGGACTGAGTGCATGCTTCTAGCGAGGAGGAGTACCTATTGGCGCCGAATCACCACTCCGGTGAGATCGCGCTTGCCCACCGGCAAGATGCCAATCAGCAGCTCGCGAGTTGCGATGCTGAGGAAGAGGCATTGTGTCGGCGCGCTGGGAAACGGCCGCGCAACACGGCACTCATGGCGCGACGCAAGCGCTCCTACGAGTGCCATGTTTTTATTAGGAATAATTTAGTTTCGTAAGGCGATCTCATTAGTTTTGGGACGCAAATGATAAATCCCAAACGTTCGGGAATTATTAGCGTCCTTAATTACGTATCTAAAAGGAAAAGTTTGGAAACCTTGTGTATCTGTACGCATTTTGTAAGTACGTGCATATAGCACAAACTTAAATATATATCATACTACACGTCTCTCTCCCTATATATGCTTGCAGACTGTGCTACTACTATTACTTCTGTACGTGCAAATGCACGTTTTAACATTACGATGCGGTTTTTGTAAAAGTAGAAAACAACACTAGTCAAGCTTGTGAAACGATTCAATGCAAAAGAAATGCAAAAATGCCCGATTGATTGTTTACTTTTAGCTTCCTTCTTTGTGGTTATTTCTCTATCATAATTTGTACAGAGGATCTCACTGGTCGAGAAGACATGGAAATTCCCAAACCGCTTCGTACACCCTGTATCGAATTTTTTGCCTAACAAGTTGTGCCGTGCAATTGGAATTCCAACTTGAGTACTACAACTAGGAGTACTAGGGGCCAGTTCTTTTAGGCTTCTAGATTAGTAATCCCATAATTACTACCTCCGTCCTGGTTTATTGGTCCCCATTGTAATCTGTGTCAAATTTTGACCATAAATTTAACTAATGAAATGTTTATGCATGTCACCAAAAATTATATAACTTTTTTGACATGCACTAACGTTTTATCAGTTAAATCTTTGGTCAAAATTTAGCACAAATTACAATGGTGACTAATAAACCAGGACATAGGTAGTAGTTTAGAAGCCCAAATGAATGAGTGAGGCACCTTATGTTTCTCTCCACTATGACTAGTCTTATGGGAAAAGCTAGGGAAGAGACGGCTTATTTTTTAAGCCGCCAAAAGAACTGGCCCTAGAAGTAGTAGCTAGGGATACCAGGAGTAGTAACTAGGGATACTAGGAGTAGTAGCTAGGGGTCGAGTGTGCGAGATGAACCGGACAAAAGTAAATGCAGAGAGATGAAATGCAAAAAGACAGAGGGATGTGATGGTTGCTTGTCTGTTATTTTACCAGGCCACTTATTACTGGGAGTGGTGGGGTTTTGTGATATGACGGCTTCACTGCCGCACCACGAGCGGGGTGAGACTCCCATGCAACGCGGCCCTCTACACTAGTACTACCTCGGTCGTGGTTTATTAGTCCCCCATTGAATTTCACTAAAGATTTAACTGACAAAATGTTAGTGCATGTCAACAAAAACTATATCGTTGGATTTGTATTTGAACATAGTTTTCACTGATATTATTTCTGGTGACATGCATGAGCATTTATCGTACTACATATAATTTTACATAAATTTATGGTCGTACTATATATAGTAAGGTGCCCGTGCATTGCACGGAACAGTGAAACACTACAAAAAAATACTTCCATGATGATACGTGTTTGTCACAGTTGGTCACATTTTTTGTCATGCATGTACATCCACGATGAATTTATGACAGAATCAAGATAGTCATACATGTGCTGTCGTAGAAGTGTTCCATGACATTACCAAAATTACCATCACAGAAGTGTTCACTTCCATGACGATAAATGACACGTCATGGTAGTGCTTTCGTCAATGGTGACCGACACATGGCATCCACCATAACGGGTCGCCGTTAAGCTATCGGGTCCAGTTTTGCATCTGATAACACGCTAACAGCCACGACCAATGCCGATTTTCCACGTGTAAAATTCTCATTGGCCGAGGGAACCACGTGTCAGCTCCGCGTTGGCACAGGTGTCACTCATCCAATGGGCGACATGTGGACCGGCCCAAAAGTGGCTCATAAAGATTAAATGGGCCGACCCAACTAAAGGCCCACAAGATTTTGCGGACCATAATGGGCCAACCCAGCTAAAGGCCACGAGATTTCACCGACCATATTAGGCCGGCCCAGCTAATGGCCCATGAGACTTTGCCAACCATAATGGTTTGGCCTAGCTAAAGGACCACAAGATTTTGCCAACCATAATGGGCCGGCCCAGCTAAAGGCCCACGAGATTTTGAGGACACTAGTGGGCAGGCCCATTAACAAGCTGCGATGTTTTGGGCCAAATGCCGACACATATTTGATCCGGTCCATTAACAGCCTGCCATGCTCCGGGCCTAATAAAGGCCCATATGAGATCCGGCCCATTAAAATCCTACCATGTTCTAGGCCAGCTGCCGGCCCGTGAGCTGTTCGGCACGTTTCAGGTCCAACCTAATTTTCAGCCTCCTAAAAGCCCATTGAGTTTTCTTGCGAAAATTGGCCAGCGGTTTACTCGGTCTATTAAAGGCCCGAATCTACTAGTGGGCCAGTTTACATTTAGGCCTGTTAACGTACCAAGATGACTGGGCCCATGATGCGGATCATACATAGTGATTTGCATGACAGCCGATTATGTACTGTAATTGTACGGTTTGGCCGATTTACTGCGAAGACATGATATATATATATATATATGTGTATATATATACAGTAAAATAACTGCAACATCGTGAATAAGAAAAAACCTAGACTGTACAATAAATAAATTACGACATATTACATCCACTGGGCATCAAAGTTTGCCACTATGATAATAAAGCACAAGCAGACAACAGATTACATACACTGGGCATCAAAGATCGCCACCCGTGCAAATAAACACGCCGACAAAATAATATACAAAACCGACAACACTTCAATAGAGTCCAAGAAAAGTTAGCCCTGCTCGGGAGCTGCAACGCAAGCAACTGAGCAAGCTGATGAGACTGTGCTTGTTTGACACTTATATCCTCCTCACTCTGAAAGATAAACAAGCAGATAGATGACAGGTTTTGCACATATAAGTATCAGTGCTGAAAATTCATCACATTTCTTACTGACGAATAAAGTGACACAGTTTAAAATAGCATTAACACAATATGGTATTGTTCAGGTTAAGACATGGCAGGAAATGACATTGTGAAGGAGTTGGCAGCTTCACGACACCACTGGATTACAGATCAAGAACTCATAAGTATCAATGGTTAGTGTTTTGTCAATTTATCCCATTTCACATTGGCAAATAAAGATACAGTTTAAATAACAGTAGAATGATATGACATTGTTCATAGTTAAGACATTGCAGAATATGCCATTGTGGTGTAGTGGGTAGGTTCAGCAAATCACTGGATTACAGATCAAGAACAGAAGCATACATGCAGTGCAAAATAAGATCACTTGCTCTGTATAGTTTAATTTACATGGTATGAAGAAGGAACTTGGTTGGACAACTGAAAACTTAAATTGAGAAGGACATACTTTTGTTTATGAACTACATAATAAACTTTAAACATGCAATTTGATGCAAACACCAAAAACAAACATCTGTTGCAGTCATGCCTAACCAAATATACACAACAAAGTTTGAAGGCTTGAGAAGGACAAACTTACATTATTGGTGAAGACAGGCTCTATAAAGCCCTTGTCCATGCTAATGGGGGGGGAGCAATTCAAGAAGTTTACCACAAAATCTTCTTCAGAAGCATTTCCTTTATTCTACATTTTGTTAAGAGTAAATATAGATGTGATAATATAAGAGAAAATGGAGAATATTTAAGGTAAGATGAAGAGTGATGCTACATAACCAAGTAGCTATAAATGTAAGTACAACGATACAGGCAAAAGGTACAACCAAGAGCAATGCAGAGCTAAACATCTTTAGTACCATCGGTGTTATCCAACCTTATGGTAAGAGTAAATATAGATCTGATGTGTATAAAATGGAGGGCAAAGGAAAATAATCTGCAGAGTGATGGTACATGAACAACTAGCTGTCAATATAAGTACACTGATAAAGGACATCATGTACTTACAAGAACAATGCAGAGCTAAAAATTTTCGTTGGCATTGGATATATTCTACACTAATGTAACCATTCATACAGATCAGATTATTTGGAGCGAACAATTGATAAGAAAGCTATCAAGCATATTGCTATCACATAATGAACCAGGTATGAATGCAAGTACAGTGATACAGGACAACAGGTACTAACAAGAGCAAAGCAGCGGGCAACATATTTGCGATATCCTGTCGTATTTTCCAAACCGGAATTCTTCTTCGAGCAGATTTCCTGCAAAAAAGATCTGTAAGGCACATGCGAAAAAGTAGAAGTTCAAATTGTCATGTGATATCATAGACAGTACCTCATCCTGGAAACGATACCAGTGCATAACAAGGTTTTTCCATTCAATGTCTTCTAAATTTAGCATAGGAGACTTCACCGGAAATTCGTTTATAGACTTGCCATCAAAGTGTGATTTCCTCAGGTAACACCGATGCTGTTGTAATGCTTCCTTGAAAAGCGCAAGCAAGCTTTGCTCGTCATGACTATCCAGATTGACCCTCGCCTACTTACAACAATGTAATGTAAATCATTGATGTGTTCAATCAGCAGACACAGGAAAAAAATCACCATGAATAATAGCACTTACGCGTAAGTGGGACAGGGAAGATGTGAAAATGGTATTTGTCTTCACTATAATCTTCCCATGATGGGAATATATGCATGTATTCCCTAATAACATTGAGAGCATTCTATTTAAAACTGGAAATAACTAGAATGGGTTTCCTATCTGCTGGAATTGGCCCTCTCTACAGTTGGGATAGGTCTTCGGCCGGTGGACTTGCTGTACTTTTTGCTGGAGTGGGATTTTTCTGTGGTACGGCTGGTGCTATGGCAACTGAAATCGGCATACCTTTTGCTGGAGTGCAGGTGTTGTGTGGTGGTACTAGTGGTGTGGCCAGTGAAGTATGGGTACAGTCTGCTGGAGTCGGTCCTACGTTTTGTGTCACTAGATGTACAACCAATATAAGTGGGGAGCTGTTTGATTTCTCCGGCACCACCATGTTTTCAAGGACTTTGCTGGTGCTCCTTCAGGTTCGGCAATCACCCTCTTCCTTTTTGATGTCCGATGCACAAGAACAACATTTGAGTGGAAAAACATGGAATGATGACAGATGGAATATGTATTGGTAATGGATGGGCATGGCATCTTGACATATATGATGAGTAAACTAAGTAGATGGCGGTGCAACAAAGTAGAAGAAATGCAAGACAACATATGCAAGATACGTGCAATCAATAAAACCTTGCCAAATTAGAACATGCACCTTGATGGGTGAACAGGACAGGCCATCTGCCTTTGACTCCTTGAGGTTAGAATATTCATTAGGATCATATTCTGAACAAGAATCTACATGTGGGGAGTGTATGAGTTTCATTGCATCTAGAATGGCACTCAATGCCTTGGTGCCAATTTTGTAAGTCATTGCAGTGTTCCACAATATTCTTCTGATGCGCGGATTCTGATATTCACTGTATTTACGTATAATATCTAAGAACCATGAAAACATAAATAGTAGTAAGATTATCTTTGTAATGTAGAGGATATTCTAATACAGGGGCGCCCCTGTAAACCCTTGTGTGCTATCACTAGATTCTGATGAGAGAGCTCAAGTGTGCTGTAGTAAGGTGCGTGCATTAATATAATATGGCACAAGTACACAAAAAGTAGGCTCCAGAAATAAGAATAGTTGGCAGATGATAGGTTCATAATATATTGTATAGAGAGTTTATTGCCAAACCATGATAACAAGGGCACACAACAACTAGGCAGATTGTAGTGTACATAAAAGGGGTACACCATAACCACAATATATAAATCGGGAAAGTGGACCTGGCTAGAAAATACGGTGTTGTATTGCCGCTACAAATTGAAAGCCTATCGATCATGTACAGGCCAGCTCTATCAGCTGTTGACTGCAGATGTCCCTGCTCCCCTTCCTGACAAGGAACATACTGTATGTACTAAATACAGAATAACAAAATAGGAACATGTTAAAGAACAGAAGAGGAAGCATATTCTTGAGGTTCCGCTTCATTGCATACAATGTTGGTTGCCCACTCATGATGAATCACAGCGCCCAAGAAATGCAATTCCATGCTATCTCTCTATATATGGCCACATGCATTTGGAAAATCAAGTGGGAGCATTACCTGACCAATTAAATGTGTGTCTGTTAACTAATATCAGTATCATATCACAATTCGTATTTTCAGAAGTAAGCTTTGGACTTATGATTGGTGTGTTGTTTAGATTCAAGAGTGGACTGCTGCTAGTGCGACACAAAGCAGCTACACAGACCAGCATGTAGAAAACCGTAAGCATCAGGAGTAAAATCAGCAAAGTGGAGCTTGCTGGAATATATGTGCCAGTATTGCCGGTACGGCTAGAAAGGCTTCAGATAACAACTCTCTTCAACTGAAGGTGCGGTACTGTTAATATCAGTGTAACTCTCAAAGGCGACACAACTCCCTGCATTTCCTTGCTAATCTTATAGGATTCAAGTGGGCAGGCCACTACAATTCCTATTCCTATGTTTACAAAATCCTACAAATCAAAGAGGACCGAAGAGTTCAAAGTGTCCATCACAACCAACCGTACAGACATCTACACTGCAAATGTCCCTGCTCATCTTCACTACAAGGAACATATTGTACTACTATCATACTCCCTCTGTTCCAAAATATAAGTCTTTGTAGAGATTTCCACTATGGATCACATAGGGATGTATACAGATACATTTTAGAGTGTAGATTCACTCATTTTGCTCCATATCTAGTCCATGGTGGCATCTATAAAAAGACTTGTATTTAGGAATGGAGAGAGTACTTATAACGAAGAACAGAAGAGGAACATGCTAAAGAAGAGCAAGCAAATTTTGGATAATAAAATGTTCGTTGCACAGTGCCCACACATGATGAACCAGTGCCCACACATTAAATTACTCATCTGCCATGTTAGAGCATCTCCAACAGAAGGGTAACGCGTGGCGCGTTAAAAAAGCGTTTACAACATCGGAATGGCCAGTTTTTGCGGGCCGCGAAGTGCTGGCTCCAGCGGCCGCTGCAAAAAAATTGCACGCATGTGCCGCTCCAGCAGATGCGCTATATTTTTTCTCCTTTCTACACTGACTCGATACACATTCGACTCTGAGTCAATACTGGCATAGATAGACACATAGATAGTTCTCAGCATGGATATAGCATAGATAGATAGAAAAAAAGATAGTTCAACTATTCGTCATCCGACTCTGCCTCGGTGATGTCCTCGTCCGACGTCTCAATGTAAGCGTCAAGATACCGATCGTCGTCGGAGTCCTAGGGTGATGCTGCTCCTAGCTTGATGTTGAACTGAGCGGCCGCCTTCCGCGTACGCCTATCCTCGTGATAGGCGGCTCGCTCTGCCCTCCTCTTCTCCCTCTACACCGTCCTTTGCACATAGAACTCGCGCTCGTTGATGATCTCCTGCATGAAGCATTGGCGCCACAGCGCCATGGCTTCCTCGTCCATCTCGACAATGCCGAGACGCTGCTCCCGCCTCCGTTTGTCTCGACGATCCTCGTCAGTGATAAGCCGCAGGCCCGCAGCGGAGGCGCGAGCTCCTGCACCCGCTTTCGCGTCGGCACGTTGGGGAAGTTCATCTCCCTACGAGGCCGCCGGAGCGTCATACGCGCGGGCGGCCTCATGGGCGGTGTCAAAAGTGCCGAGGCCGAGGCGCTTCTCGTGGAACCGGATCTCGGCGGAGAAGCCGATGGAGGGGCGCGCGCGGGTGCCACAGTAGCCCCAAGTTTTCCGGCAACGCGGCGGCGGCGGGGCGAGAAAGAGTGGGGAGAGAGGGGTGGCGAGGCACAGAGCGGCGAGAGGGCGTTGGATTTATAAAGCGCGCCGGATGTCTGCGCCAAAACTAGCACGTGCCCCACAGCTTTTCCCCCGCGTGCGTGATCCTTTCCCGGCGTCCCTGCTATCTCTACTCTCTTCTCTACTCTTATGTATTATATATATATATTATATTATATTATATATTTATTTTATATTTATATTTATCACTACTTCTTATATCTTATATATCTCTTATATATATTATATATATCTACAACTCATATAAAAAACAGAGTATGTGATGATGGTGTGCCTGCCATCCTGCAATATAGGCCGTCTGATTTATATTTGACGGATAGGAAGGAAACTATGGCAATTTTGCAAAAAGATACCCACACCCCTCTCCACATTTGCAAATAAGGCCTTCCCTTGTTCATCCTTTTCTCCCACAAAATAAACTACTCATACAAATGCATCTTGATGTTCCATGCAACGCATGGGCATCTTGCTAGTTCTAAAAAACTTTACATCATTTGCCACACTACTCGTTGCAGATGAAGAACCTACCCAAGCACAGCGCAATACAGGAGTGACTCGGAATTACCAGGTGATATTCTGTTGGACAATGCAAGCTATAACCAATTACTTTTATGGGAACAATAGCAACCAGGAAATTTGAAGGGTAGGTATGAACAAAATTGGAATTTCACATGTACTGCTAGGAGATTCAATACACACATTACCAATCGAGGAGGAGTACGATGGTCGCGGCGGCCTCTATGCATCATGGTCGGCAATGGGAGTCAGTTCATTGTCCATGATGGTGGTGCTTCTGCGCTTGGCGTGGGCTTCCGGGGAGCAGATCCGAGATCATGGAAGACGGTGTCGGGGAAGAGGCTTCGTGTACGACGACGATGGTGGACCGGCTCCAGTGCAGCGTCCGACATCGTCGATGAGGCAGATGCGCTGCGGTGGACGAGTGCGCTGATGTAGAAGGGGAGGAGCACGAAGGCTGTGGTGCCGTGGAGAAGTCTATTTGCGATGGGGATTGAAAATGGGGAGTATTCAGGTGTACTTATTAGGGTGCCAGGGTGGGGTTGGCTGGGTAGGGTGAACCTGAAGTTACCAAAACAGCCCCCTACCATAACCATCATCCGTAGGCCTGTTCCAAAGGGTATGATGGTAACTTCGCACTACGCGAATCAGGTTCGCAGGAGATTTTCCCGCCGACCTCAAATTTTGGAACACTGAACTCCCCGTTTGGCGTGTTGGGTGATTGGGCTAAGCAACTAGCGAGTAGTACTAGTAGTTAGTAGTACTACTAAATACTAGTACTCCCTCTGTTTTTATTAACTCTGCTTAGGTTTGACCGAAGTCAAACTTCCTAAGTTTAACCAAGTTTATAGAAAAATATAAAAATTTACCATAACAAAGATGTATGATGTGAAAGTACATTCAATAATGAATCTAATGGTATTTATTTGTTATTGTATATGTTAATATTTTTTGTTATAAACTTTGTGAGAGTTTACAAAACTAGACTTTGACCAATGCTAATATGCATACTTAAATACAAACGGAGGGAGTACACATTTGTTTTCTTAGTTTTTCGTGGAATTAATCATTTGTTGTAATCGTGAAATAAATATATTAGGCTACTGACTTCGAATGTAATGGTTTATACAATTCAATAGTTAGAGTCATTGTTGAATTCCAAGATGTATACAAGGTGTATAGTACTTCACAATCTGCTCAAACTCACATAATCCCAGTCAAATGAAAATCTAAATGCATTTCATAGTTATTACTTTGTAGGATGCAACAAAACCAACCATAACTTTACATGATCCATTATAAAAGCAACATTTTGAACACATCCCAATGTGTGAATGAAACGTGTAGAGAGAGCTTGCGAAGATGGAGTAGATAGGGCGGGAAGATTGTATGTATGTGGGCGAGAGAGTAGGAGACAAACCTAACGAGAGAGAGAGAGAGAGAGAGAGAGAGAGAGAGAGAGAGGAAGAAGTTAGGTCTGTGAGAAAGATGGAGACATGTAATATATGTGAGATGCCTGTGCATCCAGATTTTGTACACGTGGAAGGAGAAGAGACAACGAGTTTGATGAGAGAGCTGAAAAAACATGGACGGGAGGGGAAAGATCTCGTGGGTCGAGGGATTGATAATTTTGTGCGCGAGAGAGGGGGGGGGGGAGGAGTCAGTCAGCCGTCGTCACATCATGCTGCTTCCAAATGGCCCCGTATTCTCTAGTGCAGTGTGGTCGCCGTCTTCCATCTCCTTGATGCCCTCTTTAAAGATTGAGGTGGTGTGCATGCTGGGGTGCAGAGAAGCACAAGTGAGAGTGGTCGCCATATAACCTTGGATGGGGATGAACTGTGTGCTCGGGGGAGGGGGAGTGTGTGTGCAGTGTGTCTCTGTGTGTGTGTGTGTGTGTGTGTGTGTGTGTGTGTGTGTGTGTGTGTGTGTGTTTGTGTGTGTGTCAGATATTGAGGGAAATCAAACCTATGGAGATAATGTGTGTGTATGTGACGGAAAGCTACATGCTAAATAGGGTTTTCACGAAGATGTTGTGCGTGCGAGATGGAGAGCGATGTGCGGGACTTGAGGTGGGCAGGGGCCAGGTGAGGGTGTCAAAATGTGTGCGTTGATGCATGTGTTACATGTGATCGTGCGAGGGATGGACGAATCGAGAGAGATGGTTGTTGTGTTACGGATGCTCCTCTCGCTATCTCTCTCTCTCTCTTGCACACACACACAAGTACAAATAGAAGATCGTTCTCTCATGTATACACAACGTATCAACATCTCTCTATGTCTCACTCATGCATGATCATTTGCACATTCACACCTCTCTATGTCTCTATCACACGCACACCGTCTCCACATTGCCCTTCGGCCACAACACACATATGGAGACATACACGCATTCTCTCTCAGTCACACACATAGAATCAGTATTAAGAAAAACTAGGGCGCACCTAAAACGTCCAAATCCAAATAAGCATGAACTGAAGCTAAATTCAAATATATGGAAATATTGTAGCGTGAAGAACTTTTCTAGGAAAAAAGTAGAGTAATATGTGGGGATTGTTTTCACACACACAAAAAGGTTTGGTGGATGTCCTTCAAGCGCGACATGATGTCGCATCGTTCGATCGATCGTGCGGCCGCTGTGCACGCGCTTGCACAGGACTCCGTATCGATGTTGTGCTAACTAATATGGTAGTATAAGCTCTACCTTAGTCTAATGTTTATGTTGCGCATGCCAGCACCCGTCTGCTCCAGCTGACCATTTCTCTCCCATCACCGCTGTCTCCCCGCCATCCCTGTGCCATGAGGCCGAAGGCTCGCCCGCTCATGTCGTCTGCAGTCCCTCCTTGCGATGCCGCCATGCTGCCAAACACGCGAGCAACTGGTATATCCGCGTCTATGCATCCAGCATACAAAGAGGAGGACGATCGCGTGCTCCAGCACGCCAGCGAGGAGGAGCTGGTGTGTCATTGTCGTCTCCGCCCGCGTGGAGGATGAGCGCATGGTGGCTATTGCGGCGGAAGCCGTTCGCGCCCATGCCGAGCCTGCAAACCAGTTGTGGACGTGGAATCTACCTTCGAGACCTTGAATTCCATTTGGATCCTGCAATCTGAAGGAACAATTTGGGTTAGTCGACTCTTGTGAGCCATTGGATGCAGCATGGACGGCCAGAAGGCCTTCTTCAACCTCCAAAATTGATGCACGGTTCATCTTCTCTCTCAGGCATCGAGCCGCCAGCCCACCGCAGGCCTAATCGCTTGCCGCCATCCCCTGGACCACCTGCCACACCCTGCTCCCCCACCCCGCCATCCGTTTAACCCCGTGCATGATCCATTTTTTCCATTGAACTGTATTCCACACCCAACACTCATAAGATAGATCATGGGCACCCTGCCACCGTAATATAGATACTGGTGTACATTGTCTGCCGTCTTATTCCTTCGCTCCGTCGAAATTATTTCACAAATCGACTAGCCCAAATTATAGTACTAGTACATATTAAGTACAGTAGCAATGCGAAGATACGAGCAGTAGTACCAACTACAAGAAGAACAGTAGTAAGACATACTAGTACTATTGTACGTACTAAAGAGTTCAATTAACAAGAAAGAACATAAATATAGTTCTGCTAGGGGCTCAACACAACACACCCCTGAAATAAAACTAAGCAACTAGTCCACTTGACATTGTAGTAGAACCAGCATGAGCAACAACACTGCCACCTTACTCGGAGTCCGAGTCCACGTCCTCGACTTCGTCCTCGTCCCTCTTCCTCTTCCTCTTCCTCTTCGTCAACACTTCTTTGCCTTAACCGGACACTGGACTCTGCTTCTTCATCGAACCCTTGTAGATATTTAAACAAAGGTAGGCATCCTTGCTGCATACATGATGTGATCTTCATCTATTGTCTTTGACTCCCATGCACGATGAAAATCCGGGTGAGGTTTCTTCAGTTGAGCATACGAAGGATCAATCATGGCTGCTGCTAGGGTCATCATTTAAGGCTGGGAGGAGGACACCAGACTTGCCTTCTTGAGATCAAAGGGCTGGCCTAGAATGAGGCCTATCCGACCCAGGACTCTCCTGCCGTTCGTAAAGTCTACAGTAACGAATTTCACTCTTTTGTCCTTGAGGAAGAACTCAAATTCCTGGCACCTAACGTCGGCATGGCATATGTGGTAGACCAGACACACGTTATGTATGCAAACCTGGATCATGGCGGGCTTCTTCTTCTCTGCCTCCTTTAGAAGTGTCTCGCTTTCTAGGACTATGGTGTACTCAGCATCTAGCCCAACGATTGCGTAGGAAGCGAGCAAGGCATGCTTCCACCATCGTGGATCTACGGGTGTAGATGACAATGAACTCATCGCCGGTGATGGTTCTAACCTGGTCCTCAGCGGCAATCATGGAGATTGGGGAGGCCATGGATTTTGGAGGCGGGTTAGGAGAAGTTGAACTGGTGTAATGTGTTAGGTCGGGACGACTGGGAGCAAACTATTGTAAGGTCAAAGATGGGGACGAGTAGGGCGTGCGAACGACATGGGGTGGTGGCTTGCCTGGTGGATAAACGGCTGCATGCCCCCAAAGAGTTCTTGAGTACTATGCGGGACCCACTAGATGTCATGTCTACTAGACCCATATCGTAGGTGTCGGTGTACTAAGGTAGGGGTACCTCAGTACCCCAACTTGTGCACGGGCGGTTGCAGCTTCCCGCGGCAGGGTTTACCACGTGCTCGCCAAAGACCTTCCTGCTCCATGACAAACCATTCAAAGACGAAGTATACAAGACAGAAGATCGAGACACCGGCAAGCGGAGCTTGCCGGGAAGGCCGTTCCAGGCTCAAGGTTACATCATTCACGCAAGGCCCTGGCAAGAGGAGCTCGCCAGGGAGAGTAAGAGATTACATTATAGAAGACACGCCTCGGCGCTATATGCGTCCCGGCGAGGGCCCGGGAGCGACAAGTTACAGAGCCCGACAAGCTCCCGGTCCGCAGCAGTCAAGACCCGGCAAGGTGCTTGCCGGAGAGTTGCGCCAGGTGCTCGCTGGCTCCAGCTCATCAGCCCACGCCACCCCAGGGCCTTTCCAGGGACGCTGGGGCGGATGGTCAGGCAGCCTGGGGACACGGTGGCACTTCACAAGCAGTGGATCCATCACCGCGGCGACGGAGACACAAGGGCGGAGCTTTTGGGGTCGACGGCGACGGGCATTAAATGCCCTTGTCCCCATCACAAAGTAGGTAGCGACCATCGTTCACGCGACCGTAGCTTCACCGCTCCCGACTGCTCCAACTACCATCTCTTTTACATTTTTACCTTTTTCTCCTACGTTGACACCTGTCGGTGACCCCTTGCACTATAAAAGGAGGCCCATGCGCAACATGGAGGGGGTTCGACTCATTCGATACTACAACTCACCTACGCTTTCGAGCAAGAACAGAATAGAAACACAAAGCAGCAGTAGGAGTTTTATCTCTCCGGAGAGCTCCGAAGCTGGGTAAAAACCGCCCGCGTGCTCGCTACGATCTGCTCTCTGTGCTCCCTCCGCCTCGCACCGCATGCATAAGGGCTCCCGCCCCATAGGTGTTCGTGGGCGGCAGTTTCTCGACATCTTTGGCGCGCCAGGAGGGGCGCCGAGGTTGTGCAGACCTGATCCGCGCTCACGCTGGCGCGTTTCTTCATCAACCTCTCCAGTTTCATCAGCAACTTCATCGACAATTGCGCCATGGCCCCGAAGAGGAAAGCTTCGAGGGTTGCAGTTCCCGCTCAGAAACCATCCGCCGCCACCGGAGCCAACGGTGGACGGAGGAGACGCTGCCGAAGGGTGGTCGCCGGGCGAGACACTCGCGCGCCACCAGATCTAAGGACAGACGATGACCGCCTCGGTTCCGTGGACACGCCGCGTCCATCTCAAAGACGACGACAACCCAGCAGCGCCATACCACGGAGGTGGTATTCGCCGCCGGGGCAAGGACACACCGGAGGCTCGCGATGCTCGACCCCGTCCGGACACAAGCAAAGCGGGCGCTGGGCAGACCTCGCTCCTCCTAACGCTGTTAGGAGTCCGAGCATATCCCGCCTCGCACCGCCGCCTCGCTCTCCACTCCGGCAGAAGCGCCGCAAGGGCGCAATCGCTCGATTTCTCCAGCGCGACAAGGTCAAGATCGGAGGGCTACCATCCAGAGCCTGATCGCCTTCGCTAACAACGACTCTCCATAGCAGCCGGCGACCTCGTGCCCGCGGCAAGCTGAGAAGACGAAGGCCGACGGCGATGAGACCGCCGGTGCAACCACCATGCACTCCCCGCCGCGAAGCGAAGACGCCGCCCGCCGAACAACACCGACGACGGCTACACGGCATCGCTGATCCGCGGGCTCGCCGATCAACGCCAGGTCCTCGACGAACGGCGCACAAGAAGACGCCGACCACATCGAGCGCCGCCGAGAAACTCGGCGACAATCGACCAGAGAGCTGGAGCACTGCTGACGCTGCGCCGGTGAACCAGCGACTTGCCAGACGCTGTAGGCTGCCCTGCGTTCACCCGCGAGCTGCGGCGCGGCCCAGGGCCTAGCATGAAGAATTTCAAGCCCGACGCATCGAGAAGTACGACGGCAAGACGCACCCTCGGAATTCCTCGGTGTCACACCATCGCGGTGCAGCTGCCGGGCGCGACGAGAAGATTCTGGCGAACCATTTCCGCCAGGCTTAAGCCGAACGCTCGTTCTGGCTTATGCACTTGCCGAAGGCTCCATTTCTTCTGGGCAGACCTTTGCCATCAGTTTGTTGGCGCCTTTCACCGGGCGGCCACAAACCCCACGGCCAGAGAGCGATCTCCACATTTTGGCCTGTATGAAGGAGAATCCTCGCAAGTATATCCAACGCTTCAGCCGTGTGTAGCACAACATCCTCGATGTCCACCCTGCCGGTTATCAGCGCGTTCCACCGAACGTCGCGTAACCGCCGCATGCGTGAAGAGATGGCGATGACCAAGATTCGATGTCACGAGCTCTACGCCTGGTTGATAAAGACGCTGAAGAGGGGAGGAGACTCGGGAGGATGCTTTGGCGCAGAGGAAGCGACAATGACGATGCCGCCTGCAAAGAAGCGCCGCGGCGGAACAACCAAAAGAAGAACAAGAAAGAGGTGCTTGCCGCCGAGAAGTCCGGCAAGGAGGCTCCCGCCAAGCAAACACAGGCTGGCGGCTCCGCAAGGAGCTCTGCCTCAGAAGCGGCAGCCGACAAGCAGACGGCTCCGACAAGCAATATCGCAAAATCCACCGCACTAAGGGCCACGATCTCTACAATCGCAAGCAAGCGCCGATTATCTCGCCGAGCAGCAAAAGCTGAGTACGAAGCGCGACAGGAGAAGGCCCAAGGTGGCGGAGGAGAACCGAGCAAGAAGCGCCGCTCAATGGCCGGGAGGACGCCGCAAGGCCAAGCAGCGGCAAGGTGATCGACCTCCCGGGCCGCGACAAGGATGAAGAAGACGACGACGAAGACATGGAGGATGAGGATAACAGCGAGCAGGAGTTCCGAAGGCCACGGAGGTCCTGCGGCCGACGGTGGCGCCTCAAGACACCTCCCACCGCCAGCTAAAGCGGTGGGTGCGTGAGGTGAATGCAGCGGAGCCGCCGTGGAGTCGCCAAGCAGTTCTCAAATGGTCCGCACGCCCATCATTTTTGATCTTGAGGATCACCGACCGCACCACCGCGGTCGGGTGCTTGCCGATGCTGGTCTCGCCCACCATCCGCAACCTCAAGGTCACCAAAATGTTGGTTGACGGCGGGGCGGGCGGAACTTGATCTCCTCTCGCTGTGATCAAGAAACTCCAAATTCCAGATGGCGAAGCTCAAGAGACCGGTTCTTTCCAAGGAATCAACCCGGACGGCAAGCCCAAGGAAAGATCACTCTGCCGGTGACCTTTGGCGGGAGCTCAATTTCAGGACTCAACAGATCACTTTCGACGTCAGCCGATATTCCATTGCCATACAATGGAATACTCGCCGTCCTGCCTCGCCAAGTTCATGGCAGCTTCCCATTATGCTTACAACGCACTCAAGATGCCGGGTTGATAAGCGCCATCACTATCCACGGCGACAAGAAGGATGCGCTTGTTCTGCGCCGACAAGATCTACCGGGATGTGGCAGCTGTGCCGATAAGAATACACTTGCCGCTGAAGCTCCCGGGGAAGAAGACGAAGACCAAGTCCGCAAGTGCTCGGGCCCACTCCGCAACCGCACTCTTCGAGTGCTGCGCTGCCGCCGAGGACGTCCCGTCGAGCTCCACCGGCAAGAGTAAAAGGGAATGGCCGCTCCGCCGGCAACCAAGAAGGTGTCCGCCAAGGAGGACGGCACTGGTGGTACCTTCACCATCAGTGCCACACTTGACAGCAAATAGGAAAGCGCTCGTTGCCTTCCCGCGGGCGAATGTCGATGTGTTTGCATGGCAACCATCTGACATCCCCGGTGTTCCCAGGAAGGTGATTGAGCACAAGCTTGCTGTTTGCCCTCATGCGCGGCCCATCAAGCAAAAAGTGAGGAAGCAAGCCGTGGAGCGCCAAGAATTCATCAGCGAAGAAATCAAGAAGCTAGAGGCAGCAGGCCTAGTTAGAGGTGTGATCCATCCGACGTGGTTGGCAAACCCAGTCGTCGTGCGCAAGGCCAACGGGAAATGGAGGCTGTGTATAGACTTCACCGATGTAAATAAAGCATGTCCCAAGGATCCATTCCCCTTGCCGCGCATTGACCAGATTGTTGACTCCACTGCCGGATGTGAGCTACTTTGCTTTCTTGATGCATACCAAAGCTATCACCAGATCTTTATGGCCAAAGAGGATGAAGAGAAGATGCATTTATCACTCCATGTGGCACTTATTGCTTCATACGCATGCCATTTGGACTCAAGAATGCAGGATCAACATTTGCAAGGGTAGTGTATATCGCTTTTGAGCCACGATCCACGTAAATGTAGAGGCTACATGGATGATATCGTGGTGAAGAGCAAGAGCAAGGATACGCTGATTCAAGATTTGGAAGAGACATTTCAGAACCTGCGCAAGATACAGCTTAAGTTGAACCCCGAGAAGTGCGCTTTGGAGTTCCCTCCGCAAACTTCTCGGTTCTTTAGTGTCACAGAGGGGATTGAAGCAAACCCCGACAAGATTAAAGCCATTGAGCAGATCGAAGCCCGGCGAGTCAAGGATGTCAAGGCTTGCAGGTTGTGTGGCTGCCCTCAAGAGGTTCATTTCAAAGTCTGCAGAACGCGCCTACCTTTCTTCAAAATCTTGAAGAAGGCAGGTCCCATGAAGTGGACTCGAAGCGGAGGCAGCGCACGCAAGATTTGAACGGTACCTATCCTCCACCCCAATACTTGTCGCACCTAGACCACAGGAGAAGTTGTTGCTGTACCTAGCGGCAACCAACCAGGTGGTTAGTGCTGCGTTAGTAGCGAGAGGGAGTCCGACGAGGAGGCTACACCACCGCAAGCGAGTCCAGCGACAAGCGAGGGGCTGCTCCGCAAGCTCGCCCCGACAAGCACAACTCACAAGCAGAACAGGATGAGGTGCGGAAGAAGATGGTGCAGCGCCAGTGTATTTTGTAAGTTCCTCTCCGGGGGCTAGATCAAGATACTCTGTGTGCAAAATTGCTTTTCGCCTCCTCATGGCCTCGAGAAAGCTGCGCCATTACTTCCAGCACACGAAATAACAAGGGTCACTCGCTTTCACGTCAAGAGGATATTGCACAACCCGTAAGCAACAGGCAGGATCGTTGAGTGGGCACTGGAGCTGTCGAGCTTTGGGCTCAAGTTTGAAAGTACTTCAACAATACAGAGCCGAGCTTTGGCAGAATTTATAGCAGAGTGGACCCCAACGCCCGACGAAGAAGTCCAAGAAACAAGTATGCCCGTACAAGAAGCGACAAGTGAATGGGTAATGTACTTTGATGGTGCCTTCTCGCTGCAAGGCGCCGGTGCCGGCGTGGTACTCATCGCGCCCACCGGAGAGCACCTCAAGTATGTCATCCAGATGCACTTCCCAAGAGAGCAAGCGACAAACAACACTGCTGAATATGAAGGTTTGCTCGCCGGCCTCAGGATTGCGGCCGAACTTGGGATCAGGAAGTTGATTGTGCGGGGAGATTCTCAGTTGGTGGTCCGGCAAGTTAACAAAAGCTATCAGAGCCCTTTGATGGAAGCTTATGTCGATGAAGTGAGGAAGCTTGAGGAGCACTTTGAAGGTTTGCAGATGGAGCACGTCCCGAGAGCTCAGAATGAAATCGCAGATGGCCTTTCAAAGTGTGCTTCGATGAAGTTACCTATGGAACCGGGGACCTTTTTGCTCAAGCTGACTCAACCATCCGTCACGACATCAATTGGGCAGTCCAAGAAGAGGAAGTTGGTTTCCGGCGACTACTTGCCGGCGGGTCTCCCTGAGGCCGCCGCCAAGGTCCCCAAGATCAACGACCAGAACGCTGAGGAACAGTTTGCTCTCGCAGATCCTCGGATCTGCAGAGCTTGAAGCAAGTGTTCCCGACAAGCCTCGCCCGGCGAGCTTGCCGGGATTCTTCAGCTCCGCAGAAACAAAGGTTCTTGTCAGAGAAGCCGAGGTCCCCGCAGCGCCCTCATGCCTTTAGTCCTGCCGCTGAGCCCTGCTCGCGGCGTGAAGCGCAAAATCGTCTGCTTTTGCAAACCGGAGAACTTCCCGACGACCCGTAAGAAATAGAGAAGATAACCAGACAATCAAGTATGTACCAGTTCGTGGATAACGAGCTGTGCGTAAGAAGGCTCAATGGTGTCGATCAAGTGCATCTCCAGGAAGATGGATGTGCTGCTTTGGCAGAGATACACGGAGGCATATGCGCCACCACATTGGCGCAAAGGGCGCTTTGCCGAAAGCTTTCCGCAAGGGTTCTTTGGCAAGAAGCCCTCCAAGATGCGATCGCACTAGTAACCAAGTGTGAAGCGCAAGGCCCATGCAAAGCGATTCATCACTAGCTCAAGCTCTCCAAACAATCCCTTTGTCCCGCCCTTCTCGGTCCGGGGCTCGATATCCTCGGCCCTTCCCCTGTTGTCGGGGCTTTGAGTACTTGTACGAGTAATCGACAAGTTCACAAAGTGGCCGAAGTGGAGCCAGTGAGAAAGGTGACAACAAATCAGCGGTCAAGTTCTTGGATCGATTGTGTGTCGCTTCGATCCCTAACAGGATTATCACCGACAACGGTACACAATTCACTAGTCGCACCTTCATGCAGTACGCCCAAGACCTTGGCGCCAAGGTCTGTTTCAGCTTCTGCTCACCCGAGGAGCAACGGTCAAGCGGAAAGGGCCAATGCTGAAGTGCTGCGCGGACTCAAGACAAGAACTTTCGACAGGCTGCGCAGGTGCGGAAGAAATTGGATAGAGGAGCTGCCGGCGGCTCTTTGGTCAATAAGAACGACACCAAATCGAGCCACCGGACAGACACCTTTTGCTCTAGTCTATGGAGCAGAGGCAGTTCTCCCCACAGAACTCGTATACGGATCTCCTCGAGTGCTCTCTTATGATGAGCTCGAGCAAGAGCAACTGCGGCAAGATGATGCATTGCTCCTTGAGGAAGGACGTCTCCAGGCTGCTGTACGAGTTGCTCGATACCAGCAAGCCTTGCGCCGCTACCATAGCCGCAAGGTTAAAGCCAGGAGTCTCGAGGAAGGCGACCTTGTTCTTCGGCGTGTTCAGTCCGCCAAGAATTCCAACAAGTTGACGCCGAAGTGGGAAGGCCCTTATCGGGTGAGACAAGTCACGAGGCCCGGCGCTGTCCGCCTTGAGACCGAAGAAGGCTTACCGGTGAGCAACTCCTGGAACATAGAGCATCTTCGCAAGTTTCACCCATAAGGCGCGGTTGCCGTGATCCGCTCCGGCAACCACTCTTTGTACAAGCTTTGCCGCTGTTGCATGTAACCCTTTGTACAAAGCCGGGCGCAAACCCCGTGCATCAGTAAAGTTTCTGTGTTTTGCGATAGTTGCCTTTCCCATGCTTTTCTTTGCTATTTGCATGTGTTATTTGGCATCTCTTGTGCGACACACATATCCGGTAAGCAATAGCACGCCGAAAGGCCATATACTTGTTTCCCTCTTCTCTTTCCTTGCCTCTAAGGAAGGAACGCTCTCGCGCACAAGTTTGCCGGGGAAGGAAATGGAGGATGAACCAAGTGCTGTTCAAGAAAGAGAAGCTTGCCGAGAGAACGCATTGATCACAAAAGCTAAGTTATTAGAATTTGAGCAGTTCAAAATTTTAAATTTTAAGTTGCCTTCCTTGAACAACCACACTTTGTATGGAAAACCCGTGCGCGGAGGAACCTACCCGTGGATAGCCGCACTTTATCTTGTTTTCGAGCACGCTCAACGATTTAAGTGAGCTGCACAATGTCGCGCCTTTGTTTTGTTTTCGAGTCCGCCAGCAAGCTGAGTGCGCTATGACTAGTCATGCAAGGTTGCTTGCCGTAAGACCTTGCCAGCAGGCTGCTTCGAAGTTCAAGACTCGGCCATGCATGCAAGGGCCCCTTGCCGCAAGTTCCCTAGAAGCGAGGGGTTGAAGCATACAAAGTTGAGGATCGTAACAAGGGAGATAACACTGCATCTATCGATCAGAATAAAGATAATATCTTACAAGGAATAACTTGTCGCGATGACTAATGAGTTCATAACACCCTATGCAGCAAGAAAAAGAGATAAAGATAAAGGAGGCCTAATCTACGCGGTCGCCCTCCACCCTGGAGATCTTGTTCACTTTAGCAATGATGTGGGCGACCTGCTCCTTCAGAGCCTCCATGTTCGCGTTTGCCGGCAAGCTGCGAAGAACGTTGGTGAGGTTTATGCCGGGATTGCGGTATACAATCTTCGTTAGCACACGCTCCATGGTTCCCGCACAGCCGGCGAGTCTCCTCGGCGAAGTCTGCGCGATCTTCTTCCGCAGATTTGCAAGGGCCGCGCGATCCTCAAGAAGAGGCTGAGCTTGGCGCCGTGGAGCTAGATTTGGATCCGGGAGTAGATGAGATGCTCCAGCTTCAGCGCCAAAGAGCTCCTGGTCAATGTCGGACGACAAGATACCAAATCCTCGGTCCATAACTCGACGGCACGGGCGGAAGTGCTCGGCTGCTTTGTTGGCGCTTGTCCACTGGTTCGCTCCTTGCGGAGCTCATCCTTCAACTTGGTCTCCCGATCCCGGCGGCGCTAAGCGAGTCCTTCAACGCGAGACTTTCAGCTCAAGATCCTCGATGGAGTCCTTGGCGGCCTTCAACTCGCCGCTTTTCTCGAAAGACGCTACCTGGAGTTCTGAGTTGGTGGGCGTCCTTCTCGCCTCCGTGATGAGCGCGCGACCTTCTCCACGCTCGCCTTTCAAGAACTCCTCCAAAGATCGCGACCTTGGCGGCAAGCTCCTCCTTGGCGGTCTCCGCGCAGCCGCGGCGGTTTCGCCTCCTTCGCCTCCCCGCCAAGGGCCTGCTCCCGAGCGACAAGGTCTTCTCGTGGGCGTCGAGGTTGACCTTCCGCTGGGCGAAGTTCTCCTTCTCGCCGACAGCTCCACCCGGCGAGCCGCTGCTGCTCTTCGGCCTCGCCTTCTCCAAAGAACCACTTGATACTCCCGGGCGAAGTCGCTTGGCGCCTCCGCCACCTCGCGGAGAGCAGCCTGGTTGGCGGCGCTGAGCTCGCCACGCTTCTCCATCTCCTCGGCGGCCTTGGCGACGAGGGCCTCCTCGAAGCGAAGCTACCGCCTGCCCGATAAAGGGCCGAGCTGGTGAAGCAGCTTCTCCTCCTCGGGCCCGCCGCCCCGCCGGCCCTCGACGATCTTCATGCCCAGCGGAGGCGAGGACCTCCCCATCAAAGGCCTCGCCCCCGCTGGAGTCAGGACGGAGAGCCCCACGGCACTGGATGAAGACGCCGCTGGGGGCTTTCAAGTAGTAGCCGGACTGCTCCTCTCCGGCGGAGGGGTCGGCGACCGGCGCAGCACTTGATGCTCCCGCCGCCTCGCCGGGCGGTGCGGTCGCCGCCGTCCTTCCCCGGCCGCTGCCCGCAGCCGGAGCGGTCTCTGCGCAGCTGGCTCGGCAGCCCCCCGCCACGCCCCAGGGCGACAGCCGCCGCCGCCTGCGCGCCCTCCTCCTCAACAATGACAACTTCCGCTCCATCTGCTCGGGGAGGAGGATCTAGAAGAAGAAGAAAAGCAAAAGAAGTTCAAGCAAATATCCAAAAGAGACAACGCCAAGAAGACAAGTTGCGAACCTACCTTGACGGACGTCGTCGTGGCGGCTCCCTTGCCGGGAGCTCGCTTGGCGGAGTAGCCGCCGCCGGGCTGCTCGCTTGGCGGGTATCGCCCTTGGCGGGTACCCGCCCTGGCGGAGCGCTTCCCTTGCCGGGAGATCGGCCTTGGCGGGACGGCGGGCTCGCGGCTCCTCGGGGCGACCTCCGGCGCCCTCGCCGCTGTGGCTCCACCTCTGCACAAGTCAAGACAAAAACATCAAGGCATTAGTACAAGACCAAAATCTTCAAACACGCCCGCGAAGCGAAGTACGTAACCCAGACTTACGCTGGGGGCTGTCTGGGTTGCTCCTCGAGCAGCGCTGGGTCCGCAAGCTTGGCTACGCATCGTCCCGATCGCCCGGGCGGGCGAATCGCTCGCGACTTCAACCACGGGCACCTTGGCCTTTTCGCTACCGGGCCAAGGTCCTCAAATCAACGCAAGAAACAAGATTAGCATCAACAATGATCAAGGCAAAATCGAGAAGATGAAGATCTCGGATACTTACTCCTGTTCCTCCTCGCTTCTTCGCCAAGGCGGAGAAGTCGACCACCTGGGCGCGGCGGCGCGAGGAGCGGAGGCGAAGACTCTCGGGCGCTTGGCGGTCCTCGGGCTGGGGCTGCGAAGACCCAGCCTCGTGGCAGCCGGGCCCGAGAAGCGGGCGGAGCCGCCGCCCGCCCGAGAAGACCTCGCTCGCTTGCGCCCGACCTGCGGGCGCCTCTGCCGCTGGCCGCTTCGCCGTGGCTGGTGCGCCGCCGCCCTCGGCGCAGCTTGGCTTCCCGGAAGCTTCACTGCCCGGCGAGCTGGTTGTTGCGGGGCCTGCACCCCGCTCCCTGCCGCCACTTTGCGGGCGCTTCAATGGAGAACGCCTAGGGCTTGCCCGGGGCGGGGAGGTCTCCGACGACGAGGAGAGGTCGTCGGCGTAGAGATCCGTGGACCCGCCGGTGCCCTCGGCGATCTCGGCATCCTCCTCCTCCTCCTCCTCGGCTGGCTCGCCGGACCCAGCGCCCTGCGCTGCGCCCTTTCCTCCGGGCGCCTGCTTCCCCGCGCTTTCGCTTCTCGGCGCCTCGTTTCCTCCGCAGCGCTACCTTTTGCCACGGCTCGCCACGATTCCGGGATCCCGAGTACTTAACGAGGGACCCCGGCGAGCTCGTCGGGAGGAAGTTGCAATAGTCTGCGGATCTCCGCCTCCTCCGCTTGGCAGGACGCTTCCGCAGCCTCTGCCTCCTCGGGCGTATATCCAAAATCCCCTGCCGCTGCGGCTGCGGCGGCCTCTTCAGCCCGAGAAGCTATGTATGCAAGCTCCTGGTCCGTGGTGTCCCGTGTCAGCCCCCGGGTCTCGTTCTTGTTCTTCGCCACCTCCACAAGGTTGTAGAAGAAACTGAGGATGTCTGATGGACTGGGCGGAATCCACGTGCGATCCACGCCGTGCGAATCACACGCGGGCATCATGGCGCAAAGACGATCCCGGGCTGTGCTGTTGCAGAGGGGCACCACTCCCCGGGGACTCCTGAACCATTCCGGGTGGGCAGGGTCGTGCTTAAACAGTTCCCGGACCATCCCTTTCAGCTCCAGCGACGTGAAGTTGAAGTTCAGCCCGGGGCGCAGCCTCATTATATCCGCTGCGTTGACATACTCCCAGGCCGGCCTTTTCCTGTCTTGGAGAGGGGCGATGCGGCGGCGGAGGAAGTCTGCACCTACCTCTGCAACGGACAGCCCTGCAATCCGAAGACGAAGAATCCGGACGAGGGCGACGTTGAGCTTGATATCGTCCGAATCCAGCTCGCTTCAGCCTCTCGCCACGCGCCGATGGGCGCCAGCGCGGGCGCGGTGAAGGGCTGCGCTCGCCTTCAACGATCCAGCACCAGTCTGCAGACGCCACTCCTCCCACTTGCCGCGAGCTCCCGCAAGCACGACTCTTCATGTTCAGATGAAAACCCAAGAAATTCCTCCGGAGAGGGGGCGCCGGCTCGCTCTAGGAGTGAAGAAGTGCCTAAACAGCGCCACGTTTGGGTGTATCCCTATGAAGTTTTCGCACATGTGTGCGAAAACCGCCATTGTAAGGATGGCGTTGGGGGTGAAGTCAAGAAGGTGGAAGCCGTATGTGTGCATGATGTCGCAGAAGAAATTGGAAAAAGGAGGGCAAAGACCGCAGTGGAAGAAGGCTGCGAAGAAATAGTACCCGCCGGGGTAGTTGTCCTTGGTGGCGGCCGGATGAGCTCGAGTGCGGGGGTGCGCCTTGGTTCCCTTGGACCAGAACAAGTAATACTTGTTCCAGAGCTCCCGCACGCCGAGCCTCGGCGGGAAGACGACGTTCCGCTTCCGCAACAAGGCGAGCTTCGCCGCCTGCTCAGAGGTCTTCTCTGCCTTCCCCTTCCCGGTCTTCGGGGCCATGGCGGAGGCGGCGAGGGAAGGAGGACGAAGAGTCCGGCGGCGCCGCAGACGCAAGAGACGGCGGAGGAGATGTGGAGGTGAAGCGCAAAGGGGATCTCTGGAGGAAGAAGAAGATGCAATGAAAGCGAAGGAGGGAACCGCCTCGCTTCTCTCGCTTATGGGGAAGTGGGGGCGTTCGCTTTTTCCATTAAAAGAACGTGGCACGCCCGTCCCACGGCGCCGCAATCGACGCGTGCCATTACGGGGATGCGGCAGATGCGAAGTGGATTCGGCGCGCAGGGGCGCGTGCCTGCAGACTGCTTTTGGGCCTGGCCCAACAGCGCTTCGGCACTGTATGCCCGGCCCAGGCCGGGCTCGCCGGTAGATTAAGGTAGGGGTACCTCAGTACCCCAACTTGTGCACGAGCGGTTGCAGCTTCCCGCGGCAGGGTTTACCACGTGCTCGCCAAAGACCTTCCTGCTCCATGACAAACCATTCAAAGACGAAGTATACAAGACAGAAGATCGAGACCCCGGCAAGCGGAGCTTGCCGGGAAGGCCGTTCCAGGCTCAAGGTTACATCATTCACGCAAGGCCCTAGCAAGAGGAGCTCGCCAGGGAGAGTAAGAGATTACATTATAGAAGACACGCCTCGGCGCTATATGCGTCCCGGCGAGGGCCCGGGGAGCGACAAGTTACAGAGCCCGACAAGCTCCCGGGCCCGGCAAAGTCAAGACCCCGGCAAGGTGCTTGCCGGGAGAGTTGCGCTGTGTGCCCGCGCTCCAGCTCATCAGCCCACGCGTCGCCCTGGGGCCTTTCCAGGGACGCGTGGCGGATGGCTGTGCAGCCTGGGGGACACGGTGGCACTTCACGGTGGTGGATCCATCGCCGGGGCAGACAGAGACACAAGGGCGGGAGCTTTTGGGTCGACGGCGATGGGCATTAAATGCCCTTGTCCCCATCACAAAGTAGGTAGCGACCATCGCTCACGCACCGTAGCTTCACCGCTCCCGCACTGTTCCAACTACCATCTCTTTTACATTTTTACCCCTTTCTCCTACGTTGACACCTGTCGGTGACCCCTTGCACTATAAAAGGAGGCCCATGCGCAACGTGGAGGGGGTTCGACTCATTTGATACTACAACTCACCTACGCTTCGAGCAAGAAAGAATAGAAACACAAAGCAGCGAGAGGAGTTTTATCTCCGAGAGCTCCGGCTGGGTAAAACCGCCACGCGTGCTCGCTTCGATCTGCTCTCAGGCTCCCTCCGCCTCGCATCAAGATGCATAAGGGCTCCGCCCCATAGGTGTTCGTGGCGGGCAGTTTCCCCCCGACAGTAGGCCTGATGGTATAGCTTCTGCGTGTTCGCACGCCATGCCGGTGCGTGCATGTAACTTCACTTAATTCCGTCAACCATCGTGCCTCCCACGACCTTCGCCTCCCTCGCATGGTTGCGCCCTTTGAGACTTCGGAAGGCTATAAATGAGCAATTTTTTGCCTACTCCGCATGCATGATCCTCCCTCTGGTCCTTTTTACTCCGTCTAAGATTTGTGTCAAGTCAAAGTTTGCAAAGTTTTTGACCAAATTTATACTAAAAATATCTATATCTACAATACCAAATGTATATTTTATGAAACTAAATTTCATAATGAGTAAAGAAATATTTATTTGACATTGTGAATGTTGATACATTATCTATAAGTTTGGTCAAAGTAGAGGTACATTGACTTCGGAAAAAACTTATATGCACAATGCAGACTAGTTCCTCCGTCCAGGTGGGTGCCATGTCCTATCTAGTCATCACAACAAGGTTAGCTATTAGAGTACTACTACCTCCCTTCTAATTTAAAGGGCTCGATTCAAAAATTTCACCTACTATTACCAAGACAGAGGCGGTGGAATAGTTTTTGTAGTCTGCAAAAGTACTCAATTAATGCTCTTCTTATTCACAAAAAATGTGTTTACCAATGCATTATCGCATTGCATGCATGCTTGAACACTAGTAAATGACAAAGATTTTTACGTGCATTAGCGTGATGCCCGTGCGTTGCACGGAAGATCAATATGCATTTTTATGAGTAGTTTATCTTGTGGGAGAAAATGATGAACAACGGAAAGCCTTATCTGCAAATGTGGAGAGGAGTGCGGGTAAATTGTCATAGTTTCCTTCCTATCTGTTAGATATAGATCGGACGACCTATATTGCAGGATGGCAGGCACACCTTCATCACCAACTCTGCTTTTTATAAGAGTAGAGATTAGTTAATATTTTCTTTAGGCTACTAATAGTGGAAAGTATCATATACTAGTATCATGTGCATGATACTAGTGTATGATACGGGGCTACCTTTATAGTGCCATGCATGACACAAAGTAGCATAGTATTTAATATGATACGGTATCTACCTATGTTACTCTAACCCCCCCTCTCTTCTTTAATTCTTTGCCACATCAGCATGTTTGCTATTCCTATGTGCATGATACCAGCGAAGATACCACCACCATGGCCAGCCTTAATCATCACATGCAATAATCTAGTGCACCTTGAAATCTGAACATGTGTGGGGGCATGTATGTTTTTAATGACTTGAGACTATACCTAGCCCGGCATGCAAGATGCCTTATTATGCACCGTTCCCCATACCTGCAGGAAGCCCGTTCGTGTCCAAATCTTTTCCTCTCCATGTGTGAAAACAATTTGTCTGCTTGACTCTCCTTCTCCCTCCGACAGTCCCACTACTCCACCCCGCGATAATGCTTCATCTATGAGTAGCTACGTAACAGTCTATGTAATCTGCCTAAAATAATTCTCTCCCCCTATTTTTCAGGTGGGTGGGGCCCCTTTCTCCCCCTTCTCCAATCAGTTTTGTTCATGTGGCCTTTTACGTAAAACACGATGTAGCATTACCGCTCCACCCCATGTGGAAAACTCTGCATGCGTGACTCTCCTTCCCCCGCGCTTGTCCAATCTGTTATGACCAGCAATATTTCCAGCCCTTCCCTCCCATGTAATTTACTCCAACAAATATGCCCACATATAGCTGTTACGTTAATCACACAACCTATCTTACGAAGGTGTGCCATTGTTCGCTATAAATACTACGCCTCCCACGACATTCGGAAGAAATCACTATCTCCTCCCCCTCCCTCTCACGTCGACCACCATGGCATCGACCCTCCCAAGCCCTAGGCGCCTCTCGTTGCACCGAGTGGAGGGTCATGCGTCCCAATTCTGTTCCTTGTCGCCACTAGTCTAGGAGGACGCGTAGGCGTTCCACTCCTCACCGCGACACGTCAAGGTGGACGTGTTGGTGTTCCGCTCCTCGTCGCGACGCGTCGAGGTGGACGCGTCAGTGTTCCCAGTCTTGCCAGCATGCGTGTCGGAGGACGCGTCGGTTCCCCGCTATAAGATGAACATCGCGCCGCCCGTCGAGCGCCCCAGCCTTGAGGAGCTTTGGAAAGAAATGGAGGTCGCCTTGTGGGAGGCTTTGCCTCTGGCAGAGCGCGCCAAAATAGAGGTGGAGAAGAAGGCCAAGGAAGAGAAGCACACCGTGAGGCATGCTGCCTGGCAGGCCTTTGTCGCGTCTGAGAGAGTCAGGCAATTGGGTCTTTGGTAGAAGGCTCGTGCGAGGGCCGGGAGGACGCCCGTGCCAAAGCCCTGAGTGCAGTCGGGCCCAAGCACCTCATCTACGCTTGGCGGTGCGTGTAGCGCGCGCATGCTTCTAGCAAGGAGGAGTACCTGTCGGCGCCGGATCACCACATCGGTGAGATCGCGCTCACCCGCCGGCAAGACGCTAATCAGCACCTCGCGAGTTGCGAGGCTGAGGAGAGGCATTGTGTCCGCGCGCTGGGAAACGGCCACACACCATGGCACTCGTGGCACGCCGCAAGCGCTCCTACGAGCGCCATGGCTTTTATTAGGAATAATTAGTTCCGTAAGGCAATCTCATTATTTTTGGGACGCAAATCATAAATCCTGAACTTTCAGGAATTATTAGCGTCCTTAATTAAGTATCTGAAAGGAACGTACGCATTTTGTAAGTACGTGCATATAGCACAAACTTAACTATATATCACACTACACGTCTCTCTCCCTATATATGCTTGCGATCCGCTACTACTATTATTTCAGACGCAAATGCACGTTTTAACATTATGATTCAGTTTTTGTAAAAGTAGAAAAACAACACTAGTCAAGGTTGTGAAACGATTCAATGCAAAAGAAATGCAAAAATGCCCGTTTGATTGTCTACTTTTAGCTTCCTTCTTTATGGTTATTTCTCTATGGTACTTTGTATGGAGTATCTCACTGGTTGAGAAGACATGCAAATTCCCAAACCGCTTCATACACCCTGTATTGAATTTTTTGCATAACAAGTTGTGTCGTGCAATTGGAATTCCAACTTGAGTACTACTACTAGGAGTACCAGGGGCCAGTTCTTTTAGGCTTCTAGATTAGTAATCCCATAATTACTTCCTCCGTCCTGGTTTATTGGTCCCCATTGTAATCTGTGTCAAATTTTGACTATAAATTTAACTAATGAAATGTTTATGCATGTCACGAAAAATTATATAACTTTTTTGACATGCACTAACGTTTTATCAGTTAAATCTTTGGTAAAAATTTAGCACAAATTGCAATGGTGACTAATAAACTAGGACATAGGTAGTAGTTTAGAAGCCCAAATGAATGAGTGAGGCTCCTTATGTTACTCTCCACTGTGAGTAGTCTTATGGGAGAAGCTGGGGAAGAGACGACTTATTTTTCAAGCCGCCAAAATAACTGGCCCTAGGAGTAGTAGCAAGGGATACTAGGAGTAGTAACTAGGGATACTAGGAGTAGTAGCGAGGGATCGAGTGTGCGAGATGAACTGGACAAAAGTAAATGCAAAGAGATGAAATGCAAAAAGATAGAGGGATGTGATGGTTGCTTGTTCGTTATCTTACCAGGCCAGTTATTACTGGGAGTGGTGGGGTTTTGTGATATGACGGCTTTACTGCCGCGCCACGAGCGGGGTGAGACTCCCGTGCAACGCCGCCCTCTACACTAGTACTACCTCGGTCGTGGTTTATTAGTCCCACAATGAATTTGACTAAAGATTTAACTGACAAAATGTTAGTGCATGTGAACAAAAACTATATCGTTGGATTCGTATTTGAACATAGTTTTCAATGCTATAATTTCTGGTGACATGCATGAGCATTTATCTTACTATATATATTGTTAGTTAAATTTATGGTCGTGCTATATACACTAAGGTGCCCGTGCATTGCACAGAACAGTGAAACACTACAAAAAATACTTCCGTGATGATATGTGTTTGTCACAGTAGGTCACGTTTTCTGTCATGCATGTACATCCATGATGAATTTATGACAGAATCAAGATAGTCATACCTATGCTGTCGTAGAAGTGTTCCTTGACATTACCAAAATTATCATCACAGAAGTGTTCACTTCCATGATGAAAAATGCCGGGTCATGGAAGTGCTTTCGTCAAGGGTGACCGACACGTGGCATCCACCGTAACGGGTTGCCGTTAAGCTATCGGGTCCAGTTTTGGATCCGATAACGCACTAACAGCCACGACCAATGCCGATTTTCCACTTGTAAAATTCTCAATGGCCGACGGAACCACGTGTCAGCTCCGTGTTGGCACAGGTGTCACTCATCCAGTGGGCAACACGTGGACCGGCCCAAAAGTGGCCCATAAAGATTAAATTGGCCGACCCAACTAAAGGCCCACAAGATTTTGCGGACCATAATGGGCCGACCCAGCTAAAGGCCCACGAGGTTTCGCCGACCATAATGGGCCGTCCCAGCTAAAGGCCCACGAGATTTCGCCGGCCATAATGGGCCGGCCCAGCTAAAGGCCCACAAGATTTCATTGACCATAATGGGCCGACCAGCTAAAGGCCCATGAGATTTTGAGGACACTAGTGGGCAGGCCCATTAACAAGCTGCCATGTTTTGGGCCAAATGCTGGCCCATATTTGATCTAGTCCATTAACAACCTGCCACACTCCGGGCCTAATAAAGGCCCATATGATATCCGACCCATTAAAAGCCTACCATGTTCGGGGCCAAATTACGGCCCAGATCAGATCCGGCCCTTTAAGAGGCTTTGGGCTAAATTATGGCCCATATCAGATTCGGCCCGTCAACTGGACGCTATGCTTTTGGGCCCACTTGCTAAAGGCCCATTTAGTAATTCGGCCTGATATTAGTTTCGGCCTATTAAAGGCCCTTTTAACATTTCGATCCTATATTTATTTCGGCCTGTTAAAAGCCCATCATATAGTTGGGCCTAACTACGTCCCGGTTTGCATCCGGCCTGCTCACATCCGATAATCTGATTGGGCCAAACAAGGACCGAGACAATTTTGGCTTGTTAACGGCCCGTGATGTGATTGGCACAATCATGGGCCGGGGTCTATTTCGGCAAGCTACTGGCCCGTGAGTTGTTCAGCACGTTTCAGGCCCAACCTAATTTTCAGCCTCCTAAAAGCCCATTGAGTTTTCTTGAGAAAATAGGCCGGTGGTTTACTCGGCCTATTAAAGGCCCAAATCTACTAGTGGGCCAGTTTACATTTAGGCCTGTTAACGGACCAAGATGACTGGGCCCATGATGCGGATCATACATAGTGATTTGCATGATGGCCTGATTATGTACCGTAATTTTACTGATTGGCCGGTTTACTACGAAGACATGATATATATACAGTAAAATAACTGCAACATCGTGAATAAGAAAAAACTTAGACTATACAATAAAGAAATTACGGCATATTACATCCACTGGGCATCAAAGTTCGCCATTATGATAATAAAGCACAAGCAGACAGCAGATTACATACACTGGCATCAAAGATCGCCACCAGTGCAAATAAACACGCCGAAAAAATAATATACAAAACCGACAGCACTTCAATAGAGTTCAAGAAAGGTTAGCCCTCCTCGGGAGCTGCAGCGCAAGCAACTGAGCAAGCTGATGAGACTGCGCTTGTTTGACACTTATGTCCTCCTCACTCTAAAAGATAAACTAGCAGACAGATGACAGGTTTTGCACATATAAGTATCAATGCTGAAAATTCAGCACATTTCTTACTAACAAATAAAGTGACACGGTTTAAAATAGCATTAACACAATATGGTATTGTTCAGACATGGCAGGAAATGACATTGTGAAGGAGTTGGCAGCTTCACGACACCACTGGATTACAGATCAAGAACTCATAAGGATCAATGGTTAGTGTGCTGTCAATTTATCCCATTTCAGATTGGCAAATAAAGAGATAGTTTAAATAATAGTAGAATGATATGACAATGTTCATAGTTAAGACATTGCAGAATATGCCATTGTGCTGTAGTGGGTTACAGATCAAGAACAGCAGCATACATGCAGTGCAAAAGAAGATCACTAGCTCTATATAGTTTAATTTACATGGTATGAAGAAGGAACTTGGTTGTACAACAGAAAACTTAAATTGAGAAGGACATACTTTTGTTTATGAACTACATAATAAACTTTAATCATGCAATTTGATGCAAACACCAAAATAAACAACTGTTGCAGTCATGCCTAACCAAATATACACAACAAAGTTTGAAGGCTTGAGAAGGACAAACTTACATTATTGGTGAAGACAGTCTCTATAAAGCCCTTGTGCATGCTAATGGCGGGGATGGGGGGGCAATTCAAGAAGTTTACCACAAAATCTTCTTCATAAGCATTGCCTTTATTCTACATTTCGTTAAGAGTAAATATAGATGTGATAATATAAGAAAAAATGGAGAATATTTAAGATAAGATGAAGAGTGATGCTACATAACCAAGTAGCTATAAATGTAAGTACAGCGATATAGGCAAAAGGTACAGCCAAGAGCAATGCAGAGCTAAACATCTTCAGTACCATCGGTGTTATCCAACCTTATGGTAAGAGTAAATATAGATCTGATGTGTAGAAAATGGAGGGCAAAGGAAAATAAGCTGCATAGTGATGGTAGATGAACAACTACCTGACAATAAAAGTACATTGATAAAGGACATCAGATACTTACAAGAACAATGCAGAGCTAAAAAATTTCATTGGCATTGGATATATTATACACTAATGTCACCATTCATACAGATCAGATAATTTGGAGCAAACAATTGATAAGCAAGCTATCATGCATACTGCTATCACAGAATGAACTATGATGCAAGTACAGTGATATAGGACAACACGTACTAACAAGAGCAAAGAAGCGGGCAACATATTTGCGATATCATGTCGTATTTTTCAAACCGGAATTCTTCTTCGAGCAGATTTCCTGCAAAAAAGATCCGTAAGGCACATGCGGAAAAGTAGAAGTTTAAATTGTCATGTGATATCATAGACAATACCTTATCCTGGGAACGAGACCAGTGCATAACAAGGTTTTTCCATTCAATGTCTTCTAAATTTAGCATAGGAGACTTCACCGGAAATTCGTTTATAGACTTGCCATCAAAGTGTGATTTCCTCAGGTAATGTCGATGCTGCTGCAATGCTTCCTTGAAAAGCGCAAGCAAGCTTTGCTCGTCATGACTATCCAGATTGACCCTCACCTACTTACAACAATGTATTGTAAATCATTGATGTGTTCAATTAGCAGACACAGGAAAATAATCACCATGAATAATAGTACTTACATGTAAGTGGGACAGGACGATGTGAAAATGGTGTTTGTCTTCACTATAATCTTCCCATGATGGGAATATATGCACGTATTCCCCAACAACATTGAAAGCATTGTCTTTTAAACTAGGAATAACTGGAATGGGGTTCCAATCTGCAGGAATTGGCCATCTCTACAGTTGGGATAGGTCTTTGGCTGGTGGACTTGTTGTTCTTTTTGCTGGAGTGGGATTTTTCTATGGTACGACTGGTGCTATGGCAACTGAAATCGGCGTACCTTTTGCTGGAGTGCCGGTCCTGTGTGGTGGTGCTAGTGGTGTGGCCAGTGAAGTATGGGTACAGTCTGCTGGAGTCGGTCCTATGTTTTGTGTCACTGGTTGTACAACCAATATAAGTGGGGTGTTGTTTGATTTCTCCGGCACCACCACGTTTTTCAAGGACTTTGGTGGTGCTCCCTCAGGTTCGGCAATCACCCTATTCCTTTTTGATGTCTAATGCACAAGAACAACATTTGAGTGGAAAAACATGGTATGATGATAGGTGGAATATGTATTGATAATGGATGGGTATAGCATCTTGACATATATGATGAGTAAACTAAGCAGATGGCGGTGCAACAACGTAGAAGAAATGCAAGACAACATATGCAAGATACGCGCAATTAATAAAACCTTGCCAAATTAGAACAGGCACATTGATGGGTGAATAGGACACGCCATCTGCCTTTGACTCCTCGAGGTTAGAATAGTCATTAGGATCATATTCTGAACAAGAATCTACAGGTGGGGAGCGTATGACTTTCATTGCATCCAGAAGGGCACTCAATGCCTTGGTGCCAATTTTGTAAGTCATTGCAGTGTTCCACAATATTCTTCTGATGCACGGATTCTGATATTCACTATAATTACGTATAATATCTGAGAACCATGAAAAAATAAATAGTAGTGAGATTATCTTTGTAATGCAAAGGATATTCTAATATAGGGGCGCTCCTATAAACCCTTGTGTGCTATCACTAGATTCTGATGAGAGAGCTCAAGTGTGCTGTAATATGGTGCGTGCATTAATATAATCTGGAACAAGTACACAAAAAATAGGCTCCAGAAGTAAGGATAGGTGGCAGATGATAGGTTCATAATATACTGTATAGAGAGTTTATTGCCAAACCATGATAACAAGAGCACACAACAACTAGGCAGATCGTAGTGTACATAAAAGGGGTACACCATAACCATGATATATAAATCAGGAAAGTGGAACTGGCTGGAAAATACGGTGTTGTATTGCCACTACTAATTGAAAGCCTATCGATCATGTACAGGCCAGCTCTATCAGCTGTTGACTGCAGATGTCCTTGCTCCCCTTCCTAACAAGGAACATACTATACGTACTAAATACAGAATAACAAAAGAGGAACATGTTAAAGAACAGAAAAGGAAGCATATTCTTGAGGTTCCGCTTCATTACATACAATGTTGGTTGCCCACTCATGATGAATCACATCGCCCAAAGAAATGCAATTCCATGCCGTCTCTCTATATGTGGCCACATGCATTTGGAAAATCAAGTGGGAACATTACCTGACCAATTAAATGTGTGTCTGTTAACTAATATTAGTATCATATCACAATTCGTATTTGAAGAAGTAAGCTTTGGACTTATGATTGGTGTGTTGTTTAGATTCAAGAGTGGACTGCTGCTAGTGCGACACAAAGCAGCTACACAGACCAGAGTGTAGATATAACAAGAAAACCGTAAGCATCAGGAGTAAAATCAGCAAAGTGGAACTTGCTGGAATATATGTGCTAGTATTGCCGGTACAGCTAGAAAGGCTTCAGATACCAGCTCTGTCGGTGTACTAAGGTAGGGGTACCTCAAGACTTCAACTTGTGCATCGGCAATGCAGCCCCGCAGCACTGGATCCACCATATGCTTGCCGGAGACCATTCCCACTCCATATCAAGCCATTCAAGAACATAGTGTACAAGACAGAAGATCGAGACCCCGGCAAGAGGAGCTTGCCGGGAAGGCCGTCCCAGGCTTAAGCTTACATCACCCACGCAAGGCCCTGGCGAGAGGAGCTCGCCGGGGAGACTAGAAGACTACATCATAGAAGACACGCCTTGGCGCTATACGCGTCCCGGCAAGGACCTGGGGAGCGACAAGTTACAGAGCCCGACAAGCCCCTGGGTCCGGCAAGATCAAGACCCCGGCAAGGCGCTTGCCGGGAGAAGTACGCCAGTGCCCGCGACTCCAGCTCATCCGCCCACGCCGCTTTAAGTCCTTCCAGAGACGCGCGGGCGGATGGCTGTGCAGCTGGCGGGTGCGGTGGCACTCCACGGTGGTGGATCCATCGCCGTGGCAAACGGAGACGCAGGGCGGAGCTTTTGGAGTCGACGGTGACGGGCATTAAATGCTTTTGTCCCCCATCACAAAGTAGGTAGAAGCCATCGCTCAAGCATCGTAGCTCCACCGCTCCCGTGACTGCTCCAACTACCACCTCTTTTACATTTTTACCCCTCTCTCCCACGCTGACACTGCCGGTGACCCCTTGCACTATAAAAGGAGGCCCATGCACAACGAGAAGGGGTTCGATCCCGGCAACTCGCGCGCTAGGGTTCGCCCGATCAACCCACTCGACACACCACACCACCATACGCCGATTTCTCGAGCAAGATCAAATACAACACAAAACAGCAGTAGGGTTTTACGCGTCCATCGCAGCCCGAAGCTGGGTAAAATCCGCCACGCGTGCATCGCCGATCCGCTCTCTGTGCTCCCTCCGCCTCGCATCGCTGCATACAGGGGCCCGCCCCATAGGTGCTCGCGGCGGGCGGGTTCCCCTCCGTTCCGTCCCCGACATCTTTGGCGCGCCAGGTAGGGGGCGTCGAGGTTGTGCGGACCTGATCCGGCGTTCGCACGGGCGTGTTCTTCATCAACCTCTCCAGTTTCGTCAGCAATTTCATCGGCAACTGCGCCATGGCCCCGAAGACGAGGGCCTCGAGGGTCGCAGACCCGTCTGCGTCTCAACCGCCGCCACCAGAGCCGACGGCGGGCGGAGGAGACGCCAGCGGAAGGGTGGACACCGGCGAGGGTACTCGCGGCGCCACCAGATCCAGGGACAAGACGGATGACCGCGCCTCGGTCTCCGTGGATCCACGTCCATCTCAGCAAGACGACGACTCAGCGCCGCTTTACCACGGAGTTGGTATCCGCCGCTGGAGCAGGGACGCGCCGAGGCTCGTGGATGTTCCGGACTTCGCCCGGACACAGTAAAGCGGCGGCGCCGGGAGGACCTCGCCTTCTAACACTGCGAGTCCGAGCGCCCCGCCTCGCACCGCCGCTTCCCGCTTCCACTCCGCAGAAGCGCCACGAGCGCAATGCTCTCGACTTCCTCCAGCGGCGGACAAGGCCGAGGACTGGAGGGCTACCATCCAGAGCCTGGTCGCCTTCGCCAACAACGATCGTCGACAGCAGCCAGCAGCCTCACGGCCGCGGCAAGCCGAGAAAACGAAGGCCGGCGGTGACAAGACCGCTGGGGGCGCAACCACCGTGCACTCCCCGCCGCGGAAGCGAAAGACGCCGCCCCGCCGAAACAATGCCGACGACGGCTCCACGGCATCGTCGGACCCGCGGGCTCGTCGGGATCAACGCTAGGTCCTCGACGAGCGGCGACAAGAAGACGCCCGAACCACGATCGAGCGCCGCCGAGAGACTCGGCGACAATCAGACCAGAGAGCTGGGAGCACTGTCGACGCACAAGACGCCCGTGAGCCAGCGACTTGTCAGACGCTGCGAGCTGCCCTGCGCTCACCCGTGAGCTGCGCGCGCGGCCCAAAGGGCTCCAAAGATGAAGAATTTCAAGCCCGACGCATCGAGAAGTACGACGGCAAGACGCACCCGGAGTTTCTCGGTGTCACACCATCGCGTGCAGGCTGCCGGGCGCGACGAGAAGATTCTCGCGAACTACTTCCCGCCATGCTTAGGCCGAACGCTCGTTCTGGCTTATGCACTTGCCGGAAGGCTCCATTTCTTCTGGGCAGATTTTGCCATCAGCTTTGTTGGCGCTTTCACCGCGCCACAAACCCCACGGCCAGAGAGCGATCTCCACATTTTGGCCTGTATGAAGGAGAACCCCGCGCAAGTATATCCAACGCTTGACCAGTGCAGCACAACATCCTCGATGTCCACCCCGCCGCGTTATCAGCGCGTTCCACCGAACGCGCGAATCGCCGATGCGTGAAGAGATGGCGGCGACCAAGATTCGATGTCACGAGCTTTATGCTCGGCCGATAAATGCGCACGCTGGAAGAGGGGAGGAGGCTCTCGGGAGGATGTCAGCGCAGGAGGAAGCGACTCGACGACGCCGCCTGGCAAAAGAAGCGCCGACGGCGAACATTCAAGAAGAACAAGGAAGAGGTGCTTGCCGCCGAGAAGTCCGCAAGGGGCTCCCGCCAAGCAAACATGATCGGGCGACTCGCAAGGAGCTGCCCTCAGAAGCGCAGCCGGCAAGGTGACGGCCCCGCAAGCAATATCGCAAAAATCCACCGCACTAAAGGCCACGATCTCTACAACTGCAAGCGCGTCGACTATCTCGTCGAGCAGCAAAAAGCTGAATACAAGAGGCGCGACAAGGAGAGGACCCAAGGTGGCGGAGGAGAACAGAGCAATAAGCGGCCGTTCAATGGTCGGGGGGGGCCCCCGGCAAGGCCAAACGGCGGCAAGGTGATCGACCTTCCCGGAGCCGCGACAAGGATGAAGAAGACGGCGACGAAGATATGGAAGATGAGGATGACAGCGAGCAGGAGTTCCAGAAGGCCACGGAGGTCCTGTGCGTCGACGGTGGCGCCATCGCACACACCTCCCACCGCCACCTAAAGCAAAGGTGCGTGAGGTGAATGCAGCAGAGCCGCCACGAGTCGCCAAGCAGTTCTCAAATGGTCTAGCACGCCCATCATTTTTGATCTTGAGGATCACCCCGACCGCACCACCGCGGTCGGGTGCTTGCCGATGCTGGTCTCGCCCACCATCCGCAACCTCAAGGTCACCAAAATGTTGGTTGACGGCGGGCCGGGCTGAACTTGATTTCCTCCGTGATCAAGAAACTCCAAATTCCGTGATGGCGAAGCTCAAGAGACCGGTTCTTTCCAAGGAATCAACCCGGACGGAGTAAGCCCAAGGAAAGATCACCGCCGTGACCTTTGGCGGGAGCTCAATTTCAGGATCGAAGCGCATCACTTTCGACGTCAGCCGATATTCCGCTACCATACAACGGAATACTCGGCCGTCCGGCCCTCGCCAAGTTCATGGCAGCTTCCCATTATGCTTACAACGTGCTCAAGATGCCGGGGCCGATAAGCGTCATCACTGTCCACGGCGACAAGAAAGATGCGCTTATCTGCACCGACAAGATCTACCGGGATGCGGCAGCAGCGGCCGACAAGAATACCCTTGCCGCTGAAGCTCCCGGGGGGAAGAAGACGAATACCAAGTCCGGCAAGCACTCCGGGGCCCACTCCGGCAACCGCACCTCTTCGGAGTGCTGCGCTACCGCCGAGGACGTCCCGTCGAGCTCCACCGGCAAGAGTAAGAAAGGAATGGCTGCTCCGCCGGCAACCAAGAAGGTGTCCGCCAAGGGGGACGGCACTGGTGGTACCTTCACCATCGCCCACGCTTGACAAAGAATAGGAAAGCGCGCTCGTTGCCTTCCTGCGGGCGAACGTCGATGTGTTTGCATGGCAACCATCTGACATCCCCGGTGTTCCCAGGAAGGTAATTGAGCACAGGCTTGCCGTTTGCCCTCATGCGCGGCCCGTCAAGCAGAAAGTGAGGAAGCAAGCCGTGGAGCGCCAAGAATTCATCAGCGAAGAAATCAAGAAGCTAGAGGCAGCAGGCCTAGTTAGAGGTGTGATCCATCCGACGTGGTTAGCAAACCCAGTCGTCGTGCGCAAGGCTAACGGGAAGTGGAGGCTGTGTATAGACTTCACCGATGTGAATAAAGCATGTCCCAAGGATCCATTCCCCTTGCCGCGCATTGACCAGATTGTTGACTCCACTGCCGGATGTGAGCTACTTTGCTTTCTTGATGCATACTCAAAGCTATCACCGATCTTTATGGCCAAGAGGATGAAGAGAAGATCGCGCTTATCACTCCATGTGGCACCTATTGCTTCATACGCATGCCATTTGGATCAAGAATGCAGGGTCAACATTTGCAGGGTAGTGTATACTGCTTTTGAGCCACAGATCCACGTAAATGTAGAGGCTTACATGGATGATATCGTGGTGAAGAGCAAGAGCAAGGATACGCTGATTCAAGATTTGGAAGAGACATTTCAGAACCCGCGAAGATACAACTTAAGTTGAACCCCGAGAAGTGCGCTTTTGAGTGCCCTCCGCAAGCTTCTCGGTTCTTTGTGTCACAGAGGGGGATTGAAGCCAACCCCGACAAGATTAAAGCCATCGAGCAGATCGAAGCCCCCAGGCGAGTCAAGGATGTCAGAAGGCTCGCAGGTTGTGTGGCTGCCCTCAGTAGGTTCATTTCAAAGTCTGCAGAGCGCGCCCTACCTTTCTTCAAAATCTTGAAGAAGGCAGGCCCCATGAAGTGGACTCCGGAAGCGGAGGCAGCGCTGCAAGATTTGAAACGGTACCTATCCTCCACCCCAATACTTGTCGCACCTAGACCACAGGAGAAGTTGCTGCTGTACCTAGCGGCAACCAACCAAGTGGTTAGTGCTGCGCTAGTAGCGGAGAGGGAGTCCGACGAGGAGGCTGCGCCACCGGCAAACGAGTCCAGCGACAAGCAGGAGGATGCTCCGACAAGCTCTGGCCCCGACAAGGACAACTCTGCACAGGGACAGGACGAGGTGCGGAAGAAGATGGTGCAGCGCCCAGTGTATTTTGTAAGCTCCCTTCTTCAGGGGGCTAGATCAAGATACCCTGGTGTGCAGAAGCTGCTTTTCGGCCTCCTCATGGCCTCGAGAAAGCTGCGCCATTACTTCCAGGCACACGAGATAAACAAGGGTCACTCGCTTCCCATGAAGAGGATATTGCACAACCCGTAAGCAACAGCAGGATCGCTGAGTGGGCACCGAGCTGTCGAGCTTTGGGCTCAAGTTTGAAAGTACTTCAACCATACAGAGCCGGGCTTTGGCAGAATTCATAGCGAATGGACCCCAACGCTCGATGAAGAAGTCCAAGAAACAAGTACACCTGCATAAGAAGCGACAAGTGAATGGGTAATGTACTTTGATGGTGCCTTCGCTGCAAGGCGCCGGTGCCGGCGTGGTACTCATCGCGCCCACCGGAGAACACCTCAAGTATGTTATCCAGATGCACTTCCTAAGGAGCAAGCGACAAACAACACCGCCGAATATGAAGGTTTGCTCGCCGCCCTCGTGGATTGCGGCCAACTTGGGATCAAAAAGTTGATTGTCGGGGGAGATTCTCGCTTGGTGGTCCGCAAGTTAACAAGAGCTATCGAGCCCTTTGATGGAAGCTTATGTAGATGAAGTGAGGAAGCTTGAGGAGCGCTTTGAAGGCTTGCGATGGAGCATGTCCCGAGAGCTCGTAATGAAATCGCAGATGGCCTTTCAAAGTGTGCTTCATGAAGTTACCTGTGGAACCAGTGGACCTTCTTGCTCAAGCTGACTCAACCATCCGCCACGCCATCAATTGGGCAGCCTAAGAAAAGAAAGTTGGTCTCCCATGACTACTTGCCGGCGGATCTCCCCGAGGCCGCCCAAAATCCCCAAGATCAACTACAAAGACGCCGAGGAACAGTTTGCTCCTACAGATCCTCTGATCTCAGGCGTTGAAGCAAGTGTTCCCGACAGCCTTGTCCCGCAAGCTTGCCGGGACCTTCACCGCAGAGCCAGAGACCCTTGTCGAGAAGCTCAAGTTCTCGCAGCGCCTTCATGCCTTTAGTCCTGCCGCCGAGCCCCAAGCTCCGCATGGGCACAGCAGACGTCTGCTTCCTACAAACCGGAGAACTTCCCGACGCACCCGTAAGAAATGAAAAGATAACCAGACAAATAAGTATGTACCAGTTCGTGGACAACGAGCTGTACAGAAGAAGGCTCAATGGCGTCAGACTAAAGTGCATCTCCAGGGAAGATGGGCAGAAGCTGTTGGCAGAGATACACGGAGGCATATGCGGCCACCACATTGGCGCAAGGGCGCTTGCCGGGAAAGCCTTCCGGCAAGGGTTCTTTTGGCAAGAAGCCCTCCAAGATGCAACTGCACTAGTAACCAAGTGTGAAGCGTGCAAGGCCCATGCAAAGCGATTCATCACCAGCTCAAGCTCTCCAAACAATCCCTTTATCCTGCCCTTCTCGGTCTGGGGCTCGATATCCTCGCCCCTTCCCCTGCGGTCGGGGCTTTGAGTACTTGTACGTAGCGATCGACAAGTTCACAAAGTGGCCGAAGTGGAGCCATGAGGAAGGTGACAAAGACAACACCGTCAAGTTCTTCAGTCGATTGTTCGCTGCTTCGATCCCTAACAGGATTATCACCGACAACGGTACACAATTCACTAGTCGCACCTTCATGCAAGACGCCCAAGACCTTGGCGCCAAGGTCTGCTTTCGCTTCGCCGCCACCCAAGGAGCAACGGTCAAGCGAAAGGGCCACGTCAAGTGCTGCGCGGACTCAAGACAAGAACTTTCGACAGTCGCGCAAAGCGGAAGAAATTGATAGAGGAGCTGCCGCGGCTCTTTTGGTCAATCGTAACGACACCAAATCGAGCCACCGATGCATACACCTTTTGCTCTAGTCTATGGAGCGTAGCAGTTCTCCCACTAAACTCAGATACGGATCTCCTCGAGTGCTCGCTATGATGAGTTTCGAGCAAGAGCAATCTGCGCAAGATGACGATTGCTCCTTGAGGAGGGACGCCTCGTGCTGTCAGACGAGCTGCTCGATACAAAGAAGCCTTGCGCCGCTACCATAGCCGCAAGGTCAAAGCCAGAGTCTCGAGGAAGGCGACTTTGTTCTTCGGGCGTGTTCAGTCCGCCAAGAATTCCAACAAGTTGACGCCGAGGTGGGAAGGCCCTTATCGGGTGAGACAAGTCACGAGGCCCGGCGCTGTCCGGCCGAGATCAAGAAGGCTTACCAAGAAGCAACTCCCGAACATAGAGCATCTTCGCAAGTTTTACCCATAAGGCGCGGTTGCCGTGATCCGCTCCGGCAACCACCTTTTTGTACAAACCTTTGCCGCCGTTGCATGTGACCCTTTGTACAAAGCCGGGCGCAGACCCCGTGCAGCAATAAAGTTCCTGTGTTTTGCGCTGGTTGCCTTTTCCATGCTTTTCTTTGCCATTTGCATGTGTTATTTGGCATCTCTTGTGCGACACACATATCCGGCAAGCAATAGCACGCCGAAAGGCTATATGCTTGTTCTTTCTTCTTTCTCCTTGTTTCTTAAGCAGAAGAAACGTTCCTCGCGCACAAGTTTGCCGGGGGGGAGGAAATGGAGGATGAACCAAGCGCTGTTCAAGAAAGAGAAGCCTGCCGGAGAACGCGCAGGTCACGAAAGCTAAGTTGTCGGGATTTGCGCAGCTCAAAATTTTAAATTTTAAGTTGCCTTCCTTGAACAACCACACCTTGTATGGAAAACCTGTGCTCGGAGGAACCTACCGACGGATAGCCGCGTTCTTTATCTTGTTTTCGAGTCCGCCAGCAAGCTAAGTGTGTTGCGATCGTCATGGCAAGGTTGCTTGCCGGCAAGACCTTGGCCAGCAGGCTGCTTCGAAGTTCAACACTCAAGACTCACGGCAAGGGCCCTTGCCGCAAGTTTCCTAGAAGCGTAAGGTTGAAACATACAGAGTTGAGGATCGTAACAAGGAGATAATTCTGCGGCCCATTGATCAAAATAAAGATAATATTTAACAGAAATAGCTTGTCGCGATGGCTAATGAGTTCATAACACCCTATGCAGCAACTAAAAGAGATAAGGATAAAGGAGGCCTAGTCTCACGCGCCGCCTCCATCCTGGAGATCTTGTCCACCTTGGCAATGATGTGGGCGACCTGCTCCTTCAGAGCCTCCATGTTCGCATCGGCCGGCAAGCTGCGAAGAACGTTGGTGAGGTTTATGCCGGGGTTGCGATATACGATCTTCACAAGACGCTGCCCATGGTTCCCAAGCCAGACCGGCGAAGTCTCCTCGGCGAAGGCGGATCTTGTTCAAGATTTGCAAGGGCCGCGCGATCCCCAAGAAGAGGCTGAGCTTGGCGCCGGAGCGAGGTTTGATCCGGGAGTAGATGAGATGCTCCAGCTTCAGCGCCAAGCAGCTCCTCGTCAATGGCGGACGCGAAGATACCAAGTCCTCGGTCCATATCTCAACGACACGGCGGAAGTCCTCGGCTGCTTTGTTGGCGCTGCCACTAAGGTTCGCTCCTCGCGGAGCTCCTCCTTCAGCTTGGTTTCCGATCCCGGCAGCGCCAAGCGAGTCCTTCAAATAGAGACTTGAAGCTCAAGACCTCGATGGAGTCCTTGGCGGCCTTCAACTCGCCGCCTTCTTGGAAAGGCGCCTCGAGTTCTGAGTTGGAGGGGCATCCTTCTCGCGCTCCGTGACGAGCGCGGCAACCTTCTCCTCGCTCGCCTTCAGCAACTCCTCCAGCTGCGCGACCTTGGCGGCAAGCTCCTCCTTGGCGGTTTCCGCGGCGGCCGCGGCATCTTTCGCCTCCTTCAATTCCCCGCCTAGGGCCTGTTCCCGAGCGGCAAGGTCTTCCTCGTGAACGTCGAGGTTGACTTTCCGCTGGATGAGCTCTCCTTCTCGCCGGGATAGCTCCACCCCGGCGAGCCGTTGCTGCTCCTCGGCCTCGGCCTTCTCCAGCAACCATTCTTCATACTCCCCGGCGAAGTCGCCACGCTTCTCCGCCACCTCGCGGAGAGCAGCTTGGTTAGCGGCGCTGAGCTCCGCCGCGCGCTTCTCCATCTCCTCGGCGGCCTTGGCGGCGAGAACCTCCCGGGAAGCGAGCTTCGCCAATCTGGCCCGATAAAGGGCCAGGAGCTGGTGAAGCAGCTTCTCCTCATCAGGCCCGTCGCTTCCGCCGGGCCCCTCGACGATCTTCAAGCCCGCGGAGGCAAGGATCTCCCCATCAAAGGCCTCGCCCTCCGCAGGAGCTCGCGACGAGGAACCCCACGGCATCTGGATAAAGACGCCGTTGGGGGCCTCCAAGTAGTGGCGGACCGCCTCCTCCGGCGGAGGGTTCGTGACCGGCGCAGCACTTGATGCTCCCGCCGCCTCGGCCGGGCGGTTCGGTCGCCATCCTCTCTCCGCCGCTGCGCTCGCAGCCAGAGCGGTCTCGCACATGTGGCCCGGGCGTTTCGCTGCTGCCCTCGACGACAGGGCCGCCGCCGCCACCATGCACGTCCTCCTCCTCTTCAATGACGATTTCCGTCTCCATCTGCTCGGGGGGAGGAGGAGGATCTAGAAGAAGAAGGGAAAGCAAAAGAAGTTCAAGCAAATACACAAAAAGAGACAACACCAAGAAGACAAAGTTGCAGAACCTACCTTGACGGACGTCGTCAGCGGCGGGCTCTCTTGCCGGGGAATCCTCCCTTGGCGGAGTGGCCGCCCTCGCCGGACTGGTCGCTCTTGGCAGGGTACTCGCCCTTGGCGGAGTACCCGCCCTTGGCGGGACGCCCTCCCTTGCCGGGAGTCCAACCTTGGCGGGATGGAGGGACCGCCGCCTCGAGGGCGCACTCGATGCTCCCGCCGCCGCGGCTCCATCTCTGCACAAGTCAAGGCAAGCACGCCAAAATATTGGAACAAGACAAGATCTCCAGACGCCCCGCAAGCGAGCAGCGGGACCCAGACTTCTACTGGGCTGCGCTGGGCTGCTCCTCGACAGCGCCGGGTCCGCAAGCTTGGCTCGGCGTCCCCGTCTCCTCGGCGGGCGAAGTCGTCTGCGACTTCAACCACGGGCACCTTGGCTTTTCGCCGCCCGCCGGTCAAGGTCCCAAATCAACACAAGAAACAAGATTAGCCTCGACAATAATCAAGGCGAAATTCAAGAAGATGAAGATCTCGGTACTTACTCCTGTTCTCCTCGTCGTCTTCGCCAAGGCGGAGAAATCATACTCCACCTTGGTCGCGCGGGCGCTGGGAGCAGGAGGCGAAGGCCCTCTCGGCGCTTGGCGGTCTCGAGGCTGGGGCTGCGAAGACCCAGCCTCGTGGCGCCGGGACTCGAGAAGCGGGCGGAGCTGCTGCTCCGCCCGAGAAGACCTCGCCCGCCGGGCGCCGACCTGCGAGGCGCTTTGCCGTGGCTCTCGCTGAAGTCGCCTCCCGCTGCTGCTGGTGCGCCGGTCGCCCTCGGCGCAGCTTGACTCCTCGAAGCTTGCGCCGCCCGCGAGCTGGTAGTTGCCGGGGACCTGCGCGATTCGCCTCCGTCGCAGCCTTGCGGAGGCGCTTGATGGGAGCGCCTGGGCTCGCCTGGGCGGGAGGTCTCCGACGACGAGGAGAGGTCGCCGGCGTGAAGGTCCGAGACCCGCCTGCATCCTCGGCGGCGCGACATTCCTCCTCCTCCTCGGCTGGTTTCACTGCACCAGCGCCTGGCCATGCGACCCCTTTTCCTCTGGTATCTCCGCCTCCCTCGGCGCCCTGCTCCCTCCGCGGCGCGCTTTTGCCGCGCCTCGCCGCGATTCCTGGATCCCGGAGTGCCTCGAGAGGGGACCCGCAAGCGCACGGAGGAAGTTTCAGCAATCTGCAGATCTCCGCCGCCTCCGCTTGGTAGGACTCCTCCGCGGCCTCTGCCTCCTCGGGCGTACAGCCGAACTCTCCCGCCGCCGCGGCTGCAGCGGCCTCTTCGGCCCGGGAAGCTATGTACGCGAGCTCCTGGTCCGTGGTGTCGCGTGTCAGCCCCGGAATCTGGTCCTTGTTCTTCGCCACCTCCTCAAGGTTGTCGAAGAAGTTGAGGACATCCGATGGCTCAGCGGAATCCATGTGCGCCCACGCCGCGCGAAGTCGCACGCTGGCATCATGGCGAGGAGGCGATCCCGAGCTGTGCTGCTGCAGAGGGCACCACTCCCGGGAGGTCTGAACCACTCGATGGGCCGGGTCATATTTGAAGAGTTCCCGACCATCCCCTCAACTCCAGCGTCGTGAAGTTAAAGTTCAGCCCAGGCGCAGCCTCATTATGTCCCTCGCGCCAGACTCCCAAGCCGCCTTTTCCTGCCTTGGAGAGGGGCACGCGGCGGCGGAGGAAATCGGCGCCACCTGCGAACGGACAGCCTCGCCTCAAGACGAAGAACTGGATGAGGGCAACGCCGAGCTTGATGTCATCCGAATCCAGCTCGCTTAGTCTCGCCACAAGACGATGGGCGCGTCGCGGTGCGGTGAAGGGCTGCGGCTCGCCTTCAATGATCCAGCACCAGTCCGACGCCACTCCTCCCACTTGCCGCGGAGCTCCCGGCAAGCACGACTCTTCAAGTTCGCATTTAAAAACCCAAGAAATCCCTCCGGAGAGGGGGGGAACCGGCTCGCCTAGGGGTGAAGAAATGCCTAAACAGAGCTACGCTTGGGTGTATCCTTATGAAGTTTTCGCACATATGTGCGAAACCGCCATTGTGAGAATGGCGCTGGGGGTGAAGTCAAGAAGGTGGAGGCCATATGTGTTCATGATGTCACGTAAAAATTCAGAAAAAGGAGGACAAAGACCGCAGTGAAAGAAAGCTGCGAAGAAATAGTACCCGCCAGATAGTTGTCCATGGTGGCGGCGGATGGGCTCTGTCCGAGGGTGCGCCGTGGTCTTCTTGGCCCGTAACAGGTAATATTTGCCCAGAGTTCCTCCACGCCGAGCCACGGCGGAAGACGACGCTTCCTTCCGCATCTGGGCGAAGCTTTGCCGCCGCTCGGATTTCTCCTTCTGATCTTCTCCGCTTTCCCTTCCCTTCCCGGTCTTGGGGCCATGGCGGAGGCGGCGAGGGAAGGAGGACGAAGAATCCGGCAGCGCCGCGGACGCAAGAGTCGGCGGAGGAGATGCGGAGGCGGAGCGCAAAGAGGATCTCTGGAGGAGGAAGAAGAAGCAATGAAAGCGAAGGAGGGAAACCGTGCTGCTTCTCTGCTTTTATGGGAAGTGGGGGCGCCCGCCCTTCTCATTAAAGAACGTGGGCACGCCCCATCCCACGACGCCACGATCGACGCTGCTGCCGCACGGAGAGGCGGCAGAGGCGGAAGTGGACTCGCACGCCAAGGGCCTCGTGTGCCTGCAGATCGCTTTGGGCTCGCCCAACAGCGCTCGGCACTGTATGGCCCAGTTCGGGGCTCCTGCCGGTGTACTAAGGTAGGGGTACCTCAAGACTTAACTTGTGCACGGGCAACAGAGCTCCCGCAAATGATCCACCATATGCTTGCCGGAGACCATTCCCACTCCATATCAAGCCATTCAAGAACATAGTGTACAAGACAGAAGATCGAGACCCCGGCAAGAGGAGCTTGCCGGGAAGGCCGTCCCAGGCTTAAGCTTACATCACCCACGAAGGCCCTCGGCGAGAGGAGCTCGCCGGGAGACTAGAAGACTACATCATAGAAGACACGCTTGGCGCTTATACGTCCGGCAAGGACCTGGGGAGCGACAAGTTACAGAGCCCGACAAGCCCCTGGGTCCGGCAAGATCAAGACCCCGGCAAGGCGCTTGCCGGGAGAAGTACGCTGTGTGCCCGCACTCCAGCTCATCTGCCCACGCGTCGCCTTAAGTCCTCTCCAGAGACGCGTGGCGGATGGCTGTGCAGCCTGAAGGGTGCGGTGGCACTCCACGGTGGTGGATCCATCGCCGTGGCAAACGGAGACGCAAGGGCGGGAGCTTTTGGAGTCGACGGTGACGGGCATTAAATGCTTTTGTCCCCCACTGTCAAAGTAGGTAGAAGCCATCGCTCAAGCTAATCGTAGCTCCACCGTTCCCGCACTGCTCCAACTACCACCTCTTTACATTTTTACCCCTCTCTCCACGCTGACACTGCCGGTGACCCTTGCACTATAAAAGGAGGCCCATGCACAACGAGAAGGGTTCGGATCCCGGCAACTCTCGCGCCTAGGGTTCGCTCTAGATCAACCCACTCGACACACCACACCACCATACGCCGCATTTCTCGAGCAAGATCAAATACAACACAAAGCAGCAGAGGGTTTCACGATCCATCGCGCCCGGCTGGGTAAAATCCGCCTGCATCGCCTCGATCCGCTCTCAGTGCTCCCTCCGCCTCGTCCGCTTTCTGCACAAGGAGCTCCGCCCCATAGGTGCTCAAGGGCGGGCGGGTCCCTCCGCCCGGCCCCGACAAGCTCCCTTCAACTAAAGGTGTGGTACTATTAATATCAATGTAACTCTCAAAGGCGACACATCTCCCTGCATTTCCTTGCTAATCTTATAGGATTTAAGTGGGCAGGCCACTACAGTTCCTATTCCTGTTTTTACAAAATCCTACGAATCAAAGAGGCCCAAAGAGTTCAAAGTGTCCATCAGAACCGACCGTATAGGACTCTACACTGCAAATGTCCCTGCTCATCTTCACTACAAGAAACATACTGTACTACTATCATACTCCTTCCGTTCCAAAATACAAGTCTTTGTAGAGATTTCCACTATGGATCACATACAGATGTATACAGATACATTTTAGAGTGTAGATTCACTCTTTTTGCTCCATATGTAGTCCATGGTGGAATCTATACAAAGACTTGTATTTAGGAGCGGAGAGAGTACTTATTAAAGAAGAACGGAAGAGGAACATGCTAAAGAAGAGCTAGCAGATTTTGGATAATAAAATGTTCGTTGCGCAGTGCCCACACATGATGAACCAGAGTGCATTAAGAATGCGGCTCCCTGCTGTCTCTCTATATTTGGTGCATGTGCTTTTCAAAAGTAAAGTAGGAACATTAGCTGACCAATTAAACGTTATCTGTTTTAGTAATATGAGCATCATATCAAATTCGTATTTGAGCAACAAGTTTGGAATTATGAGTGGCTCGTTGTTTAGCTTGATGGACTCAGGAGCAGTGCTATGCAGCTATGATGATGGTACTGAATATAAAGGCATGTCTGCATGCAAGTCGCATGACTTTTGTCATTTTGGTCAGTCGACCATTTCAGGCAGTTGGATGAAGATCCTACGCCTCCTAACCCTTCTTCTTCCTCGTCTCTGATACTTCCCATACAGAACACCGCACGGGCTGTCGGCCAAACCACCGGCCCCGACCCCCCGCCCTTCCCTGAACCGCCCCATCGCCTGTGTTCCTCCACCACCCCACCCCCACCCCCGCCCCACCCATGTCGAGTTTTCTTCCTTCGGCGAGGCCCCACCACCGACCCCACAACCACCATCCCCACCCGAGCCCCTTCTTTTGCACCGGTGAACTCCGACGAGCTCTCAAAAATCTACTGACCCAATTTTGAAATTTAGTCTACTGTCATTTAACTAGTGTGGAATACAAAAGGGGAAAACCATAAGCATTGCGAGTATAGTGTTGAGCATGCCATGGCGGATCTGAAGGTGCAAACCGGACAAAGGCAACTTCGCAACCAGTGTTTGCTTTCAACTAACAAGTAAGGTGATGGACAAGAAATCAGAGTAAAGCAGTGGAGAGGAAATTTACAAACTTAGGCCCCGTTTAAAATTTCCTACATCACATCAATATTAGTCGGTTGGGGATAGGACGGTAATCTCGAATACACCAAATCTTTGCCGACGAGATTTTGTTTTGGCGCCCATCGTGTATGAATCGGGGAGGGAGTCGATTTTGGCCGAGGAGACACTGTGTTTTGGCGCCCACCGTGTATGAATCCGGGTGAGAGGCAGTTATGTCACATTTGAGTGAAATTACAAACCTACCCCTATCGAAACCTATAGAAATCGATCCGATAGGCTTTGCATGTCAGGGATAGGCAGTAATTTCCATGCCACAGATTTTGTTTTCGGGCGGTTACTGTGACTTTCCCCACTTCATCCAAACTTTTGCAGAGCAAGAGTGCACATTTACCGTGCCAACTCAATTCGAATCCAGTTTGTATTCTATTTTTGTTTGGGCAGGATCCATTTTCGATTGGAATAAAATTCTATATACATCCATTTTTATTTATACTTTCAAAAGCACAACAAAGATTTCTGCTCCTTTATATGTATAATATGATTTACAAATACAATGATCTCAAAATCATAAAGTTGAATTCAAAAAATTTAAACCAAATTATGTTCTACTAAAATGTATGGATCAGTAATATCTACATATTAAATAACATAGATGCGTGTGAATTCATATGAGTGCATATTTGATAGGTCAATTTTGGTTCGAGTATAAATTACATGTATCATCATCTCGAATTCAAATATTTGAATCCCTTTTATGTCGACTCCATTCACGCCCATCTCTCTCACATGCTCCTTCATGTAGCTATCACTCTCTTTTCTCCAGCTATACCCGCACGCTCACTTCATGTTTCTCCTATCTTCACAAACATGGTCACTCGACGTCTCCCTTGAGAAGTGTCACACTCTCCCTATCATTATACATTACACGGTTTTCATTATCTCTCACGTCTCTACCATTCTCTGGTATCACTAGGTACCTAAGCTTTCTCTTTCACCGCCACACACACAGTCTCACTCGTCTTTCACTTTGTCTTTCTCTCTACGGGGTTCTCTCACACATCCTATATGTCTCTAGATATGACTCATACCACTAAAATTGCTCTCTCCTACAGACACAACATTTTTTGCGGTCTCCTTTCCATCTCCATCCCGACTATAAAACTGACATTATTCATTTGTTTACCGATCAGACAAACTTCCCCACCCCCCCCCTCTCTCTCTCACACACACACACAACTCCTGCTTCCACTCCCCTTCCCGACTACCATCTGTCTCTCTCACACAAAACTCTCGCTTTCGCACCCCTGACTCGTATTTCTCTCACAAACATTGATCGACTAGCGTCTAGATAGGTTTATACACCCGCACACTCATGCTTCCACTATCGCGTACATGTCTCTCTCGCGCTCCTTGTATCTATGTAGATTTTTTGTCCCTTCTTGAGACACACCCTCTCGATCGTGCACACACACACTATTGCCTCATTTTAAGATGATACCTCTCACATACACACTCTTTATGTCTTTGTCACACATTCACTCCGTCCTCCTCGTCTCTCCCTCTCTCTCTCTCACACACACAACACACACACATGGGATTTTTGCAACAACTAGCAAGATGCCCATGCGTTGCATGGAACATCAAGATGCATTTGTATGAGCAGTTTATATTGTGGGAGAAAAGTATGAATGAGTGAAGGCCTTATTTGCAATTGTGGAGAGGGGTGTGGGTATATTTTTGCAAAATTGCAATAGTTTCCTTCCTATTCGTCAGATATAACTCGAATGGCCTATATTGCAGGATGGCAGGCACACCATCATCACCAACTCTGTTTCTTATCTCTACTCTTATAAAAAGCATAGTCAGTGATGATGGTGTGCCTGCCATCTTGCAATATAGGCCATCCGATCTATAACTAACGGATAGGAAGGAAACTATGGCAATTTACCCTCACTCCTCTCCACATTTGCAGATAAGGCCTTCCCTCGTTCATCCTTTTCTCCCACAAGATCTTGATGTTCCGTGCAATGCACAGGCATCTTGCTAGTAAGACTTGAAATTAGAGATATACCACTTCTCGAATGTTGAAACCAACAACATTCCTCCCTTATCTCATCAAAACCGCCAAAGGAATATATTTTGAGTGAAACATAACATATTTTTAGTGATATACGTATTTCAAAACTAGACACTTTTTTCTATCGAATCACTGAATATGTATTAATCTACTTTGATCGTGTGGCAACACATTGGCAAATTGCTAGTAGTTATTACTACTGTATAATTTTTTGGACACCAGACAAATGGCGGAGTACATATACAAAGAAAAGAGGCGCACGCACGTAGTCTGTCTCTCACTGTCTCACACACATGAGAGTTACGTAAAGGCACCGTTAACAAATAAACCCTAAAACCCTAGGTGCACGATTGCTGCATGCGCGGGTACTGGGTACGTGGTGGAGCACACCTTTGTAGGAATAGTCAGCTCGCGTGATAATTTGATCCGTAGGAGTTGATGGTCGGGACCATAGGTGAACGGCCTGGAGGCGGTGTCTCGCCAGTTGCCACAGATCGAGTAGCCACGTATAAAATATCATTTTTAGCGGGGTAAGAGTTCCGACTTTCAATGGCACGTTATAAGTACTAAGTAGTTTTTAGAACGATTGGTATGGAGCAAAAATGGAATTCATAACTACTACTCCCTCTGTCCCAAAATTCTTGTCTTAGATTTGTCTAGATACGGATGTATCTAATACTAAAACGTGACTTGATACATCTGTATTTAGACAAATCTAAGACAAGAATTTTGGGATGGAGGGAGTACCTCCTTAGCGTATGGCTGTATGGGTTTATGTTGCGAGGTGTTGAACCTGGTAGTTCCAGAGCAAGTACTATGGTTTATATGTTGGTTTTCAGTAATGAAAATCGGAAGGGGGAAACCCTTCTTTGATAAAAAAAAACTACTACCTCCATTCTGGTATACTAGTCCCCATCGTATTTTGGGTCAAAGTTTTTCCATGAATTTTACTTGTAAAATGTGAATGGAAAACGAGATTTTGTTATACCCAAACAAAAAAGGACTGGAGGGAGTGATTGCTCTGACACAGATGTGACCTCTCATAGCGCAGGCATTGAACCAGCGCGTCGACCAAGAGGGCCCCACTCGCTGCAGTTCGATCGAACATGCCTCTCGCCGCATGCAATCGGCTTGAGATCGCCCTACCGCCTCCATTGAATCCGCACGTGTGCCGGCAACACGTCCTTCCGCGAGCCGACCGGCATTTTAGAACACAAAAAATGACCAAAATATAATTAATTATGCATGGTCTTGACTTGTTGTGCTCACACTGGTAGGAGGAACTAGAGGTTTTTCTTTATTTATAACTCTCCTCACATTTTTTGGGCTTTGAAGTGAATCATGGTTGTGGACATTATCTATGAATGTGCAGATATCTGTGAACATGAGTTTGATGTGGATGTTGAACTTGGAATGTTGGGCTTGCGCGTGAACTATACCATGTCAATTGCTTCGTCTGTTATTGTTTGGAAAGTAATTGCTGTTATTACATGACCCGAAAAAGTTTATTTTAGGCCACATCAGTAGATGCACGGACATCACAACAGGCATGCTGACTGGATAAACATTTGAACCTAGCTATTATGAAGGAAAATTTGTATTGACAACAATTTTAGATAGCAGGAGAAGCCTAGCCTGCTTTGCCTCTGCTAGCTTATTTCTGGCTTCTTCCATCTCTTCTTTGGCTTGGGTGAAGAGAGCATCTGATTGCTCTTTTCGCTTCTTTAGGAACTCAGCTACATTCTCAAGGGCTGCTGCATGCTTTCTTTCATCCTTTACTAGAGGCACGAGGACACAAACAGTTGACGACTCCACCTGGCTTGTGTGTAATCGAGCATCATCTGGGAATTTGTACCTTGTGTCTAATCCAACATCATTAGGGAACTAGCACCTTGTGTGTAATCCAGCATCATTTTGGAAACATGATCTCGAGGTTGACCATACTTCCCTCCTCGCAGGAACTGCATCCCGACATGAAGTTACTTATTTTTTAGATCAATACTCAGAGCAACCCAGATCAACTTAGTAGAAGCCAGATAAACAAGACTCGGAGAAGTGAATTCAAAAGGAAAAATATAAAAACAGACTACAAGGTGAGAACACCCACTTCCTACATCAAATAAAAACAAAAGCATTCGGACGATTAAGACTCTTATTATTACACATCGAAGAACACGAGGCTAAGGGAAATAGAAACTACAACATATACACATCGAAGAACACGAGGCTAAATGAAAGTAATTGAAAGGGTGTTACTTACCAAAGCTCATTTTATAGGTTCGGTGCAGCTCCTCTTTAACTTGCCACGCTCCTTGAAGATGTCCCCAATATCACGTGTTTGGTCTTCATTGCTCCTCTACATGTTCGCACTCGTGGTTTTAAAATCTCAACATGGCAAGAAAAATATACTACTCCTATAAGAATCTTTTTGACACTACACGAGTGTTAAAAACGTTCTTATATTATGGGACGGAGGGAGTAGTAAGACTCACGCATCTTGTGGGCAACATTAAAGCACTCGTCTGCCATGTTAGAGCATCTCCAACAGAAGCGCAATGCACGGCGCTTTAAAAAAGCGTTTACAGCGCTGGAATAGCCAGCTTTTGCGGGCCCGGAGTGCTGAGATCAAGAAATAGAGATATAGAGTAGAGACATAGATAGTTCTCAACATTGATATAGCATAGATAGATAAAAAATTAGATAGTTAAACTACTCCTCGTCGTCCGACTCCTCCTCAGTGATGTCCTCCTCTGACGTCTCAATGTACGCGTGAAGATACCCATCGTCATCGAATTCCCAGGGCGACAATGCTCCTAGCCTCATGTTGAATTGAGCGTCCGCATTTCACGTATGCTTGTCCTCGCGATAGGTGGCTTGCTCCGCCCTCCTCTTCTTCCTCTCCGCCCTCCTTTGCACGTAGAACTCGCTCTCGTTGATGATGTCCCGCGGGAAGCGTTGGCGCCACAGAGCCATGGCTTCCTCGTCCATCTCGGCGATGCGGAGACGGTGCTCCCGCCTCTGGTTGTCGCGACGATCCTCGACAGTGATAAGCCACGGCAGAGGCGCGAGCTCCTGCACCCACTCCCGCGTCGGCACGTTGGGGAAGTTCAATGTTCTATGAGGCCACTGGAGGCGCCACGGTGCCGTCTCGTACGCGCGGGCGGCCTCGTTGGCGGTGTCGAGATTGCCGAGGCCGAGGCGCATCCCACGGAACCGGATCTTGGCGGAGAAGCCGCCGGAGGGGCGCGCGCCGACGCCGCGGTATCCCCAAGTTTCCTGGCGACACGGCCGCATGGTGGCGTGGCAGCGGCGAGGCGCAGAGCGGGGAGAGAGCGTTGGGGAGGCATAGAGCAGGGATAGAGCGGTGGCAAGCCACAGAGTGGTGGGCGGGCGTTGGATTTTATAAAGCACGCCGCACGCCAAAACTGGCGCGCGCCCGACCACTTTTTCCTGCACGCGCGCGATCCTTTCCCGACGTCCCTGCTATCTCTACTCTCGTCTCTACTGTTATATTTATTTTATATGTAATATTTGGCTCTACTTCTCTACTCTCTACTCTCTACTCTTTTAAAAACAGAGTTGGTGATGATGGTGTGCCTGCTGTCCTGCAATACAGGTCGTCCGATTTATATCCGATGGATAGGAAGGAAACTATGACAATTTTGCAGAAAGATACCCACACCCCTCTCCAGATTTGCAAATAAGGCCTTCCCTCCTCGATCATTTTCTCCCACAGGATAAATTACTCATACAAATGCATCTTGATGTTCAGTGCAACGCATGGGCATCTTGCTAGTTCTAAAAAACTTTCCATCATTTACCACACTACTGGTTGCAGATGAAGAACCTACCCAAGCACAAAGCGATACAGGAGCGACGCACAATTACAAGCTAATATTTTGTTGGACAATGGAGGCTATAAATTATTACTTTTATTACTTTTACGGGAACAATAGCAACCGGGAATTTGAAGGGTAGGTGTGAACAAAATTGGAACTGCACATGTACTGCTAAGTGATTCAGTACACACATTACCAATCGAGGAGGAGAACGATAGTCGCGGCGGCCTCTGTGCATCCTGCTCGGCAACGGGAGTCAGTTCATTATCCATGAAGGTGGTGCTTCTATGCTTGGTGTCGGCTTCCGGGAAGCAGATCCGAGACCGTGTAAGACAGTGCCGGGGAAGAGGCTCCGTGTACGACGACGACGGTGGACCGGCTCCAGTGCGGCGTACGAGGTCGTTGAGGAGGCAGATGCGCTGCGGTGGACGAGTGCGCCGATGTAGAAGGGGAGGAGAACGAAGGTTGTGGTGCCGTGGAGAAGTCTATTTTGCGGTAGGGATAGAAAATGGGGAGTATTCAGGTGTACTACTCTGGGTGCCGGGGTGGGGTTGGCTGGGTAGGGTGAACCTGAAGTTACGAAATTAGCCCCCTACCAAGCGTCATCCGTAGGCCTGTTCCGAAGGCTATGATGGTAATGTCACACTGCTAGAATCAGGGTCGTGGGAGATTTTCCCGCCGACCCCAAAATTTTGTGACACTGAACTCCCCGTGTGGCGTGTTGGGTGATTGGGCTAAGCAATTAGCCAGTAGTATTAGTAACTACTAGTACTCCCTCCGTTTTTATAAACTCTGCATATTAGGTTTGACCAAAGTCAACCTTCCTAAAGTTTGACCAAGTTTATAGAAAAATATAAACATTTACCATAACAAATATGTATGATGTGAAAGTTCATTTAATAATGAATCTAATGGTATTTATTTATTATTGTATATGTTAATATTTTTTGTTATAAACTTTCTGAGAGTTTAGAAAACTTGACCTATGCTAATACGCGGACTTAAATAAAAATGGAGGGAGTACACATTTGTTTTCTTAGTTTGTAGTGAATTAATCATTTGTTGTAATAGTGAAATAGATATATTAGGCTACTGACTTCGAATGTAATGGTCTATACAATTCAATAGTTACAATCATTGGTGTATTTCCAAGATGTATACGAGGTCTATAGTACTTCACAATATGCTCAAACTCACATAATCCCTGTCAACTGAGAATCTAAATGCATTTCATAGTTATTACTTTGTAGGATGCAACAAAACCAACCATAACTCCACATCATCTATTATAAAAGCAACATTTTGAACACATCCCAATGTGTGAATGAAACATGTAGAGAGAGCTTGCGAAGGTGGAGCAGATAGGGCGGGAAAGATTGTATCTATGTGGACGAGAGAGTGGGAGACAAACCTAACGAGAGAGAGAGAGATAGAGAGAGAGAAAGAGAGAGGAAGAAGTTAGGTCTGTGAGAAAGATGGAGACATGTAATATACGTGAGATGCGTGTGCATCCGGATTTTGCACACGTGGAAGGAGAAGAGACAACAGGTTTGATGAGAGAGCTGGAAAACATGGACGAGAGGGGAAGGATCTCGTGGGTTGAGGGATTGATAATTTTGTGCAGGAGAGAGAGGGATTGGTAATTTTGTGCGGGAGAGAGAGGGGGGGGAGGACTCAGTCAGCTGTCATCACATCATCCTGCTTCCAAATGGCCATGCATTCTCTAATGCAATGTGGTCGCCATCTTCGATCTCCTCCATGCCCTCTTTGAAGATTGAGGTGTTGCGCATGCTGGGGTCCCGAGAAGCACAATCAAGAGTGGTCGCCATATAACCTTGGATGGGGATGGATTGTGTGCTCGGGGGAGGGGGATTGTGTGTGCGGGGTGTGTGTGTGTGTGTGTGTGTGCGTGTCTGTGTGTCAGATAGTGAGAGAAATCAAACCTACGGAGAGAAATGTGTGTGTATGTGACGGAACGCTACATGGTAAATAGGGTTTTCACGAAGAGATTATGCGTGCGAGATAGAGAGCGATGTGCGGGCCTTGAGGTGGGCAAGGGCCGGGTGAGGGTGTCAAAATGTGTGTGTTGATGCATGCGTTACATGCGATCATGCGAGGGACAGACGAATCGAGAGAGATGGTTGTTGTGTTACGGATGCTCCTCTCTCTCTATCTCTCACACACACACACACATACACACACACGCAAGTACAAATAGAAGACTGTTCTCTCTTGTATACACAACATATCGGCATCTGTCTATGTCTCACTCATGCATGATCATTTGCACATTCACACCTCTCCATGTCTTTATCACATGCACACTGTCTCCACATTGCCCTTCCGCCACAACACACGTATGGAGACATACACACGTTCTCTCTCAGTTACACACACAAAATCAATATTTAAAAAAATTAGGGTGGACCTAAAACGTCCAAATCCAAATAAACACGAACTGGAGCTAAATTCAAATATATGGAAATATTGCAGCGTCAAGAACTTTTCCAGGAAAAAAAAGTTGATTAATATTCGGGGATTGTTTTTGCACACACAAAAAGGTTCAATGGATGTCCTTCAAGCGTGACACGGTGATGCACCGTTCGATCGACCGCGCAACCACGGTTCACGCGCTTGCACAAGATTCCGTATCGTGGCTGTGGTAACTAATATAAACGCTCCTCACTCTAATGTTTACGTGTACTAGTATGGTTTTCTTTTAAGTTTGACCAACCCTATATAAAACTAAACTAGACTCCCATATGCGCACTCATATCAATATGCCACCGCCGTTGTTGCGCATGCCGGCGCCCGTCTGCTCCGGCCAACCATTTCTCGCCCATCACCCCCGTGTCACCACCATCCCTGTGCCATGAAGCCGAAGGCTCGCCCGCTCACGTCGTCTGCAGTCCCTCCTCGCGATGCCGCTGCGCTGACAAGCACGCGAGCAGCTGGTGGAGCCATGTCTATGCATGCAGCGTACAAAGAGGAGGACGAGCGTGTGCTCTAGCATGACGGTGAGGAGGAACTAGCGTGTCATTGTCATCTCTACCCGCGCGGAGGAGGCGCGCATGGTGGCTATCGCGGCGGAAGCCGGTCGCGCTTGCGCCGAGCCCGCAAACCGAGTGCTGACGCGGAATCTACCTGCAAGACCTTGAATGCCATGTGGATCCTGCAATCTGACGGAGCAATTTGGGTCAGTCGACTCTTGTGTGTCGTTGGATGCAACATGGATGGCTAGAAGGGCTTCTTCAACCTCCGAAGTTGATGCACTGTTAATCTTCTCAGCCCGCCACACGCCTAAGCACCTGCCGCCGCCGCCCCGCCCTCCCCTGAACCGCCTGCCACCACCATGCCCCCCCCCCCACATCCCTGCCATCTGTTTAACCCCGGGCATGATCCATTTTTTCCGGCGAATTGCATTCCACACCCAACACTCATAAGATAGATCATGGGCACCCTGCCACCCTAATATAGATACTGGGGTAGCTTCTCTGTCGTCTTCTTCCTTCGCTCTGTCAAACTTCTTTCACAAATCGACTGACCCAAATTATACTACTAGTACGAACATATTAAGTATAGTACGAACACGAAGATACGAGCAGTAGTATCAACTTCAAGAAGAACAATAGTAAGACATAGTACTAGTACCAATGTACATACTAAAGAGCTCAAATAACGAGAAAGAACATAAAGTTCAAATAACGAGAAAGAAAATAAACATAGTTCTGCTAGGGGCTCAGCACAACACACAACTGAAATAAAACTAAGCAACTAGTCTGCTTGACACTGCAGTAGAACCATCATGAGCGACTACACTGCCACCTTACTCGCAGTCCGAGTCCATGTCCTCGACTTCATCCTCATCCCTCTTCATCTTCCTCTTTGCCGACGCTTCTTTGCTTGAACCGGGCACCGGGCTCTGCTTCTTCATCCAACCCTTGTAGATATTTAAACAAAGGTAGGCATCCATTGCCGCGTACAGGATGTGATCTTCATCTATTGTCTTCGACTCCCATGCATGATGAAACTCGTGATGAGGTTTCTTTAGTTTAGCGCACGTAGGATCAATCATGGCTGCTGCCAAGGTCAACATTGAAGGCTGAGAGGAGGACACCAGGCTTGCCTTCTGGAGATCGAAGGGCTGGCATACAACGAGGCCTATCCGACCCAGGACATCCCTGTCATTCCTAAAGTCTACAGTAACGAATTTCACTCTTTCATCCTTGAGGAAGTTCTTAAAATCCTGGCACTCAACATCGGCATGGCATATCTGGTAGACCAAACACAAGTTATGTACGCAAACCTGGATCACGGCGGGCTTCTTCTTCTCCGCCTCCTTTAGAATCTTCTTGCTTTCCAGGACTGTGGTGTACTCAACATATAGCCCATCGACACACTCATCCTTACTGTTGAACATGCGTAGGAAGTGAGCAAGGCATGCTTTCACCGTCGCGGATCCACGGGTGTAGATGATGATGAACTCATCGCCGGTGATGGCTCTACTGGTACTCAGCGGCGACCATGGAGATTTGGGAGGCCATGGATTTTGGAGGAGGGTTTGGAGAAGTTAAACTGGCGTAATGTGAAAGGACAGGATGACTGGGAGCGAACTATTGTAAGGTAGAAGACGGGGACGAGTAGGGCATGCGAACGGCGTGGGGTTGTTGGCTTGCCCGGTGGATAAACGGCTACAGGCCTCCAAAGAGTTCTCGAGTACTATGTAGGACCCACTAGATGTCATGTCTACTAGACCCATATCGTAGGCTTAACTGTATAGCTTCTGCCTATTCGCACCACTAAAAAAAAGACACATCCATGACATTTTGGGCCAAACAATTTTTTTCTGTCATACTTATGACTCTTCTATGACGATAATGTGACAAAACTTGGTATCATCATAGATGTGGTGGGCTCCTACTTCTATGATAAAAAATCATGATAGAAAATGGGCTTTTCGTCCTGGGCGGGTTGGAGATGCATCAGCATGACATTCTTTGGGCCGTCCATTACGGAAAAAACCGTGCTAGAAGCGAGGGCGAGAAAAATATCAGGGTGTTCCTAGTTATGGTGGGTGGCCGGGGCCGAGCGATGCACGGAGGTTTGCGTGTTTCTCTCATACACGCACACGCATGGGTTTGAGGCGTTGGGCTCTAACTAAACACGAGCAAGGCATTCGCCTACTGAACCCGAGCGATTGCACTACAGGCTACGCGTTACTGAACCCGAGTGATCTAAACTCGATCGAGCAATTCCTTTGCTACTGCTGAAAACTGAAGCCGATCGATGTTGCCTCTGGATGAACCGTGAGCATTGTTGGGGGGGGGGTGTCGGTGTCAAAACTGGCAGATCTCGGGTAGGGGGTCCCGAACTGTGCGTGTAAGGCTAGTGGTAACAGGAGGCAGGGGACACAAGGTTTTACCCAGGTTCGGGCCCTCTCGATGGAGGTAATACCCTACTTCCTGCTTGATTGATCTTGATGATATGAGTATTACAAGAGTTGATCTACCACGAGATCATAGAGGCTAAACCCTAGAAGCTAGCCTATGATTATGATTGTTCTCGTCCTATGGACTAAACCCTCCAGTTTATATAGATACCGGAGGGGGCAAGGGTTACAAAGAATCGGTTATAGAGAACGAAATCTACATATCCGAATATCCAACCTTGCCTTCCACGCAAAGGAGAGTCCCATCTGGACACTACAGGACAAAGTCTTCAATCTTGTATCTTCATAGTCCAACAGTCTGGCAAAAGTATATAGTCCAGCTATCCGAGGACCCCTTAATTCAGGACTCCCTCAGTAGCCCTTGAACCAGGCTTCAATGACGATGAGTCCGGTGCGCAGATTGTCTTCGGCATTGCAAGGGGAGTTCTTCTCCAAATCCTCCAGAGCATTGTTGTAACGAGCAGTGTCTGGCGTCTTATCAATGTTGCTCCTTGGCTTCTATGCTTTAATTATGGCTGCTTCCACGTGTCGAGCGAATGCGAGAGGTCGAGGCATTTTTACATTTGCCACCCCAACCATACGAGTAAATCTTCTATAAAAGAGACGAGGATTCTCAGATCCAAATCACACCATCTCCTCCCAGTGAGTGTTCATCAGATTGCGCCCGAAAAAATCCACACCACCATGGTCGGTTGTCGCGGTTCCTCCTCTCGCCCCCATAGCACTAGGCCAGGTGACTAGGAGAGATGTTCTATTCCCCACAGCCGATTAGTAGAGTTACAGACCAAGGGGTTTCTCCCAGCTGCATACATGGTCCCCGTGCAAGCTGGACTAGCCACTTATAATGGCGGGGAGCAAGCGGAGAGCTTTCCAAACCCATCCAAGGGAGAGCGGGTGTGCGTCATCCCCTACTTGTTGAGTGGGCTCGGATTTCTAATCCATCCTTTCCTCCACGGGCTTCTGGAGTTCTACGGCCTCCAGCTGCACAACTTTACCCTAGCCTCCATACTGCACATCGCAGGCTATGTTGCCTTCTGCGAGCTTTTTCTGGGATACGAAGCTCATTTCGAGCTGTGGAAGAGGCTATTCTTCCTCATACCCCATACTCAGGAGGGGTCGGTATATCAAGTGGGCGGAGTCGAAATATGGCGCATCGCCGGGACCGGATATCTATCTGGCACCCCAAAGAAGACATCCGAGGATTGGCCCTTGGAATGGTTCTACGTGGAGGATGTCCCTCTTCCAGACCCTGTTCAAAAAGGCCTTCCAGAGTTCGTAAATGCCCTGCTGAAGAAACGCCACAATTGGCGCCCCAGGAGCCCCCAGGGGGAAGATAACAGAGAGATCCTTTTCCTGATGGACAGGATAAATACATTGGCCAAATCAGGACTGACAATTATTGATGTCATGTCCATATGTATAATGCGGGGAGTGCAGCCACTTCAATATCGGGGAAAACCCATGTGGCACTTCAATGGAGAAGATGATGCCATCCGCTGTGGCCGTAAAGGACCGGACTCTCCCGCCGCTCTAGCGAAGATAATGTTTGATTTGTTCAAAGGAGAAGAGGAGGAGTTCACCTATATCAAGCCACGGGATGATTCTCCATGTACAACCCCCCAAGCTGGGTGAGTCACTATCTTTTATTCCAATCTTTCCCACATTTTTAGCACAGATGTTTAGTTCGTCAATTCATAAAAGGAACTGCGAAGGGCTATGAAGGATGTTCACAACCCGTCTCCACAGCCAGAGGACCCTAACCGGGCTCTCGACCCCGTACTCGAAGAAGATCCGGATACGTTTGTGGAGCTTGTTGACAGGACATTTTACCAGCTAAGCTGCGATGGTGTGATGGTGGCCATCATAGCCGATTATCCTGGCCTACTCCCTGTATTCCAGGTAAGTAAAGCCACAGTCCCGACTTCCGAAAAGGATTCCCTCTTTACACTTCACCCACCGCACATGTATTACGTCTTACAGGGAAGGCCATCGGGGCGCCAAGCTGAACCTGCGGTGACTCGCCAACAAGGGGCACCGAAGCTGGGTAGGCTTAAAAGAAAGGCGGTCAGGACCGAGATGCCGTTGCAAAGGTATGTTTAAAAACCTTTTATCATTGTTAAAATATAACAATATCTTCTGACTTCTGACAGAAAGAGCGCTCGCCGGACTATATCCAGAGAGCCTGCCGGTCACGCTTCCACCAGTAGGACTCCGAGGCCGGACTCAAGGGCGAGGTCAACACGGACGATCCTCCTACAAAGGATGCGGATAGATTTTCCGCTACCAACTCCGAAGTGGAGAGCGCCATAAATCATAGGCGCCGACGGGCCACACTACGCGACCCTAATTTCTCTGAAGAGGCATTTCACGCTTTCAACTCAGGGGACGCGTACATCTGGGCTGCTCAAGGTGGCCTAGCCAGGGCCACGGACCAGTACGTGAAGGATATATGGGTAAGAAAATTTGATAAGTGTATATATCAGTAGCCCCTGAGACTTGAAACAGTTGGCACAACTGATTTAAGGATCCTCGTGTGCATATGTTCTGACAGAGAAGAATACCCAGCTATGCAAAGAGCCGGAGGAGTGCAAGGCCCAACTACGGGTCGCAACTGCCGTGATGGATGAGTCTACGAAGGCCCCATCTGGTAATGTTTGCATTTAAACGAGAATAATTTCATGGTATATACTAGTTAAGTATTCGGCAGGAATGCGATTCTAACAAGAGAACTTGCAGACAATCCTGGAGGCAATCCGGAGATCGTACCGGAGGATGAGCAACATGTTCGGCGACAGCTGAAGGCTGGCTAGCGTGTACTTACCAAGGTTATAAAGGATAAAAATACTCTCCAGGATGCGAACGTCCGGCTGGACATCAAATTAAAGGATGTTCGGGCCCAGCTTGCTGACTCTATGAAGGAGAATAGGAGGCTTCGACGTGGCATATTCAGTTAGTGTTCTGACGAATCACTATAAAGTTCAGCGAAGCGTGCTAATGAATTATGTCTCAGAGGCGCACGATGTGTCGCCTCAAGAGGAGATGCCCAAATCTGCAGGCGATCTTCTGCCGGAGCTCTCACAACTGCACGAACAAGTTCGGCAAGTGATCCAGGACATTGCCCAAGCCTTATGGCCATCCGGCTCCCTTCCAGGAGGCATGGGGGAGCTTATCGAGATGCTCAAGGGAGCACCTCAACGCTTTCGATTATGGAAGATATCGGCCTGCCGACAAGGCGCAAGGGAAGCTTGGGCCATGGTGAAGACGCGGTACACCAAGGCTGACCCGAACCACATGGCCGAGGTCGGACCTGTAGGGTCAGATGGGAAGGAGATCCCTGTACATCTGTTGTATGACCAAGTAGCATTAGACGCTAAGTATTCCCAATAGGACTGTAGGCTAGACAGCCTGTGGGATGGTATAGAAGAAGAATTTAGTCAGTCTAAGTGACATTGTACTTTGAAGGGCATATTTTGTCCCTAGCCGGATTGTAAATCATTTGTCTTGGCCGACCTTTTCGCTTCAACCTCTAGACCCGACAATCCAGAGTGTATCCGAATACCCGCTCGGTTATGTGAAAACCGGGGCACGCGTGGAAACCAGGCGTAGGGGTCATAAGTGCTTGAACATACAAGTACCCAACTAGTTATGTCATATTACATGGGTAGTAAGAAACATCTTCCAGCGAGAATAGTTCCGTTAAGGGTTCCTTTCCCTGGGTGTGCATGCATTGATGTGCATGTCCGAACTGTGAAGATTTATGCAGGATATAAGCATCTAGGGTCATGTTTCATAATAGGTAAAATACATCTTTTCTTCACCGACCGAATACTCTCTTAAGAACGCTAGCTTTCGGCTTCACCCAGTCAGAGGTACACATCCGGCTGACCCGGAAGTAACAATCGCAGAGGTGCTCCCATTATGCCCTAGCCGAATTAACGGGAACGTAGGGCATAAACACAAGAGCCAGGCAACCCAGCTTGGCCAAAGTCATATCGATGCATATAGTGGTGAAAAGAGGCACATACGTAGAAGTAACGCATATGTGGTGGGCATGAAGCCCAGAAGACAAATAAGCTTCTGTTTAAGAAGCCCCCCAGGTATGATGAGCATGCATAGTGAGGCTAGAGTGTGCGGTCAAAGCATACTTAAGTCTAAAAGGCTATAAATGTAAAAGGAGAGAGAGGATATAATTTAAAAGGGAAGACAGAGGTAAGGAGACAAACACGGAGTTCGGCACTAGGCATAGAATCTTCGGAGTCTGGCCGCGTTCCATGGGTTCGGCTCGAGTCAATTGTCTGATGCATCACACAGACGGTATGGACCTCCAGTGAGAACTTTGTCAATGATGAAGGGTCCCTCCCACTTGGGCTTAAGTTTGTCCTTTTTCTTCTCTGGTAGGCGTAGAACGAGTTCGCCAATATTATAAGTTCTGGCCTGCACTTCTCTGCTTTGATACCTTCGAGCTTGCTGTTGATAGAATGCGGAACGGGCCTTCGCGATGTTGCGCTCCTCCTCCGGGGCATCTAAGCTGTCCTGCTAATCCAGCTCGGCTTCTCTCTCTTCGTACATGCGCACTCTAGGTGAATCATGGATGATATTGCAGGTTAGCACTGCCTCTACGCCGTACACCAAAAAAATGGTGTGTATCCGGTTGTGCGATTCTGCGTGGTCCGCAGCCCCCATAATACAGAGTCAAGCTCCTCGACCCAGTGCGTATCTGATTCCTTCAAGGATCACACCAGTCTGGGTTTGATGCCTCTCATAATAATATCGTTCGCTCGTTCGACTTGACTGTTTGTTTGGGGTGATAGATGGAAGCGTAATCAAGTTTTATCCCCATTTTGCTGCACCAGGTTTTCACCTCATCGGCTGTAAAGTTAGAGCCGTTATCGGTGATGATTCTGTGGGGGACACCGTAGCGGTGTACGACCCCGGATATAAAGTCTATCACTGGTCCGGATTCGGCCGTTTTAACTGTTTTGGCTTCTATCCATTTGGTAAATTTATCGACCATGACCAATTAGTATTTCTTCTTATGGCTTCCTCCTTTAAGGGGTCCAACCATACCGAGCCCCCAGACTGCAAAGGGCCAAGTTATGGGGATTGTTTGGAGGGCGGTGGGTGGCATATGGCTTTGATTTGCAAAAAGCTGGCAACCGGCACACAGTGTTGGACAAGGTCTTGTGCGCTCTGCCTGGCTGCTCGGCTAGTAGAAACCTCAGACGAAGGCTTTGCTTATGAGCGCCCGAGCTGCGACATGGTGGCCGCCGAGTCCGGCATGAATTTCAGCCAAGAGCTGACGCCCTTCCTCTTCGGAGATGCACCTTTGGAGTACTCTGGTTGTGCTTTTCTTATAAAGCTCTCCCTCGTGGACTTTGTAGGCTTTAGAGCGCCGCACAATGCAGCGTGCCTCATTTTGGTCCTCCGGGAGTTCCTGCCTATTTAAGTAAGCTAGGAAGGGTTCTGTCCACGGGGCGATGACCACCATGATCACATGGGCCGAAGGTGTGATTTCGGTGGCGGGGCCTCCGATTACGTCTGATTTTTCGGGATCTGGGGTTGTGTGCGGATCCGGATTAGTATTGTTGGACTCCTGTCAGGACCAGTTTTTCGGGATGTTAATTTCCCAGAAAAATGGCCCTTGTGCTCACCAGCCCCAGGATTACTGTTAGCTGATGAGGCACCAACTTGTTACAGAAATTCCAAGCAAAGTACATCATATGTAGTACAAGACCATTCTGGCCTATGAGTACAACAAATGGTTTATAATGGTTGATGGCGGAAGCAGTTTGTGGATCATCAGCGTCCATGGGACTCCATTTCCCACATGAACAGTTGACCAGGTTAACTCCTATCTTCGCGAGGCTGTTGTTACCATTGCGTGGGTTCCGGGGCTGACATCGCGACGCTCCTCTCCAAGCAAGAAATCAGGCCAAGACAATAGCCAGGGACAAGCCAGTGAGTACTTTGAATGTACTCGCAAACATTATGAACACGGGTATAATATAACAAACGATAATCATGCTCTGAAATATTCTATGATCACAATGTCAGTCATAAAATAAAATCCCTGATGCATGCAAGCAGGTTATTTATATGTAACATGATTACGCAATAACAGAGTAGTAATAAAATGCACCGTTCGGGGGTTTGAAGCGACGCCTCGAAAGCATTGTAAATAACAAGCATGCCTCAGTCGGGCGTCTGAGTGACACCACATAAAGGGCTTATAAAGTAAATAATTAACAAGCAGGCCATAGTCGGGCGTCTCAGCGACACCACATAAAGGGCTTATAAGAAAATAATCATAATGAATATCCAGGAGGTAGAACCGTCCCAGGGATACTCAATAATTCCAATAATAGAAAAGGTTAGTCCACAATAATAATAATCATAATCATCATAAGTCACAAGTCATGAGCCATATTTTGGTTTAGTAATTTCTCCTCCGAAGGCCGACACTAAGACCGACACTTGACCCATCCCAGACTGTAGTCCTTACCCATGGACACGGCTATTCAAACAGATTTAATCTGCAGAGGGTGTACTCTTTACCCTCGAGTAACGAATTCCTTTAGTCCATCGGGACTAATTCCGTCTACGGTCTTTTAATTGAAAACACACCTGACCCGCACACACCAGCTTAACTTACCGGTGTCTGGAATCACCCACGACACCTGTCAAGCAAAACTCTAAGTGGGGAGGCAACAACCTCGATTAGCATGGGATTAAATTTATACCACGAGCTACTAAGGGGTGCCCCCCTCTCGGTCCCAACCGGAAACACCCATACCCCCGGACCAGGTGGCCTACCTACCGGCTGTAGTCGGTATCTTCCACCATGGCCTCTCTATACGGTGTGTGCTATAAAGGGGTTGACAACTTACTAAACCGTACCCTACCTACTGCAGGGACAAGTGGTAGTACGAAACAAGTATGGGTGTTACTGGAACAAGACTCGATCTATGGTCGACTCAGGAGGTTTAAGTATTCCCTGCATGATTAGCATAACAAATATACTTCATCCAACAAACAGAATCACCACTCTTCATACCCCATCATGCCATACCGGACACACTCGTCTCGACGAGGAACTAGGGACAAGCTCATGCCTACTTGAGGGAGTCCTGGACTAGGGGGTGTCCGGACAGCCGGACTATCATCGTCCGCCGGACTCCAAGACTACGAAGATACAAGATTGAAGACTCCGTCCCGTGTCCGGAGGGGACTTTCCTTGGCGTAGAGGGCAAGCTTGGCAATACGGATATGTAGATCTCCTACCATTGTAACCGACTCTGTGTAACCCTAGCCTCCTCTGGTGTCTATATAAACCGGAGGGCGTTAGTCCGTAGGACACAACATACATCACAACAATCATACCATAGGCTAGCTTTAGGGTTTTAGCCTCCTTGATCTCGTGGTAGATCCACTCTTGTACTACCAATATCATCAATATTAATCAAGCAGGACGTAGGGTTTTACCTCCATTGAGAGGGCCAGAACCTGGGTAAAACATCGTGTCCCTTGTCTCATGTTACCATCCGCCTAGACGCACAGTTCGGGACACCCTACCCGAGATCCGCCGGTTTTGACACCGACATTGGTGCTTTCATTGAGAGTTCCTCCTGTCGCCACCGATAGGAAGGATGCCTCCACCCGCCTTCAAAGACGGTATTTTCGCCGAAGGGCCTTGGCCGCCGCCAAACTATCCGCTAGGCAGTTTTCTTATGACCGCTGTCCGCCATCGCTCGACAATGACTTCCCAAGTCGCCAAAAGCAATCTCCGCGTTAGCTCAGATCCGCCAAGCGGTTGGATCCAATAGAGCTCTTGTCCGTCAACGAGCTCTTGGATCGCATCGCCGCTCGGGAGTCGCTTCATGACTACAATCAGATTGGGCCTAAACCGATCCGAGAGATTAAATCTCCCTGTGCCACCCACCACGTCGCAGTGGTAGAGGAGCAATGCGGCGACTCTTCGCCTATATTGAAAACTAGTCACGTCCGGATTATCAACCTCCATGCCGGATTTCCGCGAAGGACGGACGCCGACGAGCATTGAACTTAAAATCATGCATCGTTCGACTCACCGGATTGTGTCCAGCAATCCAAGCTTCCAAATTCGAAACTCGGCCTTTAAGCCCCAATATGGGCAGGGATCCGGATTATAGTCCACCCACCCGCCTGCATATATGCGATCTATCTCTAATATGGCAAGAGCCCGCTGAAACAAGACATCACTATCGGGCGATTCTCCCGGTTATGGACAGATAAAGGACCGCCGAGAGGAAAACGCAATCTCAATCTTTTGCAATAATTGCACGGACAAGGAATATTGAACGCCATCGGCCGTCGAAAATTATACGCTTCACCGATCTGGCGCCCATAGTACGAAGTATCTTGGCGATGGAGAGTTTTCGGAAAACCGAAAACCAATTTTGGGATAATCCGGCCCCGAATACAACCCCAGTCCGCAACAAACGGGTGCATCACACTTAGGCCCCAGATGCAAAAACCAAAAAGCAAAAACCCCATAAAGGGCACAGAACCGTACTGGAGGGATGGCTCAATGGCCCCTATAAGCTTCATAGTACAGAGGGAGCCGTCCCAACACATAGCCCTCGAGCATGTTGGATATTACGGCAGGTGGCCAAAAGTGGCAAGGAGCTTCTAGCCCCGGAAAACCACTCCAACAATACCGATACGGTATCAACAGTCTTCGAGACCTTCGCATCAAGCAATATGCGAAAACGAACAATCTGCGGCCTCGCCGAAGTCTACCAAGTAGCAACAACAAATCCATGGAGCGACACAGCTATCACCATCAACGCCAGCGACGAACCTAAATTCCGAACAGCCCGAGCACCAGCCGCACTGGTGCTTAGTCCCATAGTGGATGGCTTTCGACTTACCAAGGTCCTCATGGATGGCGGCAGCGGACTAAACCTCATCTATGAGGAAACTCTTCAAAAAATGGAAATCGATTGGAGCCGTATTGAGCGAAGCAGCACAACCTTCAGAGGAATAATTCCTAGCCGGGAAGCGCGCTGCACCGCAAAAATCACACTCGATGTGGTCTTCGGCTTGCCGGACAATTACAGATCTGAAGAAGTCATGTTCCAAGTAGCCCCGTTCAACAGCGGATATCACGCTATATTAGGACGAGAGGCATTCACAATTTTTCAAGCCATACCCCATTACGGGTATATGAAGCTCAAAATGCCTGGGCCCGGCGGAATAATCACTCTCGCTAGTGATCCGGACATAGCACTCCCCGCCGAAAACAAGACAGCCGCACTAGCCCTGGAGGCACTATCCGAGGCCCTAGCGGCAGAAGAACTCATCACGCAAGGCTCTCACGGTAAACAGGACGATGTGATACTTGATAAAAGATCCAAGTCCACCTCCTTCAAACTAGCAGATGAAATAGTGAAATTCCAGGTCCATCCAACGGACCCAACAAAGACGGCCTCCATTGGGGCACAATTAAACCCCGAGGTAGACGCCGCACTGCGCGAATTCCTTCGGAAAATTGGGACATTTTCGCCTGGCATCCTTCGGACATGCCCGGAATCCCACGCAGATTGGCAGAACACAGCCTAAACATCCTAAAAGGATTCAAGCCGATCAAACAGGCTCTTCGACGATTTTTCGAACCCAAAAGACAGGCAATGGGAGAAGAGCTAGCCAAACTATTGGAAGCCGGATTCTTTAGAGATATCAAACATCCGGATTGGCTAGCAACTGTAATGGTACCAAATAAGGACAAATCCTGGCGCCTATGCGTCGATTTTAAAGACCTCAATAAGGCTTGCCCAAAGGATCTTCCCCCTCCCCCGCATCGACCAAATTATCGATGCTACCGCAGGGCACGATTCATTGTGCTTCCTCGACGCATACTCTGGTTCCCATCAAATCAAGATGGCGGAAGCAGACCAAGCCGCAACAGCATTCATCACTCCATACGGACCATTCTGCTTCAACACGATGCCCTTCGGACTAAAAATGCCGGCGCAACATATTAGTGCATGATTCAAACATGTCTGGCTACCCAGATCGGCAAAACAGTCGAGGCATACGTAGACGACGTAGTCGTCAAAACAAAACACGTCGAAACTCCAGTAGACGATTTGAGGCTCACATTCGACAACCTCAGAGCCTATGACATCAAGTCAACCGAAAATGCGTTTTCGCATACCAGCCGGAAAGCTGCTGGGCTTCATTGTATCCGTAGAGGAATTGAAGCAAACCCGCTAAAATCCGAGCTCACACACGCTTGGATATCCCAAAAGACCTCAAATAGATAAAAAATTAACAGGATGCGTGGCAGCTTTAAGCCGCTTTATCTCCGCCTAGGAGAAAAGGCATTGCCCTCTATCGCCTCCTCAGCGCCGAACACTTCGAGTGGACGGATGCTGCCACCGCCGACTCAAGAAATAAAGGCCATATTGGCAACAACCGTCCTGGCTGCGCCTAACTGGGCGAACCAATGTTGTTATACATCGCAGCAACGCATCAAGTTGTAAGCGCGTACTGCCGTTGAACGAGACACGTAAGGGCATAAATTCCCTCTTCAAAAACCAGTGTATTATGTATCCACTGTGTTAACTCCCTGCAAGTCCCGTTACCCACACTATCAGAAGATAGCGTATGCGGTGTTCATGGCATCCCAAAGCTCCGACACTACTTTCAAGAGTGTTCGATAACAGTGGCCTCCGAAGTACCACTCAATGACATCATAAATAACCGCGACGCAATGGGCAGGATTGCAAAATTGGCCATTGAGCTCTTGCCATTCGATATAACTTACAAACCTCGGCGAGCTATAAAGTCACAAGTTTTGGCTGACTTCGTCGCCGAATGGACAGAAGCCGAACTCCCTAAAGAGTATGGCGCATACTCCAATTGGACTATGCACTTCGACGGCTCCAAAATGTTGGCCGGACTGGGGGCTGGCGTCGTGTTGACGTCCCCAACCGGGGACACAATCCAATACGTACTTCAAATAATGTACACGGACTCCAACAACGCAGCCGAATACGAGGCCCTTCTACATGGTCTATGGATGGCAATCTCCATGGCCATTCAACGCCTAGAGGTGCGCGGGGATTCAAACCTTGCAATATTCCAAATAAACGGAGACTTTGACGCCAAGGATCCGAAAATGGCAGCATATCGCAATGCTGTCCGAAAAATGTTGGCTCGGTTTGAAGGACTTGAATTCCATCACGTAGCTCGAGAAAATAACCAAGAAGCCGACGTACTGGCACGTATCGGCGCAAAACATGACGCTGTCCCTCCAAATATCTTCTTGGAACGGCTCTTGAAGCCATCCGTACTATGGGAAGGGGAATCCGGAAATGACAAGCCGGAAACAACCGCGCCAACCGGCGATTCAGCCGATGACATAACACCTTCAGCCCACGACATAATGGCAGTAATTGCCCCGTGGATGGAACCATTCCTAGCCTATCTGCTTAAACAGGAACTTCCCGAAGATCAAAATGAGGCCCGCTGCATAGTTCGGCAATCGAAAGCCTACAAGGTCCATGAGCGAGAACTTTATAAGAAAAGTACAACCGGAGTCCTTCAAAGGTGTATCTCCGAAGAGGAAGGGCGAAACCTCCTGGCTGAAATTCATGCCGGACTAGGCGGACACCACGAAGCAGCCCGGGCCCTTGTAGGAAAGGCATTCCGTACAGATTTTATTGGTCGACGGCCGGCAGATGCCGGGACTTAGTCTAGAGATGCGTCGGTTGTCGACTCTTTGCTAATCGAGCCATATGCCACCCACCGCCTCAAAACTATACCCATTACCTGGCCGTCATGTGCTGGGGCTTGATATGGTTGGACCCCTTAAAGGGGGAACCCACAAGAAAAGGTACCTATTGGTCATGGTGGATAAATTCACCAAATGGATAGAGGCCAAACCGGTCAAAACGGCAGAGTCCGGACCTGTGATAGACTTTATATCCGGGGTGGTACACCGTTACGAGTCCCCACAAAGATCATCATCGACAACGGCACGAACTTCACGGCCGACGAGATTAAGTCATGGTGCAAAAATATGGGCATCAAGCTCGACTACGCTTCGCCTATCACCCTCAAACCAACAAATAAGTGGAACAAGCAAATGGTCTAATAATGAGCGGCATTAAACCTGCACTAGTGCGGTCACTTACTAAATCGACACACCGGGTTGAGGAGCTCGACCAGACTGGGGCTGCGGACAACGCCTAACCGTACTACCGGATTCACACCATTTTTATGGTATACGGCGCAGAGGCAGTCCTGCCTCGCGACATTATTCATGACTCACCTCGAGTGCGCATGTACGAAGAAAGAGAGGCCGAGCTGGATCGGTAGGACAGCTTGGATACATTGGAGGAAGAACGCGACGTCGCCAAGGCTCGTTCCGCATTCTATCAGCGGCAGGCCCGAAGATATCAAAGCAGAGAAGTACGGGCCAAGACTTACAACGTTGGCAAACTAGTTCTACGCCTGCCGGACAAGAAAAAGGACAAGCTTAAGCCCAAATGGGAGGGGCCCTTCATTATCGATCAAGTCCTGACCGCGGAGCGCACTGCCTCATTTAAATGCGTTGGATAACCGACTCGAGCCGAACCCATGGAACGCAGCCCGCCTCCAAGATTCTATGCCTAGCGCCGACTAAGAGTTCGCCCTCTTCCTCCGCTCAAATTTTTACACTTCAGCTGTCTTTTGTTTCTCTTTCTTCCCTAACCTTTTTACTAAAAAGCCCTAAGGGCCTACTTCCGCATTGTTCGTGATACACTTGACGTGCCATCCACACTCATTATACCGGGGCTTCTTTTCCGAAGCTCAATTATAAGGGCTTTATGCCCAAAGACATGTGTCAAGCTTCCACATGTACCTTTTACTCACCATTATATGCATCGATATGACTTAAGTTTTGGCCAAGCTGGGTTGCTCGCCTCTGTGCTTACCCCTACGTTCCCGATTGTTCGGCTAGGAGGTAAAGGGAGCACCTCTGCGATTGTTACTGCCGGGTCAGCCGGATGTGTACCTCAGACTAGGTGAAGCCGAAAGCTAGCGTTCTTAAGGGAATATTCGGTCGGTGACTTGAAAGATGATTTTTTACCTACTTATTTATCTACCCCCAGATGTTTTTCTGCTTTTTTTTGCAGTTCGGGCATGCACTTTAGGGTATGCCTCCTAGGGAAAGGAACCCTTAACGGAACTATTCTCCCTGGAAGATGTTTCTTACTAACCATGTAATATAACATAACTAGTTGGGCACTTGTCTGATAAAGCACTAATGACCCCTACGCCTGGTCTCCATGCATACCCCGGTTGTTTCTTAACCAAAAAGGTATTCGGACACACTCCGGACTCTAGGGTCCCAAGGTTGAAGCGAAAAGGTCGGCAAAGACAAACGATCTACAATCCGGCTAGAAGGCATTTCACATGTCATTTAAAAAAATATACATTGTCAAATTTACTGATTGTATTCCTCCTCAATCCCGTCTAACAGGCTGTCTAATTTACAGTCCCGTTGGGAAAATTTAGCAGCCAACTCTACCTGGATGTATACTAAACTCACAGGGATCTCCTTCCCATCGGGCCCCACTGGTCCAACTTCGGCCATGTGGTTGGGATCTGCCTTCTTGTAACGCGTCTTCACCATGGCCCAAGCCTCCCTGGCACCTCGACGGCAAGCCGAAATCTTCCACAAACGGAAGCGCTGTCGCACTCCCTGAAGCTTCTCCGCAAGCTCCCCAAGGCCCTCGGCTAGGGAGAGGGCTGGCCATAAAGCCTGGACGACGCCGCTCATTGCCTGCCGAACTCGTTCGAGCAGTTGCAACAGCTCGGGAAGTTGATCACCCGTTGATATGGGCATCTCCTCCGCAGGGCGACCTGTGACTATACCTACAAGACATATTATGTCAATTTACTTCTTCGCCGAACTCTTCTTTTTAAAAGAGTCCTCTCAAGCACTTACTATAAATGCCGCGACGAAGCCGCTGATTCTCCTTAACGGAGCCGGACAGCCCGGCTCGAGCGCCTTTTAGCTCTTCTCCGAGCTTGGCGTTGGCATCCTGGAGCTTGTTCCTTTCTTGTTGCACCCTATTCAGCACCCTCTCGCCGGCCTTCAGCTAGCGCAGTAATTCTTGCCTGTCCGGATCTTGTCCGGCGGCACCTGCAATGTCATTCTTAGACTTGCGCGCACGCCGCACATCGCTTATATTTATTAATAAAAATGTGTTACCAGGAGGGGTCTCTGCGTTTCCTCCTGCTGCAGCAAGCGCGGCCTCAAGTTGGGCTTTGCATTCTTGCAGCTCTTGAGACAGCTGGGCATTCTTCTCGGTAAGAGCCTGCGTTTCAAATGATCCTTAAATCAGTTAACATAACTACTTTAAGTCTCGGGGGCTACTGGCATATATAACCATTAAAATTCCCTTACCCGTATGTCTTTTACATACCGCCCGTGGCTCGTAAAACCGTCTTGATCAGCACGGAGGTGCGCGTCCCCCGCGTTAAAGGCGTCCAATGCCTCAGGGGAGAAGCACGCTTCACGAAATACTGTCCAGCGGCGCCTGTGGTTCATGGCGCTCTCCACCTCAAACTTGGTGGCGGACAGTCTGTCGGCATCCTCCGTTGGAGGAGTATCCGGCCCGCGCCTTGCGCTTGCCTCCCCCTCCAGGCCGGGCGCTGGAGCCTGGCCGGTATAGGTCGGATCGGCAACCTCTACGCCCGCAATCCGGCGGGCGCTCTTTCTCCTACAAAGATCATGAGCACTCAGACGCTTCCTAGCAATGTTGCTCTGAAAATTTAAAATACGAGCTATACCTTTGCGGTGATATTTCAGTCCGTACCGCGCTCCTTTTCCGCCTGCTGGTCCGGACTGACCTTTGTTGGTCAGCCGCCACGGGCTCGGTTTCCCGCCTTGAAGGTGCTTCCTGTAAAACACCATCGTTCGCGAAGGTCAGAAATGGGCAGGGAAGAGATAATGTTGTCCGAACCTCGTTCACAATCACCTGGGAAGCCAGATATAATCCGGGGTAGTCCGCCGTAATGGCGACCAAAGCATTGTCCATGCTAAGTTGGTGAAACACCCCGCCGATCAGCTCCACCTTGATATCCGGATCCTCTTTGGAGGTTGGATGTTGGGATCTCCCTGGATCCTCAAGTTGCGGAGCCGGACTTATCATGTCCTCCACAATCCGGCGCTGTCCCTGCACCGAAGACATAGTGTAAGAAGCTTAAACTCAAAAAAGCACGGGTTGAGCTCTTAAAAAGTGTTCGCTTACCCAGCCCCAAGGGTTGTTCATGGAAAACCCATTCAGAGGGTTCGTTCGGAGGAAGTCCTCCTTTTCCCCCTTGTACAGGCCGGACAGGATCTGCACCAGGTCCTCGGTCGAATCCGGTCCTTTGCGCCATGGCGGTGGCATCGTCTTCCCGCTGAAATCCCACATGGGGTGGCCTCAGATTGCAATGGATGTACCCCAAGATGATGCATGTTGCCATGACTCCAATCATGGTCAACCCGAATGGGCCAAGAATTTAATTCGCCCATCGTAATGGACGCTCTTGTCTTCCTCCAAACGGGCTCATGGGCGCCACCGAGGCGTTTCTTCAGAGGAGCAGCCTGAACTCCGGAGGCCGATCCGATCGGGTCCGCAGCGAGTGTCTTCTATGTAAAACCACTCCGAAGGCCAGTCTTCGGACGCCTTCTTAGGGGTACCGGATGGGTATCCGGTCCCGGCAATGCGCCATATTTCGGCGCCACCCACTTGATATATAGATCCCTCGTGAGAACGGGGTACGAGGCAGAACAGCCTCTTCCACAGTGCAAAATGGGGCTCGATGCCCAGGAATAGCTCACAAAGAGCTACGTAGCCCGTGATATGCAGGACAGAGGCGGGCGTAAGGTGATGGAGCTGGAGTCCGTAGAACTCTAGGAGCCCGCGGAGAAACGGATGTATTGGAAATCCGAGTCCCCTTATCAGATAGGGGACGAAGCATACCCGCTCCCCTTTGTTGGGACTTGGGGTAGCCTCCGCTTTCTTCCCACCTTGGTAGGTGGCCAGCCCGGTTCGAACCGGGACCATGAAGGCCGGAGGGAGATATCCCCGCTTGAGCTTCACTAGCTCGTTGTGCGGAATGAGCACCTCCTCCAATCCTGGCGGTGGGCTGGGGCGAGAAGAGGAGCCGCGTCGACGGTCCATGATGGAATGGATTTTAGGTCAAGGGCGCTCCGATGAAGTATTCATGAAGGGAGATGATGTGGTTTGATTTGGATTTTTGCCTCTTTTGTAGGCGGATGACTCGCACGACTAGGGGTGAAACGTAAAAGACACCTGTGGCTTTTCGCATTAGTGCGGCACGCGCGTGGAAGAAGGCCATTATTAGGCGAGAAGCCAAGAAGCACGAGATTTATGATGAAGCCGGACACTCGCTCGGCGGTACATGGAACTTGAAGGAGAACCCGCCTTGCAATGCCAAGACTATATACGCTACGGACTTATCGTCATTGAAGCCTGGTTCGGGGCTACTTGAGGAGTCTGGACTAGGGGTGTCCGGACAGCGGACTATCATCGTCCACGGACTCCAAGACTACGAAGATACAAGATTGAAGACTCCGTCCCGTGTCCGGAGGGGACTTTCCTTGGCGTAGAGGGCAAGCTTGGCAATACGGATATGTAGATCTCCTACCATTGTAACCGACTCTGTGTAACCCTAGCCTCCTCTGGTGTCTATATAAACCGGAGGGCCTTAGTCCGTAGGACACAACATACATCGCAACAATCATACCATAGGCTAGCTTTAGGGTTTTAGCCTCCTTGATCTCGTGGTAGATCCACTCTTGTACTACCAATATCATCAATATTAATCAAGCAGGACGTAGGGTTTTACCTCCATTGAGAGGGCCCGAACCTGGGTAAAACATCGTGTCCCTTGTCTCCTGTTACCATCCGCCTAGACGCACAGTTCGAGGCCCCCTACACGAGATCCGCCGGTTTTGACACCGACACTACCCAAGACAGATACTTTCCCGGCTTCCTTCCGGTATGCATGAAAAGCATACGAGGGTGATTACTATCACAACGTATCAAATTTCAGTAGCACGGAATCATCAATATGCACTTATGAGTATGTTCATATCATCACATAAAATAACAAAAACTCCGAGATAAGGAGTGTGTAACCGCATTCAAACGACACACCAAAAATATTATTCCAGAGTTCAGAATGCTTGCCTTCAAGAGTATGCAAGTGGGGGTGCATTTTTGAAAGTTGCCTTCTTCTTCAAAATCCTATTTCTGAAAATATTCAAATTAATCCATAGTTTCAAAATAGTGCAAAAAAAGTTGTCTAATTTTTTTTCAAATAAATCTGAAAATAAACTAGACAATATTTGAGAGAGGTAGGAAAAGAATCAACTCATTTGGAGTTATATTTAAAAAGTTAGAGCTAGTCAAAGTTTAATCAAATTTCTGTTTAAATATAAATTATATAAAATAAACAGAAAAGAAAAACGGTTCGAGAGGAAGGCGTACTCTGCGCTTTACGTTTCCACTTAGCCAGCGTGGACCGGCTCAGGGTCGCTGACAGTGGGTCCAGGGGCCCACTAGTCAGGTTTGACCAGTTGTCCCCCGCCTCCTTCCTCCTCTGGCCGAATAGAGGCGAGGCTCCGACGATCGTTGCCGGCAATTAGCGGCTCCTCGCGGGCTCCGGTGGGCAGGGATGGATCCGCCAGCCTGGGGCGGTCCTCCCGATGGTTCTTAGGTAGGTGGGGACGAAGGGAGTCACCGGCGGCGAGCTCCGGGGCGGACGGCAGCTACGAGTGGATTTGGGGGTCTGCACTACGGTGGCTCCCCATCGAGGCTAAGGGTCTGGGCGGCTCCGCCAGGTCGAGGGGAAGAGAATGGTGGCTCTGGTTGGGTGGGGAGGCCTTGCTTGCGACGGAACGGGCCGGAGGGCGGCGGCAGCCGAACTGGCCGGGGAAAGGGAAGAAGGCTCCCCGCCGTCGATGGCTGGCCATGGTGGCTCTGGAGGGGTGGCCTGAGGTTGCTTAAGGCCTAGACGAGCTCGGTGCCCCTATTTACAGTGTGCCTAGGTCGGTTCTGCGGCGGCCGGAGATAAGCTTGGCGAACCGCCTCGCTGTAGCTAGTAGAGCGAAGTGTCGGGGCTGGGGATGGCGGCAGGAGCTAGCGGACGAGCGAGCACTACTCCAGGGGCGAGCTGGCGAGCGGGAGTGGCTCCGTCCAGGGCAGAGGCTGCTGTGGTTGGCCTCTAGTGGCCACAGCCAACCTGATGGCGGCGCTGTAGGGCGCCAGGGGTGGCTCTGCGGTGAGGGAGGGGTCGGGTGCGTCGGCTGGAAGCAGGAGAGGACCATAACAGGCGCGAGGAGGCGGCATTGGGACGCGGCGGCTCGGGCGCATACACGTGCAAAACGTGTGCTCTGGCCGCGCCCAGAGCACGCACGGTGACCGCTCGACGAAATGCCCTGGTGAGCTAGGAGGCTTGGATGCAAACGCAAATTAACAGGGCTAGGTTATCACTAGCTAGGGGATTAGTGGACATGATGGTTTGGTCAGGGGATCAAGTTCATAACACAAACTAAAAACTAAGCCAAAACTGGTCATGCACACAAGGTGCTTGACAGAATGCCAAGGGCATCTAGGTAACTCTTGGGGTGGCCAAAATCTCCAGATTGGGGTCTCTTTAGATGTAGGTGATGGTGGCAAGTTTAGTTGGCCAAAGCTAGAAACTTTCTAGTGCAAGTTTTGCAAAACTTCAGTTCTGGATAGAAGGTAAATGGCATCATTGCTTGCACTAAAAATCCTCCAATGGGTCCACTCTCCTGGACTTAAGGGTTTTGTAGAGTGGTCCAGAAGCAGGAGAAAGAATCAAGGGAAAAAGGGCAAGCAAAAATATGGTTGCAGTAGAAAATGCCAAACTGGACCAGAGAGCAAAAGAGGATGATTCGCTCAAAATTTTCAAAGAACATCACTGGATTTTTGCATAAGGTTGAATAATATACTACTACTAACATCCCATAATTTTGGTGGAAGTTTTAAAGAAATATTTAAATAGGTTGTAGTGCAAAAGTGCAACTGGACCAGATTTAAAAACTTGTGGTAAAACTCAAAATCTCCAAATGACTAAGGAATATTTTTGCACAAAAGTGATTTAGGGACATCACATATCATCCCCAAATTTTGGTGGGATTTTTAAATGAATTTATCAAAGGGTTGCAGTTCAAATGGGACCCTAAAACTTATGAAAAACCAATTTTGAGAAATAAAGCTCAGGGGAAAAATAATTATATAAATAATCTCACTGATAAAAGAATTGTTTTATTTGAGAGGGTAAACAAGTCCAATAATAATTGGAAAGTTTTCACTTGGGGTGAAAACTTCACAACTTAGAAGAAAAGAGAGGTTCTGAGATCAAAATAAATCCAGAAAAATGAAAATTTAAGTTCCTGGCAAAAATTTTAATATATAAAACATGGTTAAATTTTTGGGGGTGTTAAAACACTACCCCCCTTAAGAAAAAAAATCTCGTCCTCGAGATTTGCTAAGAGTTGTTTTAGAAACTATCATTCCTGTTAGTTGAAACTAAAAAGTTTACTCATTGCACAAATTTTGTGTCGTCGGGGTTGGCAGCTACGCCCGGGTTAAAAAAATGCAATCGCACACCAACATACTTATGCATGGCTGTTATTAAAATAGGGGTGCATAAGCAAATAGCATTTAATCATGGCGATACAGGATCACATAATTACAGGGCGTGGACATACTAAGACTCGGTACTACTCGAGCGACTCTAGTCTACCTCGTTAATATCTAAGTGGGCGTGCCTTGTGGACGTTGAGGCTTCTCCACGGTTGTCACCGTCGAGATTAGCTAGAGGGGGTTGAGGGGCTGTAGGGTCGGGGTAGCGATGATAACCATCTCGGGGATTGTTGGCAACAATCCCGTTGGAGCATGTTCCCAAAAGGCGACGAAGCACTTCTGGGGTCATCAAGGTATTTTGGTCGATGACTGGGGCAGACCTCAAAGACTCGATCGGTTGTCCGAACAGCACGACTGGGTTGTCGGCATTGGGCTCATCTTCTCCTATTGCAAGGGGTCAGCGGATCAGTTCTCCACGAGCTCCGATCAGATCAAGAGTGATTTGATCGAACAGTTCCTCTAGTGCACTTACATAGCGCACCAGATGCAACAATGCAGGATCCATCTCGTGATCTCCGTTGGCAACCAGGGGTGGCCTACTATACCCGTCACGGCTGGGGTAGTAGTAGAACGAGTGGCAGTTAACTCTGGGTGACAAGTGCCAAAGTTGAACTACAGCCTCTCGAGCAGCCAGTTGAATGGCTTGTGGCTCAAAGGAAGTTGTCCTTCCGATGAACCTGTAGGGGCATTCTGGCAACAGACCCCTACCATAGATGTGCACACTGGCCCAGAATTGAGGGTTCTCACCGCTCATGGGTCCTTGGTACACAACATATTCTGGGGGCTCTTCTAATGCAAAGGCACGGCAGGTGAGGTTGGCTAGCACGGTCACAAAACCTCCAACGTTGTTTGCCGTGGTTTCATTGTGCACGACGGGGCCAAGCTTTATGGCTCGGTTTGGGAAGGAGTTTGTGCTGTGCTGTGTTGAGGCTAGCGTGCCCTTCTTATAGAAAAGGGGACGGAGTTTTCCTTCGCACGCTTGCGAATGAGAGAATTTAGGGGTCGGTCACTGGCGCGTGATCGACAGGCTAGGCTGATAGGTTGGGCACCGAATGCCAAAAGTGTCGGGGTCACTGTGTGGCAATCTTGCACGAGAAGCTTGGCCAGGGTTAGGTTAAGGTCTGGTGGGTAGGTTAGCCTAGGTTTTTTTGACCTAGCTAAGATAGGATTAGCCAATGGTCAGCCTGGCTCTGATACCAGTTTGTTAGGACCGGTTTTTCGGGATATTAATTTCCCGGAAAAATGGCCCTTGTGCTCACCAGCCCCAGGATTACTGTTAGCTAATGAGGCACCAACTTGTTACAGAAATTTCAAGCAAAGTACATCATATGTAGTACAAGACCATTCTGGCCTATGAGTACAACAAATGGTTTCTAGTGGTTGATGGCGGAAGCGGTTTGTGGATCATCTGCGTCCATGGGACTCCATTTCCCACAGGAACAGCTGACCAGGTTAACTCGTATCTTCGCGAGGCTGTTGTTACCATTGCGTGGGTTTCGGGGCGGACATCGCGACGCTCCTCTCCAAGCAAGAAATCTGGCCAAGACAATAGCCAGGGACAAGCCAGTGAGTACTTTGAATGTACTCGCAAACATTATGAACACGGGTATAATATAACAAATGATAATCACGCTCTGAAATATTCTGTGATCACAATGTCATTCATAAAATAAAATCCCTGATGCATGCAAGCAGGTTATTTATATGTAACATGATTACGCAATAACAGAGTAGTAATAAAATGCACCGTTCGGGTGTCTAAAGCGATGCCTCGAAAGGATAGTAAATAACGTGCATGCCTCAGTTGGGCATCTGAGCGACACCACATAAAGGGCTTATAAAGTAAATAATTAACAAGCAGGCCACAGTCGGGCGTCTCAGCAACACCACATAAAGGGCTTATAAATAATAGAAATAACAAGCATGCCACAATCGGGCGTCTCAGCGACACCACATAAAGGGCTTATAAGAAAATAATCATAACGAATATCCAGGAGGTAGAACCGTCCCAGGGATACTCAATAATTCCATTAATATAAAAGGTTAGTCCACAATAATAATAATCATAATCATCATAAGTCACAAGTCATGAGCCATATTTTGGTTTAGTAATTTCTCCTCCGAAGGCCGACACTAAGACCGACACTTGACCCATCCCAGACTGTAGTCCTTACCCATGGACACGGCTATTCGAACAGATTTAATCTCTGCAGAGGGTGTACTCTTTACCCACGAGTAACGGATTCCTTTAGTCCATCGGGACTAATTCCGTCTACGGTCTTTTAATTGAAAACACACCTAACCCGCACACACCAGCTTAACTTACTAGTGTCTGGAATCACCCACGACACCTGTCAAGCAAAACTCTAAGTGGGGCGTGAGGGAGTCCTGGACTAGGGGGTGTCCGGATAGCCGAACTATCATCATCGGCCGGACTCCAAGACTATGAAGATACAAGATTGAAGACTTCGTCCCGTGTCCGGATGGGACTTTCCTTGGCGTGGAAGGCAAGCTTGGCAATACGGATATGTAGATCTCCTACCATTGTAACCGACTGTAAACCCTAGCCCTCTCGGTGTCTATATAAACCGGAGGGTTTTAGTCCGTAGGACACAACAACAATCATACCATAGGCTAGCTTCTAGGGTTTAGCCTCCTTGATCGCGTGGTAGATCCACTCTTGTACTACCCATATCATCAATATCAATCAAGCAGGAGTAGGGTTTTACCTCCATCGAGAGGGCACGAATCTGGGTAAAAACATCGTGTTCCTTGTCTCCTGTTACCATCCGCCTAGACGCACAGTTTGGGACCCCCTACCCGAGATCTGCCGGTTTTGACACCGACATTAGTGCCTTCATTGAGAGTTCCTCTGTGCCGTTGCATAATGGCCCGATGGCTCCTTCGATCATCACCAACGACGCAGTCGAGGGTGAGACTTTTCTCCCCGGACAGATCTTCGTATTCGGTGGCTTTGCACTGCGGGCCAATTCACTTGGCCATCTGGAGCAGATCGAAAGCTACGCCCCTGGCCGTCAGGTCAGATTTGGAAGTTTAAACTTCATGGCTGACATCCGCGGAGACTTGATCTTCGATGGATTCGAGCCATAGCCGAGCACGCCGCACTGCCTCGATGGGCATGATTTAGCTCTGCTGCCGGACAGTGGCCTGGAGGCTGCACACGAGTTCGCTCTGATCCCTAATTCGGAGCCGACTGCACATATTGAGGATGGGTGGCTAGACACCGCCTCGGGGGCTGCAACCTCTACGGCGATGGAGACGAATACTGACCTTGTTCCCTGCAAAGCTCGTGACTCCGAGGTGCCGGACTCCTCGCCGGACTCCGGACCTCCTGCGCCCCTACCAATCGAATCTGATTGGGCGCCGATCATGGAGTTCACCGCTGCGGACATCTTTCAGCACTCGCCTTTCAGCGACATTCTGAATTCACTAAAGCATCTCTCGCTATCAGGAGAGCCCTGGTCGGATCACGGTCGGGACAGTTGGGATGCGGATGACAAAGAAATTCAAAGCCCACCCACCACCCACTTTGTAGCCACTGTCGACGATCTAATCGACATACTAGACTACGACTCCGAAGACATCGACGGTATGGACGACGATGCCAGAGACAACCAAAAACCAGTACCTACGGGGCACTGGAAAGCCACCTCGTCATACGACATATACATGGTGGATACCCCAAAGGACGGGAATGGCGATGGAACAGTGGAGGAGGATCCTTTCAAGAAACAGCCTAAACGCCGGCGTCAGCGGCGCCGCTCTAAATCCCGCCACAGCAACAATGGAGATTCCGGCACCGGAGACAACAACACCCGCGATAGTGCCGAAGACAACCCCCTCCATCAAGATTCAGCACAGGAGGGCGGAGAAGCCAGCCCTCATGAGAGAGTGGAAGACGAAGAGGTAGAGGATGATAATTACATACCTCCCTCCGGAGACGAGGCAAGCCCCGACGACGATGAATTCGTCGTGCCTGAGGATCCCATCGAACAAGAGCGTTTTAAACGCAGGCTTATGGCCACGGCAAATAGCCTCAAGAAAAAGCAGCAACATCTTAGAGCTGATCAAGATCTGCTAGCCGACAGATGGACCGAAGTCCTTGCGGCCGAAGAGCATGAACTCGAACGCCCCTCCAAAAGATACCCCAAATGCAAGCTGCTTCCCCTATTAGAGGAGGAGGCATATGAACCTACATCACCAGCGCACAATACGGCTGACCGGCCACCTCGTGGCCGCGACAGAGAGGCCTCTAGGCCCTCCACTAGAACCGTACCCCGGCATCGCTCGAAAACTACGAAGCCACGGGGGAATGCGCCGGACTTGCGAGACATATTGGAGGATAAGGCAAGACAATCAAGATCGATCTACGGATCATGTGGGCACCCCACGATGCGCAACGATGACTGTTGCGCCGGATACAGAAACTCCGTCCGGGCCGAACACAGTAGACAAAGCTCGCTTGAGCTATGTCGTGATATAGCCCAATATAGAGGCGCCGCACACCCATTATGCTTCACAGATGAAGTAATGGATCATCAAATCCCCGAAGGGTTTAAACCCGTGAATATTGAATCCTACGATGGCACAACTGTTCCCGTGGTTTGGATCGAAGACTATCTCCTTCATATCCGCATGGCCCGCGGCGATGATCTTCATGCCATCAAATACCTCCCACTCAAGCTTAAAGGACCAGCTCGGCATTGGCTTAACAGCTTGCCAGCAGAATCAATTGGGTGTTGGGAGGTCCTGGAAGCCACATTCCTCGACAACTTCCAGGGCACATATGTGCGACCACCAGACGCCAATGACCTAAGCCACATAATTCAGCAGCCAGATGAATCGGCCAGACAATTCTGGACACAGTTCTTAACAAAGAAAAATCAAATCGTCGACTGTCTGGATGCAGAGGCCCTCGCAGCCTTCAAACATAACATCCGTGACAAGTGGCTTGCCCGGCACCTAGGACAGGAAAAGCCGAAATCCATGACAGCCCTCACATCACTCATGACCTGCTTCTGTGCGGGAGAGGACAACTGGCTAGCCCGCAGTAACAACCTCAGCAAAAATTCTGGCAGTCCGGACACCAAGGACCACAATGACAGGTCGTGTCGCAACAAGAACAAACGCCGCGTTAACGGCGATAACACTGAGGATACGGCAGTCAACACTGGATACAGAGGCTCCAAACCCGGTCAACGGAAGAAGCCATTTAAACGAACCACTCCGGGTCCGTCCAATTTGGACCGAATACTCGACCGCTCGTGCGAGATACACGGCACCCCCGAAAAGCCAGCTAATCACACCAACAGGGATTGTTGGGTATTCAAGCAGGCAGGCAAGTTAATTGCCGAAAACAATGACAAGGGGCTACATAGCGATGATGAGGAAGAGACTCGACCGCCGAACAATAGAGGACAGAAGGGTTTCCCCCCACAAGTGCGGATGGTGAACATGATATACGCAACCCACATACCCAAGAGGGAGCGGAAGCGTGCACTCAGGGACGTATATGCGATGGAGCCACCGCCAAGTTCAACCCATGGTCCTCCCGCCCGATCACTTTTGATCGAAGGACCACCCACCAAGATCCGCCATGGCGGATTCGCGCATTGGTTTTAGACCCAATCGTCGATGGAGTCCACCTCACCGAGTCCCGATGGACGGCAAGCAGAGCTTTGAACCTGCTTTATCGGATACAAGGCGCAAGATGGGCATAGACCCTCAAGGATTAAACCCACAAGGATGACCTTCAAAGGCGTCATACCAGTGTAGAGGCCAATCAGACAGAGCTCGGTCACACTTGAAGTGGTCTTCGGATCCCCGGATAACTTCCGAAGCGAGGATTTAATCTTCGACATAATTCCTTTCCGCAGCGGCTATCATGCTCTGCTCGGAGGGACCGCGTTTGCAAAGTTCAACGCGGTGCCACACTATGCATACCTCAAGCTCAAGATGCCAGGCCTTCGAGGAGTCATCACGGTCAACGGAAACACTGAACGCTCCCTCCAAACGGAGGAACACACAGCGGCTCTCGCGGCAGAAGTACAAAGCAGCCTCTTAAGGCAATTCTCGAGTTCGGCTGGTAAGCGACCGGACACGACTAAACGCGCCCGGAGTAACATACAACAAGACCACCTGGCACGTTCCGAGCATGCATAGCAATGCGGCCCCAACCCCAACCCTTGCAAAATTGCAAGACTGGTCCTTCGCGTACATCACTATGGTCTGGAGATACCATGGGCATAGGGGAAGGGGCACGACCACGACAGGCCCAGAGGCGGCTCAACCACACCAGGGGCTCCTAAGTGTGTCATCTTTTTTTCCTTTTTTCTTATCAACAGACTCCATTTACAGAGGCCTGTCCGTGACAGATCTGCCGAACTCACGATGCAACAGCCAGGGAAGGAGAAAAGTTGCGACGAGTATCCAGGTGGTCTCCATTTCGAGCATTATACCTATTTTATACACCATTCCGCAGCCTACCCCTGGAGGGGGACATGTTTAATAGTCCCATCCCTTGCTTACCGCACTATTTGTATTGTTCTGCATTCATGGCAGTATTTCTTGAATAAACAATGCATCGCTTTTTGCTTATAATTGCATTCCTTTCTTATACATATGTTCATTTATGACATGTTGCATCCGTACACTCTGGTATGGCTAAATACACCAGGGGCTTAAGTTCCCCACATTATGGTGTGATAAGTCCGAACACTTTCACAAGTGCGGCACCCCGAACTTATAGCATTATATGCATCGGCTCCGAATCATGTCTTGGGTCAATAGTTGGGTTTGCCCGGCTCCCATGTTTTGGTACCTTCGCCCGCTGTATCGCTAAGGTAGCATGGAGAACCACCGGATTGCGCCTGTTGAGCTGGGCGAGCGCCTCAGTGGAGAAAGCTAAAACTGATCGTCATGATAAGGCGAGAGCTGGTCGCTGTTCGAGAGGTTTTTTTCGAGTCCCTAAAGACTTATGCCGCTTAGAGCGAGGAACCGGCTTTGTCCGGCCCAGGCGTGGATAGCGGCCCAAACTCGGTCTTCCGAACACTAGGGGCTTCGCCGAAATTTAAAATTATAGAATTCTATGGCTAAGTGAGAGTGCTCAAGCATTATAAGTCTGGTTGCCTCGTTCGTTGTGTTGAGCGCCTCCCTAGATGGACCCAAAAATGGGAACAAGAGCGCTCAAGTTTATCCCAAACACCCAAGTACTAGTGGCATGGGGGCTGAAGCCGATGACTTGCCATCTCTCAGATTTGATAAACGGCCGCACAAAAGGTAATATTTTAAATTAATAAGCGTTGCTTAGCGCATATGAACAAATTTTTCAGCGCACAGGATAAAAAAATGCGAGTCTACTCAAATATTACATCTTTCGAGCACTCACCCGCAATCATGCGGGCACCCTTCAGGACACTCTTATAATACATTTCGGGCGTGCGATACTCCTTGCCCGCCGGTGGCGCGTCCGTCAAAAGCTTCTCAGCGTCCATCCTGCCCCAGTGCACCTTTGCACGGGCAAGGGCAAAGACGGGCACCTTCAATGCAGGCGGAGTGCTTGACGACTTCAACCCAGGGACACGCATCCACCAGCCGCCGCACCAGGCCGAAGTAGCTCCCAGGCATGGCCTCCTTGGGCCACAGCCGAACTATGAGGCCCTTCATGGCCTGTTCGGCCACCTTGTGGAGCTCGACCCGCTGCTTCAGCTGGTCGCTAAGGGGCACCAGATGTCCGGCCTCACCATACTGAGACCAGAAGACCTTCTCCATCGAGCTCCCCTCCTCGGCCTAGTAGAATGCCACAACATCGGACACGCTGCGGGGCAGATATGCGAACATTCCTGGAGAGCTCCGAATCCGGGTAAGTAACAGGTAATTCACTTTAAAATGCTTGCTTTGCATGAAGAATGCCTTACCCGCCGCTATTTTCTTCAAATCCTAGATTTCCTGGAGGTCCTTGTGGGCATCGGCCTTAGCGGCCTTCGCACTCTCAAGAGCCGACGCAAGCTCGGACTCTCGAGTCTTCGAGTCACGCTCCAAACTCTCGTGCTTTTCCACGAGAGCCTCGAGCTCTTGCTGTACCTCCGCCACCCGCGCCTCCTGCTTCTCTCGCTCAGCTTTTTCCGCGACTGCATTGTGTTCGGCTGCGGACACCGCCTCCTTCAGGGTCGCCACCTCGTTCGTGGCCCCTGTAGTACCCACGTTACCCTTGTTATTTCTTTTGCAACCAAATCCTTTTCTGTAAGGTACAACTTTAATACGGTGTTACTCACCTTCCTTGTCTCGAGCTGCTTCTTGGCACGGCCGAGCTCGCTCTCGACCGCCGAGGCTCGCTTCAAAGCATCGACCTCCATGATCGGTCTGGCAGAGGTCAGCAGTCGGCCTGCAATCCCATATTGACATATTTTTAGACTCCTATGTATATCTTTTAGATCCTCATCCGCTTTTCTTTCCAACACCAACCAAGCATCGAGGGCTACTTGTCTATGCGGTATTATATTACACATCTTAAAATTCTTCGCCAAAGCTCGTTAGAAGGCTGCTGCGAGCAGCTTCAGTCAGCCCGCTCTTGGCGAGTGAACCTTTGAATCACCACACTCATGATAGTGTGGTGTTCTTCTTCGATGGAAGCACCGCTGAGCACCTCCAAAGAAGTTATCTGGCGCCTCGGTTGGGCGGAGGCCGCGGTGTCACGATCTTGCCCTTCATACGAAGGGCCGCCCGCCGGACTCGGAACCACTTCAGTTCCGGTGCGAGTCCGTGCAAAGTCCGGAGGTTGCCCCGCGGCATCTCCGGAGCCTCCTCCTCCTGGTGGGTCCCGTCCTGGGATCCCACCTCGGCGTCGTCAGCATCACGGGGAGTGGACACGGTCGGAAGGGAATCCATATCCGACGTGCCCAAGGACCCGCTCGACGAAGCGGGAAGATCGTCCTTGGGTGGACTACAGGGTTGTATGCGGCATTAGAAAGACACTATGTGACCAAAATAAAAATTGTAAATCATCTAGGAGTCCGGATACTTACTATCTCGCCAGGGGCTTGGCCCTTGAGGGCCACTCCTCGTCGCCGTCGCCGACGTTGGCGGAACAGTCCGGGGGAAGGGTCCTTCCCTTCTTGGACCCTTCGGCCTCCCTTGATGGGGAGGCCTTCCTCTTCTTCTCTCCCCCCGCTGGGGGAGAAGCCTCTTTCTTCTCCTCCTCATCCTCGTGGGAGGAGTCCGCCTTGGAGTCATCGGACGATGAGTCCGATACCACCTGACGCCGGGAACTCCTTCGGGTTCCCGTGGCCTTCTTCTTGGCCTTCTTCTCCGGCACTATGTAAAGTGCTGGGACCAGCAGCCCTGTCAAACGGGCGTCCGTAGGGTCTTCTGGAAGGGGAGCCGGACAGTTAACCTGTCCGGACGTCTTCTGCCAGTCCTGTTAAAGGCATTCGGAGTTTAGATCCCGCATAGAGTCAAACTATGAAAAGCGAGTGTCAAATAAAGGATAACGTAGCTTACATCCCTAGCTGGACGCTGCGAGCTGAATCCGCGATCTTCGGTAGTGGATGAGGGAGCTTCGGCGCCCTTTAACAGCACCCTCCAGGCCTCTTTGTATGTAGTGTCGAAGAGGCCGCTCAAGGTCTGGTGCTGTGCCGGATTAAACTCCCACAAATTGAAGTCCCGTTGCTGGCAGGGGAGAATCCGGCAGACGAGCATGACCTGGATCACGTTGGCAAGCTTGAGCTTCTTGTTCACTAGGGTTTGGAGACAGGACTGGAGTCCGGTCAGCTCCTCCGAACTACCCCAAAGCAAGCCCTTCTCTTTCCAGGAGGTGAGCTGCATGGGCATGCCAGATCTGAATTCGGGGGCCGCTGCCCATTTAGGGTCACGCGGCTCGGTGATGTAAAACCACCCCAATTGCCACCCTTTGATGGACTCCACGAAGGCGCCCTCGAGCCAGGTGACGTTGGGCATTTTGCCCACCATGGCGCCTCTGCACTCCGCTTGGCTGCCCTTCACAACCTTCGGCTTGACATTGAAGGTCTTTAGCCACTAGCCGAAGTGTGGCTGGATGCAGTGGAAGGCCTCACATACGACGATAAATGCCGAGATATTGAGGATGAAATTTGGGGCCAGATCGTGGAAGTCCAGGCTGTAGTAGTACATGAGCCCCCAGACAAAGGGGTGGAGTGGGAAGCCCAGTTCGCAGAGGAAATGGGGAAGGAATACCACCCTCTCATGGGGCCTGGGGGTGGGGATGAGCTGCCCCTCGTCGGGCAGCCGATGCGCGATGTCGCTGGACAGATATCCGGCATTGCGCAGCTTCTCGATGTGCCCCACCGTAACGGAGGAGGCCATCCACTTGCCTCCCGCTCCAAACATGACTGGGATGGTCGAGGTGAGATGTGCGGACTTGGGCGCTGGAGCTCGAGTGCGCGGAGATGGATAAGCAAAGGAGGAAGAAGGCGTAGGTTAAAAAGGTGGATCCTTATCCCCTTATATATGGGCGGATGAAACTATGCGTCCCCCACCGGCCTGATAAAACTCGCTTGTCTCCCAAGCGCCACAATCAATGGCACGGTTGGGTTACCCACGTCCGTATTGATGGGAACCCCGGAATAAGGGGAACACGATCTCTGCTTCGACAAGACGTGCCAAGGAAACTGCTTCGCTAAACGTGCTGAGGTGGTATAATAAAAACGATTTGAGTAAAGGCTTGGTAGTGGTGTGACGTCACGCCACAAAATACGTCAACAGATTGAACTTGTGTAAATATTATTCTCTCTACGGTGGTATGTGGAATTTATTTTATAGAGCCGGACACTATCCTGGTGTTCACAATCTTCTATGAATTATTTGGAGGAGGAACCCGCCTTGCAATGCCGAAGACAATATGCGTGCCGGACTCGTCGTCATTGAAGCCTGGTTCAGGGGCTACTGAGGGAGTCCTGAACTAGGTGGTGTCCAGATAGCCGAACTATCATCCTCGGCCGGACTCCAAGACTATGAAGATACAAGATTGAAGACTTCGTCCCGTGTCCGGATGGGACTTTCCTTGGCGTGGAAGGCAAGCTTGGCAATACGGATATGTAGATCTCCTACCATTGTAACCGACTCTATGTAACCCTAGCCCTCTCCGGTGTCTATATAAACGGGAGGGTTTTAGTCCGTAGGACACAACAACAACCATAACAACAATCATACCATAGGCTAGCTTCTAGGGTTTAGCCTCCTTGATCTCGTGGTAGATCCACTCTTGTACTACCCATATCATCAATATCAATCAAGCAGGAGTAGGGTTTTACCTCCATCGAGAGGGCCCGAACCTGGGTAAAAACATCGTGTTCCTTGTCTCCTGTTACCATCTGCCTAGACGCACAGTTCGGGACCCCCTACCCGAGATCCGCCGGTTTTGATACCGACAGGGAGGCTACAACCTCGATTAGCATGGGATTAAATTTATACCGCACGCTACTAAGGGGTGCCCCCCTCTCGGTCCCAACCGGAAACACCCATGCCCCCAGACCAGGTGGCCTGCCTACCGGCTGCAGTTGGTATCTTCCACCATGGCCTCTCTGTATGGTGTGTGCTAGAAGGGGGTTGACAACTTACTGAACCGTACCCTACCTGCTGTAGGGACAAGTGGTAGTACGAAACAATTATGGGGGTTACTGAAACAAGACTCGATCTATGGTCGACTCAGGAAGTTTAAGTATTCCCTGCATGATTAGCATAACAAATATACTTCATCCAACAGACAGAATCACCACTCTTCGTACCCCATCATGCCATACCGGACACACTCGTCTCGACAACGAACTAGGGACAAGCTCATGCCTACTCAAGACAGATACTTTCCCGGCTTCCTTCCAGTATGCATGAAAAACATACAAGGGTGATTACTATCACAACGTATCAAATTTTAGTAGCACGGAATCATCAATATGCACTTATGAGTATGTTCATATCATCACATAAAATAGCAAAAACTTCGAGATAAGGAGTGTGTAACCGCATTCAAACGACACACCAAAAATATTATGCCAGAGTTCAGAATGCTTGCGTTCAAGAGTATGCAAGTGGGGGTGCATTTTTGAAAGTTGCCTTCTTCTTGAAAATCCTATTTTTGAAAATATTCAAATTAATCCATAGTTTCAAAACAGTGCAAAAAAAGTTGTCTGAAAACTTTTCAAATAAATCTGAAAATAAACTAGACAATATTTGAGAGAGGTAGGAAAAAGAATCAACTCATTTGGAGTTATATTTAAAAAGTTAGAGCTAGTCAAATTTAGTCAAATTTCTGTTTAAAAATAAATTAGATAAAATAAACAGAAAAGAAAAAACGGTTCGAGGGGAAGGCGTACTCTGCGCTTTACATTTCCACTTAGCCAGCGTGGACCGGCTCGGGGTCGCTGGCAGTGGGTCCAGGGGCCCACTGGTAAGGTTTGACCAGTCGTCCCCCCCCCCTCCTTCCTCCTCTGGCCGAACAGAGGCGAGGCTCTGGCGATCGTCGCCGGCGATTGGCGGCTCCTCGCAGGCTCCGGTGAGCAGGGACGGATCCGCTAGCTTGGGGCGGTCCTCCCGGTGGTCGTTAGGTAGGTGGGGAAGAAGGGAGTCGCCGGCGGCGAGCTCTGCAGCGGACGACAGCTATGGGTGGATTTGGGGGTCCGCGCTACGGTGGCTCCCCGTCGAGGCTGAGGGTCTGGGAGGCTCCACAAGGTCGAGGGGAAGAGAACGGTGGCTCTGGTTGGGTGGGGGAGGCCTTTCTTGCAACGAAACGGACCGGAGGGCGGCGGCGGCCGAACTGGCCGGGGACGGGGAAGAAGGCTCCCCGCCATCGATGGCTGGCCATGGGGGCTCTGGAGGGGTGGCCTGATGTTGCTTAAGGCCTAGACGAGCTCGGTGCCCCTATTTATAGCACGCTTAGGTCGGTTCTGCGGCGGCCGGAGATAAGCTCGGTGAACCACCTCGCTGTAGCTAGCAGAGCGACGTGTCGGGGCTGGGGATGGCGGCATGAGCTAGCGGATGAGCGAGCACTGCTCCAGGGGCGAGCTGGCAAGCGGGAGTGGCTCGTGCGGCGCCGTCCAGGGCAGAGGCTGCTGTGGCTAGCCGCTAATGGCCACGGCCGACCTGACGGCGGCGCTGTAGGGCGCCAGGGGTGGCTCTATGGTGAGGGAGGGGTCGGGTGCGTCGGCTGGAAGCGGGAGAGGACCAGAACAGGCGCGAGGAGGCGGCAGTGGGACGCGGCGGCTCGGGCGCACGCACGTGCAAAACGCGCTCTGGCCGCGCCCAAAGCACGCATGGTGACCGCTTGACGAAATGCCCTGGTGAGCTAGGAGGCTTGGATGCAAACGCAAATTAATAGGGCTAGGTTACCACTATCTAGGGGATTAGTGCACATGATGGTTTGGTCAGGGGATCAAGTTCATAACACAAACTAAAAACTAAGCCAAAACTGGTCATGCACAAGGTGCTTGACAGAATGCCAAGGGCATCTAGGTAACTCTTGAGGTGACCAAAATCTCCAGATTGGGGTCTCTTTATATGTATGTGATGGTGGCAAGTTTAGTTGGCCAAAGCTAGAAACTTTCTAGTGAAGTTTTGCAAAACTTCAGTTCTGGACAGAAGGTAAATGGCATCATTGCTTGCACTAAAAATCCTCCAATGGGTCCACTCTCCTGGACTTAAGGGTTTTGTTGGGTGGTCTACAAGCAGGAGAAAGAATCAAGGGAAAAAGGGCATTTCATATTTTAATAAAAATTATGGAAGGTAAATTGCTGTATAGTGACTCTTTTTGTTCTTTTTCTCTTGGTTCTGTGCTACTCTTTTTTATATTTTAATAAAAATTGCAGTGGGGTTTTACCCTACTGTTCATAGTCAAAAAAAAGGGAAAAAGGGCAAGCAAAAATATGGTTGCTGTAGAAAATGCCAAACTGGACCAAAGAGCAAAAGTGGATGATTCGCTCAAAATTTTCAAAGAACATCACTGGGTTTTTGCATAAGGTTGAATAATATACTACTACTAACATCCCATAATTTTGGTGTAAGTTTTAAATAAATATTTAAATAGGTTGTAGTGCAAAAGTGCAACTGGACCAGATTTAAAAACTTGTGGTAAAACTCAAAATCTCCAAATGACGAAGGAATATTTTTGCACAAAAGTGATTTAGGGACATCACATGTCATCCCCAATTTTCGGTGGGATTTTTAAATGAACTTATCAAAGGGTTGCAGTTCAAATTGGACCCTAAAACTTATGAAAAACCATTTTAGAGAAATAAAGCGCAGGGGAAAAATTATTTATATAAATAATCTCACTGATAAAAGAATTGTTTTATTTGAGAGGGTAAACAAGTCCAATAATAATTGGAAAGTTTTCACTTGGGGTGAAAACTTCACAACTTAGAAGAAAAGAGAGGTTCTGAGATCAAAATAAATCCAGAAAAATGAAAATCTAAGTTCTTGGCAAAAAAAATTAATAAATAAAACATGGTTAAATTTTTGGGGGTGTTACAACTCCCCTTCCCATACCACAGATGGCTTGAACAGCCTTTCCAAAAAGATATTTGGTGGGACGGGGTCACGTTTAGCGCCGATGCGGGCAAGGATATCCGCCGCTTGATTGTTTTCTCGAACCACATGGTGGAATTTGAGCCCCTCGAATCGAGCTGACATTTTGAGAACAACATTACGGTAAGCCGCCATTTTTGAGTCCTTGGCGTTAAAGTCTCCATTTATTTGAGATATTGCGAGATTTGAATCCTCGTGTACTTCAAGACGTTGAATGCCCATGGAGACTGCCATCCGAAGAGCGTGTAACAGAGCTTCATACTCTGCTGCATTGTTGGAATCTGTCTAAAGTATTTGGAGTACGTATTGGACTGTATCTCCGGTGGGGGACGTCAGGACAACACCAGCCCCTAGACCAGCTAGCATCTTAGAGCCGTCAAAGTGCATGATCCAATTGGAGTCGCACCATACTCTTTAGGGAGTTCGGCTTCTGTCCATTCGGCGATGAAGTCAGCCAATACTTGCGACTTAATGGCCCGCCGTGGTTTGTATGTTATGTCGAACGGGAGGAGCTCGATAGCCCATTTTGCAATCCGACCTGTGGCATCGCGATTATTTATTATGTCATTGAGTGGTACTTCGGATGCCACAGTGATTGAATACTCTTGTTGTCGTAGTTTTCGGGATGCCATGAAGACCGCGTATGCTATCTTTTGATAATGTGGGTACCGTGATTTGCATGGAGTGAGGACGGTAGATACATAGTATATCGGCTTTTGTATTGGGAATTTATGTCCATCTCTCTCTTGTTCGATGATGAGCACTGCGCTTACAACCTGGTGTGTTGCAGCTATGTATAGCAACATGGGTTCGCCGACATTTGGCGCTGCCAGAATTGGATTGGTTGCCAAGAGGGCTTTTATTTCCTCCAGCCCTGCTGTAGCCGCATCCGTCCACTCGAAGTGTTCGGTGCGTCGAAGAAGGCGATAAAGAGGTAGCGCCTTTTCTCCTAATCGGGAGATAAAGCGGCTTAGAGTGGCCACGCATCCAGTTAATTTCTGGATTTGCTTGAGGTATGTTTGGGTAGCCAACTGTGATAGAGCTCGGATTTTAGCTGGATTGCTTCGATTCCTCTATTAGAGACAACAAAGCCCGAGAGTTTTCTGGCTGGTACGCTGAAAACGCATTTCTCCGGGTTGAGCTTGATGTCATATGTTTGGAGATTGTCGAACGTAAGCCTCAAGTCGTCTATTAATGATTCGACGTGTCTGGTTTAAATGACCACATCGTCTACATAAGCCTCCACTGTTTTGCCGATTTGTGTTTCCAGGCATGTCTGAATCATGCGTTCATAGGTTGCACCGGCATTTTTGAGCCTGAAAGGAATGGTGTTAAAACAGACGGGATCGTATGGAGTGATAAATGCCGTTGCATCTTGATCGGACTCCGCCATCTTGATTTGATGGTATCCGGAGTATGCGTCGAGGAAACACAATGAATCGTGTCCTGCAGTAGCGTCGATAATTTGATCGATGCGGGGGAGGGGGAAGGGATCCTTAGGGCAAGCCTTATTAAGGTCTTTGAAATCGACGCATAGGCACCAGGATTTGTCCTTCTTTGGTACCATCACCAGGTTTGCTAGCTAGTCCGGATGTTTTATTTCTATAATGAAACCGGCCTCAAGTAGCTTGGCTAGCTCCTCTCCCATGGCTTGTCGCTTGGGTTCTGAAAAGCGCCGAAGAGTCTGTTTGACCGGCTTGTATCCCTTTAGTATGTTTAGGCTTGTTCGACTAGCCTGCGTGGGATACCTGGCATGTCTGAAGGATGCCAGGAGAAAATGTCCCAATTCTCACGCAGGAACTCTCACAGTGCGGCTTCTATTGTGGGGTTCAGCTGTGCCCCAATTGATGTTGTTTTTGTAGGGTCCGTTGGGTGGACCTGGAATTTGACTATTTCGTCTGCTGGTTTGAAAGAGGTGGACTTGGGTTGTTTGTCGAGTATCACGTCATCCCTATCCACTACGGAACGCAGCGCAGTTAACTCTTTGACCGCGAGGGCTTCGGATAATGCCTCCAGGGCTAGTGCGGCAGTTTTATTTTCGACACGAAGTGCTATGTCTGAATCACTTGATAGAGTGATGATCCCATTGGGACCTGACATCTTGAGTTTCATGTACCCATAATGGGGTATAGCTTGGAAGCTTGTGAATGCATCTCGCTCCAAAAGGGCGTGCTATCTACTGCTAAACGGGGCCACTTGGAATGTGATTTCTTCGGACATATAATTCTCCGGTGTGCCGAATACCACATCCAATGTGATTTTCCCTGTGCATCGTGCCTCCCGACTAGGGATGATTCCCCTGAAGGTCGTGCTGCTTTGCTCAATGCGGCTCTTATCTATTTCCATCTTGTTAAGAGTTTCCTCATAGATGAGGTTTAATCTGCTGCCGCGGTCCATCAGGACTTTAGTAAGCCGGAATCCATCCACTATTGGACTAAGGACCAAAGCGGCTGGTGCTCGGACTGTTCGGAATTGAGATTCGTCGCTGGTGTTGACTATTATGACCGTATCGTTCCACGGGTTTATTGCTGCGACGTGGCAGACTTCGGCGAGGCTACGGAGTGCTCGCTTGCGCCTGTTGTTTGAGGCGAAAGTCTCAAAGATGGTCAGTACTGTATTGTTATTTTCTGCGGCATGGTGCTCTGTGGTATTGTCAATCAGAAGGTCCTCGCCGGTCTTGGCCACCTGCCGGAGTATCCAACATGCTCTAAGGATGTGTGTTGGTATGGTGTCCGGTGTGCTGTGAATTTTGCATGTCCAATTGAGCCATCTGCTACATCTTGAGCTTGCGTTGGTTTTCCTCGAAGAGGAAAGGGTGATGCAGCAAAGTGTAGCGTAAGTATTTCCCTCAGTTTTGAGAACCAATGTATCAATCCAGTAGGAGGCTCCTCAAAAGTCCCACGCACCTACACAAACAAACTGAGAACTCGCAACCAACGCAATAAACGGGTTGTCAATCCCTTCACGACGACTTGCGAAAGTGAGATCTAATAAAGATAATATGATAGCATAAATATATTTTTGGTATTTTATAATATAGATGCAAATAAAGGTAGACTGAAAGCAAATATGATAAGAGATAGACCCGAGGGCCATAGGTTTCACTAGTGGCTTCTCTCAAGATAGCATAAGTATTACGGTGGGTGAACAAATTACTGTCGAGCAATTGATAGAAAAGAACATAGTTATGAGATTATCTAGGCATGATCATGTATATAGGCATCACGTCCATAACAAGTAGACCGACTCCTGCCTGCATCTACTACTATTACTCCACACATCGACCGACTCCTGCCTGCATCTAGAGTATTAAGTTCATAAGAACAGAGTAACGCATTAAGCAAGATGACATGATGTAGAGGGATAAACTCATGCAATATGATATAAACCCCATCTTTTTATCCTCGATGGCAACAATACAATACATGCCTTGCAACTCTTTCTGTCACTGGGTAAGGACACCGCAAGATTGAACCCAAAGCTAAGCACTTCTCCCATGGCAAGAAAAACCAATCTAGTAGGCAAAACCAAACTGATAATTCGAAGAGACTTGCAAAGATAACTCAATCGTACATAAAAGAATTCAGAGAAGATTCAAATATTATTCATAGATAAACTTGGATCATAAACCCATAATTCATCGGATCTCGACAAACACACCGCAAAAAGAGTTTACATCGAATAGATCTCCACAATAGAGGGGGAGAACATTGTATTGAGATCCAAAAAGAGAGAAGAAGACATCTAGCTAATAACTATGGACCCGTAGGTCTATGGTAAACTACTCACAACTCATCGGAGGGGCAAGGATGTTGATGTAGAGGCCCTCCGTGGTTGATCCCCCCTCCAACAGAGTATCGGCGAAGCCTCCAAGATGAGATCTCGTGGATACAGAAGGTTACGGCGGTGGAAATTGTGTTTCGTGGTGGTCCTGGATGTTTTTGGGGTACGTAGGTATATATAAGAGGAAGAAGTACGTCAGTGGCCGCCCGAGGGGCCCACGAGACAGGGGGCACGCCCTACAGGGGGGGGGGCGCGGCCCCCTATCTCGTGGGGCCCTCGGAAGCTTCTTGAGTTGTACTCCAAGCTCTCCGGATCATGTTCGTTCCAAAAATCACGCTCCCGAAGGTTTCATTCCGTTTGGACTCCGTTTGATATTCCTTTTCTTCGAAATACTGAAATAGGCAAAAAATAGCAATATGGGCTGGGCCTCCGGTTAGTAGGTTAGTCCCGAAAATGATATAAATGTGTAAAATAAAGCCCATAAACATCCAAAAGGGGTAATATAATAGCATGGAACAATCAAAAATTATAGATACGTTGGAGACGTATCAAGCATCCCCAAGCTTAATTCCTGCTCGTCCTCAAGTAGGTAAATGATAAAAAGGGAATTTTTGATGTGGAATGCTACCTAGCATAATTCGTAATGTAATTTTCTTTATTGTGGCATGAATGTTCAGATCCAAATGATTGAAAATAAAAGTTCATATTGATAAAAGAAATAGTAACACTTCAAGAATACTAATGAAAGTAATCATGTCTTCTCAAAATAACATGGCAAAAGAAAGTTCATCCCTACAAAATCATATAGTTAGGCTATGCTTCATTTTCGTCACACAAAGATGTTCCCAACTTCTATACCCCCGATGACAAGCCAAGCAATTGTTTCATACTTAAATAATCTCAAACTTTTTCAATCTTCACGTAATACATGAGCGTGAGCCATGGATATAGCACTATGGGTGGAATAGAATATGATGATGGGGATTGTGTGGAGGACACAAAAAGGGAGAAAGTCTCACATTGACGAGGATAATCAACAGGCTATGGAGATGCCCATCAATTGATGTCAACATGAGGAGTAGTGATTGCCATGCAACAGATGCACTAGAGCTATAAATGAATGCTCAACAAAAGAAAACTAGTGGGTGCGCATCCAACTTGCTTGCTCACGAAGACCTAGGGCATTTGAGGAAGCCCATCGTAGGAATATACAAGCCAAGTTCTATAATGAAAAATTCCCACTAGTATGAAAAAAAACTTATGAGACTCACTATATGGAAAACATGGTGCTACTTTGAAGCACAATATATGAGACTCACTACATGAAGAACAAGGTGCTACTTTGAAGCACAAGTGTGGAAAAGTGATAGTAACATTGCCCTTTTTTTATTTATTTTCTATTCCTTTTTTTCTTTTTCTTTTTTTTCCTTTATTTTTTTGGGCCTTTCTTTTTTTCTTTATGGCCTTTCTTTTTTTCTTTTTCTTTTTTTCTTTTTTTTCTTTGGGCAATGCTCTAATAACGATGATCATCACACTTCTATTCATTACAACATAAGAATTACAACTCGAAACTAGAACAAGATATGACTCTATATGAATGCCTCCAGCGGTGTACCGGGATGGTGCAATGAATCAAGAGTGACATGTATGAAAAATAATGCTTGGTGGCTTTGCCACAAATACAATGCCAACTACATGATCGTGCAATGGCAATATGACAAAAGTAAAGTATGTCATGATGATGAAGAATGGAACGTGGAAAGTTGCATGGCAATATATCTCAGAATGGCTATGGAAATGCCATAATAGGTAGGTATGGTGGCTGTTTTGAGGAAGATATAAGGAGGTTTCTATGTGATAGAGCGTATCGTATCGCGGGGTTTGGATGCACCGGCGAAGTTTGCACCAACTCTCAAGATGAGAAAGGGCAATGCACGGTACTGAAGAGGCTAGCAAAGGCGGGAAGGTAAAAGTGCGTATAATCCATGGACTCAACATTAGTCAAAAGAACTCATATACTTATTGCAAAAATTTAGAAGTCATCAAAAACAAAGTACTACGTGCATGCTCGTGATAGATTGGTAGGAAAAGACCATCGCTCGTCCCCGACTGCCACTCATAAGGATGCACAAGCCAGGTACACTTCATGTTTCAAATTTGTTACACAACTTTAACCATACGTGCATGCTACGGGACTTGCTAACTTCAACACAAGCATTCTTTAAATTCATAATCATCCAACTAGCATGACTTTAATATCACTACCTCCATATCTCAAAACAATTATCAAGTATCAAATTGATCATAGCATCCAATTCACTTCCTATGATAGTTTTTATTATACCCAACTTGGATGCTCATCATTCTAGGACAAACTTTATGACCATAGCAAATACCATGCTGTTCTAAAATACTCTCAAAATAATATAAGTGAAGCATGAGAGACTAGCAGTTTCTTCAAAATTAAGACACCACAGTGCTCTAAAAGATATAAGTGAAGCACTAGAGCAAAAACTATCAAGCTCAAAAGATATAAGTGAAGCACATAGAGTATTCTAGAAAATTCTAATCAAATAGGCTTCTCCCAAAAGGTGTGTACAGCAAGGATGATTGTGGTAAACTAAAAAGCAAAGACTAATATAATACACGACGCTCCAAGCAAAACACATATCATGTAGCGAATGAAAATATAGCTCCAAGTAAAGTTACCAATGAACGAAGACGAAAGAGGGGATGCCTTCCCGGGGCATCCCCAAGCTTAGACTTTTGGCTATTCTTTAATATCTTGGGGTGCCTTGGGCATCCCCAAGCTTAGGCTCTTGCCACCCTTTATTCCATAGTCCATAAAAGCTTTACCCAAAACTTGAAAACTTCACAACACAAAACTCAACAGGAAATCTTATAAGCTCCTTTAGTGAAAGAAAAGAAAACCACCACTTAAGGTACTGCAATGAACTCATTATTTATTTAATTTGGTGTTAAACCTACTGTATTACAACTTCTTTATGGTTCATATACTGAATTACTAACCATAGATGCATTGAAATAAGCAAACAACACACGAAAAACAGAATCTGTCAAAAACAGAACAGTCTGTAGCAATCTGTAACTAACGCAAACTTCTGGAACTCTAAAAATCCTATAAAAATAGGAAGTCCTGGACAATTTGTTTATTGAACAGAAGAAAAAAGAATCAACGCAAAATCACGTTCCTGTGATTTAACAAAATTATATTCGTGCACGCAAAGTTTCTGTTTTTCAGCAGAATCAGATCAACTATCATCGTAGGTTATCCTATAGGTTCTACTTGGCACAAACACTAATTAAAAGATAAAAACACATCTAAACAGAAGGTAGATGCAAGATTTATTACTAAACAGGAGGAAAAACAAAAAAACATAAAGAAAATTGGGTTGCTTCCCAACTAGCGCTATTGTTTAACGCCCCTAGCTAGGCATAAAAAGCAAAGATAGATCTAACGAGTGTCATCTTTGGCACTAAATTCATAAGTAGCACGCATGATAGATTCATAAGGTACTTTGACTTTCTTTCTTGGAATGTTCTCCATGCCTTTCTTTAAGGGAAATTGGAATCTAATGTTCCCATCCTTCATATCAATAATCGCACCAATCGTTCTAAGGAAAGGTCTACCAAGAATAATAAGGCAAGAAAGATTGCAATCTATATCAAGAACGATAAAATCTACGGGCACCAAATTTCTATTTGCCACAATAAGAACATCATTGATCCTTCCCATAGGCTTTTTAATGGTGGAATCCGCAAGGTGCAAATTTAAAGAGCAATCATCAAGATCATGGAAACCTAGAATATCACATAAAGTTTTCGGAATCGTGGAAACACTAGCACCCAAATCACACAAAGCAAAACACTCATAATCATTAACTCTAATCTTTATAGTAGGTTCCCACTCATCATTAAGTTTTCTAGGTATAGAAACTTCCAAATTAAGTTTTTCATCATAAGATTGCATCAAGGCATCAACAATATGTTTGGTAAAAGCTTTGTTTTGACTATAAGCATGAGGAGAATTAACAACGGATTGCAACAAGGAAATACAACCTTTTAAAGAAGAATTATCATAATCAAATTCCTTGAAATCCAAGATAGTAGGTTCAATATTATTAGAAGTTGAAGATACTCCAATCTCACTTTTACCAAATTTAACATTAAGATCTAAAGACTCTGAATTTTTGGGACGCCTTCTAGGAAAAGTTGATTCATCATCACTCCCATAATCATCAAAATTCATATTGCAAAACATAGATCTAATCGAAGATGCATCAATAACTTTAAGATCCTCATCATTATTTTAATGGAAACTAGAAGAACACGCTTTTATAAAGCTTTCTTTTTTAGCACGCAATCTAGTGGTTCTTTCCTTGCACTCGTCAATGGAAATTCTCATTACTTTGAGAGACTCATTGATATCATGCTTAGGAGGAGAAGATCTAATTTTAACAGAATCAACATCAAGCGAAAGTCTATCAACGTTCCTAGCCAAATCATCAACTTTGAGCAATTTTTCTTCAAGCAAAGCATTAAAATTCTTTTGAGAAATCATAAATTCTTTCATACTATTCTCAAAATCAGAGGGTATCTTATTAAAATTACCATAAGAATTATTGTAGGAATTTCCATAATTATTAGAGGAATTACTAGGGAATGGTCTAGCATTAAAATTTACTCTATAAGCGTTGTTTCCAAAACTATTCCTACCAACAAAATTCACATCCATAGATTCATTATTATTCTTAATAAAGGAGGACAAAGGCATATCATTGGGATCAAGAGGATTATTTTTAGTAGCAAACATCTTCATAAGTTCATCCATCTTTCCACTCAAAACATTAATTTCTTCTATAGCATGCACTTTTTTACTAGAAGATCTTTCGATGTGCCATTGAGAATAATTAGCCATAATTTTATCAGGAAATTTTGTAGCATCTCCTAACGTGATTTCCATAAACGTGCCTCCCACGGCCGAATCTAAGATATTTCTAGAAGCAAAGTTCAAACTGGCATAAAATTTTTGTATGATCATCCATAAATTCAAACCATGAGTAGGGCAATTGCGAAGCGTCAATTTCATTTTTTCCCAAGATTGGGCAACATGCTCATGATCAAGTTGTTTTAAATTCATAATATAGTTCCTAAGAGTGATGATCTTAGTGGGAGGAAAATACTTAGAGATAAAAGCATATTTGCACTTGTTCCAAGAATCAATACTATTTTTAGGCAAAGACAAAAACCAAACTTTAGCACGATCTCTATCTGAAAACGGAAATAACTTCAATTTGACAATATTGTTATCCGTATCTTTCTTCTTTTGCGTATCACACAAATCAACAAAGTTGTTTAGATGAGTAGCGGAATCTTCGCTAGGAAGGCCGGCAAATTGATCTTTCACAATAAGATTCAGCTAAGCGGTATTGATTTCACAAGACTCAACATCATTAAGAGGAGAAATTGGAGTACTAAGGAAATCATTATTATTGGTATTTTAGAAATCACACAATTTGGTATTATATTGCGCCATGGCAACAAGTAATCCAACACACAAGCAAATAATGTAAATGCGAGGGAGATGGGTTTGTGATGGGTACTTGGTATGTATTGACTTGGGCGAAGACCTCCCCAACAACGGCGCCAGAAATCCTTCTTGCTATGTCTTGAGCTTGCGTTGGTTTTCCTCGAAGAGGAGAGGGTGATGCAGCAAAGTGTAGCGTAAGTATTTCCCTCTGTTTTGAGAACCAAGGTATCAATCCAGTAGGAGGCTCCTCAAAAGTCCCATGCACCTACACAAACAAACTGAGAACTCACAACCAACGCAATAAAGGTGTTGTCAATCCCTTCACGACCACTTGCGAAAGTGACATCTAATAAAGATAGTATGATAGGATAAATATAATTTTGGTATTTCATAATATAGATGCAAAAAGTAAAGATGCAAATAAAGGTAGATTGAAAGCAAATATGATAAGAGATAGACCCGGGGGCCATAGGTTTCACTAGTGGCTTCTCTCAAGATAGCATAAGTATTATGGTGGGTGAACAAATTATTGTCGAGCAATTGATAGAAAGTGCATAGTTATGAGATTATCTAGGCATGATCATGTATATAGGCATCACGTCCATAACAAGTAGACCGACTGCTACCTGCATCTACTACTATTACTCCACACATCGACCGACTCCTGCCTGCATCTAGAGTATTAAGTTCATAAGAACAGAGTAATGCATTAAGCAAGATGACATGATGTAGAGGGATAAACTCATGCAATATGATATAAACCCCATCTTGTTATCCTCGATGGCAACAATACAATACGTGCCTTGCAACCCTTTCTGTCACTGGGTAAGGACACCGCAAGATTGAACCCAAAGCTAAGCACTTCTCCCATGGCAAGAAAAACCAATCTAGTAGGCCAATCCAAACTGATAATTCGAAGAGACTTGCAAAGATAACTCAATCATACATAAAAGAATTCAGAGAAGATTCAAATATTATTCATAGATAAACTTGATCATAAACCCACAATTCATCGGATCTCGACAAGCACAGTGCAAAAAGAGTTTACATCGACTAGATCTCCACAAGAGAGGGGGAGAACATTGTATTGAGATCCAAAAAGAGAGAAGAAGCCATATAGCTAATAACTATGGACCCGTAGGTCTGTGGTAAACTACTCAAAACTCATCGGAGGGGCAAGGATGTTGATGTAGAGGCCCTCCATGGTTGACTCCCCCTCTGGCAGAGTGCCGGCGAAGGCTCCAAGATGAGATCTCGCGGATACAGAAGGTTACGGCAGTGGAAATTGTGTTTCGTGGTGGTCCTGGATGTTTTCGGGGTACGTAGGTATATATAGGAGGAAGAAGTACGTCAGTGGCTGCCCGAGGGGCCCACGAGACAGGAGCACGCCCTACAGGGGGCCGCGGCCCCCTATCTCGTGGGGCCCTCGGAAGCTTCTTGACTTGCACTCCAAGCTCTCCAGATCATGTTCGTTCCAAAAATCACGCTCCCGAAGGTTTCATTCCCTTTGGACTCCGTTTGATATTCCTTTTCTTTGAAATACTGAAATAGGCAAAAAAAACAGCAAAATGGGCTGGGCCTCCGGTTAGTAGGTTAGTCCCAAAAATGATATAAATGTGTAAAATAAAGCCCATAAACATCCAAAAGGGGTAATATAATAGCATGGAACAATAAAAAATTATAGATACGTTGGAGACGTTTCACCATCCCACCAGTACGGTTCCACGCCCTATAGTGGGCTTTGACTTCTTTGTAATTGGGTTGGGTGACTTGCTAGAGCGCACCCTTTTAGTTCAGACGAGGGGTTTAGTTAGGGCCGGGGGATCCAGGAATTTTGTTTGGGTCTTCTAGGCGCTTTCCATCATGCAGTATTTCTGTACTATGGCCGCCAGGTCGGCGAAGTGTGCTATGTCACGGCGATCTATGGCATTAAGAATTCCCTTGTCCGTGCAGTTTTTGCAAAAGAATGAGATTGCGTCTTCCTCGCGACAGTCCTTAACCTTGCTCATTATAAGGAGGAATCTAGGCTAGAAGTGGTGTACTGTCTCTTGGGGCTCTTGTCTGATGTGGGAAAGTTCGCTTGCGTCTGGGTGGGTGGGTGAAATTAAGTCCACGTCTTGACCCAATCTGGAACCCAGGGGCGGAGGAGCTCCTGAGCTGGGCAGCTCGGGCTCCAGGATATTGCCCAATATTTGCGGCCCGCAGCCCGATTCTAAGTTCTGAGCCCGGGCCACGTCCTCCCGTAAACAGGTATCCGGCACAAAGAGCTCAGTAATCCGGACATAGTTCATCCTCAAAATAGAGGAAGAATTGCCGTTTTGTTCTTCCACCACCGCTATCTGATGGGTGACCGGCGGAGAGTTAATCTCCCTTACGTCAGGTTCAAGCCTGATCCGATCATAATCCATAACGACTCCCAGGGCGGCAATGCGATCCAAGAGCTCATTCAAGGAGGAGAGCTCCATTGGATCCATCTTCTCGATGAATTCCGGGCTGACCCGGACGTTGTTTTTCGATGACCTTTGATGTCATCGTCGGCGTGATGGCCGAACGGGCGGCCATGATGAAACCGCCCAGCCGGAGAGTTTGGCCTACAGCCAGGGATCCTCCGGAAGTGATGTTATCCTTGACAATGAGGCGAGCCATCAAGCCTTGTTGGGACGGCACAGTGGAACTCTCAATGAAAGCACCAATGTCGGTGTCAAAACTGGCGGATTTCGGGTAGGGGGCCCGGAACTGTGCGTCTAAGGCTAATGGTAACAGGAGGTAGGGGACACGAGGTTTTACCCAGGTTCGGGCCCTCTCGATGGAGGTAATACCCTACTTCCTGCTTGATTGATCTTGATGATATGAGTATTACAAGAGTTGATCTACCACGAGATCATAGAGGCTAAACCCTAGAATCTAGCCTATGATTATGATTGTTCTCGTCCTACGGACTAAACCCTCCAGTTTATATAGACACCGGAGGGGGCTAGGGTTACACAGAGTTGGTTATAGGGAAGGAAATCTACATATCCGAATATCCAACCTTGCCTTCCATGCAAAGGAGAGTCCCATCCGGACACGGGACGAAGTCTTCATTCTTGTATCGTCATAGTCCAACAGTCTGGCCAAAGTATATAGTCCGGCTGTCCGAGGACCCCTTAATCCAGGAATCCCCCAGGGGGGGTCAGTGAATAGTTCCCGGTGGGGGTTGGATGAACAGGACCCCGTGGTGTTGCCGCTGGATGAAGAGGACCCCGTTCGATCGAGCCAGTTGGGCGTGGATGAACAGGACCCCATGGAGGGCTGGATGAACAGGACCCCGTCGAGGGAAGGTTGAACAGTAGCCGGTGGAGGGTTGGTTGAACAGTAGCCGGTGGAGGGCTGGATGAACAGTAGCCTATAGAGGGGTGGTTGAACAGGACCCCTTGGAGAGGGCTGGTTGAACAGTAGCCGGTGGAGGAGCGCGCGCTAGAGGCTGTATGAACAGGAGCTCGTGGATGAACAGTCGCAGGTGGAGGCTGGAGGAGGTCGACGGTGGATGAACAGTAGCCCGTGGTGGCTGGAGGAGGTCGACGGTGGAGATGAACAATATCCCGTGGAGTCCCATTTTGCGGTACGCCACACCCCTCCCGATGAATAGGACCCCTATTTCGATCGTAGCGCTCCAACACAAGTCTGTTTCCTCCGTTTTGTGGTGCGCCACACCCCTCCCGATCAACAGGACCCCGTTTCGACCATAGGAGGTCCAACAGAAGTCCGTTTCCTTCGTTTTGCGGTACGCCAGACCCCTCCCAATGAATAGGATCCCGTTTCAACCGTGGCCAGTCGAACACAAGGCCGTCTCCTCCGTTCCGCGGTACACCAGGCCTCCTTTCCATCGGCTGTTCCGTCCAAGCCCTCCCGATGAACATGACGACGCATTCCGTTCCGACCCAGTCGGTTGGCTCCCCATGAACACGATGATGACGCAGTTTCTTCGTTCCGAACCAGCCATCTACACGAGCCCTGGCCGTACGTATGCGCGAGTAGGCGTTTGAGACCCTACCCGTATGTATGTACGTGGCCGTATTTTCTTTCTTGCACCCTGGCCGATGTACATACGTGTACATGCTACGTGCACGCCTCTACTACGACACGTGCACGCCTCTACATCGACCAGTATGTACGTACACGTTCGCGACCAAAATGACAACGCTACATATGCTTCGACCAGGTGGGTCCCGACTGTCAGGCACTTCCTTGCGTGCGAAGATGTAGCTGTGTGTCCTAGCAGTCAGGGGGTGAATCGTTTTTTTTTCTATAATATGGACGCACTTCCTTGCATGCGAAGATGTAGCTGGTGAGTCCCAGCAGTCAGGGGAAGAAAACATTATTTTTCAGGGTAAAAAGGATATAGTTGCATGCATGCGTCCATGGGCGTGGTGCGTCCCCACTATCAGCCTCTCACGTACAGTCATCTTCCAATGAATCTCGTTTGTTGACCACGTTGACCACACCGTGTGGAGCACACCAAGGCCGGTGGACGATGGCGAGGCCCTAGACTGGAATGACCCGAAGATGGGGAAGAGCGACAGTGGAGTCCCAGATGGAGAGGAGTTGGAAACTTGACTGGTTCGGGTGCACGGCAGCGCTGCCACCCACAGGAGACAGGGGCAAGAACAGAGGTTGAAGAAGGAGGACGGCTATTGGATTAACATCCAATGGTCCAGCTGCTAGAATCATTTGTTGATTAGGTTGACAAAGCCCTGCGTACACATCTGCTTAGTAGCACACAAGTCAACCACCAAATCTGTCGGGTCCCAGCTGTCATCGGGAGGAATAGTTTTCTTCGCATAACAAGGAAGCACTTCCATCCATACAAAGATACAACTGGTGGGTCCCAGCTGTTTGGGGGAGGAAACATCTTAATAAGGAGGAACTTTCCTTGCGTGCGACCATGGACCTCATGGGTTCTAGCCGTCCGGCTCTCACGTACAGTCCTCTTTCGATGACTCTCGTTTGTTGACCTCGCCTTGCCGAGCGCAGCGAGGCGGTGGACGACGACGAGGCCCCAAACTGGAACGACCCGGAGATGGGGAAGACGCGGCAATGGAGTCACAGACGAAGAGGAGTGGGAAACTTGACTGGTTCAGGTGCGGGGTGGGCCTACACTCGGCAGAGAATAACAGGAGGTGCGAAGTGGAGGGATGGCCTGGCCATCGGCGGGGTAGCGTTTTGCTGCGAGGCATGCAAAACAACACCGCTAAACATCAGAGGCTGGAGCAGGCGGTCCCGACAGCACTAGGGGAAGAAGAAGAGAGATTGAAGAAGAATGCACGAACTTGCTGGGCTGGGTGAAAATATCATGTTGGGCTGGACAGAGAAATGTTATAAAAACATAAACACATGATTGCACGTCTATTACTGCATTGGTCAGTAAAATATTTGCAAGTTTATGTACGCAATCACTAGGAGTTAACTTGCCAAGTTATATATAAACAATCATTGTTATTATTTTGTAAGAACTTTCGATTTACAAAATAAAATATCATTTTAATTTGATGAGTTAATAGGATGTGGGGTATTATTAGTTTTTAGGCTAGACGTGGGACAGTTGAGTTGGTTCTAGGGAAAAGTACTAGGAGAAAACTCAGTTTACATCGAAAAAGAAAGTGGAAGAAAATTTAGATATAGGATTAATGAAAACGAAAAATAAAGGAAGTGGGAAGGTCTATAAAATGGTTGGACGAACGACAGGTTTAACGGAACCTTACGTTGTTTCTATCATATATATATATATGTAATAAAAAAAGATATATATATTTATATATATTATAGAAGAGAAAACATAGGTTTAGTTTTGCATTCTTATAGAAAAATAGAACTAAGCTGTACGTCGTCTTAAAAAAAACATAACTTGGGCTGCTGATCTTATAAACAAGTTAGGTTGGGAGGCCCAGAGGCTGCTTGATCCAAAAAACGTTGGAACATGTCGTGGGCTGCCCATGTTAAACAACAAAACCTGCCATGAACCTGCTGGGCCCGGGACTGTCAGCCTCTCAACGAACAGTTGTGTCCCGATTCCTCTTGTTTTGCTGACCATGTTGGGAACGACAGACGGCAGCGCCGCTGCGAGAGCACCAAGGTGGAGGACGACGTCAAGACCGCGGACCGAATGAGCCGGAGCGGGGGAAGAAGCAGGCGGAGGGGAGTACGAGGGTTGACTTGTTCGGGTGTAGGGTGGCCAGTGGAGCTCCTTGATATCGTTGTCTTCTTTCATGTTGGCGTAGCAGGGGTTGATGATGGTCTCGGCAAGGTGAACCACGGAGTCCTTCTCCTGCCCGTTGCCGATGATCTTGTATTGCTTCTGGATGTCGACAAGCTTGTTGCACTAGATGGCCAAATCGTCGCGTTCTTCCTTCTCTCCACTGTAGCGAAGGTGTAGTCGGCGCTGCGATGAAATGGGTGAATGATCCAAAACCTCTGATGGCCCTACAATAGTGGTAGACGAGAACCTCGTCCCACATGCATACCTCGGCGACCGCGATCCACTGGTCCCTGTCAGGAGATGAATGGATGGGCACAAGGTCTAGTCCCGTGACCTTGTGCTTTCTCGTCCTGTAGGTACTTCCTGAACTCGGCGAGGCAGAGCTTCACTGAGTCCGGATCATTGGTGTACATCACATTCAACTTGGTGCCGCCATGGGACTGAACAGAGAACTCAAAGGTGAACTCCTTGCTGAAGTCCATATCCAGCAGGCTCAGCCCTCGGATCGCCATTGGAGTCTCTTCAAGTGAACGAGTGAGTAGGCGGCAGCAGCAGTTTGTTTTTCAGCTCTTGGGGAACTGGATTCAACAGTAAACTAAGTGTGTATAGGCGACAATAGTTACTACCCCTCCCTCGCCCGCTCCACGCCCAGAAGCATATGCACCCTCAGCGCATTCAAACACCTCCATTAAAAAACCTATTCTGGCCACATACGTCGGTTCACGAGTGGGTCTGTATTGGTACTATAATAACAAGTGTTAGTGGTCACTTTACTTAAATTTAATTGGCTTTAATTAAAATGTATTCTTAAAACAAGCAATGTGTTGGCTCGCTCTATCAGTTCCACAAGATCAACATGCACAACAATTAGGATTATTATTCTAAGGACGCACATGATCAGCACATTTGCCGCACTTTCACATAGAAAATACTACCAAGTTTGAACAGTTTGTTATGGTTGTTGTCCTCTGCATCATCACGCCATGTTTCCCAGCTTGCAAGATTCAGAACCAACAAATAAGATTCAAATAATAAGTACAACAAAGATGCCTACACATCTCATTGATTCCCAGCTTCCAAGATTCAGAACCAACAAATAAGATTCAAATAATAAGTACAACAAAGATGCCTACACATCTGATTGATTCTCAGCTTGCAAGATTCAGAGCCAACCCATTAGAGCCTTTTGATAAAGTGAATATTGGGATTAAATCCATCTTGGCTAGCCGTGTCATACAACCCAAGAACTTGGCGAATGCTCTTGACCATCACAGCATCTGTAGTAGAGTAATCCTTTTTGCACAGATAAGAAAGAGCATGATTACTATAATAGTGGCACTAGTTGAAGCAACTGGTGTGAGGGGCCCTATACCGCCACTACTCGATGTGGAGAACCTGCAACTCCACTCAGATGAGGCCAGCCTAGAGTTCCATGATTCAATTCATGCACCTTTTTCTGCAGTTCACCTGAAATGAAGCAGAGATTGCATCATTTAGCTAGCAAGAAGTTCTTGCTCTTGTGAGCTGGCAGATTCTTCTTTAGTAGTTGCACTAAAATTCAGCAACATTGAGCTTGGCTGTCCTGCTCATGTAAGGTGCAATTATAATTTGCCTATCCTTTTGTGCAATTCCACTAAAATAAGGTGCCATTGTGGTGACAGTGACTGCTCATCTTGCAAAAGCTAATAAAATGTTGCACGAGATTACCAGCAGAATTTGATGGAGATTTTTGAAACTCCTATTACCATTTTGTGCAGTTCCACCAAAATTGAGAGATGTTGCCCACGTGAAATTTTAGTTGATCTACACAAGACACTCATTCCAAAAAAAGTGTTTGTGCAGTTCACGAAAAGGTCACAATAGCAACAGGTGAAATGGATGTCCCTATCTGCAGAAAAAGATAGAAAGTAAACAGTTGCGTGTCAATAAGAATATACGTAACATACACGAAATGAAAAGAAGTGTATTAATTATGTTCATGGCAATCACGCAAGGACAGTAGTAATTTTAAAACATCAGCAATGCTTCAGGTTAGCGGAAGCATTACGATCAACTATGACATTCGTCAAATATGGGATTACTTTAATGGTGGCATTGCTTGTTTACCAGATACAGTAAATCAACAACAGCTAAAGAGTTGGTTTAACGGCATGGGACTGTGGGGACACCAGGTCACTTAGAAATGTAAAGAAGCAACTTACTTATCATACTGGGAAAACAACAGGAGTACCATTTGTTAACATAGTTTAATTGCATCATATCACTGGAGGCATTAGATTAACAATAACACTGGTTAGACATGTCCTTAAGGTAACAGCGTGATCGCTTCATTTTACATGCACCGTTACATTAACAACATCAAAAGGTTGGTATAAGGACATGCGACGGTGGACGCATCAGCACAATGTACCTACAAGGAGGCATAAAGTGGTGATGACGAGTTTGTTCATGCTCTGTGAGGGTAGCAAATCTAATCCTGGAGAACTTTTACTATGTGAGGGTAGCAAATCTAATCCTGGAGAGCTTTTACTATGTGAGAGCAGCAAATCTAATCTTGGGGACCTTTTACTATGTGAGGGCAGCAAATCTAATCCTGGAGAACTTTTACTATGTGAGGCCAGCAAATCTAATCCTGGACATACTCAGTTGACTTGTCCACCAGCCGCCCCTTTCTATCCTTTTGTCAACCAATAATAGATTTGTTCCTTATCGAGTTTGTACTGAGTTTTCCCATTATTTCCCTTTTCAACCAAGAGATCGGTTGGGTATCCGGTCTCTACTACTTTCTCCCTGTTATTTTCTCTTTGAATCAATTCCTAGATTCATGCTATGACTTTCCCCGTTTCTTCATTGTTTGAACCAAGTCCTAGATTCGTATGCATGAAGTAGCTTTACCCCTAATAATACTAAAAATTTAGGTGGATTTGGAAGAGCTGATGGAAGTAGAAAAAGATGCACATGCAGACATGTGGGGAGTTGGGGCAGTACAGCAAAGCCGCTTTCGAAGAACTTGTACCTGAGGTTCGTTCGGATGTCGGCGACGGCATGTACGATCTGCGCACAATTCAGTAGGGAGGAAGAAGGGTCAGAGGACCTCCCGAGCCGGCGCTGTGTCAGAGAGAACAGCATAGGCAGATGATCGGGCCCCGTCGGCAGCTATGGGTTTCCTCCCTCAGCGGCGATGACCGCGTGAACGATGCACCTTTTAGTCCTCTACACACACCGTCTGAAGGGATCCAGCCGGATCTGTGACCAATGGTAAGCAGAGAGAAAATGTCGGTACCGCTGTCTTGTTTAGATCTGGAGAGGATGAGAGAATGAAGAGAGCAACCCTAGTAAAGCAAGCGCTCAGGCCCCTGCGTACATATATAGTGGAATCATTATCTTTTTCTCTCCACAACAAGTGTTTCAATTTGTGTACATGACATTAAAGAAAAGAAACTCTCTATTTAAGGTGACTAACTATACGACTCCTACTTACTACTAGTAGTACTAATATTGTTCACTCGTGCTCCCCGGCCCTCCATTCATTGAACAACCCCACGGGTTAATAAACATACATTACTAGTATTTGTATAGAACGAACAAGCTCGAACTATTTTCACGTAGTTAAAAGTTGAGGGCGGGGCTTTTCCCGGGCAGTACGCGCGGCAGTTTTTGGGTAGGCGGTTTGACAGAGATGTGAGGAGGGTGAGGGAGTGGTGGATTCAAACTTACTGCTAGAAAGGTCGGGCTGTGCAATTTGACGGCGCGTTACTGCTGGAAAGACTTGTGATATGACTACTCACTATAGTCATTAATTACTGGCGCTACGACCGGGGTGATGCCCCCCTTCCTTTCCACACTCTAATCTGGTGCATGACACGTCGACCCGGATGCTGGCTCTCCCACATGTCAGTGAAGTACGTAGTAAGAAGGAGCAAATAATGATGCGGTATATACTACTCCCTCCGTCCCAAAATTCTTGTCTTAGATTTGTCTAAATACGGATGTATTAAGTCATGTTTTAGTATTAGATTCATCCGTATCTAGACAAATCTAAGACAAGAATTTTGGGACGGAGGGAGTACTACTACTACTCACGTCGGGGGAGTGCGAACCACGACAGCCCAGTGAACCAGCAGTGCGAACCACGATAGCCCAGTGAACCAGCAGTAGAAAACAATGTGGTGCGATGGCCATAAAAAACAATGTGCTACGCTCCAGACTATAGCATGTACAGTACTACTCCTCTTTGTTTAGATCCCTGAGTTAGAGCTAGTTTGGGTTGAAATAGCCTCAAATTATTGAAACAGGAGGGGTTAGTTTGAACTAGTTTGCTCTAAACCATCTAAAAAACTAGCCCGGTGGAGAAGTTCTAATTGGGTTAGTTATCCTCGGGCCCACTAAAAGAGAACTAAAAAATCTCCCATGCCCGCACCAGATCGCTCCCTCCGCCCAAGACACGACTCCTCTTTGTTCCCTATCGTGCCACCCGCCCAAGTGTTGCGCTGCCGCTCGCCCTCTCATCTGGCCGCCCTCTCCCTCCGGCCTCTGCCGCCCTACTCTGGCCGCCCTCTCTCTCCGACCTTCGAAGGTAGCCCCGCTCCCCCTTCACCGGTCGTTTTTCTCCCTCTGTCATGCACGAAGGCGGCGCATCTACCAGGGAGGTCGCGAGAGGGGTGAGTTTGCTTTTTCCTTCTATGTCTCACAACCATATCATTGATCTTGCTCGCTCTAGCGCTAATTATGATTTGGAAAAGTAGACCCTCATCAAACATGGTATATATTTGTGGTGCACGCATGGAATTGTTTGATGCATCAATAAATCTTTCTAGAGTCCCAAAGATTCAGTTCACCTTTCTAGGTATTTCAGTTTCAGGCTTGCATTATTTCTAGAGGCCCAAAGATTCAGTTCACCTTTCTAGGTATTTCAGTTTTAGGCTTGCATTATTTCTAGAGGCCCAAAGATTCAGTTCATCTTTCTAGTATTTTAGTTTCAGGCTGGCATTATTTCTAGAGGCCCAAAGATTCAGTTCACCTTTCTAGGTATTTCAGTTTCAGGCTTGCATTATTTCTAGAGGCCTAAAGATTCAGTTCACCTTTCTAGGTATTTCAGTTTTAGGCTTGCATTATTTCTAGAGGCCCGGAGATTCAGTTCACCTATCTAGGTATTCCAGTTTCAGGCTTGCATTATTTCTAGAGGCCCAAAGATAAGTTTGCAGCCGGCGGCAAGCGGCCCTGCTACCCATGCTGGTGTCGACCCCAACTCACAAGCGCCGGCGTCGGAGGGGTTCCCTAGGCTTGGGCTCTACATAGCCTTCCTCGAGAGCGACGATGACGAGCTCCTCCCTGGGTGCATGAGGGGCTCCAGGCTCCCTCCCTATCGTGAATGACTTCCATGATGAGTTAGCTCATGCTTTGTTTCATGGAGTGTATTTTTTTGTGAAGCTTGATTGACGACTTGTAAGTTTAAGTAGGATATCTCATTTGTATGGACAAAGTAAAATTTATCATGTTTTGCATGCTTGATTTGTAAAGATGGTTCGTTTATGTCAATTGTGAGTGGGAGGAGGCCACACAAGAGCCAGCCACATCAAATCCGGCAGGAAATAGGGTCCAAAGTAGTCAAATGATTGAGAAAGAGCATTTATTGTCAATCTAACCCTGCCATCCACACACCTCTTTGGTTTAGAGTTAGTTTAGGGTTAGAATCTAACTCTAACCTCTAACTGAGTTAGAGTTCTCCTCGTCTGGGTTCATCGCCATCATACTTTCCCCGTTCCTATGTTTTCAGTATCCTGCGAATCAAAGAGGCCCTTTTTTGCAGGAAAAAACAAAGAGGCCCTTAGACTGGTTTAGGTCCGGTCATTTTTTATAAACGTGTTATGTCCAAAATTTAATGAACGTGCTCTGGTTTCTACGAAAATAATCCGGTTTCACGTAGTAATTCATTTACTTATTTATTCTTCTACGGGGGGGTTGCATGTAATTCGTGAGGTCTGAAATGTAAAGTACCCGGCATATGCTCCGAGTCATGCATGCACTATAACCCAGATGCTCTATGTCCCACATGTGGGCCAAAGGGAGCACATGGAAATAGCCTAGGAGTACATATAGGAGGATAAATGCGTGAAAAAATATGTACTGTGAAGCGTAGCTGCGGTTCGAAAAGGAGACCTAAAGTGATGACAGCTATAGGTCGCACGCACCCAACTAGTGGTACTAGACATACGACTATTTTTTCCCTAAAAATAGGAGGTACGAGTGCTCAGTGCTCGAATTCTATCAACACGAGTCCCATCTGATAACAGCGTCCGTGCTACAGCTAGCTCTCCTCCCTCGTTTCTCTCTTCTAATTCTAAACTCGGCTGACGCTTGGTGGGCGGGGTGGGTTTGCTCAACTGCAGCCCCACCTCACAGTGAAAACGTTACGACTGGAATAAAAATGCCATATACTCCCTCCATTCCTAAATATAAGCCTTTTTAGATACTATTCAAATGGAATAAAACATACGGATGTAGGTAGACATATTTTAGAGTGTAGATTCACTCATTTTGCTTCGTATTAGTCACTTGCTGGAATCTCTAGAAAGACTTATATTTGGGAATAGAGGGAGTACTATACTAATAAAACATTAAGGCCACGAGGCGATGCAGCGCTGGTTATAGGAGGCAAGAAGAAGAGATGCATCCATCGACGACGTCCACCTCCTCGACTTAGGGCGCCGACCCACCGGACAGCGGCTAAGTAGCAGCGGCTTTCATGGCCAGGTCGACGTGCTTCTGAACAATGGTGTCCAAAGATTCCAGCCGCTGGAAGAAGGCCAATGTCTTTCTATCCTCGCTTGCCTTGTAGTGGCCTATGTAGACGATTTCCTCATAGACGTGGATGTGCAGGTCGACGGTTTCTTGCATGGCGAGGCATTGCGCGGCGAGCACGGCCTCAAGGTGCACATTCTTCGTCGCGACCTTCGGCACCTGCAGGGCCACCAGGGCTTGAAATAGTTCGTCACCATGGAGGCCGATGAGGGGGCAGGAGATGAGAAACCTGGGTGCGTGGGTTGGAGCAATACGGCAAGGTTGTCCGCGCGCTTCTTGATGGCGGTGAACTTGCGGATGGAGTTGACCATCATGTCGTCCATGCAAGAGGCGAAGCCGGCGTCGGCGAGGGCTATGGTGCCGGCGGTTGCCAGCACCGTCTGGAAACGCTACGCGGTGCGAGGCCGCAGGCCGGCACCTTGGATGATTTGGCACAGCCGACTGCCGCTCGCATCCATCGCCTCCATAGGTGCTTGTGGCTTTTGGTCACTTGGTCTTGGATTGGAGTGAGCAGTGTTTATATGAGTGGTGGCTCTATCCTGCTTCTCCAATTAATTCCCTCTGCATGTAATTGAGGATGCATCATTGACCATCAATGTCTCGGGAACTGCTACTCTCTCCCTCCTTGGAATTCAAGCACCTATGGAGGCGACTGCCGCTCGCGTCTATCGCGTGTCAAGAGACGTTCCTGTCAACGACGAGGTGCTTATGGTGACTTCATAAATTTCAAGATGATAGTGCCGGCTCAGTCTTTCGGAGGTGCTCATAGGGGTAGGGTGTGCGTGTGTGCTTTCATAGGGGTGAGTGGATGTGCGTGTATATGAGCGCTTGCTTATGTACTGTGTTAAAAAAAATCGTAAATGCGTGTCAAAAAGGGACTAGTCAGTATACTCAATATTGTGCCCCGCGGAGAGGAAAATGAGAGAACTACGTATTTATTTACGGTGCATATTCACTCATTTTGCTCTATATGTACTCCGTCTCGGTGTAGTATAGTCACTCGTTGAAATCTCTAGAAAGGGAAATACTCCTTTCTGGTTTACAGGGCTATACTAGCAAGTACGTACTAAAATAGTGGGCTAACATAGCAATTTTGTCTCATGCAAGAGCCTGGCTATGTGCGTGCTCCAAGGTTCGCAACTGCCATGTTCGGGTTGCGCTTGGCTCTTCGCCTCTTCGAGAAGACGAACAATGATGTTACTACTACTGCTTCTACAGTATTGAATTCACTGCTACATGTCCGTCCACCGCGAGCGGGAGGTGTCGGTGTCAAAACCGGCAGATCTCGGGTAGGGGGTCCCGAACTGTGCATCTAGGCGGATTGTAACAGGAGACAAGGGACACGATGTTTTTACCCAGGTTCGGGCCCTCTCGATGGAGGTTAAACCCTACTCCTGCTTGATTGATATTGATGATATGGGTAGTACAAGAGTGGATCTACCACGAGATCAAGGAGGCTAAGCCCTAGAAGCTAGCCTATGGTATGATGGTTGTAATGGTTGTTCGTCCTATGGGCTAAAACCCTCCGGTTTATATAGACACCGGAGAGGGCTAGGGTTACACAGAGTCGGTTACAATGGTAGGAGATCTACATATCCGTATTGCCAAGCTTGCCTTCCACGCCAAGGAAAGTCCCATCCGGACACGGGACGAATTCTTCAATCTTGTATCTTTATAGTCTTGGAGTTCGGCCGACGATGATAGTCCGGCTATCCGGACACCCCCTAGTCCAGGACTCCCTCAGGAGGGATAGCTTGTTGTAGTACTATAAGCAAAAACCTGTCCTCGTCTGCGAGCCACCGCACACATGGGCGAGGGAGAAGGCATGTAGTAGTAGAATCAAGCTTCTCCTCCTTGTACGAGTTGACGCGACACATCATAGCACTGGCCCCACATGCTTGCCTCCAAACGTGGCTGAAAGACCCGCAATGTACAATATATTTGCTGCAACCTCTAACATTTACCCACCACAAATTAAAATATATATTCCTGTCTTGACCAGATGAGCATGCAAACTACAATCACCAGGATGACAGGGAGGGCTAGAAGATTATTTTAATTAAAAAAACTTCAAGACGGCCACATAGCATGGAGCCGACCCCAACGATTTTAAGCTTACGGACACAGCACACGCTATCCTAGACTACTCTACACATCAAACTGCCACACAAGCGTCCGGGCTGCGCTTGGATCTTCGCCTCTTCGGGAAGTCGAACAATGATGGAGTACTACTGAACTAGAGGAGTACTACAGTACGCTTCTGGCCATCTGACACCGATTGAACTGCTGCATGTCCACCGCGTGAGGGAGGGAGAGCATGTAGCGAAAGCTTCTCCTAGTCCTGCCAGCCACCACGCTCATGGGCGAGGGAGGGACGCAGCTTCATTGACTTAGTTCTCCTACCTTTGCCAGTATGACAGGTGGGCCCAATAGGTGGGTGGCCAACCTGTCATACAGCCAAAGGCAGGTGCAATTAAGGCACCGGAGCTCAGTCCGCTAGGGAGAGGATAATCAAACTTCTCGTTGTTGTACGAGTTGATGCGACACATCAAAGCACTGCACTCGATATATTTCAATAGTTTACGTTTATTGATGCATTAATTACAACACATGCATGCATGTCGTGACTCTCCTTTTGATACTTGCATGTGTTGATTTAATGCACCTTGAAGTAGTATGAATATGTGACGGTAAATCTTTGTAATGCCCCGGCCCTAAAGCGAGAGATGGTTGTGCACAAGGAGGGCGAGATCATGCAGACGGAACAGGACCTGAAGATGGAGCTCTCTATGGTCTCGATGGACCCCACCTTGCTCCACTACCCCTTGTGCCTCCGCCCCTTGAAGCCTCCAGTGTATGAGGTTCAAATACACTTCGTCCTTTGGCTGATCGAGCAAGGTGCATCTTTCTTAATTGATGTGCATTTCGATTGATTTGTGCAGTGGAAGAGAGGGCACCTCGCATGCGTGAACTGCCGCATCGATCGCCCCGGGAACCAGTGGCAATGCCAGAAATGCGAGCGCGGCGGTGGCTTCGACGTGCGGAACACGACGGTGGACGCCGTCCTTTCGTCAGTGAGGGTGGAGTGCCCGCACAAAGGTTGTGGGCTCTACGTCAATTACCACAAGCTCGCCGATCACCAGAGCGTGTGTCCACTCGTGCCCTGCAAATGCCCCATTCCCATCTGCAGCTACGAAGGCCCGCCGCCGGCACTCTACCACCACATCGCACCGTGCATCCCATGCCCGTGCACAAGATCCAATACGGCAAGGTGCTCGAGCTGCAACTGCCACTGTCGGAGCCATGGTTCTTGCTGTTCGTGGAGGAGGATGGCCGTGCGTTTTTCTTGGTTGGCGACGTGCTCGACATCGGCGTGCTTATCCCCGTCTCGGTCGTCTGCATCAGAGCGGGGGGTGTCCCCACTGCCGCACTACATGGCCAGGCTATGGGCGAATGGCCTGCCGGGGGAGCCCAAAGGCACGACTGACGCCGTCAAGGTGGAAATGGAGGTGACAAGCAGCAAGGATCCCGGTGACGTCGCCATGCAGGAGCTGACCTTCTTCATAGTTCCGCCCAAGCTGCTAGCCGGGGCTAAGCTGGTGTCCCTCCACATTCAGATTGACAAGCTCACATCCTAAATGTTTCTATAGTGCCTTCTATTTATCTTAGTAATATGCTAATATAGGGATTAGCTCGGTCTACTTTAGCTGAAGAGATGGTGGGTTTTGTTGGCGATGCAGCAATTACTTCGACATCAGATCAGTAATTTCCAATAGCCGAATGGATATTTTGTGCCTGTTGGAGATAAAGTTACTTTGGGTAAGAAGTACTACTTGTCATCAAAATGGATAAAAGGAGATGTATCTAGACGTATTTTAGTTCTAGATACGTCCCTTTTTATCCATTTTGATGACAAGTATTTTTGGACGGAGGGAGCTTATATGCTTGTTTGTTCACGAAGTGTTCATACTTGTGCGAGTTGACGCGACACATCAAAGTACTACTACTACTACTAGTACTCCCTCCGACCCTAATTTCTCTATGCATAAGTCGAGGCGCAGATACCAAGCAGGGCTTGGTTGTGTTGGACAACACACCAGACTGCGCACCAGGCAGACGAAGCTCGTGTCGTGTTGGTGTAGTGTGCGGCTCGCACATTAACCAAAACCTCGCGCCTCCAGCTTAGCCTCCGTGTTTTAAACTTCTCAATCTCAAGGCCAAGGAGCAATGTGAAACCTATGATAGAGCCAACCAGATGGTTGAGAACACTACAATTCATAGCTACAGATGCGTGTGTGAGAGAGGACGAGTGCATGCGTGCACCTCTTCTATTACTGTATAACGTACTAAACTCAAAGTACAAGTGTATGTGGGTGGCATCGACCTAGGGAGCTAGAGATGGTGCGTGCGAGAAGTCCCAAGAGATAGGTGTAATGTGTCTAAAAAAAGACTAGTCTATAGCTCGCCACGCGGCTATTCCTGTCGAACACCCCAATAACTGTAAGATATGTATCCGACGGTGCCAGTTATTGCACGTACACAACAGTAGAAAAAGAACTACCATGGCATATGCTACACCCCGGCCGAGAACACGTGCCCACGTTACGCCATCCAGGAATAGTGCCGCACTTCGAAACTAGAACCGTCAATAAATTTTGAGCTTGTGTCTTGTCACATTCCAAATTACTACTACTACCATACTATATTTAATTGCAAACCTGTTCACACCGATCACCTCCTAAACGGTTTCCCACTTAGGAGCGTATTAGTACTCGGTAATAAATACTACTATGACAAGATGACTGCACATTCCTCCTCAACTCCTCATCCACAAAAACAAACAAGTCATTCAACATCCTTCACTTTCGTCTGCCATGGCCAGCGTGAGTTCTGGGTCGAGAGATTACCACCAGGGAGAGGCGAGCATGGAAGCGGAAGCACGAGAGATGTCCCGCCTCGCCGTGAAAGTAGCCGACATGTCCCGCCACACGAAAGTAGCATCACAGAGGTCCCACCACATCGTCGATGCAGCAAACTGGTCCGGCCGCACCGCGGAAGCAGCAGAGATGTCCCGACGCACCGCGAATGTAGCAGAGATGTCCCGCCGTGCCGCGGCGGCCTGGGAAAATGTCTCACAGGCAGGCGACGACTCTTACAGGCGCATGCATGCGATCGTCCATAGCCAGATGGATCAGTCTCCGGCTGGGCGAGTTTGCAGGACGACATGAAACCCTCATTTGAACAGGCTACCGGCGTCATTCGGCAACAAAGTGAGGGCAATGAGAGGCTCTGGGCCGAGCGCGACCTGCTGAGGGCGAAGATTGTCCGAAGTGCAGACCAGCAGGAGGAGACCAGTGCCTTGTTCAAGAGGACTAGCGACTGATGTCTACTACGCAACCTTCTCCGTGTAGACGTTGTTGGGCCTCCAAGTGCAAAGGTTTGTAGGGCAGTAGCAAATTTCCCTCAAGTGGATGACCTAAGGTTTATCAATCCATGGGAAGCGTAGTATGAAGATGGTCTCTCTCAAACAACCCTGCAACCAAATAACAAAGAATCTCTTTTGTCCCCAACACACCAAATACAATGGTAAATTGTATAGGTGCACTAGTTCGGCGAAGACATGGTGTTACAAGTGCAATATGGATGGTAGATATAGGTTTTTGTAATATGAAAATATAAAAACAGCAAGGCAACTAATGATAAAAGTGAACGTAAACGGTATTGCAATGCTAGGAAACAAGGCCTAAGGTTCATACTTTCACTAGTGCAAGTTCTCAAAACAATAATAACATAACTCGATCATATAATTATCCCTCAACATGCAACAAAGAGTCACTCCAAAGTCACTAATAGCGGAGAACAAACGAAGAGATTATTGTAGGGTACGAAACCACCTCAAAGTTATCCTTTCTGATCGATCTATTCAAGAGTCCGTAGTAAAATAATATGAAGCTATTCTTTTCGTTCGATCTATCATAGGGTTCATACTAGAATAACACCTTAAGACACAAATCAACCAAAACCCTAATGTCACCTCGATACTCCAATGTCACCTCAAGTATCCGTGGGTATGATTATACTAGATGCGTCACACAATCTCAGATTCATGTATTCAAACCAACACAAATTACTTCAAAGAGTGCCCCAAAGTTTCTACCGGAGAGTCAAGACGAAAATGTGTGCCAACCCCTATGCATAAGTTCACAAGGTCACTGAACCCGCAAGTTGATCACCAAAACATACATCAAGTAGATCACGTGAATATCCTATTGTCACCACAGATAAGCACATGCAAGACATACATCAAGTGTTCTCAAATCCTTAAAGACCCAATCCGATAAGATAACTTCAAAGGGAAAACTCAATCCGTTACAAGAGAGTAGAGGGGGAGAAACATCATAAGATCCAACTATAATAGCGAAGCTCGCGATACATCAAGATCGTGCCGAATCAAGAACACGAGAGAGAGAGAGAGATCAAACACATAGCTACTGGTACATACCCTCAGCCCCGAGGGTGAACTACTCCCTGCTCGTCATGGAGAGCGCCGGGATGGTGAAGATGACCACCGATGAGGGATCCCTCCTCCGGCAGGGTGCCAGAATAGGGTCCCAATTGGTTTTTGGTGGCCATAGAGGCTTGCGGCGGTGGAACTCCCGATCTATTGTGCCCCCGGATGTTTTCGGGGTATATGGATATATATAGGCGAAAGAAGTCAGTCAAGGGAGCCACGAGGGGCCCACGAGGGTGGGGGGCGTGCCTAGGGGGGTAGGGCGCGCCTCCCTGCCACGTGGCTTCTCCGAAGCTTCCCCGACGTCTACTCCAAGTCTCCTAGATTGCTTTCGTTCCAAAAATAACTCACCCGAAGGTTTCATTCCGTTGGACTCCGTTTGATATTCCTTTTCTGTGAAACACTGACATAGGCAAGAAAACAACAATTTGGGTTGGGCCTTCGGTTAATAGGTTAGTCCCAAAAATAATATAAAAGTGTATAATAAAGCCCATAAACATCCAAAACAGGTAATCTAGTAGCATGGAACAATAAAAAATTATAGATACGTTGGAGACGTATCAAGCATCCCCAAGGTTAATTCCTGCTCGTCCTCGAGTAGGTGAATGATAAAAACAGAATCTTTGATGTGGAATGCTACCTAGCATATTTCTCAATGTAATTTTCTTTATTATGGCATGAATGTTCAGATCCAAATGATTCAAGATAAAAGTTCATATTGACATAAAAATAGTAATACTTCAAGCATACTAACAAGTAATCATGTCTTATCAAAATAACATAGCCAAAGAAAGCTTATCCCTACAAAATCAAATAGTTAGGCTATGTTTCATTTTCGTCACACAAAATACTCCCATCATGCACAACCCCGGTTTTAGCCAAGCAATTGTTTCATACTATTTAATGCGCTTCAGCTTTTTTCAACTTTCACGCAATACATGAGCGTAAGCCATGGATATAGCACTATGCGTGGAATAGAATATGATGATGGAGGTTGTGTGGAGATAGAAGACAAAAAAGGATAAAGTCTCACAATGACGAGGCTAATCAAGAGGTTATGGAGATGCCCATCAATTGATGTCAACATGAGGAGTAGGGATTGCCATGCAATGGATGCACTAGAGCTATAAATGTATGAAAGCTCAACAAAAGAAACTAAGTGGGTGTGCATCCAATTTGCTTGCTCACGAATACCTAGGGCACTTTGAGGAAGCCCATCGTTGGAATATACAAGCCAAGTTCTATAATGAAATATTCCCACTAGTACATGAAAGTAACAACATAGGAGACTCTCTATCATGAAGATCATGGTGCTACTTTGAAGTACAAGTGTGGAAAAGGATAGTAACATTGACCCTTCTTTTTTTGGGCCTTCCTTTTTTTATTTGGACTTTATCTTTTTTATTTGGCCTTTCTCTTTTTTTTGGCCTTTCTTTTCAAGGAAAAATGCCCTAATAATGATAATCATCACACTTCTATTTACTTACAACTCATGGATTACAACTCGATACTAGAACAAGATATGACTCTATATGAATGCCTCCGGCGGTGTACCGGGATGGGCAATGAATCAAGAGTGACACGTATGAAAAATTATGCATGGTGGCTTTGCCACAAATACGATGTCAATTACATGATCATTCAAGGCAATATGACAATGATGAAACGTGTCATAAAAACAGAATGGTGGAAAGTTGCATGGCAAAATATCTTGGAATGGCTATGGAAATGCCATAATAGGTAGGTATGGTCGCTTTTTTGAGGAAGATATAAGGAGGTTTATGTGTGATAGAGTGTATCGTATCATGGGGTTTGGATGCACCGGCGAAGTTTGCACCAACTCTCAAGGTGAGAAAGGGCAATGCACGGTACCGTAGAGGCTAGCAATGATGGAAGGGTAAGAGTGCGTATAATCCATGGGCTCACATTAGTCATAAAGAACTCATATACTTATTGCAATAGTTTATTATCCCTCGAAGCAAAGTACTACTACGCATGCTCCTAGGGGAAGGGTTGGTAGGAGTTAACCATCACGCGATCCCGATCTCCACTCGTAAGGAAGGCAATCAAAGAACACCCCATGCTTTCAAATTTGTCACACAACGTTCACCATACGTGCATGCTATGGGACTTCCAACTTTGACACAAGTATTTTGCAATTTCATAATTACCCAACTGGCATGACTCTAACATTACCACCTTTATATCTCAAAACAATTATCAAGTATCAAACTTCTCATAGTATTCAATGCACTTTGTATGATAGTTTTTATAACCAAAGCAAATAATGATGTTCTAAAAGACTCTCAAAATAGTATAAGTGAAGCATGAGAGCTCATCTATTTCTTCAAAATAAAACCACCACCGTGCTCTAAAAGGATATAAGTGAAGCAATAGAGCAAATGAGAAACTACTCCAAAAGATATAAGTGAAGATCAATGAGTAGACAAATAATTGTGCAACTATGTGAAGACTCTCTGACATTTAAGAATTTCAGATCTTGGTATCTTATTCAAACAGAAAGCAAAACAAAACAAAATGACATTTCAACGATAGCACACATCATGTGAAGAAGCAAAAACTTATGTTCAACCGATACTAACCGATAATTGTTGAAGAAGAAAGGTGGGTGAGGGAGTCCTTGATTAGGGGGTCCTCGGACAGCCGGACTATGTACTTGTGCTGGACTGTTGGACTATGAAGATACAAGATTGAAGACTTCGTCCCGTGCCCGGGTGGGACTCTCCTTTGTGTCGAAGGCAAGCTTGGCAATTCGGATATGTAGATTTCCTTCTCTGTAACCAACTTTGTGTAACCCTAGCCCCCTCCGGTGTTTATATAAACCGGAGGGTTTAGTCCATACGACAACAACAATCATAATCATAGGCTAGCTTCTAGGCTTTAGCCTCTACGATCTCGTGGTAGATCAACTCTTGTAATACTCATATCATCAAGATCACTCAAGCAGGAAGTAGGGTATTACCTCCATAGAGAGGGCCCGAACCTGGGTAAACATTGTGTCCCCCGCCTCCTGTTACCATTAGCCTTAGACGCACAGTTCGGGACCCCCTACCCGAGATCCGCCGATTTTGACACCGACATTGGTGCTTTCATTGAGAGTTCCACTGTGTCGTCACCATAATGTTTGATGGCTCGTTCAATCATCCACAAAGATGCGATCCAGGGTGAGGTTTTCCTCCCCGGAAAAATCTTTGTATTCGGCGGCTTCGCACTACGGGCCAACTCGCTTGGCCATCTGAAGCAGATCGATAGCTACACCCCTGGCCATCAGGTCACGTTTGGAAGCCTGAACTACACTGCCGACATCCACGAAGACTTGATCTTCGACGGATTCGAGCCCATGACAGGTGCGCCGTACAGTCACGATGAGCATGACTTAGATCTGCCATCGGACGGCGTTCAAGAGATCACACCTGTAGCTGCCCCAGTGTGACACCCTCGATTCAATCATACACTAATCATACACGCAAATGTGTACGGTCAAGATCAAGGACTCACGGGAAGTTATCACAACACAACTCTAGACACAAATTAAAATAATACAAGCTTTATATTACAAGCCAGGGGCCTCGAGGGCTTGAATACATAAGCTCGAATACATAAGAGTCAGCGGAAGCAACAATATCTGAGTACAGACATAAGTTAGACAAGTTTGCCTTAAGAAGGCTAGCATAAAAGCATCTACGATCGAAAAGGCAAGGCCTCCTGCCTGGGAGCCTCCTAACTACTCCTGGTGGTCAGTGGTCTCCACGTAGTAGTAGGCACCGCGTGGCATCCGCACTGGGCTTCGGCATCCGGTTGCATCAACCAAAAGAAAAGAAAGGGGGAAAGAGGGAGCAAAGCAACCGTGAGTACTCATCCAAAGTACTCGCAAGCAAGGATCTACACTACATATGCAACATTATCAAAGGAAGGCTGTATATGTGGACTGTGCCGTCGTGCCAGAATAGAGAGAAGGCCTAGTCCTATCGAAGACTAGCATCTTCTGGAAACCACCATCTTGCAGCAACAGGAGGGAGTAGGGTAGCATAAAGTAAAGTAGTAGTAGTGTTATCAACCTCGACCAGAGATCCTTTCTCGACTCCCTGCGAGAAAGCAATCCCAGAGCCATACTATCCATTTCTCATCACAATCCAATTCTCATCACAAGTATCCAGTTCTAGTTGTATCGATCGGGATACACCAAGTGTCCGTTACCGTAGGACAGGCTATCGATAGATGTTTTCTTCCATGCAGGGGTGCACCAACTTACCCACTGCACTTGATTAACTCCGGCTGGACACACTTTCCTGGGTCATGCCCGGCCTCGGCCAAACAATACGCCGCAACCCGACCTAGACTTAACAGAGAGGTCAACATGCCGGACTAAACCTACGCCTCGTGGGTCATGGGCCATCTCCCGAAACTCCCGCAAGACGCTATGCGACGCTGCCGGTGAGCAGACCTAGCTACCTCCTTCAACAAGGCAGGTGCTTACGCAGTCCAACCCGGCGTGTGCCGCTCAGTCGCTGACGTCTAATAAGCTTCGGCTGATGTATACGACGCAGAACGCCCATACTATGCCCACGTGATGGTTAGTGCTATCAGGCCAGAGGCCCCTCAGATCAAATATCCAAATCGCAGTGGATTAGGAATGCACATTAACAAGCAGAGATTCACGAAAGATGTGACCCCATTGCCCCGTCTCGAGGACTTGCGGCAAGGGCTAAGAATGCCCGGCTACGCCTCGTAATTATCTCGCGGGCACCCTCCAGGTCAACCCGTCTCCACATCACTCACGGGTATCTCTCAGGGTCGACCCACCTTTGCAAGTAACAGTTGTAAAGTCCAAGTATCCGTGTGTCCAAACATCAAGGGGAAAACCCAAGGAATCACCCCCGGTGAACTCCACCCGATGTAATCACGAAGGTGAACATAAGAGGAATCACCCCTGAGGTTCACATTTGAGGGGTTGCACGACAGAGTCATTTCGGAAGTGGTCAAGGCGGAATCACCCTCGATGACCACGACCGAATAGCTACACTACAGGGTTAACATCAGAAGTGTTGTAGAGGTCTCACCCTCGGCACTCGATAGTAACCCAGCAGTGTTGAGCAACTAAGGGGAAAGTGATGTGCGGTGTCGGGGCCTGGTGTTCGATCCCATTGATCGGGTCATCAATGATGAAGCAGGGGCAACAAGGACAAGGTGGGGGTCACTGATGGATCACTAACCAACCTATACTAAGCAGTTTAGGAACAGCAGGTAAGGTACAACAGCAGATACAAAAGCAGGCTATGCATCAAAATAGGAGCAATCAATAGCAGTAGAAAAATCTAATGCAAGCATAAGAGAATGGAATGGGCGATATCGGGATGATGAAAGGGGTGCTTGCCAGGTTGCTCAGATGAGAAGGAGGGGTCGTCGGTGACGTAGTCGATCACAGCGGCATCGGCAGCCGTCACGGGGTCTACCGAAGAGAAGAGGGGGGGGAGAAACAGTAAATACATAGCAAGCAAATTCATAAACAGAACAACAGGCAGAGCTAGATGTGTTCTAATGCGGTGCTACACATTACCGGCGAAGGGGATAACATCTGGGAATGCTTTCCTGAAGTTTGGCATTTTCGGACAGACGAACCGAAGGGGAAAGGTTCGATGTTCACTATTCTAGGGATGTGTGGCGGACGAACGGGCCACGTATTCGGATTCGTCTCGTTGTTCTGATCAACTTTCATGTAGAAAACATTTTCATCCGAGTTACAGTTTATTTTCTATTAATTTTCTAAGTTTAAAACATTTTCTGGAATTTCTTGGCTTATTTATTATTTCAAAAAATAACAGTAAATTACATGTTAAACCCACGATGGGCTAGCAAAAGTGCCTTATAGGTGGGACCAGAGGGCTGGGTTGACCAAGTCAACATGTGACTAGTCAGCACTGTGTATTGTTCAGCAGGGCCCAGATGTCATTGACTGTAGTTGAATTGATTTTGACAATTTTAGTATAATCATCGGGGGACCCACAAGTCATAGGGTAGCCAATAATTAACCTAACTACTGACCTTGACTTGCAGCGATGGCCCCTCCTCCCCCCCCTCCCTCCTTCCTCCTCCCTTCCCCCTTCCTCCCCCCTCCGTGGCGGATCTGCTCCCCGCCCTTCCCCGGCGAACGACGCCCGGGCGTCCTCACCTCCGCCTACGGCAGCCCCCTCCCCCACCCTCTCCCGCCTCCGTGGAGGTTCTTTCCCCCTCCTTCGACGCCTTCCGGCTCTTGGTTCATGGGTTTTGGCGCTGCTGTCGGATGAGGAGGACTCTGCTCTCCGCCTCCTTCTCCGATGGTGTGGTTCCCGTCTGGTTGGTGGGGCCGCCGCCGTCGGCCCTCGACCTCGTAAGTTTGCTCCTGGGGGCCGGGGCCGGCCGATGGGGGTGTCTTCGGCGGGCGACGGCTGGTTCCGGGTCTCGCGGCGCCGGCGTCGAGCTGGTAAGCTCCTCCCTGTGTCCCCTGGTCCTGGTGTTCTGGGCTGCGCTCCCCTTCGCCCCGGAGGCTCTTCCCCTTCTTCCTCGTCTCCGTCGGCGGGGGCCCCCCCGCCGGCGGCGGCGGCGGCTGGGCTGGGGGTCGCTCCGTGTACCCTAGATCCAGCTCTCCTGGGCGTGGCTGTGGGTCCGCGGGCCTCCTCCCTGTGTGGGCCTGTTGGGCCTTCTGGGGTGGTGCTGGCTAGTGGGCCTCCACCTCCCCCTCCCTCTCTTCGGTAATCGATTTCCCCGCTCCTTTCTTTTCGCCCATTGGGCCCCCGCCCGATCATCATTTCCCCATCCATCTCCGCCCATGTGACGGTCGGGCCCAGGGGGCACGCCCGCCGGGTATATATGGATCCTCGCGCTCGACCCTCCCCGCTAGGGTTTCGCTTCGCCACGATCTGCGCTGTTATCGCCTTCCCATCCGGCGCTTCATTCGATCCTCCTCCTCCACCCTCCTTCTCCCTTTTGCTGCGGTGATTCCATGGACAAGTCTAGGGGCTCGTCTTGCAGGCGCTCGGGAGCAAGCGGCGCCGTGAGGATTCCCGCCTCCGCGGTGGATCTCGAGTTGAGGCCTCGCCCGCTCCAAGCCGGAGTCGGAGCATGCGGCGCGCGAGCAGCGGCTCGTGCTCGCGAGGTCTGGCTTGCCTCGGAGCGGTGCAGATTCGGGAAGGAGGGAGCGATCGATCCGCCTCGCTAGGCTCGGGTCCGGCCTTCTCCTCCCCGGCCGGATCCGTGGAGGCGGCGGTGGCCTCTGGCGGTGGGGTGTCCTCCTCTTGGCTTCCATTCCGCCTCCGTGTGGGACGTGGCCCGCCGGCCTCGCCTCGCCCCCGCCTCCCTCCTCCTCCCGTGGCTCGATCCGGTTTCGCCCGCCGCCTCGATCCTTCATGGGGCGGCAGGACGGCCGCCGGGCCGGTGTCCGTGATGGGATCCTTCCTCCCCTCCGTCAAACAACCTCGCCTCCCCCACAAAGAACCCTCGGCGCCACTGCTTCTCATGTCATAGGCCGGGCCACTTTCGCCTCGCCGCTCTAACCCCTGCTCGCCTCGATCCGCCGCTCATGGCCACCTCACGGTTAATTGCATGGATCGGCGAAACCCCTCGCGTCATCCAGTTTGGTCTGGCCTCCGGTGCTCTTTCTTCGCTTCGATGGTGATCTGCCTGCTCGGAGGTGGCCCTTCGCTGTCTAATGCTGCTATCGCTCTCGCAAAGACCGTAAGATCTCCCCAAACTCATTGGAAGGGCTGCGATTTGGGATGTGGCTGGTTGGGACTGCAAGTGGTTCACCTGTCTGATTTCGACTTTTCTCGTGGTGTTCCTCCAACGATCGCTCACGTATGATTGCCTCTTGCACAAGTTTCACCTTACCTCTTAACCAACTGGTGGTTTTGGTCAAAGCGCCGCATCCAATGGCATTGCTGCCGGTCCTCTGTCTCAAGTCCGGTGTTGATTGATGATCTTCCCGCGAGTCTGCGTCAAATCGCTTTCCTCATGTCTTTTGGGGTTTTAATTGGGAAACCTATTGTGGTGGATGAGGAGTCTCTGAACAAGGTGGGCCCCGCTAGGATGAAGGTGTGGTGTGTTGATCCGTAGAAGGTTCAGGGCCTCATTGATGTTTACCCCTCTCCCAATGGCATCAGGCTACGGGTGCGGATGGAAGGGGCGGCGGCGGCTTTCCAAGCGCCTCCTCCCCCCCCTCCGTCTGCTAACCCCTCGGACAAGCATGACAAGGAAGGGGATGGTTCCTTTGGTGGCCCTAACCAGAGTTTTGGGTCCAATCTCCGCTTCACTCAATCCGAATGGGATGGGCTGGTTGATTCCGAACGGGAATTGTTCCACTCACAAGCGCCTCTTGGTGATGCCCCCCGTGGTGAGGCGGAGATTCCTCCTGCTGCCCAGATGGCTCCTTCTGCTGCTGCTGACCTGCCTAAAGCCCCGCCGTGTTCGGCCACTCCTGTGTCTCATGGCTTGTTCCAACATCCCGCTCGCCCCACCTCTCCCACTGCTCGGTATCAAGATCTTCCCGGTTCTCCTGCGTGTGACATGGTGGAATCTAAGCTCCCTCAAGAAGAAATCGCCTGCTCAGAAGTTCTCGGCTAAGAGCCGGACCCCTCGGCTCCAAGCAATCCATGACAGGATCTGCCGGCGCCTTTGATCAAGACCTGGGCTCCATGTCTCGCTCGGGCCCCCATGCCGGCTCTCCTGTGGCGCGGTCTCCTTCGATCCGCTCCCCGGTGTCCACGGCTCGCAAAGGTAGGCGGGTGTCTCAGGCTGGTGGCTCCATTCTGGAGCGAGCGGAGAAGCGGGCCGCGGCAAAGGACCTCCCCCTCCAGGTACCTCATCGTCCCCTTCTGTACTTGTTTCTCCGGTTCGGGTGGTCTTGCAATCGATGCCGGATGATCATCTTTTAAATATTATGTCGGATGTGGGCATGGTGGTTGATTCTTCTGTCGCTTCCCCCAGTTCTATTCTTGCGATTATTCGGGCTAATGAGCTGGCACAAGCTGCCATTGCAAAAGCTAAAGAGGCGGTTGCCCCGCAGGTTGCGGTGGGTGGTTGTGCCTTGGGGGAGTGTTCGGGTGCTGGTAGTGGCCGGCCCCCCTCGTGCCCCGCTAAGAAAGGCACTAATAAGCGTTCCAAACCCTGTGTGGCCCCCAGCAGGTCGAGCCTCCGTATCAAGAACCTTTCATTTAAATGAGGGCCTTATTTTGGAACATTAGAGGGTTCGGTGCTAGGGGGCGCCGTGATCTTCTGAAAGATCTGGTCCGTTCTAATTCTATTGATTTTGTGGGTTTGGTTGAAACGTTCAAGGATTCCTTCTCTCCCAGTGAGCTCTCAACTATTATGGGTATGGATAGATTTCATTGGCAATGTTTACCGGCTTCGGGCCACTCAGGTGGGATTCTGATTGGTTCCAACAAGGATACTTTCGACTTTGTTGCCTATGATCATGGGTTTTATTGGGCTAGTGTTGTTCTCTCGCATAGATCTATGAATACCCTTTGTGAATTTATAGTCATCTATGGACCTGCGGATCACTCCTTCTCACACCTTTTCCTGGACGAGCTTTCGAACAAGATTGAGTCCTGCACTCTCCCGATGGTTATTGGGGGAGATTTTAACCTCTTGCGTTCCCCTCTTGACAAGAATAATGACATTTTTTCCTGGCCACTAGCCAATGCCTTTAACGACTTTATTAGTGCCAATGCTATTCGGGAGCTACCTCGGGGGGGAGCTCGCTTTACCTGGTCTAATCATCAGGCGAATCCGATCAGATCAGTGCTCGATCGTGTCTTCCTCTGCCCCAGGTGGGATGCCTTATTCCCGAGGTCCTCTCTCTTCGCCAAATGTATCGTAGGTTCAGATCATACCCCCTTGATCCTTGATGACGGTACCGGTTGCATCAGACCCCCGGCTAGATTTCAATTTGATGCCTCCTGGCTCTCGGTGGAGGGATTTGTGGACATGGTCGCGGCTAAGATCTCCCATTATCTTTCCCATCCTTCCCGCTCTTTTGGCCCCCGACGATTGGCAGTCCTGCGGCTTACGCTACACGTAATTTCTCGAGAGGCTGGTCGCAGAATCGCGCGGCGGAGGATCGCCGCACCAAAGCCTTTCTTGAAAGTCGATCCCGGAGATGGACCGCATCGCTGATTCTATTGGTTTATCGGAGGATGGTTGGGCGTTAGATATACTCGAAGTCGCTCTCGTGCAGTTGCACCACCAGTCGAGGTTTATTGGCGCCAGAGGGGCACTCTTAATCGGACTCTCAAAGGATGCACCTATCGCTACTTTTTTGGCGATCGCGAACGGTAGACGAGGGCGCTGCGAAATTAACAACCTGTTGATTAATGGCATGCGACTTCGATCAGTCTATGATCCTGGCCCATGTAGTGGACTTCTTTTCTTCCTTGCTACGGGCTAAACCTCCATCGGGCTTGTCCATCTCCCCCCACCTCTGGAGTTCGGGTCTTAAAATTTCGCCTGAGGAGAATGCTGCTCTAATGATTCCGCTCTCCGATTTGGAAATCTGGGACGTGGTTAATTCTGCCAACCCTAATGCTGCTTCCGGGCCTGATGGTTTCTCCATCCCCTTCTTTCGGAAATTTTGGCCACAGTTGAAAATGCTGGTGTGTAGTGTCATACAGGGTTTTTGCCTTGGTACTGTCGACATTTCTCGCCTGAACTATGCTGTTATATCTCTGATCCCTAAGGTTAAGGGAGCTGATGTCATTTCCCAATTCCGACCTATAGCCTTGATTAACAACTTTGCCAAGTTTCCCTCCAAAGGCTTTGCGAATCGGCTCTCTCCGGTCGCCCACAGAGTTATTAGTCCCTTCCAATCTGCTTTTATAAAAGGGCGCTTTATTTTGGATGGTATCCTCTCCCTTCATGAAATTGTCCATGATCTGCACGTTCGGAAATCCAAGGCTCTTATCCTAAAATTAGACTTTGAAAAAGCGTACGACTCTGTCAGCTGGCCTTTCCTCAGGCAGATTCTTCTCGCCAAAGGGTTCGATGGCGCTTATGTCCACCGTATCATGCAGTTGGTTTCGGGTGGCCACACCGCCGTTGCTGTCAATGGCGTTATTAGTAACTTTTTTGCTAATGGGAGGGGCCTTCGCCAAGGGATCCGGCTTCCTGTTCTTTTCAACTTCGTGGCCCACGCTTTCTCCTCAGATGCTCTCCAGAGCGCCGATGTGGTCACATCACTCCTGTGGTTTCCCACCTTCTTCCTAAGGGTCTCTCATCTGCAGATGGGATGACACAATCATCCTGGTGGAGTTGGACAACGCCTGTATTGCTAATCTGAAATTTATTTTGCTTTGCTTCAAAGCTGTCTCTGGGCTTAAGATCAATTTCGCCAAGAGTGAGGTCTTGGTGACTGGGGTCGACCGGGCTGAGGCCTTACGCGTGGCCAGGCTCCTAAATTGTTCTTTAGGCTCTTTCCCTTTCAAATATCTTGGTCTCCCTATCTCCCCTGATCCGCTTCATGCTAAAGACTTCGCTCCGGTGGTTGCTAAAGTGGGGAATAGGGTGCTTCCTTGGAGGGGTAGATATAATACCAATGCTGGCAAAGTGGCTCTGATCAATTCTTGCTTATCCTCTCTCCCGATGTTCCTGATGGGCTTCTATCGCCTCACGAATGGTGTGCATGATGGCTTCGACAAACATAGGAGTGGCTTCTATTGGAATTCTGCGGATAACAAGAGAAAGTATAGGTTGGTGAAATGGCAGCTCATGTGCAAGCCTAAAAACCTTGGAGGGTTAGGCATCATTAACACTCGTGTGATGAACATTTGCCTGCTCATTAAGTGGTGGTGGAAAATCATGACGGTGGGGGCCGATGCGATTTGGTTTTCGATCCTTAAGGCTAAATATTTTCCTAATTCTAGTCCCATGTTTGCCCCTGCTCGGCGTGGTTCGCAGTTTTGGAAAGCTCTTGTGAAAGTCAGGCCGATTTTTTTGGATCATGTCAAATTTTGTGTGGGTAATGGCTCATTGTTCGCTTTTGGTTAGATTGGTGGTCCAGGGATGCCCGTTGGCTGTCGACTTTCGGTTTTGTTCTCTTATCGCCCTAACCCGCAGATCTCCATCGCGAGGTGGCTGCTAATAATTGGGATTTAGCTTTTCGTCGGGCTCTGCTCTCTGAAGAGTTGGAAGAATGGCAAAACCTTTCTGCTTCTTCCTCAGGTTTCTCGAGGCGGCCGACTCTATGGTTTGGCCACATACGGCCTCGCATTTTTTCAGTAAAATCGCTGTACTCTAGACTAATTGGTGGGACTTCTTCGCTAGATTTTCTTGGTCTCGAGATCCGTGGTCCCCTAAGATTAAGGTGTTCCTTTGGCAAGCCTTCCGTGGTCGCCACCCTCCGCCGATCGATTAAAAACTAAACGGGCCGGGCTCGAATTCGTGGTTTGTGCGGGCTTTGGAAAACTCTAATCACATCTTCTTCGAATCGTTCTAGCCAAACTAGTTTGGTCCTGTGTCCGCTCTCGCTTGGGTTTCTGAATCCTCCTCATTTTCTCGAGGTTAGATTCCTAGCCAAATCTTTGGTAGGGGTTACCAAGAGGATATTCTGGTCGGATTGGGGTCCTTATGTTGGGCTCTATGGACCATTAGAAACAAATTTACTATTGAGCTTTCATTCCCATCTAAGCCTCATTGATGTTCTTTTCAAATCATGCATATTCTTGCAAAGCAGGGAGATCATTGACTAAGGAGCCTGATCGACGCCTGACCTGCTCATCGCCAAAATTCGGCTTCGCTTCTCGATCTCTCAGGCGAGTCATGGAGTTTAATTCGTCAGTAGGTTGCGGGTTCTAGATTTCACTTTCCCGGCCTGCGTGCTGTGTATGGTCATTGCTGTCCTCGAGTACTTTGGGTCCTTTCCTTTAACTTATTCATGTGGCTTGGTGTTTGTGTGTTCCTTGGGAATTTGTGACGCTGCCGTGTGGCTTTATTTATAAAGTCGGGCTCTGGCCTTTTCTCTAAAAAAAAAACCTAACTACTAATTAGCTCCTAAAGTAATTGGCACAGGCCGGCCACACAGAGAACACACACGTACACACACGCAGGCACACCCGGCCATGGCCTTGGCCATAGCCAGCCGCAAGCAACAGCAGCTGTGGCCAAGCAGCGGCAACAACAAGCAAAAGGAGCAGCGCATCGGCCTGAGCAGCATCAGCTAGCAGCAATATGCAGCGGCAGCAGTAGAAAGGAGCGCACGATCAAGCGGGGGCAGCAGAAGGAGCAGCAACGGCAACACAACAGCAGTACGGCGACGACAGAGCAAAGTAGCAGCGCGAGTAGAGCAACAGAAGCAGCGGTAGTGATCGGAGCAGGGGGGCGCGGCGCCGGCAAGGGCGGGGGTCGAGGCGCACGGCCACGGGCGCAGTGGGGACCGGGGTTCGGCGGACGCGGGGCTGGGCTCGGTCAGGGGGTCGCGAGCGCGAAGCAGCGGACGTTGCGACGACGAGCATGGGTTTGATCGGGCGCAGCACTATAGCACAAGATCGAGTGAACCTATAGGCTAGTCAGCATCTACATGGGCACGGGAGCACTCCCGTGTGCCTAGCTGGCCCCGGGACGGCCGGTAGCCACGGCAGGGAGCACCAGAGCGGCGGCACGTTTTGGCCGGAGCAAAACAAAGACGACGACGGGAGTATGGCTATGGATCGAGAGCGTTTAGGAAGGGGAAACGTAGCGCAGCTCACAGCGAGTCGGGAGAGGAGCTCCAGGAGGTCAGGGATGCAGTGAAGGTGACGAATTCGTCGATGGAGCCGCGGTGGCCGAAGGTAGAAGACGACGTCGATCCCTGCGTTGTGGCGATCTCCTGCTCGAGATGCTCCTCGGAGTCGATGTAGAGAAGCACACACAGCTCCTACAGAGGCCTCAGCCGATGAGGTGGACGATGGACACGAGGACGACGATGGACATGGCGGGTGGAGCTCGGGCGTGTGCGGGAGAGTAAGAAAGTGGCACGGGGGAAAGGGGGGAGGACAACTAGGGTTCGTCCAGGGCATTGGGGTAGTCTTATAGACAGCGGGGAGGTAGTGGATGCCCGGCGCATGCACCATGCCAGCTATGGCGTCGGTGGATGGCCGCCATGCATCTGCTCAATGAACAGAGGAAGGGGATAAGGAGGAGCTGGGCTAGGCCTCAACTGTAGTTCAATTAGGCCTAGTAGCAAAGTAGGCTTTAGGTCTTTCCTCTTTCTTTCTGCTTTTCTTTTATTTAATAAACAAAGATGGGTAAGAAAAATATTAGGCATGATATTTACTTAGAAAAAATATGGGAAGTGCCTCTTTTATTCCCTGGTGATCTTTAGACAGTGCCATAAATATTTTGGAGACCAAAAGAATTCATTTGTATTTTTCATAAAAAGGATAACATTTAAAATGCTGAATTGGTGCTGTTATAATCGCAAATGCTCATCTCTGCACAAAAGTCAGGTTGTGTTCCTTCACAAATAATTGTTATGGAATTTTTGACAAATGATGAACATTTTGCCAGCAACTTTTGATCAACTTCAAACTTCACTTGAATTTGAATTGACTAGAACTTTTCAAATGGAATATTGAACTGTTGGGGAATGTAGTAATTTCAAAAATTTCCTACGCACACGCAAGATCATGGTGATGCATAGCAACGAGAGGGGAGAGTGATGTCCACGCACTCGTGAGACCGTAAGCGAAGCGCTATGACAACGCTGTTGATGTAGTCGACGCGTCTTCACGATCCGACCGATCCAAGCACCGAACGTCACGCACCTCCGTGTTCTCGCACACGCTCAGCTCGATGACGATCCCGGACTCTGATCCAGCAGGGTGTCGGGATGAGTTCCACAAGACGACGGCGTGGTGACGATGATGATGTTCTACCGGCGCAGGGCTTCGCCTAAACTCCGCGACGATATGACCGAGGTGGAATATGGTGGAGGGGGCACCGCACACGGCGAAGGAACGATCCAAAGATCAAATTGTGTGTCTATGGGGTGCCCCCTGCCCCCGTATATAAAGGAGTGGAGGAGGGGAGGGCCGACCCTCTCTATGGCGCGCCCTAGGGGAGTCCTACTCCCACCGGGAGTAGGATTCCCTTCCTAGTCCAACTAGGAGTCCTTCCAAGTATTAGGAGTAGGAGACAAGGAAGGGAAGAGGGAGAGAAGGAAGGAGGCGCCGCCTCCCCTAGTCCAATTCGGACTAGTCAATGGGGCGCGCAGCACCGCCTCTCCCTATCCCCTAAAGCCCAATAAGGCCCATATACTTCTTCCCCGTATTCCCAGAACTCCCCAGTACTCAAAAATACCGAACCACTGGAACCTTTCCGATGTCTCAATATAGTCGTCCAATATATCGATCTTTACGCCTCGACCATTTGGAGACTCCTCGTCATGTCCCCGATCTCATCCGGACTCGAACTCCTTCGGTACATCAAAACTCATAAACTCATAATAAAACTGTCATCGTAACGTTAAGCATGCGGACCCTACGGGTTCGAGAACTATGTAGACATGACCTAGAACTGTTTCCGGTCAATAACCAATAGTGGAACTTGGATGTTCATATTGGCTCCTACATATTCTACGAAGATCTTTATCGGTCAAACCGCATAACAACATACGTTGTTCCCTTTGTCATCGGTATGTTACTTGCCCGAGATTCGATCGTCGGTATCCAATACCTAGTTCAATCTCATTATCGGAAAGTCTCTTTACTCGTTCCGTAATACATCATCCCGCAACTAACTCATTAGCTGCAATGCTTGCAAGGCTTAAGTGATGTGTATTACCGAGAGGGCCCAGAGATACCTCTCCGACAATCGGAGTGACAAAACCTAATCTCGAAATACGCCAACCCAACATGTACATTTGGAGACACCTGTAGTACTCCTTTATAATCACCCTGTTATGTTGTGACGTTTGGTAGCACCCAAAGTGTTCCTCCGGTAAACGGGAGTTGCATAATCTCATAGTTACAGGAACATGTATAAGTCATGAAGAAAACAATAGCAACATACTAAACGATCAAGTGCTAAGCTAACGGAATGGGTCAAGTCAATCACATCATTCTCCTAATGATGTGATCCCGTTAATCAAATGACAACTCATGTCTATGGCTAGGAAACTTAACCATCTTTGATTCACGAGCTAGTCAAGTAGAGGCATACTAGTGACACTATGTTTGTCTATGTACTCACACATGGATTATGTTTCCAGTTAATACAATTCTAGCATGAATAATAAACATTTGTCATGAAATAAGGAAATAAATAATAACTTTATTATTGCCTCTAGGGCATATTTCCTTCAGTCTCCCACTTGCACTAGAGTCAATAATCTAGTTCACATCACCATGTGATTAACACCCATAGTTCACTTCACCATGTGATTAACACCCATAGTTCACATCGTCCTGTGATCAACACCCAAAGGGTTTACTAGAGTCAATAATCTAGTTCACATCGCTATGTGATTAACACCCAAAGAGTACTAAGGTATGATCATGTTTTGCTTGTGAGAGAAGTTTAGTCAACGGGTCTGTCACATTCAGAGCCGCATGTATTTTGCAAATATTCTATGTCTACAATGCTCGCACGGAGCTACTCTAGCTAATTGCTCCCACTTTCAATATGTATCCAGATTAAGACTTAGAGTCATCGGATCGATGCCAAAACTTGTATCGATGTAACCTTTTACTTACCTAACCTTTTGTCACCTCCATAATTGAGAAACATATCCTTATTCCACTAAGGATAATTTTGACCAATGTCCAAATGATCTACTCCTAGATCACTATTGTACTCCTTGCCAAACCAGGGCAGTATACAATAGGTCCGTTCACAAAGATGGCATACTTTATAGAACCTATGACTGATGCATAGGGAATGACTTTTCATTCTCTTTCTATTTTCTCGCCATGGTCGGGTCTTGAGTCTTACTCAACTTCACACCTTGCAACACAGCAAGAACTCCTTCTTTGATCGCTCCATTTTGAACTACTTCAAAATCTTGTCAAGGTATGTACTCATTGAAAATCTTATCAAGCGTCTTGATCTATCTCAATAGATCTTGATGCTCAATATGTAAGTAGCTTTACTGAGGTCTTTATTTTAAAGAACTCCTTTCAAACACTCCTTTATGCTTTGCAGAATAATTCTACATTATTTTCGATCAACAATATGTCATTCACATATACTTATCAAAAATGCTGTAGTGCTCCCACTCACTTTCTTGTAAATAGAGGCTTCACCGTAAGTCTGTACAAAACTATATGCTTTGATCAACTCATCAAAGCGTATATTCCAACTCCGAGATGCTTGCACCAGTCCATAGATGGATCGCTAGAGCATGCACATTTTGTTAGTACCTTTAGGATTGACAAAACCTTCTGGTTGTATCAGATACAACTCTTCTTTGAGAAAACCATTAAGGAATGCAGTTTTGACATCTGTTTGCCAGATTTCATAAATTGTGGCAATTGCTAACATGATTCGGACAGACTTAAGCATCGCTACAGTTGAGAAAATCTCATTGTAGTCAACACCTTGAACTTGTCAAAAACCTTTTTGCGACAAGTCGAGCTTTGTACATAGTAACACTACTATCAACGTCCGCCTTCCTCTTGAAGATCCATTTATACAATATGACCTGCCGATCATCGGCAACTCCACCAAAGTCCACACTTTGTTCTCATACATGGATCCCATCTCGATTTCATGGCCTTAAGCCATTTTATGGAATCTGGGCTCATCATCGCTTCCTCATAGTTCGTGAGGTTCATCATGGTCTAGTAACATGACTTCCGTAACAGGATTACCGTACCACTCTAGTGCGAACCGCACTCGAAGACCTACGAGGTTCTCAGAGTAACTTGATCTCAAGTTTCATGATCATCATCATTAGCTTCCTCACTAATTGGTGTAGAAATCACTGGAACTGATTTTAGTGATGAACTACTTTCCAATTCGGGAGAAGGTACAAATTACCTTATCAAGCTCTTACTTTCCTCCCACTCACTTCTTTCGAGAGAAACTCCTTCTCTAGAAAGGATCCATTTTTAGCAACGAATATCTTGCCTTCGGATCTGTGATAGAAGGTGTACCCAACAATTTCCTTTGGGTATTCTATGAAGACGCACTTCTCCGATTTGGGTTTGAGCTTATCAGGATGAAACTTTTTCACATAAGCATCGCAGCCCCAAACTTTAAGAAATGACAACTTGGGTTTCTTGCTAAACCACAGTTCATATGGTGTCGTCTCAACGGATTTAGACAGTGCCCTTTTAACGTGAATGTAGCTGCCTCTAATGCATAACCCCAAAACAATAGTGGTAAATCAGTAAGAGACATCATAGATCGCATCATATCCAATAAAGTGCGGTTACGATGTTCGGACACACCATAACATTGTGGTGTTCCGGGTGGCGTGAGCTGTGAAACTATTCCACATTGTTTTAATTAAAGACCAAACTCGTAACTCAAATATTCGTCTCCGAGATCAGATCGCAGAAACTTCATTTTCTTGTCACGATGATTTTTCCACTTCACTCTGAAATTATTTGAACCTTTCAACTATTTCAGACTTATGTTTCATCAAGTAGATATACCCATATCTGGCTCAAATCATCTTGTGAAGGTCGAAAATAATGATACTTGCCACGAGCATCAACACTCATTGGATCACATACATCGATATGTATTATTTCCAATAAGTCAAGAGCTTGTTCCATTGTTCCGAGAATGGAGTTTTAGTCATCTTGCCCAAAAGGCACGGTTCGCAAGCATCAAATGATTCATAACCAAGTGATTCCAAAATCCATCTTTATGGAGTTTCTTCATGCGCTTTACACCGATATGACTCCAAACAGCGAAGCTGCACAAATAAGTTGCACTATCATTATTAACTTTGCATCTTTTGGTCATCAATATTATCAATATGTGTATCACTACGATCGAGATCCAATAAACTATTTTCATTGGGTGTATAACCATCTGAAGGTTTTATTCATGTAAACAGAACAACAATTATTCTCTGATTTTAAATGAATAACCGTATTGCAATAAACATGATCAAATCATATTCATGCTCAACGCAAACGCCAAATAACATTTATTTAGGTTTAACACTAATCCCGAAAGTATAGGGAGTGTGCGATGATGATCATATCAATCTTGGAACTACTTCCAACACTCGTCGTCACTTTCTCTTCAACTAGTCTCTGTTTATTCTGTAACTCCTGTTTTGAGTTACTAATCTTAGCAACCGAACAAGTATCAAATACCCAGGGGCTACTATAAACACTAGTAAGGCACATATCAATAACTCAGATATCAAATATACCCTTGTTCAATTTGCCATCCTTCTTATCCACCAAATATTCGTGGCTTCTCCGCTTCCAAAGGACCATTTCTTTTGCAAAGGTAATCACTCGCGGCTTCAGGCTTTGGTCCAGCTTTGGGCTTCTTCAAGGAGTGACAACTAGCTTGTCATTCTACTTGAAGTTCCCTTTCTTTCCCTTTGCCCTTTTTCTTGAAACTAGTGGTCTTGTCAATCATCAACACTTGATGCTCTTTCTTGATTTCTACCTTCGTCGATTTCAACATCACGAAGAGCTTGGGAATCGTTTTCCTCATCCCTTGCATTATAGTTCATCACGAAGTTCCACTAACTTGGTGATGGTGACTAGAGAACTCTGCCAATCACTATCTTATCTGGAAGATTAACTCCCACTTGATTCAAGCGATTGTAGTACTCAGACAATCTAAGCACTTGCTCACTAGTTGAGCGATTCTCCTCCATCTTTTAGCTATAGAACTTGTTGGAGACTTCATGTCTCTCAACTCGGGTATTTGCTTGAAATTAACTTCAATTCCTGGAACATCTCATATGGTCCATGATGTTCAAAACATCTTTGAAGTCCCGATTCTAAGCCATAAAGCATGGTGCACAAAACTATCAAGTAGTCATCATATTGAGCTAGCCAAACGCTCATAACGCCTCGTGATCCGCTTCCCGCAATAGGTCCGCTACCTAGCGTGCATTAAGGACATAATTCTTTTGTGCAAAGAATGAGGATAAACCTCGATCGCGGATCCAATCCGCATCATTGCTACTAACATTTTCAACACAATTTTCTAGGAACATATCAAAATAAACATATGAAAGCAACAACGCAAGCTATTGATCTTACAACATAATTTGCAAAATACTACCAGGACTAAGTTCATGATAAATTTAAGTTCAATTAATCATATTACTTAAGAACTCCCACTTAGACAGACATCTCTCTAGTCATCTAAGTGATCACGTGATCCAAATCAACTAAACCATAACCGATCATCACGTGAGATGGAGTAGTTTTCAATGGTGAACATCACTATGTTGATCATATCTACTATATGATTCATGCTCGACCTTTCGGTCTCCGTGCTCCAAGGCCATATCTGCATATGCTAGGCTCGTCAAGTTTAACCTGAGTATTCCGCGTGTGCAAAACTGGCTTGCACCCGTTGTAGATGGACGTAGAGCTTATCACACCCGATCATCACGCTGTGTCCGGGCACGATTTAACTTTGGCAATGGTGCATACTCAGGGAGAACACTTCTTGATAATTAGTTGAGAGATCATCTTAAAATGCTACCGTCAATCAAAGCAAGAATAAGATGTATAATAGATAAACATCATATACAATCAAAATATGTGACATGATATGGCCATGATCATCTTGCGCCTTTGATCTCCATCTCCAAAGTATCACCATGATCTCTATCATCACCGGCACGACACCATGATCTTCATCATCTTGATCTATATCAATGTGTCATCACATGGTTGTCTCACCAACTATTGCTCTTGCAACTATTGCTATCACATAGCGATAAAGTAAAGCAATTATTTGGCACTTGCATCTTATGCAACAAAGAGACATCCATAGGGCTTCTGCCAGTTGCCGATAACTTCAACAAAACATGATTATCTCATACAACAACTTATATCTTATCACGTCTTGACCATATCACATCACAACATGCCCTGCAAAAACAAGTTAGATGTCCTCTATTTTGTTGTTGCAAGTTTTACGTGGTTGCTACGGGCTTAAGCAAGAACCAATCTCACCTACGCATCAAAACCACAACGATAGTTTGTCAAGTTGGTGCTGTTTTAACCTTCGCAAGGACCGGGCGTAGCCACACTCGGTTCAACTAAAGTTGGAGAAACTGACACCCGCCAGCCACCTGTGTGCAAAGCATGGCGGTAGAACCAGTCTCGCATAAGCGTACGCGTAATGTCGGTCCGGGACGCTTCATCCAACAATACTGCCGAACCAAAGTATGACATGCTGGTAAGCAGTATGACTTATATCGCCCACAACTCACTTGTGTTCTACTCGTGCATATAACATCAAACCATAAAACCTAGGCTTGGATGCCACTGCTGGGGAACATAGTAATTTCAAAAAATTCCTACGCACACGCAAGATCATGGTGATGCATAGAAACGAGAGGGGAGAGTGATGTCCACGCACTCGTGAGACCGAAGCGAAGCGCTATGACAACGCTGTTGATGTAGTTATACGCCTTCACGATCCGACCGATCCAAGCACCGAACGTCACGACACCTCCGTGTTCTCGCACACGCTCAGCTCGATGACGATCCCCTGACTCCGATCCAGCAGGTGTCGGGATGAGTTCCACAAGACGACGGCGCAGTGACGATGATGATGTTCTCATCGCACAGGCTTCGCCTAAACTCCGCGATGATATATGACCGAGGTGGAATATGATGGAGGGGGCACCGCACACGGCTAGGGAACGATCCGTAGATCAACTTGTGTGTCTATGGGGTGCCACCTGCCCCCGCATATAAAGGAGTGGAGGAGGGGAGGGCCGGCCCTCTCTATGGCGGGCCCTAGGGGAGTCCTACTCCCACCGGGAGTAGGATTCCCCCCTTTCCTACTCCAACTAGGAGTCCTTCCAAGTATTAGGAGTAGGAGACAAGGAAGGGGAAGAGGGGAGAGAAGGAAGGAGGGGGCGCCGCCCCTCCCCCTAGTCCAATTCGGACTAGTCAATGGGGGGGCGCGCAGCCTGCCTCTCCCTCTCCCCTAAAGCCCAATAAGGCCCATATACTTCTTCCCCCGTATTCCCGTAACTCCCCAGACTCAAAAATACCCAACCACTGAACCTTTCCGATGTCCGAATATAGTCGTCCAATATATCGATCTTTACGTCTCGACCATTTCGAGACTACTCGTCATGTCCACGATCTCATCCGGGACTCCGAACTCCTTCGGTACATCAAAACTCATAAACTCATAATAAAACTGTGATCGTAATGTTAAGCGTGCGGACCCTACGGGTTCGAGAACTATGTAGACATGACCTAGAACTGTTTTCGGTCAATAACCAATAGTGGAACCTGGATGTTCATATTGGCTCCTACATATTCTACGAAGATCTTTATCGGTCAAACCGCATAACAAAATACGTTGTTCCCTTTGTCATCGGTATGTTACTTGCCCGAGATTCGATCGTCGGTATCCAATACCTAGTTCAATTTCGTTACCGGAAAGTCTCTTTACTCGTTCCGTAATACATCATCCCGCAACTAACTCATTAGTTGCAATGCTTGCAAGGCTTAAGTGATGTATATTACCGAGAGGGCCCAGAGATACCTCTCCGACAATCGGAGTGACAAAACCTAATCTTGAAATACGCCAACCCAACATGTACCTTTGGATACACCTATAGTACTCCTTTATAATCACCCAGTTACATTGTGACGTTCTGTAGCACCCAAAGTGTTCCTCTGGTAAACGGGAGTTGCATAATCTCATAGTTACAGGAACATGTATAAGTCATGAAGAAAGCAATAGCAACATACTAAACGATCAAGTGCTAAGCTAATGGAATGGGTCAAGTCAATCACATCATTCTCCTAATGATGTGATCCCGTTAATCAAATGACAACTCATGTCTATGGCTAGGAAACTTAACCATCTTTGATTCACAAGCTAGTCAAGTAGAGGCATACTAGTGACACTATGTTTGTCTATGTATTCACACATGTATTTATGTTTCCGGTTAATACAATTCTAGCATGAATAATAAACATTTGTCATGAAATAAGGAAATAAATAATAACTTTATTATTGCCTCTAGGGCATATTTCCTTCATGAACAATGGTGATTAAGCACTGTTTGGAAAAATGTTAGCTTAATCACAGAGGGTAACTGTAGCATGACACTGGGGGTGTTACAAATCTCCTCCACTGCAAGAAATCTCGTCCCGGGATTTAAGAGGTGGAGTAAGGGGAAAGACTTGGGAAGGACGGAGCTCAAGACAAGATAGGTACGTGGGGACTATGTCAGTGAATGTGGCATAGAGGCATCTCTCGACTTGAAATTCAAGAAAGTCATCGAGAGCAAGGTGAGGTGCAATCAGAAGCTTCAACCTGGCAGACAACCGTTTGTTGCCTGAAAGAAGGGGGTGAAAGGAGTTCAGAGCAATGGAAATAAGTATTGCGTCTCATACCAGAATAGATCGCCTCTCCGAAGGCGGCTCAGGATTTTCATATGAAGCCAAGCGTGAGGAGTAACTTTAGAAATAGGGGTGTACAGGAGAATCAGATTTCGATCCTGTGGAACTGTGAGTTATGGGCCCACCACATGGGTTAAAAGTAGAAAGAGCGGTGACATGTTGCACGGTTATGATAGCAAGCTTTGTCGGAGGATAGTCTATCAGTTATGTTGGCAACCACGTTGGTACCAAGGGCGAGGGACGAAGAGAACCATATTCCTGCTCGTTGAACGAGGCGGACCAATTGGCAAAGTTCTCGTCCATCGGGGGTTACAGGATGTCGTCAGCAATAGTAAAAGGGTCACACTGACAGGGTTATAAACCGAGGTGTTTCCATAAGTGATACGTCCATTTTGCATCATTCTTTTATATCAATATTTATTGCATTATGGGCTGTTATTACACATTATATATCAATACTTATGCTATTCTCTCTTATTTTACAAGGTTTACCATGAAGAGGGGGAATGCCGGCAGCTGGAATTTTGGCTGGAAAAGGAACAAACGTTGGAAACCTATTCTGCACAACTCCAAAAGACCTGAGACTCCACGAAACAACTTTTCAGATTTAATAAGAATTTTTGGGCAAAAGAAATAGGCCAGGGGCCACACCTCCAGAGACAAGGGGCGACGCCTCTATCTCCCGGCCCCCCGTGGGCTTCCGGCTGCCATCTTCTGCTATATTAAGGGTTTTGTCCTGGAAAAAATTGTGGGCAAGCTTACGGGACGAAACTCCGCCTCCACGAGCCGGAACCTTGGCAGAATCAATCTAGGGCTCTGGCGGAGCTGTTCTGCCGGGGACACTTCCCTCTGGGAGGGGAAATCGTAACCAACGTCATCACCAACGATCCTCTCATCAGGAGGGGGTCAATCTCCATCAACATCTTCACTAGCACCATCTCATCTCAAAACCCTAGTTCATCTCTTGTATCCAATCTTGTATCAAAACCACAAATTGGTACCTGTGGGTTGCTAGTAGTGTTGATTACTCCTTGTAGTTGATGCTATTTGGTTTACTTGGTGGAAGATCATATATTCAGATCCTTTATGCATATTATTACCCCTCTGATTATGAACATGAATATGCTTTGTGATTAGTTACGTTTGTTCCTGAGGACATGGGTGAAGTCTTACTATTAGTAATCATGTGAATTTGGTATTTGTTTGATATTTTGATGAGATGTATGTTGTCTCTCCTCTAGTGGTGTTATGTGAACGTCGACTACATGACATTTCACCATTATTTGGGCCTAGAGGAAGGCATAGGGAAGTAATAAGTAGATGATGGGTTGCTAGAGTGACAGAAGCTTAAACCCTAGTTTATGCGTTGCTTCGTTAGGGGTTGATATGGACCCATATGTTTAATGTTGTGGTTAGGTTTACCTTAATACTCCTTTTTGTAGTTGCGGATGCTTGCAAAAGGGGTTAATCATAATTGGGATGCTTGTCCATGTTAGGGCAGTACCCAAGTGCCGGTCCACCCACATATCAAATTATCAAAGTACCCAACGCGAATCATCTGAACGTGATGAAAACTAGCTTGACGATAATTCCCAATGTGTCCTCGGGAGCTCCTTCTTCATTATTAGAATTTGTCCAGGCTTATCCTTTGCTACATAAAGGATTGGGCCACCTTTCTGCACTTTATTTACTTTATTTACTTTTGCTCGTTACCATTTATCTTATCACGAAACTATCTATCACCTACTATTTCAGTGCTTGCAGAGAAAACCTTACTGAAAACTGCTTATCATTTTCTTCTGCTCCTTGTTCGGTTCGACACTTTTACTTATTGAAAGGACTACGATAGATCCCCTATATTTGTGGGTCATCAAGACTCTTTTCTGGCGCCGTTGCCAGGGAGCGTAGTGCTCTTGGTGAGTGGAACTTGGTAAGGAAACATTTATATATTGTGCTGAAATTTTCTATTACTTGTCACTATGGAAACTAATCGTTTGAGGGACTTGTTTGGGGTATGTTCACCCCAACCAGAAGATCCAATAGATGATCCTCAACCTAATAAACCTTATGAAAATATTCACTTTGAGATTCCTTCGGGTATGATAGAAAAACTACTAGCTAATCCTTTTGCAGGAGACGGAACATTGCATCCTGACTTACACCTTATCTTTGTGGATGAAGTTTGTGGATTATTTAAGCTTGCAGGTATTCCTGATGATGTTGTCAAAAGGAAGGTCTTCCCTTTATCTTTGAAGGGAGAGGCAATGACATGGTATAGGCTATGTGATGATACGAGATATTGGTACTATAAGCGGTTGAAGTTGGAATTTCACCAGAAGTTCTATCCTATGCATCTTGTTCATCGTGATCGTAATTACATATATAATTTCTGGCCTCGCGAAGGATAAAGCATCTCTCAAGCTTGGAGGAGGCTTAAGTCCATGTTATATTCATGCCCCAATCACGAGCTCTCTCGGGAAATGATCATTCAGAATTTTTATGCTCGGCTTTCTCTTGATAATCGCAACTTGCTCGATACTTCCTGTGTTGGTTCCTATATGCTAAAGACTATTGATTTCAAATGGGACTTATTGGAAAGAATTAAATGCAACTCCGAAGATTGGGGTTCTGGCGATGGTAAGGAGTCAGGTATGACACCTAAGTTTGATTGTGTTAAATCTTTTATGGATACTGATGCTTTCCGTGGATTTAGCTGTAAGTATGGACTTGACTCTGAGATAGTAGCTACTTTTTGTGAAACTTTTGATACTCACATTGATCTCCCTAAAGAGAAGTGGTTTAAATATAATCCTCCTGTTGAAGTTAAAGTAGTTGCACCTATTACAGTCGAAGAAAAGACTATTACATATAGTGATCCCATTATTCCTACTGCTTATGTTGAAAAACCTCCTTTTCCTATTAAGATAAAAGATCATGTTAAAGCTTCGACTGTTGTTCGTAAGAGTAATACTAGGACTTACACACCTCCTGAGCAAATTAATGTTGAACTTGGTATTGCTATGATTAAAGATCTCTTGGATGAGGACTTAGATGGGCATGTCATCTCTTTCTTGGGTGAAACTGCTAATATTGCTAGACCCGATACTAAGACACGTAGACCTATTGTAGGCACGCCTGTTATTTCTGTTAAAATAGGAGATCATTGTTATCATGGTTTATGTGATATGGGTGCGAGTGCTAATGCGATACCTTATGATCTTTATAAAGAAATTATGCACGATATTGCACCTATTGAATTAGAAGACATTGATGTTACTATTAAGCTTGCTAATAGGGACACCATTAAACCTATTGGGATTGTTAGAGATGTTGAAATCTTGTGTGGGAAGATTAAATACCCTGCTGATTTTCTTGTTCTTGGTTCCCACAAGATGATTTTTGTCCCATTATTTTTGGTAGACCCTTCTTCAAAACTGCTAGTGCCAAGATTAATTGTGAAAAGAATATTGTTACTGTTTTCATAGATGGTATGTCTCATGAGTTTAATTTTGCTAAGTTTAGTAGACAACCTCGTGAAAGGGAACCACCTAGTAAGGATGAAATTATTGGTCTTGCTTCCATTGCTGTTCCACCAACTGATCCGTTAGAACAATATCTGCTAGACCATGAAAACGATATGTTTATGAAGGAAAGGGAAGAAATAGATGAAGTGTTCCTTAAACAAGAACCTATGTTGAAACATAACCTTCCCGTTGAAATTCTTGGGGATCCCCCTCCACCCAAGGGTGATCCTGTGTTTGAACTCAAACCCTTACATGATAATCTTAAGTATGCTTATCTTGATAAAAAGGAAATATATCCTGTTATTATTAGTGCTAACCTTTCAGAGAAAGAAGAAGAAAGATTATTGAAAACTCTGAAGAAGCACAGAGCTGCTATTGGATATACTCTGGCTGATCTTAAGGGCATTAGTCCCACATTATGCCAACACAAAATTTCAGTGGAGAAAGGTGACAAACCAGTTAGAGATCCTCAAAGACGATTAAATCCCAAAATGAAGGAAGTGGTAAGAAAGGAGATACTAAAACTCCTTGAGGCAGGTATTATTTATCCCGTTGCGTATAGTGAATGGGTAAGCCTGTCCATTGTGTCCCCAAAAAGGGAGGTATTACCGTTGTTCCTAATGATAGATGAATTAATCCCGCAAAGAATTATTACAGGTTATAGGATGGTAATTGATTTCCGTAAGTTAAATAAAGCTACTAAGAAAGATCATTACCCTTTACCTTTTATTGATCAAATGCTAGAAAGGCTATCCAAACACACACATTTTTTCTTTCTAGATGGTTATTCTGGCTTCTCTCGATACTGTGATCACGGGGATCAATCTAAAACTACTTTTACTTGCCCTTTTGGTACTTTTGCTTATAGACGTATGCCTCTTGGTTTATGTAATGCACCTGCTACCTTTCAAAGATGCATGATGGCTATATTTTCAGATTTTTGTGAAAAGATTTGTGAGGTATTCATGGATGACTTCTCCGTCTATGGATCCACTTTTGATGATTGTTTGAGAAACCTTAATCGAGTTTTGCATAGATGCAAAGACACTAGTCTCATCCTGAATTGGGAAAAGTGTCACTCTATGTTAATGAAGGCATTGTCTTGGGGCACAAGATCTCCGAGAGAGGTATTGAAGTTGATAAAGCCAAGGTTGATGCTATTGAAAAGATGCCATGTCCCAAGGACATAAAAGGTATAAGAAGTTTCCTTGGTCATGCCGGCTTTTATAGGAGGTTCACTAAGGACTTTTCTAAAATCTCTAGGCCTCTGACTAATTTATTGCAAAAAGATATTCCTTTTGTCTTTGATGATGATTGTGTGGAAGCATTTGAAACACTTAAGAAGGCTTTGATCACTGCACCTATTGGCCAGCCACCTGATTGGAATTTACCTTTTGAAATTATGTGCGATGCTAGTGATTATGCTATAGGTGCTGTTTTAGGGCAAAGAGTTGATAAGAAATTGAATGTTATCCATTATGCTAGCAAGACTCTTGATATCGCCTGAGAAATTATGCTACCACCGAAAAAGAATTCTTAGCAAAGGGTGTTTGGATGTGATAAGTTTAGACCTTATATTGTTGATTCCAAAGTTAATATTCACACTCGATCATGCTGCTATTAAATATCTTATGGAAAAGAAAGATGCTAAGCCTAGACTCATTAGATGGGTTCTCTTGCTCCAAGAATTTGACTTTCATATTATTGATAGAAAGGAGCTGAGAACCCGCTTCTGCATAACTTGTCTAGGTTAGAGAATGTTCTTGATGACCCAACGCCTATTAATGATAGTTTTCCCGATGAACAATTAGCGGTTGTCAATGCTTCTCGTACTGCTCCTTGGTATGCTGATTATGCTAATTACATTGTTGCTAAATATATACCGCCTAGTTTCACATACCAGCAAAAGAAAAGGTTCTTTTATCATTTAAGACATTACTTCTGGTATGATCCACACCTTTATAAAGAAGGAGTTGTAACGCCCCGAGACCGATGCTTCAGAAGACTTCCAGCTATTCCGAGTTTTGTCGTGTGATTTGTTTTGTTTGTGCATTCATCATGCCATCTCTTGCATTGCATCATGTCATCATGCCATCATATCATTCATTTTAAAACTCACCTAAATAAATTGCATAGATCGTTGATCTATTTAAATCGAGGGATATTCACATGGTGATTTCTCTTTAAAACATATTCAAAGTCTCCTACTATTATTGGGGAGCTATAATAAAATTATTCCGTTTATTTGGAATTATCCATAACCCACTTGCAAAATATCCCATGCCGTTGTTATCTCAATTCTTGGTCTCCAACCTTGCCCATAATTTCTTTCATCATTTTCCGGAGCTCCACCAAAAATCCTCAACATTTTTGGACCTTCCTTTTATCAAGTCCTAGTTCAAACCCATTTGAATTAAATTCAAATGAGTTTGAATTTACATCTTTCAATCATGGTTTTTTCTACTTTCTCGGAACAAGCTTATTTTTGTGAGTCCAGGGAAATTAACCCCATGCGCAAATTCTTTCCTTAACCCTCTCTTTCTTTTTCTTCTCTCTAATTTGTTTTCTGCTAAAGGAAATAAGAGTAAGAGGGAGAGAGGAGCAAGCCCAGTCCGCAGCCATCCATTAGCCCGCAGCGCCGGCCCACCCTGCCTATAACCCTAGCACGACCGGTGCACACATCTCTCTCGATCCCCCGCCCTCTCCCTCGTTCCCCTCCCTGCGCCGCCACACGCACGCATCGAGCCAAGGAGTAGAGCTCCCTGCGCCCGATCCCCTCGCCGACTTGCCGCCTCGACCACGAGTCCTCCTCCGTCGCGCCGTCCCTACCTTCCCCTCGTCGCCTCCTCCCTCCGCTGCGCGCGAGGCCGTTCAGCCCCGCGCCCGGCCTCTGCAACACCACCACCTCCGTCGCTGCGCCAGGCGCCTCCTCGCCAAGGCCCTGTCGCCCGGCGCCGAGGAGAGGAGCTCTCGAGAACTCGCGCCAGATCTGCTGCCCTCTCCAGCGCCAGCAGAGCCCCCGCCGCCGCTTCGGCCAGCGAGTCTAGGCCGCCGAGCTCGCCTGGGCCGCATGACCATGGCACCGCCGGCCTCCATGGTTCGCAGGGCCTTGCTTCACCCGCGCCGCGCCTCCTTCCTCTCCGCCTCCAAGCAGCGCCTCGCCGCCACCAGTTCGCTGCCACCTTCGCTGCTCAAGGCCAGCGCCTTGCTTTTTTTGAACCAGGGCCAACGCCCATCGCTCCGTCTTGATTGTCGCCCTTCACGGCTAGCGCACACAAGAGCTCCACCCACCTTGCTGCCTGCTGCCTCATCGCCTCTTATTGCTGCCAAGACTCGCAGGGAAGCCCAAGGATGCCTTCGTGGAATTCTCCAAGTACCACTACCAATGAATCTGATTCGCCAAGCACACCGCTCAGGATTTCGCAAGTCCTCGACGACCGGGCGCTTAGTACCACTACGATTGCCGTGTACATCTACCGTCGCCCGAAGACCCGTGTACCACGAGCGCCAAGTTCGACTACCACACGGTTACGCCAAGTTCATCTATGGAACGTGTACGTCTCCAATGGTGTACCACTACCGTCGCCCCGAAGATGTTGGATTCGTCAAGTACCTCTCCGAGACGAACGTGTACAACTACTTCCCACGACGACCCGTGAACGACTACTTCCACTACGAACTCGATCCGCCCGAAATGCACGCTTCGAAGGTATAACGCCGAGACGATGCCCGTGAACGAATGCATGTTGTATGAGATGAACCGTATGTTTGCACCGTGCCCGTTTGTTTCGTGCACGTTCCTCCTCGTTTGCCATGCAATCGACCCGTGGGAACCCGGTAACCAGGAGCACCCCACCATCTTGCATGACCCGCTCACGCTCACTTCCTTTTGCACCGGTATCTTCGTGAGCTACCGGAACCGATATGTTGCCGTGGCATCATTTTTGGATTCGTTGCCGTGGCACTTGTTTTGTTCCGCCATGGTGAAAAATGCTTCATAACATGCTCATGTCAACATTTTCATAAAAAATTGCATAATACTTGCATATGTCATCCGCATCATGATAACAACAATTAAAATGTTTAAAATTGTTGTTGCATTAAATTGCTAAATAACATGGGGATTTTCCGGAAGTGTTGTTTGTGTTTCCGGCCTCATTTAAACTTGCCTAAATATGTAGTTTAATTATGCTTCACCTCTTGCCATGTTAACCAACATTTAATCTTGTCTTGTTCATAACCGAGAGAGAAACTAAATAATTGATGTGGTGTTTTGTCAATATGCAACTCGTTGCATATTGAGCTCCACTTAAATTGTAGTGTTGTTTGCTTCACCTTGCCATGCCATGCCTCTTTAAACCGGACATGCATCATATTTGGTTGTGCATCATGCCATGATTATGTGATGGTTGTTTACCTTGTTGTTTGCTTCTTTCTGGTTTGCCTCTCTCGTTAGCTTCGGTTTCGTTCCGGAGTTGTGAGGATTCGTTCGACTACGTTCGTTTGTCTTCTTCATGGACTCGTTCTTCTTCCTTGCGGGATTTCAGGCAAGATGACCATTACCCTCGATATCACTTCTATCTTTGCTTGCTAGTTGCTTCGTTCTATTGCTATGCTGCGCTACCTATCATTTGTTTACCATGCCTCCCATATTGCCATGTCAGCCTCTAACTTTTTCACCCTTCCTAGCAAGCCGTTGTTTGGCTATGTTACCGCTTTGCTCAGCCCCTCTTATAGTGTTGTTAGTTGCAGGTGAAGTTGAAGATTGCTCCATGATGGACATGATTATGTTGGGATATCACAATATCTCTTATTTAATTAATGCATCTATATACTTGGTAAAGGGTGGAAGGCTCGGTCTTATGCCTGGTGTTTTGTTCCACTCTTGCCGCCCTAGTTTCCGTCATACCGGTGTTATGTTCCTTGATTTTGCGGTCCTTACACGGTTGGGTGATTTATGGGACCCCCTTGACAGTTCGCTTTGAATAAAACTCCTCCAGCAAGGCCCAACCTTGGTTTTAACATTTGCCACCTAAGCCTCTTTCCCTTGGGTTCTGCAGACTCAAGGGTCATCTTTATTTTACCCCCGGGCCAGTGCTCCTTCGAGTGTTGGTCCAAACTAGAGCACCGTGCGGGACCATTCCTTGGCAACTTGGATTACATCGGTACCTGTACGCTTAGCTTATCCGGTGTGCCCTGAGAACGAGATATGTGCAGCTCCTATCGGGATTTGTCGGCACAGCGGGTGGTCTTGCTGGTCTTGTTTTACCATTGTCGAAATGTCTTGTAAACCGATTACGAGATCGATCGGGTCTTCCTAGGAGAATTAATATCCTTCGTTGACCGTGAGAGCTTGTGATGGGCTAAGTTGGGACACCCCGCAGGTATAAACTTTCGAGAGCCGTGCCCGCGTTATGTGGCGATGGGAATTTGTTAATATCCGGTTGTAGAGAACTTGACACTTGGCTTAACTGAAACGCATCAACCGCGTGTGTAGCCGTGATGGTCTCTTTTCGGCGGAGTCCGGGAAGTGAACACGGTTTTGGGTTATGTTTGACGTAAGTAGGAGTTCAGGATCACTTCTTGATCATTGCTGGCTTCACGACCGTTCCTTTGCTTCTCTTCTCGCTCTTATTTGCGTATGTTAGCCACCATATCATGCTTAGTCGCTGCTGCAACCTCACCACTTATCCATTCCTTACCCATAAGCTTAAATAGTCTTGATCTCGCGGGTTTTGAGATTGCCGAGTCCTCGTGACTCACCAGATACTATCACAACAGTTGTAGGTGCCGATGATACCAGTGCAGAGGATGCTACCTAGCTCAGATGAGAGCTCAACGAAGATCTTAGTTGTTGCTATGTGTTGTTTCTTGTTGATCAGTAGTGGAGCCCAGTTGGGACGATCGGGGATCTAGCAGTTGGGTTATCTTCTTTTCTTTTGGCTTCGTCCGTAGTTGGACTATGTGTGTACTCTGAATGATGTATGATTTATTTAAGTACTTGTGTGAAGTGGCGATTGTAAGCCAACTCTTTATCCCAGTCTTGTTCATTACATGGGATTGTGTGAAGATGACCCTTCTTGCGACAAAACCACAATGCGGTTATGCCTCTAAGTCGTGCTTCGACACGTGGGAGATATAGCCGCATCCTGGGTGTTACAGGAGTAGATGGTATTATTAGACGTTGTGTGCCTGAGCATGAACAGGAACAAATTCTACACAAGTGTCACTCTGAATCCTATGGAGGACACCACGCTGGAGATAGAACTGCACACAAGGTAGTACAATCTAGTTTTTATTGGCCTACTCTTTTCAAAGATGCTCGTAAGTTTGTCGTATCTTGTGATGAGTGTCAAAGAATAGGTAACATTAGTAGACGTCAAGAAATGCCTATGAATTATTCTCTTGTTATGAACCATTTGACGTTTGGGGCTTTGATTATATGGGACCTTTTCCTGCCTCTAATGGTTATACACATATTTTAGTTGTTGTTGATTATGTTACTAAGTGGGTAGAAGCTATTCCAACTAGTAGTGTTGATCATAACACTTCTATTAAAATGCTTAAAGAAGTTATTTTTCCGAGGTTTGGAGTCCCTAGATATCTTATGACTGATGGTGGTTCACACTTTATTCATGGTGCTTTCCGTAAGATGCTCGCTAAGTATGATGTCAATCATAGAATCGCATCTCCTTATCACCCACAGTCTAGTGGTCAAGTAGAGTTGAGCAATAGAGAGCTCAAATTAATTTTGCAAAAGACTGTGAATAGATCTAGAAAGAATTGGTCCAAAAACTTGATGATGCATTATGGGCCTATAGAACTGCATACAAAAATCCTATGGGTATGTCTCCATATAAGATGGTTTATGGAAAAGCATGTCATTTACCTCTTGAACTTGAACATAAAGCATATTGGGCTGTTAAAGAGCTGAATTATGACTTCAAACTTGCCGGTGAGAAGAGGTTGTTTGATATTAGCTCGCTTGACGAATGGAGAACCCAAGCATATGAGAATGCCAAGCTTTTCAAAGAAAAAGTCAAACGCTGGCATGATAAGAGGATACCAAAGCGTGAGTTTAACGTAGGAGATTATGTGTTATTGTTCAACTCTCATTTAAAATTTTTTGCAGGAAAACTTTTCTCGAAATGGGAAGGTCCCTACGTTATCGAGGAGGTCTATCATTCCGGTGCTATAAAAATCAACAACTTCGAAGGCACAAATCCGAGGGTGGTAAATGGTAAAGAATTAAACATTATATTTCAGGTAATCCTATCAATGTTGAAACTAATATTATTGAAACCATAACCCCTAAGAATACATAAGAGACACTTTCCAGAACATTCCAGACTCTGAAAAGGCATAGGTACGTGGTACGGTAAGTAAACCGACTCCAAAACAACTCTAATGGCAATTTTTATCAGTTTTGGATTATTTTAGGATTTTAGGAAGAAAGAAGTAGTCCGAATGGGGCACGAGGCTCCCACGAGAGAGGAGGGCGCGCCCCCCTGTAGGGGTGCCCCATGTCTCGTGGGCACCTCGTGTGCCTCCCGGACTCCGTTTTCTTGTATGTTACGTATTTTTGTCGGTAAAAATTCATTATATATACTCCCGAAGATTTTGACCATCATGTCACGCAAATATCCTCTATTTTCGTTTCGAGCTGTTCCTGTTGCAGATTTGGAACAAGATGTCGTCCCAAGATACGGAGGGAGAGAGCTACATGGCTGATTATATTGCAAACCCAAAAGTATATGGGGATGTGGAACATTATGGCTGGACCACGGAGGAAGAAGAAGACTATGATCCAAAGATGTAGGAGGAGACAAGCTCTGATGAAGAGGATGACCCACTGCCTCAACCTGGTGATATGCATGTGGAGTTCAAGAAGTCAAGCCTCCCTAAGGTCCAATCTATCCCACCACATGTTTTGCAGGACAGCAAGGCAACACTATGCAAAGAGATAATGAAACTTGAGCTCGAGAATGAGGATCTGAGGGACGAAAATTTTAGCCTCAGACGCAATCTAGAGAAGAAAAGTGCAACAACTCCTACTTCACCACCTCCGAAGAAATAACCACATGGGTATGGGCACTCCCCTTGGAAACTGCCAAGCTTGGGGGAGGTGCCCCGGTATCGTATCACCATCACACTCCTATCTTTACTGCTTTATTTAGTTCGGTCCTTTTAGTAGTATCTTAATCTATTAGTAGTTGAAGTTTTTGATATCAAGTAGTTTTGAGTTTTTTGTGATCTCTTTATATAATCGAGTCCGTGTGCTATCTATAATAAAGATTAGTGTTGAGTCAAGGGCTATGCTATGTTTCTATGATCTTGAGAAAGTAGAAATAACAAAAGAGTTCATATTGATCTTATGGATAGTGATAACTTCACACATAGAAAGTATGAGGCATAAAAATTGTTGAGAGTTGATGAACGTAGCCTTGGTCATCGTTGCAATTAATAGGAAGTGATAAGGAAAGAGGGGTTCACATATAAATATATCATCTTGGACATCTTTTATGATTGTGAAGCACTCATTAAATATGACATGCTAAAAGAGTTGATGTTGGACAAGGAAGACAACATAATGGTTTATGTTTTCCGATATCTCAGTTAAAGTATATTGTCATTGACCTTCCAAAAATGTTGAGATTGCCTTTCCCCCTCATGCTCGCCAAATTCCTTGCACCAAGTAGAGATACTACTTGTTCTTCCAAATATCCCTAAACCCAGTTTTGCCATGCGAGTCCACCATACCTACCTATGGATTGAGTAAGATCCTTCAAGTAAGTTGTCATCGGTGCAAGCAATAAAAATTGCTCTCTAAATATGTATGACTTATTAGTGCAGAGAAAATAAACTTTGTACGAACTTGTTGTGGAAGTAATAAAAGCGACGGACTGCATAATAAAGGTCCACATACAAGGGGCAATATAAAGTGACGTTCTTTTGCATTAAGATTTTGTGCATCAACCCTAAACGCACATGACAACCTCTGCTTCCCTCTGCGAAGGGCCTATCTTTTACTTTATGTTTTACTTCATGCTTGAGTCAAGGTGATCCTCACCTTTCCCTTTTCATTTTATCCTTTGGCAAGCTCCTCGTGTTTGAAAGATCATGATTCATATATCCAATTGGATGTAAGTTGGCATAGGCTATTATTGTTGACATCACCTAAAGGTGAATACGTTGGGAGGCAACACAATAAGCCCCTATCTTTCTCAAAGGTCCGGTCAAACTCTATAACCATAAGTATTGCATGAGTGTTAACAATTATAGGGGACTACGAGATAGTTGAGTATGTGAGCTTGCTTAAAAGCTCTATTATTGACTCTTTCTGATGTTACGATAAATTGCAATTGCTTCAATGACTGAGATTACAGTTTGTTAGTTCCCAGTGACGTTTTTGAACCATACTTGACATTGTGAATTGCTTATTACTTGAACATAGGAAATCATATGACAAAATCCATATATGTTGCTATTATTAGAATGATCATGATGCCCTGATGTCCGCATTTTATTTTTATCGACACCTCTATCTCTAAACATGTGGACATATTTTTTGATTTCGGCTTCCGCTTGAGGACAAGCGAGGTCTAAGATTGGGGGAGTTGATACGTCCATTTTGCATCAGGCTTTTATATCAATATTTATTGCATTATGGGATGTTATTACACATTATATATCCATACTTATGGCTATTCTCTCTTATTTTACAAGGTTTACCATGAAGAGGGGGAATGCCGGCAGCTGGAATTCTGGCTGGAAAAGGAACGAACGTTGGAAACCTATTCTGCACAACTCCAAAAGACTTGAGACTCCACGAAACAACTTTTCAGATTTAATAATAATTTTTGGGCAAAAGAAATAGGCCAGGGGGCCCACACCCTATCTAGGAGACAGGGGGCACGCCCCCTATCTCCTGGGCCCCCTGGTGGGCTTCTGGCTGCCATCTTCTGCTATATGAAGGGTTTTGTCCTGGAAAAAATCGTGGGCAAGCTTACGAGATGAAACTCCGCCACCACGAGGCGGAACCTTGGCGGAATCAATCTAGGGCTCTGAGCTGTTCACAGGGAAACTTCCTCCGGGGGGAAATCATCACCAACGTCATCACCAACGATCCTCTCATCAGGAGGGGGTCAATATCCATCAACATCTTCACCAAGACCATCTCATCTCAAAACCCTAGTTCATCTCTTGTATCCAATCTTGTATCAAAATCACAAATTGGTACCGATGGGTTGCTAGTAGTGTTGATTACTCCTTGTAGTTGATGCTATTTGGTTTACTTGGTGGAAGATCATATGTTCAGATCCTTTATGCATATTATTACCCATCTGATTATGAACATGAATATGCTTTGTGAGTAGTTACGTTTGTTCCTGAGGACATGGGTGAAGTCTTGTTATTAGTAGTCATGTGAATTTGGTATTCGTTTGATATTTTGATGAGATGTATGTTGTCTCTCCTCTAGTGGTGTTATGTGAACATCGACTACATGACACTTCACCATTATTTGGGCCTAGAGGAAGGCATAGGGAAGTAATAAGTAGATGATGGGTTGCTAGAGTGAGAGAAGCTTAAACCCTAGTTTATGCGTTGCTTCGTTAGGGGTTGATATGGACCCATATGTTTAATGTTGTGGTTAGGTTTACCATAATACTCCTTTTTGTAGTTGTGGATGCTTGCAATAGGGGTTAATCATAAGTGGGATGCTTGTCCATGTTAGGGCAGTACCCAAGTGCCGGTCCACCCACATATCAAATTATCAAAGTACCGAACGCGAATCATATGAACGTGATGAAAACTAGCTTGACGATAATTCCCAATGTGTCCTCGGGAGCTCCTTCTTCATTATTAGAATTTGTCCAGGATTATCCTTTGCTACATAAAGGATTGGGCCACCTTGCTGCACTTTATTTACTTTATTTACTTTTGCTTGTTACCATTTATCTTATCACGAAACTATCTATCCCCTACTATTTCAGTGCTTGCAGAGAAAACCTTACTGAAAACCGCTTATCATTTCCTTCTGCTCCTTGTTGGGTTCGACACTCTTACTTATCGAAAGGACTACAATAGATCCCCTATACCTGTGGGTCATCAAGACTCTTTTCTGGTGCCGTTGCTGGGGAGCGTAGCGCTCTTGGTGAGTGGAACTTGGTAAGGAACCATTTATATAGTGTGCTGAAATTTTCTGTTACTTGTCACTATGGAAACTAATCCTTTGAGGGGCTTGTTTGGGGTATCTTCACCCCAACCAGGGTAAGGTAGTACTCCATCAAAAGTTCATAAGATGTAGTGCAATGGCATGATATCCTCGAGATACCAGCGGTAATACTCGAAGGTAGATCATAATAGAGGTTGGGCAGGCGTATTGACCTGCAGAAGACAAGTGATTTAACTTGTCCAAGAAATGGGACCAAAGAAGAAGAATCATGGTCGGAACCACGGTTGCGAAGGATCAATTCACCGATACCAGATGATATTATATCAAGGAAATAGTTATTATTACGAGAAGCTTACATGATAAGTTCCACATCGTGTCCATGGGCATGAACACAAAGATCAAGGTCGACTCCCACTTCTTCAATGCATAACCTTTCATTCACTCCTCGTTTTCGAAGAAATTGTAATGTAGAAGATTTATCTTGCGAAGTACCAGAAGAGTAAGACTCGTGAGAACTCTCGGGTTCATACAATTATGTAAGGCATAAGTTCAACCCGTCGGGGCATTTTTACGAATCTATACAACCATCAACCAAGCAAAAGATACGAGTTCGAAAGCAGAGTATCGAAGTCAAAGCAGATGATACAATTTACCAAAGGTATTATGTATCAGGGAAAAACTCACAATATTTTGTATGTGAAGGACACTGTCGGATAACAACCCAGCAATGGATCTGACGATTCATGACAGAGTTGATGTGATTATCGGTAATCAATCAAAATGAAGAAGGGGATGCAAAGGCATCGGATTATAGAAACGTCTGAATGATTCGATGATTGGGTACAAAGGAATTATGATTTCAAGACGAAGGATCAGAAGTAGAGGCTCTGATCAAAAGATGAATAGGTTGAATAGACTTAGAGGTGCACCCGATCAAATCTGGACTGGGCAAGAACCAGCTCATATCTAGAAGGATGTCTGAGCCAGAAAGAATATTTCCAAGGATTAATTGATGATTGTGAGTATTCACACACACGCTGAATCCATAGGAAAAGAATGTTAATCATAAAGAATTTTAAAGAATATTGCTAGACATATGGAATTAATCTTAATGCAAGCAGGCAAGGAGAATCAAGAGTAATAGGCTGCAGAGGATTTTGAAAGATTAGATAGCATTTTCAGGTATTTTGGAAAGCATATGAACAACTGGGGATGAACGAACCCCGGTTAAGTGAATTATCCGCAGTGCAAAATAAGCTGCAAAGCAGAAGGCACAAAGGATTCTCGAAACAACGGAGAGTAATAGGGGTATCTTGTAACAACAGGAATGACTGGGGAAGAATATACAAGCGGCAAGGATGTTATTCACGGGGATTATCGGTGGTCAGGAACTACAAAGCAGTGGGCACAGGTTCTCGGAAAACATCGAGGAGTATCTACAGAATCTTCTGGCGAAGCAAGCGATCATCTGTAGTGAAGGGGCTCTCCGGGAGGAAGTGGTTACGAGATCCTAGATTCAGAGTTAGTAAAATCTTTATCCTGAATAGACAAGATATCAGAGTCCCAGAGTATAGACGTGGAATAAAAAGATCCTAATACCACCCAATGGCGACGTGGGCCCGTAAGCCACACAGCCAAGTTAGTAAAACAGTTTTGGACGACTAGACCCGACTTCGGCCAAGGAGTTGGAAAGGGGGCTACCTACAGGCAGTCGGCTCTGATACCAACTTGTGACGCCCTCGATTCAATTGTACACTAATCATACATGCAAATGTGTATGATCAAGATCAAGGACTCACGGAAAGATATCACAACACAACTCTAGACACAAATTACAATAATACAAGCTTTATATTACAAGCCAGGGGCCTCGAGGGCTCGAATACATAATCTCGAATACACAAGAGTCAGCGGAAGCAACAATATCTGAGTACAGACATAAGTTAGACAAGTTTGCCTTAAGAAGGCTAGCATAAAAGCATCTACGATCGAAAAGGCAAGGCCTCCTGCCTGGGAGCCTCCTAACTACTCCTGGTCGTCAGCGGTCTCCATGTAGTAGTAGGCACCGGCGGTGGCATCTGGCACCTGGGCTCCGACATCTGGTTGCATCAACCGAAAAGAAAATGAAAGGGGGGAAAGGGGGAGCAAAGCAACCGTGAGTACTCATCCAAAGTACTCGCAAGCAAGGATCTACACTACATATGCAACATTATCAAAGGAAGGTTGTATATGTGGACTGTGCTGCAGAAATGCCAGAATAGAGAGAAGGCCTAGTCCTATCGAAGACTAGCATCTTCTAGAAACCACCATCTTGCAGCAACAGGAGGGAGTAGGGTAGCATAAAGTAAAGTAGTAGTAGTGTTATCAACCTCGACCAGAGATCCTTTCTCGACTCCCTGCGAGAAAGCAACCCCAGAGCCATACTATCCATTTCTCATCACAATCCAATTCTCATCACAAGTATCCAGTTCTAGTTGTATCGATCGGGATACAACTCCAAGTGTCCGTTACCGTAGGACAGGCTATCGATAGATGTTTTCTTCCCTGCAGGGGTGCACCAACTTACCCAACACGCTTGATAAACTCCGGACGGACACACTTTCCTCGGTCATGCCCGGCCTCGGCCAAACAATACGCCGCAACCTGACCTAGACTTAACAGAGAGGTCAGCACGCTGGACTAAACCTATGCCCCCAGGGGTCATGGGCCATCTCCCCGGAAACTCCTGCACGTTGTGTACGCGGCCGGTGAGCAGACCTAGCTACCTCCTTCAACAAGGCAGGTGCTTACGCAGTCCAACCCGGCGCGTGCCGCTCAGTCGCTGACGTCTAATAAGCTTCGGCTGATGTATACGACGCAGAACGCCCATACTATTCCCACGTGATGGTTCGTGCTATCAGGCCAGAGGCCACTCGGATCAAATATGCAAATCGTAGTGGATTAGGAACGCGCGGTAACAAGCAGAGACTCACGAATGATGTGACCCCGTTGCCCCGTCTCGAGGACTTGCGGCAAGGGCTAAGAATGCCCGGCCACGCTTCGTAATTATCTCGCGGGCACCCTCCAGCTCAACCCGTCTCCACATCACTCACGTGTACCCCTCAGGGTCGACCCGCCTTTCCAAGTAATAGTTGTAAAGTCCAAGTATCTGTGTGTCCAAACATCAAGGGGAAAACCCAAGGAATCACCCCCGGTGAACTCCACTCGATGTAATCATCAAGGTGAACGTAAGAGGAATCACCCCTGAGGTTCACACTTGAGGGGTTGCACGACAGAGTCGTTTCGGAAGTGGTTAAGGCGGAATCACCCTCGATGACCACGACCGAATAGCTACACTATAGGGTTAACATCAGAGCGGTCTCACCCTTGGCACTCGATAGTAACCCAGCAGTGTCGAGCAACTAAGCGGAAAGTGATGTGCGGTGCCGGGGCCTGGTCTTCGATCCCGTTGATCGGGTCTTCAATGATGAAGCAGGGGCAACAAGGACAAGGTGGGGGTCACTGATGGATCACTAACCAACCTATAATAAGCAGTTTAGGAACAACAGGTAAGGTACAACAGCAGATACAAAAGCAGGCTATGCATCAGAATAGGTGAAGGAAATATGCCCTAGAGGCAATAATAAAGTTATTATTTATTTCCTCATATCATGATAAATGTTTATTATTCATGCTAGAATTGTATTAACCGGAAACATGATACATGTGTGAATACATAGACAAACATATAGTCACTAGTATGCCTCTACTTGACTAGCTCATTAATCAAAGATGGTTATGTTTCCTAACCATAGACATGTGTGTTGTCATTTGATTAAATGGGATCACATCATTAGGAGAATAATGTGATTGACATGACCCATCCCGTTAGCTTAGCACTTGATCGTTTAGTATTCTGCTATTGCTTTCTTCATGACTTATACATGTTCTCAGAACTATGAGAATTATGCAACTCCGCTTACTGGAGGAACACTTTGGTACTACCAAACGTCACAACGAATCGGGTGATTATAAAGGAGTACTACAGTGTGTCTCGAAGGTACATGTTGAGTTGGCATAATTCGAGATTAGGATTTGTCACTCCGATTGTCGGAGAGGTATCTCTGGGCCTCTCGGTAATACTCATCACCTAAGCCTTGCAAGCATGTAACTAATGAGTTAGTTATGAGATGACGATTATGGAACGAGTAAAGAGACTTACCGTAACGAGATTGAACTAGGTATTGATACCGACGATCAAATCTCGGGCAAGTAACATACCGATGACAAAGGAACAACGTATGTTGTTGTGCGGTTTGACCGATAAAGATCTTCGAGAATATGTAGGAACCAATATGGGCATCCATGTCCCGCTATTGGTTATTGACCGAAACGTGTCTCGGTCATGTCTACATTGTTCTCGAACCGTAGGCTCCGCGACGCTTAAGGTTTCGATGCGATGCTTATATTATGAGTTTATGTATTTTGATGTACCGAAGTTTGTTCGGAGTCCCTGATGTGATCACGGACATGACGAGGAGTCTCGAAATGGTCGAGACATAAAGATTGATATATTGGACGGATATATTTGGACACCGGAAAGGTTCCGGGAGAGTTTGGGAATATACCGGAGCTCCGGGAGGTTACCGAAACCCCCCGGTAAGTATATGGGCCTTATTGGGCCCTAGTGGAAGGGAGGGAGAAGGAGCAAGGGAGGGGGCGCCCCCCCCCAAGCCCAATCCGAATGGGGAAGGGGCCGCCCCTTTCCTTCTCTCCTTCCCCCTCTTCCTTCCTACTACTACTACTCCTTCCTTCCCTCCAACTTGATTAGGAAAGGAGGAAACCTACTTGGAGTAGGTGTCCCTCCCTATGGCGCCCCCCTTGGGCCGCCACCTCCTCCCTCCCTCCTTTATATACGGGGTAGGGGGTACCCTAGGCACACAAGTTGATCATTGAGATCGCTCTTAGCCGTGTGCAGTGCCCCCTCCACGATATTACACCTCGGTCATATTGTAGTGGTGCTTAGGCGAAGCCTGCGCGACAGAGAACATCAAGATCGCCACCACGCCATCGTCTTGACGAACTCCCCAGCGCCTCTCTTTGGATTGGAGATCGGGGGTGCGTCATCGAGTTGTACGCGTGTCAAGAACTCGGAGGTGCCGGAGTAATGGTGCTTGGATCGGTCGGACCGGGAGGACGTACGACTACTTCCTCTACATTGCGTCAATGCTTCCGCTTCGGTCTACGAGGGTATGTAGACAATACTCTCCCCTCGTTGCTATATCATCACCATGATCTTGCATGTGCGTAGGAAATTTTTTGAAATTACTACGTTCCCAACAATAGGAGCAATCAATAACAGTAGCAAAATCTAATGCAAGCATAAGAGAATGGAATAGGCGATATCGGGATGATCAAAGGGGGGGCTTGCCTGGTTGCTGAGACGAGAAGGAGGGGTTGTCGGTGATGTAGTCGATCACAGCGGCATCGGCAGCCGTCACGGGGTCTACCAAAGAGAAGAGGGGGAGAAACTGTAAATACATAGCAAGCAAGTGCATAAACAGGACAACAGGCAGAGCTAGACGTGTTCTAATGCGGTGCTACACATTACCGGCGATGGGGATAACATCTGGGAATGCTTTCCCGAAGTTTGGCATTTTCGGACAAACGAACCGAAGGGGAAATGTTCGATGTTCGCTATTCTAGGGATGTGTGGCGGATGAACGGGCCGCGTATTCGGATTCGTCTCGTCATTCTGAGCAACTTTCATGTAGAAAACATTTTCATCCGAGTTACACACTACAAAAAAAGACACATCTGTGACATTTTGGGCCGAACGAATTTTTTTTGTCATACATATGACACTTCTATGACGATAATTGTGACAAAACCCGGTATCATCATAGATGTGGTGGGCTCCTACTTATGACAAAAATCATGATGTAAAATGGGCTTTTCATCACGGCAGGCCGGAGACGCAATGCATGACATTCCTTGGGCCGCCCATGACGGAAAAACCGTGGTAGAAGCGAGGGGAGGAAAATTTCGTGGAGTTGCAGTTTACGGTGGGAGGTCGGGGCGGAGCGATCGCGCTTTCTCGTACATATGGGCGTGTGCGGCGTTGGCTCTAATCAACCCGAAGCGAGGCGTTGGGCTCTAATCAACCCGAAGGACAGACCGCACGCTACGCGTTCTCGAACTCGAGGGATCGATCGATGGCTGTTAACTGAACCCGATGGAGCGATTCCTTCGCTACTGCTGCTAACTGAAGCCGATCGATGCTGCCTCTAGGATGAACAGTGAGCATTGCGGGGGGGGGGGGGGGTTGGATGAACAGTGAGCGGTGGCGTTGCCTCTGGATGAACAGGAACCCGTGGCGTGGAGGGCTGGATGAACAATAGACGGTGGAGGGGTGGCTATGGAGGGGTGGTTGAACAGAAACCCGTGGTGTGGAGGGCTGGATGAACAGTAGACGGTGGAGGGGTGGCCGTGCAGGGGTGGTTTAACAGGACCCCGTGGTGCGGAGGGCTGGATGAATAGTAGACGGTGGAGGGGTGCCCGTGGAGGGGTGGTTGAACAGTAGTCGGTGGAGTAGCGCGCGGTGGAGGCTGGATGAACAGGAGCCCGCGGAGGGTGGAGGAGGTCGATGGTGGAGATGAACAGTACCCGTGGAGTCCCGTTTTGCGGTAAGCCACACCCCGCTTTGACCGTGAAGCCCAACACAAGTCCGTTTAAATCCGCTTTTGCGGTTCGCCACACCCTCCCGATCAACAAGGACCCCGCTTTGACCGTGGGAGGTCCGTTTAAATCCGCTTTGGCGGTCGCCACACCCTCCCGATCAACAGACCCCGTTTTCGACCGTAGGAGGTCCGTTTCCTCCGTTTTGCGGTACGCCACACCCCTCCCGATCAACAGGACCCCCATTTCGACCGTAGGAGGTCCGTTTCCTACGTTGTGCGGTACGCCAGGCCTCGTTTGCATCGCCTGTTCCGTCCAAGCCCTCCCGATGGACACGACCACACATTCCGTTTCGACCCAGCCGGTTGGCTCCCACGCGTTCCGTTGCCTCCCAATGAACACGACGCATTCCGTTGGCTCCCCATGAACACGATGACAACGTTGTTTCTCCGTTCCGACCCAACCATGTACGTATGCGCGAGTAGGCGTTCGAGACCCTGCCCGTATGTATGTACGTGGCCGTATTTTCTTTCTTGCACCCTCGCCGCTGTACGATGTGTACATGCGCGCCTCTACTACAACCAGTATGTACGTACACGTTCGCGACCAGAATGACAACGTTACGTACTGAAAGTGCAACTAATCCCCGGGTGGTTTTGGTAATTAATAACAACATATATATCATTGAACTAATCATTTCTTGAGAATATTTCGAAAGTTCAAGATATGGGTATGGCAATGACCGATGATGTGGACCCCTCAAAATGCTAAGGAAAACTTTGGCAAAAAGCTCAAGACTCCATTTTTGGTTTAGTGATCCAAGATCACATTGAGTCCATAGGAAAGCCAATACTATTAAAAGGGGATGAGGTTATGATGATGATCTGGTTGCTCTAAGTGCTTAGTGATTTATCTCTCAAACTATCGCAATCTTTCATTCCAACATAAACTCATAAGTAATCTCGGTCCCACCGATTCCAAACCCAGTCACACCGAGATGAACCACCTCACCATATAGCCAAACCCTAAGAATTTCGGATTTTCCGATTCCAAACTCGGTCATACCGAAATTGGTGTTGCCAAGCTTCAGAATCCTACAGACTCAAATCGGTGTCACCGAGATGAGAAAGTCGGTCCCACCGAGATTGGCAAACCCTAGACTTTGGAAGAATCGGACTAACCGAGATTGTATTTTCGGTCCCACTGAAAATCCCAACGCTCACAAGATTTGAACTTTCGGTCTCACCGAGTTGTCAACTTCGTCCGACCGAGATTGGTCAAATGTGTGTAACGGTTGGATTTTGTGTGGAGGCTATAAATACCCTCCACCTCCTCTTCATTCGTGGAGAGAGCCATCGAAAGAACTACCACTCCTACCTTACATTTCGAGAAGAAAACTACCTACCCTTGTGTTGAGATCAAGTTGCTCCACTCCCACCATATGAAACTTGATTTCTAGTCTACCCAAGTTGCTTTCCACTCAATCCTTTCTTCCACCACAGCCAAATCAGTGAGGAGAGTTGAGTGTTGGGGAGATTATCATTTGAAGCACAAGAGCAAGGAGTTCATCATCACCAACCCCATCTATTACCTTTTGGAGGGTGGTGCCTCCTAGATTGGTTAGGTGTCGCTTGGGAGCCTCCGTCATGATGTGGAGTTGAACCAAGGAGTTTGTAAGGGCAAGGAGATCGCCTACTTCGTGAAGATCTACCCCGAGTAAGGCTAGTCCTCCGTGGGCGTAAGCCATGATGGCATAGACAAGGTTGCTTCTTCGTGGACCCTTCGTGGGTGGAGCCCTCCGTGGACTCTCGCAGCTACCCTCCGTGGGTTGAAGTCTCCATCAACGTGGATTGACGATAGCACCACCTATCGGAACCACGAGAAAAATCTCCGTGTCTCCAAATTGCGTTTGCTCTTCTCCACCTCTCATTTACTATACGTGCAATTTACTTTCCGCTGCCACAACTCTAGAATTGCATGTGTAGGGTGATACTTGACTTGGTTATCATTGTGAACTTGCTAAAACTTGCCCTAATCAAAAGGATAAATTTTAAGTTGTCAAGTAGTCTAATCACCCCCTCTAGACATACTTCCGATCCTACAAGTGGTATCGAGCTTTGGTTTCCATTGGATTGGTTTCATTGCATTGACTCCATAAGCTTGGTTTCACAACTTAGGAGAGTATGGCGTCTAGTGAGGGTAATTTCCGAGAGGTCCTTACTTTGATGGTTCAAACTTTGCTAGTTGGAAGCATAAAATGAAAATGCATATTCTTGGACATAACCACCCACATGGGGCATTATTTGTGTTGGCTTTCAAGGTGAGTTCTTCGAGGAAGGAAAAGTTCCGGATCGCGAAGCTATCATGGATGAGTTGCGGATGTTACTGAACAATGCTCAAGCTTGTGACATTCTCTTCAATGCTTTGTGTCCCGAGGAGTTCAACAAGATCAGCCGCCTTGAGAATGCAAAAGAGATTTGGGATACTTTGATCGAAATGCACGAAGGTACCGAGTCCGTGAAGGAATCAAAGCTAGATGTTCTTCAAGGTCGACTTGACAAGTTCAAGATGAAGGAAGGTGAAGGAGTCGCTGAAATGTACTCTAGGCTTGCTCTCATCACCAATGAGATGGCAGGCTTAGGAAGTGAAGAAATGACCGACCGATTCATCATCAAGAAGATTCTCAGAGCTTTGGATGGAAAGTATGACACCGTGTGCACTTTGATCCAAATGATGCCAAACTACAAAGATCTCAAGCCTACCGAAGTCATTGGAAGGATTGTTGCTCATGAGATGACACTTAAAGATAAGGAAGAGCTTCACAACAAGTCAAGTGGTGCTTACAAAGCTGCAGTTGAAGCTCCCACAACCTCAAGTGACAAGCTAGTTTCCAATGAAGAGATAAGCCTAATGGTGAAGAACTTCAACAAATTCTACAAGAGTAGAAGCAAGGAAAGAAGCTCAAAGTCTAGATCATATGATGAAAAGAGATCTTCTAGTCGTGATCGAAACTGCTACAATTGTGGAAGACCCGGACACTACTCAAATGAGTGTTCGACTCCCCACAAGAGAAGAGAAGAATCTCCAAGAAGAAGAAGCTCAAGAGAAGAGTCGCCTCGAAAGAGAGAAGGAGTAGAGATGATCGTTATGAACGAAGATCCTCTCGGAGAAGCAAGGATTCGGAAAGGAAAGACAAGTCATCAAGGAGCTACACAAGAAGAAAACATCAAGCTCATGTTGGTGAATGGGTTTCGGCCCGACTCCGACAATCACTCCGAAAAAGCTATCACTCCAACTCCGAATCTGATCAAGATGAAGGTGTTGCGGTCTTGCTCTCGTGTCCTCCAACTCCAACTCCTATGACATATTTGATTCACCAAATGAGGGAATTGGAAGATGCTTCATGGCAAAAGGCCCCAAGGTATCACACCCTGAGTTTATTGACTTTGATAGTGATGAGGATGACTTGCTTGGTGAAGATGAGCTTTTACATGATAAATCTAGTGAGCTTAGTAATGATGAACATGCTAGTAGTCTTTATAGTCGAGAAGAGTCGAATGACAATGCTATGAAGGAGATTGAGCGTCTAACTAAAGAACTAAACACTCTTAAGTTAGCTCATGAAACAACTCAAGAAGATCATAGAGAGCTCCTAAGATCTCATGAGAAGCTACGCTCGAGAAGCTCAATCTAGAGCAAGAACATGAGTTTCTAAAAGCTATCAATGACGATCTTCGAAAGAAGAGTTCTTCATATCTTGCCAAACGACTTCTCTTGTCTAATTTCTTGCCACCTATCAAAACTAAGCATGACAAACATAAGAAAAATTCTTCATCTAGTAGTAACAATAATCATGCTAAATCAAATGTTGTTACTTCTAGTAATTCTCTTGATTCCACTAACAATGTTTCAAGCCAAGTTTCACTTGAGCAAGAAAATAGTCTATTGAAAGGGATTATAGAGAAAGGTGTCTACAATAGTCTTGCCGAAGCAAGAGCTTTGAGGAAATTGTTCGCAAGCAAGGAAGACACCGAAGAATCAAGGAATTGGTTTTGAGAGAAGGTTCAACGCCGAGGGTGTTGAATGGGAAGAAGGTCAATATCCCACTCCAAAGTTTGTTTCTCAAGAGGAGAAGTATGATCCTACTTCTTCCAATGTGGAACAAACTCAAGATGACCTTCCACCACAAGACCACAAGCTAAAAGGCAAGGACAAGCTTCAAGAGGAGATTGATGCATTCATTGAAGCACCCAAGGCCATGGTCAAGTGGGTTCCCAAGGCAACTTCAAGTTCTACTTCGACAAGCTCAACTACTACACCAAGGATTCCCATCAAGATGATGTGGATCCCAAGAAGAAGAACTAGAGAGTTCTTGAGGGTGACTCATAATATACTTCACTCACATTCATTTTGGCAAGGACTTGTGCAATCAACTTCCACATCTTGCACTAGTTCATGGAGTCACAAACCCTCATGTTGGTAAGTCAAGGGACAAGGTAATCATTGCTTTCATGGACATCATCTATTGTGTACTTCAATCTATGTCCATGGATATTTTTGTTTGTTCCTTGTGGGACTAACCCATGTAGGTATTGAAAGTGCCCGAATCCAAAGGATTGCTCCCAACTCTTGGTGATCTTCATCAACATTGAGCATCCACATCTTCAACATCTACATGAAGTCTTCAACGACAACCCAAGGTTAGTTTGACCCTTTAAAAGGGGTTCTCACATCAAGGGGGAGCTTTGCTCTAAAGAAATGAGCTAAAGCATCTTCTAATGATGTGAACACATTAATGCTTTATGGAAAAGTGGTAACCCCACTTGTGCTTAAACGATGAGTATGACCTATGATCAAATGTTCTCATTTGACTCCTAAGTCAATATACTCATATATAGATGACCTAGTCATCGCCAAATTGTGTGCTAGCTGCTAGTGTTTGGTTTGTGCATGTTTGACACATATTTTATTTGCTATCTTATTGTGTGAGCATGTTGGATGCATGATTTTATCCATTCGAGGACATCCATTTGTTGCTTTGGTCTTTTGGATTTTCTTTCTCTTTCTTTTTGACCAAATGGATGGACAAGAATGCCTAAGTTCCTCCCCTAGCTGTCTATGCTTTCTTGTCTCAAACTCTACTCATGCTTATATCACAAACTTTGAACAAGACTTTTTCTGACGAGCATCGAGTGAGGAGCACTTGAGCCACCGATCCGTCAAAAGCCTAACTTCCAAAACCTTCTAAGTACTTTCGGTCAAACCGATATACTCAAATCGACGCACCAAATCACTTGGATTGATCTAGGTTTTCACCTCGGTGAAACCGAAGTTACAAATTCGGCGTGATCAAGTGAGTAATCGCACGCAGCTAACCATCTCGGTCCCACCGAAGTTTTCCAACTCGGTCCCACCGACACCGAAGGGTATATATACCCGAGGACAGCGCTGATTACTTCTTCAAACGCCCGCCTCAAACCCTTCATTGCCGTCGCCGTGGTCTCCGGATCGTCTCCGCCATCACCATGCGCCCTCGCCTGGTCTCCTTCGCCGTCAACAGTAATCTCATCGCGCCGTTGCCGCCGTGGTGAAGCTCCACCAGATTGGGTGAGTTTCATCCTCTCGTGCTTCAACCGCTGATTCAATGCACGATAGGTGTTGTCTAGTTTCTTGCCAAGTTTGAAATCTTCCTATCCAAAGAGATTAGATCATAGAACAAAATTCGAGTGAAAATTTTAGGGTTAGGTTTCCGCGAACACATCTCGGTGTGACCGATTCTACATTCTCGGATCGACCGATTTGGCCTCGCCATTGCATCGCACTTTTCGTCCAACCGAAGTTGTGCAAATCGGTAAGACCGAAATGAGGATTTAGTGAAACCCTAGTGCTCTCGGCTAGACTGAAACCCATTTCGTCCAACCGAAAGTGGTGTGTACTGGTTAGGTTTAGACACTTGGATTCACCAAATTTTAGACTCGGTCGAGACCGAAATGTATTCTGTGAAAACCTAAGACTAAAGTTTGAACTCATTCTTTTGCAAAATCTCTCTGCGGTTTGTGATAACTCTTCTATTCGCCTATACCTACTCTATTCACAAAGTTGTCACCATGTCCGATGCAAGTGACAGCCGAACAGTCTGAATCACCAGTTGAGATTCCCGAGGCGGTGACAAGTCCCAAGCAAGCAGTTTTTCAGATGATGGAGAGAAGCACTCCAAGTGGATCTGCCTGCAATGCCACTGTGGCAGGAAGAAGAGGAATTCGATGAGGAAGACTCGACTTTGTTGCAGATGAGGAGATAACTTCTAAGCCAAAAGGCAAGTGGTTGCCAAGGGCTATCAAGGGCAACAGACAAAGAAAGGCACCAAGAAGGTAAAGAAATCCACAGCTGCAAAGAAACTGAGCATGGAAGAAGAAACCTCCAGCAAGATCAAGAAAACTTCCAAGAGGAAGAGGCTAGTTCATGAAGAAGCTGATGATGATGATTCAGATGAGGAAGCACCCCAGCCTCCTCGTAAGCGGTTGATGGAGATGCCATCGTAGCAGGAGCACCCACAAAAGCTAAGCCATCAGCTCCAAAGCAAAGGCAGCCCAAGCCAAATCTGCTGCTAAGCCAAAGAAAACTGTGAGGAACATACCTGCTTCAGAGAAGAAGAAGGACAATGTGCCACCTGCAGAATCGATGAAGAGGCACATGTTTTGCTAAAGCTCGATGTAAACCGCCAGTTCATAATGATGCTCATCCTCGAGCTGAAAATATGAAGGAGAGGAAGGACAAAGGTCTCGTGCTATGGAGGCAAGTTGATCCATATGCCACCGAGAAGGACAAAGATTGACCCAAGGTTCCACACCGAGAGCAACAAGACTTTTATGAGACAGTGCTTATGGATAAGAAGCCAATTGTTGTTTGACACCGGATATGTAGACCGGGATTACATCGACAAAGAAGAGCACAGAGACTATTTCCCACATGTGCATGAGAGCTTCACCGCTTGTGGGATTGCAGAGTTTGTTGGTCGAAATCGATCGCTTGGAATGATGAGATGATCATGCGTTCTATGCCACCGCACACTTCTATCCGGATGGCGAATTGTATGGATGATGAAGGCGTAGATTCCATTCAACTGTTGAAGAATGGAGAGCGTTGCTGAATGCACCAGTATCAAAGGATGATGATGTTGATGTCTATGGCATTCCAAAGAAGAATCACGAGTCAATGAAGAACATGTACAATGAGGTACCTGAGAAGGATGTTGAGATATGGAAGCTTAGATCAGTCTATTATCTTCAGGCAGGTCTCCCAACCACCAACACCATTCTGAGGCATACTTTGATGCCCAAGTCAGGAGACCACCGCATGATAAGAGGGTATTCTATCAACATGCTGCACATTCTAGATCGAAGACACCTTTTAAGGTGATGGACACGATAGTAGAGACTATCAAGAGGACAAGCAGACTGTAAGAGGTCGTGTGGGTTTGCTCCGCATATTTAGATGCTCATTAATGCCAAGTTTGGCACGGACACCTACCGTTGGATAGACCCCACTTGCCACCGCAGCTGAACACGAAGATAATGAAGTTGTGATGACCGAGGATGCTCCCACATCCGTCGAAGGACATGCTAAGTCCGAAGTCGCCAAACAAGCTAAAGCTGAGAAGGAAGCAGCAAGAAAGCCCAAGAGCGCTGCGAACAACTTCTTGAAGCCACTCGAGAGAATTGAGCTACGCCTGGCCAGATAGTGCGCCTCAGAGAGCCTTGAGAGGATAGTTGAAGATAAGTTCCATGCTCTGGATGTCAAGTCGATCAAGTGCAGTCACCGTCAACAAGCTTGAGGCGACATTGAGGAAGCGAAGAGGAGAAGGCAGAGCTCATGAGGGAGATGGAAGATGATCTAGTCCAGATGACTATGAGCAGCCTGCTGCAGTGCCCACAAAGCCCAGATCAGCTGCTATTCCAAAGGATGACCCTGGGCTACTACATCAAGACCTCCTACAGCTCCGTCGGTTCGGCCCAAAGACTCCCAAGATCCACTCCTCCAGCTCCACAGACTTCAGCAGGCTTTTGCAGATGCAGCTATCTCCACTCCATCGACGCAGCATAAGAGCCGCCAGCAGAGTCCATAGTGACGATTAGCTCTATACCTTCGAACTTTTGGTAACTTGTTGCCAAAGGGGGAGAAATTGTATAGATCATAGGGCTTCGAGAGAGAGAGTGCTCGTTTTTGCTCTTTGGTTTGCGGTTTTCCTTGAGATACTTTTGAGTTCTTTGAGACATTTCGTGTGTTTGATACTACGTTTGCTCTATCTTGATGAGTGCTTGATCATACTATGCTTAATGTGTGCTTGATGCTTATCATATTCCATTCATATCTTGTATGATCACTTACTCATGTCTTGGTGATTGGGTGCATGTTATTCATTCTTATCATTTTGTGCGCTCCACCAAGATGTATGTGACATGGAAGAGTAACCCATGATCCTAATCGATTGTGCATTTGCATTCAAACGCAAATCTTAAATAATGCACAAATTTAGGGGGAGCTCTTGCTTATCACATACTTCTCAAAGCGACGATGTTATTCATTGATTATATCATTTGTCGAAGCTTTGATCTATATGTTGTCATCAATTACCAAAAGGGGAGATTGAAAGTGCAACTAATCCCGGGTGGTTTTGGTAATTAATAACAACATATATATCATTGAACTAATCATTTCTTGAGAATATTTTAGAAAGTTCAAGATATGGGTATGGCAATGACCGATGATGTGGACCCTCAAAATGCTAAGGAAAACTTTGGCAAAAAGCTCAAGACTCCATTTTGGTTTAGTGATCCAAGATCACATTGAGTCCATAGGAAAGCCAATACTATTAAAAGGGATGAGGTTATGATGATGATCTGGTTGCTCTAAGTGCTTAGTGATTTATCTCTCAAACTATCGCAATCTTTCATTCCAACATAAACTCATAAGTAATCTCGGTCCCACCGATTCCAAACCCAATCACACCGAGATGAACCACCTCACCATATAGCCAAACCCTAAGAATTTCGGATTTTCCGATTCCAAACTCGGTCATACCGAATTGGTGTTGCCAAGCTTCAGAATCTTCAGACTCAAATCGGTGTCACCGAGATGAGAAAGTCGGTCCCACCGAGATTGGCAAACCCTAGACTTTGGAAGAATCGGACTAACCGAGATTGTATTTTCGGTCCCACGAAAATCCCAACGCTCACAAGATTTGAACTTTCGGTCTCACCGAGTTGTCAACTTCGGTCCGACCGAGATTGGTCAAATGTGTAACGGTTGGATTTTGTGTGGAGGCTATAAATACCCTCCACCTCCTCTTCATTCGTGGAGAGAGCCATCGAAAGAACTACCACTCCTACCTTACATTTACGAGAAGAAAACTACCTACCCTTGTGTTGAGATCAAGTTGCTCCACTCCCACCATATGAAACTTGATTTCTAGTCTACCCAAGTTGCTTTCCACTCAATCCTTTCTTCCACCACAGCCAAATCGGTGAGGAGAGTTGAGTGTTGGGGAGATTATCATTTGAAGCACAAGAGCAAGGAGTTCATCATCACCAACCCCATCTATTACCTTTTGGAGGTGGTGCCTCCTAGATTGGTTAGGTGTCGCTTGGGAGCCTCCGTCATGATGTGGAGTTGAACCAAGGAGTTTGTAAGGGCAAGGAGATCGCCTACTTTGTGAAGATCTACCCGAGTAAGGCTAGTCCTCCGTGGGCGTAAGCCATGATGGCATAGACAAGGTTGCTTCTTCGTGGACCCTTCGTGGGTGGAGCCCTCCGTGGACTCTCGCAGCCGTTACCCTCCGTGGGTTGAAGTCTCCATCAACGTGGATTGACGATAGCACCACCTATCGGAACCACGAGAAAAATCTCCGTGTCTCCAAATTGCGTTTGCTCTTCTCCACCTCTCATTTACTATACGTGCAATTTACTTTCCGCTGCCACAACTCTAGAATTGCATGTGTAGGGTGATACTTGACTTGGTTATCATTGTGAACTTGCTAAAAACTTGCCCTAATCAAAAGGATAAATTTTTAAGTTGTCAAGTAGTCTAATCACCCCCCCTCTAGACATACTTCCGATCCTACACGTACGCTTCGACCAGGTGGGTCCCGACTGTCAGGCACTTCCTTGCATGCAATGATGTAGCCGGCGGGTCCCAGCAGTCAGGGGTGCGAATCGTTTTTTTCGGACGCACTTCCTTGCGTGCAAAGATGTAATTGGTGGGTCCCAGCAGACAGGGGGAAACATTTTTTCGCTAAATACGGTGGCCCGTCCAGTGGGTCCCCGCTGTCAGGTGGGGGAATAATTATTTTGCGAGTAATAAGGAGGCACTTCCTTGCTGCAGTCGTGGACCCAGCTATCAGCCTCAACATGTACAGTCCACGTCCGATGGAAGCCATTCCTTGACCACGTTGAGCACGCCGCGCCGAGAGCACCAGGGCGATGGACGACGGCGAGGCCTAGGAAGGGGACGACGCGGAGCTGGGGAAGATGCGGCAGTGGATGCCCACGTGTAGAGGAGTATGAGGGTTCACTCGCACGGCTGCGGTGTGAGGCTGCCGTCACCGCAGAATAACAGGGGGTGTGGGTGCAGGGTGTGTAGAGGGATGGCCTGGCCAGCGGTGGGAGTAGTAGGGGGTGGTGAGGCCTCCGCGGCATCACAGCCGGCCACGGGCGGCAGGAGCAGGCCGCACGACCGGCGCTGCTTTGGGCTGCAGGAGCAGGCGACACACCCGGCGCTGCTTTGGGCGGCTGGAGCAAGAAGACCAGAGGTTGAAGAAGCACTACGGCTGTTGGATGGACATCGTATGGTCACTGGAGCTAGAATCATTCATATATTGACTAAAGTTGACACAGGCCTCCGTCCCAGTCAACTTAGTAGGCCCACAAGTCAGCCTCCCACCAAGGTTGGTCCCAAATAGCGGGGGTATTCATTTTTGTGCGTAATAAGGAGGCACTTCCGGTGGGTCCGAGCCGACAATGGGGGACGTTTTTCCACAAAATATGGTGGCTCGTCCTGTGGGTCCCAGCAGATCGGGAAACATTTTTTATGAAATCTGGTGACCCGTCCGGTGGGTCCCTCTGTTGCCGTGGAGGAATAATTATTTTCCGCGTAATAAGGAGGCACTTCCTTGCGGCTGCTGTGGACCCAGCTGTCAGCCTCTCCACGTACAGTACTCTTCCGATGGATGTCGGTCATTGACCACATTGACCACGCCGCGCCGAGAGCACCACGGCGGTGGACGAAGGCGAGGCCTAGGAAGGGGACGACGGGGAGCCGGGGAAGACGTGGTAGTGGAAGCCCGCGCGGAGAGGAGTACGAGGGTTCACAGGTTCGGCTGCGGTGTGAGGCTGCCATCGCCGCAGGGCCTGGCCAGCGATGGGAATAGTAGGGGGTGGTGAGGCCTCCGTGGCAGCACAGCCGGCCATGGGAGGCAGGAGCATGCGGCACGACCGGCGCTGCTTTGGGCGGCTGGAGCAAGAACACCAGAGGTTGAAGAAGCACTACGGCCGTTGGATGGCCATCGTACGGTCACTGGAGCTAGAATCGTTCATATTGACTAAAGTTGACAAAGGCCCCCGTCCCAGTCAACTTAGTAGGCCTACAAGTCAGCCTCCCACCATGGTGGGTCCCAGCTAGCAGGGGGAGTATTCATTTTTTGTGCGTAATAAGGAGGCACTTCCGGTGGGTCCGAGCTAACAGCGCGGGGAACGTTTTTTTGGCGAAATATGCTGGCCCGTCCGGTGGGTCCCAGCAGTCGGGTGGAAAAGTTTTTTTTGGGAAATAAGGTGGCCCGTCCGGCGGGTCCCTGCTGTCAGGTGGAGGAATAATTATTTTGCGCGTAATAAGGAGGCACTTCCTTACGGCCACGGGAGGCAGGAGCACGCGACACGACCGGCACTGCTTTGGGCGGCTGGAGCAAGAAGACCAGAGGTTAAAGAAGCACTACGGCCGTTGGATGGACATCGTACGATCACTACAGCTAGAATCGTTTATATTGACTAAGTTGACAAAGCCCTTGGTTCGCGTTAACTTAGTAGGCCTGACTTCGGTTTGGCGAGAGAACATATAGCCCATTTGCGATTTGTAAGAATGTACAACCCATTTTTCAATTCTAATGGAATTTACTACAGCCCATTTACGGGTTTGTTAAAAGTACAGCCCAACTTCTAGGTAGGACAACGATTAATAATTTCAAACAACCGCTCAAAACAGAATTCAAAAAAAAATTCCCACATTTTGATGGGATCCGAAATATTTTTATCCAAAATTTCTAGTTAGGTTAAATATAATTTCAAAATAAAGTTGTATCACGTTAAAATCCAACGAAATATTGCGCGCACAACAATTAATGAAATTAAAATTTCTAAATTCCAAAAATAATATATTTTTCAAACTAATTACGTGTTTGGTGCATAGTAATTGCCCAGTTATTATAATTACATCCCATTTATTATTTCTTAAAGTCCGTTTTCTTGTTAAGCCAATGCATACCTCCTAGGAAACTTTGCAGCCCAGCGGGCCGGATAACAAGTTGACCCGGATATTGTGTACAACTGTCGGCCCAGTTGCATTGCTGATGTTGAAAAAAAGGCATGTTTAGTACAGTACAACCTAACATGGTTACTCAGCCCACATTCAGGGACGCCGGAAAGGCCCAAACAAGGCTTCTATACAACTTTTTGAAGTCACTGAGCTCAATTAATAACTTAAGAAAAAAGTTAGATTACAGTGGAACCTAATTAAAAGCTATCACGAGCAAATAAATAATTCAACGGGTCCCACTTGTGCATGTGTGCGTGTGTGTGTGCGTGTGTGTGTGTGAGAGAGAGAGAGAGATAGAGAGAAAGACCCACCGGTCGATGCTCGTAAATACATCTTTCAGCCATATGCATTGCTGATGCTCAGTAAAAACTTATATAGTTGACACAATCATATAGAACATCATAGCACAGTGAACTTGCATACAAAAATTTCACACAGGCGGCACAATCAGGATGGAAGCAGTGGATCGCTATGGGAAGGGCTATGTTGAAACCAACGAAGTCGTACATAACGGTTCATTATCTTTATAAATGATGGGGAAATATCTTGAAGGTTGTGCAAAGAAAACAGACAGACAACACAATAAGTTCTGCTAGCACATTAAGTTGACGTACAGCCCTTTCTAAAAAAAGTTCAGGTACAAAATTAAAACAGGTCACAATCAAATGTACTGGCATATCAGTGCTTTAGACCCATAGCTCGGATTTAACTAGTACTAACTGACAAGATTCAGTTGTTACCTCAAATTAGAGCACATCCAGGCAGCCAACCCTGCCTCTTCTCCCAAAGAAGCAGTGGCCTCTGCCGCGCGATGGAGTAGGCCCTGTGCCATCCATCGTTCCGAGCAACACGGGGAATGTCTGACGTTGACTCCGGTAATGGACATCGTCGACGGACCCTGGCACCAGCGGGGGCGGCAGGACTTCGATTGATGGATTGACCAGTTCTTCGACATGCACGAACACTCGATACAGGTACATCCCTAACGTGGTCCACGGCGGCCTTGGTGGTGACGAATAGTACAACCCCGGTTACTGCACCGGTATCTCAACACCAATCACCTTCGGTATGGTGGACGGCTTCTTCATCCATGCCATAACCATCAGAGCCCAGCTGTCTGGAGGAACAAACATACTTACGAGCTCACTTCCAAGGTCATTGATAAGCTCATTCATGGACTCGTTGTTCCAAGCACGTCTAGGCATGCCGTGGAAGGTAAGCTTTGTTAAAAACTCAAGCTCAGAGGGCACCGAGCCCCATCCTGGTTGCCACCGATCAAAGCTCACCAGCGCACCATCGCAGAACAAACGTCGGGAAGATTCGAACACACGACTGCAGTCGAAAGTTGTTCGGAACCTTTCAAAGAAATCAGCCGGTGGCAGACAGACTTCGACGAGCAAGTCACTTATTTGGATGCCGTGCACAATGTCAAGAGCTTTGACAAGGTCGTCCGGCGAGACGGGAGGCCGGTCGCCGTTGATGGTTACCATCAGCAGTTTGCTGGCAAACTGGTCGTCAAGCGCCACCATGCCACTGTTGAGCGACAGCACGTAGCGACCGAAGGCAGGACGGACCTCAGGATCTCCGGCTCGGAGATCCGCGTTGGCCGATGACATGATAGTGCGCTTGAGTACAGGGAGTATAGGAGGGGGATTTGGGGGAACTAGAGTAGGAATCGAGATTCCAGAGGTGGGGGAGGGGCGGGAGACTGGGGATGAAAAGGTAGCATGAATTTCGAGCACGCGCCAATATGCTCTCGGCGCGCAAGCGCACGAAAACACCGGTGGTGCCCACATGTCGGCCTAAGAGTCCTTATTCTTTCTTTTTTGGAGAGCCCGGCCTTTTTTTTCAGGATCTTTTGAGAGCCCGGCCTGAGAGTCATAATTGACCTGTTTGGCATTGCGTTACTACTCGACCCATATTCAACGACACCTCACTGGCCCAAACAAGTGCACATCATCGAAAAGACAGTGAGCTCAAATTATATAACTTGAAAAAAAGGAGATATACTCTGAACACTGGAGAATGGTGATGCCCTCATTTAGCCCACCAGTAGTTCGAGACAATAAACAGTTCGAAACAACGATACATACAACATTCAAACGCTGACTAGTGACTACTACTGACATAAACAGCAAGACATGATAGTTCATAAGAAGTCTTGCTACACCACCAAAACGTACCCATCTGCAGCGTTCAGACTCTCGTGATCCGAGAATGACATTCTAAATAGAAGAAACTATTACATAGAAAGAGTGACATAGACGAGGATGACCAACTGACAAGGAATATGCATAACAAAAGAAAGAACTACCCATCCAGAACCAGCAGCAAAGACAACAAAGTCATTCGAAGAGATGATCCAACACCATCATAATTTGCAACCCCGCTTCAGTGACCAATGATCCGGAGACACCAAGATCCACCCTTCGATGCAACAACCCAATTACCTATCAACTCAAGGCTTGAACCACATCATCGCACGTCGTAGTTGAGACATCCAAGGATCAAAGTTAATCCGGATGCCTTTGTCATTCTCACCTTCTTTTGGCTGTAGGCTGTATCATTGACAATCAGGGGAGTATGCTCCCGAACTCCTAGGGCTCGCCGTGTAGACACAGTTTCCATAGCAAACAGAGCCTCTCTGCCATCAAGGTCCTTGCCAACGGTGATCTCCTGGTTAATCGGATAATTGAGTCCGAGAAACAAAGAGTGTGAACCAAGGCTGTTTACCCGCCTCCAGCTAAAAAAACCTAAAGGCCCCAACAAGCTGGTATCCTGCTCATAGACATAACAGCCACTGTCCGGATACTCACGTATTACACGGTGCTTATATACAGTGGGGTTTTTGCAATATTACTTTTCCGGCTCATGTGTCCAAATGATCATCAGTCTTTTGCCGTCGTCTGATCAAGCGAGGAACCAGTTGTGCTTCCCTGTTTTTGGCAAAGGTGGTGTAATTACAAAGGGCAGTAACTGTAGGGACACTGCATCATATCAAAAAGGACATGCATTGTTAATGTAAGATCGGCATTGTTCAGAGTATGAGTAGGATAATGCAAGAAACAGCATTGATATGTCCCTGTTGGAACTGGGAGGAAAATACAGGGAAATGTATATCGGGTTCGAAAATATAGAAGTGCCATGCATGGTTATACTCATGTTATCTCGCAATCGATTCTTCACAGGAAACTACCATGTCATGCATGTTATGTAATCATGTTCTGTGCTCACAAACAAATTCTTCAAGGTAACTAACAGACCATGCGTTGTTATTACTCGTGTTCTGTGGGCAAAAATTTTGTGAGGATATTATTCTAGTCATTGATTGCTGAAGGGCGAATATAGGTATGTACACATGGTAAGCATTGCAGGATTTCAGTACTTCCAAATATAGAGTTCTCCACATGCACATTTACTTCCCTAATGTATGGTTAGATCAAACCAACAGTGTGGTGCATGTTTCTACATCATGAAAATGAGGAAACTAACATGGCCATTGATACACACTCATATTTAGTAGTAGTATATAGATTACTATAAAATAAGGATAATATCCATATATTCCTAACCGTTTGATTATTCAGGGTACAAATTGGCTGTAATGACATGGTCACAATCGCATGAATTAAATCATTCCAAATATAGCTGATTTACGGCGTCCCTACTATATTGCCATAGTTCTACTCAAATTCTGCTCAAACAGGGATATGCCAATCATCAAAAAAAGTTCAAACAGTGTCATGTCGTCATCATTAACATGAGACGGAAACAACTTACACGCGCCGTCCCAGCAATACGTGGTGCCATCTGCTTTGTTGATCGTGTAGATGATGCCATTGTGTTCAATAGCATCACAGAAGTGTGTATCAGCTTTGACGATGATCTACTGCGAGCCGAGTTGTCTCCAGCTAAAAAAGGCACCGGCGTAAAGATAGACGAGTCCACAGTCGAACAAGGCAATTAGCTTGAAGTCTGCGTAATTCGCATGTCGTGTGGGTACTTGGTAGATTACAATCTTCTGCAAAACAAGGTGCTTCCAACTGAAGTAGTAATCTAGATGACTTGGACCGCGCTGGTAATACTCTATATAATCCAACGGAGGAAGGATAATCTCATGGGAAGTCTGGAAGTTCACGAGCACCAACTTTTTATCGTCTTCTCTGAAGGCAGCCATCCAGTGGGAGTTCATGCCGACCCAGTACATACCTGCCAAGAAGTTTCCGGCGATGGTGATCGGATCGATGTCGAGGGAAATGATGTACGGCGAGACACTACATACCTGCAAAGAAGTTTCGGCTAAAGGAGATCGGATTGAAGTCGAGGGGCATCATGCACGCCTCCGTATCATGGTGAGCCAATCTCGGAAGACCAGATAGCAGCAAGCAGGGTGTCTTGAAAAGCTTAGGCCTCGCTTTGACGATGGCCGTGTGCATGTCCCTCGAGCATGCAGCCAGCCGCAGGGCGGTCAACATATCAATACATGAACAACAGAGGTCGAGGATGTCACTGGGGAGATTGCTCCAATCGCGGCTCATATGGATGCTGCGCGGTTCGCGTTCGGCCATGGTGGAGTTTGGAAGGGGGCTTGATTTACGGGGGAGAAGGATGTCGGTGCTGGAACGCCTAGCGAGGGAATAGTGGTACTAGGGGAGGCGAGTGAGGCGATGGTACACGGGGGCACAGTGAGATGGAGACGGAGACGGAGACGGAGAAGGAGATGGAGATGGAGTGGTGCTATGGGAGCGAAGAGGGAGACGAGGCGAGGCGCCAATGTGTCAGTCTGTGGCGGTGACAGATCGCACAAAGGCATGTGGTGAGGCTGACTTTGGTAACCCGAACACACCGCCTCGCCTGGACTAGTGTCAGGCGCAGGGTGTTGTCACTTCACTGTGAGGACCAGATGAATAGTATTTTGACCATCAAGTGTACCACAGTTGTACTACTACTACTACCACTAGTAGGAACATGAGTACTCCAGTATTGTATAGCGGAAATAGGTCTCCCGTGCTAGCATGCCTGTTCACTTCATCGTTCAGGTATCATCCATATTGCGAGCTGAACCAAATTCTCATGCATGCCCACTCAACGCCCTGCCGCGATGCATGCAGTGGTCGTTCTGGTGCATCAAAGACGGCATGCAGATCATTCCACACTTGAGAAGAGGAAAAATGGAAAGGTAGAACGCGGCAACAGAGGAAGAGAACGCTGGCTAACGAGGCTGGGAGGGGATCGAGCAGGAAGTTAATGCTCCACGCCTAAAGGTTTTGGGAAAATCTGATTTTCATAAGGTGACTTATACTCACCTAAATGGAGGGAGTATTCCTTAACCAGAGAATGTTGTGTCTCGCACTCACGGGCTCAAAAAAAGCTATGACACATTTTTTTATCTGTTTGCATAGGTCCCACCTATCAGGAAGGATGGGCACATACACGAACAGGTACGACTCCTCAGTCTACCCGCATAGCCTTTTCATTTAGTCTACCTAGCTGTCTAATCAACTGCCTGCACGCCACTTCTCCCATTTACTTCTCCATCGAGAACCGATTCACCATGGCTTCTTCACCTCCCCTTTGTCTTCATTTGCATCCAAACCCCACTGCGTTCACATTGTTTTAACCTCTTTAAATAATCATCTACTACTTCAGTTAGACAAGCCATCTAATCCTAATTCTCCAAACCATAGCCCTCCGTTCCAGCGGTTCCAAATGGCGAAAGAGATCGAGATGCAGGTTTTTAGTGTCCAACATGTCCTCGTCGAAGGCTCGATGCACATAGTTGCCATAGTCACCGTCAACCCAAGGGTTGTTCGGCAGTGGATCAATTATGTATCCAACTCCCTCGAAAAGGTAGAGACGAGGGTCATCGGTCTCGACGCATAGTACACGGAGCGCGCCCCTGGGAAGATCCAGCGCGCCGCCGTCCTTCAGCTGTGCCTCGAAGATGATGTTTTGGTGTACCACATCATACACTCGCCTCCATACCAGGTGAGCTTCACGATTTCTTGTCTTGGGAGGACGTATACTTCTGTGGGGCAGCCATCGAAGGGGACAAACAGAAGATAGAGCCGTACAACCTTGATTTGAAATGCATCGCTGACCTACAAACCAGAATCAAAATTCCTGTAGAAGATTGTGCTAAACAGACACCATCCCTATTCGAGGTAGCAAATTTCGTGCTCGGTACAAATCTTCAGAAGGGTGACGAGACGGTGGCATTAAGGTCGTCTGGATGGGAGAAGTATCCCTTGACATACGAGCGGATAAAATATGCTGCCCTCGATGCCCGTGTGAGTTTCGAGATAGCTGGAAGGTCCAGAGAGCTTGTTGCGAAGCCGTCTCCCACAGAGAATGAGAACAACAACAACAACAACAACAACAAGAAGAAGAAGAAGAAGAAGAAGAAGAAAATGCTGCACCAGCAGGAGGGCATTATGGATGGATGAACTATTTCCTCTCTTGTAAAAAAAATTATTCCCTCTCGGTGTATATTGATATAGATGGACTATTTCGATGGTGTGCATGTCTTTGGAACAGAGTAGTAGTGTGGGTCCACTTGACTATAAGGAACTATTTATCCACATATATAGCTTTCTCCGCTACTCCTTCCAGTGATCGATATACAGTGCATGTGTCCGTAGACATGACAGCTTGTCGATGGAAGTTCAACTACGGCGACCATCACGTTTCATCTCGCGATTCCCACGACGCCTCTCCAACCCACGGCACCACGCCCCCCGACGTGCGCCTCACCCCTCTCGGCCGCACCGCCCCTCTGCCTTTGTGTGCATGACATGTGGGCTACCTAAAATGCGGCGAGCATCAAGTTTCTACCACAGCCACCCGCAATTCCCATGTGTTACGGAGGCATTGTGATGTTGTGCTCTTCACCCATCACCTCGTTTGGTGAGGATCATCTTCTTTTCTGGCTTATCCATTTAACCGGAGTGTTGTATCATCTCTTCAATATCTTTTCATCTCATCAAGTATTCTTCTCTTTTCTACTGGAGTGCTGTCCAAATTCTGTCATTCTTGTTCCTTGGCTATCTCATTATACCGAGGTGGTCATATTCTTTTCGTTCGTGAAGCTCTTATTTCCATGTCTTTCAACCTTCAAGTTCTTGTAATACTGCTTGTTCCTCTTTTCTAACAGATCGTTTGCAATCTCGTTCATCTCTGTTGTACTCTTTCTTTTAAATTGCTCAACCTCTCATGGTTCGTGGTTTCACTCGTTCGTCAAAGAAGCAACTTTGTTTTACCTCTCCTCTTCCTTTTCCCTCCGGTGCCATCCTAGATCTCGGGACGAGATCCTCTCGTAGTGGTGGAGTGTTGTAACGCCCCGAGACCGATGCTCCAGATGCCTTCTATTTATTTTTGTTCTTTCCATGATTGTCATAATAAGTTGTTGCATCATCATGCTTGTGTTATTTGTTTTTCTCACTTTGTGCATTCCATCTTCATATATGTTGCCATATGCATTTGCATCCATCATGTTCATGATTGCTTGCTTGCTTGTGAGGTTTGTTTTATTATTATTTGCATCATGCATTCGTCTCCATATGTTTGTTGTGCTTGTATTCTTTTACTTGTTCATGTGCATTGTGAGATTCATCTTGTTACTTTACTTGCGTTATGTATGTGTTGATATTCCTACCACTTGTTTCCTCTCTCAACCTATCAATGCACATCTTCTCCTCCTTCCTTCTTCTCGCGTTCATTGTTGCAAGTGACATTTTCTCCTCCATAAATGTCCAATATTTTCCTATAAATCTTATACCATGCCTAAACCCTCTTTGACAATTTTCAGCCCTTTTGGACTTGATTTAGTTGGAATCAAAATTGCCTCAAGTCTGAATTTAGGTCAAACTTGCGATAATTTTCTTTCTCTAAAAATGCCCAAAACAATTATTTCAATTAGCTCATAATTCCAGCGTTGTGGGGATATTCTTATATCTCTCATACACCCCTCTTTTATCCCTGTGCTTTTCTGTTTATTTTCTGCCTGAGGAAAATGAAAAAGAAAAGAGACAGCAGCAAGAGCGGTCTACCTGGGACTCCTCCTACCAGGCCGGTCCAGGAGCAGGCCGGCGCAATAGAAGGCAGCCCAGCAACAGCCCACTTGTCCCTCCAGATCCTTTTCCCACCCAAAACCCAGCCAACCCTCTCTTCCACTCGTCCCACGTGGCAACGTTGGACCCATTCGTCAGCGGGCGAGACTGTAGCGCTCACCACCTTTCTCCTACCTCTCCTCCTCTGCTTTACACGCTCGCCATGGCCACCATGGCCACGGCACCATGCTAGCTCCTCCTATAAAACCCCCGCTCCTCGTCCTAGAGTTCCTTTCCTCCCCCTTTTTCCTCCTCTGCCGCCGCCACAGGTAAGGGGGCACCCACGCGCCTGCTTCCTCCACCGCCCGACGCCATGTCCACAACGGGCCGAAGTTCGTCTCCAGCAAGAGCTCATAACCGGAGTAGGAGCATTGCCGGCCTCCCCTCCGTCGACCCCGAGAACCGCAGCGCCTCCTCAAGTCCGTTCTGACGCCGATCCGAGCCCGAAGACGCCTTCCCCGACGTCCTCTTCTTCCCCTTCGACTTCTTCTTCCCAGATCAGAGCATTCGCCAAGTCCCTCTACTTCCCCTGCATCCTCTACATCACGCCCGGAGAAAACGCGCACGCCGCGAGGGTCTTCTTCCCCAACGTCGTCTTCTTCGACTACAAGCAGGCCAGGAGCCAGTCACTTCCAAGGCCGACACGATCGTCTTCCTCTGTGACCTCTTCTTCCCCTGCGTTCTCTGCTTCACGGACACCGGCGATATGTGGGTCCCCAAGCCATCTTCACTGCCTCTCCGACCGCCTTGCCAACGAATTCGAGCCCCTCGTGAGCTCCTCTCACAAACCCCTCATTTTCCCTTTCAAATCCGTGCATGTAGGCGTCGCTCCGGTCGAGATTGTGCACAACCACCATGAACGAGTTCGTGGAGCTTCTGTTGTTTTCTTTCATGAGCCCGTGGTCTGTTCCTGCGCGAGCACACCCACACCCTCACTCTACCACATGCACCCTGGCACGTTTCCGCACCCCCGCCGGTCCTCTGCAACCACAGCAGGGGTTGCTGCTGGCTCCCGTCGCCGGCGAGTCCCCGTGCTCGCGCTTCAGTTTTGGTCCTGGTCACAATCCGTATATGCGTTATGTTCTGCCGATCTCCCTTTGCATCATGAACACGTAGCTAGCCCAGTGGCTAGCGCAGCCACTATCCATCCGAGAGGTTCTAGGTTCGATCCCAGGTTCTCCCATTTTCTTTTTTGCCCTTGCTTCTCTGTTTTACATCGAGCCCACACACACACACAGCCACTTGGGCCCGATTCCACCTCTGGGCCGCTGCACTCTAGTGCTTTTGGCCCGGGCATATTTTTTAACCAGTCTATGTATTTTTGCATTTTTCCAATGCATTTGTATTTACAGAAAATGCCCCTGTTTTGTATTGTTAATAATTAATTAACCATGCATCGGATTAAAACAAACTATATATGTAAAATGCTTAGTTTTTCATCTAGTTTCATATTATGCAACCTTCATCCATGTTTAAAATGTTCAAAATGTTGTTTGTTTAAAATTTGCTAAATGCCATGTGAAAATGATTTATTCATAACTAAATAACCGTAGCTCGGTTTTAAATAAACTTTATATGTAAATGGGGTAGAAAAATGCCTAGTTTAACGTGGTGCACTTTATTTTCCTGTTTAAAAACAATAAAATATGTTTTAGGGCAGAACAGTACCAAATTCATAGATTGCACATGGGGATTTTCCGGAATTGTTGTTTGTTGTTCCGGCCTCATTTAAACTTGCCTAAATAGGTAGTTTTATTATGCCTCACCTCCTGCCATGTTTAATAACATTTAACATTGTTTGGTAGCTTAAACGAGATTAAACTAAACATGTCAATGTGGTGTTTTGTCAATATGCAACTCGTTGCATATTGAGCCTCACTTAACTTGCAGTATTGTTTGTTGCATTTTGCCATGCCATGCCTCAGTAAACCGGACATGCGTCATACTTGTTTCTGCTTCATGCCATGTTTATGCTTGTGAATTTACCATGTTGTTTGTTTCTTTCCGGTGTTGCTTCTTAGTTCCGGCAATGTTGCGATTGTGAGGATTCGTTCGACTACTCCCGTTCGTCTTCTTCATGGACTCGTTCTTCTTCCTAGCGGGATTTCAGGCAAGACGACCATCACCCTGGATCTCACTACTATCATTGCTATGCTAGTTGCTTCGTTCTATCGCTTTGTTGCGCTTCCTATAACTTGTTCTTCAAGCCTCCCAAATTGCCATGTCAGCCGCTAACCTTTTTCACCCTTCCTAGCAAACCGTTGCTTGGCTATGTTACCGCTTTGCCCAGCCCCTCTCATAGCATTGTTAGTTGCAGGAGAAGTTGAAGATTGCTCCATGGTGGACAGGATTTTGTTGGGATATCACAATATCTCTTATTTAATTAATGCATCTATATACTTGGTAAAGGGTGGAAGGCTCGGCCTTATGCAGTGTTTTGTTCCACTCTTGTCGCCTAGTTTCCGTCATACCGTGTTATGTTCCCGGATTTTGCGTTCCTTACGTGGTTGGGTGATTTATGGGACCCCCTTGACAGTTCGCTTTGAATAAAACTCCTCCAGCAAGGCCCAACCTTGGTTTTACCATTTGCCTCACCACCACCTATAACTTTCCCTTGGGTCGGCCAACCCGAGGGTCATCTTTATTTTAGCCCCCCCGGGCCAGTGCTTCTCTAAGTGCTGGTCTGAACCGGGCAGACTGTGGGGCCACCTCAGGGCAACTCGAGGGTTGGTTTTACTCGTAGGCTGACCTATCCGGTGTTGCCCTGAGAATGAGATATGTGCAGCTCCTATCGGGATTGTCGGTGCATCGGGCGGCTTTGCTGGTCTTGTTTTACCATTGTCGAAATGTCTTGTAAACTAGGATTCCGAGACTAATCGGGTCTTCCTGGGAGAAGGAATATCCTTCGTTGATCGCGAGAGCTTATCATGGGCTAAGTTGGGACACCCCTGCAGGGTATAAACTTTCGAGAGCCGTGCCCGCGGTTATGTGGCAGATGGGAATTTGTTAATGTCCGGTTGTAGATAACTTGACACTAGATCCGAATTAAAACGCATCAACCGCGTGTGTAGCCGTGATGGTCTCTTCTCGGCGGAGTCCGGGAAGTGAACACGGTCTTTGGGTTATGTTTGACGTAAGTAGGTGTTTAGGATCACCTCTTGATCATTGCTAGCTTCACGACCGTTCCTTTGCTTCTCTTCTCGCTCTTATTTGCGTATGTTAGCCACCATACTTGCTTAGCCGCTGCTGCAACCTCACCACTTTACCCCTTCCTTTCCCATTAAGCTTTGCTAGTCTTGATACCCATGGTAATGGGATTGCTGAGTCGTCGTGGCTCACAGATTACTACAACAATAGTTGTAGGTACAGGTTATGTGATGATCATGATGCGAGAATGATGTTGCTTGTTTTGGAGTTTCTTCTTCTGCTTCTTCGATCAGGGGATAGGTTCTAGGTCGGCAACCTGGGCTAGCAGGGTGGATATTGTTTGAGTTTCTGTTTATGATTCATCCGTAGTCGGATGTTGTTCTTGTATGTTGTATTGTTGTATTCGTGTGGCATTGTATGCCTTTTGTATGTATCGCCATCTATTATGTAATGTTGATGTAATGATATCCACCTTGCAAAAGCGTTTCAATATGCGGGTCTATCCTTGGTGGGACCTTCGAGTTCCTTTTGGATAGGGTTGCATATTGGGCGTGACAAGTTGGTATCAGAGCCTCGACCGACCATAGGAGCCCCCTTGATTGTTGGCCGTTGTTGAGTCTAGAAAAAACTATTTTGAGTCTTAGGATTATATATATCGAAGAGTAGGATTCTTTTTACTCCTCAGCCCCTTCGTCGCTCTGGTGAGGACTCCTGACGTAGATGTTTTGTCTTTCCTCTCCTCAAATTTCACTAAAAAAAATTTAGGATCACGCGGGTATGTTGGGATCGTTTCGATATACTTACGACGAGAACATTGTTCTTGGTGCCTCCTGACATTTAGGGGTTGTGGCAGTGTCCCGAGGAGTTGAGCTCCGAGGTGTTGTCGTCATAATTTTATCGTTGCAGTTCTGGAATACATAAGTTTTGCCGACATCGAAAATCTCTTTTATGCAGTTGTTGGTGAGATAACCTCGACGCCACCCAGTACTGGGGAGTTCGGGAGTATTGCCATAGCTCGTATAACGGATGCTTTTCGAAGGTTGAGGTACACGATTTCCGGAGTTTTCTTGGTTATGTGTTGACGGATGGATACAGCTTGGATGTAGGTATTGTTAGTTTGGGTGAGATATATTGCTTCCCCTGTATCCCCAACACTAGATTGCATAACCAGAAAGTTTCGGGAGTTTATAGGTGGGAATTCTAGTAGCTCCTAGAATATCTTTCCGACAAATGCATGATACGGGATTGGGTAAATCTCTATCATATGTATTTGTTCCGGCTTATTCTGCAAGCCAAATCCTTTGTTTTGTTTTATTTGTGGTATTCGAGTTGCTTCGAAGTCAAATGTTGAATCCATACCATCCCTAAAATATGTTCTCATATTGCTATGTGAATACTAATCCTTTTGATCATTGAGGTTGTCATGTTAATTCTTTTGCAACCGGTGCGCTTCTCTTTGAGATGATCCCATCATTCTCCCCATCCGCAAGATCAATTCTAAGTTTTCTCAACGGTGTTTGTTTCGTTCATCCCAAGTTGTCTTTGTTTTCCCGCCCTCCCACCCTTTTTCTTCAAGGACTCAGATTTCTTAATCATGTATCCTTTTATTTGGGGGAAGTCTCTTCATTCTTTTCTTTCAATGTTCTTATCCGGTGATTTCCCATGAAGATGCTCAACAGTTTCGAGTTCATCATTCTTCATTCTCGTATTCTTCTCCGGTGGATCCAATTCAAGCTTTTGATGTTCATCATATTCCTTTCTTCGTTTCTAATGCTTTCTCATGCCGGTGCACCTCTCAATCACTCACCTCTTGCTATTCATTTGTTCCAGAGTGTTGAAGATATCTCAGAAGATTTGTGTTTCCATTCTTAATCCGTTCAAGCCATTTGGAGATTGTTATCTCATTCAAGTCATTTAATTCTACTGGTGCAATCTTTATTTCAAGCAATCCTTCAACGATGTTTCTTTCGAGTGGGCCCTAACCCACAGGTCTTTTCCCAGGATCTTACCTGACTCTTCTAATTTTTCTGGAGTTATTCTTAAATTCATTTCCAAGTTTGACGTAAGAATGAATTTTCATCAGTCACATGCCTTCTCCAAGGTCGTTTTCAAATTCTTTTCATCTTCGGCTCAACCTTTCCTCTTTTAATTCTCCCGGAGTATCTCAACAATTCATGGTGGTTCTCATCATCATTCTCAACATTTGAAGACCGAAGAAGGATTTCTCTTAAATCTTGGTCCATTCTCTTGAATATTCATGGTTCTAGCTTCATGCTATCCTCATAATTATTTTGATTGTGACAATTCTTTTCTTACCATCCGGAGCATTTCATGAGTTGTTTCCATTTCTTTCCTCCGAAGGCCATCATGTCATAATTCTTCATTCTTAGCGTCTAGCTATCATTCTCCAAATCTTACCGGTGCATCGTTCAAATACCCTCTAATTAGTTCATGATCTCTTCGTTCTCATGTATCTAAATCCCCTCAAGTATCTTCATTCATTTTCCAATTCTTCTCGATGAATTTTACCTTTGCTACTTTCATTTTCAATTCTTACGGTGGTTCGTTCAAGATTTCTCTTTCTTTGTTATCGTATCAATTCATTCATTCTTTCATTGTTTCAATCCCACTGGTGGTTCCATCAATATCTTCTCAAGTTCGCGCTATATCTCTCTTAGTCCTTTCTACGGGAATAAGTACTATGCCAAATCCATTGCTTGTCATCAATTTAGTTTGATTAAGGATAAGCATACAATAAATCTTATTCTTATTTCCTCGAGGTGATTCAATTCTTTTCTTTCGGAGATTGTTCATGATGAAGTAATTCTCGGTTCTAGTGTTTCATCTTTTCCTTTTTCGGAGTTCCAAGTTTTCTTGGTTACATTGTCGCGAAGCTCCATCTAAATAATTGCAGGGCTTCACCTTGTGTTTTCAACTTCTCTTTCTTTTTATCATCCTTTTATTACCGGAGTTCTTCATGGAGGCTCAACATGGTGGTTCGTCAAGAATTCCTTTCATTCTTCAATTGTTCTTCAAGGTTTCTCTTGAAGTTTCGACCCGCCAAGCTATACTCTTAAATAAACATGGTGCTCAACACATGTTTTGTTTTGAGGAGCTCAAGTATTCTTCATCTTGCATTCCAAAGTGCAATTCTTCCTACCTAATCTTTTGAGGCGGTTTTATGTCATTCTTGATAAATTTCCTTCGTGTTTCATGATTCACAAGTTTTCAAGACCGACATATTTAAATCCATCATTTTCTGTTTGTTTAAGAGATCTTTTCAACCAATCAATCTTTTCTTGGAGTTATATTGGGTTATATATCACCTACAGCCTTCCCTAAGGAATGTAGCTATTTGTGGTGCTTATCAATGATCCAATTTTCTCCTGCCCATCTCGGTGAAGAAGTTTTTCATCTCTTTGGTGTTCTCAATCAAATCAATGGTTTCCATTAGTGGCCGGTTGTCACCTCATAGTCTTGAGATATTTTCCATAAGCCCACAACAAGCTTGTGCTTCTCGTTGTTGATTTTCCAACAACTCCGTTCGTTTCTTCTTTGCAAGGATGCTTTCCAAGTTCACTTGTGGCAGAAGTTGCCATTTTCTTCTCCGTCCCTTTATCCCAATGTTCTAACTTCTATTCTTTCGTTACGGAGGCATTGTGATGTTGTGCTCTTCACCCATCACCTCGTTTGGTGAGGATCATCTTCTTTTCTGGCTTATCCATTTAACCAGAGTGTTGTATCATCTCTTCAATATCTTTTCATCTCATCAAGTATTCTTCTCTTTTCTACCGGAGTGCTGTCCAAATTCTGTCATTCTTGTTCCTTGGCTATCTCATTATACCGAGGTGGTCATATTCTTTTCGTTCGTGAAACTCTTATTTCCATGTCTTTCAACCTTCAAGTTCTTGTAATACTGCTTGTTCCTCTTTTCTAACAGATCGTTTGCAATCTCGTTCATCTCTGTTGTACTCTTTCTTTTAAATTGCTCATCCTCTCATGGTTCGTGGTTTCACTCGTTCGTCAAAGAAGCAACTTTGTTTTACCTCTCCTCTTCCTTTTCCCTCCGCTGCCATCCTAGATCTCGGGACGAGATCCTCTCGTAGTGGTGGAGTGTTATAACGCCCCGAGACCGATGCTCCAGATGTCTTCTATTTATTTTTGTTGTTTCCATGATTTTCATAATAAATTGTTGCATCATCATGCTTGTGTTATTTGTTTTTCTCACTTTGTGCATTCCATCTTCATATATGTTGCCATATGCATTTGCATCCATCATGTTCATGATTGCTTGCTTGCTTGTGAGGTTTGTTTTATTATTATTTGCATCATGCATTCGTCTCCATATGTTTGTTGTGCTTGTTTTCTTTTACTTGTTCGTGTGCATTGTGAGATTCATCTTGTTACTTTACTTGCGCTATGTATGTGTTGATATTCCTACCACTTGTTTCCTCTCTCAACCTATCAATGCACCATCTTCTCCTCCTTCCTTCTTCTTGTGTTCATTGTTGCAAGTGAAATTTTCCCCTCCATAAATGTCCAATATTTTCCTATAAATCTTATACCATGCCTAAACCCTCTCTGACAATTTTCAGCCCTTTTGGACTTGATTTGGTTGGAATCAAAATTGCCTCAAGTCTGAATTTAGTTCAAACTTGCGATAATTTTCTTTCTCTAAAAATGCCCAAAACAATTATTTCAATTAGCTCATAATTCCAGCGTCGTGGGGATATTCTTATATCTCTCATACACCCCTCTTTTATCCCTGTGCTTTTCTGTTTATTTTCTGCCTGAGGAAAATGAAAAAGAAAAGAGACAGCAGCAAGAGCGGTCTACCTGAGACTCCTCCTACCAGGCCGGTCCGGGAGCAGGCCGGCGCAATAGAAGGCGGCCCAGCAACAACCCACTTGTCCCTCCAGATCCTTTTCTCACCCAAAACCCAACCAACCCTCTCTTCCACTCGTCCCACGTGGCAACGTTGGACCCATTCGTCAGCGGGCGAGACTGTAGCGCTCACCACCTTTCTCCTACCTCTCCTCTGCTTTACACGCTCGCCATGGCCACCGTGGCCAGGACACCGCGCCAGCTCCTCCTATAAAACCCCCGCTCCTCGTCCTAGAGTTCCTTCCCTCCCCCTTTTTCCTCCTCTGCCGCCGCCACAGGTAAGGGGGCACCCACGCGCCTACTTCCTCCACCGCCCGACGCCATGTCCACGACGGGCCGAATTTCGTCTCTAGCAAGAGCTCATCACCGGAGTAGGAGCATCGCCGGCCTCCCCTCCGTCGACCCCGAGAACCGCAGCGCCCCCTCAAGTCCGTTCTGACGCCGATCCGAGCCCGAGGACGCCTTCCCCGACGTCCTCTTCTTCCCCTTCGACTTCTTCTTCCTGGATCAGAGCATTCGCCAAGTCCTTCTACTTCCCCTGCATCCTCTACATCACGCCCGGAGACAAAGCGCGCACCTCGAGGGTCTTCTTCCCCGATGTCGTCTTCTTCGACTACAAGCAGGCCAGGAGCCAGTCAGTTCCAAGGCCGACGCGATCGTCTTCCTCTGTGACCTCTTCTTCCCCTGCGTTCTCTGCTTCACGGACACCGGCGATATGCGGGTCCCCAAGCCGTCTTCACTGCCTCTCTGACCGCCCTGCCAACGAATTCGAGCCCCTCGTGAGCTCCTCTCGCAAACCCCTCATTTTCCCTTTCAAATCCGTGCATGTAGGCGTCGCTCCGGTCGAGATTGTGCACAACCACCATGAACGAGTTCGTGGAGCTTCTGTTGTTTTCTTTCACGAGCCCGTGGTCTATTCATGCGCGAGCACACCCACACCCTCACTCTACCACATGCACCCTGGCACGTTTCCGCACCCCCGCCGGTCCTCTGCAACCACAGCAAGGGTTGCTGCTCGCTCCCGTCGCCGGCGAGTCCCCGTGCTCGCGCTTCAGTTTTGGTCCTGGTCGCGATCCGTATATGCGTTATGTTCTGCCGATCTCTCTTTGCATCATGAACACGTAGCTAGCACAGTGGCTAGCGCAGCCACTATCCATCCGAGAGGTTCTGGGTTCGATCCCAGGTTCTCCCATTTTCTTTTTTGCCCTCGCTTCTCTGTTTTACATCGAGCCCACACACACACAGCCACTTGGGCCTGATTCCACCTCTGGGCCGCTGCACTCTAGTGCTTTTGGCCCGGGCATATTTTTTTTACCAGTCTGTGTATTTTTGCATTTTTCCAATGCATTCGTATTTACAGAAAATGCCCCTATTTTGTATTGTTAATAATTAATTAACCATGCATCGGATTACAACAAACTATATATGTAAAATGCTTAGTTTTTCATCTAGTTTCATATTATGCAAGCTTCATCCATGTTTAAAATGTTCAAAATTTTGTTTGTTTAAAATTTGCTAAATGCCATGTTAAAATGATTTATTTCATAACTAAATAACCGTAGCTCGGTTTTAAATAAACTTTATATGTAAATGGGGTAGAAAAATGCCTAGTTTAACGTGGTGCACTTTACTTTCCTGTTTAACAACAATAAAGTATGTTTTAGGGAAGAACAGTACCAAATTCATAGATTGCACATGGGGATTTTCCGGAATTGTTGTTTGTTGTTCCGGCCTCATTTAAACTTGCCTAAATAGGTAGTTTTATTTTGGCTCACCTCTTGCCATGTTTAACAACATTTAACATTGTTTGGTAGCTTAAACGAGATTAAACAAAATATGTCAATGTGGTGTTTTGTCAATATGCAACTCGTTGCATATTGAGCCTCACTTAACTTGTAGTATTGTTTGTTGCATTTTGCCATGCCATGCCTCATTAAACCGGACATGCATCATACTTGTTTCTGCTTCATGCCATGTTTATGCTTTTGCATTTACCATGTTGTTTGTTTCTTTCCGGTGTTGCTTCTTAGTTCCGGTAATGTTGCGATTGTGAGGATTCGTTCGACTAGTCCTGTTTGTCTTCTTCATGGACTCGTTCTTCTTCCTAGCGGGATTTCAGGCAAGACGACCGTCACCCTGGATCTCACTACTATCATTGCTATGCTAGTTGCTTCGTTCTATCACTTTGTTGCGCTTCCTATAACTTGTTCTTCAAGCCTCCCAAATTGCCATGTCAGCCGCTAACCTTTTTCACCCTTCCTAGCAAACTGTTGCTTGGCTATGTTACCACTTTGCTCAGCCCCTCTTATGGCGTTGTTAGTTGCCGGTGAAGTTGAAGATTGCTCCATGGTGGACAGGATTTTGTTGGGATATCACAATATCTCTTATTCAATTAATGCATCTATATACTTGGTAAAGGGTGGAAGGCTCGGCCTTATGCCTGGTGTTTTGTTCCACTCTTGCCGCCCTAGTTTCCGTCATACCGGTGTTATGTTCCCGGATTTTGCGTTCCTTACGTGGTTGGGTGATTTATGGGACCTCCTTGACAGTTCGCTTTGAATAAAACTCCTCCAGCAAGGCCCAACCTTGGTTTTACCATTTGCCTCACCACCACCTATTCCTTTCCCTTCGGTCGGCCAACCCGAGGGTCACCTTTATTTTAACCCCCCAGGGCCAGTGCTTCTCTAAGTGCTGGTTTGAACCGGGCAGACTGCGGGGCCACCTCGGGGCAACTCGAAGGTTGGTTTTACTCGTAGGCTGACCTATCCGGTGTTGCCCTGAGAACGAGATATGTGCAGCTCCTATCGGGATTGTCGGCGTATCGGGCGGCTTTGCTGGTCTTGTTTTACCATTGTCGAAATGTCTTGTAAACTGGGATTCCGAGACTGATCAGGTCTTCCTGGGAGAAGGAATATCCTTCGTTGATCGCGAGAGCTTATCATGGGCTAAGTTGGGACACCCTTGCAGGGTATAAACTTTTGAGAGTCGTTCCCGCGGTTATGTGGCAGATGGGAATTTGTTAATGTCCGGTTGTAGATAACTTGACACCAGATCCGAATTAAAACGCATCAACCGCGTGTGTAGCCGTGATGGTCTCTTCTCGGCGGAGTCCGGGAAGTGAACACGGTCTTTGGGTTATGTTTGACGTAAGTAGGTGTTCAGGGTCACCTCTTGATCATTGCTAGCTTCACGACCGTTCCTTTGCTTCTCTTCTCGCTCTTATTTGCGTATGTTAGCCACCATGCTTAGCCGCTGCTGCAACCTCACCACTTTACCCCTTCCTTTCCCATTAAGCTTTGCTAGTCTTGATACCCATGGTAATGGGATTGCTGAGTCCTCGTGGCTCACAGATTACTACAACAACAGTTACAGGTACAGGTTATGTGATGATCATGACACGAGAGCAATGTTGCTTGTTTTGGAGTTTCTTCTTCTACTTCTTTGATCTGGGGATAGGTTCCAGGTCGGCAGCCTGGGCTAGCAGGGTGGATATTGTTTGAGTTTCTGTTTATGATTCATCCGTAGTCAGATGTTGTTCTTGTATGTTGTATTGTTGTATTCGTGTGGCATTGTATGCCTTTTGTATGTATCCCCATCTATTATGTAATGTTGATGTAATGATATCCACCTTGCAAAAGCGTTTCAATATGCGGGTCTATCCTTGGTGGGGCCTTCGAGTTCCTTTTGGATAGGGTCGCATATTGGGCGTGACACACACGTCCCCCGACCTACGACTCACCCGTCTTGGCCCCACTGCCCCTCTGCCTTCGGGAGCATTACATGTGGACTAGTCACCTATCGGGTCCACATGTTATTGACTCAAAGGTAGGTGTAGTAAGCGCAAGCTCGATCCGACAGCCCGAGAGGAAATGTAACTCCTGCGCTAGGGCTTGTGGTGCTCCCGCAGCACGAACTCGTGCCAAACTCGAGATTTGTTTCTTTACTATACATGCATGCAATGATTTAATGGACATTGTAATCTCAACATGTGATGGGGAGCTCTAAATTTGAATCTGAAACTTATAAAACGAAAAGATTCAAAACAAATAAACTAGGAGAGAGGAAGTATATCGTAGGATGTGTCCCATACAAAATAAGTCTCCTGGTTTGTCACCGTGAAGATGCGGTTAGAAAGGAGCACAACGTCTTCCTACTCGTACGGCAACAAACCGGCCGCAGATAGCATGGTCCGCCTTTGACCGCCATGTGCAAGGTTCGTGCTATCTTTTATTCAATCTCACCGTGGTTCCATTGTACCAATTCATGCGGTGGCCCGTTGCATGGCTGATCCCAATGTTGGACAAAGGTTCTACGGGAACGGTGTCACCGTTGTAAATGTTGTGCAAATTGATGTTGGTACCCTCCCGTACATATGCAAGCCAATCTCCACTCGCACCGATCCTAGACTATGAAACAGTGGGAAGGGGGAGAATTAGGAAATGGACACGGAAGTAGTCTTTTGAATGCATTTACTATGTGATCAAACTCATCTTACCTGCTCATCGGAGGAAATCCGAGTGCCCTCGACGTCGGCATCTCAAGGGGCGTCAACTTGCAACTACGGCCACACCGCGCTGGAGAGACCCCCAGGGAAACATCCTCGTGCGTTCCACGGAACATCAAGATGCATTTGTATGAGTAGTTTATCTTGTGAGAGAAAAGGATGAACGAGGGAAGGCCTCTAGAGATAGAGATGAACACTACTACAACCAATGTGCTGGCCCGTGCGTTGCAATGGATCCAAACTAGTAGAATAATACTTGTTCACGTTCTTGAAATATAAACACTCTAGTTTTATATACATGTGTGAGCAGACACGACAGCTTGTCCATGGAAGTTGAACCACGGCGACCATCACGTTTCTTGTTTCTACCACTGCCACACCCACACGCGATTCCCACGACGCCGCTCCAACCCACAGCACGACGTCCCCCGACGTGGACATGGATCCTCTGACGTGGCTATCACTGCCTGGCCCTGCCTTTCCTTCGCTGACAGGCGGGACCCACGCTTATGGGTCCCACATGTCAGTGATAGAATGGTAGGATTGTTCGTGCCCCTCATCCCTCTTGGCCCCACCGCTACTCTGCCTTTGTGTGCATGACATGCGGGCCAGCTGAACTGCGGCGACCATCAACTTTCTACCCCAGACACACCCGATTGGACGCGGTTTGCCTTCGCCGCTGCTGTGCTCCGATCCGTACTCCCGCACCATCGAATTTTCATCCTGCGGCTGTGACACATTTCGTCCCGGGCAACAATCCTCAGCTGGAGTACTTATGTACTATAGGTAGTACCCGCTGGTGTGGCCATCTACACCTCGTAATGCCCCAACGCCCAGCTTTGGTACCCTCGCCACGGCCACGCCACCACCGGCCGGTTCATCTCGAACGAGTGAGTCGCGAACCACGCCACCACCATGAGAATGACATGTGGGCCAGCCGCATTTAAGGCCCACGTGTCATTGACTCATAGGACGGGCACTAAGCCACTGAAGTTCGGTCCCGTGGGCCCCGAGAGGAAAATGTAACTCCTGCGGCAGGCCTGGTGGTGCTCCCGTAGTACGAGCTCGTGCCAAAACTGGAATTTGTTTCTTACTACTACTAGTACTAGTAGGAAGGTACACGTGCATTGCACGCATGAGATTCTGGTGGTTTGTGCATTATGCTTCTACATGTGGAGTTTTCTGGATTCTAACATGTGGCAAAATTTGGTGGAATGTAAGGTTAGGCAAGTTTGATTAACTTAGGTGAGTGTTTGGTTCAAGCCACACCTTAGGCAAGGCACACTGGCCCCACATGACATACACACAAAAAATGTAGCAAGATTCCCTTAGGCTTGCCAACTTGTTGCAAAATTTGGTGGAATGTAAGGTTAGGCAAGTTTGATTAACTTAGGTGAGTGTTTGGTTCAAGCCACACCTTAGGCAAGCCACACTGGCCCCACATGACATACACACAAAAAATGTGGCAAGATTCCCTTAGGCTTGCCAACTTGTGGCAAAATTTGGTGGAATGTAAGGTTAGGCAAGTTTGATTAACTTAGGTGAGTGTTTGGTTAAAGCCACACCTTAGGCAAGCCACACTGGCCCCACATGACATACACACACAAAATGTGGCAAGATTCCTTTAGGCTTGCCAACTTGTGGCAAAATTTGGTGGAATGTAAGGTTAGGCAAGTTTGATTAACTTAGGTGAGTGTTTGGTTCAAGCCACGCCTTAGGCAAGCCACACTGTCCCCACATGACATACACACAAAAAATGTGGCAAGATTCCCTTAGGCTTGCTAACTTGTGGCTCTCATTTTGAAGAACTTATTAATAACTTTGCCTGAGCTTAGTTGTGGCAAAGTTAGTCATGAATTAAGTTCAACCATGGAGTCTTCTAGATTATACATGTGGCAGAATCTGGTGGATGATATCCAATGGCTAGTAGTGCTCAGATTTGCCATCTTTGTACCATCGGATTGGCTTCATCCAACGACCAACTTTCAATGTTTTTCACACCATATATAGGGGGTATATATATAGATGTGCCGGTCCGATGCAATGGATCCAAAGTATATCTATTTAGTGGAGTGCACTCTAAACACATTATCTATTTATTTTTCTCTAACCTTCCGTAGCCATGCAACCAAGCCACATAAGCTTCATGGGTGCCCCCCACATCATATTATTCAAACTACGTTGATTAAAAAAAAGATAAATCACCCAAAACAAGATCTTCCCGTTTTTTGTTCCTACGATGTTGTGCCGTGCACGTATCTACTAGTTGTATAGTGACAGTACTAGTAATATAATAGTATTAGGAGTACAAACTTGGTAGGAGTGGTACTAATACGGAATGCTCCTACTCTATCAACGAGCCCCGTCTGACACAAAACTTCTTGGCTTCCGTGCTACAGCTAGATCTTCCCCTTGTTTCTGTTTTCCAACCCGGGGGCGGGCGGGGTGTCGGTTTGCTCAACGGGCGGTCCCACATGAAAGTGAAAATGCTAGGCTGTAGGCAACACGCCTTCCCTAAGCTATGTGTCGTGCCGGACGGGCCATGTTGTACTCCCGATTCCCGGGCGTGTGGGGGTGCGATGCGAACGTGGCAGGCCTTTTCCTTCTACTAGCAATGTGCCCATGCGTTGCGACAGATCCAAAGTAGTAGAATAGTAGTATTTGTTCACAAACTTGAAAGAAATCACTATTGTTTTGATATACTCCTAATATATTACTCCCTCCGTACCTAAATATTTGTCTTTTTTGAGATTTCAAATGGACTATCACATACGGATTATATAGACATATTCTAGTGTTTCTACTACCTCTCTCTCAGTTTACAGGGCGTGTGCGTACTCCTAGGTCGTCAATTTGACCAACCTAATACAAGTCATATATTACAAAAAATATACTAACATAAACTTCAGAGTTTCTACTTTCAAAAGATATAATTTTTGTGTTATATAGTTTATATTAGGGTGCTAAAATTGGTAACCTAGGTATACGCGCAGGACTTGTAAACTGAAATGGAGGTAGTAGCAAGATGCCCGCGCATTGCACGAAGTTGATGGAAAAGGTAAGCAAAACTTATAAATTGACGGATGGAGTACTAGTTACAGTGATGCATATAATTAAGGAAAGGGATTGCACATCTCGGTATTGACTGGAACGAGAATGCAACGACACAATAAGAATTAAGGCCAGGATGATGCGATCGCAGTGGTAGTTACAGAAGGCAAGAAGAAAGATGGATCCACAAACATACGACCTCCTCCTCAACTTAGTTTGTCGGGCCACCGTCCGGCGGCTAAGGAGCGGCGGCTTTTGTGGCGAGGTCGAGGTGCTTCTCAACAAAGGCATCCAAGGCTTCCAGCCGGTTGAGGAAGGCCAACATCGTAGCGTCCTCACTGGCCTGGTAGATACCTATTTACACGATTTTCTCGTACGCGTGGATGTGTAGGTCGACGAATTCTTGCAGGCCGAGGCGCCTCGCGGCGAGCGCGACCTCCAGATGGACATTCTTCGTGGCGTCGGCGGGCAGTCGCAGGGCCACCAGTGCTTGAAAGAGGTTCCAGCCATGGAGGCCGATTAGGGTGGCAGGCAATGAGGAGCCGGGCGTGCGGGCTGGAGGAGTACAGCGATGTCGTCTGCGAGCTTCTTGAGGACGGTGAACTTGTTGCCAGTGGCAACGATCATCTGGTCCAACTGAGAGTCGTAGTTGGCATCGACAGCAGCCATCAACCAGCCAGTCTCCAACACCGCTCGAGACGATCTCGGCGCCATCTTTGCAGCCGGCGTCGTGGACCATCTGGCGCAGCCGCTGGCGCCACGCGCATCGCCGCCATGGGTCCAGAGCGAGCTCTTTTTAAGCTTAGTGTAGGTGCTTAGGCAAGTGCTTAGGTGCGTGCGATGTGGTAGATGCATTGGAATGGAGGAGGGCGCTTTATATGAGGGCGATGAGGGCAAATCTGCGTTGCATTCACATCGCAGCCTCTTTTTCCGGACCTCCTCCCATTACTTCCCTCATGCATTAATTGAAGGAGGATGCATTGGCCGCTCAACATATCGGGAACCGCTACTCCCTCCTCGCTCGCATTAAAGGCGACGAGAACTGCGCCGCCCATCACAAATCAATACTCCCTCCGCCTAGGTGAGTATTATAAGTCATCTTACGAAAACCAAATACTAGTAAGACTAGCCACCATGGGAGTAACTTCAGGAGTAACATCGAGTCCAACTCAGCAAATTTGCTTATGTGGCTAGTTACTGTAACATCACATGTCCCAATGCAATATGAGTCTATAACCTCATAAATGAAGCTTTACATGTTACCACACTTATGTTACTACTACCTCTGTCCAGGTTTATTGGTCCCCATTGTATTTCGTGCCAAATTTTGACCATAGATTAAACTAAGAAAATGTTCACGCATGTCAGCAAACATTATATTTTTCAAAACTATGTTCAAAGACGAATCCAATGAGATAATTTTTAATTTTTCTTGACATGCATTAACATTTTGTTAGTTAAATCTTTAGTCAAAATTTGGCACAAACTATAAAAGGGACCTATAAACTATAAAAGTTCACGAGCGCTCTCTATATGTACCACCTTTTTTTTAATTTCAAGTTTTGCTCCATGGCGCAATCCATCGATACTACAATTGTACAAAAGTGGAGTATATAGATTTTTTAAAAGGCTAGAGGGCGGGGCAGTCTAGCTCGGTCGGTTTCACGAGAGGTGAGGGCCTTTGTGATTTGACGGCTCATTAATGCTGTCAAATCGAATAGTACAGCGCCGCCCGCTGCACGCCCGGCGCCTCCATTAAACCCCTCCGTTAAACCCGCATGCAAACCGAGAATCCTACTCCGGCCACACGTCCGTTCATGAGCGGGCCGGAATTAAACGCAACACTGGCCGAGCTCCTCCCGTCCGCCCTCAGTTTAAACGAGGCCAGACGCCGGCCAAGCTCCTACCGTCCGCCCTCTATTTACACGAGGCCAGACAGACAGCGGGCAAGAATCGCACCCCTCCGCCGCTCCCCATCTCCTCCTTCACCATTTTCTCCACCCTTCCGATGGCTTCCGATGAGCCGTTCTCTGGCATATTACCCGGATGGGTGGCCCGCCGAGCCCTCCGGATACGGGCGAGGCCGCTCGGTGCTTCACCAACCTCGCTTGGCCCGACGGAGCCAGTTGCCGCCCCAAGCAGGCGCGTGGTTCAGCAACTCGCCGCTCCAGTTCAGCTCGATGAGGATTGGTGAGTTGCTCCACGCCGGCACGGCAGCGAGCACGCCGTTACGGGCGCTGTCGCTGCCGCGTCGTACCGCGTCACCAGTGTCTACGGTGGCCGCGCCTCCCGTGTCTGTGGGCGCACCTCCCGTGCCTGCGGCAGCGCCATGCATGCAGAGACAGAAGCCGGGTGCGTGGAGAGCGACCAGTCGGTGGCCAGCTTCTCCATGTCCGCCACCATCATCGAGGAGAAGTAGAACACGGGAGGCCGCCGCCAGTTGGTACCCATGAAGGCCACCGCCGAGGCGACGACCGCGGATTCAGGTGGTTTCTTTGTTGCTTCGTCTCTTCCGAGGAACTTCGTCGACCCCGCAAGTGTCTGACGGACATGAGGAAGACAAAGGGATCCGCGGGCGGCCATTTAGAACTAAAATAACTCTAGATATATCCATTTCTAGGACAAGTATTTCCGGACGGAGGCAGTATTAATTATACAAGAGAGACGGATTGGCACCTCTTAGTTCATGTAAATGTAATGAAATCCATCATGTTTATATGAAGATCCGGCTTTTTTATACGAAATCCTTCATGCTTATATGAAATCAGTCCGTGTTTGCATGAATTTCATCTGGCTGGTTAGAGTCGTAAAAATGTATGCCGCTGGCGTTTGATGTCGTCCTCCGTGGAAGGAAGCGGTAGGAAATTTGCCGGCTGCCGTTGGAGATGCTCTATTCTGGAAATAATAGAGTGACATCCAATCCATTTGAGTTAATTGCCTATATGATCTTCCCTCCATAAAAAGTTAATTGCATGTACAGTGTGCACGTGACTTGCAGGGTGGCTATAGCTTCGTACAGAAAGTTAAAAAGAAACAAGTCCATCCTTAATATTCTAAGTACTCTCTGGGTTCCACTGTCAGTACATTAGCGAAAGAAGTATATATTAAATAAGTAGAGTAATATATAATATACAAATCTAAAGTTAAAAGACAGAATTCGAACTCATGTCATCGCGTTGCGAGCATCCGGCGCTAACCAGCCCAGCACATTTTTGTTGAAGACCATGCTGGAGATATACTCCATGTCTACTCTTATATATATACTTTATTCATTCCTAAATATTTGTCTTTTTCATATTTCAAATGGACTACCACATACGGACGTGTATGTAGACATATTTTAGAGTGTAGATTCACTCATTTTGCTACGTATGTCTTTTCAGGAAGGGGTCAGATTTGTCCTTGATTTATTTATGAGGTATCCAGATGGCACTGCACCGCCAAGAAAAGAGGGTAACATCAAAATTATGGACTACTTTTTTGAGTATGTTGGCAAGGTCCGGTCATAGTCACTTGTTGAAATCTCTAAAGATAATATTTCTCCCTCCGTCCGGAAATACTTGTCATCAAAATGGATAAAAGGAAATGTATCTAGACATATTTTAGTTTTAGATACATCTATTTTTATCCATTTTGATGACAAGTATTTTCGGACGGAGGGAGTAGAAAACAGAGTTGGTGATGATGGTGTGCGTGCCATCCTGCAATATAGGCCGTCGGATTTATCTCTAACGGATAGGAAAGAAACTATGGCAATTTTGCAAAAATATACCCACACGTCTCTCCACATTCGCAAATAAGGCCTTCCCTCGTTCAGCCTTTTCTCTCACAAGATAAACTACTCATACAAATGCATCTTGATGTTCCGTGCAACGCACGGGCAGCTAGCTAATTTCTTTTAAAGTAGTTGCTGCGATAATTGGGTTGAAGTGATATGTTTTATGTCTGCCCCGAATGATTTCAGATTCACTAGTAGTAACAAAGAAAAGGTTGCCTTGTTAATTAATAGAAAACAGGGTGAAAACTACCACATGAGGCCGGTAAAAACAAGGCACACTGGGTTCAGCGTCATCGTCACTACAGTTGTCTTGCCACAGAAGTCTACATATCGAGGGGGCTACCGAGCAAGGCACCGAGACACAATGTTTGAGAGAGAAACCAATTGACAGATTATGATCAGATCGAGTTGTCACCCTTCTGCTGTCATTGTTTGGGGGGGAGAGAAAGACGTATCGAGAGTGTGCGCGGTAGGCACAGAGGCACAACTAGCGAGTGTGTGTGTGTGTGTTTGAAAGAGGAGTCGATAGATTATTATCGAGATCGATGTGCCACCCTACTCCTTCAGTGCCGGGTAGTGTGTGTGTGTGTATGTTTGAGAGAGAATCGAGTCGATAGATTAGTATCAAGATCGAGGTGTCACCCTACTCCTTCGGTGCCGGGTAGTGTGTGTGTATGTTTAAGAGAGAAGCCAGACGATAGATTAGTATCAAGATTGAGGTGTCACCCTACTCCTTCGGTGTTGGGAAGTGTGTGTGGGGGGGGGGAGGGGGCAGTGACACTCACATATCTCTACTCTTATAAAAAACAGAGTTGGTGATGATGGTGTTCCTACCATCCTACAATATAGGCCATCCGATTTATATCCGACGGACATGAAAGAAAATATGGCAATTTTGCAAAAAGATACCCACACCCCTCTCCGCATTTGCAAATAAGGCATTCTCTGGTTCATCCTTTTCCCCCACAAGATAAACTTCTCATACAAATGCATCTTGATGTTCCGTGCAATGCACATGGGCATCTTGCTAGTAGGGAGAAGGAGTTTGTGTGACACATATCTAGCTATATTAAGGGATAGGTAGATAGCTTATGTGTGAGAGACATTATTATACTTTGAGACATTAGTGGCTATGGGTGGGCGGAATTAAAGGGGTGGGCGTGTTAGACATAGAGAGCGTGTGTGTTTCTATGTGAGAGACTTGTAGGACGGGGTAGAAAGACGAATTTAACCCTGACGGATGGAGAGAAATACACGAAGTGCGCGTGTGTGATTCCGACGCCCACAGGGAAATGAGATATGTATGCGTGTGAGAGTGATTGAACAATTCATTCACGTATCACTATCTAGCGACCGTGGACGTGCATCGCTTGAACACAAGTCAATATCTACTTCGTATCGTGGCCAAAGGTACAATATCGATTCAACGCTATAAAGATTGGACACTCACATATCACATTTTTTTCTATTTAAATAAAACTTTTTCAGTTGTGCATGCCAAAGTTACAGTGATGTTTCTTCAAACAACCAATGTAGCTATCATGCACATGCACCATTGTTACTCTTGCATTCAAATTCATTAGTCTTGGATGATTTAAGTTTCTATTTTGAAGTAATACATATGTAATATTCATATATGAATTCAACGGTTACGCAATTTATGAAATGGAGGCTATGTAATCATATGAGGTAACACTTTTAAGTAGCTAACTACAATATCCATTTCTTTTTGTGCGCCTCTACACTAACACGTCAATGCATTATGTTTAAAGTAAATAACCAATGGCATTAAATATATATTTACACGAGAAATACATAGGCTGAGCGTTTGATCCCTTTTTTGTGAACGCGCCACTACACCTGCATTTATTGGCGGGCCCATGTGAACGCCCAAGTTATCGGCGATCATCCCGAGTGATTGTCTTTTTTACGGGTGGACTTCACACCGCTTATTAATCACGACGCGTGCCCCGTGTACACAGTCTAGCATGACCTTCCCGCTAGCACGGTCCAAAATTAGGTGAAACTGGATACGAACGATCCCGCGGGCGGCAAAATCTCCCGCCTCCTTCTAAAATTTCTGCCACCTTAGACTTTAGCATGCAAAATCCCCCTTTTGTCCTTGGTGCACGGAGACCAACAGTTACAATACCGCCCTCATCTACATGATAGGTCGGGGCTGCTTTGGTAATTTCCGGTTCCCCCCACTACACGCCGCCCCATTTCTCTCCTCCTCCTCCAAAAAATGACTAACTCCACAAAGACCAGAGCATCTTACATCACGCCGTCCGTACTTCATCGCCCTTTCTCCCCTTCCCTCTTGAAACCCTAGACTGCTCATCCACCGGCGTACCATAGCCCATTCACTGCCAGCAGCGTCCACCTCGCCAGATCTGCTTTTGCGGCCGCATCTACCCCTCCCACCTCCCCTAGAAACAAGTAGACTGCTCATCCACCACTGTACCACAGCCCGTTTAGTGCTGGCCTTGTCCACGGCGGCGGATCTGCTTCGCTGGTACTCTCGTCAACCGCCGCTTTGTCTGCAGCTGCTCATTCAGATTCCCCACCGAGACGCCGTCCACACCCCCGGAGCCGCCCCCACTCCCCGTCGACGGCCTCTGATCCTCTTCACCGACACCTTCCTCAACCCTACCGGAGGCGCTTTGCCGACACCTTCCTCAACCCTACCGGAGCTGCTTCACCGACACCAGCGTCAACCCTACCGGAGTAGCTTCGCCTATACCATTCTCAACCCTACCGGGGCCGCTTTGCCAACTCACAAGTCCACGGCCTCAGATCCGCTTCCTCGCACCCTCATCCAACCTACCGGAGCAGCTTCTGATGCCCCGTCCATGGCCGTAGATCCGCATCGTCGACACCACCCTTAACCCAACCACCGGAGCAGCTTCTGACGCCCCGTCCACGGCCGCAGATCCGCATCATCGACACCATCCTTAACCCAACCACCGGAGCAGCTTCTGACGCCCCGTCCACGGCCGCAGATCCGCGTCATCGACACCATCCTTAACCCAACCACCGGAGCAGCTTCACCTACGCCCTCGTCCACGGCCACAGATCCGCTTCGCCCACACCGTAGTCCACCCTACCGGAGCCGCTCCACAAACACCCTACTCGACGGTTCTAGATCTCCTTACCGGAATCCGAAATCCAGCGCAGCGTCATCACCCTCGATGTTTCTAACCTGATTCCCACCGTCTGGACAGATGCCAAGCACCCGCCACGGCCTAGGTACTTGTCACCTTTAAACCCGCCCAAAGATCACCAGCCCGATGTACTTCAAATATACTAACCGGTCATTGTTACTCGTTATGCACCGGCAAAACTACAAGGACGATGTTTCTTCCGATCTAACACTTGGCCAACCAAGATCCCGGATGAGGCATTGCTATGATCTTGTAAGCATGTCTCTCTCTCTTGTATTGTTCTCAGGCTCGCCAAATAAGCTTTGCTAGGATTTTCACCAAGAATCCTTTGTGCGCATAATGATTTCTACTATCGGCTGCTAAATTAGATATGTAGATGTCATACATGATACTACCTCATACCTCCGTTCCTAAATATAAGTCTTTCTAGAGATTCCACTATAGGCTACATACGGAGCAAAATGAGTGAATCTACACTCGAAAATGCATCTATATACATCTGTATGTGGTCCATAATTGAATCTCTACAAAGACGATATTTAGGAACAAAGCAAGACATTACAAAAATCATAGGTGGCATGTAGGAATTCCATTGCACTACATTAGGCTCCCTTAGAGTGCCCGCCACCAAAGATACTGAGTCATGGCTAGTTTATTGTACGCACACAATTGTTAATTGGTGGTTTAAATATGTGCAAGGGATATGCAATGTAGTATCATGTAGAGATGTCTGAAATTAGCCGTGTCAACTTGCGGATAGGGTTACACAATGAAAAAGTACAAGATGTATGTGGCAATTTCATGGAACATCGCAAAAAAAGGAGAGGCAGCGGTGAGCCTATACAGTGTGCTATGGTACGTCACTCCTCCATTGCAATCATTGTGACATGTTATTTGTATGCCAGTTCTATTAGCCAAGTTTCTTAGGGACAGTTATTACGAGTTATCCTAAGAAAATAAGCACCTGTGAATATAAGCTCCATGTAATACGCCAACCAGTTCTTTTCATTGAATTTTCAGCTTATCTTTGGTATGATCAGCGGAAAGTCTAGATTGCATTATATATATTTTTCATTTTGCTGCACATATGGAAATTAATTTGACTTGCAAACATCACAAATTGAACCCAGTGCAGTAATTAATATGATAGGAAAACATACCATCACTATTTGCTCAAAATGCAAATACAAAGATACCATCTACTTGGCACAATCTACTTTGGTCAATGTTTTCCATAGAGATCCCATTGCCTAATTTAAGCGAAGAACACATGACCCACATTTAAATGAAGAACAATTATTTGTTGAAATTCGATGTTCCAAGTGGCTGGTTATTATCATATAGCAGCACCACCTGAAAGCATCATATAGCAGCAGCAGCAGCTCATAGCAACTCATCATACAGCTGCAGCAGTCTGCAATTTATCATATACCAGCAGCAGCTCATAGCAATTCGTCATATAGCAGCAGCAGGAGCAGCTCATAGCAATTCATCATATAGCAGCAGGAGTAGATAGTAGCAACTCATCATATAGCAGCAGCAGCAACTCATAGCAACTCATCATACAGCAGCAGCAGTCTGCAATTCATTATATACCATCAACAACTCATAGCAATTGATCATATAGCAGCAGCAGGAGCAGCTCATAGCAATTCATCATATAGCATCAGCAGGAGCAGCTTGTAGCAACTCATCATATAGCAGCAGCAGCTCATAGCAATTCATCATATAGCAGCAGCAGCAGCTCATAGCAACTCATCATACAGCAGCAGCAGCTCATAGCAATTAATCATATAGCAGCAGCAGGAGCAGCTCATAGCAATGCATCATATAGCAGCAGCAGAAGCAGCTCATAGCAATTCATCGTATAGTGGATCAGAATGAAAATTTGGCAAAAAATCAGAGTAGATCCTCACCTTGTTGGATGAGCTCATCCTTCAACTACACCTCAAGGCCATGGCCTGGGAGGAGGGGAGGGGGAACAAGGTGCCTTCTGCCGCAGTGTCGCATCAGCCGTAGTTGTGCAGCACCCGCTGGAGTAGTGCGTTCAACGAACCACAGTGGAGGAGCTGCTGGAGACCATGAGAATGAGGGGCGGCGCCAGAGGGAGGAGCAGCCAGGGAGAGTTGCCCCTACCCGCCGGCCATGTAGCCTAGCTGGACATAGCATCGTCGAGGACCAGGCCAGATGGGACCAGTGGCGACGGCTCGCTAGAGGAATCCTAGTGCTGCAGGCAGGGGATCGAGGTAGAGGGAAAGGGGACAGGAGATGCAAGCTGGAAGGGCAATGAATGCTTGCATGTTTGTTTTTACTTGAGGTCAGGTGTGACACAGGCGTCAGCAGTTGCATTTTGAGTGTAATATAGGCAGACAATAGAGTCATTTCACTATTCTCCTTCCCTTCAATTTTTAGTGAGGTTCTACCCAAACACCCCCCCAAAGCTTAAATTAGTTAAGCCCAAGCCCATAACTCAAAATGACTTCTTTACATCTTTTATGGCTTATTTTGACAATATACCTCGAAAAGGCGGAATCGAATCGCCCTTAACACGCAATTCAATTGTGCGTGCAATGATAAATCACTCCTGCCTGCTATCTGTACATTTAGGCATCATCATACATGGCATAACCTAATACATGTGCATTCCATTGTAGAATCTGGAATATGCAATGCTTGTGTTAGTTCATACGTTGCACATGATGTTTAAATGCCCCTTAAATCTGGTCAGTCAAGTGATAGTCTTTAAGCCTCCTTCTTTGCTTCTTTTCTTGATACGTAAGATTTGCTCACACATCTGTTCAATTGCTTGTTTGCATCAGCCAGCCATAGTAGGACTGTTTGCTTTGATTGCTTGCTGTTCTTGACCTAACACTCTAACAGAGCTTGTCAATGATTTAAACACTAAGGGCTGCTGTAGTGGGGCCTTGTCTAACTCATAGGTGAATAAAGGTTTGGTCAGACACTACAAGAGGGCTCTCAAAGAGTACCTGGAGATCCAGTTCTAAGGTATGCCTAGTTTTTACATAGTGCAGACATAGTAAATGCTCATTTCATTGTGTGCAAGTGCAAGAGATGTGGCATGTTTCATTATGTGGTGTTGTTTTGTTATAATCTCACCCTTTTGTGTTCACAGACTAGAAAGTATGCATATTTATCTTCCAAGGAGACGAGTAACTAGTTTGTGTCACCTTGCAGAGGGGGTGCAATGAAGATAAGATTGAGGATTTTCAAGTACAAGATGTTAGGAAGGAGCCTTGCAAGAGAAGTAGGAGCTGCTGTGAGCCTCTTCAACTCATTAAGGTAAGTCACCGTATGCAACTCAACAGTTCAATTCCTTGTTTGTTTCAGGCATAGTTAATTTTCTCTTTTCAATTGCTTTATTTGTCCTCACTTAATGAGATGCCCAAATAATTATGCCTGATGTTCGGTACTTGTATCACTATTAGTTGACATAATTAAAGGCCTTACCATTTAATTACTCTGCGGAAGTGTGCCTGAAGCTTTGAAGTCTATTAACCAACTATTATAGAATGAGGCTCACAATCTAGTTTATACTATGCTAATGATTGCATAGTTTTGCCTGCTGTAGTATGTTTGTATGAAACCCTCTGCTGTTCATTATGCTCCCTAAGACTTTAATTGAGGTACAGAATGGCCAACTGCTTGCTTACTTATACGCAACGTGTTGTCTAAATTTGTAACTTGTCTGTGTTTTCGATTGGGCCCCAACATCATGCTCCTCTAGTGAGCTAAGAGGGATTTCTGTATGCAGGCTGCACAGACTATCTTTTTTATAATTTTTAAAATATCACCTGCTTATGCTTCATGACGTGTAACATTTTTTGTGAAAGTGACGTGTAACATTATTGTTAGTCCTGTTTTGCCATGTAGTACAAAATAGTGTCTTGTTCGCTTCATTTATTGTAACTATATTTTCTTTGTAGTCATGTGTACTTACGTAAACATTTCGGATGAAGTGACGCCAACACAAAAATCAGGAGCAAAGGCGGCATGGCCGTTCTTGAATGATTATGGATTAGAATTGGAATGTGTTGATGTTCTCGAGCATCAACTAGAGGTGGCAAGACAACGTGTACATGATTGTCAATGTATAATCAACAAGTTGAGACTGGACATTAGATGCAGGAGTCAAAAAAAATGAAACAAGACACCGAGGTAACCATGAAGGAATTGGAGATTTTGCAGACTGAAATTTGTGCTATCTGAATCCGGCCAATCCTATTTTCTGAAGAGATTATAGTTCAAATGGAGTTAAGTTGATGCGCGTCCATGATGTATGAGCCGTATTTGCCCAGTGTATGGAATTTGCTATTTGTGTATGCTTTATTATCACCTGTGCCGTACCATAATGCCCAGTGGGTATAATCGGCTGTAATTTCTTTATTGTATAGTGTAGGATTATTCTACCTTTCTATGCCTTGATCTCTTTGTTGTATAGTGTATGCTTTTTAGAGGTGATAGTATTGAGTAGGATAATTCTTTGAATATGCTATATCGCTCAAACGGGGCCAACTCGCCCGACCATGGGCCTTCTACGCCTCGTAGGATCCATGGGCCTTATACGCCTCGCAGATCCATGGGCCTTCTCGCCTCACGGTGTCCATGGGCCTTCTACGCCTCGCAGGTCCATGGGCCTTCTCGTCACATAGGATTCATGGGCCGACTCATTTATGGGTCTTCATCGGCCTTTAATGGGCGTAGACGCCTATAATGGAAATCGTGACGTTTATCGGTCGACCATAACGGGCCGTTAATAGGCCGATTTGGTGATGCTATGAAAATGGCCCAACAGACTAACGGACCACAAACGGGCCGACTGTAACGACAGGCTGAATTTGGCCCACAAGAAGAAAATGATAGTAACGGGCCGTAAGTAACTAAATGTCGCAAATAAGCCCAAGAATAAATGGGCTCGAGAAGGCCGAAGATAACATAATGTAAATGGCCCAATCAATAACGGGCCCTTAATGGGTATAAAGCGATACATCGTTCATTACGGGCCGCCACCACGGCCGTTAATGGGTCCAAAGTAATACATCGTTCATCGCGGGCGCTTTCACCACGGGCCAAATAGGCCAAGAGTTACATAGGGCCTCATATGGTCCGAAGACGCCATGGGCCATACATGGGCCGGCGAAAACGGGCCGAATCATATTCGATGGCCCGATGACGCCATCGGGCCTCATTCGATAGGGCGAACGGGCCTTGGGTTAGCAAGTCGTAAATGGGCTATATGCGAACATGCCGCTAAACGAGCTTCCCATGGGCCGCCCGTCCACCTGACCAAGTCAAATAGGCCGCCTTTTCACGTGAATGGGCCTCTGTTGGGCGTGCCACGGTCGATGTATCATAGGCGCCTTCTGTCCAATGAGTGGATGACATCTGTCCCAACAATGAGCTGACACGTGTTTCCTCCAGTGGTCGGGGCCGTTAACGGGTTATCGGATCCAAAACCCGACCCGATAGCTTAACGGCGTTCCGTTACGGTGGATGCCACGTGTCGGTCACCCTTGACGAAAGCACTTCTGTGACGCGCGATTTATCATCATGGAAGTGGACACTTCCGTGATGATAATTTTGGTAATGTCATCAAACACTTCTACGACAGCACATGTATGACCATCTCGATTCTGTCATAAATTTGTCATGGATGTACATGCATGACAAAAAACGCGACCTACTGTGACAAACACGTATCATCACGGAAGTGTATTTTTTTGTAGTGACAGTTTATTTTCTATTAATTTTCTAAGTTTAAAACATTTTCTGGAATTTCATGGCTTATTTATTATTTTGAAAAATAACAGTAAATTACATTTTAAACCCACGGTGGGCTAGCCAAAGTGGCTTATAGGTGGGACCAGAGGGCTGGGTGGACCAGGTCAACATGTGACTAGTCAGCACTGTGTACTGTTCAGCGGGGCCAGATGTCATTGACTGTAGTTGAATTGATTTTGACAATTTTAGTACAATCATCGGGGGACCCACATGTCATAGGGTAGCCACTAATTAACCTAACTACTAATTAGCTCCTAAAGTAATTGGCACAGGGCCGGCCACACACAGAGAACACACACGTACACACACACAGGCACACCCGGCCATGGCCTTGGCCATAGCCAGCCGCAAGCAACAATAGCTGTGGCCAAGCAGCGGCAACAACAAGCAAAAGCAGCAGCGCATCGGCCTGAGCAGCATCAGCTAGTAGCAATATGCAGCAGCAGCAGCAGAAAGGAGCGCACCATCAAGCGGGGGCAGCAGAAGGAGCAGCAGCGGCAGCACAACAGCAGTACGGAGACGAAAGAGCAAAGTAGCAGCGCGAGCAGAGCAACAGAAGCAGCGGCAGTGAGCGGAGCAGGGGGGCGCGGCGCCGGCAAGGGCGGGGATCGGGGCGCACGGCCACGGGCGCAGTGGGGACCGGGGTTCGGCGGACGCGGGGCTGGGCTTGGTCAGGGGGTCGCGAGCGCGAAGCAGCGGACGTTGCGACAGCGAGCATGGGTTTGATCGGGCGCATCACTATAGCACAAGATCGAGTGAACCTAGAGGCTAGTCAGCATCTACATGGTCACGGGAGCACTCCCGTGTGCCTAGCTGGCCCCGGGACGGCCGGTAGCCACGATGGGGAGCACCAGAGCGGCCGGAGCAAAACAAAGACGACGACGGGACTATGGCTATGGATCGAGAGTTTTTAGGAAGGGGAAACGTAGCGCAGCTCACAGCGAGTCGGGAGAGGAGCTCGAGGAGGTCGGGGATGCAGTGAAGGTGACGAATTCGTCGATGGAGCCGTGGTGGCCGAAGGTAGAAGACGACGTCGATCCCTGCGTTGTGGCGATCTCCTGCTCGAGATGCTCCTCGGAGTCGATGTAGAGAAGCACACACAGCTGCGTTGTGGCCTCAGCTGATGAGGTGGACGATGGACACGAGGACGACGATGGACATGGCGGGTGGAGCTCGAGCGTGTGCGGGAGAGGAAGAAAACGGCGCGGGGGAAAGGGGGGAGGACAACTAGGGTTCGTCCAGGGCATTGGGGTAGTCCGGCGCGTGCACCATGCCGGCTATGGCGCCGGTGGATGGCCGCCACGCATCTGCTCAATGAACAGAGGAAGGGGATAAGGAGGAGCTGGGCTGGGCCTCAACTGTAGTTTAATTAGGCCAAGTAACGAAGTAGGCTTTAGGTCTTTCCTCTTTCTTTCTGCTTTTCTTTTATTTAATAAACAAAGATGGGTAAGAAAAATATTAGGCATGATATTTACTTACAAAAAATATGGGAAGTGCCTCTTTTATTCCCTGGTGATCTTTAGACAGTGCCATAAATATTTTGGAGACCAGAAGAATTCATTTGTATTTTTCATAAAAAGGATAGCATTTAAAATGCTGAATTGGTGCTGTTATAATCGCTAATGCTCATCTCTGCACAAAAGTGAGGTTGTGTTCCTTCACAAATAATTGTTATGGAATTTTTGACAAATGATGAACATTTTGCCAGCAACTTTTGATCAACTTCAAACTTCACTTGAATTTGAATTGACTGGAATTTCAAATGGGATATTGAACAAAGGTGATTAAGCACTGTTTGGAAAAATGTTAGCTTAATCACAGAGGGTTACTGCAGCATGACACTGGGGGTGTTACACCCGGCTCTTAATCCGGAGCAGATCGTGCCGTCCGAGGATGGGTGGATGGACCCCGCCACGGAGGCCGCACACTCAGCGGCGATAGAGCTGAACGCAGACTTCGCCTCCAATGAGGTCTGAGTCGTCGGACCCCCGGACTCGTCTCTGGCCACAGGCTACGAACCGCATACATCCGTGCCCATCGAACCTGATTGGGCACCGATCATGGAGTTTACCTCCGCGGATATCTTTCAGCACTCGCCCTTGGGCGACGTTCTAAACTCATTAAAATCTCTCTCCTTTTTCAGGAGACTCTTGGTCGAACTATGTCCAGCTTGAGTGGGAAGCGGACGACAAGGAAATTCATTACCCACTTACTAGCCACCGTCGACGACTCAACCGACATCCTTGATTTCGACTCTGAAGACATCGACGGTATGAATGACGATGCCAGAGAAGAACAGGAACCACCGCCCACAGGGCGCTGGACAGCCACCTCATCATATGATATATACATGGTGGACACACCCAAAGAAAACAACGGCGAGGAACGGAAGGATGCAATGGAAGATAATCCTCTGGAGAAGCAACCAAAGCGCCGACGTCAGCGGCGCCGCTCTAAATCCCGCCATAGCAAAAACAGCGATAACGGCACAAGAAAGAATAATACCCCGGACGACTCCAAAGGTAACGACAACCCCATGGACCCAGCGATGGAGCAGGACGAGCCAGGGGATGACAAACATATTCCGGGGCCGTTGTCCGATCACAGAAATGCCGAAAATAAAAATTATAAACCTGTCTCCGGAGAGGAGAATAGGCCAGACGACGATGCACTCATCATCCCGGAAAAGCACTTGGAACAAGGGAATCTCCACAAAAGGCTTATCGCCACCGCGAGGAGCTGGAAGAAGCAGAAGCAAAGGCTTAAGGCTGCGCAGGATACGCTCAACCACTGATGGAACAAAGTGCTCGACATTGACGAAAAATACGGCGGCTATCGCCACTCAAAGAGCTACCCAAAGTGCAAGCTGCTGCCCGAATTCAACGACGAGGCTTTAGAGCCCATCAGGTCGAAAAATAATACGGCTGATCTGTCGGACCGACCACCCCGTGGCTGAGACAGAGCGGCTAATGACGTCGCACACAAGTCAGCACACGATCTACGTGAGCACCTGGACAAAAGAGCCGGTATGGCCAGGTCCATCTATGGATCTAGGAAGTGTGCTCCTATGCAGGATCACGGCCACCAAAACGACTATACTGATCGAACACCAGCTTGGAATCAACACCGAATACTACATCCGTCGGAAACACGCCACGACACATCCAAATACAAGGGTGCCGTGCACCCCCTGTGCTTCACCGATGAGGTGCTGGATCATGAATTTCCAGAGGGATTTAATCCCGTAAACATAGAGGCATATGACGGAACGACAGACCCTGCAGTCTGGATTGAGGACTTTATTCTTCACATCCACATGGCTCGCGGAGACGATCTCCACGCCATCAAGTACATGCCCCTCAAGTTGAAAGGACTAGCTCAGCACTGGTTGAAAAGCCTCCCCGAAAACTCAATTGGAAGTTGGGAGGAACTTGAGGACGCTTTCAGGGCCAATATTCAAGGGACCTATGTCCGACCTCCGGATGCAGACGATTTAAGTCACATAATCCAACAACCCGGAGAGTCAGCCCGTAAGCTTTGGAAAAAATTTCTCACCAAGAAGAACCAAATCGTTGATTGCCCGGATGCTGAAGCCTTAGCGGCTTTCAAACACAGTGTCCAAGACGAATGGCTCGCCAGACACCTCGGCCAAGAAAAACCGAGGACAATGGCAGCCCTAGCAAGCCTTATGACTCGCTTTTGCGCGGACGAGGACAGTTGGTTGGCCCGCAGCAGCACCAGCGACCCAGGCACATCCGAAGTCAGAGACGGCAATTTGAAGCCGCGACGCAATACAAACAAGCATCAAAATAATGAAGACAACCCAGACAACACGGCGGTAAACGCCGGATTCAGGGGCACTCGACCCGGTCAACGGAAAAAGCAATTTAAGGGCAACAGAGATGGACTGTCCAGCCTAAACAAAATCTACACAGATCATGTCAGATTCATGGCACCCCCGAGAAACCTGTGAATCATACCAACAAAGAATGTTGGGTCTTCAAGCAGGTGGGCAAGCTAAATGCCGAACACAAGGGGAGGGAGCCACCAAGTGAAGACAAGGACGAACCTCGCCAGCCGAAAACTGGGGGAGAGAAATTTTTTCCACCGGAGGTTAAAACAGTGAACATGTTCTACGTCACCCACATACCAAAGAGGAAGTGCAAACGTGCACTCCGAGACGTATACGCCATAGAGCCCGTTGCCCCCAAATTCAACCCATGGTCGGCCTGCCCGATCACTTTCGATCGCAGGGATCATCCGACTAGTATCCGGCATGGAGGTTCGGCTGCCTTGGTGCTCGACCCAATAATTGACGGATACCTTCTCACCCTAGTCCTCATGGACGGCGGCAATAGTCTTAATCTGATATATCAGGACACTGTCCTCAAAATGGATATAGACCCGTCAAGAATTAGCCCAAGCAGTACTACCTTTAAAGGAGTAATACCAGGCATAGAGGCCCGCTGTACGGGCTCTCTAACATTAGAGGTTGTATTCGGTTCTCCCGACAACTTTTGAAGCGAAGAACTAATCTTCGACATCACTCCATTCCGAAGCGGCTATCATGCACTACTCGGAGGAACGACCTTCGCTCGTTTCAATGCAGTACCGCATTATGCTTATCTTAAACTTAAGATGCCCGGTCCACGTGGCGTCATCACAATCAGCAGAAATATAGAGTGTTCCTTGCGTGCAGAAGAATATGTGGCGGCTCTAGCAGCCGAACCACTGAACGGCCTCTCCAACCCAAATAAATGATCGGTCGTCGAGACCACGTACACGGCTAGACGTGTCCAGCGCACCACTAGTTGTAGCAGCCCAGATAAACCTGAGCTTGGTCGACAGATATGCCCCAATATGTGGTGCTAGGGGCTGCCCGCATGTAAAAGGGTCCATAGTTCGGCTCGACCCTATTAATACACAATAGTTTGAATTCTCATGGTTCATCAAGAATAACCAACTTTTCGCACGATCACACCAGATTCTTTCACCTGGGTTTTTCTTTTTTTTTTTACAGATAACCATTGTGCTACACCCTTCCAGGATACGGCACAACGGAGACAAAGGCGATACGCGCAAAGCAGGCCCCGCTCAAAGGTTTCTTTTTAGACTAAGACCCCGTAAACCTTTTTATTGTCTCTTGTTGCCTCACACCTCCGGCACTTAAAACAACCGAGAGGATACTGGCATTATTGGCAAGCTCTTTCGTCACGCCAGATTAACGCACGTACCTGGAAATTCAGGGCTCATTATCAAGGGCGGTACTCAGCTCAGTATATGTTGTAAAGTCCGAATACCTTCGGGAGTGTTCGGCGTCGCGTGTTTGGCCTTATGTGCATCAGCTCTGAATCATGTCTTTGGTGAATAGTTGGGTTTGCCCGGCTCCCATGTTTTGCTACCTTACGTTTCGTTCTATCGGCTAAGGTGGCACCGGGAGAACTACTGCGATTGTGCCCTGGTTCATCTGGATGAGCACCTCAGTACAGAAAGCCGAAAATTGACTGTCATGATAAAGCGAGAGACTGGTCAACCACTCGATGAGTTAGCGGAATCTTCGCAATTCCTCCACATTAACGAAGGACCGGTTTCCCGGTCACGTATGTACACGCACCATATTCGGATGAGCGCAGACATACCAGGGGCTATATAGTAGCCCCACCATCAAACTCCTATTGCTAAGTGAAAGTGTTAAAGCTATATAGTCCGATTGCCTTGTTTGCCACACTATCACCCCCGTAACGGACCAAGATGTTGGATCAAGTGTGATTACGCGCTTTACCGAACACCCCTGCATTATATGCGTGGGGGCTGAAGTCGACGACTGCAAACTTTTAGGTTATATACATACATACATAAGCGGCCGCACATGAGGCACTACAATACTTTTCGGGCAAAAGTATAAATATAGCATTTATTATCAAAACAACATTGTTTTCACAATCAAGATACATGTCACTGGAACATGGTACTCTTTGAGCACTGAGCCTCTATTAAGCGGGCACGTTCTAGGACTTCTTCAAAATAGTGCTCGGGCGAGTCCTGACCCCCAGGCGGACCCCTGGTTGCAACATCGGTGGCCTCCATCTCCGCCCAATATGTCTTAACACGGGCAAGAGCCATCCGCGCGCCCTCTATGCACGCCGACCTCTTGACAGCATTCATATGCGGCGCAACACAAAGAAATTGTTGCACCAAACCAAAATAACTACCTGGGCTCGGTTCCTTCGGCCATAGATGGTCCACAACAGCCTTCATGGCAAGCCCGGACAACCTATGGAGCTCGGCCCACTCGGCCATTTGCTCATTCAATAGCAGCGGACGCTTTGGAGCACTGAACTGCGACTAGAACAATCTTTCCACCTCATGATCTTTCCGATCCTTGAAATACTCCGTCGCAGCAGCAGCACTCTTTGCTAAATCCAAGTATGCGTCTGCAGAGCTCCACAATTGATCAAGAGGGGCATATTTCGGATCGCCAAACTTCGTTCATAAAAAAAGGGCTTCCCAGCCGCGATATCACTGGCTTGCCGAAGCTCCTCCCACGCCGCTCTGATTTCAGAGCGATTTTCCTTTGCTCCTTGCAAGGCCTTCTCTAGGTCAGCCGTTTTCGTTTGGTTTTCCCTTTCGAGAAGCTCATATCGGTTGGCGGCATTTTGTAGCTCAATAGCCATGGTGGCTATTTTATCCTCACTTTGGTGATGTGCGGCCTGTTCGGCTTTTAATTCTTCAGCTGCCTTCAGGGCTTGTGTCGGTGTCAAAACCGGCGGATCTCGGGTAGGGGGTCCCGAACTATGCGTCTAGGCGGATGGTAACAGGAGACAAGGGACACGATGTTTTTACCTAGGTTCGGGCCCTCTCGGTGGAGGTAAAACCCTACTCCTGCTTGATTAATATTGATGATATGGGTAGTACAAGAGTAGATCTACCACGAGATCAATGAGGCTAAACCCTAGAAGCTAGCCTATGGTATGATTGTTGTTCGTCCTACGGACTAAAACCCTCCGGTTTATATAGGCACCAGAGAGGGTTAGGGTTACACAGACTCGGTTACAATGGTAGGAGATCTACATATCTGTATCGCCAAGCTTGCCTTCCATGCCAAGGAAAGTCCCATCCGGACACATGACGAAGTCTTCAATCTTGTATCTTCATAGTCTTGGAGTCCGGCCAAAGATGATAGTTCGCTATCTCGACACCCCTAGTCCAGACTCCGTCAAGAGTCTCTCTAACTAGGATTCCATGATGACGAGTCCGCGCGATATTGTCTTCGCATTGCAAGGCGGGTTCCTCCTCCGAATACTTCATAGAAGATTTTGAACACAAGGATAGTGTCCGCTCTGCAAAATAAGTTCCACATACCACCGTAGAGAGAATAATATTTACACAAGTTCAATCTGCTGACGTATTCTGTGGCGTGACATCACACCACGGCCAAGCCTTTATTCGAATCGTTTTTACTATTCCACCTTAGCGCGTTTAGCGAAGCGGTTTCCTTGGCACGTCTTGTCAAAGCAGAGATCGTGTCCCCTTATTCCAGGATTCATCAATACGGGCAAGGGTAACCCAACCGCGCCATTGATTACGGCGCTTGGGAGATAAGTGAGTTTTACCAGGACGGTGGGGACGCATAGTTTCGTCTGTCCATATATAAAGGGATAAGGATCCACCTTTTCACCTACGCCTTCTTCCTCCTTTGCTTATCCATTTCCGCGTGCTCGAGCTCCAGCGCCCGAGTCCGTGCATCTCGCCTCAACCTTCCCCAGCCATGTCCGGAGCGGGAGGCAAGTGGATGGCCTCCTCCGTCACGGAGGGGCACATCAAGAAGTTAAGGAAAGCCGGATACCTGCACAACGACATTGCGCACCATCTTCCAGACGAGGGGCAGCTCGTCCCCACCCCCAGGCCCCATGAGAGGGTGGTGTTCCTTCCCCATTTCCTCCGCTGACTGGGCTTCCCACTCCACCCATTTGTCCGGGGGCTCATGTTCTACTATGGCCTGGATTTCCACGATCTGGCCCCGAATTTCATCCTCAACATCTCAGCGTTTATCGTTGTCTGTGAGGCCTTCCTCCGCATCAAACCCCACTTCGGCTTATGGCTGAAGACCTTCAATGTCAAGCCGAAGGTAGTGGGCGGCCAGCAGGCGGAGTGCGGAGGCGCCATGGTGGGCAAGATGCCCAACGTCACATGGCTCGAGGGCGCCTTCGTGGAAACCATCAAAGGGTGGCAATCGGGGTGGTTCTACATCACCGAGCAGCGTGACCATGAATGGGCAGTGGCCCCCGAATTCAGATCTGGCATCCCTACACGGCTCACCTCCTGGAAAGAGAAGGGCCTGAAATGGGGCGATTTAGAAGAGCTGACCGGACTCCAAACCTGCGTCCAAGACCTCGTGAACAAGAAGACCAAGCTCGTCAACGTGGTCCAGGTCATGCTCGTCCGTCGGATCCTCCCCTGCCAACAACGGGGTTTCAACTTGTGGGAGTTTGATCCGGCCCAAGACTGCATTTTGAGCAGCTCTTCGACACTACGTACGAAGACGCCTAGAGGGTGCTGTTCAAGGGCGCCGAGGCTCCCGCATCCGCTACCGAGGATCGCGGATTCAGCTCGCAGCATCAAGCCGGCGAGGTAAGCTATTTTACCCTTTACGGGACACTTTTTTTTCATAGTTTGACTCTATGTGGGATCTAAACTCCCTTACCTTTGACAGTTCGCGAAAGAAGTCCGGCAGGTTAACCGTCCGGCTCCCTCATCGAAGACTTCGGACGCCTCGATTGATGGGTTGCTGGCCCGCGCCTTACGTGGTGCCGGAGAAGAAGGCCAAGAACAAGGCCATGGAAACTCGAAAGAGTTCCCGGAATCAGGTGTTATCGGACTCATCGTCCGATAACTCTGAGGCGGACTCCTCCCGTGAAAACGAGGAGGAGAAAAAGGAAGCCTCTCGCCCAGCAGGGGGACAGAAGAATGTTGGGGAACGTAGTAATTTCAAAAAATTTCCTACGCACACGCAAGATCATGGTGATGAATAGCAACGAGAGGGGAGAGTGTTGTCTACATACCCTTGTAGACCGGGCGAAGCGATCACAACGTAGAGGAAGTAGTCGACGCTCTCCTCGCGATCCGACCGATCCCGGCCGCCACTTCGGCGCCCCGAGTTCTTGACACACGACAGCTCGATGACGCCCCTCAGATCGATCCAGCCGAGTGTCGAGGAGAGTTCGGCCGACGACGGCGGTGGACGATCTTGATGTTTCACGGCGCAGGCTTCGCTTAAGCTTGCGACGGTATGACCGAGGTGGAATATGGTGAAGGGGGCACCGACACGGCTAAGGAACGATCCGTAGATCAATACTTGTGTGTTCTAGGGTGCCCCCTGCCCCGTGATATAAAGGAGGGAGGGGGAGGCCGGCCGCCCCTATAGGCGCGCCAAGGAGGGGAGTCCTCCTCCTAGTTGAGTAGGACTCCCTTTCCTAGTCCAACTAGGAAGGAGAAGGGGAAGGAAAGAGAGGAGAGGAGAGAGGGGGGGCCGCGCCTCCTTGTCCTATTCGGACTCCCACAGGGCGCCACCTCCGGTGCGGCCCTCTCTCTCCCTCTTGGCCCACTAAGGCCCATATTCCCCGGGGTTCCGTAACCTCCCAAGACTCCAGCTTTTCTCCGAAACTTCCGAACCTTTCCGTGTCCGAATATAGCCGTCCAATATATCAATCTTTATGTCTCGACCATTTCGAGACTCCTCGTCATGTCCGTGATCACATCCGGACTCAACTTCTTCGGTACATCAAAATACATAAACTCATAATAACCGCCATCGAAACCTTAAGCGTGCATGGACCCTACGGTTCGAGAACAATGTAGACATGACCTAGAACTATTCTCGGTCAATAACCAATAGCGGGACCTGATGCCCATATTGGTTCCTACATATTCTACGAAGATCTTTATCGGTCGATCGCATAACAACATACTTTGTTCCCTTTGTCATCGGTATGTTACTTGCCCGAGATTCGATCGTCGGTATCCAATACCTAGTTCAATCTCGCATCGCAAGTCTCTTTACTCGCTCCGTAATACATCATCTCACAACTAACTCATTAGTTGTAATGCTTGCAAGGCTTAAGTGATGTGCATTACCGAGAGGGCCCAGAGATACCTCTCCGACAATCGGAGTGACAAAACCTAATCTCAAAATACGCCAACCCAACATCTGCCTTTGGAGACACCTGTAGTACTCCTTTATAATCACCCAGTTACGTTGTGACGTTTGGTAGTACCCAAAGTGTTCCTCCGCAAACGGAGTTGCATAATCTCATAGTTACAGAACATGTATATGTCATGGATAAGAGCAGAGCAACATACTAAACGATCGTGTGCTAAGCTTATGGAATGGGTCATGTCAATCGATCATTCTACTAATGATGTGACCTTGTTAATAAAATAACAACTCCTTGTTCATGGTCGGAAACATAACCATCTTTGATTAACAAGCTAGTCTAGTAGAGGCATACTAGTGACATGTTGTTTTGTCTATGCATTCACACATGTATCATGTTTCCGGTTAATACAATTCTAGCATGAATGATAAACATTTATCATGAAATAAGGAAATAAATAATAACTTTATTATTGCCTCTAGGGCATATTTCCTTCAGCCTCCCACTTGCACTAGAGTCAATAATGTAGATTACATAGTAATGATTCTAACACCCATGGAGTCTTGGTGCTGATCATGTTTTGCTCGTGGAAGAGGCTTAGTCAACGGTCTCGCAACATTTAGATCCGTATGTATCTTGCAAATCTCTATGTCTCCCACCGACTAAGTCCCGGATGGAATTGAAGCGCCTCTTGATGTGCTTGGTCCTCTTGTGAAATCTGGATTCCTTCGCTAAGGCAATTGCTCCAAGATTGTCACGTAAGATTTTCATTGGACCCGATGCACTAGGTATGACACCTAGATCGGATATGAACTCCTTCATCCGCACTCCTTCATTAGCTGCTTCGAAGCTGCTATGTACTCCGCTTCACATGTAGATCCCGCCACGACGCTTTGTTTAGAACTGCACCAACCGACAGCTCCTCCGCTTAGTGTAAATACGATCCGGTCTGCGATTTAGAATCGTCCGGATCGTGTCAAAGCTTGCATCAACGTAACTGCCATTTATGAGCTCTTTGTCACCTCCATATATGAGAAACATATCCTTAGTCCTTTTCGTATATTTCAGATGTTCTTGACCGCTGTCCAATGATCCACTCTGGATTACTTTGGTACCTCCTGCTAGGCTTATAGCAAGGCACACATCAGTCTGTACACAAGATTGCATACATGATAGAGCCTATGGCTCAAGCATAGGAACATCTTTCATTTTCTCTCTATCTTCTGCAGTGGTCGGGCATTGAGTCTTACTCAACTTCACACCTTGTAACACAGGCAAGAACCCTTTCTTTGCTTGATCCATTTTGAACTTCTTCAAAATTTTGTCAAGGTATGTGCTTTGTGAAAGTCCAATTAAGCGTCTTGATCTATCTCTATAGATCTTAATGCCCAATAAAGCAGCTTCACCAAGGTCTTTCATTGAAAAACTCTTATTCAAGTATCCCTTTATGCTATCCAGAAATTCTATATCATTTCCGATTAGCAATATGTCATCTACATATAATATCAGAAATGCTACAGAGCTCCCACTCACTTTCTTGTAAATACAAAGCTTCTCCAAAAGTCTCAGACAAACCCAAATGCTTTGATCACACTATCAAAGCGCTTATTCCAACTCCGAGATGCTTGCACCAGTCCATAGATGGATCGCTGGAGCTTGCACACTTTGTTAGCTCCTTTGGATCGATAAAACCTTCGGTTGCATCATATACAACTCTTCTTCCATAAATCCATTCAGAATGCGTCTTTACATCCATTTGCAAAATTTCATAATCATAAAATGCGCAATTGCTAACATGATTCGGACGGACTTAAGCATCGCTACGGGTGACAAGGTCTCATCGTAGTCAATCCCTTGAACTTGCCGAAACCTTTTGCGATAAGTCGAGCTTTATAGACGATAATATTACCGTCGAGGTCGGTCTTCTTCTTGAAGATCCACTTGTTTTCTATTGCTTGCCTACCCTCGGGCAAGTCAACCAAAGTCCATACTTTGTTTTCATACATGGATCCCATCTCGATTTCATGGCTTCAAGCCATTTTATGGAATCTGGGCTCACCATCGCTTCTTCATAGTTCGTGAGGTTCATCATGATCTAGTAGCATGACTTCCGAACAGGATTACCATACCACTCGGTGCGGATCTTACTCGGTTGATCTACGAGGTTCTGCAGAAGTTGATCCAAGTTTCATGATCAACATCATCAACTTCCTCACTACTTGGTGTAGATGTCTCGTAAACCGGTTTCTGCGATTTAACTACTTTCAAGTAAGGGAGAAGGTACTATTACCTCATCAAGTTCCACTTTCCTCCCACTCACTTCTTTCGAGAGAAACTCCTTCTCTAGAAAGGATCCATTCTTAGCAACGAATGTCTTGCCTTCGGATCTGTGATAGAAGGTGTACCCAACTGCCTCCTTTGGGTATCCTATGAAGACACATTTCGATTTGGGTTCGAGCTTATCAGGTTGAAGCTTTTTCACATAAGCATCGCATCCCCAAACTTTTAGAAACGACAACTTTGGTTTCTTGCCAAACCATAGTTCATAAGGTGTCGCCTCAACGGATTTCGACGGTGTTCTATTCAGGTGAATGCGGCCGCCTCTAGAGCATAACCCCAAAACGATAGCGGTAAATCTGTAGAGACATCATAGATCGCACCATATCTAGTAAAGTGCGATTCTGACGCTCGGACACACCATTACGCTGTGGTGTTCCGGTGGCGTGAGTTGCTAAACTATTCCGCATTGTTTCAAATGTAGACCAAACTCGAACTCAAATATTCACCTCCACGATCGATCGTAGAAATTTAATTTTCTTGTTACGATGATTTTCAACTTCACTCAAATTCTTTGAACTTTTCAAATGTTTCAGACTTATGTTTCATTAAGTAGATATACCCATATCCGCTTAAGTCATCTGTGAAGGTGAGAAAATAACGATATCCGCCACGAGCCTCAACATTCATCGGACCACATACATCTGTATGTATGATTTCCAACAAATCTGTTGCTCTCTCCATAGTACCGAGAACGGGTTCTAGTCATCTTGCCCATGAGGCACGGTTCGCAGTGCCAAGTGATTCATAATCAAGTGACTCCAAAAGTCCATCAAGATGGAGTTTCTTCATGCGCTTTACACCGATATGACCTAAACGGCAATGCCACAAATAAGTTGCACTATCATTATCAACTCTGCATCTTTTGGTTTCAACATTATGAATATGTGTATCACTACTATCGAGATTCATCAAAATAGACCACTCTCAAGGGTGCATGACCATAAAAGATATTACTCATATAAATAGAACAACCATTATTCTCTCGATTTAAATGAATAACCGCCTCGCATCAAACAAGATCCAGATATAATGTTCATGCTCAACGCAGCACCAAATAACAATTATTTAGGTCTAAAACTAATCCCAAGGTAGATGTAGAGGTAGCGTGCCGACCGCGATCACATCGACTTTGGAACCATTTCCCACGCCATCGTCACCTCGCCCTTTGCCGTTGTTCGCAATCCGTAGTCCCTGCTTCGAGTTGCAAATATTAGCAATGTAACCAGATCAAATACCCAGTGCTATCATGAGCTCTAGTAAGGTACACATCAATAACATGTATATCACATATACCTTTGTTCACCTTGCCATCCTTCTTATCCGCCAAATACTTGGGGCACTTCCGCTTCAAAGGACTACCGCTTGCAGAGAGAAGCACTCGGGCCAGTGCTTAGGTCTAGACTTGGGTTTTTCTCCCGAGCAGAACTTGCTTGCTGTTCTTCTTGAAGTTCCCTTCTTCTTCCCTTTGCCTTTCTTCTTGAAACTAGTGGTCTTATTGACCATCAACACTTGATGCTCCTTCTGATTTCTACCTCCGCAGCCTTTAGCATTGCGTAAGAGCTCTGTATAGTCTTTACTAACCCTTGCATATTATAGTTCATCACGAAGCCTTTGTAGCTTGGTGGCAGTGATTGAAGAATTACATCAATGACACAATCATCCGGAAGATTAACTCCCAATTGTGTCAAGTGATTGTAGTACCCAAACATTACGAGTATGTGCTCACTAATGTAACTATTCTCCTCCATCTTGCAGCTATAGAACTTATTAGAGACTTCATATCTCTCAATCCGGGCATTCTGTTGAATATTAACTTCAACTCCGGAACATCTCATATGCTCCATGACGCTCAAAACGCCGTTGAAGTCCCGGTTCTAAGCCGTAAAGCATGGCACACTCGAACTATAGAGTAGTCATCAACTTTGCTCGCCAGACGTTCTAACGCCGCCACCAGCATCAAGAAGCAGTTCGCACCCAGCGGTGCATCCAGACGTAACTCTTCAGGCAGCAATGAGGATAATCCTCGTTACGGACCCATCCATGTAATTGCTACCATCATCTTTCAACTTTGCTTTCTCAAGGAACGCATTAAAATTCAACGGAACAACAAAGACGAGCCATCTATCTACAATCAAACATAAACAAGCAAGATACTATCAGTACTAAGTTCATGATAAATTTAAGTTCAATTAATCATATTACTTAAGAACTCCCACTTAGAAAAACATCTCTAGTCATCTAAGTGATCACGTGATCCAAATCAACTAAACCATAACCGATCATCACGTGAAATGGAGTAGTTTTCAATGGTGAACATCTTATGTTGATCATATCTACTATATGATTCACGCCAACCTTTCGGTCTCCGTGTTCCGAGGCCATATCTGCATATGCTAGGCTCGCCAAGTATAACCCGAGTATTCTGCGTGTGCAAACTGGCTTGCACCTGCTGTAGATGGACGTGAGCTTATCACACCCGATCATCACGTGGTGTCCGGGCACGATTTAACTTTGGCAACGGTGCATACTCGGGAGAACACTTCTTGATAATTTAGTGAGAGATCATCTTATAATGCTACCGTCAATCAAAGCAAGATAAGATGCATAAAAGGATAAACATCACATGCAAATCAATATAAGTGATATGATATGGTCATCATCATCGTGTGCTTCATGATCTCCATCTTGCAGCACCACCATGATCACCATCGTCACCGGCGCGACACCTTGATCTTCATCGTAGCATCGTTGTCATCTCGCCAAATATTATGCTTCTACGACTATCGCTACCGCTTAGTGATAAAGTAAAACATTACAGGGCGATTGCATTGCATACAATAAAGCGACAACCATATGGCTCCAGCCAGTTGCCGATAACTTCGGTTACAAAACATGATCATCTCATACAATAAAATATAGCATCACGTCTTGACCATATCACATCAGAACATGCCCTGCAAAAACAAGTTAGACGTCCTCTACTTTGTTGTTGCAAATTTTACGTGGCTGCTACGGGCTTAAGCAAGAACCAATCTCACCTCGCATCAAAACCACAACGATATTTCACAAATAGACTCGCTTTAACCTTCTCAAGGACCGGGCGAGCCACACTCGGTTCAACTAAAGTGAGAGAGACAGCACCCACCAGTCACCTTTAAGCAACGAATGCTCGAGCGGTGAAACCAGTCTCGCGTAAGCGTCACGCGTAATGTCGGTCCGGGCCGCTTCATCTCACAATACCGCTGAACCAAAGTATGACATGCTGGTAGGTAGTATGACTTGTATCGCCCACAACTCACTTGTGTTCTACTCGTGCAAAACATCAAACCATAAAACCTAGGCTCGATGCCATCATGTTGGGGAACGAGTAATTTCAAAAATTTCCTACGCACACGCAAGATCATGGTGATGAATAGCAACGAGAGGGAGAGTGTTGTCTACATACCCTTGTAGACTCGGCGAAGCGATCACAACGTAGAGGAAGTAGTCGACGTTCTCCTCGCGATCCGACCGATCCGGCGCCGTTATCCGGCGCCCCGAAGTTCTTGACACACGTACAGCTCGATGACGCCCCTCAGACTCGATCCAGCCGAGTGTCGAGGCAGAGTTCCACAAGACGACGGCGTGGTGACGATCTTGATGTTTCACTGGCAGGGGCTTCGCTTAAGCTTCATGACACGGTATGACCGAGGTGGAATATGGTGAAGGGGCACCGACACGGCTAAGGAACGATCCGTAGATCAATACTTGTGTGTTCTAGGTGCCCCCGCCTGTGATATAAAGGAGGGAGGGGGAGGCCGGCCGCCCCTATAGGCGCGCCAAGGAGGGGGAGTCCTCCTCCTAGTTGAGTAGGACTCCCTTTCCTAGTCCAACTAGGAAGGAGAAGGGGAAGGAAGAGAGAGAGAGAGAGAGAAAGGGGCGCCGCCTCCTCCTTTCCTATTCGGACTCCCCAGGGGGGGCGCCACCTCCCGGTGCGGCCCTCTCTCTCCCCTCTGGCCCACTAAGGCCCATATTCCCCGGGGTTCCGGTAACCCTCCCAAGACTCCAGTTTTCTCCGGAAACTTCCGAACCTTTCCGTGTCCGAATATAGCCGCCCAATATATCAATCTTTATGTCTCGACCATTTTGAGACTCCTCGTCATGTCCGTGATCACATCCGGACTCAACTTCTTCGGTACATCAAAATACATAAACTCATAATAACCGCCATCGAAACCTTAAGCGTGCATGGACCCTACGGTTCGAGAACAATGTAGACATGACCTAGAACTATTATCGGTCAATAACCAATAGCGGGACCTGGATGCCCATATTGGTTCCTACATATTCTACGAAGATCTTTATCGGTCGACCGCATAACAACATACGTTGTTCCTTTGTCATCGGTATGTTACTTGCCCGAGATTCGATCGTCGGTATCCAATACCTAGTTCAATCTCGTTACGCAAGTCTCTTTACTCGTTCCGTAATACATCATCTCACAACTAACTCATTAGTTGTAATGCTTGCAAGGCTTAAGTGATGTGCATTACCGAGAGGGCCCAGAGATACCTCTCCCACAATCGGAGTGACAAAACCTAATCTCGAAATACGCCAACCCAACATCTGCCTTTGGAGACACCAGTAGTACCCTTTATAATCACCCAGATTACGCCAGTGACGTTTGGTAGCACCCAAAGTGTTCCTCCGCAAACGGAGTTGCATAATCTCATAGTTACAGGAACATGTATATGTCATGGATAAGAGCAGAGCAACATACTAAACGATCGTGTGCTAAGCTTATGGAATGGGTCATGTCAATCAGATCATTCTACTAATGATGTGACCTTGTTAATCAAATAACAACTCCTTGTTCATGGTCAGGAAACATAACCATCTTTGATTAACAAGCTAGTCTAGTAGAGGCATACTAGTGACATGTTGTTTTGTCTATGCATTCACACATGTATCATGTTTCCGGTTAATACAATTCTAGCATGAATGATAAACATTTATCATGAAATAAGGAAATAAATAATAACTTTATTATTGCCTCTAGGGCATATTTCCTTCAAAGAAACGGAAGGCCTCCCCAATTGGGGAGGCTGGAGGGTCCAAGAAGGGAAGGACCCTTCCTCCGGACTACTCCACCAACGCCGACGACGGTGAAGAGGATTGGCCCTCGAGGGCCAAGCTCCTGGCAAGATCGTAAGTGTCCGGATTCCAGAATAATTCATGATTTTTCCTTTCTCGCGTAGTGTCTTCTAACGCCGAATGCACCCATGTAACCCGCCCAAGGACGAGCTTCCCGCTTCGTCGAGCGGCTCCCTGGATTCGTCGGATGTGAACAGCACTTCACTTCCGACCGCCTCCTCCCCCCGTGACGCAGACGATGCCGCGGTGGAATCCCAAAAGGTGCCCAACCAGGAGGGTTTCGGTCCGCCTCAGGCTCCGACTCGCATCGAACGCATGAAGGTTTACAAAGTCCGGCGAGCGGGCTCTTCGTAAGAAGGGCAAGACTGCGACGCCGGTGGCCTCCATCCATCCGGAGGCGCCGGATAATTTGCTGGAGGCGCTCAATGGTGCCTCCATCGACGAGGAGCACTGCACTGTTATGAGTGCGGTGATTCAGAAAGTTCAGTCCGCCAAGAGCGGGCTGACTGAAGAATGTGCCAACCTTCTAACAGGCTTTGAGGTATGTAATTAAGATGTGTAAAAATAGTACTGCATAGACAGTAGCCCCTGATGCTCAGTTTGGTGTTCGGAAAGAAAAGCGGAACTGAGGATCTAAAAAGATATATGCAGGAGTCTAACATAAGCATGTTAATATGGGAATGCAGGCTGCGCTGTTGACCTCTGCCGCACTGACTGCGGAGGTCAATGTATTGAAGGAGAGCCTCGAGCGGTCCGAGAACGAGCTCGTCCATGCCAAGAAGCAGCTCGAGGACAAGGAAGGTAAGTAATACCTTATCAGAGTAATACCTTATAGGAAGGATTTGGTTGCAAAAAATGACAGGAATAACGTGAGTATTGCAGGGGCCACGAACGAGGTGGCGACCCTGAAAGAGGCGGTGTCCAAGGCCGAAAATGGTGCGGCCACGGAGCGCGCCGAGCGAGAGAAGTAGGAGGCGCGGGTGGCGGAGGTGCGGCAAGAGCTCCAGGCACTCGTTGAAAAACACGAGAGTTTGGAGCGTGACTCGAAGACTTGAGAGTCCGAGCTCGCCTCGGCTCTTGAGAGTGCCAAAGCCGAAGCCCAAAAAGCCCTCCAGGAAATTGAAGCAATAAAGAAGATAGCGGTGGTTAAGGCATTCTTTATGCAAAGCAAGCACGTGAAAGTGAATTACTTGTTACTTACCCGAATCCGGAGCTCTCCAGGAGCATTCCAGAACTGCCCCGCAGTGTGTCCGACGCTGCCGCATTCTACCGGGCCGAGGAAGGGAGCTCGATGGAGAAGGTGGTCTGGTCTCAATATACTGAGGCCGGACATCCGGTGCCACTGAGCTACCGGCTGAAGCAGCTGGTCGAGCTCCACAAGGTGGCCGAACAGGCCATGAAGGGCCTCATAGTTCGGCTGTGGCCGAAAGAAGCCATGCCCGGGAGTTACTTCCGTCTGGTGCGGCGGCTGGTGGGCGCCTCTCCATGGATTGAAGTCATCAAGCATTCCGTCTGCATTGAAGGTGCCCGTCGGGCCCTTGCCCGCGCTAAGGTGCACTGGGGCAAAATGGACGCCGAGAAGCTTGTGACGGACGCGCCACCGCTGGGCAAGGAGTATCGCACGCCTGAGATGTACTATAAGGGTGTCCTGAAGGGTGCCCACCTTATAGTGGGTGAATGCTCCAAAGATGTAATTTTTGAGTAAACTCGCATTTGTTATCCTGTACGCTTGAAAACTTGTTCATATGCGCTAAGCAACTCTTCTTAATTTAAAATATTACCTTCTGTGCGGCCGTTTATCATATTTGAGAGATGGCAAGTCGTTGGCTTCAGCCCCCATGCCACAAGTGCTGGGGTGTTCGGGATAAATTTGAGCGCTCTTGTTCCCATTTTTGGGTCCTTCGAGGGAGGCGCTCAACACAACGAACAAGGCAACCGGACTTATAATGCTTGAACACCCCCACTTAGCCATAGAATTCTATAATTTTAAATTTCGGCGAAGCCCCTAGTGTTCGGAAGACCGAATTTGGGGCGCTATCCACGCCTGGGCCGGACAAAGCCGGCTCCTTGCTCTAAGCGGCATAAGTCTTTAGGGACTCAAAAAAACCTCTCGAACAGCGACCGACTCTCGCCCTATCATGACGGTCAGTTTTAGCTTTCTCCACTGAGGTGCTCAACCCAGCTCAACTTGGGCACAATCGCAGTGGTTCTCCCAGCGCTACCTTAGCCGATATAACGGAACGTAAGGTACCAAAACATGGGAGGCGGGCAAACCCAACTATTGACCCAAGACATGATTCGGAGCCGATGCATATAATGCTATAAGTTTGGGGTGCCGCACTTATGAAAGTGTTCGGACATATCACACCATATTTTGGGGAACTTAAGCCCCTGGTGTATTTGGCCGTACCAAAGCGTACGGATGCAACATGTCATAAGTGAACATATATAGATAAAAAAAGGAATGCAATAATAGGCAAAAAGCGATGCATTGTTTATTCAACAAATACTGCAATGAAAGCAGAATGATGCAAATAGTGCGATAAGCAAGGGATGGGACTATGTAACATGTCCCCCTCCAAGGGTAGGCTGTGGGATTGTATGCAAAACAGGTATATTACTCGTAATAGAGACCACCTGGACACTCGACGTAGCTTTTCTGCTTCCCTGGCTGTTGCATCGTGAGTTCGGCGATTCTACTGCCGGACAGGGCTTCTAGAAAATGGAGTCCTGAGGATAAGAAAAAAAAGGAATGAAAAAATTGGGAGCCCCTGGTGCGGTTGAGCCGCTCTCCGGGCATGCCGTGGTCGTGCCCCTACCCCTATGCCCATGATATCTCCGGAGCGTTGTTATGTACGCGTGGTACTGGTCTCGCGATTTCGCGAGGGTGGGTTAGAGACATTACTACGCATGCTCGGGCGTGCGAGCGGTCTTGTTGTAGGTTACTCCGGGCGCGTTTGACGGTGTCCGGCCACTTAATGGCCGAACTCGAGAATTGCCTTAAGAGGCTGCTTTGTACTTCCGCCGTGAGAGCCACTGTATGCTCCTCCGTCCGGAGAGAGCGTTTGGTGTTTCTGTTGACCGTAATGACTCCTCGAGGGCCTGGCATCTTGAGCTTGAGGTATGCGTAGTGCGGCACCGCATTGAACTTTGCAATGCGGTTCGTCCGAAGCGAAGGCGTGATAGCCGCTATGAACGGGACTATGTCAAAGATTAACTCCTCGCTTGAAGTTATCCGGGATCCAAGACCACTTCAAGTGTGACTGAGCTCTGTACAATTGGCCTCTACACTGGTATGACACCTTTAAAGGTCGTCTTTGTGGGTTTAATCCTTGAGGGTCTATGCCCATCTTGCGACCGTATCCTCGATAAAGCAGGTTCAAAGCCGCCGCCGCCGTCCATCGGACTCTAGTGAGGTGAAATCCGTCGACGATTGGGTCTAGAACCAATGCGGCGAATCCGCCATGGCGGATGCTAGTGGGATGGTCCCTTCGATCAAAAGTGATCGGACAGGAGGACCACGGATTGAACTTTGGGGCGACTGGCTCCATCGCGTAAACATCCCTGAGTGCACGCTTCCGCTCCCTTTTGGGTATGTAGGTTGCGTATATCATGTTCACCGTCCGCACTTGTGGGGGGAAACCCTTCTGTCCTCTATTGTTCGGCGGCCGGGTCTCCTCCTCGTCATCGCTATGCAGCCCCTTGTCATTGTTTTCGCGCTTAACTTGCTCGCTGCTTGAACACCCAACAATCCTGTTGGTGTGATTGGCTACTTTTCAGGTGCTTGTGTATCGCACAAGTTTATTGAGTATTCGATCCAAATTGACGGGCCCAAGTATTTCATTTGAATGGCTTTTTCCACGACCGGTTTAGAGCCTCGTGAATCCGACATTGATCGCCAGATCCTCAAATTGTCGCCATTAATGCGGCGCTTGTGCTTGTTGCGACGCGACCGCCGCTGGTGTCCTTGGTATCCGAATTACTGTGGCTCTTGGTCATGTTGTTACTACGAGCTAGCCAGCTATCCTCTCCGCCAGAAGCGGGTCATGAGTGTTGTAAGGGCTGCCATGGATTTCGCTTTTCCCCGTCCTAGGTGCCGCAAGCCATCGGTCGCGCGATGTTGTGTTTGAAGGCTGCAAGGGCCTCTGATCCGGACAATGACGATTTGATTTTTCTTGGTTAGGAACCGTGTCCAGAATTGTCTGGCTGATTCTTCTGGCTGCTGAATTATGTGGCTTAGGTCATCGGCGTCTGGTGGTCGCACATAAGTGCCCTGGAAGTTGTCGAGGAATGTGGCTTCCAGGTCTTCCCAACAACTGATTGACTCTGCTGGCAAGCTATTAAGACAATGCCGCGCTGGTCCTTTAAGCTTGAGAGGGAGGTATTTGATGGCGTGTAGATCGTCACCACGGTCCATGTGGATATGGAGGAGATAGTCCTCGATCCAGACTGCCGGATCTGTTGTGCCATCATATGATTCAATGTTTACGGGTTTGAAACCCTCAGGGATTTGATGATCCATCACTTCGTCTGTGAAGCATAGTGGGTGTGCGGCGCCTCTGTATTGGGCTATATCACGACGCTTCTCAAACGAGCTTTGTCTATTGTGTTTGGCCCGGCCGGAATTGCTGTATCCGGCATGACGGTTGTTATCACGTATCGTGGGGCGCCCACGCGATCCGTAGATCGATCTTTTTTGCCTTTCCTTGTCCTCGAGTATATCCCGCAGGTCTTGCGCATTTTCCAGCGCCTTGGTATTTTTTGAGCGGCGCCGGGGTGTGGCTTGAGTGTAGGGCCGAGAGGCCTCTCTGTCGTGGCCACGAGGTGGCCGGTCGGCCGTATTATGCGCTGGTGATGTAGGTTTAGGTGCTTCCTCCTCTAATCGGGGTAGCAGCCTGCGTTTTGGGTAGCTCTTGGTGGGGCGTTCGAGTTCATACTCTCCGGCCGCAAGGACTTCAGTCCATCTGTCGGCTAGCAAGTCTTGGTCAGCTCTAAGCTGTTGCTGCTTTTTCTTGAGGCTGCTTGCCATGGCCACAAGCCTGCGTTTGAAACGCTCTTGTTCGACGGGATCCTTAGGTATGAAAAATTCGCTGTCGTCGAGGCTTACCTCGTCTTCGGACGGAGGCATATAATTATCGTCCTCTACCTCTCTGTCTGCCGTTCTCTCATGAGGGCTAGCTTCTCCATCCTCCTGCGCTGAATCCTGCTGGAGGGGGTTATATTCGGCACTGTCCGGGGTGTTATTGTCTCCGGTGCCGGAATCTCCATTTTTGCTATGGCGGGATTTAGAGCGGCGCCGCTGACGCCGACGCTTAGGCTATTTCTTGGAGGGGTTGTCATCCGTTGTTCCATCGCCATTCCCATCCTTTGGGATGTCCACCATGTAAATGTCGTATGACGAGGTGGCCTTCCAGTGCCCTGTAGGTGCTAGTTCTTGGTCGTCTCCTGCATCATCGTCCATACCGTTGATGTCTTCGGAGTCGAAGTCTAGCATGTCGGTTAAGTCATCGATAGTGGCTACAAAGTGGGTGGTGGGTGGGCGTTGTATTTCTTCGTCGTCCGCACCCCAACCTTCCTGACCATAGTCCGGCCAGGGCTCTCCTGATAAAGAGAGAGACTTTAATGAATTCAGGATGTCGCCAAAGGGCGAGTGCTGAAAGATGTCCGCGGCGGTGAACTCCATGATCGGCGCCCAATCGGATTCGATTGGCAAGGGCGTGGAAGGTTCGGAGTCCGGAGAGGAGTCCGGCACCTTGGAGTCACAAGCTTCGCAAGGGACAAGATTGGTATTTGGCTCCATCGCCGTAGACGTAGCAGCCCCCGAGGTGGTGTCCAGCCATCCATCCTCGGTCGGCACAGTCGGCTCCGAGATAGGGGTCGGAGCTGACACTTGTGCGGCCTCTAGGGCACTGTTCGGCAGCAGAGCTAGATCATGCCCATCGCGACAATGTGGCGCGCTTGGCCGTGGCTCGAACCCGTCGAAGATCAAGTCTCCACGGACGTCAGCTGTATAGTTCAAACTTCCGAATCTGACCTGATGGCCAGGGGTGTAGCTTTCAACCTGCTCCAGATGGCCAAGTGAGTTGGCCAGCAGTGCAAAGACGCCGAATACGAAGATCTGTCTGGGGAGAAAAGTCTCACCCTAGACCGCGTCGTCGTTGATGATCGAAGGAGCCATCGGGCCTAAAGGCGACGACACAGAGGAACCCTCAATGAAAGCACCAATGTCGGTGTCAAAACCGGCGGATCTCGGGTAGGGGGTCCCGAACTGTGCGTCTAGGCGGATGGTAACAGGAGACAAGGGACACGATGTTTTTACCCAGGTTCGGGCCCTCTCGGTGGAGGTAAAACCCTACTCCTGCTTGATTAATATTGATGACATGGGTAGTACAAGAGTAGATCTACCATGAGATCAATGAGGCTAAACCCTAGAAGCTAGCCTATGGTATGATTGTTGTTCGTCCTACGGACTAAAACCCTCGGGTTTATATAGGCACCGGAAAGGGTTAGGGTTACACAGAGTTGGTTACAATGGTAGGAGATCTACATATCCGTATCGCCAAGCTTGCCTTCCACACCAAGGAAAGTCCCATCCGGACATGGGACGGAGTCTTCAATCTTGTATCTTCATAGTTTTGGCGTCCGGCCAAAGATGATAGTTCGGCTATCCGGACACCCCCTAGTCCAGGACTCCCTCAGCTTGGCTTGGGCAAGTTTTGCCCGAAGGGTCTCCACGGCGGCATCTCCATCTGCAGTCAAAGCATACTATAAATACTAGCATCATGCTCTTCTTAATATTTGCTGACCACCCGATTATACATACCCCGTGCCTCGTCAAGCCGCTTGTTAACAAGCATGATGTCTACATCCTCCATGTCAAGTTGCCGCCTCAATTCGGCAAATTCAGCAGTTCGGTCAGCCGCCGGATCTGCAGCCGCCTGCGCACGAAAGCAGCGCTATCATTACCTGAGACTATGATTCTCTGCTAGCTGCGTCTGGACGACAACCAGAGTCTCAGGGGCTACTATCTATACAAAGCACACCTTGCATATGCGGTATAGCCAAATATATATATATTACTTTGCGTACCTCAAAGCCTCTTAGCAGGCTCGTAAAAGCTTCATTCAAACCGCTTTTTGCGGATGAAATCCTCTCAACCACCGTACCCATTAAGGTACGATGTGCCTCTGAGATAGCTGCTTGCTCCAGAAGACCAATCAATGTGTCCGGTTGTACACCGGACAATCCCGGGCTTTTTCTGTTGGTCTTGGGCGGCCAAAGAGTTACCTTCTGGCCTTTGCGGATCAGGAGAAATCCTCCGCGACGACACCTGAGGGTCATCTGTCTCATGAGGCGGGGAAGCAGGAGGAGGCATTTTGCTCTCCATCATCTTCGGAAGAAGATCCCCCGAGGACGAACATTGTTGAGAAGGCCTATGAGCCGGACTTCAAAACATATGTCTCGGTCGTTATTCTCAGGAAAAGAGCAGGGCATATCAACTAATGTGCCTTTGTTCACTTACAACTCGGTTGATGGCTGACCCCCTTGTGGGCGATTTGCACTAAGGATGCCCTCCGGGGCAGGTCCCCCTGGTGAAGGTTTCTTCCCTCGTTTGGAAACCTCCGTTTCCAAGTCTTCAGGGGCAGTCCTATTCTTTCCGTGGGGAGAGGGGATTCTAGATTCACCTCCCCGATCATCCTCCGACGCGGAGGAACTAATTTCCCCGGGTCGGATGTGTAATGTATGAAGCCCGCTTTTTGCTTCTCTATTCCTCCCCTCGTCTTATCCTAATGGCACTTGATAAGGTGCGCGAGCCAGCATCCTGGTTAGTACAGGATCCGGCGAGCCTTGGGAAGAGGGGCCGAACACCAGATCCTCTCCGTCTTTCTTATCCAGTCCTGGCCGAGGGTAATTCTTCAAAATAATGTTGTGACAAATATAATGACAGCATGTTCGGTCACGGAGTTACTTACTAGGGTATTTGGACGGTTGCAGTTGAGACCCGCATCCTTGGTGGTGTCCGGACACTTTATTCATGATCCGAAGAATAATCGATACATCCCTTCGAGCGTCACGTTGAAGAATTGTTGAATCATTCGTGGTCCTTCCGGGTTGGACTCCCACATGCAGAGAGATCGACATTGGCATGGCAGGACCCGATGAACTAACATTACTTGAATTACTTTGACGAGACTGATATCCCTCTTGAGGAGATCTCGGATGCGGCTTTGCAATGTCAGCATGTCATTCTGGCCCCCAGTCCAGCCCTTTGTTGACCCATGATGCCAGTTGGGGCGGAGGAGCAGAGCAGAAGGCTGGGGCGGCCGCCCAATTTGTACCTCGCGGTGATGTAAAACCACTCCCGTTGCCATAGGTCGGACACCTTCGGGAAGGAACCCTTTGGCCATAGGGCGTTGGCACCTTTGCTTATTATAGTGCCTCCGCACTCCGCGTGTCGCCCATTGATCATTTTCAACTTCACATTGAAGGTCTTGAGCCATAAGCCTAAGTGTGGGGTAATGTGGAGGAAAGCCTCACACACGACGATAAACGACGAGATGTGAAGGAAGGAATCTGGAGCTAGATCTTGGATTCTTGGAAATCTAGCCCATAATAGAACATGAGCCCCCTAACGAAGGGATCAAGACTAAAGCCTAGCCCTCGGAGGAAATGGGAAACGAATACAACACTCTCGTTGGGTTCGGGAGTGGGGATAACCTGCCCTTGAGCAGGTAGCCTGTGAAGGATTTCGGCGGTCAGATACCTAGCCTCCCTAAGCTTCTTGATGTCCTCCTTTGTGATGGAAGAGGCCATCCACCGGCCTTGAAGGTTGTATCCGAACATGGTTGAAGGTTCAAAGCGCTTAGACTAAACATTGGGTGTTGGAACTCGAGGTAGGGGAAGGGAAGGATAGGGCGTGGAAAGAAAAGGACAGGTCTTGACCTCTTTATAAAGAGGGTGAATATCAAGCGTCCTCCCCGTGGCCGTTTGGAACTTGCCTAAAATCAAAGAGTCATACTAACGACATGGTTGGGTTACCCACGCCCGTATTGAGGAGAATCCCGTGATAAGGGGAACACGATCTCTGCTTCGACAAGACGAGCCAATAAAACCGCCTCGCAAGACGGGCAGCAACAAGTTGGGAAAAATGGTTCGTATAATGACCGGGCCGCGGCATGATGTCACGCTATGAAAAGTTGTCAGCAGATTAAGTTTATGGAATATTGTGCTCTCTATGGTGGTATGTGGAATTTGTTTTGCAGAGTCGGACACGATTCACGTGTTCAAAATCTACCTTGGAGTATTCGGAGAAGGAACCCGCCTTGCAATGCCGAAGACAATCTGCATGCCGGACTCAACGTCATTGAAGCCTGGTTCAGGGGCTACTGAGGGAGTCCTGGATTACGGGGTCCTTGGACAGCCGGACTATGTACTTGTGCCGGACTGTTGGACTATGAAGATAGAAGATTGAAGACTTCGTCCCGTGTCCGGGTGGGACTCTCCTTTGCGTGGAAGGCCAGCTTGACAATTCGGATATGTAGATTTCCTTCTCTATAACCCACTCTATGTAACCCTAGCCCTCTCCGGTGTCTATATAAACCGGAGGGTTTAGTCCATAGGACAACAACAATCATAATCATAGGCTAGCTTCTAGGGTTTAGCCTCTACGATCTCGTGGTAGATCAACTCTTGTAATAATCATATCATCAAGATCAATCAAGTAGTAAGTAGGGTATTACCTCCATAGAGAGGGCCTGAACATGGGTAAACATTGTGTCCCCCGCCTCCTGTTACCATTAGCCTTAGACGCACAGTTCGGGACCCCCTACCCGAGATCCACCGGTTTTAACACCGACAGTGGGATGCCTACCGGGCCATCCCCAAGCTCGGATGCTTGAGACTTCTTGAAATATTATCTTGGGGTGCCTTGGGCATCCCCAAGCTTCAGCTTTTGTGTCTCCTTAATTCCTTTTATCTCTCGGTTTCCAAAATCTCGAAAGCTTCATCCACACCAAACTCAACAAGAACTCGTGAGAAAAGTTAGTATAAACCAATGCAAAAACCTTATCATTTTTGTCGGTGTACTAAGGTAGGGGTACCTCAGTACCCCAACTTGTGCACGGGCAGCCCCAGCTCCCCGCAACCAGATCCATCGAATGCTTGCCGGAGACCATCTCCGCTCCACACCAAGCCGTTCAAGAACAAAGTATATGAGATAGAAACTCAAGACCCCGGCAAGAGGAGCTTGCCGGGAAGGCCATTCCAGGCTCAAGGTTACGTTATTCCTACAGATCCCCGGCGAGAGGAGCTCGTCGGGAGGACCAGAAGATCACATCACAGAAGTCACGCCTCGGCGCCCCGCGCGCGCCCCGGCGAGGACCCGGGGGGCGGCAAGTCACAGAGCCCGACAAGCCCCCGGGCCCGGCAAGATCAAGGCCCCGGCAAGGTGCTTGCCGGGAGAGCTATGCTACGTGCCCGCACTCCAGCTCGTTTGCCCACGCGTCGCCTCCAGCCTTTTCCAAAGACGCGTGGCGGGTGGCTGTGCTGCATGAAGAATGCGGTGGCACTCATGGTGGTGGCTTCACGCCGTGGCGAAAAGAAGACGCAATGGCGGAGCTTTTGGGGCGACGGCGACGGGCATTTAATGCCCTTGTCCCCTCTCACAAAAGTAGGTAGAAAGCATCAGAGCTGCACTGTTCCCTTGACTGCTCCAACTACCACCCTTTTACGTTTTACCCTCTACCTCACGTTGACACTGCCGGTGACCCTTGCCCTATAAAAGGAGGCCCATGCATAACGAGGGGGTTCCAACCATTGATGATTCTCGCGAGAGGGTTCTGCGACTAGCTACTCTCACGAGGGTTTCACACAATACTCCACCGCTTTTGCTCGCATTCTTGAGCAAGATCGAATACAACACAATGCAGCAAGAGGGTTTTACGCGACCATCGCGCCCGGCCGGGTAAAATCCAGCGCGATCGCCTCGATCGCTGCTCTCGCAGCCTCCGCCCTGCATCAACACACGAAGGGCCCCGCCCCATAGGTGCCGCGCCACCCATCCGCCGCGACATCTCTGGGCGCGCCCGTAGGGCGCCGAGGTTGTGCGAACTCTGATCCGGCGTTCATGGCCAAAGACTCTTCATCAACCTCTCCAGCTTCGTCAGCAGCTTCATCGACAACTGCGTCATGGCCCCGAAGACGAGAGCTTCGAGGGTCGCAGACCCATCTCCGTCTTCCCCGCCGCCGCCGGAGCCGACGGCGGGCGGAGGAGACGCCGGTGGAAGGGTGGACACCGGCGAGGGTGCTCGCGGTGCCACCAGATCAGGGCGATGGCGGAGGACCACGCCGGCCTCCAAGACCCACGCCCATCCCAGCGCACCACAACCCAGCGGCCGTGCCCGCGAAGATGGTGCCCGCATGCCGGGCTAGAACATGCCGGGGCTCGCGGGATGCTCCGGACTGCTTGTCCGAGCATGAGCAAAGCGAAATCTTGGGACAAGACCTCGCCTCCTGCCGCTATTAGGAGTCCGAGCACGCCCGTTCCTCGCGCCGCCGCTCCCGCTCCCCGCGCCGCAAGCGTGTCTCCTGAGCGCTACGCAGCCGCCGAGGACGCGCCATCGAGCTCTAAGTCCGCAAGGGCGGCTCTGGTGCTTATCCGACGAGCGCAGCTCCTCGGGCAGCTCTAAGCCCGGCGAAGACAGCTCTAGCGTTCGTTCCGCAAATGCACCTCCCCGAGTCTGCGCGCGCCGTCGAGAACGCACCATTGGGCACCTCCAGTAGTGCGAAGAAACAAGAAAAAGAAAAAGCTAAGTCGCCGCGCTTCGCAGCGAGCACTCCTTAATATCATGCTTTTATTCGTTATATCCCTCTCGCATTTGTCGCTTTGTGCCCAAACCTGCACGCCGAGGAGCTGCTTGTGGATAGCCGCACCCTTACTTCGCTTCAACACACTCAACGAGTAAAAGAGCGAAGCGGCGACCAGCCGCGCCCTCGCTTGCTCGAGTCCGCTCGGCAAGTTAAGCGCGTCGCGAACTAGACACGCAAGGTTGCTTGCCGGAAGCGACGCCACCAGCGGGCTGCGATGTCCCAGACTCGAGAAAGCGCGTTAAGCGCCGCAAGTTCCTCGGCGTGGTAAAGCGCACAAAGGATGCTGGGTAGAGGGTGTAACGTTGCAAGCCTTGCCGTGAGATGCCCTTGGTATGGGAGGCTCGGGCGCAAGAGGAGCCAAGTCGTGGCCCAGTTACGTACTTGTTTTGTTTCCGAGTCCGCTCAACAAACACAAGTGTGCTGCAGCACCCTTATCTTGCTTCCGAGCCACGCTCAGCAAGTTAAGCGTCGTAACTGGCCCGACAAGGTTGCTTGCCGGAGGCGACGCCACCAGCGGGCTGTCCCGCGGTCACTAAGCGTGTCCCCCCCCGGCAAGCTCCCCAAGAGCGTAGAGTACAAACATACGAAGGACAAAGCCCGACATCGCCTTGCTTAGCCAAGATTTATATACGCATACATGTGCATTGAGCAATCGCATATCTACCTCAGCTATTTTCATGGCTAAAATTGCAGCAACAAGGGAGAACCAAAAGACCACACCAGCGCCTAAGATCCGGCAAGCCCGGTCGCCGGGGGCTGCGATTATAAGGCTCTCCTCGGCAAGCCAGCCCACTGGGCTGCGAACGCCAAGATTCGCCTCCGCAAGCTAGAGTTGCTTTGGGCTGCTATTTCAGATAAGTTTTTCATCCTCGTCATGCATCCTCTCATGGACGGGGAGATGCGGGACTCTGTCCTTGAACGATCGTGTCTTGTAAAACCCGTGCGTGGAGGAACCGAGTCGTGGCCCGATTCGTGCTTGGTTTGTTTCCGAGTCCGCTCAACAAACCCAAGTGTGCGCTGCACCTCTACCTTGCTTCCGAGCCTGCTCAAGAAGATAGACGTCATAAATCGCCCGACAAGGTTGCTTGCCGAGTGACACCACCAGCGGGCTGTCCCATGATCGCTAAGCGTGTTAAGCCCGGCAAGCTCCCCGATAGCGTAAGCACATACAAGGCACGCATCAAGTAAAAGACTCGATCCGGCAAGCTTTCCCTCTTTTCATTAAAACATCCACTTTAGTACAAGTCCATGGAGGATGAAAAACATGATAGAGAGGATTACAAGTTCTTAAATGCAGCTAATGCCCGAGGGCTTACAACCTAAAAGATAAGGTGCCGTGATCCCTCTCTGTTTCTCTGCTCAGAGTTCAGGAGGTAGGTCAGGAGCCCCGCAAGATAGGCTTGCGGGAGAGAAGACCCCGCAAGAAGAGCTCGTCGGGGAAGGGCGAAGGAGCGACAAGGGGGCGTGGCGGTGGCGCCACTGCGTGCCCGTGAGCTGCGCAAGGTGGCGGTCATGGGGAACGATGCCCGAGAGCCAGCCAGCAAGCCCCTGAAGCCCGCCAAGAGCCACGGGCGCCAGAAGACCCCAAGAGAACACCCGGGGCCCGCCAGAGCTTGGCGGAGTCGGGGCGAGGAGGCGAGCTTGAAGACGGGTAGTGGGGCGTCAAGACGCTTCTCGAGGCTACTACGCCCTCGTGCTGCGGCATGGCCTTGCCGCCACTCCCCTCTTCCTCTTCGCAGCCTCCCCACGCCCGCCGGCAAGAAGACGGCCCCGGAGTTCAGGAGCCCGCAACCCGGAAGAAGGGGTTGCGGTGGCGCGCGAGGCAGCGGTGTCCGACGCCTAGTCGGGCCCGCCATCCCCTCGTCGTCGCTGCCGCTCCCCTCCTCGTCACTCTCGCCGAGGAGGGGCCTTCGCTATCCGAGGAGCTGTCCACACAGCGGTGCACCGGGTTCCATAGTCGCCAAGACCTTGACGGCGAGGAGATCACCATCCAATAACTTGAAATGGAGGGTGAACCCCGCCGCAAGCTATGGATCCGGCGAATGTCTTCCACCCTCGGTCGAAGAACATCACGCCGGGGCTGGGGACACGACACTCACCCGAAAGTGCCGCTGATCCCACACCCCTCATGCGTAGCTCCATCACGTCGGGTGGGTCCGTCCCATCGCGTCCCGCAAACGGGACCGGCAGCCGGAGGCGGCGGCGGCGCCCGCGAAGCTTGATGAAGAACTCCCAGGGTCATCTCGGTGTGGACCGCGCCGTGGTCAGGAGACGCCGGGGGAGACAGGGAGGCACGTCGCCACGGCCGCCTCTCCCCCGACCGCCTCGGCCACGCCCTCGACCTCGTCCGCGGCCACGCCCCCTTCCTCTCCCTCTCGTGGACGGCTCCACCACCACGGGAGCGGGTTGGGGCGCGTGCGCTGCTGGAGGCAACCAGCGCCGCCACCGCCGAGGAACAGGATTCCCTCCTTCCATGACGGCAAGAAGAATGAAGATGAAGACGAAGGGAGAAGTGGGTGAGTGTGGCGTTGTGCACCCCTTCCGCCCTATTTAAAGGGGGGGTGGGGACTCAACCGCCTGCCGACCAATCAGGAAGCAAGGAGGCGGAGGAGCGGGCCGACTCGCCCTCTCCGCCCCGTGACGGCTCGGTCTCCCACCTTCGCCGCCCACGACCCCCGTGCATGAGGGCCGCGTGGCGAAAAAGCGGAGCCAGAGCGACAGGTGAAGCGACCCCGCTCTGCGCCACGATCACGGGGTGGATGCCTTAAAGGCTGCATGCGCCGCCCACTCCTCCCACGACACCGCAATCAACGCGTGCCGTTGCGGGGAGGGGAGACGACAGATGCAGCAGTGGATTCGACGCGCCGTGGGCTTCGCGCGCCCGTGCACTGTCTTGGGCCTGGCCCAACAGCGCTCGGCACCGTGTATGGCCCAGGCCCGGGGGCTCCTGTCGGTGTACTAAGGTAGGGTACCTCAGTACCCCAACTTGTGCACGGGCAGCCCCAGCCTCCCGCAACCAGATCCATCGAATGCTTGCCGAGACCATCTCCGCTCCACACCAAGCCGTTCAAGAACAAAGTATATGAGATAGAAACTCAAGACCCGGCAAGAGGAGCTTGCGGGAAGGCCATTCCAGCTCAAGGTTACGTTATTCCTCTGATCCCGGCGAGAGGAGCTCGTCGGGAGGACCAAAGATCACATCACGAAGTCACGCCTCGGCGCCCGCGCCGCCCGGGCGAGGACCCGGGGCGGCAAGTCACAGAGCCGACAAGCCCGGGCCCGCAAGATCAAGGCCCGGCAAGGTGCTTGCCGGAGAGCTATGCTACGTGCCCGCCTCCAGCTCGTTTGCCCACGCTGCCTCCTCCAAATTTTTCGAGAGGCGCGGCGGGTGGCTGTGCTGCATGAAGAATGCGGTGGCACTCAGGTGGTGGCTTCCGCCGCCGTGGCGAAAGAAGACGAATGGCGGGGAGCTTTTGGGCGACGGCGACGGGCATTTAATGCCCTTGTCCCCTCTGTCAAAAGTAGGTAGAAAGCATCAGCTGCCTTTGTTCCGCAAGACTGCTCCAACTACCACCCCTTTTACGTTTTTACCCCTCTACCTCACGTTGACACCTGTCGGTGACCCCTTGCCCTATAAAAGGAGGCCCATGCGCAACGTAGAGGGGGTTCCAACCATTGGCGATTCTCGCGAGAGGGTTCTGCGACTAGCTACTCTCACGAGGGTTTCACACAATACTCCACCGTTTTGCTCGCATTCTTGAGCAAGATCGAATACAACACAATGCAGCAGTAGGGTTTCTGCGACCATCGCGCCCGGCTGGGTAAAATCAGCACAAGATCGCCTCGATCTGCTCTCCGCGCAGCCTCCGCCCCGTACCGAACACACGAAGGGGCCCCGGCCCCATAGGTGCCGCGCCACCCATCCGGCCGCGACAATTTTCTACTGTAACAAATCACAAAAATTATTATTCAACATTGCATACTAAATGTCTCTGCATATTTAATGCGCATATCCTCAAATAATATCAGTAAACAAGCAAACATATGCAAACAATGCAAACATAACAGCAATCTGCCAAAACAGTACAGTCTGTAAAGAATGCAAGATTCATCATACTTCCCTAACTCCAAAAATTATGAGAAAACTATTACACTTTAGAAGTTTTATCAGAGCTCAAAATGCAAAAAGTTCAACATTTTTATCATTTTCTGAATTTTCTAGGGAATTTTTGCAACAGCGGTAAACTTTCTGTTTTGAAACAGCAACATGTATACTTGCAAAATAAGCATGGTAAAGGCTATCCTTGACATTTTTATTGAAAATATAGACGCAAAACATTATTCCAAATAACATCAAGAAAATACTAACAAAAGAAAATGACGCTCCAAGCAAAACACATATCATGTGGTGAATAAAAATATAGCTCCAAGTAAAGTTACCGATGAACGAAGACAAAAGAGGGGACGCCATCCGGGGCATCCACAAGCTTAGGCTATTGTCTGTAGTAATCTGTATCATTCGAATACTTCTGTAACTCCACAAATTCTGAAATAAATTGGTGGACCTGAGGAATTTGTCTATAAATCATCTGTAAAAAGAATCAACCTGAAATCACTCTCCAGTAAGAAATGGCATCTAATCTCGTGAGTGCAAAAGTTTCTGTTTTTTACAACAAGATCACATAGACTTCAGCCATGTCTTCCCAAAGGTACTACTTGGCAAATTATTAAAACAAAAGCTATAGAACATGATTACTACAGTATCATAATCATGTGAACACACAAAAACAGTAATGGTAAATATTGGGTTGTCTCCCAACAAGCGCTTTTCTTTAATGCCTTTCTAGCTACGCATGATGATGACAATGATGCTCACATAAAATATAAGAATTGAAACATAAAGGGAGCATCATGAAGCATATGACTAGCACATTTAAGCCTAACCCACTTCCTATGCATATGGATTTTGTGAGAAAACAATTTATGTGAACAAGAATCAACTAGCAAAGGAAGGCAAAACAAGCATAACTTTAAAGCTTTAAGCACATAGAGAGGAAACATGATATTATTGCAATTCCTCCAAGCATATATTACTCCCTCATAATAATTTTCAGTAGCATCATGAATTAATTCAACAATATAACCAGCACATAAAGCATTCTTTTCATGATCTACTTGCATAGAAATTTTACTACTCTCCACGTAAGCAAGTTTATTCTTTATGGCATACGTATCATCACAATAATTATCATAAATAGGAGGCATGCTTTCATCATAATAAATTTGCTCATCAAAACTTGGGGGACAAAAAATATCATCTTCATCAAACATAGCTTCCCCAAGCTTGTGGCTTTGCATATCAGTAGCATCATGGATATTCAAGGAATTCATACTAACAACATTGCAATCATGCTCATCATGCAAAGATCTAGTACCAAACATTTTATAGACTTCTTCTTCTAGCACTTGAGCACAATTTTCATTTCCATCATACTCACGAAAGATATTAAAAAGATGAAGCATATGAGGCACCCTCAATTCCATTTTTTTATGTAGTTTTATTTTATAAACTAAACTAGTGATAAAACAAGAAACAAAAAGATTCGATTGCAAGATCTAAAGATATAACTTCAAGCACTCACCTCCCCAGCAACGGCGCCAGAAAAGAGTTTGATGTCTACTACGCAACCTTATCCTTGTAGACGTTGTTGGGCCTCCAAGAGCAGAGGTTTGTAGGACAGTAGCAAATTTCCCTCAAGTGGATGACCTAAGGTTTATCAATCCGTGGGAGGCGTAGGATGAAGATGGTCTCTCTCAAACAACCCTACAACCATATAACAAAGAGTCTCTTGTGTCCCCAACACACCCAATACAATGGTAAATTGTATAGGTGCACTAGTTCGGTGAAGAGATGGTGATACAAGTGCAATATGGATGGTAGATATAGGTTTCTGTAATCTGAAAATATAAAAACAGCAAGGTAACTAATAATAAAAGTGAACGTAAACGGTATTGCAGTGCTAGGAAACAAGGCCTAAGGTTCATAATTTCACTAGTGCAAGTTCTCTCAACAATAATGACATAACTGGATCATATAATTATCCCTCAACATGCAACAAAGAGCCACTCCAAAATCACTAACAGCGGAGAACAAACAAAGAGATTATTGTAGGGTACGAAACCACCTCAAAGTTATCCTTTCTGATCGATCTATTCAAGAGTCCGTAGTAAAATAACATGAAGCTATTCTTTCCGTTCGATCTATCATAGAGTTCATACTAGAATAACACCTTAAGACACAAATCAACCAAAACCCTAATGTGACCTAGATACTCCAATATCACCTCAAATATCCGTGGGTATGATTATACGATATGCATCACACAATCTCAGATTCATCTATTCAAATCAACACAAAGTACTTCAAAGATTGCCGCAAAGTTTCTATCGGAGAGTGAAGACGAAAACGTGTGCCAACCCCTATGCATAAGTTCACAAGGTCACTGAACCCGCAAGTTGATCACCAAAACATACATCAAGTAGATCACATGAATATTGTTGGAAATATTCCCTAGAGGCAATAATAAAATGGTTCTTATTATATTTCTTTGTTCATGATAATTGTCTATTGTTCATGCTATAATTGTGTTATCCGGAAATCGTAATATAGATGTGAATATATAGACCACAACACGTCCCTAGTGAGCCTCTAGTTGACTAGCTCGTCGATCAACAGATAGTCATGGTTTCCTGACTATGGACATTGGATGTCATTGATAACGGGATCACATCATTAGGAGAATGATGTGATGGACAAGACCCAATCCTAAGCATGGCACAATATTGTGTAGTTCGTTTCGCTAGAGCTTTTCCAAATGTCGAGTATTATTTCCTTAGACCATGAGATTGTGCAACTCCCGGATACTGTCAAAGTGCTTTGGGTGTACCAAATGTCACAACGTAACTGGGTGACTATAATGGTGCACTACGGGTATCTCCGAAAGTGTCTGTTGGGTTGGCATGAATCGAGACTGGGATTTGTCACTCCGTATGACGGAGAGGTATCTCTAGGCCCACTCGGTAATGCATCATCATAATGAGCTCAATGTGACCAAGTGTCTGGTCACGGGATCATGCATTATGGTACGAGTAAAGTGACTTGCCGGTAACGAGATTAAACGAGGTATTGGGATACCGACGATCGAATCTCGGGCAAGTAGCATACCGATTGACAAAGGGAATTGTGTACGGGACTGATTGAATCTTCGACAACGCGGTTCATCCGATGAGATCATCGAGGTGCATGTGGAGCCAACATGGGTATCCAGATCCCGCTGTTGGTTCTTGACCGAAGAGGCGTCTCGGTCATGTCTGCATGTCTCCCGAACCCGTAGGGTCTACACACTTAAGGTTCGGTGACACTAGGGTTGTTGAGATATTAGTATGTAGTAACCCAAAAGTTGTTCGGAGTCCCGAATGAGATCCTGGACGTAACGAGGAGTTCTGGAATGGTCCGGAGGTGAAGATTTATATATAGGAAGTTCAGTTTCGGCCATCGGGAATGTTTCGGGGTCATCGGTATTGTACCGGGACCACCGGAAGGGTCCCGAGGGTCCACCGGGTGGGGCCACCTATCCCGGAGGGCCCCATGGGCTGAAGTGGGAGGGGAACCAGCCCCTGGTGGGCTGGTGCGCCCCCCCTTGGGCCCCCCTGCGCCTAGGGTTGGAAACCCTAGGGGTGGGGGGCGCCTCACTTGCCTTGGGGGGCAAGCCACCCCCTTGGCCGCCAGCCCCCCTTGGAGATTGGATCTCCTAGGGCTGGCGCCCCCCTAGGGGCCCTATATATAGTGGGGGGAGGGAGGGCAGCCGCACCCTAGCCCCTAGCGCCTCCCTCTCCCTCCCGTGACACCTCTCCCTCTCGCTGTGCTTGGCGAAGCCCTGCCGAGATCGCTGCTGCATCCACCACCACGCCGTCGTGCTGCTGGATCTCCATAAAACTCTTCTTCCCCCTTGCTGGATCAAGAAGGAGGAGACGTCTTCCCAACCGTATGTGTGTTGAACGCAGAGGTGCCATCCGTTCGGCGCTAGGATCTCCACTGATTTGGATCACGACGAGTATGACTCCCTCAACCCCGTTCTCTTGAACGCTTCCGCGCGCGATCTACAAGGGTATGTAGATGCACTCCTCTCTCTCGTTGCTAGATGACTCCATAGATTGATCTTGGTGATGCGTAGGAAAATTTTATTTTCTGCAACGTTCTCCAACAGTGGCATCATGAGGTAGGTCTATGCGTAGTTTCTATGCATGAGTAGAACACAAACTTGTTGTGGGCGTAGATGTTGTCAATTTTCTTGCCACTACTAGTCTTATCTTGCTTCGGCAGCATCGTGGGATGAAGCGGCCCGGACCGACCATACACATACGCTTACGTGAGACAGGTTCCACCGACTGACATGCACTAGTTGCATAAGGTGGCTAGCGGGTGTCTGTCTCTCCCACTTTAGTTGGAGCGGATTTGATGAAAAGGGTCCTTATGAAGGGTAAATAGAAATTGGCATATCACGTTGTGGTTTTACGTAGGTAAGAAACGTTCTTGCTAGAAACCTATAGAAGCCACGTAAAAACATGCAACAACAATTAGAGGACATCTAACTTGTTTTTGCAGCATGTGCCGTGTGATGTGATATGGCCAAAAGGATGTGATGAATGATATATGTGATGTATGAGATTGATCATGTTCTTGTAATAGGAATCACGACTTGCATGTCGATGAGTATGACAACCGGCAGGAGCCATAGGAGTTGTCTTTATTTTTTTATGACCTGCGTGTCATTGAATAACGCCATGTAAATTACTTTACTTTATTGCTAAACGCGTTAGCCATAGAAGTAGAAGTAATCATTGGCGTGACAACTTCATGAAGACACGATGATGGAGATCATGATGATGGAGATCATGGTGTCATGCCGGTGACGAAGATGATCATGGCACCCCGAAGATGGAGATCAAAGGAGCAATATGATATTAGCCATATCATGTCACTATTTGATTGCATCTGATGTTTACCATGTTTTACATCTTATTTGCTTAGAACAACGATATCTTAAATAAGATGATCCCTCGCAATAATTTCAAGAAAGTGTTCCCCCTAACTGTGCACCGTTGCGAAGGTTCGTTGTTTCGAAGCACCACGTGATGATCGGGTGTCATAGATCCTAACGTTCAAATACAACGGGTGTAAGCCAGATTTACACACGTAATACACTTAGGTTTACTTGACGAGCCTGGCATGTACAGACATGGCCTCGGAACACGGAAGGCCAAAAGATCGAGCATGAGTCGTATAGAAGATACGATCAACATGAAGATGTTCACCGATGATGACTAGTCCGTCTCACGTGATGATCGGACATGGCCTAGTTGGCTCGGATCATGTTTCACTTAGATGACTAGAGGGATGTCTGTCTGAGTGGGAGTTCATTGAATAATTTGATTAGATGAACTTAATTATCATGAACTTAGTCTAAAATCTTTACAATATGTCTTGTAGATCAAATGGCCCACGCTAATGTTTCCCTCAACTTCAACGCGTTCCCAGAGAAAACCAAGCTGAAAGATGATGGCAGCAACTATACGGACTAGGTCCGGAACCTGAGGATCATCCTCATAGCTGCAAAGAAAGATTATGTCCTAGAAGTACCGCTAGGTGAAGCACCCATCCCAGAGAACCAAGACGTTATGAACGCTTGGCAGTCTCATGCTGATGATTACTCCCTCGTTCAGTGCGACATGCTTTACAGCTTAGAACCGGGGCTCCAAAAGCGTTTTGAGCAACACGGAGCATATGAGATGTTCAAGAGCTGAAAATGGTTTTCCAAGCTCATGCCCGGTCGAGAGATATGAAGTCTCGACAAGTTCTTCATTGTAAGATGGAGGAAAATAGTTACATTAGTGAGCACATACTAAAATGTCCGGGTTGCACAACCGCTTGACTCACCGGAGTTAATCTCCGGATGACGCGATCATTGATGAATCCTTCGATCGCTTCCACCGAGCTACAAGAGCTTTGTGATGAACTTCAATATGCAGGGGATGGAAAAGACCATTCCTGAGGTATATGCAATACTGAAATCAGCGGAGGTAGAGATCAAAAAGGAACATCAAGTGTTGATGGTGAATAAAACCACTAAGTTCAAGAAAGGCAAGGGTAAGAAGAACTTCAAGAAGGACGGCAAGGGAGTTGTCGCACCCGGTAAGCCAGTTTCCTGGAAGAAGTCAAAGAATGGACCCAAGCCTGAGAGTGAGTGCTTTTATTGCAAGGGAAGTGGTCACTGGAAGCGGAACTGCCCCAAGTACTTAGCGGACAAGAAGGCCGGCAACACCAAAGGTATATGTGATATACATGTTATGGATGCGTACCTTACCAGCACTCGTAGTAGCTCCTGGGTATTTGATACCGGTGTGGTTGCTCATATTTGTAACTCAAAGCAGGAGCTGCGGAATAAGCGGAGACTGTCGAAGGACGAGGTGACGATGCGCGTCGGGAATGGTTCCATGGTCGATATGATCGCCGTCGGCACGCTACCTCTACATTCACTTACGGGATTAGTTTTAAACCTCAATAATTGTTATTTAGTGCCAGCTTTGAGCATGAACATTCTATCTGAATCTTGTTTAATATGATATGGCTACTCATTTAAATCCGAGAATAATGGTTGTTCTATTTATATGAGAGAAATGTTTTATGGTCATGCCCCGCTGGTCAATGGTTTATTCTTAATGAATCTCGAACGTGATGTTACACATATTCATAGTGTGAATACCAAAAGATGTAAGGTTGATAACGATAGTCCCACGTACTTGTGGCACTGCCGCCTTGGTCACATTGGTGTCAAGCGCATGAAGAAGCTCCATGCTGATGGACTTTTAGAGTCTCTCGATTATGAATCATTTGACACATGCGAACCATGCCTCATGGGCATAATGACAAAGACTCCGTTCTCCGGAACAATGGAGCGAGCAACCAACTTATTAGAAATCATACATACTAATGTGTGCGGTCCAATGAGCATTGAGGCTCGCGGAGGCTATCATCATGTTCTCACTCTCACTGATGACTTGAGTAGATATGGGTATGTCTACTTGATGAAACACAAGTCTGAGACCTTTGAAAAGTTCAAGGAATTTCAGAATGAGGTAGAGAATCAACGTGACCGAAAGATAAAGTTCTTATGATCAGATCGTGGGGGAGAATATTTAAGTCACGAATTTGGTATGCACTTAAGGAAATGTGGAATTGTTTCACAACTCACGCCGCCTGGAACACCTCAGCGTAACGGTGTGTCTGAATGTCATAATCGCACTCTATTGGATATGGTGCGATCTATGATGTCACTCACTGATTTACCGTTATCATTTTGGGGATACGCTCTAGAGACAGCTACATTCACTTTAAATAGGGCACCGTCTAAATCCGTTGAGACAATACCGTATGAATTATGGTTTGGGAAGAAACCTAAGCTGTCATTTCTAAAAGTTTGGGGATGCGATGCTTATGTCAAGAAACTTCAACCTGAAAAGCTCGAACCCAAGTCAGAAAAATGCGTCTTCATAGGGTACCCTAAGGAAACCATTGGTGTCGTGCGCGATGGAGGGACGACACCTATGGGGCCCGGGAAGGCCCCTTCGTGTGTTCGGTACGAGGGCGGAGGATGCACGGAGAGCAGATCGAGGCGATGCACGCGGCGCGGGGATTTGTTTACCCAGCTTCGGGCCGCGATAGTCGCGTAAAACCCTACTGCTGCTTTTGTGTTGTATTTGATCTTGCCCAAGAATGCGAGCAAATGGTGGTGTGGTGAACGGGGCCAGCCGAATCCCAGGCGCTAGAGTTGCCAAGGGTTCGGGCCACGCGAGGGTTGCAAATGATCGGAACCTCAGGCGCGAGAGTTGCCCAGTGTCCGAACCCCTTCTACGCCAGTGCATGGGCCTCCTTTTATAGCGCAAGGGTCACCGACAGGTGTCAACGTAGGAGAGAGGGTAAAACATAAAAGAGGTGGTAGTTGGAACAGTCTTGGGAACAAAGGCTGCCACAAAGGCTTGAACAAAGGATTCTACCTACTTTTGACAGAGGGGACAAGGGCATTAAATGCCGTCGCCGTCGCCCAAAAGCTCCCGCCCTTGCGTCTCCGTTTGCCACGGGCGATGGAGCCACCACCGTGGAGTGCCACCGCACCCTCATGCAGCACAGCCATCCGCCACGCGCCTCGAGAGGGCTGAAGGCGACGCAGGCAGATGAGCTGGAGTCGGGGCACAGCAGCAGCTCTCCCGGCAAGCACCTTGCCGGGTCTTGATCTTGCTTGGCCCGGGAGCTTGTCGGGCTCAGAGCTTGCCGCTCCCGGGCCCTCGTCCGGGACGTGTATAGCGCCGAGGCGTGTCTTTTGTGATGTGATCTTCTAGTCTCCCCGACGAGCTCCTCTCGCCAGGAACTTGCATGAGTGATGTAGTCTTGAGCCTGGAACGGCCTTCCCGGCAAGCTCCTCTTGCCGGGGTCTTAACCTTCTGTCTTGTACACTTTGTTCTTGAATGGCTTGGTATAGAGCCGGAATGGTCTCCGGCAAGCAAATGGTGGATCCAGCTGCGGGGAGCTGCGGCTGCCCGTGCACAAGTTGGGGTACTGAGGTACCCCTACCTTAGTACACCGACAGGAGCCCCCGGGCCTGGGCCATACACGGTGCCGAGCGTTGTTGGGCCAGGCCCAAGACAGTGCACGGGCACGCGCAGCCCATGGCGCGTCGATTCTGCTTCTGCATCTGCCGCTCCCCCCGAAACGGCACGCGTCGATTGCGGCGTCGTGGGAGACGGGCGGCGATGCAGCCTTTAAGGCATCCACCCGTGATCGTGGCGCAGAGCGGGTCGCCGCCCGTCGCTCGGCTCCACTTTTTCGCCACGCGGCCCTCATGCACGGGGGTCGTGGGCGGCGAAGGTGGGAGACCGAGCCGTCACGGGCGGAGAAGGCGAGTCGGCCCCGCTCCTCTGGCCGTCTCGCTTCCTGATTGGTTGAGCGGGGCGGTTGAGCCCCCACCTCGCCCCTTTAAAAAGGGGCGGTAGGGGAGCACAATGGCCACACTCATCCTCTTCTTCCTTCGTCTTCATCTTCTGCTCTTCTTGCCGCCATGGATGGAGGGAATCCCGGCTCTTCGACGGTGGCGGCGAGGGTCGCTTCTAGGCAGCGCACCACTCCCCATCCCGCTCCCGTGGCAGTGGAGCCGGCCACGAGAGGGAGAGGGAGGGGGCGTGGCCGCGGACGAGGCCGGGGGCGTGGCCGAGGCGGTCGTGGTGAGGAGCCTCCCCCGTCTCCCCCGGCGTCTCCTGACCACGGCGCGGTCCACACCGGAGACGACCCCTGGGAGTTCTTCATCAAGCTTCGTCGGGCGCCTCGTCGTCGCCTCCGGCTGCCGGTCCCGTTTGCGGACGCGATGGGACCGGATCCACCCGACGCGATGGAGCTACGCATGAGGGGCTGCGGGATCAGCGGCACTCGGGTGAGTGTCGTGTCCCCAGCCCCCGGCGTGATGTTCTTCGACCGAGGGTGGAAGACGTTCGCCCGGATCCATAGCTCGACGGCGGGTTCACCTCCATTTCAAGTTAATGGATGGTGACCTCCTCGCCGTCAAGGTCTTCGGGACTATGGAACCCGGGTGCGCTGCTGTGTGGACAGCTCCTCGGATAGCGAAGGCTCCTCCTCGAGCGAGAGTGACGAGGAGGGGAGCGACAGCGGCGACGAGGGGGATGGCGGGCCCGACTAGGCGTCGGACACCGCTGCCTCGCGCGCCACCGGCAACCCCATCTTCTGGGTTGCCGGCCTCCTGAACTCCCCGGGGCCGTCTTCTTGGCGGTTGGCGTAGGGAGGCTGCGGAAGAGGAAGAGGGGGAGTGGCGGCAAGGCCGCTACGTCGCAGCACGAGAGCGAGTAGCCCTCGAGAGCGTGCTGACGTCCCACTACCCCGTCTTCAAGCTCTGCCTCCCACGCCTCCGACTCCGCCAAGCTCTGGCGGCCCCCCGAAGTTCTCTTGGTGTCTTCTGGCGCCGTGGCTCTCCATGGGCTTCAGGACTTGTCGCTGGCTCGTCGACCTTCCCCATGCCCGTCACCTTGCGCAGCTCTGGCGCCTGGCGGCGTCATCGCCACGCCTCCTAGGTGCTCCTTCGCCCTTCCCGACAAGCTCTTCTTGCCGGGCCTCCTTTCCGGCAGGCCTATCTTGCCGGGGCTCCTTGACTTACCTCCCGAACTCCCAACAGAGAAACAGAGAGGGATCACGGCACCTTATCTTTTAATTTGTAAGCCCTCGGCCTTAGCTGCATTTAAGAACTTGTAATCCTCTCTATCATGTTTTTCATCCTCTATGGACTTGTACTACATTGGATTTTTTAATGAAAAGAGGGAAAGCTTGCGGATCGAGTCTCTTACTTGATCTGCGTGCCTTGTGTGTTCTTACGCTATCGGGAGCTTGCCGGGCGAACACGCTTGCGGCCGCTGGACAGCCCGCCGGCGGTGTCGCTTCCGGCAAGCAACCTTGCCGGGCGATTCTATGACGCTTACCTTGCCGAGCAGGCTCGAAAGCAAGATAAGGGTGCAGCGGCACACTTGTGTTTGTTGAGCGGACTCGGAAACAAACCAAGTACGCAACTAGGCCACGACTCGGCTCCTCCACGTACGGGTTTTTACAAGACAAGCTCGTTCAAAGACGCAGCCCCGCATTTCCCGGTCCATGAGAGGATGCATGACGAGGGATGAAAAACTTATCTGATACTGCAGCCCCCAGCAACTCTGGCTTGCCGGGGACGAATCTTGGCGCTTGCAGCCCCCAGCGAGGCTGGTCCGCCGAGGAAGAACCTTGGCACTCGCAGCCCCCGGTGACCCTGGCTTGCCGGGCTCCAGGTGCTGGTGTGATCTTTTCGGTTCCTCTTTATTGCTGCAATTTCAGTCACGAAAACAGCTGAGGTAGACATGCAACTGTTTCATGTATATGTATATGCGCATAAATCTTAGTTGTGCAATGCGATGCCGTGTCCTGCCCTTCATATGTTTGAACTCTACGCTCTTGGGGAGCTTGCCGGGGCGAGCACGCTTGCCGCGGGACAGCCCGCTGGCGGTGCTGCTTCCGGCAAGCCACCTTGTCGGGCCAGTTGCGACACTTAACTTGCTGAGCAGGCTCGGAAGCAAGATAAGGGTGCAGCCGCACACTTGTGTTTGTTGAGCGGACTCGGAAACAAAACAAGTACGCAACCGGGCGACGACTTGGCTCCTCTCGCGCCCAAGTCTCTCATATGAAGGACACTTCACGGCGGGGCTCGCCACGTTATACCCTCTGCCCTACATCCTTTGTGTGCTTTCACCCTACGCTTCTAGGTAACTTGCCGGTGCTCAACACGCTTGCTGAGTGCGGAACATCAGCAGCCCGCTTGGCTGGTGTCGCCTCCGGCAAGCAACCTTGCCGTGTCTAGCCGCGACGCACTTAACTTGTTGAGCAGACTCGAAACGAAACGAGGGCGCGAAGCTGGTCGCGACTCACTCTTAACTCGTTGAGTGTGTTCGAAACAAAGTAAGGGTGCGACCGTTCACAGGCAGGCTCCTCCGCGCACAGGTTTCGCGTGCAAAGGACGAATGCGCGAGGGATATAACATATAAAAGCATGAAATTAAGGAGTGCTCTGCACGAAGGCTCGAGCGACTTAGCTTTTCTGTTTCCTTGCACTCGTTGGTGGAGCCCAACGGTGCGTCCTTGACGGCGGCGCGGCACTCCGGGGAGGCGCATTTGCCGGGACGAGCACCAAAGCTGTTCTCGCCGGGCTTAAAGCGCTCCGAGGAGCGGTGCTCGCCGGAAGGAGCACCAGAGCTGTCCTTGCTGGACCTGAAGCTCGATGGCGCGCCCTCGACGGCAGCGTAGCGCTCCAAGGAGATGCGCTTGCCGGATCGGAGGGGAGCGGGAGCGGGCGGCACGAGGAACATGATATGCTCGGACTCCTAGTAGCGATAGGAGGAGCAGAGTCCTGTCTCGGCACTTTTGCCTTGCTCATGCATGGACAGCAGTCCGAAGCATCCCGCGAGCCTCCGGCACGCTCTTGCCCCAACATGCGAATACCACATCTTATGGCACAGCGCTGTCGGGTTGTCGTGGACTGAGATGGACGTGGATCTACGGAGGCCGAGGCGCGGTCCTCCGTCCTGTCCCTGGATCTGGTGGCACCGCGAGCGCCCTCATCGGTGTCCACCCTTCCGCCGGCGTCTCCTCCGCCCGCCGTGGGTTCCAGTGGCGGCGGTTGAGACGCGGACGGGTCGGCAACCTTCGAGGCCCTCGTCTTCGGGGCCGTGGCGCAGTTGTCGATGAAGTCGCTGACGAAACTGGAGAGGTTGATGAAGAGCGCGGCCGCGCGAACGCCGGATCAGGTCCGCACAACCTCGACGCCCCCTACCTGGCGCGCCAAAGATGTCGTGCGCGATGGAGGGACGACACCTATGGGGCCCGGGAAGGCCCCTTCGTGTGTTCGGTACGAGGGCGGAGGATGCACGGAGAGCAGATCGAGCGATGCACGCGCGCGCGATTTTTACCCAGCTTCGGGCCGCGGTAGTCGCGTAAAACCCTACTGCTGCTTTTGTGTTGTATTTGATCTTGCCCAAGAATGCGAGCAAATGGTGGTGTGGTGAACGGGGCCAGCCGAATCCCAGGCGCTAGAGTTGCCAAGGGTTCGGGCCACGCGAGGGTTGCAAATGATCGGAACCTCAGGCGCGAGAGTTGCCCAGTGTCCGAACCCCTTCTACGTTGTGCATGGGCCTCCTTTTATAGCGCAAGGGGTCACCGACAGGTGTCAACGTAGGAGAGAGGGGTAAAAACGTAAAAGAGGTGGTAGTTGGAGCAAAGCGGAACAAAGGCGCTCTGATGGCTTGAACAAAGGATTCTACCTACTTTTGACAGAGGGGGACAAGGGCATTAAATGCCGTCGCCGTCGCCCAAAAAGCTCCGCCCTTGCGTCTCCGTTTGCCACGGCGATGGAGCCACCACCGTGGAGTGCCACCGCACCCCTCATGCAAAGCCTGACCATCCGCCACGCGTCTCTGGAGAGGGTCAAGGCGACGCTGCAAGCGATGAGCTGGAGTGCGGGCACACAGCGCGGCTCTCCCGGCAAGCACCTTGCCGGGGTCTTGATCTTGCCGGGCCCGGGAGCTTGTCGGGCTCTGTAGCTTGCCGCTCCCCGGGCCCTCGCCGGGACGTGTATAGCGCCGAGGCGTGTCTTTTGTGATGTGATCTTCTAGTCTCCCCGACGAGCTCCTCTCGCCAGGAACTTGCATGAGTGATGTAGTCTTGAGCCTGGAACGGCCTTCCCGGCAAGCTCCTCTTGCCGGGGTCTTAACCTTCTGTCTTGTACACTTTGTTCTTGAATGGCTTGGTATAGAGCCGGAATGGTCTCCGGCAAGCAAATGGTGGATCCAGCTGCGGGGAGCTGCGGCTGCCCGTGCACAAGTTGGGGTACTGAGGTACCCCTACCTTAGTACACCGACAATTGGGTATACATTCTACCTCAGATCCGAGGGCAAGATCTTTGTTGCCAAGAACGGGTCCTTTCTGGAGAGAGAGTTTCTCTCGAAAGAAGTAAGTAGGAGGAAAGTGGAACTTGATGAAGACCTCTTGAAAGTAGCGCAGCTCAGGAAGATGTTCCTGTGGTGCCTGCATTGACTATAGAGGAAACTAATGATGATGATCAAGGTACTTCGGATCAAGTTACTATTGAACCCGTGGGTCCACGAGGACACGTTCCACACAGTGGTGGTATGGCAACCCGTCCTGGAAATCATGTTGTTAGACAACGGTGAACCTTCGAACTATGAAGAAGCAATGGTGGGCCCAGATTCCAACAAATGGCTTGAAGCCATGCAATCCGAGATAGGATCCATGTATGAAAACAAAGTATGGACTTTGACAGACTTGCCTGATGATCAGCGAGCGATAGAAAACAAATGGATCTTTAAGAAGAAGACAGACACGGATGGTAATGTTACCATCTATAAAGCTCGACTTTTCGCTAAGGGTTATCGACAAGTTCAAGGGATTGACTACGATGAGACTTTCTCTCCCGTAGCGAAGCTGAAGTCCATCCGAATCATGTTAGCAATTGCCGCATACTATGATTATGAGATGTGGCAAATGGACATCAAGACGGCATTCCTTAATGTCCATCTTAAGGAAGAACTGTATATGATCCAGCCAGAGGGTTTTGTCGATCCTAAGAATGCTAACAAGGTATGCAAGCTCCAAATACCATCTATGGGCTGGTGCAAGCATCTCGGAGTTGGAACATTCGCTTTAATGAAATGATCAAAGCGTTTGGGTTTATGCAGACTTATGGAGAAGCCTGCATTTAGAATAAAGTGAGTGGGATCTCTGTAGCATTTCTCATATTATATGTGGATGACATACTTTTGATGGGAAATGATATAGAACTTTTGGACAACATTAAGGCCTACTTGAATAAGTGTTTTTCAATGAAGGACCTTGGAGAAGCTGCTTACATATTGGGCATCAAGATCTATAGAGATAGATCGAGACGCCTCATAGGTCTTTCACAAAGCACATACTTTGATAAGATATTGAAGAAGTTCAATATGGATCAGTCCAAGAAGGGGTTCTTGCCTATATTGCAAGGTGTGAAATTGAGCTCGGCTCAATGTCTGACCACAGCAGAAGATAGAGAAAATATGAGTGTCGTCCCCTATGCCTCAGCCATAGGGTCTACCATGTATGCCATGACGTGTACCAGAATTGATATAAACATTGCCGTAAGTTTGGTAGGAAGGTACCAAAGTAATCCCGGCATGGAACACTGGACATCGGTAAAGAACATCCTAAAGTACCTGAAAAGGACTAAGGATATGTTTCTCGTATATGGAGGTGACGAAGAGCTCGTCGTAAAGGGTTACGTCGACGCTAAGCTTCGACACGATCTGGATGACTCTAAGTCACAAACCGGATACGTGTATATTTTGAATGGTGGGGCAGTAAGCTGGTGCAGTTGCAATCAAAGCATCGTGGCGGGATCTACATGTGAAGCGGAGTACATGGAAGCCTCGGAGGCAGTGCATGAAGCAATTTGGGTGAAGGAGTTCATCACCGATCTAGGAGTCATACTGTCGGTGTCAAAACCGGTGGATCTCGGGTAGGGGGTCCCGAACTGTGTGTCTAGGCGGATGGTAACAGGAGACAAGGGACACGATGTTTTTACCCAGGTTCGGGCCCTCTCGATGGAGGTAACACCCTACTCCTGCTTGATTGATATTGATGATATGGGTAGTACAAGAGTAGATCTACCACGAGATCAAGGAGGCTAAACCCTAGAAGCTAGCCTATGGCCAGCATTGTACAGTCTCAGGAGAGTCTTGAGAGGATTGTTGAAGACAAGATCCATGCTCTGGATGTGAAGTCGATCAAGTGCAAGTAATCACAACAAGCTTGAGGCAGATATTGAGGAAGCAAAGAGGAGAAGGAAGAGCTCATGCGTGAGATGCAGGATGACCTAGTCTAGGATGATTATCAACAGCCTGCTCGGTTCCCACAAGACCCGATCAGCTGCTATTCCAAAGGATGACACCAGACTACAGCCTCGGCACCTCCCACAGCTCCATCAGGTTGCTCCAGCTCCAGCTCCAAAGACCACTCCTCCAGCTCCACGGACATCGCCAAGTCTTCGCAGATGCTGCCATCTCAACTCCATCAACCTGCATAGAGCCGCCAAGCAGAGTCCCCAAGGTGGCGCTTAGCTCTATACTTTTCAAACTTTTTGGTAACTTGTTGCCAAAGGGGGAGAAATTGTATAGATCATAGGACTTCGAGAGAGAGAGTGCTGTCGCTTTTGCTCTTTCGTTCATTTGCGGTTTCTTTGAGATACTTTTGATTTTTGAGATATTCCGTGTGTTTGATACTACATTTCATTCTACCTTAATGAGTGCTTGGTCGTACTATGCCTTAATGTGTGCTTAATGCTTATCATATGCTATTCATATCTTGTATGACCATTTACTCATGTCTTGGTGATTGGGTGCATGCTATTCATTCTTATCATTTTGTGCGCTCCACCAAGATGTATGTGACATGGAAGAGTGACCCATGATCCTAATCGATTGTGCATTTGCATTCAAACGCAAATCTTAAATAATGCACAAATTTAGGGGGAGCTCTTGCTTATCACATACTTCTCAAAGCGACGATATTATTCATTGATATGAAAGTGCAACTAATCCCCGGGTGGTTTTGGTAATTAATAACAACATATATATCATTGAACTAATAATTTCTTGAGAATCATTTCAGAAAGTTCAATGATATGGGTATGGCAAGGACTCAAGAAGTGGACCCTCAAAATGCTAAGGCAAGCATTGGCAAAAGCTCAAGACTCCATTTTTGGTTTAGTGATCCAAGATCACATTGAGTCCATAGGAACGCCAATACTATTAAAAGGGGATGAGGTTATGATAATGATCTGGTTGCTCAAAGTGCTTAGTGATATATCTCCTAAACTATCAGCAACTCTCACTACAAGTATACACTCATAAGTAATCTCGGTCCCACCGATTTTCCAAACCCAGTCACACCGAGATGAACCACCTCAGCCACAAAGCCAAACCCTAGAAATTTCGGATTTTCCGATTCGAACTCGGTCTCACCAAACTTGAGTTGCCAAGCTTCAGAACATACATCATCAAATCGGTGTCACCAAGATGATGAAGTCGGTCCCACCGAGATTGGCAAGCTCTTGTCTTTGGACGAATCGGACTAACCGAGATTGTATTTTCGGTCCCACCGAAAATCCCAACGTTTACATGATTTGAACTTTCGGTCTCACCGAGTTGTCAACTTCGGTCTGACCGAGATTGGTCAAATATGTGTAACGGTTGGATTTTGTGTGGAGGCTATAAATACCCTCCACCCCTCTTCATTCGTGGAGAGAGCCATCGAAAGAACTACCACTCCTACCTTACATTTACGAGAAGAAAACTACCTACCCTTGTGTTGAGATCAAGTAGCTCCACTCCCACCATATGAAGCTTGATCTCTAGCCTTCCCAAGTTGCTTTCCACTCAATCCTTTCTTCCACCACAGCCAAATCAGTGAGGAGAGTTGAGTGTTGGGGAGATTATCATTTGAAGCACAAGAGCAAGGAGTTCATCATCATCAACACCATCTATTACCTTTTGGAGGGTGGTGCCTCCTAGATTGGTTAGGTGTCGCTTGGGAGCCTCCGTCGAGATGTGGAGTTGAACCAAGAAGTTTGTAAGGGCAAGGAGATCGCCTACTTCGTGAAGATCTACCCCGAGTAAGGCTAGCCCTCCGTGGGCGTATGCCATGATGGCATAGACAAGGTTGCTTCTTCGTGGACCCTTCATGGGTGGATCCCTCCGTGGAATCTCGCAGCCGTTATCCTCCGTGGGTTGAAGTCTCCATCAACGTGGATTGACGATAGCACCACCTATCGGAACCACGAGAAAAAATCTCCGTGTCTCCAAATTGCGTTTGCTCTTCTCCACCTCTCTTTACTACATGTGCAATTTACTTTCCGCTGCCTATACTCTAGAATTGCATGTGTAGGGTGATACTTGACTTGATCATCATCGTGAATCTGCCAAAAACTTGTCTTTATCAAAAGGCTGAATTTTTATATTGTCAAGTAGTCTAATCACCCCCCCTCTAGACATACTTTCGATCCTACAAGTGGTATCAGAGCTTTGGTCTCCATTGTATTGGTCTCCATTGCATTGGACTCCATAAGCTTGGTTTCACAACCTAGGAGAGTATGGCGTCTAGTGAGGGTAATTTTTGTAGAGGTCCTTACTTTGATGGTTCAAACTTTGCTAGTTGGAAGCATAAGATGAAAATGCATATTCTTGGCCATAACCCAGCCGAATGGGGCATTATTTGTGTTGGCTTGCAAGGTGAATTCTTTGAGGAAGGAAAAGTTCCGGATCGTGAAGCTACAACGGATGAAATGCGGATGTTGCAAAACAATGCTCAAGCTTGTGACATTCTCTTCAATGCTTTGTGTCCCGAGGAGTTCAACAAAATCAGCCGTCTTGAGAATGCAAAAGAGATTTGGGATACTTTGGTCGAAATGCACGAAGGTACCGAGTCCATGAAGGAATCAAAGCTAGATGTTCTTCAAGGTCAACTTGACAAGTTCAAGATGAAGGAAGGTGAAGGAGTCGCTGAAATGTACTCTAGGCTTGCTCTCATCACAAATGAGATTGCCGGCTTAGGAAGCGAAGAAATGACCGACCGATTCATCATCAAGAAGATTCTCAGAGCTTTGGATGGAAAGTATGACACCGTGTGCACTTTGATCCAAATGATGCCAAACTACAAGAATCTCAAGCCAACCGAAGTCATTGGAAGAATTGTTGCTCATGAGATGACACTTAAAGATAAGGAAGAGCTTCACAACAAGTCAAGTGGTGCTTACAAAGCTACAATTGATGCTCCCACAACCTCAAGTGACAAGCTAGTTTCCAATGAAGAGATAAGCCTAATGGTGAAGAACTTCAACAAATTCTACAAGAGTAGAAGCAAAGAGAGAAGCTCAAAGTCTAGATCATATGATGAAAAGGGATCTTCTAATCGTGATCGAAACTGCTACAATTGTGGAAGACCCGGACACTACTCAAATGAGTGTTCGGCTCCCCACAAGAGAAGAGAAGAATCTCCAAGAAGAAGAAGCTCAAGAGAAGAGTCACCTCGGAAAGAGAGAAGGAGTAGAGATGATCGTTATGAACGAAGACCCTCTCGGAGAAGCAAGGATTCAGAGAGGAAAGACAAGTCATCAAGGAGCTACACAAGAAGAAAACATCAAGCTCATGTAGGTGAATGGGTCTCCGGCTCCGACTCCGACAATCATTCCGAAAGAAGCTATCACTCCAACTCCGACTACAGTCAAGAAGAAGGTGTTGCCGGTCTTGCTCTCGTGTCCTCCAACTCCAACTCCTATGACTTATTTGATTCACCAAATGAGGGAATTGGAAGATGCTTCATGGCTAAAGGCCCCAAGGTATCACACCCTGAATTCATTGACTTTGATAGTGATGAGGATGACTTGCTTTGTGAAGATGAGCTTTTACATGACAAATCTAGTGAGCCTAGTAATGATGAACATGCTAGTAGTCTTTATAGTCGAGAAGAGTCGAATGACAATGCTATGAAGGAGATTGAGCGTCTAACTAAAGAACTAAACACTCTTAAGTTAGCTCATGAAACAACTCAAGAAGATCATAGAGAGCTCCTAAGATCTCATGAGAAGCTACGCTCGAGAAGCTCAATCTAGAGCAAGAACATGAGTTTCTAAAAGCAATCAATGACGATCTTCAAAGAAGAGTTCTTCATATCTTGCCAAACGACTTCTCTTGTCTAATTTCTTGCCACCTATTAAAACTAAGCATGACAAGCATAAGAAAAATTCTTCATCTAGTAGTAACAATAACCATGCTAAATCCAATATTGTTGCTTCTAGTAGTTCTCTTGATTCCACTAACAATGTTTCAAGCCAAGTTACACTTGAGCAAGAAAATAGTTTATTGAAAGGGATTATAGAGAAAGGTGTCTACAAGAGCCTTGCGGAAGCAAGAACTTTGAGGAAATTGTTCGCAAGCAAGGAAGGCACCGGAAGAATCAAGGAATTGGTTTTGAGCGAAAGTTCAACGCCGAGGGTGTTGAATGGGAAGAAGGTCAATATCCCACTCCAAAGTTTGTTTCTCAAAAGGAGAAGTATGATCCTACTTCTTCCAATGTGGAACAAGCACAAGATGACCTTCCACCACAAGACCACAAGCTAAAAGGCAAGGACAAGCTTCAAGAGGAGATTGATGCATTTATTGAAGCACCTAAAGCCATGGTCAAGTGGGTTCCCAAGGAAACGTCAAGTTCTACTTCGTCAAGCTCAACTACAACCCCAAGGATTCCCATCAAGATGATGTGGATCCCGAAGAAGAAGAACTAGAGAGTTCTTGAGGGTGACTCCGCCAACATACTTCACTCACATTCATTTTGGCAAAACTTGTGCAATCAACTTCCACATTGTGCACTAGTTCATGGAGTCACAAACCCTCTTGTTGGTAAGTCAAGGGACAAGGTAATCATTGCTTTCATGGACATCATCTATTGTGAACTTCAATCTATGTCCATGGATATCCTTGTTTGTTCCTTGTGGGACTAACCCATGTAGGTATTGAAAGTGCCCGAATCCAAAGGATTGCTCCCAACTCTTGATGATCTTCATCAACATTGAGCATCCACATCTTCAACATCTACATGAAGTCTTCTACGACAACCCAAGGTTAGTTTGACCCTTTAAAAGGGTTCTCACATCTAGGGGGAGCTTTGCTCTAAAGAATTGAGCTAAAGCATCTTCAAATGATGTGAACACATCAATGCTTTATGTAAAAGTGGTAACCCCACTTGTGCTTAAACGATGAGTATGACCTATGATCAAATGTTCTCATTTGACTCCTAAGTCAATATACTCATATAAAGATGACCTAGTCATCGACAAATTGTGTGATAGTAGCTAGAGTTTTGTTTGTGCATGTTTGACACATATTTCATTTGCTATCTTATTGTGTGAGCATGTTGGATGCATGATTTTATCCATTCAAGGACATCCATTTGTTGCTTTGGTCGTTTTGATTTTTCTGACCAAATGGATGGACAAGAATGCCTAAGTACCTCCCCTAGCTATCTATGCTTTCTTGTCTCAAATTCTATTCATGCTTACATCACAAACTTTGAACAAGTCATTTTCGGACCCTCCGAGTGAGGAGCACTCGGAGCCACCGATCCGTCAAGGGCTAACTTCCAAAACCTTCTAAGTGATTTCGGTCAGACCAACCCAGTCAAACTCAGTCAAACCGAAAGCATTTGGATTGATCTAGGTTTTCACCTCGGTGAAACCGAGTTGTGATTTTCGGCATGACCGAAGTGTATAACTGCCCTGCAGTTATCCATCTTGGTGCCACCGAGTTTTACAACTCGGTCCCACCGACAGCAAAGGGGTATATATACTCGAGGGCCGCGTTGATTTCTACTTCAAAACGCCTCCCCCACCCCTTCTTGCCGTCGCCGTGGTCTCCGGATCGTCTCCGTAAATGCGCCGTCAGGCGCCCTCGCCGCAGTCTCCGTCGCCGTCAATGGACATCTTCTCCGCGCGCCGTTGCGCCAGTAGAGGAACTCCACCAAGTTAGGGTGAGTTTCAATCCCACTCGTGCTCCCATCTCCGATTCAATGCACGCTTTGGTTTGCCTATAATCTTGCCACATTTGAAATCTTCCGAACACAGATTAGATCTTTTGGATTAGATTCGAGTAAAAGTTTTAGGGTTAGGTTTCCGCCGAACACATCTCGGTGAGACCGATTTTACATTCTCGGTATGACCGATTTGGCCTCTGGCCATTGACTCGCACCTTCGGTCCAACCGAAGTTGTGCAAATCGGTGCGACGAAATGAGGATTTAGTGAAACCCTAGTGTTTTCGGCAGATCGAAACCCACTTCGTCCAACCGAAAGTGGTGTGAATGCTTCTGTTTGAACACTTCGGATTCACCGAATTTTAAACTCGGTCTGACCGAAATGTCTTCTCTGAAAACCTAATACTAGAATTTAAACTCATTTTGGTTGCAAAATCTTCTGCAGTTTGTGATAACTCTTCTACTCTGCCTACACCTTATCTATTCACAGGTTGTCAGCCATGTCAGATGCCAGTGACAGCCAGAACAGATCTGAGTCACCTATTGCTGATATTCCTGAGGCAGGCACTAGTCCTGATCCCAGCAGCTTTTCAGATGATGGTGAGAGGAGTACACCAAGTGGTTTGCCTCCTGCAGCCACCAGGGCCAGAAAGAAGAGGAACTCTGATGAAGAAGATTCTGATTTCATTGTTGAGGAAGAAGTCTCATCCAAGCCAAAGCTGAGAAGGAAGCAGCAGCAGCAGCAGCTAAACCAAAGAGTGTTGGAGAGCAGCTCCTTGAAGCTACCCAGAGGATTGAACAACGCCTGGCCAGCATTGTACAGTCTCAGGAGAGTCTTGAGAGGATTGTTGAAGACAAGATCCATGCTCTGGATGTGAAGCTGACTGAAGTGCAAGTAACTGTCAACAAGCTTGAGGCAGATATTGAGGAAGCAAAGAGGGAGAAGGAAGAGCTCATGCGTGAGATGCAGGATGACCTAGTCCAGGATGATTATCAACAGCCTGCTCCGGTTCCCACAAGACCCCGATCAGCTGCTATTCCAGTGACAGACACCAGGACTACAGCCTCAGCACCTCCCACAGCTCCATCAGTTGCTCCAGCTCCAGCTCCAGTGACCACTCCTCCAGCTCCACAGACATCAGCTGAAGTCTTCGCAGATGCTGCCATCTCAACTCCATCAACCTGCATAGAGCTGCCAGCAGGTCCCCAAAGGACGCTTAGCTCTATACTTTTCGAACTTTTTGGTAACTTGTTGCCAAAGGGGGAGAAATTGTATAGATCATAGGACTTCGAGAGAGAGAGTGATGTCGCTTTTGCTCTTTCGTTCATTTGCGGTTTCTTTGAGATACTTTTGATTTTTGAGATATTCCGTGTGTTTGATACTACATTTCATTCTACCTTAATGAGTGCTTGGTCGTACTATGCCTTAATGTGTGCTTAATGCTTATCATATGCTATTCATATCTTGTATGACCATTTACTCATGTCTTGGTGATTGGGTGCATGCTATTCATTCTTATCATTTTGTGCGCTCCACCAAGATGTATGTGACATGGAAGAGTGACCCATGATCCTAATCGATTGTGCATTTGCATTCAAACGCAAATCTTAAATAATGCACAAATTTAGGGGGAGCTCTTGCTTATCACATACTTCTCAAAGCGACGATATTATTCATTGATATGAAAGTGCAACTAATCCCCAGGTGGTTTTGGTAATTAATAACAACATATATATCATTGAACTAATAATTTCTTGAGAATCATTTCAGAAAGTTCAATGATATGGGTATGGCAAGGACTGAAGAAGTGGACCCCTCAAAATGCTAAGGCAAGCATTGGCAAAAGCTCAAGACTCCATTTTTGGTTTAGTGATCCAAGATCACATTGAGTCCATAGGAAAGCCAATACTATTAAAAGGGGATGAGGTTATGATAATGATCTGGTTGCTCAAAGTGCTTAGTGATATATCTCCTAAACTATCAGCAACTCTCACTACAAGTATACACTCATAAGTAATCTCGGTCCCACCGATTTTCCAAACCCAGTCACACCGAGATGAACCACCTCAGCCACAAAGCCAAACCCTAGAAATTTCGAATTTTCCAATTCTGAACTCGGTCTCACCGAAACTTGAGTTGCCAAGCTTCTGTAACCTTCTGTCATCAAATCGGTGTCACCGAGATGATGAAGTCGGTCCCACCGAGATTGGCAAGCTCTTGTCTTTGGACGAATCGGACTAACCGAGATTGTATTTTCGGTCCCACGAAAATCCCAACGCTCACATGATTTGAACTTTCGGTCTCACCGAGTTGTCAACTTCGGTCCGACCGAGATTGGTCAAATGTGTGTAGCGGTTGGATTTTGTGTGGAGGCTATAAATACCCTCCACCCCTCTTCATTCGTGGAGAGAGCCATCGAAAGAACTACCACTCCTACCTTACATTTACGAGAAGAAAACTACCTACCCTTGTGTTGAGATCAAGTAGCTCCACTCCCACCATATGAAGCTTGATCTCTAGCCTTCCCAAGTTGCTTTCCACTCAATCCTTTCTTCCACCACAGCCAAATCAGTGAGGAGAGTTGAGTGTTGGGGAGATTATCATTTGAAGCACAAGAGCAAGGAGTTCATCATCATCAACACCATCTATTGCCTTTTGGAGGGTGGTGCCTCCTAGATTGGTTAGGTGTCGCTTGGGAGCCTCCGTCAAGATGTGGAGTTGAACCAAGAAGTTTGTAAGGGCAAGGAGATCGCCTACTTCGTGAAGATCTACCCCGAGTAAGGCTAGCCCTCCGTGGGCGTATGCCATGATGGCATAGACAAGGTTGCTTCTTCGTGGACCCTTCGTGGGTGGAGCCCTCCGTGGACTCTCACAGCCGTTACCCTCCGTGGGTTGAAGTCTCCATCAACGTGGATTGACGATAGCACCACCTATCGGAACCACGAGAAAAAATCTCCGTGTCTCCAAATTGCGTTTGCTCTTCTCCACCTCTCTTTACTACATGTGCAATTTACTTTCCGCTGCCTATACTCTAGAATTGCATGTGTAGGGTGATACTTGACTTGATCATCATCGTGAATCTGCCAAAAACTTGTCTTTATCAAAAGGCTGAATTTTTATATTGTCAAGTAGTCTAATCACCGCCCCTCTAGACATACTTTATATCCTACAGAAGTCTTCAATCTTGTATCTTCATAGTCTTGGAGTCCGGCCAATGATGATAGTTCAGCTATCCGGATACCCCCTAGTCCAGGACTCCCTCAGTAGCCCCTGAACCAGGCTTCAATGACGACGAGTTCGGCGCGCATATTGTCTTCGGCATTGCAAGGCGGGTTCCTCCTCCGAATAATTCATTTCCGAGATTCTCATCAATATGGACGTGGGTAACCCAATCGCGCCATTGATTGCGGCTCTTGGGAAATAAGCGAGTTTTATCAGGCTGGTGGGGACGCATAGTTTTGTCCGACCATATATAAGGGGATAAGGATCCAACTTTTTACCTACGCCTTCTTCCTCCTCTGCTGATCCATCTCCGCGCACTCGAGCTCCAGCGCCCATGTCCGCACATCTCACCTCAACCTTCTCCAACCATGTTCGGAGTGGGAGGCAAGTGGATGGCCTCCTCCGTTACGGAGGGGCACATCAAGAAGCTGCACAGCCCCGGATATTTGTCCAGCGATATCGCGCACCGGCTCCCCGACGAGGGGCAGCTCATCCCCACCCCGGGGCCCCATGAGAGGGTGGTATTCGTTCCCCATTTGCTCCGCGGACTGGGCTTCCTACTCCACCCCTTTGTCCGGGGGCTCATGTTCTACTATGGCCTGGATTTCCATGATCTGGCCCCGAATTTCATCCTCAACATCTCGGCGTTTATCGTCGTGTGCGAGGCCTTCCTCTGCATCCGGCCCCACTTCGATTTATGGCTAAAGACATTTAATGTCAAGCCGAAGGTTGTGAAGGGCAGCCAAGCGGAGTGCGGAGGCGCCATGGTGGGCAAGATGCCCAACGTCACTTGGCTCGAGGGCGCCTTCGTGGAAACCATCAAAGGGTGGCAATCGGGTGGTTCTACATCACCGAGCCGCGTGACTTGAATGGGCAGCGCCCCCAATTCGATCTGCATCCCCATGCGGCTCACTTCGGAAAGAGAAGGGCCTGCTGTGGGTAATTCGGAAGAGCTCACCGACTCCAATCCGCTCTCCAAACCCCGTGAACAAGAAGCTCAAGCTTGTCAACGTAATCCAGTCATGCTCCTCCGCGGATTCTCCCCGCCAACAGCGGACTTCAATTTGTGGGAGTTCGATCCGGTACAACACCAGACCTTGAGCGGGCTCTTCGACACTACGTATGAAGAGGCCTGGAAGGTGCTGTTCAAGGGCGCCGAGGCTCCCGCATCCGCTACCGAAGATCGTGGATTCAGCTCGCAGCGTCCGGCTGGCGAGGTAAGCCATGTTATCCTTTATGGGACACTTGCTTTTCATAGTTTGACTCTATGTGGGATCTAAACTCCCAATACCTTTAACAGGCCTAGCAGGAGACGTCCAGACAGGTTAACTGTCCGGATCCCCTTCCAGAAGACCCAGCGGATGCCCGTTTGACAGGGTTGTTGGTCCCTGCACCTTACGTGGTGCCGGAGAAGAAGGCCAAGAAGAAGGCCACGGGAACCCGGAGGAGTTCCCGGCGTCAGGTGTTATCGGATAAATCGTCCGATGACTCCAAGGCGGATTCCTCCCACGAAGGCGAGGAGGAGAAGAAAGAGGCCTCTCCCCCAGCGGGGGGAGAGAAGAAGAGGAAGGCTTCCCCAACGGGAGAGGCCGAAGGGTCCAAGAAGGGAAGGACCCTTCCCCCGGACAGTTCCACCAACGGCAACGACGACAACGAGGAATGCCCCTCAAGGGCCAAGCCCCTGGCGAGATCGTAAGTATCCGGACTCCTAAATGACTCATAATTTTTCTTTTTGTCGCATAACATCTTTTAACGCCGCATACAACCATGTAGTCCGCCCAAGGATGATCTTCCCGCTTCGTCGAGCGGGTCCTTGGGTACGTCGGATGTGAATAGCACTTCACTTCCGACCGCCTCCTCCCCCCGTGACGCCGATGACGCCGAGGTGGGATCCCGGAAAGGGGCCCACCAGGAGGAGGAGGCCCCGGAGGTGCCGCAGGGCAACCTCCCGGACTTTGGACCGGACTCCGCACCGGAACCTTAAGTGTTTCCGGAGTCCGGCGGGCGGCCCCTTCGTAAGAAGGGCAAGACTGTGACGCCAACGGCTTCCGTCCAACTGGAGGCGCCGGATAACTTGCTGGAAGCGCTCAACGGCGCTTCCATTGAAGAGGAGCACCGCACTGTCATGAGTGCGGTGATTCAGAAGGTTCAGCTCGCCAAAAGCAGTGACCGAAGCTCGCAGCAGCTTCTAACGAGCTTTGAGGTAAGAATTTTAAGATATGTAAAATAGTACCGCATAGACAGTAGCCCCTGATGCTCGGTTCGGTGTTCGGAAAGAAAAACCGGACTAAGGATCTAAAAAGATATACGCAGGAGTCTTAACAAAAATATGTCAATATGGGAATGCAGGCTGCACTGCTGATCTCTGCCGCACTGACTGTGGAGGTCGATGCCTTGAAGCAGAGCCTCGAGCGGTCCGAGAGCAAGCTCGGCCGTGCCAAGAAGCAGCTCAAGGACAAGGAAGGTGAGTAACACCTTATTAAATTTGTAACTTACAGAAAAGGATTTGGTTGCAAGAGGAATGACAAGGATAACGTGGGTACTCCAGGGGCTACGAACGAGGTGGCGACCCTAGAGGAGGTGGTATCCGCGGCCGAACGCAATGCGGCCACGGAACGCGCTGAGTGAGAGAAGCAGGAGGCGCGGGTGGCGGAGGTACAGCAAGAGCTCCAGGCTCTCGTGGAAAAACACGAGAGTTTGGAGCGTGACTCGAAGACTCGAGAGTCCGAGCTTGCGTCGGCTCTTGAGAGTGCCAAAGCCGCTAAGGCCGAGGCCCACAAGGCCCTCCAGGAAATCGAGGCATTGATGAAAATAGCGGTGGGTAAGGCATTCTTCGTGCAAAGCAAGCATGTAAAAGTGAATTACCTATTACTTACCCGAATTCGGAGCTCTCCAGGAGCGTTTGCAGATCTGCCCTGTAGCGTGTCCGATGCTGCCGCTTTCTACAAAGCCGAGGAGGGGAGCTCGACGGAGAAGGTGTTCTGGTCTCAGTATGCTGAGGCCGGACATCCGGTGCCCCTTAGCGACCAGCTGAAGCAGCTGGTCGAGCTCCACAAGGTGGCCGAACAGGCCATGAAGGGCCTCATAGTTTGGCTATGGCCCAAAGAGGCCATGCCTGGGAGCTACTTCGGCCTGGTGCGGCGGCTGGTGGATGCTTGTCCATGGGTTGAAGTCATCAAGCACTCCGCCTATATTGAAGGTGCCCGTCGGGCCCTTGCCCGTGCTAAAGTTCACTGGGGCAGGATGGACGCTGAGAAGCTTGTGATGGACGCGCCACTGCCGGGCAAGGAGTATCGCACGCCCGAGATCTATTATAAGGGTGTCCTGAAGGGTGCCCGCATTATTGCGGGTGAGTGCTCCAAAGATGTAATATTTGAGTTGACTCGCATTTTGTTATCCTGTGCGCTGAAAACTTTGTTCATATGCGCTAAGCAAAGCTTGTCAATTTAAAATATTACCTTCTATGCGGCCGTTTATCAAATCTGAGAGATGGCAAGTCGTCGGCTTCAGCCCCCATGCCACGAGTGCTGGGGTGTTGGGATAATCTTGAGCGCTCTTGTTCCCATTTTGGGTCCATCTAGGAGGCGCCAACACAACGAACGAGGCAACCGGACTTATAATGCTTGAACACTCTCACTTAGCCATAGAATTCTATAATTTTAAATTTCGTGAAGCCCCTAGTGTTCGGAAGGTCGAATTGGGCGCTATCACGCTGGGCGGACAAAGCCGGTTCCTCGCTCTAAGTGGCATAAGTCTTTAGGGACTCGAAAAACCTCTCGAACAGCGACCGCTCTCGCCTCATCATGACCGTCGGTTTAGCTTTCTCCATCGAGGTGCTCGCCTGCTCAATCGGGGCACAATCGCATGGTTCTCCCAGCCTACCTTAGCCGATATAACGGAACGTAAGGTACCAAAACATGGGAGCCAGGCAAACCCAACTATTGACCCAAGACATGATTCGGAGCCGATGCATATAATGCTATAAGTTCGGGGTGCCGCACTTGTGAAAGTGTTCGGACTTATCACACCATAATATGGCGAACTTAAGCCCCTGGTGTATTTAGTCGTACCAAAGTGTACGGATGCAACATGTCGTAAGTGAACATATGTGTAAGAAAGGAATGCAATTATAGGCTAAAAGCGATGCATTGTTTATTAAAAAAATACTGCCATGAATGCAGAACGATACAAATAGTGCAATAAGCGAGGGGTGGGACTATTTAACATGTCCCCCTCCAGGGGTAGGCTGCGGAATGGTGTATAAAATAGGTATAATGCTCATAATGGAGACCACCTGGATGTTCGTCGTGGCCTTTCTTTGGCTGGTGTATCGTGAGTCCGGCGGGTCAACTGCCGGACAAGGCCTCTGGTAAGCGGAGTCCTGAGGGAAAAAAAGAAAAAGGAAGATGATGACCTATTTGGGAGCCCCTGGTGTGGTTGAGCCGCACTCTGGGCCTGCCGTGGTCGTGCCCCTCCCCCTTTCCCATGGTATTTCCAGAGCGTAGTGATGTACGCGGAGTACTGGTTTTGCAATTTTGCAAGGGCTGGGGTTGGGGCCGCATTTCTACGTGTGCTCGGAACGTGCCAGGTGGTCTTGTTGTAGGTTGCTCCGGGCGTGCTTGACGGTGTCCCGTCGCTTAGCAGCTGGACTCGAGAATTGCCTTAAGAGGCTACTCTGAACTTCCGCCGCGAGAGCCGCTGTACGCTCCTCCGTTCGGAGAGAGTGTTCAGTGTTTCCGTTGACCGTGATGACTCCTCGAGGGCCTGGCATCTTGAGCTTGAGGGATGCGTAGTGCGGCACCGCATTGAACTTTGCAAACGCGGTTCGTCCGAGTAGTGCATGATAGCCGCTGCGGAATGGAACTATGTCGAAGAATAACTCCTCGTTTCAGAAGTTATCCGGGGATCCGAAGACCACTTCCAGTGTAACTGAGCCTGTAGAATTGGTCTCTACACCTGGTATGATGCCTTTGAAGGTCGTCTTTGTGGGTTTAATCCTTGAGGGGTCTATGCCCATCTTGCACACTGTATCCTGATAAAGCGGTTCAGGCTGCTGCCGCCGTCCATCAGGACCCTAGTGAGGTGAAACCCGTTGATGATTGGGTCTAGAACCAATGCGGTGAATCCGCCATGGCGGATGCTGGTGGGGTGGTCCCTTTGATCAAACGTGATCGGGCAGGAGGACCATGGGTTGAACTGGGCGATCGCTCCATCACAGATATCGTCCCTCGAGTGCACGCTTCCGCTCCCTTTTGGGTATGTGGGTTGCGTATATCATGTTCACCGTCCGCACTTGTGGGGGGAAACCCTTCTGTCCTCTATTGTTCGGCGGCCGAGTCTCTTCCTCGTCATCTCTATGCAGCCCCTTGTCCTTATTTTCGGCAATTAACTTGCATGCCTGCTTGAATACCCAACAATCCCTGTTGGTGTGATTAGCTGGCTTTTCGGGGGTGCCATGTATCTGGCACGAGCGGTCGAGTATTTGGTCCAAATTGGATGGACCCGGAGTAGTTCTTTTGAATGGCTTTTTCCGCTGACCCGGTTTGGAGCCTCTGAATCCGGCATTGACTGCCGTATCCTCAGTATTATCGCCGTTAATGCGGCGTTTGTTCTTGTTGTGACGCGACCTGCCACTGCGGTCCTTGGTGTCCGGACTGCTAGAACTTTTGAGGTTGTTACTGCAGGCTAGCCAGCTTTCCTCTCCTGCGCAGAAGCGGGTCATGAGTGATGTGAGGGCTGCCATGGATTTCGGCTTTTCCTGTCCTAGGTGCCGGGCAAGCCACTCGTCGCAGATGTTATGCTTGAAGGCTGGGAGGGCCTCTGCATCCGGACAGTCAACAATTTGATTTTTCTTGGTTAAGAACCGTGTCCAGAATTGTCTGGCCGATTCGTCTGGCTGCTGAATTATGTGGCTTAGGTCATCGGCGTCTGGTGGTCGCACATATGTGCCCTGGAAGTTATCAAGGAATTTGGCTTCCAGGTCCTCCCAACACCCAATTGATTCTGCTGGCAAGCTGTTAAGCCAATGCCGAGCTGGTCCTTTAAGCTTGAGTGGGAGGTATTTGATGGCGTGAAGATCATCACCGCGGGCCATGTGGATATGAAGGAGATAGTCTTCGATCCAAACTGTCGTGCCACCGTAGGATTCAATGTTAACGGGTTTGAACCCTTCGGGGATTTGATGATCCATTACTTCATCTGTGAAGCATAGTGGGTGTGCGGCGCCTCTATATTGGGCTATATCACGACGTAGCTCAAGCGAGCTTTGTCTCTTCAGTTCGCCCGCCGAGTTGTTGTGATCCGGCGTGACGGTTGTCGTCGCGTATCGTGGGGCGCCCACGCGATCCGTAGATCGATCTTGATTGTCGTGCCTTATCCTCCAGTATGTCTCGCAAGTCTGGCGCATTCCCCCATGGCTTTGTACTTTTCGAGTGATGCCGGGGTACGGCTTTAATGGAGGGCCTAGAGGCCTCTCTGTCGCGGCCACGAGGTGGCTGGTCGGCCGTATTGTCCGCTGGTGATGTAGGTTTATATGCTTCCTCCTCTAATCAGGCCAACAACTTGCGTTTGGGGTAGCTTTTGGAGGGGCGTTCGAGTTCGTACTCTTCGGCCGCAAGGACTTCAGTCCATCTGTCGGCTAGCAAATCTTGGTCAGCTCTAAGCTGTTGCTGCTTTTTCTTGAGGCTACTTGTCGTGGCCATAAGCCTGCGTTTAAAACGCTCTTGTTCGACGGGATCCTCAGGCACGACAAATTCATCGTCGTCGAGGCTTGCCTCGTCTCCGAAGGGAGGCATGTAATTATCGTCCTCCACCTCTTTGTTTGCCGCTCTCTCATGAGGGTTGGCTTCTTCATCCTCCTGTGCTGAATCTTGCTGGAGGGGATTGTCTTCGGCACTGTCCGGGGTGTTATTGTCTCCGGTGCCGGAATCTCCATTCTTGCTGTGGCGGGATTTAGAGCGGCGCCGCTAACGCCGGTGCTTAGGCTGTTTCTTGGAGGGGTCTTCCTCCGCATCGCCATTCCCATCCATTGGGATGTCCACCATGTATATGTCGTATGACGAGGTGGCTTTCCAGTGCCCCGTAGGCACTGGTTCTTTGTCGTCTCCAGCATCGTCATCCATACCGTCGATGTTTTCGGAGTCGAAGTCTAGCATGTTGTTAGGTCGTCGACAGTGGCTACGAAGTGGGTGGTGGGTGGGCTTTGAATTTCTTCGTCGTCCGCATCCCAACCGTCCTGACCGTGGTCCGGCTAGGGCTCTCCTGATAATGAGAGATACTTTAGTGAATTCAGGATGTCGCCAAAAGGCGAGTGCTGAAAGATGTCCGCAGCGGTGAACTCCATGATCGGCGCCCAATCGGATTCGATTGTTAGGGGTGCGGGAGGTTCGGGATCCGGCGAGGAGTCCGGCACCTCGGAGTCATGAGCTTCGCAAGGGACTGGGTCGGTATTCGGCTCCATCGCAGTAGAGGTAGCATCCCCCGAGGCGGTGTCTAGCCACCCATCCTCGATCAGCGCAGTCGGCTCCAAGTTCAGGGTCGGAGCGGACTCTCATGCGGCCTCTAGGGCACCGTCCGGCAGCAGAGCTAAATCATGCCCATTGTGACAGTGCGGCGCACTCAGCTGTGGCTCGAATCCGTCGAAGATCAAGTCTCCGCGGATGTCGGCCGTATAGTTCAAACTTCCAAATCTGACGTGATGGCCAGGGGCGTAGCTTTCGATCTGTTCCAGATGGCCAAGCGAATTGGGCCGCAGTGCAAAGCCGCCGAACACGAAGATCTGTCCGGGGAGAAAAGTTTCACCCTGGACCGTGTTGTTGTTGACGATCGAAGGAGCCATCGGGCCTATGAGCGACGACACAAAGGAACTCTCAATGAAAGCACCAATGTCGGTGTCAAAACCGGCGGATCTCTGGTAGGGGGTCCCGAACTGTGCGTCTAGGCAGATGGTAACAGGAGACAAGGGACACAATGTTTTTACCCAGGTTCGGGCCCTCTCGATGGAGGTAAAACCCTACTCCTGCTTGATTGATATTGATGATATGGGTAGTACAAGAGTAGATCTACCACGAGATCAAGGAGGCTAAACCCTAGAAGCTAGCCTATGGTATGATTGTTGTTCGTCCTATGGACTAAAACCCTCCGGTTTATATAGACACCGGAGAGGGCTAGGGTTACACAGAGTCGGTTACAATGGTAGGAGATCTACATATCTGTATTGCCAAGCTTGCCTTCCTCGCCAAGGAAAGTCCCATGCGGACACGGGACGAAGTCTTCAATCTTGTATCTTCATAGTCTTGGAGTCCGGCCAATGATGATAGTTCAGCTATCCGGACACCCCCTAGTCCAGGACTCCCTCACATACCCAATGTGTCGGGGCCGATCACACTCTTCTGTGATAACACTGGAGCTATTGCACTTGCCAAGGTGCCCAGGTTTCATAAGAAGACCAGGCACATCAAGCGTCGCTTCAACTCCATTCGTGAAAATGTTCAAGATGGAGACATAGATATTTGTAAAGTACATACGGACCTGAATATAGCAGATCCATTGACTAAACCTCTCCCTAGAGCAAAACATGATCAACACCAGAACGCTATGGGTGTTCGATTCATCACAATGTAACTAGATTATTGACTCTAGTGCAAGTGGGAGACTGTTGGAAATATGCCCTAGAGGCAATAATAAAATGGTTATTATTATATTTCTTTGTTCATGATAATTGTCTATTGTTCATGCTATAATTGTGTTATCCAGAAATCGTAATACATGTGTGAATATATAGACCACAACACGTCCCTAGTGAGCCTCTAGTTGACTAGCTCATTGATCAATAGATAGTCATGGTTTCCTGACTATGGACATTGGATGTCATTGATAACGGGATCACATCATTAGGAGAATGATGTGATGGACAAGACCCTATCCTAAGCATAGCACAAGATCGTGTAGTTCATTTAAGCTAGAGCTTTTCCAAATGTCGAGTATCATTTCCTTAGACCATGAGATTGTGCAACTCCGGATACCGTAGGAGTGCTTTGGGTGTACCAAACGCCACAACGTAATCGGGTGACTATAAAGGTGCATCGGGTATCTCCGAAAGTGTCATTGGGTTGGCACGAATCGAGACTGGGATTTGTCACTCTGTATGACGGAGAGGTATCTCTGGGCCCACTCGGTAATGCATCATCATAATGAGCTCAATGTGACCAAGTGTCTAGTCATGACATCATGCATTACGGTACGAGTAAAGTGACTTGCCGATAACGAGATTAAACGAGGTATTGGGATACCGACAATCGAATCTCGGGCAAGTAATGTACCGATTGACAAAGGGAATTGTATACGGGATTGATTGAATCCTCGACATCGTGGTTCATCCAATGAGATCATCGAGGAGCATGTGGGAGCCAACATGGCTATCCAGATCCCGCTGTTGGTTATTGACCGGAGAGGCGTCTCGGTCATGTCTGCATGTCTCCCGAACCCGTAGGGTCTACACACTTAAGGTTCAGTGACGCTAGGGTTTATGAGATATTAGTATGCAGTAACCCGTAAGTTGTTCGGAGTCCCGGATGAGATCCCGGATGTCACGAGGAGTTCCGGAGGTGAAGATTTATATATAGGAAGTTCAGTTTCGGCCATCGGGAATGTTTCGTGGTCAGCGGTATTGTACCGGGACCACCGGAAGGGTCCCGGGGTCCACCGGGTGGGACCACCTATCCCGGAGGGCCCCATGGGCTGAAGTGGGAGGGGAACCAGCCCCTGGTGGGCTGGTGCCTCTTGGCCCCCGCGCCTAGGGTTGGAAACCCTAGCGGTGGGCGCCTCACTTGGCTTGGGGGCAAGCCACCCCTTAACCGCCGCCTTGGAGATTGGATCTCCTAGGGCGGCGCCCCCTAGGGGCTCTATATATAGTGGGGGGAGGGAGGCAGCCGCACCTAGCCTGGCGCCTCCCTCTCCCTCCCGTGACACCTCTCCCTCTCGCTGTGCTTGGCGAAGCCCTGCCGAGATCGCTGTTGCATCCACCACCACGCCGTCGTGCTGCTGGATCTCCATCAACCTCTCCTTCCCCCTTGCCAGATCAAGAAGGAGGAGACGTCTTCCCAACCGTACATGTGTTGAACGCGGAGGTGCCGTCCGTTGGGCGCTAGGATCTCCGGTGATTTGGATCACAACGAGTACGACTCCCTCAACCCCGTTCTCTTGAACGCTTCCGCGCGCGATCTACAAGGGTATGTAGATGCACTCCTCTCTCTCGTTGCTAGATGACTCCATAGATTGATCTTGGTGAAGCGTAGGAAAATTTTATTTTCTGCAACGTTCGCCGACAAATATCCCATTGTCACCATAGATAAGCACATGCAAGACATACATCAAGTGTTCTCAAATCCTTAAAGACTCAATCTGATAAGATAACTTCAAAGGGAAAACTCAATGCGTTACAAGAGAGTAGAGGGGGAGAAACATCATAATATCCACCAATAATAGCAAAGCTCGTGATACATCAAGAACGTGCTAAATCATGAACACGAGAGAGAGATCAAACACATAGCTACTGGTACATACCCTCAACCCGAGGGTGAACTACTCTCTCCTCGTCATGGAGAGCGCCGGGATGATGAAGATGGCCACCGGTGAGGGATCCCCCCCTCCGGCAGGGTACATAACAGGGTCCCGATTGGTTTTGCATGGCTACAGAGGCTTGCGGTGCCGTAACTCCCGATCTATTGTGCCCTTGGATGTTTTCGAGGTATATGGATATATATATATAGGTGAAAGAAGTCGGTCAGGGGAGCCACGAGGGGCCCTCGAGGGTGGGGGCACGCCCAGGGGGGTAGGGCGCGCCTCCCTGCCTCGTGGCTTCCTTGAAGCTTCCCTGAAGCTTCCTTGACGTCTACTCCAAGTCTCCTGGATTGCTTTCATTCCGAAAACAACTCTCCCGAAGGTTTCATTCCGTTTGGACTCCGTTTGATATTTCTTTTCTGTGAAAAAATGAAATAGGCAAGAAAACAACAATTTGGGCTGGGTCTCCGGCTAATAGGTTAGTCCCAAAAATAACATAAAGGTGTATAATAAAGCCCATATACATCCAAAAGAGGTAATATAATAGCATGGAACAATTAAAAATTATAGATACATTGGAGACGTATCGGCGTCATCGTCAAGAAACTTATGGACGAGAATGACATGCTCTGCATCGAGCGCCAAAGGCTGGTGGAGGAATGGATGGTCCCAAGCAGCGTCTTGAGGACACTAAAGAGCTCATCGCCACTCGCCGCGGAGAATAGTTCCCGCGGCCTGCAGCAATGCATCAAGAAAGTAGAGATCAGCGAACCAGATCGTTGTCTTCCTTCTTCTTTTGCCCTTGTGTATTTCGGGCGTAGCCGCATGTGGACTTTTTAATTATCTTCCTAGTTATGTAAGACAATTGTTATCCACTATCGTCGTCCTTATATATTCATTAGTCTTGCTATAAGTTGCAGTAGATGTTATATAGGTCCGTCGGATCTTACATCAAGATCCATGCTTTCAGATTTTCTTTTTTCTCTCTTAAATCTCAGTCGAGTGAGACATAGCCACACCATTAAACAGAGGCTCGGGCGCCATTAATGGAGACCTTGGGAGAGAGGTGGACGGTAGATGGAGGTCAAAGGGCTCTCCTCCTGATAAGCACGCGCAGGGGTCTGATCGCACACCTCTCGTACTCAAATAGCTACCCTGCACGGCGCCTCCTAGATAATAAAAAAAGGGGACGCGTGGCGGCACATAAATGGTAAATAGAACGCCCACGGTTTTAAAATACTTGTGTTTCCGATTGTAACGTGACAACACTTGTTCCAAAATGACTTTGTTGATTGTTAATGTGTGCGCCTTCGCAAATCGGTCATCAACATTACCACAACATGTTGGTGCCATGTCATGGCACCAAGCCAAGTTTCATTATTTTCATGCGTATTTTGGATTTACAGGAGTTAAAAAACTAAGTTTCTCAATGTTTCCAGCCCAACCACGATGCCCAGAATTTTGAATTTCATTCCCATTTCTTGCATGGGTCCTAGAAATTTACCCGAGGACACACATGTTCTTGTATTTCAAATTTGAATTATGCACACAAAGGTGACACGTTCCCTCTCAGAACCACGAGCCTACTTGAGAGAAGCTTCGGTTTGCAAGAAGCTTATGGGGCTGTTTGTATGGTAGCCGGCTGCCCTTCCAAAATATTGGTCGTTGACCACAGGTTGGGCTAGTGTTTGGATCGCAGCCAAGTTTTTGTCTCACATCCAACTTTTTGGCCAGCCATTGTGATTCCGTACTAGTGTGTGGGCGAGTTCCCGGCGTCTATTTCCTTCGCCAAAATTTTGGCATGCCATCGTTTTGGTTGGGATGGTATGGGCATAGTCCAAACGGCCCCTATACAAAACTTGTTCCAAATCGGCCCAATTTTTTACCACAGCATGTTAGTGCCATGATATGACACCATGCCAAGTTTCATGATTTCCAGGTGAGTTTTGTATTTACATGAATTTAAAATCCAAGTTTCTCGATGTTCTCGGCCGAGTCACGACGCCCAGATGTTTGAATTTCATTCTCATTTCTTGCATGGGACCTAGAAATTCAACCAAGGACACACATGAGATTTTTCAACCAACATTGGTGCACCGGAGCATGTCCCTACAGTTCAAATTTAAATTATGCACATTAAATGTCCAGAAACTCAATTTATAAAAAGGCCAAACGAACTCGGGACAATTCCAAAATTTAACAGGGCACTCATATAGATCTATGTTGCCTCTGTAAAGAAAATTAGGGGGAGGCAGCATATATCGTTTCGCACACAAAGGTGATACGTTCCCTCTTGGAACCACGAGGCTTGTTGAGAGAATCTCTGGTTTGCAAGAAGCTTATACCAAAACTTGTCTCAATTCAGCCAAAAATTATACATATGAAAACAGGGTTTAGATTATCCCGAACATCTCGCTACATAGACCAATGTACTATGATTTGAATTCAACATAAAATGGATACAAATATTTGAATTGGAGATCGTATGGTACATGTAGTTCATAGTGAAATATGATTACTGCTATATGCATGTTTTTTGTTATCAAGGTAATATTTACATGATTGTATAACTTGACAACAATCGTATTCAAATAAGAAAAATTGATTCAAATTTAGTCCATATGGTAGACGACAATATATATGTTCATAGGGCGGAGTAAAATGTTCATATATGATGGAAGATCAAAATGTACGACTACATCAATTATAAACCGCAAGGTCACCTAACGATATATTCGAATTCAACATACCATGGATTCAAAAATAGAAATTCGAAATCCTCGCATTTCTAATCACATAAAAAGGGACATTGCTCTTTCTTTTGGTGGGAATTGATTTGTTTCTTGTTGTTGTTGAGGGAAGTGCGAATCGATTTGGTACTGTACAGGGTAATCTTGTTCTCCCAATTTTTTTCCATTTCCCTTGTAATTTTTTCAATGGCATTTATAGCAATATAGTAAAAGGGGACATGACTCTCTTGTGTCTTGTATGAATTGTTTTTTTGTACACGTTAAGTTTGTTCTACTGAACAAGGAATCCGCACCTTGTTATCCCGAAATTTTCAAGCTCGAGTATCTTTTGTCTCAGCTGCTTTGAAACTCCCGCCTCTTCAACCTGCATCGCGCCTTGTTATCCCCAAATTTTGACGCGCGCGAAAACTCCCTCGTCATTGGAAATCGGTCCCGCAGCCCAGACACGCGAAATCCCCCTTCTACCCCTCAGATGGAAATGAAGCTCGACGTCGGGGTGTCAAAACCGGTGGGGGTACGCTGGTAACTTACCCTGCATTCAGACAAGCGCGTCCTAAGCCATGGCTCCCCCTCCCTTCCTCTTCGTTCCCCCCATTCCTACACCGAGGCCGCCAAAACCCGTGAAACCCCACGCTCCTCCGTCGGCTTCTCGACCGCCGCCCAGCCGGAGACTCTTCCCCAACTACGTCGTCCACCGCAACAACTTGTCGTCCCTCATCAACCGCACTGGATGAGGATCCGTCGTCGATCTTGTTGTCCCGCCGGATTAGCCGCCCCATCCTCCACCTCAAAGGAGCTGCCCCAATGTTCGCCTCATCTATCGCGCCACCTCCATCCCCACAACGCTGTCTTGACCTGCCGCACCGGAACTGCAACACCCTCACAAATTCTTTCGATGAAGCCTAGGCCAACTCGGTGCCACTAAGGAGGTTCTAGACTCACAGCTGCATTTTATCTTTTATTCGATCTCACGGGGCTGTCGGTGCTCGATACTGAGCAGCCATGGTGGGTCTTAATCGATGGCGCCATCGCCGGCCACTTCATCCACGGTGTCTCTCCCCCATGTCATTGGTTCCTCGGCGGCGACTTCCACACTGGCACTAGCTGCAGCTGCTCCGGCTCTCGCTCGCGCTGCTGCTGCTGCTTCGGCTCTCACTTGCGCTGCGGATCTGTTCATGCTGTTTGTCACGCTGCCGCACTGCTATTTCTTTCGTCCGTGCTGCTACTCTGCTCTGCTATTCCTGTCGGTCGCACTGCTGCTCCGCTCTTGCTCTCGTTCGTGCTGTTGCTCTGCTCTTGCTCTCGCTCGCGCTACTGCTGCTGCACGACCTCTGGCAGCTCCAGGAGTTGTTGCTTTAGCACTCGCTCACGGTGCTACTGCACGACTTGCTCTCTACTAGTGCGTTCCCTGCTCGAGCGTCTGCTGATTTAGATCACTGCTTCTCTGCTACCAGTGCTCGAACGCCCTAAACATCTATTGCCATGCTCTACTACTAGTTCAATCAGATTCGACACTAAAATTCAGTTTCAACTATAAAGTTCAGTTTCTTCAGTTAAGTTCAGAGTGAACAGTACTTATAGCATCTGTCGGAGCGGCCGTGGAGCGGCTGATGCATTTTACATCTAGCACTTTTTAGTGATGTATTTTACATCATCTATTGCAGATGATATTAGAGTCCCAGTTCAGAAATGTTGTATGTCTTGTCCTGCTTCAGCCTCGCTGTGGTACAGCTCACCGGAGCTACTCCAATAACGGAGTCGTCCATCATAGCAGAGCAGTACCCTCGGAGCCGCTTCCAGAGGCCTCAGATCTTCTTCCCCGCCTCCGACAGTCACACCAGCATCACTATCCTCCATGTCCAACCCAATGATGCTGAGGTCCACAAGGCTACGCCAAAGAGGTTGTACACTCGTCGCATCACTTTGTTACTCTGCATTCATGTTGATCCCTCATGGATCCTTTGCTATGGAACTACTATGGTACTACTATTCATGCATTTGGGTAGAAGGAGTGGAGCAAAGCAAAACTGGAGGATTTTTTTCCTTTGGTGTCTCCTTCAAAGAAAAAAGGTAGGAATTTTAATATTCACTTAGACGTCCTTTTCAAATTAATATGCATGAAGAATAGAACTAATTGCATTACTGGCATAATAAGATTTTTATTTTTTATTTTCATGTGGTTTGACTTTAATTTGACCATGTTTCTCCATTCCTATGTTCTTCCAATTCATGTGAACCAAACACCCAGGTTGACTGAAATCCTATGTTTCCAACTGCTCTATTTTGCACGTGCATTCCTATCCTATTCATGTGTTTTTCCTGTCCCTGCGTTTATAGAATCCTCCAATTCTAAGGACCCCTTATAGATTTACTTCATTTTCAGATAGGCATCAAAGAAAACTTTGTGTGTTATGTCCTGCTCCTGCCGTGCCGTCATCCACCCACCCCGAGGTGCACCATCGACAGAAGCGTTCACTGCAGCAGAGACTCCCCCTGTAGACTTTCTTTCGCCGCCTCAGATCATCTTCCCCATTACCGGTAGCCACGCCAACTGCATTACCATCATCGACTGAGCAGATGAACCTGAGGACTACACAGTTCTAGAAGAGAGGTCGCAGTCTTTCGTGTTAGCTTACGCTATACATTGGTTATTATTACCTGCTACTTTATCGTTCAAACTTGAGTAATGCCCGTGGGTCTCATATCGAGGTAGCAACAAATAGTATCTGTCTACTATCTGGTTCATCTGGGGTCTTCTATGTGGTTCCACTACAAAAAAATTACACCTCCGTGATGATACGTGTTTGTCACAGTAGGTCGCATTTTTTGTCATGCATGTACATCCATGACAAATTTATGATGTAATCAAGATAGTCATACACGTGTCTTTGTCGTAGAAGTGTTCCATGACATTACCAAAATTATCATCACGGAAGTGTCCACTTCCATGACGATAAATCGCGCGTCACAAAACTGCTTTCGTCAAGGGTGACCGACACGTGGCATCCACCGTAACGGAACGCCGTTAAGCTATTGGGTCGGGTTTTGGATCCGATAACCCGTTAACAGCCCCGACCAATGGGGATTTTCCACGTGTAAAATCATCATTGGCCGGAGCAAACACGTGTCGGCTCACCGTTGGGACAGATGTCATCCGCTCATTGGACCGAAGGCGCCTATGATACGGCGACACGTGGCACGGCCCAACAGAGGCCCATTCCGGTGAAAAGGCCGGCCCGTTTGACTTGGTCAAAAGGTGGCGGGCTGGCCCACGGAAAGCCTGTTAAAGGCCTGTTCGCATATAGCCCATTTAAAGTCCGCTAAACCAGGGTCCGTTATGCCCTATCCAAATTAGGCCCAGTAGCGTCATCTGGGCCGTCCAATATGATTCAACCCATTTTAACTTCCGGCCCATGTGTGGCCCATGACTTCTTTCGGCCCATATGAGGACCTTTGTAACTCTTGGCCCATTAACGACCCGTGTTGAAACTGGCCCGTAATGAACAATGTATCACTTTATACCCATTAACGGCCCGTTATTCCATTGGGACATTTCCAGCCCAAGTTATCTTTCGGCTTTCTTAGGGCCCATTGATTCTTGGGCTCATTTGCAGCATTCAGTTATATACGGCCCGTTACTGTCATTTTCTCCTTGTGTGCCAAATTCAGCCCATCGTTACAGTCGGCCCATTTGCGGACCGTTAATACGTTGGGCCGTTTTCATGTAAAAAAAACCCGTTGGGCTGTTTTCATAGAGTTATCAAATACGACCTATTAATGGCCCGTTATGGTCCATGAATAGTACGGCCCATGATTGGCGAAATGATGATACGCCCCGTAGAAGGCCCATGGATCCTACGGCCCATATGAGGCCCATGGATCCTACGGCCCATATGAGGCCCATGGACCCTACGGCCCGTAGAAGGCCCATTGATCCCTAAGGCCCGTATAGAAGGCCGATGGATCCTACGGCCCGTATAGAAGGCCAATGGTCCTACGGCCGAACGAAGGCCCATGGATCATATGGCCTGCAAGAGGCCCATGGTTACAACAGTCCCTGTGTTGCCATGATTATTTTGGCCTAGTTACCAAAAATAGGCTATTGTGGCCACTAGAAAAACACAGAAAAAGAACTGCAGTGACCACAAGCAAACAACTAAACAAGACAATAAGGAAATAAATAAGCAAGCAATTAAGGCTAGCCTATTACCGCTATTACACATATTACATCCACTGGGCATCAAAGTTCGCCACCAGTGCAAATATAGGGAACAAAGCAGCATATTACATACACTTGGCGTCAAAATTGGCCACCAAAGGCAAATAAACGTGGTAGCAAAACAAGAGCATAAGCAAACAACAACGGAAGAGCTCAAGAAACGTTATCCAGGGTATCCACCATGTTTGGCAATAAGCTTAGCAAGCTGATTAGCTTTGTCTGTTTGGCGCTAAAATCCTCCAACACTTGCCGTTGCACGGAAAGTATGCATCCAATGCTCCAGGACTTCCGCATCCTTCCGCTTCTTATCGCAAAGACAGCTTGATCGATATCTTTCACTTGTAGTTGAGACTCAAGAAACCGAACTGATTTAGGCAGGAGTTTGAATAGCTTGTGCATGCGGTAGTGGCGATGAATCGAACACTAAACCAAGACAGACTTTGGGGTTGTCTCATTGTCTTCAAGATAGTCTTCCTTAGCTGTTTTATCAGCTTTGTTGGAGACCAACAAGGATGTGTCACTATCCTGAACCTTATCTGCATTACTTCCTTTACCATTGCTTAACAAGGCACTCTTCCTGTCACAGCCCAAAAATAATGTTTGTAAATAGTGGCTCTGCATCCATGCATAATGTCTAAATTTCTGAAACTTGAATTGAGGAATTTTGAAAGCCTCAAAAACTTAATTAAAAGAAGGGCAAAGAACCCTAGAAATCTCAGTCTTTGTTCCAAGATGTCCTTTTGCAATGTTTGAGAATTTTGGTAAGAGCTATATATCAAACCAAAATTTAGGAACATTTTTAAGGAATTATTTTGGGACTTTGAATTTAAATCAATACTATATTTGAATTTGAAGTTATATTCAAATATATACTGAATATATGTTCAAATAACTGAAACAATTTTATGTGCTTTGGTATAACTCCATTGTGCTAAATAAAATGTTTAGGGGAATTTTGTCACTGTTTTTGAATTTGTTTTATTTAGAAACAATGGCAAAAGGAAGTAAATTAAACAAAACAGAAGAAAAATTAGAAAAGAGCATAGTCCTACCTAACTTACGTGGCAGCCCAGCCAGCCCACCACTATAGCAGCCCAGCTGGGCAAAGCCAGCCCAGCCCACCAGGGGCAGCACTGTCTTCTTCCTCTTGCCAGGAGGAGAAGCAGCTGCGTGCCTGGCGCACAGGCGAGCCGCGCCAGCTCCTCCCTGCCTGCCTGGCTACCCCCTCTCGCCCTGGTCGCCTCCCGCAATGCCACGCAACCCCCCCAACACTCTCTCACTCTCTCCCGTGCTCCTCCCCTCTCTAGCTCTCTCCCTCGCACCACCCCTAACGCGCCCGCCGCCGCCGACATGCACCACCGCGGCCATGGCCTCTCCCTCGTCCCCTTGGGCAGTCCAGAGGCTCTGCCTCGACGCCCTCGCCCTCTCCGTCGAGCTACACCCCGCCGGGAGGCCTACTCCATCGTCACTGCCATCTTCTTCAACCTCGGTCATCCGAGATGCTGCAGGCCGATTCGTCTGCCCCAGGTCGTCAACGAGCAAGCCAAACCCCTCCTGGTGATCACTGTGAGCTCCTACGTCGACTACCCATCTTCCCCGGCCTCTCCACACTCCCTAGCCACGGCTCCACCTCCGGCCGAAGCTCTGCTCCGCCATGACCGCAGCTTGCGCGGTCCCGTGCTCGCTTCGTTACTCCCACCTGTGCAGCGTGCTCGGGCGCCTCCCTCGTCGCTGCCTTGCTCAGACCCCTCGCCTGTGAGCTCTAGCCACAACGCCACACCTCACCGAGCTCCGGCCGCCGCGCTTGCCATCGCCGCCGTCACTACGGTCCACCCCAGCGCGAGCTAATGGCTTCGTTGGATGCGGACAAGCACCAGCATCTCACAGGACCAAACCGCGCTCGAAGCCACGGCCTACAGCTCGATCCCGAGCGTCGCCGCCTCGAGCCGTGGTCGCCGTCGTTTAATCGCCGGCGCATCCGACGTGGCTATGTCATTAGGGCTTAATCGCGTTTAGTTTAATCACACTAGCCGCTGACATCAGGGCCCCACCAGCTAAATAACCAACAGTTATTCTTTTAATCAGTTTTAGTTAAACCAAGCGGGACCCACACGTCAGCGTTGACCTTGCTGACGTGGCCCTTGACTGGACCCACACGTCAGCGACCAACGCCAGCCCTATGAGGCCGACGGTGGACCCCATCGTCGGTTTGACTGAACCGGTTACATTGACCCGCTAAGGTCAAGATGACACTTTATCTGACGCGAAATGCAATTTTCTGGATTTATTCTTATTCAGGAAATTCCCGAAAATGCCCTGAACTTCTAAAAATCATAGAAATTAATATGTCACTCCAAATGAAAAAAGTTATATATGAAAAATGATCAGAAAAATCCAATCTATCCATCTGCACTGGTTTCATGCATGTTTAAGCAACTTAAACCTGATGTTTATATCAAAACATGATAATGCACTTTATTAAGTCATAGTTTCAATTTGAACTTGAACCATGGGTTCAAACTAACTCAAATTCATCTGATTATAGTTGCATTATCCCAACACACTCATTATTCCATGTCATGATCATGCATCATATTGTGCATTGCATTGATTGTGTTCTTTTCTGCGTTGCCGGTATTTGTCCCCTCTAGATAGACGTGGATACCGACGATGAGATCGATGACACCAATGAAGAACTATACTATCTTCAGAAGTGCCAGGCAAGCAAAACCCCCTTGTTCATTCCGATACAATCCCACTCTCTCGCTCCTGCTCTCTTTTACTGCATTAGGACAACAACGATTCAACTGTTACATGCTGCGCTAGTTGAACCCCTTTATCCTCTCCATGACCTGTCATTGCCACAGTAAATAGATGAAACCCACTAGCATGATTAGGAGTTGTTTGAGCCCTGATGTGCCTACTCATTCATGCTTGTTTGTCATGCCTTCTATTGCTTAGAGTTGTGTCAGGTCTGATTCATCGGGGATGAATTGGAGGTGTGTGAACATGTCCTACTGTTGAGAGCTAAGTGTGTGAACACGATTTGGTAAAGTAGCGGTGAGAGGCCATGTAGGAGTACATGGTGGGTTGTCTCATTACAGCCGTCCTCAGGAACTGAGTTCTGTGTTTGTGATCCATGAACAGTTACTACCACACATTGGGTTCCGGTAACTCGACCCCTCTCGACTTATTAATCAACATGATCTCTGTCCAGGAGTTGCAACTAGTTTCTGGTGTTTGTAGGTAGTGTTAGTAGTCTACCAAGTGGCACCCGGTACAAGTGGGCTTGGGACAGACTAGGCACAGTGTCACGGTGGACCAAGTGGCACCCGAATGGTGGGCTTGGGAACCCTGCTCACATCGTTTGGGGCCGTGAGCGACACCCCGGCCGGATCTCCTTGCGGATGGAACCCGAATAGGCGATGAACCTGGACGAGAGACTTGTGTGGTTAGTCGGTCGTGGCCGACTCCTCGCCAAAGCTTCCGCTTGAAGGTTGCCGAGATACATGAGGTGTACATGGCGGTAAGTGGCGAGGCGTTTGTGAAGAAGTACACCCTGCAGGTTAACATCATCTATTTGAATAGCCGTGTCCGCGTAAAGGACTTCGGGTTGCTGTGCAGTTCATAGACAAGTGAAAGTGGATACTCTAAAATCGCAAGATAGCGTGAGTGCTATGGATGGCGTTCTCGTGAGGAGACGGAGCGGATCCATAGTGGTGTATTGATTTGGTGAATATGTGGACTCGTAGCGCCACCTCAAAAGAGTTACTTGCGGGCGTAGTTTAGGTTAGCCATCGAGTCAAAGCTGGCTTGTCTGCGCTTAAACCCCACCATCCCTTTGTTGATAATGATGCATATGTAGCTAGTTCTGATGTAAGTCTTGCTGGGTACATTTGTACTCACGTTGCTTAATTTACGTTTTTGTAGAGAGACTTCAGTCTCGCTAGTAGTTCCACGTGGACTTCGATGTTTAGCTTGTTACCTCAGCTACGATCTTGTGCCCTCGGCAGGATCTGGTAGATAGTTAGGCTTCTCAGCCTTTTTCATTTGTAGATGTCTATACTCATACATGTTAAGCTTCCGCGTGTGCTTTGACTTGTATGCTCTGAATGTTGGGTCATGAGACCCATGATTGTAATATCTCGCTCCTCGAAGCCTATTGAATAAGATACTTGAGTTGTAGCGTCATGTTGTGATGCCATGTTGTATTTGCACATATCGAGCATATTGTGTGTATGTTATTGAAATGCTTGGTATGTGTGGGATCTGACAATCTAGTTGTTTATCCTTAGTAGCCTCTCTTACCGGGAAATATCTCCTAGTGCTTCCACTCAGCCATGGTAGCTTGCTACTGCTCCGGAACACTTAGGCTGGCCGGCATGTGTCCTTCTTTGTTCCTGTGTCTGTCCCTTTGGGGAAATGTCACGCGATGAATACCGGAGTCCTGTTAGCCCGCTCAGCCCGGTTCACGAGTCTGCTAGCCCAGTGCTACTGACTGGATTCACTCGTGATGACCGACACGTTCGATCTTTCGTCATGGATGCCTGTCCTGTAAGTTTGTGCCACTTTTGGTTTACGACTAGCCATGTCAGCCGGGCTCCTTATCATATGGATGCTAGCGACACTATCATATACGTGTGCCAAAAGGCATAAACGGTCCCGAGCAAAGGTAAGGCGACACCGTGGGAATACCGTGCGTGAGGCCGCAAAGTGATATGAGGTGTTACATGCTAGATCGATGTGGCATTGAGTCGGGTCCCGACAGCTTTGGTATCGAGCTTGATGCTGTGGGATTACCAAGCCAAACCGGTGAAGTTGAGTCTAGAAATTCTTTAGTTATGTAAGGGAATTGATTGTGGTTGGGAACGTAAGGCTCTTTTTACTCCTTATACCTTATGCCCTTCTGATCCGAGTCATCTTATCTTTGCTACGGGGTTAAGGAATTAGGGTTTCTCTTCTCTCTATCAGGATCACGTGTTACTAATACGTAGATTTATAAGATTGTTGGATTTAAGTCTCAGTTAAGTTCCTACTATTTTCGTATGTTAACTGTTGATCTCGAAACCTTGATACTGTGAGATCTAGTGGTTATGCCACCATTTTTGTAGGATGTCCAAATCTTTTGAGCATTTACAGCCGTTATGCTATCCGAGTCATCCCAGGTTTCTAAACAATCTGATGCATTTGCAAAATCTTTTCCCTCTGGTTTCGATGCTCCTTTAGGCCAGGTTAATCACACTAATTGCTGAGTTGAGGTATTCTATTGCCTCGACATATATGTTGGAGCTTTTATTATGATCCTAGGTGTCTTAGGGGATCATCTAGCAATCTGGCCATATTTTGTGTTCCCAGTGTGATGATTCTGGCCATCATTCTCGAAAGCATCCCGTGATGCCACCTAGTTAGTAGGTATTCCACTCCTGGGTTTTGAACCTGAGATTCACCCTACTTACCTCATGTTGATAGTGTTTGCTAGTTCCTTTAGGACATTAGTAACCTTTGCAATAGTCCCCGAGGTTCATGGTATATCGTTCTTCCAAATACCATGAACTACTTATGGCAGCAGTTCCTCATGGAACCAAAAGATCACAACAAAAGTGCTCTCGGTGAGTTCTTGATTCTATGTTGTGACTCTACCAGTCCTACCTCTCTTTAGTTGTATTCTGACCATACTAGCCCATGCATCCACAACTCAGAAAATCATATGTTCCTTTGAGTTGTCCCTCTTTAGTTGTATTCTGACCTTCGTCTATCAATTGATAGTAAGGAGTAGTTGTGCAGTCGTGTTTATTGATGCCTATTACTCTTGTGGTCCGTCAAACCATTCTATTCCAGAGTGACTAGGAGAAACAAACTCCAGTACCCTTTTCCATTTCCAGGATTGGGTCAAAGCAGTTGTGTTCCGCAGGTCAAGATGCAATCCAGCTTCTGGAATGTTCTACCTTGAAGTACTACTATCTTTATATCAGGAATATCATGGGAATTGCACACCATCCTATGAACTCTTGATACAGTGATACTTCTCGACATCATTATTCATTCCTCGATTCCGTGTTATTGTAACCGGAACACCGACAAGGGAATCGTGATGTGTGAAATCTATGCTCCTAGCAACTCCATTGCTTGGTAGTTAGCAGACAATAATTTCATTCTTAGCGTGTTGGTTTTTGAATCATCATTCTAAGATTGATCATGCTACCTAGTCCTTATTTCTGGTGCACTCCTGATCAATGAGTTAGGATTATCCAATCCCTTGCTTATTTCACCATATCATCTTGCCCTGAAAAGCAAGATTGTTCTCGAGCTTAGTACATATCGGTGGTTCGTGATTTTCCGTATATCTTCTCGGAAGTATTACCAGGTTGTCACCTGACCGCTATGCTGAGCTCGTGATCAAGTTGGTTTCTTGTAAACCACCCCTTCTCCAAGAATTCATGTAGGATACCCTGAGCTAGTTGGATAAGCTAAACAACAACTTTGAGAGTTGGAAGATAAGAGCTTGTCCGACTCAGTTCATTTCAAAGGGATATCCATGTGTTGGTGTGTTAGTTGAAGAAAGATGATATCTTCATCGATTGTTCCTTGTGATCAGTTGTTGGACCTATTATCTTATAAAAACTTTGATTTGAGTATGGGCTATCGTCAAATCAAATCAGAACCAACGATGTTCGTAATGTTGTCTTACTCGCGGTTATCCCTCGAGCATACACCATTATATCCTTTGGTCTGACCAATGCTATCACCGTGTTCACTTAACTATGGAATTCCTCTTATATGGAAACCTGGATGAATTGTTGTTGAGCCCATCGACAACATCCTTATCTCCTCCATGATTTTGTTGCACATTAAGCTAGTGTTGGGAACTTTTGAAAGCATCACTTCATGCTAGCTCATGAAGCATATGTTCGGATGTAAGAAGTGACTTTCTCCAGTTCATGTGCATTTGATGCAAGTTGCCACCGTGAACTCGAGAAGTCAATGTTGTTTCATCTGGAATCATTCCAAGTCAGTCATGCATGTGCGAAGTGTACATTGGTTTGTGAGACTAGCTACCTTCATTCATATGTATCCCTAGCGCACCAAGCCACTTATTGATTTGTTCAAGGATAAGAAGTTCAAGTGCTAATCCTGAAGGGCCCAGACGGACATGCGCAAGACCTCTTATTTTGATGATGGTTCCCAACCTTAACTCGGTAGTGTTTTATTATAAGACTACTACCAGGTCATGCTTGTCTGGGACAGCGTGTTCACATGTGTGTAGCAGAACTGGCTCATGTTTTGGAGTTTACTACCATACTTCATTTCCCGAGAATCTCGCAACGTCATCTCATCGATTTGTGTTGCAAACTTTCATTTTTCTTTCCAGAACCGATGAGTCTGGATTATTCTAACACCAACCAGATCTGAATCTCAGGCAGATATGATGGTTGGAACAATTCCCGAGAACTATAATATTGGTCTCGTGATAACCGGTAAAGTGGATGTCGTGGCCAACACACCCCGCCGGAAGACCTATTATTGTAGTATCTTGATTGAAGAAGTTGGCCACCTTCCCATAAGGACTTCATAGGATTTACTCCCTAGTTGTGCCTTATGATTTTTGTGTTCCCGAAGTCCGACCTTTTACTTGATGTTCTAGATATTAAACCATATCTACGAATGGGATATGCTAGTGCATCAAGGAGAACATTAGAAGCGGAGTGCTAAATGTCTCTCGGTCGATCATCCAGATTTTGTTCCCTTGGCCCCGCTAAGGTGAAATCTGAGAAGGTTTTATCTTCCTTTGCATCTGCATCCTCCACCATTAATCATCATGGTAGTATGTTGTGTTGCCAGGATCCATGACACGGATATTGGTAAAACCTTGATGAATATGGAAATGCTCAAGTTCTTGAGAGCACACGCAAGCACTAGGTGCTATCATAGTTACTAACCGGGATTGCTCCCCGCTTCCCCGGTTATGCTATAACCATTCCCATAGTGGAATCAATCTCTACTGTTGAGTTTCTCCCTAGTTACCAGATTCATTCCCAGCATTTGCATTTTGTTCCTAGCTTGCACCGTCAAAGTGCCGTTCTACCATGGGTTCCATCCATCCCCGATGATAAGCAAAATCATCCATTGCATTGTCTTCAACAAGGTAATCCACATCATCCATTCTAGTCCGAGTATGCCATTCTACCGAACTCCCCCAAACAATCGCTCGAGATTTGCCTTAGGCTGGTATAGAAGTCTCAATGATCTCTATATCAAAAGTAATCCTTTTGGCCACTTAAGAGATGTTGCTATGTCTCATTTCGTGAGTTAATTCTAAGTTGTTTGATCTTCGAGAAGATCGATCCTTTTAGAATTTCCTTTTCCTCTCGTTGTCATGTTGGCCGGAGTTCTCAGCACAAGACGACGAGACAAAGATGGTGATTGAATCAACACCCTTATGCAGGTACAACCTGGATCGTGAAGATTATATTAGTTTGCGTTCCCCCTTCATCTTACCCTACGCTTGAATCTCGGGACGAGATTCTTGTTTAGTGGGGGTGAGTTGTCACAGCCCCAGAATAATGTTTGTAAATAGTGGCTCTGCATCCATGCATCATGTCTAAATTTCTGAAACTTGAATTGAGGAATTTTGAAAGCCTCAAAAACTTAATTAAAAGAAGGGCAAAGAACCCTAGAAATCTCATTCTTTGTTCCAAGATGTCCTTTTGCAATGTTTGAGAATTTTGGTAAGAGCTATATATCAAACCAAAATTTAGGAACAATTTTAAGGAATTATTTTGGGACTTTGAATTTAAATCAATACTATATTTGAATTTGAACTTATATTCAAATTTGTACTGAATATATGTTCAAATAACTGAAAAGATTTTATGTGCTTTGGTATAACTCCATTGTGCTAAATAAAATGTTCAAGGGAATTTTGTCACTGTTTTTGAATTTGTTTTATTTAGAAACAGTGGCAAAAGCAAGTAAATTAAACAAAACAGAAGAAAAATTTAAAAAGAGCAGAGGCCTACCTAACTAACCTGGCAGCCCAACCAGCCCACCACTGTAGCAGCCCAGCTGGGCAAGGCCAGCCCGGCCCACCAGGGGCAGCACTGTCTTCTTCCTCTTGCCAGGAGGAGAAGCAGCTGCGTGCCCGGCGCGCAGGCGAGCCGCGCCAGCTCCTCCCAGCCTGCTTGGCTACCCCCTCGTCGCCCTCGTCGCCTCCCGCGACGCCACGCAACCCCCCCACGCTCTCTCACTCTCTCCCGTGCTCCTCCCCTCCTCTGGCTCTCTCCCTCGCACCACCCGAACGTGCCCGCCGCCGCCGACGTGCACCACCGCAGCCATGGCCTCTCCCTCGTCCCCTTGAGCAGTCCAGAGGCTCCGCCTCGACGCCCTCGCCCTCTCCGTCGAGCTACACCCCGCCGGGAGGCCTGCTCCACCGTCACTGCCATCTTCTTCAACCTCGGGCATCCGAGATGCCGCAGGCCGATTCGTCTGCCCCAGGTCGTCAATGAGAAAGCCGAACCCCTCCTCGTGATCACTGTGAGCTCCTACGTCGACTACCCCTCTTCCGCGGCCTCTCCACGCTCCCTAGCCACGGCTACACCTCCGGCCGAAGCTCTGCTCCGCCATGGCCGCAGCTCGCGCGCTCCCCGTGCTCCGCTCGTTACTCCCCAACAGCGTGCTCGGGCGCCTCCCTCGTTCTTTGCCTTGCTCGACCCTCGCTTTGTGAGCTCTAGCCACAACGCCGCACCTCACCGAGCTCCGGCCGCAGCGCTTCCCATCGCCGCCGTCACTACGGTCCACCCCAGCGCGAGCTGATGGCTCCGTTGGATGCGGACGAGCACCAGTGTCTCACAGGACCAAACCGCGCTCGAAACGGCGGCCTACAGCTCGATCCCGAGCGTCGCCGCCGCGAGCCGTGGTCGCCGTCGTTTAAGCGCCGGTGCATCCGACGTGGCTATGTCATTAGGGCTTAATCGTGTTTAGTTTAATCACACTAGCCGCTGACATCCGGGCCCCACCAGCTAAATAACCAACGGTTATTCTTTTAATCAGTTTTAGTTAAACCAAGCGGGACCCACGCGTCAGCGTTGACCTTGCTGACGTGGCCCTTGACTGGCCCCACACGTTAGTGACCAACGCCAGCCCTATGAGATCGACGATGGACCCCATCGTCAGTTTGACTCAACTGGTTACATTGACTGCTGAGGTCAAGATGACGCTCTCTCGACGATAATTCAATTTTCTGGATTTATTCTTATTCAGGAAATTCCAGAAAATGCCCTAAACTTCAATCATAGAAATTAATATGTAACTCCAAATGAAATAAGTTATATATGAAAAATGATAAGAAAAATCCAAACTATCCATCTGCACTGGTTTCATGCATGTTTAAGCAACTTAAACCTGCTATTTATATCAAAACATGATAATGCACTTTATTAAGTCATAGTTTCAATTTGAACTTGAACCTTGGGTTCAAACTAACTCAAATTCATCTTATTATAGTTGCATTATCCCAACACGCTCATTATTCCATGGCATGATCATGCATCATATTGTGCATTGCATTGATTGTGTTCTTTTCTGTGTTACCGGTATTTGTCCCCTCTCGATAGACGTTATACCGACGATGAGATCGATGACACCGATGAAGAACTATACTATCTTCAGAAGTGCCAGGCAAGCAAAACCCCCTTGTTCATTCCGATACAATCCCACTCTTTCGCTCCTGCTCTCTTTTACTGCATTAGGACAACAACGATTCAACTGTTACATGTTGCGCTAGTTGAACCCCTTTATCCTCTCCATGACCTGTCATTGCCACAGTAAATAGATGAAACCCACTAGCATGATTAGGAGTTGTTTGAGCCCTGATGTGCCTACTCATTCATGCTTGTTTGTCATGTCTTCTATTGCTTAGAGTTGTGTCAGGTCTGATTCATCGGGGATGAATTGGAGGTGTGTGAACATGTCCTACTGTGTAGAGCTAAGTGTGTGAACACGATTTGGTAAAGGTAGCGGTGAGAGGCCATGCAGGTGTACATGGTGGGTTGTCTCATTGCAGCCGTCCTCAGGAACTGAGTTCTGTGTTTGTGATCCATGAACAGTTACTACCACACATTGGGTTCCGGTAACTCGACCCCTCTCGACTTATTAATCAACATGATCTCTGCCAGGAGTTGCAACTAGTTTCTAGTGTCTGTAGGTAGTGTTAGTAGTCTACCAAGTGGCACCCAGTACAAGTGGGCTTGGGACAGACTAGGCACAGTGTCACGGTGTACCAAGTGGCACCCGGATGGTGGGCTTGGGAACCCTGCTCACATCGTTTGGGGCCGTGAGCGACACCCTGGCCGGATCTCCTTGCGGATGGAACCCGAATAGGCGATGAACCTGGACAAGAGACTTGTGTGGTTAGTCAGGTCATGCCCGACTCCCTCGCCAGGCTTCCACTTGCAGGTTGCCGAGATGCACGAGGTGTACATGGCGGTAAGTGGCGAGAGCGTGTGTAAAGAAGTACACCCCTGCAGGGTTAACATCATCTATTCGAATAGCCGTGTCCGCGGTAAATGACTTCGGGTTGCTGTGCATACTCATAGACAAGTGAAAGTGGATACTCTAAAATACGCAAGATAAGCGTGAGTGCTATGGATGGCGTTCTCGGAGGGAGATGGGAGCGGATCCATAGTGGTGTATATATTTGGTGAATATGTGGACTCGTGTGCGCCACCTCAATAGTGTTACTTGCAGACGTAGTTCAAGTTAGCCACTGAGTCAAAGCTGGCTTGCTGCAGTTAAACCCCACCATCCCTTTGTTGATAATGATGCATATGTAGCTAGTTCTGATGTAAGTCTTGCTGGGTACATTTGTACTCACGTTGCTTAATTTATGTTTTTGCAGAGAGACTTCAGTCTCGCTAGTAGTTCCACGTGGACTTGACGCTTAGCTTGTTACCTCAGCTACGATCTTGTGCCCTCGGCAGATCTCGGTAGATAGTCGCTACTCAGCCTTTTTCATTTGTAGATGTCTGTACTCAGACATGTTAAGCTTCCGCGTGTGCTTTGACTTGTATGCTATGAATGTTGGGTCATGAGACCCATGACTGTAATATCTCGCTCCTCGGAGCCTATTGAATAAGATACTTGAGTTGTAGTGTCATGTTGTGATGCCATGTTGTATTTGCACATATCGAGCATATTGTGTGTATGTTATTGAAATGTTTGGTATGTGTGGGATCTGACAATCTAGTTGTTTATCCTTAGTAGCCTCTCTTACCGGGAAATGTCTCCTAGTGCTTCCACTGAGCCATGTTAGCTTGCTACTGCTCCGGAACACTTAGGCTGGCCGGCATGTGTCCTTCTTCGTTCTGTGTATGTCCTTCGGGAAATGTCACGCGATGAATACAGAGTCTGTTAGCCCGCTACAACCCGGTTCACCGAGTCCTGCTAGCCCAGTGCTACAACCTCGATTCACTCGTGATGACCGACACGCTTGATGTTTGGGTCGTGGATGCTCGTCCTCGTAAGTTTGTGCCACTTTGGGTTTACGACTAGCCATGTCAGCCCGGTCTCCTTATCATATGGATGCTACCGACACTATCATATACGTGTGCCAAAAGGCGCAAACGGTCCGGGCAAAGGTAAGGCGACACCCGTGGGAATACCGTGCGTGAGGCCGCAAAGTGATATGAGGTGTTACATGCTAGATCGATGTGGCATTGAGTCGGGGTCCTGACACTTCCCCAATATTCTCTCCGCATTCTAAAAGAAGAAACAAGCAGACACATAACAAGTTTAGCATGTACAACTATATGAAACTCATTTCGGTGAACCAGTTCATTAGTAAAGTGGACAGGATTAAACTACCAAGTCTTCTATTGCCAAGTACTAATACATAATAAAAGCATCAAACAAACATATATCTATGTCCTATGGTCACTTCATTGTCTTGCCAAATCAAAATAGAGACACGATTTAAATCATATCAGTTCAAGACAAAGCAGCAATGAAAGAATACAAAGCGTGGGAAACTACACGGCACAACAAGATTTCAAATGGGTACCACGGGTCTACATGTACAACAACACTATTGGCTCTGTTGTGATGCTAGTAATGTGCATGATATGAAAGTCAACTGTATACACAATTGAAATTGAAATCAACAGAGCTATTGATAAGAGCAAACCTGTTAAAAAACATGCGTGAACATACCTGTTGTGCCATTGGAGTTTTGATTGGCTCCTTCAATTTAAAAATAAGTTCATATCAGTAAATATAGTGATACAAGAGCCAAGCAATCATAGTTAAAAAAGGCGCGCCTAAGCGAGCGCTTAAGCGCGCCTAGGCTCTAGGCGTTGGCAAAACGCATTGCGCATAACTACGCATAATCAGGCATAATCACGCATAAGCATGCGCTTTGGTCAGTAAAGTGCAAGGCGGTGGCAAAACGCACAATTAACGCCTAGCGCTTTTTTGAACTATGATAGCAATGGAATCTTAAATTAGAACCGATGTTCTTCAGGTTTAGGCACTTGTTCTACATGAACAGAGTACAGTAAGACGCAAGAATAAAATACTTAAAGATAAAAAAATGAGCTCATAGACCTTACCATATTCTTGGTTCGGGACCAGTACAGAACAAGGCGTTCCCAGTCATCGTCCAGTAAATGTGTCTCAGGAGAACGTAAGGGAATTTGATGAGTTTCTTTGCCGGTGAAGTACGCTTTCTTGAGTAATTCCGATCGCCACCAAGCATTCTTGAAGATAGCAGAGGTATTAGCACAGGTTACCTCATCCTGAGTTTCCAAATCGGTCCTTCTCTATAGAGAAAATGGGAAAATTTGCTGTATTATAACCATCATGGAGGTAGGATGTATGAGACGAAGCAAAGTAATTGCCATGAATAACATTACTTACACATAACTCCTGGACAAACACCTGCAACTGGCATTTTCCTTCATCTTCAGTATAATATTTCCAAGATGGGAAGATACGCACATACGATTTAATAACATCAAATGTGATAGATGCTAAACTACGACTGGCTGGTTGTGCTTCCTCCACATGAATAGGCGTACTAACTGGTGGAGTTGGGGTTTGCCGTGATAGTACTGGCCCTTTGGGCACTGGAGCTGCCTTACTAACTGTTGTTGTATGGGAGCTCTGTGGTGGAGATGGTGTTGTGTCAACAGGAACTGGGTTACTATCGGCTGGGGTTGGGGTTACATTGGGTGAAGCTGGTTCTCTGTCCATCACAGCAGGGGTACAATCTGCGAGAGTTTGGGTTATGTGTGGTAGGGCTGGTTCTTGTGCATGTACAACCGGGGTGCTATCTCCACCAATAGGTAGCACTGTTTTACTTGAAGACCGTGTTTTTATTTCGCTAGATACTGGCATCACCCGCTCCAATTCAAATGGCTGATAAACAGGAAACATAGTTGAATGTACAGACATTGTATGAGAGACAGATGCAATAGATAGTGTGAAAAAAGAGGGCATGAAATAGTTGACATGTATATTGTTTAACTAAAACGGATAGCATGACATAATTTCACATATATGATGTCGATCTAAACTGGATAGCATAGCATAGGATAGCATGACATAATTTCACATATATGATGTCGATCTAAACTGGATAGCATAGCATAACATAATTCAAAGATATGATGAATAACTAAACAGGATCGCATGACATAATTCACCTACATGTTATCTAAGTAATCAGGATTGCATCATTTAATTCACATATGTGATTTATATGCTAAACAGAGGGCATTCGATATGATGTCTGAACTAAGAACATGGTGTTGAATATTGTGTATATGATGTATAAACTATGCAATGCAAGACACCGTATGCATGATATGAGAAGTATAACCATGCCAAGTTAGAGCATACACCTCAGTGGGGGAATAGGACTGGTCATCTGTCTCTGAATCCATCTCTGAGGAGCTATCGGGACCCAACAAGAGATCTGCTTGACGGTAGTAGCATGCTGCTCTGAAGCCTTGTTTTCACTCCAGATTTTTCCATCTCCCACCCAAATGGCTGATTCACAGGAAGAGTAGTTTAATGTACAAACATTGTCGACAAATGGAAATGTAATGAAGAAAAGGATGGGCAAGATATCATTCAAATATATGATGCCTGGTTAAACAGGATGGCATTGCACATTTCACATATATAATGGCTAGCTAAAAGACATGAGACTGCATAATTCCCATATATGTTATAGAAACTAAACAGGTGGCATTACAGAACATGTCTAAACTAAGTAGATGACATATATGATGTCAAAAGTAGGCACTGCAAGGCAACATATGCATGATATGACTAACACCATCATGCCAAGGTAGAGCAAACACCTTGGAGGGTAAATAGGAGTGGTCGTTGGCGTGCGAATATGCCTCGTAATGATATCTTCCTCTCGATTACAATGCGGAGAGGGGTGGGGAGGGTTTGCCATTGAACCCACCATGGAGCGATGTCTCATGACATTATATTGCCGCACAAAACTCTTCTCTTTTTCTCTACATGTTCAGCATGACTGTGTACAATATCTGACATGCATACGAAAAAAATATGGTGAGATTTTGTAAGGAGAGCATGCAGAAATTTAGAGTGATGGTAACAACCAGTGGATCGACGTTTTTTCGTTGAACCAAAATAGCCCTAATGGATCGACGTGAATGTATAGTAATAAGTGACGCAACAAGTGTACAACCTCTTTGCCGTAGCCGTGTCGACCTCAGCATCATTGGGTTGGTCGCTGAAGAGTTGAGGCAGAGGTTGCTGTCGGAGGTGTGGAGGAAGATCTGAGGAATCTGTAGACGGCGTCCAGGGCAATGCTCTGTTGTGATGGTTCGTTCTGTAGTTGGAGAAGCTCCGGTGAGCCGTAAGACGTCAAGGCTGAAGCAGCAAAGACAGACATCGTCAATCTCAAGTGGGATTCTAATAGCATCTCCAATAGATGATGAAAAATGGATGTAAAATTAACATCACCAAAAACCACCTGACTACAACAGATGAGGTAAAAATTGTTGACTCTGAACTTAATTGTCGAAACTGAAATTAACTGTGGAATCTGAATGCTACTGTCGAAACTGAATGCAATGGTAGCAGAGAGACACTTGACATGTCGTTTAGGGAGGACCTGTAGTTCATCTTCAACCTGCACACCCCCGAGCCGCCTGCCACCACCGGCCGAACCGCTGGCCCCAGCGCCGCCTCGCTGCCCCGAAACAACTCGCCACCGCCGCCCGGCCTGCCCTCTAGGCCCCCCGCCCCTGCCCCCACCCTGAACCCTAAGATAGATAGTGTGGTACCTCTCCGGCGAGCCCCCGTCCCCGCTGCGGGTGGTTCTTCCTTAACTCCGCGAGCCCCCAACCCCTAAAATCGATCGACCCAAAAGTCGATTCAATCGACTAAAGTGTGGCTTAATCGAGCAGAGCAGAAGACGAGCGAGGGGAGAGCAGCAGAATACCGGGCGAAGGAAAGCGACGAAAGAAGAGCCGAGCAGCAGCGAAGAGCGCGAAAGCGAAGCGAAGGAGAGCTGTGAGCAGCAGCAGCAGCGGCGAAGGAAAGTGAGAGCCGGAGCAGCAGCAGCAGATCCGGCTGGTATGGACGCCGCCGCCGAAGGGGCCTCACACTGGGGGAGAGCCGCCGTGGAGATGTCGACTGCGGCGCCGGCTTCAAGGTAGCCGCTCCATGGGGGTGCGGGATGGAGCACCGTCGGTGCTAGGAGGTCGAGTTAAGGAGAAGGTGCGATGCGATGAGTGTACAACCTCTTTGGTGGCGCCAAGTAGGCCTCGGCTTCGTCTGAGGAGTCGGTGAGAATGCCGCGGTTCCTGTGGACCAGGTTAAGGCGCGCTGTGGGGATGGAGCAGCCGCGATAGACTAGGCGATCGTCCGAGCAGCTCCTTGGAGGTGGAGGACGGGGCAGCTGAACCGGCGGGACGGCGAGATGGACGATGGATCCTCATCCGGGAAGGTGGACGAGGGACGTCGAGCTGTTGCGGTGGACGATGTCGTCGGGGAAGAGGCTCCGACTGGGCAACGGTGACGTGGCAGACGGAGGAGGGTGTGGTTTCGCGGCTGGAGCGGAGAGGTTATGGCGGCCTAGGATTTCGAATGGCGAAAAGGGGGCGATGGGAGGGGGTGAAGCATGACTTAGGGACGCACTTGTCCAAAATGTAGGGTGTGTTACAAAAGTACCCCCCACAGATTTGAACTAGCGGCCCTTTTGGCTCAGGGTTAGAAGGGGGATTTCGCGTGTCGGGATTTGGCAGCTGGAGGGAGTTTTCGCGCGCGTTGTAATTTCGGGATAGCAAGGCGCGGGTTGTGAAGGCGCTAGTTTTGGGAGCACGATATCTGAATTTTCGGGATATAACAAGACGCGGGTTGAATTTTAGGGACAAGCCTAACGTGTAGTAATATTATACTTTTTTTACTGCATAGTAATATTGTACTTGTACGTACCAAATCAATTCCCACTTTCCTCAACCAAAAAGAAAACGAAAAAAATAAAACTATTCACACCACACAAAGAGAGAGTCTTGCCCCGTTTTACTATACAAATGCTATTCAAAGCTACTCCCTCCTTCCATCTATATAGGGCCTAATGCGTTTTTCGATGCTAACTTTGACCAAATATTAGAGCAATGATATATGACATGCAACTTACACAAAGCACACCGTTAACTTCGTCTGTGAAAGGTTCTTTCATGATATAATTTTCACATTGTGCATGTCATGTACTATTAATCTTGTCAATAGTCAAAGGCGGTCCTAAAAATCTCATTACGCCCTATATAGATGGAAGGAGGGAGTATGAATCCATGTTATGTCCGATTAATTTTTTTTCGCTTTGCTGTATAATGCATGTAACTTACTCATACCAACATTTTAGTGCATTCCAAATGTCTATACTACCGCTGCAATTCGAACTAAATTTGAATTCGTTTCTCTATTTCAATAAGAATCTACAATCATGATTGTTGCCAACTTCAACCATCATAGTTTCCTTGCTATCCGCCAGATATAAATCGGACGGCCTATAATGCAAGATGGCAGGCACACCATCATCAACAGCTCCGTTTTTATAAGAGTAGAGATAAAATATATTAAATGTAGTATAACATGTTCATAAACACACCATGTGTATCACCGTTATATATATTCACACATACGTCGATATAAAATACTATGATAAATTCTTCAAATATTCGAATTCTCTTTTTATAATGAAGTATATATGATCTCTATTCGTCTTTTACACCCACACAACCCTCTTATCTTTGTAGATAGCGCTAACTTTCTCTTGTGCATGCACACGCCCGCATCCCTCTCACCCTCCCTCAGCATTCTCTAGCTCCATCTCGCAAATTTGTCTTTTCACTTTAGGTCGTGTTCACCCACGGTGTGTGTAGGCCCCCCAGTTCCTTCTTTACGGCACACATCGATCGATATGCCTCTCTAGCCAATTGTGCCTAGCACAAACCCAAGCTTCCCCTCTTCTCTTCTCACCATCCATGCCTCACTCCCACCACTCTTTTCATCGTTCTCGTCCTCGCACACTCCTCCCCGCTCGATATAGTATGCCTCTCGTACCACCTCCTACAAGCATCCCTCTATCTCTATCCTTCTCCTCGTGCCTCGTTTGCTTCTAACACACACATGCATGTATACCGATCAATCTCCCAACATATACCTGGATCGACATTAACTACCCCCCCCCATCGATCGACGTACCTCACAAGTTATGTCTCTCCTTTCTCTAACAAAAGGGCGATTGATCTTCCTATGTAGTTATGTCTGCTTACCACAGCCACACCATCCCCCCTCGTCATTCGAGCATGCCTCCTGACCCGTCTCACAAACGCACATGCACAGACAACAAGCAGCCATCTCCTCTCTTATTGATATTGTGGGCGTGCCCTCCGTTTGTGTAGGATCGAAGAAGGTGAGAGTGTCTAGAAGGGGGGGTGATTAGACTACTCGACAAGATAAAAATTCTGTCTTTTATCAAGGACAGATTTTGGCAGATTTTGCATAACACACAAGTAAAGTAGCACACTACACATGCAATTCTAGAGTATGGGCAGCGGAAAGTAAATTGCACAAGTAGTAAAGAGAAGTGGAGAAGACCAAACGCAATTTGGAGACGCAATGATTTTTCTCGTGGTTCCGATAGGTGGTGCTATCGCATTTCCACGCTGATGGAGACTCCAACCCACGGAGGGTAACGGCCATGAGAGTCCACGGAGGGCTCCACCCATGAAGGGTCCACGAAGAAGCAACCTTGTCTATTCCATCATGGCCTCACGCCCACGGAGGGCTAGCCTTACTCGGGTAGATCTTCACGAGTAGGCGATCTCCTTGCCCTTACAAACTTCTTGGTTCAACTCCACATCTCGATGACGGAGGCTCCCAAGCGACACCTAACCAATCTAGGAGGCACCACCTCCAAAAGGTAATAGATGTTGTAGATGACGATGAACTCCTTGCTCTTGTGCTTCAAATGATAATCTCCCCAACACTCAACTCTCCTCACTGATTTGGCTGTGGTGGAAGAAAGGATTGAGTGGAAAGCAACTTGGGAAGGCTAGAGATCAAGCTTCATATGGTGGGAGTGGAGCAACTTGATCTCAACACAAGGGTAGGTAGTTCTCTTCTCGAAAATGTAAGCTAGGAGTGGTAGTTCTTTACGATGGCTCTCTCCACGAATGAAGAGGGGTGGAGGGGTATAAATAGCCTCCACACAAAATCCAACTGCTACACACATTTGACCAATCTCGGTGGGACCGGTTGACAACACGGTGAGACCGATAGTTCAAATAATGTGAACGTTGGGATTTTCGGTGGGACCGAAAATACAATCTCGGTTAGTCCGATTCGTGCAATGACAAGAGCATGCCAGTTTTGGTGGGACCGACTTCATCATCTCGGTGACACCGATTTGATGATAGAAGGTTACAGAAGCTTGGCAACTCAAGTTTCGGTGAGACCGAGTTCAGAATCGGAAAATCCGAGTTTGCTAGGGTTTGGCTTATGGCTGAGGTGGTTCATCTCGGTGTGACTGAGTTTGGAATATCGGTGGGACCGAGATTACTTATGAGTGTATATGGCAGTGAAAGTTGCTGATAGTTTAGGAGATGTATCACTAAGCACTTGAGCAACCAGATCATCATCATAACCTCATCCCCTTTTAATAGTATTGGCTTTTCCTATGGACTCAATGTGATCTTGGATCACTAAACCAAAAATGGAGTCTTGAGCTTTGCCAATGCTTGCCTTAGCATTTTGGGGGTCCACCTCTTCATCCTTTTGCCATGCCAATGTGATTGAATTTCTGAAACATACTTGATAAAAGCATTAGTCCAACCACAAAGTATGTTGTCATTAATTACCAAAACCACCCGAGGAGCAAATGTGCTTTCAATCTCCCCTTTTGGTAATTGATGGCAACACACTAAACAAGACATCAAAGCTTATTGAAAGAAAGATGCAATTATCACGAAAGCTTTGACAAACATGTAGTACACAGGCTCCCCTACAAGTGTGCAAGATTTTCATAAATTATGGTTTTGGACTACCACAAGCACACAAGAGAGAAAAGCAAGATGTGTTACATGCAGCTTGGCTATATGCATCAGAGCAAATGAAACGAAGTGAGTGATAATGCATATGTGCATGGTGATTTCTTGCAAACAAGTATTCACAAGCAAGTCACCATCATGCACATTCTGCAAAGTGCATATACTTACCTTGAGGTTCCTTGGCATTGTACCTGAAGAGATAAACTTGGGAAAACAAGGTTAGATAACACAAGAGTATTTCTTCAACCAACTGCAAGAACATCAAGAGTACCAAGCCAGGATGACATGTATAAAGAGTGTCTCATATTGAGCACAAGCTTGAATCAACAAACATGTCTCCAAACTAAAAGATTTTCAATGAACTCGAGAGATTTTGCTTTCCATAAGATATCAATTGTGAAGATTCCTCTCCCTTTGAGTTCTCTCAGATCAAGGGGTTTGATGGAAAGAGCAAAATCAAAAGAATGATGCCAAATGAGAATGACGCCAATTGTAATGACCAATGTGAAACACGGCAAAGCTTTGATGTGATTCTCTCCCCCTTAAGATAAGATTGCTCTTCTTCTCCCCCAAAATCTTCTCTTCTCCCCCTAAGTCTTCTCAACTTTGACATCAAGTGCCGAAAAGGACAGCAAACTAGGAAGGTCAGGGAAGATGGAAAGAAAGAAGTGCGATCCTTAAGAATCACAACGGGGCAAAAAGGAACATGCATAGAGAATCATTGAGTGGAGATGCAGAAGATGATATCCTGGAAGAAATAAATCGGTGACACTGAATTAAGATGGATCGGTGGGTCCGAAAGTCAGGGACTTAGGGTACATCCTTTTCAGTTAGACCGAAATATTTAAATCGGTGACGCCGAGTTTAATTTCAAGGAAATACAGAAATAATTCAGCTCACTTTGCGAGGAATGTTTCAAAGGATTTGCAATGAATTTGTGAATGATTTTCGAGGAATTGATCAGAGCCAGAAGGATATTCACAAAGAAAGAAGAATAGAAATGAAAAAGATTCCTAGATGAAGGTATTTTTTTAATGAAAACTCAATGAGAGAACATAAGAGAAAATAGAAAGACTCCAAAACAAATGTACTTCATCTAGATAGGGGTCGGCGACAAGGTCACCTATGTTTGAGTATATTGACTTAGGAGTCAAATGAGAACATTTGATCATAGGTCATACTCATCATTTAAGCTCAAAATGGGGTTGCCATTTTTCGATTAAGCATTCGATGTGATCACATCTTATGAAGCTGCTTGTACTCATGACTTTGAGCAAAGCTCCTTAAAGATGTGAAGAACATACCTTGGGCTTGTTGTTGCTTTGTTCATGTAGGTAAACTTGATGTAGGTGCTCATTGAATGTGAAGTTGGAGCGCCATTTCCACTTGTGTAGTTCATCTTCCTACATGGGTTAGGCAAGCAAGGAAATACTCAAGGATATCCAAGATGACAAGAGTGAAATACTAGATGTATAAGATGTCAAAAGGATATGTGGAATTTTGTTCCTTGAACTCAACATCCCAAAGGGCCGATATTTGGTCAATGTCAAGATTACTCATGATTTGAGTGTGTGGTAATCTTGTGGAATGTAGATCATCCAAGTACCTGCAAGGAGTTAGATGCAATACAAGGAGGCAAATGTGTCCAAGACATATGATCATCATCATAAGAGAAATATCAAGGATTAATCAAGTGGGCTCATGCCTTGCATGCATCAATGGAGTTTTCACTCCAAGTTTGAAGCATCAATGATGTTCAACTCACTCCTCAAGCGACAAAACACCCTCTCATCAAGAGGTTTTGTAAAGATATCAGCGAGTTGTTTGTCAGTACGAACATGCTTAAGATTGATGTCACCCTTGGCAATGTGATCACGAATGAAATGGTGACGAACTTCAATATGTTTCGCTCGAGAGTGTTGCACGGATTGTGTCCAATTTTAATCGCACTCTCATTGTCACAAAGCAAGGAACATGTCTCACATGTATCCCATAATCCTAAGCGCTTGTGTCATCCATAGCAATTGAGCACAACACGAACCAGCAGCAATATATTCCGCTTGGCAAAGGGATAATGATATCAATTTTGTTTCTTGGAGGACCAAGATACAAGAGATCGACCAAGGAATTGACACGCACCGAAGTTGACTTTCTATCAACCTGTCACCGCATAGTCCGAGTCGGAATAGCCAACAAGGTCGAAAGAGGCCCTCTTAGGATACCAAATGCCAAAGTTTGGTGTGTGTATCAAATATCTCACAATCCTTTTAACAGCTTTAAGATGACATTCTTTAGGGGCAGCTTGATATCGAGCACACATGCATACACTCAACATTATGTCAGGACGAGAAGCACAAAGATTAGTAGAGAACCAATCATATATCGGTTAACCATTTGATCAACGGGTTCTCCATCTTTTGTCAAGTCATTATGTCCACTTGTAGGCATGGGGGTTCTCATACCTTTGCTTTCTTGCATGTTGAACTTCTTGAAGAGATCCTTGGTGTACTTTGTTTGTGAGACAAAGGTACCCTCCTTAGATTGCTTGATTTGCAACCCAAGGAAGAATTTGAGTTCACTCATCATGGACATCTCATACTTCTCCGACATGAGCTTTCCAAACTTCTCGCTAAAATGAGGGTTAGTTGAACCAAAGATAATATCATCAACATATATTTGGCACACAAATAGTTCACCATCAACCCTTTTCGTGAACAGCGTTGAGTCTATTTTTCCAATCTCAAAGCCTTTTTCAAGAAGAAAGCTAGTCAAGCATTTGTACCAAGCTCTAGGAGCTTGTTTAAGACCATAAAGAGCTTTGTGCAAAACATGATTAGGCTTTTTGGGATTCACAAATCCGGGAGGTTGTTTCACAAATACTTCTTCCTCTATTTCACCATTTAGGAAAGCACTTTTGATATCCATTTGATAGAGAGTAATATCATGGTGATTGGCATAAGCAAGAAGAATGCGAATGGACTCAAGTCTAGCAACGGGGGCATAGGTCTCACCATAGTCCATACCTTCGACTTGTGTGTAACCTTGAGCTACGAGACGAGCCTTGTTGCGGATGACTTGTCCATCTTCATCTTGCTTGTTCCGAAACACCCATTTGGTTCCAATGACGTTTTGATCGTCCTTGGGCTTTCTACCAAAGTCCATACCTTGTTCCTCTCGGTTGTGTAGCTCTTCGTGCATAGCGCTCACCCAATCCGGTCTTCAAGTGCTTCTTCTACCTTCATAGGTTCAATACTAGAGATAAATGAGTAATACTCACAAAAGTTAGCTAAGCGAGTTTTAGAGCGAGTAATTCTCCCGGAGTTGATGTCACTGATCATTTGTTCCACGGGATGATTTTTCTTGACTCTTGCTCGGACTCGGGATAGCTTTTGTTGAGGTTGTGGCTGAGCTTCCTCATCATCTTCATCTTCCTCTTCTTCTTCTTCATTGTTGTTGGTGTTGTCTTGAGGCGGTGGAGAAGGAGGTTGTGGTGGATCTTCTTGTTGCACTTCCTCATCTTGGTGAGTTCCACTTGTGGAGGCCTCCATGTTTTCTTGAGGTTCATCTTGACGTGAGGTAGGGGGCTCCACATATGTAGATGAGGTACTCTCCTTCACTTCCATGGGATGGATCTTTCCAATAGATAAATCTTGGATGGCTTCCGATGGGTCCTTGTCTCCTACATCAATAGGCATTTGCTCTACTTATGAACCATTAGATTCATCAAACTTCACGCTCACCGCCTCTTAAACCTTTCGGTGAAATTATTGTAGACACGATAAGTGTGGGAGTTTGATCCATAACCAAGGAAAAAGCCTTCATGAGTTTTAGGAGCAAATTTAGACCGACGATGCTTATCAAGGATATAGCATTTCAACCAAAGACACGAAAGTATCCCACTTGGGGTTTGTTACCGTGAGGAGCTCAGATGATGTCTTGCCGAGGAGCTTATGAAGATAAAGCCTGTTGATAGCATGACAAGCTGTCTCGACCGCTTCCCCCAAAAGTGCTTCGTGTCTTGTATTCATCAAGCATCATTCTCGCCATCTCTATGAGCTGCTCGGTTCTTCCTCTCAACAACTCCATTTTGTTGAGGAGTGTACGTAGTCGAGAACTCATGTAGAATCCTTCCTCATCGAGAAAAGAGTCTACATTGGCGTTTTGAACTCCGCTCCATTGTCACTCCGAACTTTCTTGATCTTCACCTCAAATTGATTTTGGGCCTTTACGCAAAGGTTTTGAAGATTCTCTGAACCTGCGATTTGTCTTCAAGGAAAAATACCCACGTAAATCTGGAATAATCATCAACTATAACTAGACCAAAGGAGTTACCACCAAGGCTTTTGTAAGCATTGGGACCGAAGAGATCCATATGAAGAAGCTCAAGCGGTCTCCTTGTGGTCATGATGTTCTTCACGGGATGACTTCCACCTACTTGTTTTCCTGCTTGACAAGCACTACAAAGTCTATCTTTGTCAAAGAAAACATCTTTAACGCCAAGAATATGATCACCTTTGATTAGCTTGTCTTTATTACGCATACCAACATGTCCAAGCCTTCTATGCCATAACCAACCTTTAGCGGATTTAGCAATGAAACAAGATCTAGGTTGGGCTTTCTTAGTGAAATCAACAATATATAGATCACCTCTACGGATACCGGTAAATGCCATGTTATGATTGTCACGACGAAAGACTTGGCAATCTACTTCAGTGAATAGCACATTGAATCCAAAGTCAGCTAATCTAGACACAGAAAGTAAATTGTATCCAAGAGATTCTACAAGCATGACATTTTGAATAGAGCTATCATGAGATATGGCCACCTTACCAAGGCCAAGTACCTTACCCTTGGAGTTGTCTCCAAAAGTCACATACTTGCGTGGACCATCGCTCTTTGCAAGCTCTCAAACATGTCTTCGTCTCCGGTCATGTGGTCGGTGCATCCACTATCAAGAATCCACTCTTTTCCGCCGGATATGTAGTCTCTCGATTTGCCATAAGATTGAGACTCTTCATGATCTTGTCTAGCTCGGTGTCCGAATCGGAGTAATCATCATCATGCTCATGCTCATCATCATATTGACCCATAGATTGTTCATCATCAACACCTAGGTCAATTTGATAACTATTTGCATTAGTTTTGTCAATGTGACAATAATCATCGGAATGCAATACAAGAGCATTTCTAATTAGAACATTGATAAGACCGGATCACCCTTCTTTTCATGAGATCACGAAGCTCAAAGAAGCATTTATCAAAGTTGGGATCATTAGGGCATCATATCAAATTCAATAGTCTTGTATAGAATTTCATCAAAACCTCTCAAAGAGTAGTCCGGATAAAGTTCTTCCAAGAACTTCCACATAGCATAGGTGCACTCAAAGTTTGTAACGAGCTTAAGCAAGTTATCGGGTAACCTCTAATGATAAGATTTACAGTTCTAAGGTTACGAAGCAAATCAAGCTCTTCATCCATGGTAGGGTGCAAGGGGTCAAATGGAGGCACATAGGGGTCTCAACATATTTGCATAAATTGTATGTCTTAAAGATAATAAGCATTTCAATCCTCCACGAGTTATAGGACACTCCATTAAGAATAGGCACTCTATGGCTAACACTCCCAAACGTGACACGCCCATCTTCCTCCAATGGTGTGTAAACCAAAGCAATGGAGACCAAAGCTCGATACCAATTGTAGGATCAAGAAGGTGAGAGTGTCTAGAAGGGGGGTGATTAGACTACTCGACAAGATAAAAATTCTGCCTTTTATCAAGGACAGATTTTGGCAGATTTTGCATAACACACAAGTCAAGTAGCACACTACACATGAAATTCTAGAGTATGGGCAGCGGAAAGTAAATTGCACAAGTAGTAAAGAGAAGTGGAGAAGATCAAATGCAATTTGGAGACGAATGATTTTTCTCGTGGTTCCGATAGGTGGTGCTATCGCATTTCCACGCTGATGGTGACTTCAACCCACGGAGGGTAACGGCCATGGAGTCCACGGAGGGCTCCACCCACGAAGGGTCCACGAAGAAGCAACCTTGTCTATTCCATCATGGCCTCACGCCCACGGAGGGCTAGCCTTACTCGGGGTAGATCGTCACGAAGTAGGCGATCTCCTTGCCCTTACAAACTTCTTGGTTCAACTCCACATCTCGATGACGGAGGCTCCCAAGCGACACCTAACCAATCTAGGAGGCACCACCTCCAAAAGGTAATAGATGTTGTAGATGATGATGAACTCCTTGCTCTTGTGCTTCAAATGATAATCTCCCCAACACTCAACTCTCCTCACCGATTTGGCTGTGGTGGAAGAAAGGATTGAGTGGAAAGCAACTTGGGAAGGCTAGAGATCAAGCTTCATATGGTGGGAGTGGAGCAACTTGATCTCAACACAAGGGTAGGTAGTTCTCTTCTCGTAAATGTAAGGTAGGAGTGGTAGTTCTTTCGATGGCTCTCTCCACGAATGAAGAGGGGTGGAGGGTATAAATAGCCTCCACACAAAATCCAACCGTTACACACATTTGACCAATCTCGGTGGGACCGAAGTTGAAAACTCGGTGAGACCGATAGTTCAAATAACGTGAACGTTGGGATTGTCGGTGGGACCGAAAATACAATCTCGGTTAGTCCGATTCGTGCAATGACAAGAGCATGCCAGTTTCGGTGGGACCGACTTCATCATCTCGGTGACACCGATTTGATGATGTATGTTCTGTAAGCTTGGCAACTCAAGTTTCGGTGAGACCGAGTTCAGAATCGGAAAATCCGAGTTTGCTAGGGTTTGGCTTATGGCTAAGGTGGTTCATCTCGGTGTGGCTGAGTTTGGAATATCGGTGGGACCGAGACTACTTATGATTGTATATGGCAGTGAAAGTTGCTGATAGTTTAGGAGATGTATCACTAAGCACTTGAGCAACCAGATCATCATCATAACCTCATCCCCTTTTAATAGTATTGGCTTCTCCTATGGACTCAATGTGATCTTGGATCACTAAACCAAAAATGGAGTCTTGAGCTTCTGCCAATGCTTGCCTTAGCATTTTGGGGGGTCCACCTCTTCAGTCCTTTTGCCATGCCAATGTGATTGAATTTCCTGAAACATACTTGATAAAAGCATTAGTCCAACCACAAAGTATGTTGTCATTAATTACCAAAACCACCCGAGGAGCAAATGTGCTTTCAGTTTGTCTAGCAAGCCTATCCCACCATTTGTTAGAAGCAACTCCACTACCACCCCTTCCAACACTCTAGCTCTGTCTCTCTCCCAACCTTATTCCTCTCATGCACATATGCATGGATGCCGATCGATCTCCCTTAATACATGAGGCAGATCGATCTCCTTAATACATGAGGTAGGCCTCTCTCCTCCTCCACACATATACCAGCCATTGTACCTCTATAGTTAATTGGGCCTCCCTCTTCCCCCACCACACACTGATAGTTGAGCGCTACAGGTAGGTATCCATGCCACAGAGAGAAACCGCACATGTCCCTCTCACGCTCCAAAGAGGCCAGCCACTCTATATCTTTGACGTGGGCACACACAAATTGATGGCACTTTTATCGTCACACAAGACACACACATCATCCCTCTTTTCGATTCTATGGACACCTCAAGCCGGTGATACCTCCACTCTCTTCTCGTGGATCGCCCCCTCTATTTGACACACATTGCATATGTTACATTTTTTGATTGACCCCCCCCAAAAAAACTCTCAATAACCCACACACTATATCTCTCTAGGTTTGTATCTCTCTCACACAACCCCACATAGGTGGTGTACGTATACAAGAAGAGAATAGGTGCACCGTGCACGTACTCACGCTTTGTGCCCAGCCACACCCGTGCGGGTACATGGTGGAGCTCATTTCTTTACGGAATGGCAGCCCACATGCTAATTTGAACGCCTGCAGCGGTTGTTTACCGAGGGAGGTCGTGTACCACGCCTGCACGAAACAAAGTTCAACTTGACGCATTGCCGAGTTATTTTTAAATAAAGTTATAGCGCTCAATGGCACGTACACAGAATATAAAACGATTTTTATGGAGAAAAAGTTAGTCCGCTCACTATATACAATGGAGCCTTGCGTGCCTGGCTTGTCGCTCTTCAGAGTATCTCACACAAGGCTATGGTGGCCTCGCTCTCTCACATCGTTGGTCAGTGATCCGGCCGCATCCCGTCCACCGGGGGAAAGGGAGTGCGGTGTCCTCTCTCTCTCTCACCGTTGGTCACTGATCCGGCCGCATCCCGTCCGCCGGGGGAAAGGGAGTGCGGTGGCCTCTCTCTCTCTCTCACCGTTGGTCACTGATCCGGCCGCATCCCGTCCGCCAGGGGAAAGGGAGGAAGTGCATTGTTTCTCTGTTCGACGGCGCCGAGGCAGCACGTCCCGATCTGTGGTACACGTCGTTCTCTCTGACTAAGCTCCGGTGCGGCAGGGCCTACGCCACCTGCTCGCAGATCCCGCCCGCCGCAGCTCATCTAGTTACATCTCGACAACCTCCAGGTATCCCCTCCGGCCTTGCTCCACTGCACGTCTTCCCACGTCGCTGCATGTGGATCTTCCATAGTTCTTTGCCCAAAACGTAGCTCGTCCATCGTACTTTCCACATTGCATTCTCGTGCTCACACCGTTTTAGACAAACACAACCGTGTTGTTATCTTCCCTTACGGCAAGGAATATGCTTCTTTTTTGTCGTCGCATGTGTCATCAACTGTTATTGGCCAGTAATTGTTTCCTTTCTACCTCTATTTTGCAAACAGGGCTATCCATTTCACCTCGTTGCTATTGTGACCTTTTGGTGAACTGCACATATCACTTTTTTCTTAAGAGTGTTTTGTGCAGTTGTACTAAAATGTCGCATGGGCAACGTCTCCACATTTCAGTGCGACTGCACAAAGGGAGATTGGTTTTGCTCTATCCTCCTCATCCAATTCCGAGCCTAATCTTCTTCAACAAGTTAGTCTTAAAGGAGACTGCAAAGGTGACCGACTTCTATTTATGTGTTTATTGTTTCATCAGCAGTACTCTATTATCGTAATCACACTTAATATCTTTGGAACAGGGACGCTCAGCTCTATTTTAGTGGAACTACACAAAATGATCGGAATGTTGCATGCTCCAGACAACTACTTTTTTTCTCAACATGCCTTGTTGATTTAGACAGAGCTGGGGGACGTTGCGCCAATGAAAGCATGGATCAATTTTAATTTAACACCTTCTCACAACTCGTTTTCGCCAGATGTAATTATTAGCTCTGATCTCCTAATAATTGACATGCATTAGCAAGGAAGTTAGTTTTTTTATTGTTTTCGAAAGAGCATCGATGGCAAGACACGCGAAACAGAAGCTGAAATCTCACACCATTGTACAATTTCATGTCTCACTGGAAAATTATTTGTATAATACGTCAATTATGTAAACAAATGATGGAAGCTTGATAGCATTGCCAGAAGCCTCTTCATCATCCGAGTCCATGTGCCATGAACAAAATTATACTCCTTCGTTCCTAAATATTTGTCTTTTTACAAATTTCAAACATGCATATTTTAGAGTGTAGATTCACTCATTTGGCTTCGTATGTGTACTCCCTCCATTCCTAAATATTATATTCGTCTTTCTAGAGTTTCAACAAGTGACTAAATATGGAGCAAAATGAGAGAATCTACACTCTAAAATATGTATATACATCCGTATGTGCCAGTCCATTTGAAATCTCTAAAAAGACAAATATTTGAGTAGTCACTGTTGAAATTCTAGAAAGACAAATATACTCGGAGTATATTTAAGAACCGAGGGGTAGTGCACAACCGCATGGGAGACTCAGCCCGGTCGTTGCGCCGCATTAATAGTGAGTAACGAGCAGTCAAATCGTAAGCCCCACCTTTCCCACTGTAATTTGCTCTGAAGAGGCAACCATCAATACGCTCTTCTTTGAATCCGCTCATACTACTCCATCCGTCACTGTTTATACAGCGTGCTTCAGAAAAAAGAAAAAAGATATGTGGGACCAAGGCGACAAGCGATCGGCCTGAAAAATAGCATTGGTAGTTATAGCACGGCGTCTATTACTAGTAGAGGGAATAATGCGTACACACATGCATGCAGTGCTTCCACCCCGCGTACACACATGCATGCATTTACTCCACTCCGTAGTTACATGGAGAGAAAATTGTGGACTTGATTGCGGTTACCATGCCCTAATTAATTGAGCAAACCAAACGCGGCTAAAGTCTCTGGTGGTGGAAATGCATTGAGAGAAATGCATCATGATGATAAACTGTGACGGAGCGAGGAGTAGTATGAAGGTTCAAAACCAAGTACGCGTATGGCCAGTCGGTCAACGCACCTCCTTTTGGCATATCACTGACATGTGGGACAGGAGTGTGAGCAAACCGATCTCAATTGATGGCAAAGAGCCAACCCGCCGTTCCTTGAGAGAGACGAGGAGCGAGAACACATAGACGGGTTCGCATGGAGGCCAAGATATATTCGAGCATGGTTGGTTGATCGATATCATTCATTACATGTTGGGCTGCCATTTTCCGCCCTTCTCCGGAATAAACGTGTACTTTATCAGAGACAAAAAGAAATAAGAGTACAAACGCTCCACCATGCGGTTCTATTAGTAGTACTACTCCTACTACTGTGCTTGGCTCTTCGCCTCTTCGTTAAGTCGAACAATGATGGTACTCCGCATGTTGGGTACTACAGTGTATGCCTCTGACAATCTGACACCGAATGGACTGATGCATGACCACCGAGGGTAGGTTGCATTAGTCAAAAGGCGTAAGCGAGCTTCACCTTGTCCTATAAGCTTCTCCTCGTTCTGCGAGTTGACGGGACACACCAAAAAGTAGTGCTAGTCCATACTCCCTCCTTTCCGGTTAATATGGATCAATCCTTTTTGCGGGTAAATGGGAGAGCTTTATTAATATATAAGCATTCTTAGGACGACCAGCCAAGACACTAGTCACTAGGAAGCGAGGTACCCCGCAAAAAAAGAAGTAGGAAGCGAGGTGTTTCATCAAGCCAGCTCTCTGCCACATTCAAATTGCAGCAAGCACAGTTCGCACGAAGATGCGCTGCAAGGTTTGCTGACCTGTTTACATGCTGAATAACAAAAAAAGAGGAAATATTACCGAGCGGTACTATTTGTAACAGGATATGAGCCAGAATTAAGTGAGAATTGTGGCGAGTGTTCCATGCAATCAACTTCCATTATCACATGCGAGAACCCTCAAAGATAACCAAATGTGTTGAAGATTGCTTTATCACATCTTAAAATTATAATAAGAGTGCAGATGCTCCTACATCCGGTTCCTAGTACTAGTATAGTACGTACCTTTATAGACTATATTAGTAAACTTTGCGCTTGGCTGTTCACCTATTCGGGAAGTCGAACAATAGTAGCACTAGTAGTATAGTGTATGCTTCGCAATCTGACATCGAATTAATCATTGCACGCCCACCGCCTCGAGCGAGGAGAGCTTGCATTAGTCAAAAGTTTCTCCTTGTCCTGCGAGCCACCGCGCGCAAGTAATGCTAGTCCATATTGCCTCCTCTCCGATTAATATGGATTAATTTCAAACAAGATAAATACACTGTCTGTCACTGTATATTTGTAAAAATACGGTCAGTGGACTTCATAATACGCTCGTTGCGCTCAATATATATATTTTCCGGTGTTTATACGGTCACTAGCTCACCCTGACTGAGTATGTGTGTGCATGCACGTGTAGGTTGAGCACTTAGCATGACCGTGTGTGTTCCGTCGTGTGCTCGGACATGCATGCATTAGGGCGTCGCACGCGTTTTTGCGTCCATGTGTACGTGTGATTGTTGCATACACGTAGGGGAGTATGTGTAGGGGCCACTAAGGAGCAGTCAAATCACACAGTAAGTTAGTCGGAAGAAGCAACCATCATTTCACTCTTGAATGACACGTACGCAATATAAAATGGTTGATATGGAGAGAAAAAGAAAATCACTATATATACACTAGCAGGAGCCTAAGCTACAAGCCTACTTGCTAAGGTTGCTCTCTTCACAAGCATAGAACGACGGGCCTGATCCCACAGCCGGGGGAAGGGAACAATATTCTGCGTAGACGCGGTCGACATCGGCGAGCGAGAAAACCCATAGTCGGTGCGTCCCAATCGGGGGTCACCACGGTTTGGGCCGATGCCGCGTCCCAACCGCCCTTCTAGCTACAGCTCGACGTCCCAGGTAGTCCATCTTCCTTTTGGAGCCGGCTTGCTTCACTGCCGTAGCTCCATCTCCATGTCGATCTTGCTCTACTTCTACCGGCTTCTACTTGTGATGAGTTTATGTCTCATGAACTAGTGCCAGTACTATTATTCTAATCACACTTCTTCAATATCTTTGCCATCAGGGATGCTCAGGTCGATTTTAGTGGAACTGCACAAAAGCATTATATGATCCGAGGGTGACAGCCGTCTTTCCTTCGACAGGTTCTACCTGGCCAGGGAATTAAATCATGTTTAGGGTTTAGGGTTTAAGTCGTAGTGACCCCATCAGCAGTTTTTCTTTCGTACACGCTCTCACAACTTTTTTCTTTAGTTGTGAAGTAAATATTGGCAATGATCTGTGAATCATTGAGATGCATCAGCATGCGTGTTAGTTTTCCTTTGTATTTGATGGAATGTTGTAACGGGGCAACCTTGGAATAGGAATGAAAATGGAGTGGAAAGTTTCCGTTTTTCAGAAGAAAAAATGGAAACGGAGAGAAACCAACGTTTTGTTTCGTTGGATCGCGCCATCGAGCAAAACCAACGTTTAAATCACGTCTGTCGTGTTCGTGTATCACCATCCTCCACAGTTCGACCCCACAAGGTCGATCGGCATGCCACTCACCGCAAACCCAAAGATATTTATAACTTTCCGCATGCTTTTGCTCCCCACCCCTTTTTTATTAGTTGGAAACCTCCCCCCCATTTTGGGCCCCTTTCCAAAGCCCGGGAATTTGGACATAAAAAGCCCCGGGGGAAACCTTTGGGGGCTTTTAAGGGGTTCCCCGGGGAGGGCCCGGGGGGGTTCCTTTGGGCCCCCAAACTGTCCCTGGGGGGGGGGGAATTGGGCCCCCGGCGGGGGGGGGCTGGGGGGAAAAACGGGGTCCCGGGACCCGGGGGGGGTTTTTCCCGAAACCATTGGGCCTTCCGCCCCCAAAAGGGGGGGGGCCCCGGAACCCAAATTTTAAAAAAAAAAGTTTTCCCCTTTTTAAAAAATTTTGAAAACCCCGGGGGGGCCCTGGCCCCCAAAAATTAAAACCCCCAATTTTTGGGAAAAAGGGGGTTTAAACGGGGGGGCCCCCCCCAGGGCCCCCAAAATTTCTTTTTGGGGGGGGCAAGCCCCGGGCGGGGAAAAAATTCCCAAAATGGGCCTTCCGAGGGGGGGGTTGGCCCTTTTGAGGGGCCCCCGGAAAAACCCTAAAAAAACCCCCTGGGGAAATTTTCCCGGGCCCCCGAGTTTAATAACTTTTAAAGTTTTGGGGTTCCCATTTTTCCCCCCGGGAAATTTTGGGGGAAATTTTCCCCAAAAAACCCCCCCCCTTTTTGGGGCCCCAAAAGTGCCCCCGGGGGTCCCAAAAGGGGGGGAAAAATTTTCCCGCCCGCCCTTTGGTCCCGGTCGTTTAGGAAGAAGTTTTGGGGGAAAAGCTAGGGTTTGGTTTGATTCAGCCTTGGGTGGCTTAAACGATTCTTTGGGCCTTTTTCGGGCAAAGGCATTGTGTTGCCGGAAATGGTAAAGGAAAGTTAGCCGACTCATGGTGCCCAAGCCCTGGCTGGGTATCTAATGTATGGATTAGGGTGCAAAGGGAAGGCCCCGGAAGCGAAGAAATGGTGCCTATGGAAGCCCCGAAGAGAGCGAGCAGGTCCCATGGTTTCAAGATTTAATGGATCTTCTTTGATCTGTAGTCAAATCTAGGTCTTGGTTCAAAGAGGAAAGAAAGGTGCGGTGGGGTGGAGCATGAATCTAGGACGTGGTTTAATGAGGAAAGGAGGGAGGAAAAGTAGTATAGACTGGCTATCCAGCCGCTTTGTTGGTCGAACAGGGAAAAAGGGGGTAACCCAATACACACATTTGTGAGGAACCAATCTCTTTGTTGAAAAGGGAAAGAAACTAGGGGGGTCGGGTAGTTTGTGCAGGACTAGATTTTCTGCCCTCACTTAGGAAAAAAGTTCAAAGAGAACAAATATGGGACAAACACATATATGCTGCTTGGCTACATACTCTGCATCACCCATTTATGCATGTGGACGCACATGGTGCTAGCATGTCCTATACAGCTATTTTGCTGTTGTTAATCTAAGAATGCCGCCGGAAAATTGAAGCAATGCCACTGTTAAAAGTAAATTACATTTTTTAACGAATGTTGTTTCAAGAGAGTGTCTCTGTTAATATGAATCAATGCTACCGTTTTAGAAATGCTACTATCCTACTTTGTTTTCCATCCAATATAAGTTAGATGCTTCTTTCTGTCACCGTTTGTTTCATCCTCCTTTATCGGCAAGTAATTTTTTCCTTTTTTGCCTCTGTTAAATAGGGGTATCGATTCAACTTGTCGCTATTGCGACATTTTGCTTCGCTACTCGAAACACTTATGTTTTAAGAGTGTTTTGTGCAGTTCAACTTGAATGTCACACCGGTGACTTTGCTTAATTTTGGTGGAACTACACAAAAGGAGATCGAGATTTGTTTCCAGTGTTCCAGTTGAGTTGTTTCAAATCTTGGTCTCTACCACATGATATCTATTCAACTTGTTGTTATTGCGACATTTTGCTTCGCTACGCGAAACACTTTGCTCGATTTTTCAGTGCAACTGCACAAAATGAGATTGGATTTCATATTCGTGTTAGCAGATTCGTATTTTATCCCGGTGTTCTCATGAAAGGTCAGTACAGGCCTTCATCCAAATGACTGTGCAGTGTGCTTTGAGATGTTGTGCTACTTGTATTGGTACTGTTTTAAATAAATGTTGAATTGAAGCTATTATATTGTTGTCTTTTCCCAATAAGTAGTGAACGAAAATGGGACCAACCCAGACATGATGCTTGTTGCTTTGTTACAACAAACTCTGCATCACCCCCTTTATAAGTAGATGGAAGCACATATTGTTGTTGCGCCCACTCTCCCCTGGAACTGTTTATGCTTTTCGTTAATCTAATGCCGCTGATAAAATTAAGCAATGCCACTCTCAGAATTAATTAACTATTGAATCTTAGTTCAAAACTACAACACTTGTTAGGAATGGTACTATCCTGCTTTGTAGTTCTTTCTACATGTTTAACCAAGGTATTGTTAAGATAATGTCTCTTTAAAAATGAATCAGTTGCATTGTTTTAGGAATGGTACTTTTACGCTTTGTCGTTCTTTATACATGTTGAACCAAGGCATTGTTAAGATAATGTCTCGGTCAATATGAATGAATCCTGCTGATGGAGAATTGCTCCTCTCTGCTTTGTTTCCCATTAAGACAAGTCATCAACCGTTATTTCTCGATAATTGTTTCCCTTATACCTATTGTTGCTTACGAGGGATATCAAAATTAATGCTCGAGTTTTTTCGACTTGATTTTAGTTGAAGCGCACAAAAGGGCCAATGTGTCCAAGGCAAAGCTGCTGCGTTCTTTGGTCGGTTAATCGTTCCACTTTGCGAAAAAAAGCGATCCTTTGGATGCGGTATATTACAGAAGGAATTATCGAGAAGCTTTACAGAGTATTATTAGACACTGGTGACCTGACTAGTCTGCAGAGACCATTGGCAATTTAGCAACACGTGGAGTGCCCTGAGCAAAAAGTGCCCAAACAAGTACAAGAAGCTAAGACAGGACACGATCATAGGCATTACATATTTTGAATGGGAAAAGCTTGTCAAAGTTTAATCATTGATGTTAGCAAGAAGACGCTAGTTTAATATATTGGAATTGGAAAACCTTGTCAAAATTTGCTCATTGATGTTAGCAAGACGTTAGTTTAATATATTGGAATTGGAAAACCTTGTCAAAATTTGCTCATTGATGTTAGCGGAAGACATGCATTTGATATTTTTGAGTGGGGCGCCCTTCTTTGTGAGCAGCGTCAGTGTTTTTCCTATTCACGTGTTCGGTTTAGAAGTAAATAGTTACTCTGCTGAGATATTCCTGTGTTAAGAGTTTCTTCTGAATATTGTCTATGTAATGCCAGGCCTTGTGTTTGATTGCAAAGTTGAGCTTGGAATGTTGTGGCATGCGGCATCACGAGCTGTTCACCGTGCCTCCTGAGAATAATGCTTCGTATTGTTTTGCATGTCGATCTAATGCCAGTGATTTGCTTATTAAGAAGATCATCCTCTTCTGTTGTTTCCGTGCGTAAGAAGTTCATCATCTGATGTTTCATTCATAGCCTATACGACTTGTCGGGTAGGTTAGACGTGAAATCATATGATCTTCCGACCAACTCATGATATTAGGCCGTGATTGGATTGTCGTTTTCCAACCAAAACCGCTTGTAAAACTGACGCTTGTAAATTAGAGTAGATGGTCTCGGGCGAAGGCGCTTGGTTGGTCGATTTCGGCTAGTAAAATATCGGAAGGACTTCACACACGATAAAAACGCTGAACGACACTCGGACGATTGCTAATCCAGCCGTTAGCTGCTGTTTCAGCCTTGCCCATGGATGGCATGATACACACGTCGTGCATGTATCGTCTGGTAATGTCGTCCATATAGCAAGGCTTGTAAAATATACACTGGTCTCTCAAATTACACGCGTAACCCGCCGGTTTTACTTACAGACCTTGAGCCTTCTGATGACGAGTAAATTACACTTGTATGTTAATACAGGTTTGAAATAAACTAGAGCTCCATAGCGCGGCCTTACCGTTTCATGCCGTCTCAGTTTCTCGAAGGTGCTCATAGGTGTCCGATGATCACGGCTTCTGAATGAGCAGCGGCGCTGTATCGACCTCCGTGGGCCCGCGAGGCCCTCTCGTTGTCCTTGAGTTGTTGCACTCGCCGTGGCGCCGAGCATTGTTAACATGGTCAACGAACATGAGCATTCAGGAGATGACTTTATTTTGACTGGATGACACTAGGGACGGCCATAGCCGTACGTAGGCAAGTGCCTCCTTATTATGTACAACTATATTTTTTTCCTTTCTCCTGGTTTCCTGACATCCCGGTCCCACACCATTGTCAACCTATGTAGTCAATATAAACAAGAGAATTGCAAAAGGTGCGGCCGATAGCTGGGACCAAGCAGCTCGAGCAGTATTTGTGTTTTTGAAGCGTGAGCACTTCAGAGTTTTTCTTGGCGATGATTTCGTTGTTGTTCAGAGGAGAGAAGGGTATTAACTGGGCAGGCTGTGGCTCGTCTAGCCCAGGCCAGATATCCAGCCCAGATACTACTTTTTTCAAGATGAAAATGGCTAGCCCAGCTATACGTCTTTTTGAGGAATACCCAGGCAAGGTCAACTTGTTATTCTACGCCCCGCTGTGCTGCAAATCTTTCCTAGGAGGGATGCATTAGGCTTAACAGGAAAATGGGCATTAAAAATAATAAATGGGATGTAATTATAAAAACTGGGCAGTAACTATAAAAAAATGTACCAAACATGAAATTAGTTTATAAAATATTATTTATGAATTTTGAAAATCTTAAATTTTCATTATTGCGCGCGCAATGTTTCGTTGGATTTTTACGTAATACAAATTTATATTTAATCTGAATAGAAATTCCGGGATAAAAATCGTTGTCCTAGCTAGAAAATGGGTTGTACTTTTAACAAACTGTAAATGGGCTGTTGTAAATTCCATTAGAATTCAGAAATGGGTTGTACATTCTTACAAAAGCATAAATGGGCTATAAGTTCTCGCCACACACTTGTGGGCCTACTAAGTGACGCGTCCCTAAAAAAATAAGTTGACGCGTATGCAAGGCTTTGTCAACTTATTATAGTCAACACACAGTTCTAGCAGCAGTGGCCGTTGGATGTCTATCCAACGGATGTCATGCTTCTTCTTCAATCTCGGATATTCTTAGCTTCGGCCGCCCCAAAAATGATTCCTCCCCCTGACATCTGGGGCGCACCGGTTCGGAGGCTGACCTGTGGGCCTACTAAGTTGGAGCGTACCAAGGGCTTTGTCAACTTAGTCAATATAAACGATTCTAGCTTCAGTGACCGTACGATGTCCATCCAACAGCCGTAGTGCTTCTTCAACCTGTAGTCTTCTTGGTCCAGCCGCCCAAAGCAACGCCGGTCGTGCCGCCTGCTCCTGCCTCCTGTGGTCGGTTGTGCTGCCACGGAGGCCTCACTGCCTCCTACTACTCCCACCGCTGGCCAGGCCATCCCTCCACTCCACTCACCCACACCCCCTGTTATTCTACGGCGACGGCAGCGCAGCCGAACCAGTGAACCCTCGTACTCCTCTCCGCGTGGGTATCCACTGCCGCGTCTTCCCCGGCTCCGCGTCGTCCCCTTCCTAGGCATCGCCGTCGTCCACCGCCGTGGTGCTCTCGGCGCGGCGTGGTCATTTTGGTCAACGACCGAATTCCATCGAAGAATCTTGTCACGTGAAGAGGTGGCAATTGGGTCCCGCGGCGGCCGCAAGGAAGTGCCTCCTTATTATGCAGAAAATAATTATTCCTCCACCTGACAGCAGTGACGCACCAGACGGGCCACCTGTATTTTGCGAAAAAAACATTTGCCCCTGACTGCTGGGACCCACCAGACGGGCCACCGTATTTCGCAAAAATACGTTACCCCTGTTGTCGACTCGGACCCACGGAAGTGCCTCCTTATTACGCACAAAAAATGAATACCCTCACGCTGCTGGGACCCACCTTGGTGGGAGGCTGACTTAATGGGCCTACTTAGTTGGCGGGACGAAGGGCTTTGTCAACTTAGTCAATATCAAACGATTCTAGCTCCGGTGACCGTCGATGTCCATCCAACGACCGTAGTGCTTCTTCAACCTCTGGTGTTCTTGCTCCGGCCGCCCAAAGCAGCGCCCGGTGCGTGCATAGCTCCACGCTTCCCATGGCGAATGTCTTTGCCGTGGAGGCCTCACCGCCCCTACTATTCCCACCATGGCGGGCCTGCGGCGATGGCAGCCTCACACATAGCCGGACGGTGAACCCTCGTACTCCTCTCCGCGCGGGCTTCCACTGTCGCGTCTTCCCCGGCTCCCCGTCGTCCCCTTCCTAGGCCTCGCCGTCGTCCACTGCCCTGGTGCTCTCGGCGCGGCATGGTCAGCATGGTCAAGGAACGACTTCCATCGGACGTGGACTATATGTGGAGAGGCTAACAGCTGGGTCCATGGCCGCAGCAAGGAAGTGCCTCCTTATTACGCGGAAAATAATTATTCCTCCACCTGACAGCGGGGACCCATTGGACGGGCCACAGTATTTCGCGAAAAAAACGTTCCCCCTGACTGCTGGGACCCACCAGCTGCACCTTCGCACGCAAGGAAGTCCGTCCGGGCAAAAAAAAAAACCATTCGCCCCCCTGACCGCTGGGACCCACCAGCTACATCTTCGCACGCAAGGAAGTGCGTCCAAAAAAACGATTCTCCCCCCTGACTGTTGGGACCCACCAGCTACATCTTCGGACGCAAGGAAGTGACTGACAGTCAGGACCCACCTGGTCGAAGCGTACGTAGTATTGTCATTCAGTCGTGACGAACGTATGCGTACATCTTGGTCGTAGTAAGGCGCGCGTACGCGTCGTCTGGCGGCGAGGGTGCAAGAAAAAAATCTGACCACGTCGTACATAAGGGCAAGGCCTCGAGCGCCTACTCGGCGCATCGTACATGGCTGGGTTGAAGCGGAGAAACAGCGTCGTCGTCGTGTTCATGGGGAGGCAGCGGAATGCCGTGTTCATCGGGAAGCAGCGGAATGCGTGGGAGCCAACCGGCTGGGTCGGAGCGGAATGTGGTCGTGTTCGCCGGGAGGCTTGGGCGGAGCAGGCGATGGAAGCGAGGCTGGCGTACCGCTGGCGGAGAAGCGACCTTGTGTTCGACCGCCACGTTGAAATGGGATCTGTTCCTCGGGAGAAGTGCGGCGTGCCGCCAAGCGAAGAAGCGGACCTCCTCACGGTCGAAACAGGGTCTGTTGATGGGGAGGGCACTGTGTACCGCAAAAGCGGAGAAGCAGACCTCCTACGGTCGGCAGGGGTCTGTTCGCCGGGAGGGTGTGGCATACCGCCAAAAGCAGGCGAAGCGGACTTGTGTTGGGCGCTTCACGGTCGAAAGCAGAAGGGTGTGTCTTACATAAGCAGGACTCCACGGATCTGTTCATCTCCACCGTCGACCTCCTCCAGCCTCCATGGGCTACCGTCGACCTCCTCCAGCCTCCACGGGCTCCTATTCGTCCAGCCTCCACCGCGCGCTACTCCACCGGCTACTGTTCAACCACCCCTCCACGGGCACCCCTCCACCGTCTACTATTCATCCAGCCCTCCACACCACGGGGTCCTGTTCAACCACCCCTCCACGGCCACCCCTTCACCGTCTACAATTCATCCATCCCTCCACACCACGGGTTCCTGTTCATCCAGAGGCAACGCCAACGCTCACTATTCATCGACCCCCCCCCCCCCGCAACACTCACTGTTCATCCCAGAGGCAACATCGATCGACTTCAGTTAGTAGCAGTAGCGAAGGAATCGCTCCACCGGGTTCAGTTAACAGCCATCGATCGATCGCTCGGGTAACGCGTAGCCTGCAGTGCAATCACTCGGGTTCAGTTAGAGCCCAACGCCTCGCTCGGCTTCAGTTAGAGCCCAACGCCTCGCACACACGCGCATACGTACGAGAGAAACGCGCATCGCTCCGCGCCCGACCTCCCACCGTAACTGGCAACTCCCCGAAATTTTCCTCACCCTCGCTTCTACCACGGTTTTTTCCGTCATGGACGGCCCAAAGAATGTCATGCAGCTGCGTCTCCGGCCCGCCCAGGACGAAAAGCCCATTTTCTGTCATGATTTTTTGTCATAGAAGTAGGAGCCCACCACATCTATGATGATACCGGGTTTTGTCACAATTATCTTCATAGAAGTGTCATATGTATGACAGAAATAAATTTCGTTCGGCCCAAAATGTCACGGATGTGTCTTTTTTTTGTAGTGTTCATGTTGGGTGGGCAACAAACAATAGATGATCCATTGTCTATCTTTTTAAACTGAAGCTACAATCTACATACTATCATTAGTTTTGGATACATCCACTCATTTGCTACCATTAGTCTTGATTTTTTCATGCACCCTTAGGCCGTACAAAATCTAACTATTTTTTTATTATGCATGCCAGATATTGTACATAATCGTACTGAACATGTAGACAAAAAGAGAAGACCACTGCGTGGGAATATAATGTCATGCATACGCCACTCCATAGTGGGCGAAGTGGGCCCCCCCTCCCGCCATTCCAGATTGTATTCCAGAGGAAGATAACTGTTCAGATGGGGATTCAGAGGGAGCCGACCACTCCTGTTTCCACCCGAGGTGTTTGCTCTAACCTGGCATGCTGATGTTGGTCATGTCATACATATGGTGCCTCACATTGCTTACATTATACATCTTATATGTCATCACCTTAGTTTAGATTTGCTTTGTGTGAATGCCACCTGTTTGGTTTCTATCTATATCATACTCCCACCGTTCCTAAATATTTATCTTTTTAAAGATTTCAACAAGTGACTACATACAGAGCAAAATGAGTGAATCTACACACTAAAATATGTCTATATTCATCGATATGTGGTAGTCCATTTGAAATCTCTAAAAAGACAAATATTTAGGAACAAAGGGAGTATATGGGAATTATGCAATGTCATCTTCTTTAGCAAGGCATCATATACGTGAGTCATGCAATGCCATCCTGTTTAGCCAGTCATCGTATATGTGAATTGTATCGTGCCATATTTTTTTTCGTAATGTATTCCATTTGTCAACAATGTATATACATTCATCTACTCTTCCTGTGCATCAGCCATTTGAGTCGGTCATGGGAAAATCTGTAGTGAAAACAAGGTCTTCTGAGCAGTCAGTGCTACCTGTCGATGCAGCTTTCTTGCTGGTTACAAATAGCTCCTCAGAGGAGGATTCAGAAATAGATGACCAGTCATATCCCCCCCCTGAGGTGCTTGCTCTAACTTGGCAGGGGTTATATTGCTCATATCATGCATATGGTGTCTTGCATTGCCATGCCATCTGCTTAAATTAGACATGCTTTGTGTGAATGCCTCCTGTTTGCTTTCTATATTAGATTTGTGAATTATGCAATGCCATGTTTTTCAGTCAGTTATCATATATGTGAATTATGCACCGCCATGTAGCCAGGCATCATATATGTGAATTATCTCATGCCATATTTTTTTCATTACGTATTCCATTTGTCGACAATCTGTGTATATTGAACTACTCTTCATGTGTATCAGCCATTTGAGCCGGTTATGAAAAAATTTGGAGTGAAAACAAGGTCTTTAGAGCAGGCAATGGTACCTGTTGAAGCATATATCTCGATGGTTACAGGGAGCTCCTCGGAGGAGGATTCAGAGATAGATGACCAGTCCTATATCCCACCTGAGGTGTATGCTCTAAGTTGCAATGTTTATATTTCTCATACCATGCATATGGTCTCTTGCATTGCTTAGTTTAGACATCATATGCACAATATTGAATTCCATCTGCTTAGTTTAGAGATCATACATGCGAGTGCCAGCTGCTTAGTATATGAATCAATTATGTCAATTATATCATGCCATCCTGTATACTTAGACAACATGTATGTGAATTATTTCATCCCAACCTATTTTAGAAAGACATCATATAGTTTTGTCATGTCATCCTGTTTAGATACTCATCATATGTTAAATTATGCCATTATATCCTGTTAAGTTATCCATCATATATCCGAAACTGTGTCATGCTATCCTGTTTAGCTAGGCATCATATATGTGAAATTGTGGCATGCTATCCTGTTTGGTTAGACAACATATATGTGAATTACCACATCTGTCTATCATACAATGTCTGTACATTCAATTTCTTTTCTTGTTTATCAGCCATTTGAATTAAAGGGGGTGATGGCAGTATCTAAGGGAGCAAAAACCCGTTCTTCATGAAAGATAGTGCTACCTGTCGATGCAGATAAAACCATGGTTGTACTAGCCCACAAACTAGCCCCACCACACATAATTGAGACTCTTCCAGATTGCAGACTTACACCGTTGGGCAGAGAACCAGCTACAACCCATATAATCGCAACCCCAGCGAATAGTAACCCACTTCTAGTTGACAAAGCACCATGTCCACCGTAGACTGCCCCCACACGAGCAGTTTGTAAAGCAACTGCAGTGCCCAAAGCACGAAGACCACCACAGCTAACCCAAACTCCACGTTTAAAGCAGAAGAGCAACTGTTCTCAGGTCAGATTCCGTTGCTATGGTCCATACTCCTTTGCTGTTGCATCACTATATTTACTCATACCAACTACTTTCGAATTTGAAGGATCCAATTGAAACTCCAGTGGCGCAACATGTATGTTTTAAACCTATTTCTTTAACTGGATTGCTGTTCTAACTTCTTGCTCTATGTTGATTTCAGTTTCAGTCGTACAAACAGTTATGTTCTCATGTGATGCACATTAAAAGTGTTGCCAATGTTGTGTAGTTTCTCACACTTATATTCTGTCTATGTTGTTGTGTCTTAAAAATATATGAGTTGAATTGTGTCTCTATCTTGATTAGGCAACATAAACTAGAATGATATGGACAATACAGTGACCATAGTACATAGATATAGGTTTCTTTCATGCTGTTATTCCGTCCACCTTACTACTAAAACGGTTTACCAAAATGAGTTTCGTATACTACATGCTAAACTTGTGATGTATCTGCTTGTTTCTCTTGTAGTATGCAAACAAAATATTGGAGAAGAGCACCCCACTATGCAATGGTAGAGAAAGTAATGCAGATAAGGTTCAAGATAGTGAGACAACCCTGTTGGTCTCCAAGAATGGTGATAAAAATGATCTTGTAGACAGTGAGAAAACCCCACAGTCCTGCGTTGATGTAGTGTTCGAGTTACTGGCCAGTACCGCTGGCACAAGCTCTTCGAACTGGCTGTCTGAATCACTTTGGCTTCTTTAGTCTCAACTACAAGCTGAAAGGCATCAGTCAGCTGTGCTGCGGCAAGAAGCCTAAGGACTGAGGAAGTCCCTGCAGAATTCAGATGCATACTTTCTTGTGCAACAGCAAGCGCTGGATGATTTAAGCGCCAAATAAGAGAATGTTAATAAGCTTGCTAAGCATCTTGCCAGCATTATGGGTACCCAGGATATTGTTTCTTGAGCTCTTCTGAAGTGGTTTCAGTTTTGGACTTGTTTTGCTGCGGCGTTTCCCTATATTTGCACTGGTGGCAAACTTTGATGCCCAATGGATGTAATATGTGTAATAGCCGTGATAGCCTAGCGTAAGTTGCTTGCTTATTTATTTCCTTGTTGTCTTGTTTATTTGTTTGCTTGTAGTCAGTGTAGTTCTTTTTTCATGGTTTGCTAGTGGCCGCAATAACCTATTTTTTAAAACTAGGCAACAATAACCATGGGCTACATATTTACTGTAGTGACACTGGGCCTCCTACGGGCTATAGAAACAATTGGCCTTCTATGGGCCGTAGAAACAATGGGCCTTCTATGGGCCGTAGACACAATGGGCCATCTACGGGCCGTATCATCAATGGGCCTTATACGGGATATATGATCGATTGGCCAAACATGGGCCAATAACAGACCGCATAATGGCCGTAAACGGGCTAGAGTTGGAACCGTCCGTTCATGGGCCGACCATAATGGGCCGTCGTTAATAGGCCGTATTTGATGATGCTATGAAAACGGCCAAATGTATTAACGGGCCACAAATGGGCCGGCTGTAACAATGGGCTGAATTTGGCCCACAAGCAGAAAATGACAATAAGGGGCCGTAAGTAATCGAATGCTGGAAGTGAGCCCAAGAATAAATGGGCCCTAAGAAGGCCGAAAGATAACACGGGCTAGAAACGGCCCAATGGAATAATGGGCCATTAATGGGTATAAAGTGATACACTGTTCATTACGGGCCAGTTTCACCACAGGCCATTAATGGGCCAAGAGTTACAAAGGGCCTCATATGGGCCGAAAGACGTCATGGGCCATACATGGGCCGGAAGTTAAAACGGGCTGGAATCATATTGGACGGTCCAGATGACGCTACTTGGCCTAACTCGGGTTGGTCATAATAGGCCCTGGGTTAGCGGGCTGTAAATGGGCTATATGCGAAGAGCCGTTAACAGGCTTTTCATGGGCCGGTCCGCCACCTTTCGACCAAGTCAAATGGGTCGGCCTTTTCAAAGGAATGGGCCTCTATTGGGCCGTGGCATGTGTCGACGTATCATAGGCGCCTTCAGTCTAATGAGTAAATGACATCTCTCCAAATGGTGAGCCGCCACGTGTTTCCTCCGGCCAATGATGATTTTACATGTGGAAAATCACCATTGGTCCGGGCTGTTAACGGGTTATCAGATCCAAAACTGGACCCCATAGCTTAATGGCGTTCCGTTACGGTGGATGCTGATACGTCTCCAACGTATCTATAATTTTTGATGGTTCCATGCTATTATATTACCCGTTTTGGATGTTTATGGGCTTTACTTTACACTTTTATATCATTTTTGGGACTAACCTACTAACCGGAGGCCCAGCCCGAATTGTTGTTTCTTTTGCCTATTTCAGTGTTTAGAAGAAAAGGAATATCAAATGGAGTCCAAACGGAATGAAACCTTCGGGAGCGATCTTTTTGGAACAAACGCAATCCAGGAGACTTGGAGTGGACGTCAAGAAGCAGCCGAGGCGGCCACGAGGCAGGAGGGCGTGCCCTAGGGGGGTAGGCGTGCCCCCACCCTCGTGGGCCCCTCGTGGCTCCCCTGACCTACCTCCATCGCCTATATATATCCACGTACCCCGAAAACATCCAGGAGCACCACGAAAAACTGTTTCCACCGCTGCAACCTTCTGTATCCGCGAGGTCCCATCTTGGAGCCTTCGTCGGCGCTCCGCCGGAGGGGGAATCGACCATGGAGGGCCTCTACATCATCTCCAATGCCTCTCCAATGTGTTGTGAGTAGTTTACCACAGACCTTCGGGTCCATAGTTATTAGCTAGATGGCTTCTTGTCTCTCTTTGAATCTCAATACAAAGTTCTCCTTGATCTTCTTGGAGATCTATTTGACGTAACTCTTTTTGCGGTGTGTTTGTCGAGATCCGATGAATTGTGGGTTTATGATCAAGTTTATCTATGAGAAATAATTGAATCTTCTCTGAATTCTTTTATGTGTGATTGGTTATCTTTGCAAGTCTCTTTGAATTATCAGTTTGGTTTGGCCTACTAGATTGATCTTTCTTGCAATGGGAGAAGTGCTTAGCTTTGGGTTCAATCTTGAGGTGTCCTTTCCAAGTGACAGCAGGGGCAGCAAGGCACGTATTGTATTGTTGCCATCGAGGATAAAAAGATGGGGTTTATATCATATTGCATGAGTTTATCCCTCTACATCATGTCATCTTGCTTAATGCCTTACTCTGTTCTTATGAACTTAATACTCAAGATGCAGGCAGGAGTCAATCGATGTGTGGAGTAATAGTAGTAGATGCAGAATCGTTTCGATCTACTTGTTGCAGTCGTGATGCCTATATACATGATCATGCCTAGATACTCTCATAACTATGCACTTTTCTATCAATTGCTCGACAGTAATTCGTTCACCCACCGCAATACTTATGCTATCTTGAGAGAAGCCACTAGCAAAACCTATGGCCCTGGGGTCTATCTTTTATCATATAAGTTTCCATTCTACTTTTATTTGCATCTTTTACTTTCCAATCTATATCATAAAAATAACAAAAATATTTATCTTATCTTATTATCTCTATCAGATCTCACTTTCGCAAGTTACCATGAAGGGATTGACAACCCCTTTATCGCGTTGGTTGCGAGGTTCTTGTTTGTTTGTGTAGGTACAAGGGACTTTTGAGGAGCCTCCTTGTCGGTGTCAAAACCGGCGGATCTCGGGTAGGGGGTCCTGAACTGTGTGTCTAAAGCTAATGGTAACAGGAGGCAGGGGACACGATGTTTTACCCAGGTTCGAGCCCTCTCTATGGAGGTAATACCCTACTTCCTGCTTGATTGATCTTGATGATATGAGTATTACAAGAGTTGATCTACCACGAGATCGTAGAGGCTAAACCCTAGGAGCTAGAATATGATTATAATTGTTCTTGTCCTATGGACTAAACCCTCCGGTTTATATAGACACCGGAGGAGGCTAGGGTTACACAGAGTCGGTTACAAAGAAGGAGACCCAACATACGAATCGCCAAGCTTGTCTTCCACGCAAAGGAGAGTCCCATCTGGACACGGGATGAAGTCTTGAGTCTTGTATCTTCATAGTCCAACAATCCGGCCAAAGTATATAGTCCGGCTGTCCGGATACCCCCTAATCCAGGACACCCTCAGTAGCCTGAACCAGGCTTCAATGATGATGAGTCCGGCGTGCAGATTGTCTTCGGCATTGCAAGGCAGGTTCCATCTCCGAATATTCCAAGGTAGATTAAGGATCGTGTACGGCTCTGTAAGGTAACTTTCACACAGCACCGTAGAGAGCATAACACTTTACAAATCTAATCTGCTGACAATTTTTCACGGTGTGCCCTTACGCTGCGGCCTGGCTCTATACGAACCGGTTTTTCTTAGCCTGCCACGACACGCACTGCAAGGCGGTTTTATTGGCACGCCTCGTCGAAGCAGAGATCGTGTCCCCCTTATTGCGGGATTCTCATCAATACGGGTGCGGGCAACCCCACTATGCCTGTTGGTATGACTCCGTGTTTTTAGGCAAGTCCCAAACGGTTACGCTGAGGACGCTTGATATTCACCCCCTTTATAGAGGGGCCGAGGCCTATCCCTCTCTCTTACCATGCTTGCGCCTTTCTGCATCTCGATTTCCAACACCCGAAGCTCAAGCTTAGGCACTTCGGATCTTCAATCATGTCCGGATCCAACCTTCAAGGCCGATGGATGGCCTCCTCTGTCACAGAGGAGGACATTGCAAAGCTTAGGGAGGCCAAATATCTGACCGCCGACATCAAGCACAGGCTTTTCCTGCTCCAGGGCAGGTCATTCCCACTCCCGAGCCCAACGAGAGCGTCGCATTTGTTTCTCACTTCCTCTGTGGCTTAGGCTTCACCCTCGACCCCTTCATGGGAGGGCTCTTGTTCTATTACAGGCTAGATTTTCATGATCTAGCTCCGGACTCCATCCTTCACATCTCATCATTTATCGTCGTGTGCGAAGCCTTCCTCCACATCGCCCCGCACTTCGGCTTATGGCTCAAGACCTTCAATGTAAAGCCGAAGGCGATCGAGGGACGACACGCAGAGTGCGGAGGTGCCGTGATAAGCAGAAACGCTGATGCCCCATGGCCAGAGGGCTTCTTCCTAGAGGTGTCCAATCTTTTGGCAGCGGAGGTGGTTCTACGTCACGGCTCCCAGAGGCACAAAGTGGGCGGCTGCCCCCGACTTCCGCTCGGGCCCTCCACCTCAACTGGCGTCGTGGGCCAACGTGGGACTGGACCGGGGGACCTGCTAATGATGTACCGACACTGCAGAGCCGCATTCGGGAGCTTCTTGAGAGGGACATCAGTCTCGTCAGCATAATTCAGGTAACGCTAGTCCGACGGATCTTGCCATGCAAACACCGGCCTCTCCGGATGTGGGAGTTCAACCCCGAAGGTCCGCGAACTATTCAGCACTTCTTCGGCCTGACGCTCAAAGGGATGTATAGGTTATTCTTCGGAACACAAGTAAAGTGTCCGGACACCACCGAGGATGCGGGCCTAAGCTGCAACCGCCCAGATACCCAAGTAAGTAACGCTGAAACCGAACACTTCGTTTATATTTATCACAACGTTATTCTGAAAACCATCCGCGACGAGGATTGGCTCAGCAAGGCGGAGAGAATCAGGTATCTGGCACCACTTCCCAAAGGCTCACCTAGTCCTGCAATAGGCTGGATGCTTAGACGTGTGCTAAGTCAAGTTCCCTCGGGGAAAGACGAAGGGAAGAATAGAGAAGCAGAGCTTCACACATTGCACATCCAAACCGGGGGAATTACTGTCTCTACGAAGGAGGATAGTCGGGGGGGAATCTAAGGTCTCCTTCCTTCGCGGGAAGAAGAGGGCCGCCTCCGAAGACATGGAAACGGAGGTGCCTAGACAAGGGAAGAAAACTTCACCAGGGGGCCCTGCCCCGGAGGGCGTCGTCACCGCGCCATGCCCGCAAACGGGCCAGCCCTCCGCTGAGCTGTAAGTTAATCATAAATACAAAGCTACTCCTTCCTTCTCCGAGAACAATAACCAGGATCCATCCTTTGCAGTCCGGCTAGTTGCTCTTCTCGACAGAGTTCGTATTCGGGGGATCTTCTTCCGGAGATGATGGAGAGTGAAACCCCACCTGCCTCTCCCCCCCATGGGGCGGGCGACCCCGAGATGTCATCACGGAGGAGTCCAAATTCGCTGAGGCCAGAAGCTAACACTTCAGCCGCCCTGAGCCTGGAGCGTTCGGCTCCCACGAGGGGCAGCCTGACACGCTGAGGGGCCTTATGGAGCAAGCTGCTCTCTCGGAGGATCACCATGCATTAATGGGCATGGTGTTTGAGAAGATTTCATCCGCCACAAGCAGGTTTAATGAAGCTTTTACAAGCCTGCTCAAATGCTTTGAGGTACATAATGAAGTACGTAAATTTTTGGTTGTACCGCACGCGCTAGGTGTGCTTCGTATAGATAGTAGCCCCTGAGACTCTAGTTGCCAGCCCTAGGCGGCGAACGGAGGATCGCACTCTCAAGTAATGATCGCACTGCATTCATGCGGAGGTGGCAAAGGGTCCGGCAGTAGATCGGACCACTGAAGTCGCCGAACTAAGGCGATAGATTGATGTGGTGGACGCCAACATCACGCTGGTAAACGAGCGGCTTGATGAGTCACAGAGTTTGTGCCCTTTTTTCCACATTTGTTATAGGAAATATTAAGAGGAGCATAATGTTAATGTGATATGCTTTGGCTGCAAGCGGAGCTACTGCCGTGGAGGCCCTGAGGGTGGAACTTGCCCTAGCCAAGGAACAAGCCCGGGCTAGCAATGCGGCTGCCCTAAAGGCGGTCGAAGATTTGAGAGCCGAACAGGCTGCTCATCGCCGAAGCGAAGATAAAATAGCCGAGATGGCTGTGGAGCTGAGAGACACCGCCGGCCGGTACGAGCTCCTTGAAAAGGAGAATCAGGCGAAGTCAGCTGACCTAAAGAAGGCCCTTGATGCGGCCAAGGAGACGCATTCCGAAACTAGGGATGCACGGGAGGAGCTTCGACAGGACGGAGAAATCGCGGCTAGAAGCCCCTATTTGTTGCAGATGAAGTTCTTAGATCCAAAGTATGCTCCTCTGGATCGGCTCTGGAGTGCTGCTGACGCGTATGCGGATCTGGAAAAATGTACGGCTGATGCGTCCAAGTTTTTCAAGGATAAAAAAGATAGTGAAGTAGAAAGCCTGTTCTGGTCGCAATTTAGTGCTCCAACACGCCCGTTGCCATTGAGTGAAAGGATGGCTGTTGTGGCCGAGGTCCATAGGTTGTCCGGTCTTGCAATGAGGTCTGTAATAGACCATCTATGGCCGAAGGGACCGAGGTCAGACAGTTAGTTTAGTGCAACAATTCCTTGGCGTTGTATCACGAATCGATGCCATGAAGAGGTCGGCATGCATAAAGGGTGCGCGGATGGCTCTTGCCCGTGTTAAAACATATTGGGCGGATATGGAGGCCACCATCATTGCAATCCAGAATCCGGCAGGAAGCCAGGATCCAGCCGAGCACTATTTTGAGCAGGTAATAGAAGGTGCTCGTTTAGTAGAGGCTCAGTGCTCGAAGAGTGTCATGTTCGAGTGACAAGTCGTTCAATTGTAAAAACAATTCTATTTTAATTATAGAGGCTATGTTTATACTTTCGCCCGAAAGTGTTATTGTGCCTCCTGTGCGACCGTCTGATGTATATATATAACCTGAAAGTTAGTAGTAGTTGGCATCAGCCCCCACGCATACAATGCGGGGGTGTTCACAAAAGTGTGCATAATCACACTTGATCCAACGTCTTGGTCCATTAAAGAGGTGATCGCACGTCGAACTAGGCAACTGGACTATATAGCTTTAACACTTTCACTTAGCCATAGGAGTTTGACGGCGGGGCTACTATGTAGCCCCTGGTACCTTCGCATGCATCCTGATACGGGAGCGTATGTACATGACCGGGAAACGGCCCTTCGTTGATGTGGAGGAATCCCAAAGATTCCGATGAGTCCTCGAGTGGTTGACCAGTCTCTCGCTATATCACGACAATCAATTTTCGGCTTTCTCTACTGAGGTGCTCTTCCGGAATAACCAGGGCACAGTCACAGTAGTTCTCCTTTGGCCGCCTTAACCAATAGAAGCGGAACGTAAGGCAGCAAACCCAGGAGCCGGGCAAACCCAACATTTGACCAAAGACATGATTCGGAACTGATGCATATAAGGCCAAACTCGTGACGCCGAACACTCCCGAAGGTGTTCGGACTTTGTAACATATACTGGGATGAGTAGCGCCCTTGATTATGAACCTTGTATTTCCAGGTACGTGCGTTAGTCTGTCATGGTGAAATGCCAATAATGCCAGTATCCCCTGTGGGTGTATTGAGTACCCATGGGATGTCAAGCAACAAGAGACAATAAAGAAGGCTTAATCTAAAGAGAAACCTTTGAGCGGGGCCCTGCTGGACGTCTGCACCTTTGTCTCCGTTGTGCCGTATCGTGGGAGGGTGTCGCACGATTGGTGTCTGTAAAAAGTAAAACTCATGTAAAAGAGTATGGCGTAAGCATGCGAAGAGTTGGTTATTATCGATGGATAGTAGAAGTGTAAGACATTGGCATGTTAATAAGGTCAAGCCAAAGGGTGGGCTTTATTGCATGTTTCTAGCCCCTGATGCCCTCTATGGTATTACATGTATAGCACCCAGCTCAGGTTTATCTGGGCTATTACCGACGGTGGTGCGCCGGACTCGTCTAACCGTGTCCGTGGTCTTAACGACCGATCATGCGTTCTCATAGGAGAGGCCGCTTAGTGTCCGGCTACTAGAGCCGCCACATACTATTTCGTACGTAAGGAATGCTCTATGTTTCCGCTAACGGTAATGACGCCACGTGGACCGGGCATCTTGAGTTTAAGGTAGGCGTAGTGCGGTACTGTGTTGAAGCGAGCGAAGGCCGTTCTTCCGAGCAATGCATGATAACCGCCGGAGGCAGCGATGGCGAAGTAATTCTTAAACTTCGAGTTGTCGGGAGAACCGAATGTCACCTCTAATACGAGGGAGCCCCTGCAGCGGGCCTCAATGCCTGGTATCACCCCTTTAAAGATGGTTTTACTTTGGCTGATTCTAGATGGGTCTATCCCCATCTTGCGGATAATGTCCTGATATATTAGATTGAGACTACTGCCGCCGTCCATGAGGACACGAGTGAGATGGTATCCATCGACTATTGGGTCGAGTACCAAGGTAGCTGATCCTCCATGCCGGATACTAGTCGGGTGGTCCCTGTGATCAAAAGTGATCGGGCAGGCCGACCAGGGGTTGAGTTTGTGGGCAATGGGTTCTACAACGTATACGTCTCTGAGCGCGCGTTTGCGCCTTCTCTTTGGTATATGAGTCGCGTAGGTCATGTTTACTGTTTTTACTTCTAGTGTGAATTTTTTCTGTCCCCCCGTGTTCGGCTGCGAGGCTCATCCTCGTCTTCACTTGGAGTTTCCCTTCCATTGTGTTTGGCATTTAACTTGCCATCATGCTTAAAGACCCGACATTCTCTGTGAGTGTGGTTCGTAGGTTTTTCAGGGGTGCCATGAATTTGGCACAATTTGTCCAGGACTTTGTTTAGGCCGAACGGTCCCTCTTTGCTGCCTTTAAATGGCTTGTTTCGTTGACCGGGTCGAGGGTCCCTGAATCCGGCGTTGACCGCCATGTTGTTCGTACTTTCTTCCCGTTTTTACTCTTGTTTTTATTGCGCCGTGGCTTCTCGTTGCCATCCCTAATTTCGGATGTGCCCGGGTCGCTGGTGCCTCTACGGGCCAACCAGCTGTCCTCACCCGTGTAGAAGAGGGTCATGAGGCTTGTTAAGGCTGCCATTGTCCTCAGATTTTCTTGGCCGAGGTGTCTTGCGAGCCACTCGTCTCGGCTAGTGTGCTTGAAGGCCGCTAGGGCTTCAGCATCCAGACAATCGACAATTTGATTCTTCTTAGTGAGAAATCTGTTCCAAAGCTTACGGGCAGACTCTCCGGGCTATTGTATTATGTGACTTAAATCGTCGGCATCCAGAGGTCGGACATAAGTCCCTTGAAAATTGGCCCTGAAAGCATCCTCAAGTTCTTCCCAACTTCCAATTGAATTTTTAGGGAGGCTTTTCAACCAGTGCCGAGCTGGCCCCTTCAACTTGAGGGGAAGGTATTTGATGGCGTGGAGGTCGTCCCCACGAGCCATGTGGATATGTAGGATAAATCCTCAATCCAGACCCCAAGGTCCGTCGTTCCATCGTATGCCTCTTTGTTCATGGGTTTGAATCCCTGTGGAAATTCATGATCCAGTACCTCTTCGGTGAAGCACAGAGGGTGCGTAGCCCCTCTATATCTGGATATGTTGTGGCATGCTCTCAACTGTTGTTTTGTCCAATGTTGATTCTGAACTGGTATTCAATCAGTCTGATCGTTTTGGTGACCGTAATCCTGCGCCGGAGCATGTCCTCTAGATCCATAGATGGACCTGGTCGTGCCAGCCTTTTTGTCCAGGAGCTCACGTAAATCATGTGCGGCGTCAGTAGCTGCTCTATCGCGGTCATGAAGTGGTTGGTCCGGCCTATTGGCCATATTGTTCTTCAGCAGAATGGCCTCATCATCGAATTCTGGCAGCAGCTTGCACTTTGGGTAGCTCTTTGTGTGGCGATCGTCGTCATATTTTTCTTTAGTGTCCAGCACTTTATTCCATGTGCGGTTGAGAATTTACTGTGCGGCCTTAAGCCTTTGCTTCTGCTTCTTTAGGCTTCTCGCAGTGGCCATAAGCTTTTTGTGGAGGTTATCTCGTTCCAAACGTTTTTTCGGGATGATGAATGCATCGTCGTCTGGACTGTACTCTTCTCCGGAGGCAGGTTGATGAGTTCGGCCCTCGGGATCGTTGTGATCGGGCGTCTGCTCCGGGCTGTGTTCGGTGAGACCTGGCTCATCCTGCTCCATTGCGGGGTCCATATGGTCATTGTTGCCTTTAGAGTTGACTGGGGTATCGATTTTTCCAGCATTGTTATCGCTATATTTACTATGGCTGGACTTAGAGCGGCGTCTGCGCCGTCGTTTTGGCTTTTGTCCGGGGTTTTATCCTCCGTTGTGTGCTTTTTGTCGCCATTGTCCTCCTAAGGCGTGTCCACCATGTGTATATCATATGATGAGGTGGCAGTCTAGCGCCCCGTGGGCGGTGGTTCCAAATCGTCCCCTGCGCCGACGTCCATACCGTCGGTGTCGTTGGAGTCGAAGTCAAGCATGTCTGTTACGTCATCGACAATGGCTACTAAGTGGGTGGTGGGTGGGCGGAGATTTTCTTCGTCGTCCGAATCACCCTCGATTCGGACATAGTTCGGCCAAGAGTCCTCTGACAAAGAGAGAGACCTTAAAGAGTTTAGCACGTCTCCAAAGGGAGGGTGCTGAAAGATATCTGCAGCGGTGAACTCTATTACCGGAGCCCTATCGGATTCGATGGGCTCGGGAGCATACGGTCTGGAACTTACAGCCGGACACAAGTCCAGGGTTCCGGTGACACAGACTTCCTTAGAGGTGGAGTCTGTGTTCGGCTCTACCGCCGATGAGTATGCAGCCTCCAGGGCGGGGTCCATCCACCCGTCCCCGGACGGTGCGATCTGCCCCAGATTTAGGTCCGGGGCTAGTGCAGGTGCGATATCCCAAATATTTTCTGACAGCAGACCTAAGCCGTGCTCGTCGTGACTGTTCGGCGCTCCTGGCGTAGGCCTGAATCCATCGAAGATCAATTCTCCGCGGATATCGGCTGTGTAGTTCGAGTTTCCGAACCTGGCCTGATGGCCAGGAGCATGGCCGTTGATCTGCTCAAGATGGCCAAGCGAAATGGCCCGTAGTGCGAAGCCGCCAAACACGAAGATCTGTCCGGGAAGAAAAGTCTCACCCTGGACCGCGTTGTTGTTGATGATTGAAGGAGCCATCGAGCCTTGCTGCGACGACACAGAGGAATTCTCAATAAAAGCTCCAATGTCAGTGTCAAAACCGGCGGATCTCGGGTAGGGGGTCCCGAACTGTGCGTCTAAGGCTAATGGTAACACGAGGCAGGGGACATGATGTTTTACCCAGGTTTGGGCCCTCTCAATGGAGTTAATACCCTACTTCCTGCTTGATTGGTCTTGATGATATGAGTATTACAAGAGTTGATCTACCACAAGATCGTAGAAGCTAAACCCTAGGAGCTAGCCTATGATTATGATTGTTCTTGTCCTACGGTCTAATCCTCTAGTTTATATAGGCCCTGAAGGAGGCTAGTGTTACATAGAGTCGGTTACAAAGAAGGAGATCCAACATCCGAATCGCCAAGCTTGTCTTCCACGCAAAGGAGAGTCCCATCCGGACACGGGACGAAGTCTTGAGTCTTGCATCTTCATAGTCCAACAATCCGGCCAAAGTATATAGCCGGCTGTCCGGATACCCCCTAATCCAGGACTCCCTCACTCCTACTGGATTGATACCTTGGTTCTCAGAAACCGAGGGAAATACTTATGCTACTTTGCTGCATCACCCTTTCCTCTTTAAGGGAAAACCAACGCAGTGCTCAAGAGGTAGCAAGAAGGATTTCTGGCGCCGCTTCCGGGGAGGTCTTCACTCAAGTCAAGACATACCAAGTACCCATCACAAACTCATCTCCCTCGCATTACATTATTTGCCATTTGCCTCTCGTTTTCCTCTCCCCCACTTCACCGTTGCCGTTTTATTCGCCCTATCTTTCCCATTCATCTCTCTTTCACTTGCCTCTTGTGTGCTCGTTGTCATGGCCAGCTCGGTCTTCATCCCTTCGTCTCCCGACTTTGAAGTCCTTCACTTCAATTAAAGACAAGGATAAAATTTAAAAGATGCTTGGTTTAGGATGCTGGGGTATTATCGTCGTTGCAATATAGAAGTAGATTTCAAAATTTTACTTCGCAATTTTTACGTTGGGCTAACCATATCCCACAGACAACTCCTTGATTTTGCCGCCAAAGGGAGTTTTATTGAAAATGATCCTAGCTTTGCTTATGAAATTATAGAGGGGATAGTAGGAGTACTCCCCCTATAAAAGGGATCACCCCTTACTCAAGAAGGAACCCAAATTCTAGAGAAATTATGTGAATTGCAAAAATTTGTTTAACCTCTGAAAAATATTGGTGGGAATATCAACCGCATGAATAATTTGATTACACTTTGCAATAAGAGGTTGGATGCTTTAGATCAAAAGATCTCCGAGCGTGAAGGGAAACGTAAGGAGCCTCCCGGATCCGAGCATAACTCCATTAAAAAGATGAATGCCAAAGATGGCAATACTTAGATCTATTCTCGCTTTTATTCCTAGCTAGGGGCGTTAAACGATAGCACTAGTTGGGAGGCAACCCAATTTTATTCTTGTTTCTTGCTTTTTGCTTCTGTTTAATAATAAATATTTCATCTAGCCTCTGTTTAGATGTGGTTTTATGTTTTAATTAGTGTTTGTGCCAAGTAGAACCTATAGGATAACCTACGGTGATAGTTAATTTGATTCTTCTGAAAAACAGAAACTTTTGCACGCACGAGAATAATTTTAATAAATCACAGGAACGTGATTTTGCGTTGATTACTTTTGCAGTAGATCAATAGACAAAATTTCCAGGACTTCCTATTTTGGTAGGATTTTTTGTATTCCAGAAGTATTCGGAAGTTACAGATTGCTACAGACTGTTCTGTTTTTGACAGATTCTGTTTTTCGTGCGTTGTTTGCTTATTTTGATGCATCTATGGCTAGTATCGGGGGGAATGAACCATAGAGAAGTTGGAATAAAGTAGGTTTAAAACCAATATAAATAAATAATGAATTCATTAAAATACCTTATGTGGTGCTTTTTCTTTCTTGCACCAACAGAGCTTATGAGATTCCTATTGAGTTTTGTGTTGTGACGTTTTCAAGTTTTGGGTAAAGATTTGATGGACTATGGAATAAGGAGTGGAAAGTGAGGGAGTCCTGGATTAGGGGGTATCCGGACAGCCGGACTATATACTTTGGCCGGACTATTGGAGCGTGAAGATACAAGACTCAAGACTTCGTCCCGTGTCCGGATGGGACTCTCCTTTGCGTGGAAGACAATCTAGGCGATCCGGATATTATATTTCCTTCCTTGTAACCAACTCCATGTAAACCCTAGCCCTCTCCGGTGTCTATATAAACCGGAGGGTTTTAGTCCTTAGGAACAGAATGATAATCATCATAGGCTAGCTTCTAGGGTTTAGCCTCTACGATCTCGTGGTAGATCAACTCTTGTACTACTCATATCATCAATATCAATCAAGCATGAAGTAGGGTTTTACCTCCATCGAGAGGGCCCGAACCTAGGTAAACATTGTGTCCCTTGCCTCCTATTACCATTAGCCTAAGACGCATAGATCGGGACCCCCTACGCGAGATCCGCCGGTTTTGACACCGACATTGGTGCTTTCATTGAGAGTTCCTCTGTGTCGTCGCTGCAAGGCTTGATGGCTCCTTCAATCATCAACAACAATTCGGTCTAGGGTGAGGCTTTTCTCCCCGGACAGATCTTCGTGTTCGGCCGCCTTCATGGACCAATTAAGCAGCCATCTGGAGCAGATCGATAGCTACGCCCCTGGCCACCAGGTCAGGTTCGGAAACTTGAACCACACGGCCAATATCCACGGAGACTTCATCTTTAACGGATTTGGGCCGGCGCTGGGAGCGCCGGACAGTCACGATGAGCACGACTTAAACCTTTTGTCTGACAATGCTTGGGATATCTCCCTTGCAGGAGCCTCGGACCTAAATCTGGAGTAGATTGCGTCGCCTGAGGACGGGTGGATGGACCCCGCCCCAGAGGCCGCACACTCATCGGCGGTAGAGCCGAACACTGGCCTCACCCCCAAAGAAGCCTGTGACACCGGACCCTCGGACTCGTATCCCATCAGGTTCGATCCAGCGCTCCGAGCCCGCCGAACCTGGTTGGCCTCCGGTAATGGAGTTCAACAGTATGGATATCTTCCAGCACTTGCCCTTTGGCGACGTGCTGAACTCATTAACGTCTCTCTCTTTGTCTGGAGACTCTTGGCCGAACTATGTCCGGCTGGAATGGGAAGCAGACGACAAAGGAATTCGTTGCCCACCCACCACCCACTTCATTGCCACGGTCGATGATTTAACCGACGTGCTTGACTTTGACTCCGAAGACATCGACGGTATGGACGACGATGCAGGAGAAGAATAGGAACCACCGCTCACGGGGCGGTGGACAGCCACCTCCTCATACGATATATATATGGTGGACACTCCGAAGAAAACCAATGGCGATGAGGCAATTGTCACAGCCTGGTTTTTGCCATCTTTTCTTTGCCTGATTTTCATCTGAGTTGGTTTGAATTTGGAGTTTTGAATCATTCCATTTGCACTTGATCACTTGGGTATCCCTTGATTTTCACCCAAGTGCCCCGTCTCCTCTTCTAATCCATCATTTCAGTCCTGTCCAACCCAACAAAATTGCTTGGAATATTTTTCTTAAATGAAAAATATTCATTTTGTCTCCTAAACCCTAGCTAAAATCTTTGACCTCCAAAGCAACCCTCATTTCTGTTGCCCCGAAAATCCTGAGAAAAATCCCAAATAATCTTTGGACCCTAGGGCACATTTCTGAGCAACAATATTTCACCACTTTTTGGAGTATTTTTGCTATAGAAAATATTTTCACTTCTGGGCTGAAATAGTAGTTTCTACAGCAACTACCTTTTTACTAGCTCCAATGCAGCTGGTTTTCCCTGTGCCTATTCACCTTAGTAAGGGTCAGTAAAACCCCAAAGATCAGCCCTTGAATCACTTTGGTTTGACCACAGTAATTGTTCAAAGTTTCTGTCCAATAACTAAACATCTTCACCATTTCACTTCTACTGCACCTGGAAAACAACCGCGCCGTGGTAACACCTAAAATTACTAAGGACTACATGCCAGACATCATGGTTAGTGCATATGTGGCCTAATGTCACGGTCCACGTGGTGACCGTGTTTGTCCAAGGGTGCTGGCATGCCAAACGCGCGCTCTACGCGTCGCCAGCGCCTCTGTGGCGCGCGTGCCCGCAGCTCGGCCAGCCTGGGCGTGTCCCCCCATGCCACCATCCTTGTCTCCACCCCCTTAACTCCTCCCTGCCGCTCGCCGACGCCGGAGCTCGCCCCAGTGAGCACGCGCACGGTCCGGCCAACGGCGCAGTGCCCGCGCACTATGTTCGTCCCCTTCCTCCTTGCTCCTGTGCTCGTCCGCGTCCGTGCACAGCTCCCACGTGAACCCCGTCGCCTTCTCCCTCTCTCTCTGGCACCATTCGTCACCGGGCGCCGGCGACAGCTGTCCTCCGGCGGAGCCCGAGCCCTCCTCGCCGCCCCGCCTATAAATAACCCCCTCCACTGCCTCCTGGAGCACCGCACCTCACCACATCTCCCTCCTATAGACACTAGAAGCCGCAGCCCAGCCGGGCAGGCCGCGGGCTGCCGTCCCTGAGCCGAGCTCGCCGGCGATTCCCCTGGATCGACCCTGCAGCTCCGTCAACTCCCAAGCCGAGGCGACCCCACCAGGACCTCCGTCTCTCCTCCGTGAAGCCAACGAGCCAAGCCTGAGCCCCTGGAGCCGCCCCTAGCTGCCGTCTTCCTCATCTCCGGCAACCTCCGCGTTTTGCCTCCGCTTGCGAGGAAGAAACCGACGCCGTCTGGTCACCATTTGCCACGCCACGGGTACGGGGAGGTGTGCAAGAACCTTCTCCGTTGATCCCTCCCTCTCATCTTCCCCCAAGAGGCCTCAACGCCGGTGAACGCTCCGGCGAACCACCGTGCCTCTCTGTTTTCTTTCCCCCTCTCTCCGGCCTGACTAGGGGGCCCGCTAGTCAGCCACTCATAATGCGCGCGAAGAGGTATGAGTGGTGGCACCCCGGGAGAATATTCCATCGACGTCACCCCCTCTCTGTTTATCCTTTTTTCAAATTTATTTAAATTCCAGGTGCATTCAAACAGCTATAACTTTTATTCTACAAGTCCAAATGAAGTGACTCTTTTTTCATTGTGTTCTTTGTCTAAAAATCTAACAGCTCCCAAATGATGGGATTTTTCCATGCTGTCTAGATTTTGTGACATTTTCAGAAGGTTTCTTGATATTTTGTTTTGTGGTTTTTGAATGTTTTTAGAGGAACCAGCTTGTCTTGAGGATCACCAGGAGCCTTGTGACCCTCATCAGTACTAAGGCAAGCCACAGTAACATTTTCATGGTGCCACTTCAATATTATTGATTTTCATACTTGAACTTATGAATATTGATGCATTTTAATTAGTTATATAATAAATATATTCTGTTATATGCTTGTTATGTTAAAATGCTTGAACATCAATATGTTTGAAGTAAATATTGTTGGTAAGATGATGAGAACCTAGTTGTTAGAGTTAAATAAATAATATGGTCATAGAACTGATGAGTAATTTGGATATTATTTTTGCATGAGGTATAATGATGATAATTGCTAGAAATGTTTCTGGTATAAGTAAAGAAAGGTTTTTACCAGTATAGTAGCATGATTTATGTTGGCTCCGTGGGAGCGTAGTTGGTGCAGTTTTGCACGGTTATGTGATGCATATGTTAAGTGAATGCATGATATGGCAGTACGACACCGGTTATTTTCTTTTCACATTAAAAGTTGAACCTGATTAATATTCAACTGAACAAGTTGTTGACCGGGTCGTGGTGCCGCTGAAACAAGTCTTTCCTAGTGCAACCACATTTGCCGGTATGGGACGGCCTTATTGCGTTTCATTGTCGTGCCTCTGGTCGGTACCTCAAATTAGGGAAGGTTATCGGCGTGCTGTACCCTGGCCCGGTAGGCAAGCATAATCTTTTGAGCCTGTTGTTAAGTTAAGTTTGGTACCGGATCCCAGTGTGGATCGTGGCCACGACGGTGGTTGAGGTGTTTGGAGGTGAACAGGGGCCACCGGGACTAGGCGATTGGGGTGCGAGTCGGAGGGGCCGAGAGTGTCATGACGGTGAAATGGTTTCGTCGGAACGCTATTGGTCCACTCAGATGGGAGAGTGAGGCCGTGGGTTCCGTAGTGTGGGTACAGTGTACTAACCTCTGCAGAGTGTATTTAATCTACCGATAGCCGAGTCCACGAATACGGACACGTTTGAAAGTAAGGTACACCATGGGTCAACACTTAATAAATATGCACAATAAATTGCACCAAGGATGACAGTGAGGTCATCGTGTTGAGTTGGCCACGAGTTGGTCGGGTTGTGATCGCCGTAAGGATCACAGGCCACGAGTTGGTCGGGTTGTGATCGCTGTAAGGATCACGGGCCATAAGATGGTCGGGTTGTGATCGCCGTAAGGATCATGGGTATGTGTTGGTAATATTATGTTTGTTGGTCACATCTGGTAAGCATGTTGGGAGAATGAGTACCTGTTGGGCATAGTCACATCATGTTGGTTATATATCTGCATTGTTGATTAAAACTGGATAAATATCATAATATTGTCTGTCATCTTGTTTATGCTTATTGTGAGCTTGCAAGTACATTCAATGTACTGACCTGGCGTGTCATGCCAGATTTTAGGAAAGTCCCGTTGGAAAGGAGTGTTGTCCGAGTCTAGACCGTGTCCACGTCGGTGTCCTTGTGCTATGGAGTCCCGCTACGACGTTCTTCCGCTGCCGAGTAGTTGTCATGATCGAGGCCCCTTTATGTTCACTAAATAATGTACATATTGTTCAGCCGCACTGTGTGTGCCGCTTGGCCTCGCTAACTGTTGTAATATGAACTATGTTATGCTAGCATGAATAAAGCGGTTGTATTCCGTGCCATGTTGTTGTGTGTTGCCGAAGACAAGGTCTGGGGCTGGCAATGCAGGGTAAACCGATCGCTCTGAGCGGGGTGCCTGGCAACAGTATCGAGCATGATGGTGTAAACCACGCTAGACTTAGCGAGTTAATCGGATGCTAGATATGAGTTGTAGCTGAGTGTCGGTAATAACTGTAGCTGGTTGTTGCATTGCATGCACTGATTATATTTATTTTTCTATGCTAACCTGCTAATGGTTGTGAGTGTAGATGGCTCTGGTGCTGTATCCGTGCCAGTTGCGGCTGATGCCGTACACGTCGCCGCATCTTCTTCGCAACATGTGGCGTCAGCTGTACCCTCACGGAGACGATCCAGTCTACCGTGTGTACCGGGAGCGCCTAGCTGACTTAGTGTATGAGTATCACGCCGTGGTTACTCTGCGCACCAGTTCCGATTCCAGTTCTTACACTCGTACCTCTCGTAGAGGATACGCTTCTTCCGCTTCTTAGGCTGTCCAATCTGTTGCATTCGAGGTACTTGTTGAGTTCCGCTACAACGAGGTCCGGATGCAAAATCACCTAGGTTTCCACTACTACCCCTCTCTCCACGACAATGGTAGTGTCCGTTTTCCTGTCATTGATCCAGAGTCTGATAGTGTCGCTAGCCACCTTTCTCGCTACATCACTGCTAGTTATCTTCTGATCTACGAGCTAGCTCGTGAGCTGAGTCGTGCCCATACTACTTTAGCCTCTACTTTAGTCACTGCTCGCTCAGCCACTACTTCTCGATCTGTGGGATTTATTCCCTACGTTCCTGCCAGTTCTAGATCCCCTGTTTCTCCGGTTACTCCCTCGAGTAGCTCGGGCACCACGACTGCGAGTCCCCTTAATGCTCCTGCAGAGTGGGTTTCACTCCTCGCCACTCCTACAGCCCCGATGATCCGCCCTTCACCTGCCCCCGAGGGAGAACCCTCGAGGCAGCATCGTCGTGTCACTTTTAACCCGGAGGTCTCCGTTAACCCCATTAGTTCCAGATCCGAGTCCACATCAGGAGAGGACACCGCAGTGCCAGCCGAGTAGTAGAGCTTTCGAGTATTCTCAGTTGTCAGGATGGAGTATGGTTGTAATTGTACTAGTCATGCTGTTTCGTTTCATGTATGAGGGTAGTTGGACCTGGCATGTTGTTATCTTTCATGTATGACTCTATGTATAATTATGTTGGATTTTATTTTATTCGCCGTATTTTCTTCTTCTTTTCGGTTTCTCTTGGGTTTTGTTGCCGGCTTCTCCCGAGTTTTTGTGAATGCTTCTCATCTCGGTTGCATTGACTTGGGAAAAATCATATTAGGATGACGCGGGGAGGCTGCAGTAGCAACGTTCGCAAGGGTTCTCATGTTCAGTGTTCCGCACGGCAGGCAGGACAATCACCCGAGCCATACGTTCCACCACCGCCTCCACCGCCAAATCCACCCTCCACCAAGCAAATTATGCGTATGTTCGAGGAATGACGAAACAATGATCTGATGGAAATATTCAGAAGTATTCAAGCAATGGTTGGACAGAATGGGAATCAGCCTACCTCCCACTCCAAGCTATTTGATTTTCAAAGGACTAAGCCTCCCAGTTTCAGTCAGGCCGTTGATCCCCTGGATGCAGATGATTGGTTCAGAACTATGGAAAAGAAACTTGAGGTTGCTCGAACTGATGAAGAAGATAAAGTTCTATTTGTAACACATTATCTGGAAGGCGCTGCTGCCATATGGTGGGAAAGTGAGAAAGCTATAGTGACTGAGAATGAGGCAATTACCTGGCCAAGATTCAAGGAGCAATTCCGAAAATATCACATCCCTGCGGGAATTATGAAGACTAAGCAGCGTGAATTTCTTGCGCCCCTCCAAGGAAGTTAGTCAGTGGGAGAATATTTACAAAAATTCAATCACCTGTCACGTTACTCTCAATATGACGTGGCCCCTGAAGAAAGGAAGATGGACCGCTTTCTTGGTGGTTTAAACCCACAACTTAGCTGTGCTCTCAGTATGTTCGATTTTCCAGATTTTCAAACCCTGGTGAACAAGGCTTTCATTGCTGAAAGGGAACACAAGCTCGTGTCAGATACTAAGTTTGCCCATAATGATCACAAACACAAATTTGAGCCCAAGAAGGAAATGCAACCAGTGCAAAAGGTTCGTACCTGGCAGCCAACTCCGATGGCATACCAGCCCAGTTGGCAACAAAATGTTAACAAGACCACCACCCAAGTGAAGAATGATGTGCTCAACCCAATTATGAAGAATCGTCTGCGCAACAATTCCTGTTATAGTTGCGGACAAACCGGACATTATGCCAAACAGTGTCCCAAGAACACCCGGACCAATGCTACGTTCAAGCCTCAAATCCATTATTTGGAAGCTGGTCCAAGTCATCACGACGTCACGGGATACGTTCATCACATTTCAACCGACGAAGCCCAAGAAAATCCCGAGGTCGTCATCGGTATGTTCCCTGTTAATAACATACCTGCAGTAATTTTATTTGACTCTAGGCTTCCCACTCTTCTTTTTCTCAGAGTTTCTGCTGGTACCAACCCCGGGATCTATTATTCAAAGCAATCTCGTCTGCCGCAATCTGGAAGTCAGGATCAACGAAATCAGTTTTCCGACGTCTTTGATACTGATTGAGTCTGAAAAATTTGATGTTATCTTGGGTATGAATTGGCTGACTCAGTACCAAGTATGCATAAATTGTGCAACCCGGGAAGTCAATTTGACCGGACAAGATGGACAAGCTACCAAGTTTATTGCTCGTAGAAGCATACCCTGCAAGGAAATGGTTTTTACAGCAATAACAGAAATGGAATTAATTCCAGTGGTCAGTGAGTTTCCCAATGTATTCTCAGAAGAACTGCCAGGCATGCCACCTGACCGAGAGCTTGAGTTTGCAATAGAACTTGCGCCCGGAACCACACCAATACACAAGAAATATTGTCGAATGCCGTCATCCGAGTTGGTGGAGCTAAAGAAACAGCTCGATGAAATGCTCCAAAAGGGATATATCCGCCCCAGTTCCTCGCCATGGGGATCACCCGCTATTTTTGTGGACAAGAAAGATGGCAGCCTTTGCATGTGTGTGGACTATCGATAGTTGAATGATGTCACGATGAAGAACAAATACCCTCTGCCAAGAATTGATGATTTGTTTGATCAACTCAGTGGAGCCAAGGTCTTCTAAAAAATTGATTTGCGGACTGGATATTACCATCTCAAAATTAAAAAGGAGGATATTCCCAAGACCGCGTTCACCACTCGCTACGGTCTTTATGAATATACCGTCATGTTCTTCGGCCTCACCAACGCCCCTGCCTTCTTCATGCACATGATGAACAAAGTGTGCATGGATTTCCCTGATAAGTTCATGGTTGTCTTCATCGATGATATACTTATTTATTCAAGAAATGAAGAAGAGCATAAAGGACACCTCCGCGCAGTGCTACAATGACTCCGTGAGCACCACTTGTACGCCAAGTTCAGTAAATGCGAGTTTTGGCTCAAGCAAAATTGGATTCCTCGGACATATACTATCCGCTGAAGGAATAGCCGTGGACCCTAGCAAAGTAAAAGACGTGCTCGACTGGTTGCCACCCGCCACCGTGTCTCAGATCCGGAGTTTTCTTGGATTAGCCGAATATTACCGTTGATTTATTGAAGGGTTCTCCAAGATTGCTAAGCCCATGACGTAGTTTCTTAAAAAGGATAAGAAGTTTGAATGGACGTCAGACTGTGAGAAAAGTTTCATCGAGTTAAAGAAGCGCTTAACAACTGCGCCGGTATTAACACTTCCCGATATCTACCGCAGCTTTGACGTATATTGCGACGCTTCCCGACAAGGACTTGGGTGCGTGCTTATGCAAGATGGCAATGTAGTACCCTAAGCCTCACGGCAGCTACGACCTCATGAAGGCAATTACCCCACTCATGATTTGGAATTGGCCGCGGTAGTTCATGCTTTAAAAATTAGGAGACATTACCTCATTGGAAAAAGGTGCCAAATTTTTACCGACCACAAAAGTCTCAGATACATATTTACTTAGCCGGATTTAAATCTCCGTCAGTGAAGATGGCTGGAGTTGCTCAAGGGTTATGATCTTGGAATAAATTACCATCCGGGTAAGGCCAACGTGGTTGCTGATGCACTCAGTCGAAAGCCCGTTAGTTTAAACGTCATGCTGGAATCTCTGCATTCTGAACTCAAAGAAGAAATTGATCATCTCAACCTGGTTGTTGTTGAGGCTGGTCTTGCCAATATTCTGATGGTCACTCCTACTCTTGTGGATGAAATTCGTAAGGCCCAGCCAGGCGACGCCAAACTGCAGAAACGCATCAAGTCATCCGATTTCTCGAAGGATCAATATGGTACCCTCCGATTCAGGGCAAGGATTTGTGTGCCTAATCAAGGTGACCTAAAGCAGAAAATTCTGTCAGAAACCCACGAGTCCTCGTATTCAATCCACCCTGGAAGCATAAAAGTGTATGAAGACCTTCGACAAATATTCTGGTGGGATGGAATGAAGAAAGACATTGCTTATTTTGTGGCCTGTTGCGACATCTGCAACAAGGTTAAGGCGGAATATCATAAACCAGCCGGACTTCTCCAACCACTACCCGTATCACAATGGAAATGGGACATTGTCTGTATGGATTTCATCTTAGGATTACCCAGGACCCGACGAGGCAATAATGCGATCTGGGTCATAGTGGATACATTAACCAAGGTGGCTCACTTTCTCCCAGTCAAAACCTCATACCAAGCAGATGAGCTTGCCCGACTGTATGTATCCAGGATTGTTAGTTTGCATGGAGTTCCCTGAACCATCACTACTGATCAAGGTCACTATTCACCTCTGGTTTCTGGACCCGTCTCCATCAAGCCCTTGGGACAGAATTAAAATACAGCACTGCTTATCATCCTCAGACGGGTGGGCAAACGGAAAGAGTAAATCAGATACTCGAAGATATGCTCCGAGCATGTGTTTTAGCCCAAGGACCACAATGGGAAGATTGCTTGCCATACGCCGAGTTCTCATATAACAATGGATTCCAGACCAGTTAAAAAGATGTCACCTTATGAAGCTTTGTATGGCCGTAAGTTCCGCACTCCATTAAATTGGTCTCAAACCGGAGACAGCCGTATTTTCGGAATAGATCTCATGCTGGAGGCCGAAAAGCAAGTCAAAGAGATCCGAGACAGATTACAGGTGGCCAAATCGTGACAGAAAAGTTATTGTGATGCAAAGCACCGACAGATCAGTTTTGAACCAAGAGAACATGTCTACCTACGAGTCACACCCATGAAGGGAGTAAGAAGGTTCCAAACCTGTGGAAAATTGGCACCTAGGTTTATTGGTCCATTTCCTGTCATGACACGAGTAGGTGCTGTGGCATATCAGTTGGAGCTGCCTCCGGAACTGTCCGACATGCACAACGTGTTCCACGTTTCACAACTACGACGATGCATCTCACCACCCGAGAAAAAGACCAATTTGGTAGAGATAAAGCTGGCAAAGGATTTGACCTATGAAGAAAGGCCAGTGAAAATTTTGGATCAGATGGAAAGAGTCACTCGCAGTAAGTCACGGAAATTTTATTAGGTTCAATGGATGCATCATACTGAATGAGAATCAACCTGGGAATTAGAAGAATTTCTAAGGGCATGTTATCCAAAATGGTTTTCCCAAGCAACAGAATCTCGAGGACGAGATTCATTCTAAGTGGGGGACGTTTGTCACAGCCTATGAGGGAGTCCTGGACTAGGGGGTGTCCGCACAGCCAGACTATCATCGTCCGCCGGACTCCAAGACTACGAAGATATAAGATTGAAGACTCCGTCCCGTGTCCGGATGGGACTTTCCTTTGCGTGGAAGGCAAGCTTGGCGATATGGATATGTAGATCTCCTACCATTGTAACCGACTCTGTGTAACCCTAGCCCTCTCCGGTCTCTATATAAACCAGAGGGTTTTAGTCCATAGGACACAACAACCATTACAACAATCATACCATAGGCTAGCTTATAGGGCTTAGCCTCCTTGATCTCGTGGTAGATCCACTCTTGACTACCCATATCACCAATATCAATCAAGCAGGAGTAGGGTTTTACCTCCATCGAGAGGGCCCGAACCTGGGTAAAAACATCGTGTCCCCTGTCTCCTGTTACCATCCGCCTAGACGCACAGTTCGGGACCCCCTACCCGAGATCCGCCAGTTTTGACACCGACGTTGGTGCTTTCATTGAGAGTTCCTCTGTGTCGTCACTGATAGGCTTGATGGCTTCTCCAATCAACAACGCCGTCCAGGGTGAGACTTTTCTCCCCGGACAGATCTTCGTATTCGGCGTCTTCGCACTGCGGGCCAATTCACTTGGCCATCTGGAGCAGATCGAAAGCTACGCCCCTGGCCGTCAGGTCAGATTTGGAAGCCTCAACTTCACGGTTGATATCCACGGAGACTTGATCTTCGATGGATCCGAGCCAGAGCCGTGCGTGCCGCACTATCACGATGGGCATGATTCAACTCTGCCACCGGACAGCGCCTTGGAGGCCGCACATGAATCCGCTCCGACACATAGTTCGGAGCCGATCGCGCAGATCGAGGACGAGTGGCTGGACACCGCCTCGGGAGCTGCAACATCCACGGCGATGGAGCCGAACACTGACCTTGTCCCCTATAAAACTCGGACTCCGAGGTGCCGGAATCTGAACCTCCTGCGCCCCTGCCAATCGAATCCGATTGAGCGCCGATCATGGAGTTCACCGCTGCGGACATCTTTCAGCACTCAAACTTTGGCGACATCCTAAATTCACTAAAGCATCTCTCGCTATCCGGAGAGCCCTGGCCGGATTATGGCCAGGATGGTTGGGATGCGGACAACGAAGAAATTCAAAGCCCAGCCACCACCCACTTTGTAGCCACTATCAACGATCTGACCGACATGCTAGACTATGACTCAAAGACATCGGCGGTATGGGCGGCGATGCCGGAGCGAACAAGAACCAGCGCCTACGAGGCCTTTGGAAGACCACCTCGTCATATGACATATACATGGTGGACACCCCAAAGGATGGGGACGGCGAAGAAGCAGCGGAGGCAGATTCCTTAAAAAAACAGCCCAAGCGCCGACGTCAGCGGTGCCGCTCTAAATCCCGCCACAGCAAGAATGGAGATTCCGGCACAGGGGATATTAACACCCCAGAGAGTGCTGAAGACAATCCCCTCCTGCAAGATTCAGCGCAGGAGGATGCAGAAGCAAGCCCTCACGAGAGAGTGGCCGACGAAGAGGTCGAGGATGATAATTACATACATCCCTCCGGAGATGAGGCAAGCCTCAACGACGACGAGTTCGTCGTGCCTGAGGATCCCGTCGAACAAGAGCGTTTTAAATGCTGGCTTATTGCCACGGCAAATAGCCTAAAGAAAAAGCAGCAATAGCTTCAAGCTGATCAAGACCTGCTGGCCGACAGATGGACCGAGGTCCTCGCGGCAGAAGAGTATGAACTCAAACGCCCCTCCAAGAGCTACCCAAAATGCAAGTTGCTCCCCCGATTAGAAGAGGAAGCCTACATACCTTCATCACCAGCGCTGTCTGACCGACCGACCACCCCGTGGTCGCAACAGAGAGGCATCCAGGCCTTCCATCAAGACCGTACCCCGGCATCGCTCGAAAAGTACGAAGCCACGTGGGCACCCCGGACTTGCGGGATATATTGGAGGATAAGGCAAGACAATCCATATCTATCTATGGATCACGTGGGCACCCCACGACCCACGACGAATACCGTCGAGCGGATACAACAACTCGGCGGGCGAACACAGCAGACAATGCTCCCTTGAGCTACGTCGTGATATTGCTCAATCTGAGGCGCCAAGACACCCGCTATGCTTCACTGACGAAGTAATGGATCATCAAATCCCTGAAGGGTTTAAACCCGTAAACATTGAATCCTACGATGGCACGACAGACCCCGCGGTTTGGATCGAAGATTATCTCCTTCACATCCATATGGCCCGCGGCGACGATCTCCACGCCATCAAATATCTCCCGCTCAAGCTTAAAGGACCAGCTCGGCATTGGCTTAACAGCCGCCAAAGAGAGTCAATTGGGTGTTGGGAGGACCTAGAAGCCGCATTCCTCAACAACTTCCGGGGCACATATGTGCGACCACCAGACGCCGATGACCTAAGCCACATAATCCAGCAGCTAGACGAATCGGCCAGGCAATTCCGGACACGGTTCCTAACAAAGAAAAATCAAATTGTCATTGTCCGGATGCGAGGCCCTCGCAGCCTTCAAACATAACATCCGCGACGGTGGCTAGCCCGACACCTAGGGCGGGAAAAGCCGAAAACCATGGCAGCCCTCACATCATTAATGACCCGCTTCGTGCGGGAGAGGATAGCTGGCTGGCTCGCACAACAACCTCGGCAAAAATCTTTGGTAGTCCGGATACTAAGGACCACAATGGCAGGTCGCGTTGAAGCAAAAATAAATGCCGCGTTAACAGCGACGACAAGGAGGATACGACAGTCAATGCCGGATTCCGAGGCTCTAAGCCCGGTCAGCGGAAGAAGCCATTCAAAAGAACCACTCTGGATCCATCCAATTTGGACCAAATACTCGACCGCTCATGCCAGATACATGGCACCCCTGAAAAGCCAGCTAACCACACCAATAGAGATTGTTGGGTATTTAAACAGGCAGGCAAGTTAATTGCCGAAAACAACGACAAGGGGCTGCACAGCGACGACGAGGAAGAGACCCGCCGCCCGAGCATGAGAGATGAAGGTTTCCCTCACAAGTGCGGACGGTAAACATGATATACGCAACCCATATACCCAAGAGGGAGCGGAAGCGTGCACTAAGGGACGTATATGCGATGGAGCCAGTCGCCCGTAAGTTCAATCCATGGTCCTCTTGCCCGATCACTTTCGATCAAAGAGACCATCCGACTAGTATCCGCCATGGCGGATTCGCCACATTGGTTTTAGACCCAATCGTCGATGGATTTCACCTCACGAGAGTCCTGATGGACGGCGGCGAGCTGAACACGCTTTATCGAGGATACGGTCGCAAGATGGGCATAGACCCTCAAGGATTAAACCTAAAAAGCGACCTTGAAGCGTCATACCAGGTGTTGAGGCCAATTATGCAGGCTCGACCACACCGAAGTGGTCTTGGATCCCGGATAATTTACGGGCGAGGAGTTAATCTTTGACATTGTCCCGTTCGGGCGGCTATCAAGCTCTGCTCACACGAACCACGTTCGCCAAAGTTCAACGCGTGCCGCATTACGCATACACGAAGCTCAAGATGCGAGCCCTCGTGGAGTCATCACGGTCAGCGGAAATCTGAAACGCTCCTCCAAGCGGAGGAACATCTGGCTCTCGGCGGAAATCTGAGCAGCCTTCTAAGGCAATTTTCGAGTCCGGCCGTTAAACGGCCGGACACGGCCAAACGCGCCCGGAGCAACATCAACCAAGACCACCAGGCACGTTCAGAGCACGCGTAGCAATGCGGCCCCAACCCCAGCCCTCGCATGATTGCAAGACCAACCCTCCGTGTACATCATTACGCTCTGGAGATACCATGGGCCTAGGGGGAGGGGCATGACCACAACAGACCCAGAGTGCGGCTCGACCACACCAGGGGCTCACAAGTGTGTCGCTCTTTTTTTTTCCTTCTTTGTAACACAGGACTCCGTTCACCAGAAGCCCTGTCCGGCGGTGAACCCGCCGAACTCACAATGCAACAGCCAGGGAGGGAAAAAGGCTGCGACGAACACTCAGGTGGTCTTCATTACGAGCATTAAATTTGATTATATACACCAGTACGCAGCCCACCCCTGGAGGGGGACATGTTTAACTAGTCCAATCCCTTGCTTACCGCACTATTTGCATCATTCCGCACTCATAGCAGAATTCCTTGAATAAATAATGCAGCACTTTTTGCCTGTAATTGCATTAGTTTACATATATGTTCACTAATGACATCTTGCCCCCGTATATTTTGGTACGGCCGAATACACCAGGGGCTTATGTTCCCCACATTATGGTGTGATAAGTCCGAACACTTTCACAAGTGCGGCACCCCAAACTTATAGCATTATATGAATCGGCTCCGAATCATGTCTTGGGTCAATAGTTGGGTTTGCCCGGCTCCCACGTTTTGGTGCCTTATGTTCCGTTCTGTCGGCTAAGGTGGCACTGGGAGAACCACTGCGATTGCGCCCCGGTTGAGCTGGGCAAGCGCCTCAGTGGAGAAAGCTAAAACTGACTGTCATGATAAGGTGAGAGACTGGTCGCTGTTTGAGAGGTCTTTTCGAGTCCTTAAAGACTTATGCCACTTCAAGCGAAGAATCGGATAATGTCCGGCCAAGGCGTGGATAGCGCCCCGAACTCGGTCTTCCGAATACTAGGGGCTTCGCCGAAATTTAAAATTATATGGCTAAGTGAGAGTGTTCAAGCATTATAAGCCCGGTTGCCTTGTTCGTTGTGTTGAGCGCCTCCCTAGATGGACCCAAGAATGGGAACAAGAGTGCTCAAGTTTATCCCGAACACCCCAGCACTCGTGGCTTGGGTGCTGAAGCCGACGACTTGCCATCTCTCAGATTTTATGAACGGCCGCACAGAAGGTAATATTTTAAATCAAACAAGCGTTGCTTAGCGCATATGAACAAAGTTTTCAGCGCACAGGATAATACATAGCGAGTCTACTCAATAATTACATCTCTGGGGCACTCATCCGCAATCTTGCGGGCACCCTTTAGGACAGTCTTGTAGTACATCTCGGGCATACGATACTCCTTGCCCGCTGGCGGCGCGTCAGTGAAAAGCCTCTCCGCATCCAGCCTGCCCTAGTGCACCTTTGCGCGGGCAAGGGCCCGACGAGCGCCTTCAATACAGGCGGAGCGCTTGATGACCTCTACCCAGGGGCACGCATCCACCAGCCGCCGCACGAGGCCGAAGTAGCTCCCAGGCATGGCCTCTCCAAGCCACAGCCGGACTATGAGGCCCTTCATGGCCTGCTCGGCTACCTTGTGGAGCTCGACCTGCTGCTTCAGCTGGTTGCTAGGGGGCACCGGAAGGCCGGCCTCAGCGTACTGAGACCAGAAGACCTTCTCCGTTGAGCTCCCCTCCTCGCCACGGTAGAATCTTGCGGCATCGGATACATCGCGAGGCAGATCTGCAAACGCCCGGAGAGCTCGAATTCGGTAAGTGTCGTAGTTTACATTAAAATGCTTGCTTTGCATGAAAAATGCCTTACCCGCCTCTATTTTCTTCACATCCTCAACCTCCTGAAGGGCCTTATGGGCCTCGGCCTTGGCGGCTTTGGCACTTTCGAGAGCCGAGTCAAGCTCGGACTCTCGAGTCTTTGAGTCGCGCTCCAAACTCTCATGCTTTTCCATGAGAGCCTGGAGCTCTTGCTGCACTTCCGCCACCCGCGCCTCCTACTTCTCTCGCTCTGCCCGTTCATGCCAAGATTATGTTCGACGCGAACACAGCCTCCTTCGGGTTGCCACCTCGTTCGTGGCCCCTGCAGTACCCACGTTATCCTTGTTATTTTTATTGCAACCTAAATCCTTTTCTGTAAGATAACTATTCAAAGTGGTGTTACTCACCTTCTTTGTCCTTGAGCTGCTTCTTGGCACGGCCGAGCTCTTGCTCGGACCGCTCGATGTCCTGCTTCAAAGCACTGACCTCCACAGTCAGTGCGGCAGAGGTCAGCAGCGCAGCCTGCAAACCCATATTGACATAATTTTTAGCAACCCTGCGTATATCTTTTTAGATCCTCAGTCCGGCTTTTCTTTCCGAACACCGAACCGAGCATCTGGGGCTACTATCTATGCGGAATTACATTACATAATTTTAACTTCTTACCTCAAAGCCTATTAGAAGGCTGTTGTAGGCTTCGGTCAGCCCGCTCTTGGCGAGCTGAACCTTCTGAATCACCGCACTCATGATAGTGCGGTGTTCTTCCTCGATGGAAGCGCCTTTGAGCGCCTCCAACAAGTTGTCCAGCGCCTCCGGTTGGACGGGGGCCGCCGGCGTCACGGTCTTGCCCTTCTTGCGATGGGGCGCTTTGCGGACTCCGGAACCACTGCGGGTTCGGTGTGAGTCGGCGCAAAGTCCGGAGGCTGCCTTGCGGCGCCTCGGAGCCTCCTCCCGATGGGTCCCTTCACGGGATCCCACCTCGGCGTCCTCGGTAGGCGAGGTGGAGGTAGTCGGAATGGAATCCACATCCGACGGAGCTAACGACCCTTCGGCGAAGCGGGAGATCATCGTCGGCGGACTGCGAGCGATATCGGCATTAGAAGGACATTATGTGACACAAAAGAAATTACAGAATCAGGATACTTACGATCTTGCGGAGGCTGGCCTCGAGGCCACTCTTCTTCGCCAACGTTGGCGTTGGCGGAACTGTCCGGGAATAGTTCTTCCCTCTTGGACCCTTGGCCTCCCCTGTTGGGGAGGCCTTCCTCTTCTCTCTCCTCTCTCGGGAGAGTCTTCTTCCTCCTCCTCGTCTTGGGAGGAATCCGCCTCAGTCGTCGGACACCTGAAAACAGGAACTCTTTCGAGTACCCGTGGCCACCTTCTTGGCCTTCTTCTCTGGCACCACATGTGGTGCCGGAACCAGCAGCCTCGCTAGATGGGCGTCCACTGGGTTCTCTGGCATGGGAGCCGGGCAGATGAGCTGCTCGGCCTTCTTCATCCAGTCCTGTCAAAGGAAAAGGAAGATTGAAACCCGTTTGGGATCGAACTATTAACAACAAGTGTCCCGTAAAGGGGTAGAATCACTTACCTCGTCAGCTGGACACTGCGAGTGAAATCCGCGATCTTCCGTCGTGGATGCGGGGGCTTCGGCGCCTTAAACAGCACCCTCCAGGCGCCTTCGTACGTCGTGTCGAAGAGCCCACTCAACGCCTGGTGTTGTGCCGGATCAAACTCCCACAGGTTGAATGCCCGTTCTTGGCATGGGAGAATCCGGCGGACGAGCATGACTTGGACCACATTAACAAGCCTGAGCTTCTTGTTCACCAGCTTCTGGATACAGGCTTGGAGTCCCGTCAGCTCCTTCGAACTACCCCATAGCAAGCCCTTCTCTTTCCAGGAGGTGAGCTGCACAGGGATACCAGATCTGAACTCGGGGGCCGCCGCCCACGTAGGGTCGCGTGGCTCGGTGATGTAGAACCACCCCGACTGCCACCCCTTGACGGACTCCACGAAGGCCCCTTCGAACCAGAGGACGTTGGGCATCTTGCCCAACATGGCGCCTCCGCACTCCGCCTGCGTGCCCTTCACTACCTTCGGCTTGACATTGAAGGTCTTGAGCCACAAGCCGAAGTGGGGCTGGATGCAGAGGAAGGCCTCGCACACGACGATGAACGCCGAGATGTTGAGGATGAAGTTCGGCGCCAGATCATGGAAATCCAGGCCGTAGTAGAACATGAGCCCCCGGACAAAGGGGTGAAGTGGAAAGCCCAGTCCGCGGAGGAAGTGGGGGAGAAATACGACCCTCTCATGGGGCCTGGGGGTGGGGACGAGCTGCCCCTTGTTGGGCAGCCGGTGCGCGATGTCGCCGGAAAGGTATCCGGCGTTGCGCAGTTTGGCGATGTGCTCCTCCTTAACGGTGGAGGCCAACCATTTACCTCCCGCTCCGAACATGGTCGGAGAAGGTTGAGACAAGATCTTGTGAACTTGGTATTTGGAGCTCGAGTCTTGAAGATGGATAAGCAAAGGAGGAAGAAGGCGTAGGTAAAAGGCGGATCCTTATCCCCTTATATATAGGCGGACGAAGACTATACGTCCCCACTGGCCTGGTAAAACTCGCTTATCTCCCAAGTGCCACCATCAATGGCGCGGTTGGTTTACCCACATCCGTATTGATGAGAATCCCATAATAAGGGGAACACGATCTCTGCTTCAACAAGACGTGCCAAGGAAACCGCTTCGCTAAACGCGCTGAGGTGGTATAGTAAAAAATGATTCAAGGAAAGGCTTGGTAGTGGTGTGACGTCACAAGATACGTCAGCAGATTGAACCTGTGTACATGATATTCTCTCTACGGCGGAATGTGGAACTTATTTTGCAGAGCCGGACACTATCCTGGTGTTCACAATCTTCTATGGATTATTCGGAGGAGGAACCCGCCTTGCACTGCCGAACATTATGCGCGCCGGACTCATCGTCATTGAAGCCAGGTTCAGGGGCTACTGAGGGAGTCCTGGACTAGGGGGTGTCCGGACAGCCGGACTATCATCGTCCGCTGGTGTCACATCCCTAGTTCTGGTTTGCTCTAGGCTAGCTAGTCATCTGTTGCATCATGTTTAAATTCTTTTGAATTTGAAATGGGGATTGATCAAACCCTAGCATCAATGCAATTCAAATAGGTTCAACCAAAATATTTTCAATGATCTCAAAATATCCTTTTAAAATGTTCATGATTTATGGAAAAAGGTGAAAGCCTCTACCAGAGATAATGCATATTTTTCTAGGACATTTTGGTCACTGAATTAAATCATTATGGTATTTGAGTTGGAGTTTAAAAGTTACCACTAAATATTGGTTGCTCCAAATATTCTGAAATTTATTGTGTGGGTTGAAGATAATTCAAATATTCCTCACAAAAATTTACAGAATTAACCAAAGTGTTTTGGTTAGTATTTTATTTGCAAAACAATTACAGAAAAATAGAAAACAGAAACTAAATAGGAAAACAGAAAGGAGAAGGGATGCTCACCTGGACTTACCTGGCGCCCACCAACTGGCCCAGCTCCTGTGCTGGCCCGGCGCTGTACATCCCAGCCCACCACCGCCAACTCCCCTGTCGCCTTCCTCCTCTGCCAGAGGGGCAGCGCGTGGCATGCCAGCGCCGGCACGCGCCCCGGCCACCTCCACCCTGCCTGCCTGTGTCCCCGTCGCCTGGATCTCTCCCGCGTCGCCACGCACCCTCCCCAGGCCCTCTCACTCTCTCCCCGAGCTCCTATCCCCCTCTGCTCTCTCTCCCTCCCGCGACCGAACGGAGCTCGTCGCCGCCGCTTGCTGCTGCCGCGGCCGCCGCCTCGCCCTCGCTTCTCTGACCAGCCCACAAGCTCCGCCTAGAACCCGAGCACCTCTCCGCCGACCCACGCAAGGCCGGAGGACCCCAAGACGACGCCACGACCCTTCTTCCCGTCCCACGGCCGCGGATGCCGCCGCCCAATTAAATGCGTCCACAGGGGCCTCCCCGAGCTCGCCGTCTGCTTCAACCGACTCCCTGTGAGCTCCTGCCCCTTCTCCCCTCTCCGTTCTCGCTCTCACGCCAGTAGCTGCCGCCCCTTATTAACGAAACCCGCCGCCGCTGCGCTAAATCGCGGTGAAGCCCAGTGACCATTTGGTCCCGGAATGTGTCCATCGTACTCACCGCACCACGTAGACGCCGAGGTGCCAACCGCTTTGTCGCCACGGCCGCGCGCAACGCGTCCCTCACGCGCCGAACTCCGGTGACCGCCTAGGTCGTCGCCGGCGACGTTCCCGGCCACCCCAGGCCCGGCCACCACCACCACTGGATGCGCGGGAGCAAGGGCTATGCCCCGGTGCCCTTAGCGCGCCAATCCGATGCCCTAGCGCAAGTCCGGCGTGCCACCGCCGTGTCCTGTGGTCGCCGCCGGCTCGTCCCCGACGTGCTGACGTGGCACCGTCATTAGTGGCTAATGACGCCACAAATTAACCCCCTGAGTCACTTACACATGGGCCCCACACGTTTAATTAACCAGCTAACAAAATTAGTTAGAACTAATCCAACCCGACTGGACCCACGCGTCAGCATTGACTTTCTTGACGTGGTGCTGACCGTCCCACATCGATGAGCTAAACTGCCCAGCCACCGACCAGGGACCCCACTGGTCAGGTTTGACCTGGGCGCGCCAGTTGACCAGCTGACGTCATGATGATGTCAGGCTGACGCAGTAATCTATTTTCTGGATTTATTTTTATATAGGAAAATCCAGAAAATTGCCTAAACTTCTAAAATTCATATAAAATCAACCGTAACTCCAAATCAAACAAATTATATATGAAAAATTATCAGAAAAATTCAAGGAATCCATCTGTACCATTTTCATGCATGTTTGAACAATGTTTGTCCTCTGTTTTGGACAAAACAAATAAAGGGCATTTAAATAATCATATATGGAGTTTGAATTTGGATCATGTATTCAAACCAACTTCATTTAAATCATAGCTAGATGCATTAGCTCAAACCACAGCATATTGCCATGTCATGATCATGCATCATATTGTAGCATTGCATTGATTGTGTTCTTTCTCAGTTGCCGGTGTTTGTCCCCTCTCGATAGACGTGGTTTCGACGATGAGTTCAATGACACCGATGAAGAACTATAATATCTTCAGAAGTGCCAGGCAAGCAAAACCCCCTTGTTCATTCCGATACAATCCCACTCTCTCGCTCCTGCTCTATTTTACTGCATTAGGACAACAACGATTCAACTGTTACTTGCTGCGGTAGCTGAACCCCTTTATCCTTTGCATGACCTGTCATTCCACAGTAAATAGATGAAACCCACTAGCATGAGTAGGAGTTGTTTGAGCCTCGTTGTGCCTACTCATTCATGTTTGTTTGTCATGCCTGCTATTGCTTAGAGTTGAGTCGGGTTTGATCCATCGAGGATGAATCAGAGGTATGTGAACATGTCCTACCGTGTGTGAGCTAAGTGTGTGAACACGATTTGGTAAAGGTATCGGTGAGAGGCCATGTAGGAGTACATGGTGGGTTGTCTCATTGAAGCCGTCCTTAGGAACTGAGTTCTGTGTTTGTGATCCATGATTCAGCTACTACCATGCATTGGGCCTGAAATATGACCCTCTCGACTTCTTATTCACCCTTGTCCTCTGTCCGGGAGTTGCAAGTAGTTTCGTGTTTGTAGTATCTTTGGAGGCCGTCTTGTGATCTTGACCGTAGGGGTGGCTGTGATCACGGTAGGCACGTGGCGGTAAACCGGGCGCCCGATTGGTGTCACGGAACCCTGTTCACATCGTTTGGGGCTGTGAGCGAAACTTCGGCCGGAACTCCTCATAGATGGAACCCAAATAGGCGATAAACCTGGACTAGAGACTTGAGTGTCTAGGTAGGTCGTGGTCTACACCCACGTCGACTTTCGCTTGAAGTCTGCCGAGCACATGTCGTGTGCAGACGCTAAGTGGTGGAAACATGTATGAAGAAGTACACCCCTGCAGGGTTAACATCATCTATTCGAATAGCCGTGTCCGCGAAAAGGACTTCGGGTTGCTGTACAGTTCATAGACAAGTGAAAGTGGATACTCTAAAATACGCAAGATAGCGTGAGTGCTATGGATGGCGTTCTCGTGGGGAGACGGAGCGGATCCATAGTGGTGTATTGATATGGTGAATATGTGGACTCGTGCGCCACCTCAAAGAGTTACTTGCGATCGTGGTTTAGGATAGCCACCGAGTCAAAGCTGGCTTCTTCTGTTAAGCTCCACCATCCCTTTTGTTGATAATGATGCATATGTAGTTAGTTACGATGTAAGTCTTGCTTGGGTACATTTGTACTCACGTTTGCCTATTTTATGTTTTTGCGAGAGACTTCAGTCTCGCTAGTAGTTCCACGTGGACTTGACGTTTAGCTTGTTACCTCAGCTACGATCTTGTGCCCTCGGCAGATCTGGTAGATAGTCGGGCTTCTAAGCCTTTTTCATTTGTAGATGTCGTACTCGGACATATTAGCTTCCGCTTGTGCTTTGATTTGTATGCTCGGATGTTGGGTCATGAGACCCTGTTTGTAATATCTCGCTCCTCGGGCCTAATGAATAAATACTTGAGTCGTAGAGTCATGTTGTGATGCCATGTTGTATTTGCACATATCGAGCATATTGTGGGTATGTTATTGAAATGCTTGGTATGTGTGGATCGACTATCTAGTTGTTTATCTTTAGTAGCCTCTCTTACGGAAATGTCTCCTAGTGTTTCCACCGAGCCATGGTAGCTTGCTACTGCTTGGAACACTTAGGCTGGCGGCATGTGTCCTTCTTCGTTCTGTGTCTACGTCCCTTGAAAATGTCACGCGTTAGTACCGAGTCCCGTTAGCCCGCTACAGCCCGGTTTATCGAGTCTGCTAGCCCGATGCTACAGCCCGAACTTACTCGCGTGATGACCGACACGCTCGATCTTTGGGTCATGGATGCTGTCCTGTAAGTTTGTGCCACTTTGGGTTTACGACTAGCCATGTCAGCCCGGGCTCCTTATCATATGGATGCTAGCGACACTATCATATACGTGTGCCAAAAGGCGCAAACGGTCTCGGGTAAAGGTAAGACGACACCCGTGGGGATACCGTGCGTGAGGCCGCAAAGTGATATGAGGTGTTACATGCTAGATCGATGTGGCATTGAGTCGGGATCCTGACAGCTGGACTCCAAGACTACGAAGATACAAGATTGAAGACTCCGTCCCGTGTCCGGATGGGACTTTCCTTGGCGTGGAAGGCAAGCTTGGCGATACGGATATGTAGATCTCCTACCACTGTAACCGACTCTGTGTAACCCTAGCCCTCTCCGGTGTCTATATAAACCGGAGGGTTTTAGTCCGTAGGACACAACAACCATTACAACAATCATACCATAGGCTAGCTTCTAGGGCTTAGCCTCCTTGATCTCGTGGTAGATCCACTCTTGTACTACCCATATCATCAATATCAATCAAGCAGGAGTAGGGTTTTACCTCCATCAAGAGGGCCCGAACCTGGGTAAAAACATCGTGTCCCCTGTCTCCTGTTACCATCCGCCTAGACACACAGTTCGGGAACCCCTACCCAAGATCCGCCGGTTTTGACACCGACAGCCTGGTTTTGCCCTTTTTTCTATGCGTGATTTTCATCTAAGTTGGTTTGAATTTGGAGTTTTGAATCATTCCATTTGGACTTGATCACTTGGGTATCCCTTGATTTTCACCCAAGTGCCCCCTCTCCTCTTCTAATCCATCATTTCACTCCTGGCCAACCCAACAAAAATTCTTGGAATATTTTTCTTAAATGAAAAATATTCATTTTGCCTCCTAAACCCTAGCTAAAATCTTCGACCTCCAAAGCAACCCTCATTTCTGTTGCGCCAAAAATCCTGAGAAAAATCCCAAATATTCTTTGGACCCTAGGGCACATTTCTGAGCAAAAATATTTTACCACTTTTTGATGTATTTTTGCTACAGAAAATATTTTCACTTCTGGGCTGAAATGGTAGTTTCTACAACAACTACCTTTTTACTAGCTCCAATGCAGCTGGTTTTCCCTGTTGTCGGTGTCAAAACCGGCGGATCTCGGGTAGGGGGTCCCAAACTGTGCGTCTAGGTGGATGGTGACAGGAGACAAGGGACACGATGTTTTTACCCAGGTTCGGGCCCTCTCGATGGAGGTAAAACCCTACTCCTGCTTGATTGATATTGATGATATGGGTAGTACAAGAGTGGATCTACCACGAGATCAAGGAGGCTAAACCCTAGAAGCTAGCCTATCGTATGATTGTTTATCGTCCTACGGACTAAAACCCTCCGGTTTATATAGACACCAGAGAGGGTTAGGGTTACACAGAGCCGGTTACAATGGTAGGAGATCTACATATCCGTATCGCCAAGCTTGCCTTCCACGCCAAGGAAAGTCCCATCCGGACATGGGACGAAGTCTTCAACCTTGTATCTTCATAGTCTTGGAGTCCGGCCAATGATGATAGTTCAGCTATCCAGACACCCCCTAGTCTAGGACTCCCTCAGTAGCCCCTGAACCAGGCTTCAATGACGACGAGTCCGGCGCGCATATTATCTTCGGCATTACAAGGTGGGTTCCTCCTCCGAATATTCCATAGAAGATTTTGAACACCAGGATAGTGTCCGGCTCTGCAAAATAAATTCCACATTCCATCGTAGATAGAATAATGTTCACACAAGTTCAATCTGCTGACGTATTTCGTGGCATGATGTCACACCACGGCCAATCCTTTATTCGAGTTGTTTTTATTGTTCCACCTCAGCGCGTTTAGCAAAGCGATTTCCTTGGCACGTCTTGTCAAAGCAGAGATCGTGTCCCCTTATTCCGGGATCCTCATCGATATGGACGTGGGTAACCCAACGCCATTGATTGCGGTGCTTGGGGGATAAGCGAGTTTTACCGGGCTGGTGGGGACGCATAGTTTCGTCCGCCCATATATAAGCGGATAAGGATCCACCTTTTTACCTACGCCTTCTTCCTCCTTTGCTTATCCATCTCCGCGCACTCGAGCTGCAGCGCCCAAGCCCGCTCATCTCACCTCAACCTTCTCCAACCATGTCTGGAGCGGGAGGCAAGTGGATGGCCTCCTCCGTCACGGAGGGGCACATCAAAAAGCTGCGCAAGGCTGGATACTTGTCCAGCGATATCGCGCACCAGCTCCTCGACGAGGGGCAGCTCATTCCCACCCCAGGCCCCATGAGAGGGTGGTATTCCTTCCCCATTTCCTCCATGGACTGGGCATCCCACTCCACCCCTTTGTCCGGGGGCTCATGTTCTACTATGGCCTGGATTTCCATGATCTGGCCCAAAATTTTATCCTCAACATCTCGGCGTTTATCGTCGTGTGCGAGGCTTTCCTCTGCATCCAGCCCCACTTCAGCTTATGGCTAAAGACTTATAATGTCAAGCCGAAGGTAGTGGGGGGCAGCCAAGAGGAGTGCGGAGGCGCCATGGTGGGCAAGATGCCCAACGTCACCTGGCTCGAGGGCTCCTTCGTGGAAACCATCAAAGGGTGGCAATCGGGGTGGTTCTATGTCACCGAGCCGCGTGACCCTGAATGGGCAGCAGCCCCCGAATTCAGATCTGGCATCCCCACGCGGCTCACCTCCTGGAAAGAGAAGGGCCTGTTGTGGGGCGATTCGGAAGAGCTGACCGGACTCCAATCCTATCTCCAAACCCTGGTGAACAAGAAGCTCAAGCTTGTCAAGGTAATCCAGGTCATGCTCATCCGCCGGATTCTCCCCTGCCAACAGCGGGACTTCAACTTGTGGGAGTTCGATCCGGCACAACACCAGACCTTGAGCGGGCTCTTCGACACTACGTATGAAGAGGCCTGGAGGGTGCTGTTCAAGGGCGCCGAGGCACCCGCATCCGCTACCGAAGATCGCGGATTCAGCTTGCAGCGTCCGGCTGGCTAGGTAAGCTATATTATCCTTTACGGGACACTTGCTTTTCATAGTTTGACTCTATGTGGGATCTAAACTCCCAATACCTTTAACAGGCCTGGCAGAAGACATCCGGACAGGTTAACTGTCCGGCTCCCCTTCCAGAAGACCCAGCGGATGCCCGCTTGACAGGGCTGCTGGTCCCGGCGCCTTACGTGGTGTCGGAGAAGAAGGCCAAGAAGAAGGCCACGGGAACCCGGAGAAGCTCCCGGCGCCAGGTGTTATTAGATTCATCGTCCGATGACTCCGAGGCGGACTCCTCCCATGAAGACGAGGAGGAGAAGAAAGAGGCTTCTCGCCCAGTGGGGGAGAGAATAAGAGGAAGGCTTCCCCAATGGGGGAGGACGAAGGGTCCAAGAAAGGAAGGACCCTTCCCCCGGACTGTTCCACCAACGCCGACGACGGTGACGGAGTGGCCCTCGAGGGCCAAGCCCCTGGCGAGATCGTAAGTGCCCGGATTCCTGAATAACTCATAATTTTTCTTTTGTCGCATAGTGTCTTCTAACGCCGCATACAACCATGTAGTCCGCCCAAGGACGATCTCCCTGCTTCGTCGAGCGAGTTCCTGGGTTCATCGGATGTGAATAGTGCTTCACTTCTGACCGCCTCCTCCCCTCGTGACGCAGACGACGCCGAGGTGGGGTCCTAGAAGGGGACCAGCCAGGAGGAGGAGGCCCCGGAGGTGCCGCAGGGCAACCTCCCGGACTTCGGACCGGACTCCGCACCGGAACCTTTGGTGGTTCCGGAGTCCGGCGGGCGGCCCCTTCGTGAGAAGGGCGAGACAACGACGCCGGCGGCCTCCGTCCAACCGGAGGCGCCGGATAGCTTGCTGGAGGCGCTCAATGGCGCTTCCATCGACGAGGAACACCGCACTGTCATGAGTGCGGTGATTCAGAGGGTTCAGCTTGCCAAGAGCGGGTTGACCGAAGCCTGCACCAGCCTTCTAATAGGCTTTGAGGTATGTGATTGGAATGTGTAAAAATAGTACCGCATAGACAGTAGCCCCTAATGCTCAGTTTGGTTTCCGGAAAGAGAAGCCGAACTGAGGATCTAAAAAGATATACACAGGAGTCTAACAAAAATATGTCAATATGGGAATGCAGGCTGCGCTGCTGACCTCTGCCGCACTGACTGCGGAGGTCAATTCCTTGAAGCAGAGCCTCGAGCGGTCAGAGATCGAGCTCGGCCGTGCCAAGAAGCAGCTCGAGGACAAGGAAGGTAAGTAACACCTTATTAAAATTGTACCTTATAGAAAAGGATTTTGGTTGCCAAAAGAAAAATGACAGGAATAACGTGGGTACTCCAGGGGCTGCATACGAGGTGGCGACCCTAAAGGAGTCGGTGTCATGGCCGAATGCAATCTTGGCATGAACGCAGCCAAGCTTGAGAAGCAGGAGGCGCGGGTGGCGGAGGTGCGGCAACAGCTCCAGGCTCTCGTGGAGAAACACTTGAGTTTGGAGCGTGACTCGAAGACTCGAGAGTCCGAGCTCGCGTCGGCTCTTGAGAGTGCCAAAGCCGCTAAGGCCGAAGCTTAGAAGGCCCTCCAGGAAATTGAGGCAATAAAGAAGATAGCGGCGGGTAAGGCATTCTTCATGCAAAGCAAGCATGTAAAAGTGAATTACTTGTTACTTACCCGAATTCGGAGCTCTCCAGGAGCGTTCGCAGATCTGCCCCGTAGCGTGTCCGATGCTGCCGCATTCTACAGAGCCGAGGAGGGGAGCTCAACGGAAAAGGTGTTCTGGTCTCAGTATGCTGAGGCCGGACATCCGGTGCCCCTGAGCGACCAGCTGAAGCAGCTGGTCGAGCTCCACAAGGTGGCCGAACAGGCCATGAAGGGCCTTATAGTTCGGCTGTGGCCCAAAGAAGCCTTGCCTGGGGGCTACTTCGGTCTGGTGCGGCGGCTGGTGGACGCCTGTTGAAAGCACATTTGCTCCCTAGGTGGTTTTGGTAATTAATGACAACATACTTTGTGGTTGGACTAATGCTTTTATCAAGTATGTCTCGGAAAGTCAATCACTCGCATGGCAAAAGGACTAGAAAGGTGAACCCCTAAGATGCTAAGGAAAGGATTGGCAAAAGCTCAAGACTCCATTTTTGGTTTAGTGATCCAAGATCACATTGAGTCCATAGGAAAGCCAATACTATTAAAAGGGATGAGGTTATGATGATGATCTGGTTGCTCTAAGTGCTTAGTGATTTATCTCTCAAACTATCAGCAATCTTTCATTCCAACATAAACCCATAAGTAATCTCGGTCCCACCGATTCCAAACCAGTCACACCGAGATGAACCACCTCACCATATAGCCAAACCCTAAGAATTTCGGATTTTCCGATTCCAAACTCGGTCATACCGAATTGGTGTTGCCAAGCTTCAGAACATCAGACTCAAATCGGTGTCACCGAGATGAGAAAGTCGGTCCCACCGAGATTGGCAAACCCTAGACTTTGGAAGAATCGGACTAACCGAGATTGTATTTTCGGTCCCACGAAAATCCCAACGCTCACAAGATTTGAACTTTCGGTCCCACCGAGTTGTCAACTTCGGTCCGACCGAGATTGGTCAAATGTGTGTAACGGTTGGATTTTGTGTGGAGGCTATAAATACCCTCCACCTCCTCTTCATTCGTGGAGAGAGCCATCGAAAGAACTACCACTCCTACCTTACATTTCGAGAAGAAAACTACCTACCCTTGTGTTGAGATCAAGTTGCTCCACTCCCACCATATGAAACTTGATTTCTAGCCTTCCCAAGTTGCTTTCCACTCAATCCTTTCTTCCACCACAGCAAAATCAGTGAGGAGAGTTGAGTGTTGGGGAGATTATCATTTGAAGCACAAGAGCAAGGAGTTCATCATCACCAACCCCATCTATTACCTTTTGGAGGGTGGTGCCTCCTAGATTGGTTAGGTGTCGCTTGGGAGCCTCCGTCATGATGTGGAGTTGAACCAAGGAGTTTGTAAGGGCAAGGAGATCGCCTACTTCGTGAAGATCTACCCCGAGTAAGGCTAGTCCTCCGTGGGCGTAAGCCATGATGGCATAGACAAGGTTGCTTCTTCGTGGACCCTTCGTGGGTGGAGCCCTCCGTGGACTCTCGCAGCCGTTACCCTCCGTGGGTTGAAGTCTCCATCAACGTGGATTGACGATAGCACCACCTATCGGAACCACGAGAAAAATCTCCGTGTCTCCAAATTGCGTTTGCTCTTCCACATCTCTCCCTTACTATTCATGCAATTTACTTTCCGCTGCCCTATACTCTAGAATTGCATGTTTAGTATGTTGCTCGACTTGTATGCATGATGCTTGACTTGATCTTCATTGTGAACTTGCTAAGAACTTATGTTAATCAAAAGGCATAAACTTTTATCTTGTCGAGTTGTCTAATCACCCCCCCTCTAGACACTCTTGCCTTCAACGATCCTACAATTGGTATCAGAGCTTTGGTCTCCATTGCTTTGGTTTGCACACCATTGGAGGAAGATGGACGTGTCTACGTTTAGGAGTGTTAGTCATAGAGTGCCTATTCTTGATGGAGTGTCCTATAACTCGTGGAGGATTGAAATGCTTGCTATCTTTAAGATGTACAACTTATGCAAATATGTTGAAACCCCATATGTACCACCATTTGACCCTTGCACCCTACTATGGATGAAGAGCTTGATTTGCTTCAGAACCTTAGAACTGTCAATCTTATCATTAGAGGTTTGCCCGATAACTTGCTTGAGCTTGTCACAAACTTTGAGTGCGCCTATGCTATGTGGAAGTTCTTGGAAGAACTTTATCCGGACTACTCTTTGAGAGGTCTTGATGAAATTCTATACAAGACTGTTGAATTTGATATGTTGCGCCCAATGATCCCAACTTTGATAAATGCTTCTTTGAGCTTCGTGATCTTATGAAAAGGAAGGGTGATTCGGACTTATCAATGTTCTAGTTAGAAATGCTCTTATATTGCATTCGGATGATTATTATCACGTTGATAAAACTGATGCAAGTCATTGTCAAATTGACCTAGGTATTGATGATGAATTATCTATGGGTCAATATGATGATAAGCATGAGCATGATGACGATTCGGACACCGAACTAGACAAGATCATGAAGAGTCTCGATCTTATGGCAAATCGAGAGACTACATATCCGGTGGAAAAGAGTGGATTCTTGATAGTGGATGCACCGATCACATGACCGGAGATGAAGACATGTTTCGAGAGCTTGCAAAGAACGATGGTCCACACAAGTATGTGACTTTTGGAGACAACTCCAAGGGTAAGGTACTTGGCCTTGGTAAGGTGGCCATATCTCATGATAGCTCCATTAAAAATGTCATGCTTGTTGAATCTCTTGGATACAATTTACTTTCCGTGTCTAGATTAGCTGACTTTGGATTCAACGTGCTATTCACCAAAGTAGATTGCCAAGTTTTTCAGTAGTGACAATCATAACATGGTTTTTACCGCATTCGTAGAGGTGACCTATACATTGTCGATTTCACTAAGAAAGCTCAACCTAGAACTTGCTTTATTGCTAAATCTGCTAAAGGTTGGCTTTGGCATAGAAGGCTTGGACATGTTGGTATGCTAAATTTAGATAAGCTAATCAAAGGTGATCACATTCTTGGTGTTAAAGATGTTTTCTTTGACAAAGATAGACTCTGCAGTGCATGTCAAGCAGGAAAAGAAGTAGGTGGAAGTCATCCCGTGAAGAATATCATGACCACACGGAGACCGCTTGAGCTTCTTCATATGGATCTCTTCGGTCCCAATGCTTACAAAAGCCTTGGTGGTAACTCCTTTGGTCTAGTTATTGTTGATGACTTTTCAAGATTTACGTGGGTATTTTTCCTAGATGACAAATCGCAGGTTCAGAAAATCTTCAAAACCTTTGCTAGAAAGGCTCAAAATCAGTTTGAAGTAAAGATCAAGAAGGTTCGGAGTGACAACGGAACGGAGTTCAAGAATGCCCATGTGGACTCTTTTCTCGATGAGGAAGGGATTCTACATGAGTTCTCAGCTACGTACACACCTCAACAAAACGGGGTTGTTGAGAGGAAGAACCGAACGCTCATTGAGATGGCGAGGACAATGCTTGATGAATACAAGACACCAAAACACTTTTGGGGTGAAGCCGTCGAGACAGCTTGTCATGCTATCAACAGACTGTATCTTCACAAGCTCCTCGGCAAGACTTCATACGAGCTTCTTACGGGTAACAAACCCCAAGTGGGATATTTTCGTGTCTTTGGTTCAAAGTGCTATATTCTTGATAAGCATCGTCGGTCTAAATTTGCTCCTAAAACTCATGAAGGCTTTTTTCTCGGTTATGGATCAAACTCTCACACCTACCGTGTCTACAATAATTTCACCCGAAAGGTTGAAGAGACGGTAGATGTGAAGTTTGATGAATCTAATGGCTCATAAGTAGAGCAAATGCCTATTGATGTAGGAGACAAGGACCCATCGGAAGCCATTCAAGATTTATCCATTGGAAAGATTCGTCCCATGGAAGTGAAGGAGAGTACCTCATCTACATATGTGGAGCCCCCTACCTCACGGCAAGGTGAACCTCAAGGCAACATGGAGGCCTCCACAAGTGGAACTCACCAAGATGAGGAAGTGCGACAAGAAGATCCACCACAACCTCCTTCTCCACCACCTCAAGACAACACCAACAACACAGATGAAGAAGAAGATGAGGATGATGAGGAAGCTCAGCCACGACCACGACAAAAGCTATCCCGAGTTCGAGCAAGAGTCAAGAAGGACCATCCGTGGAACAAATGATGAATGACATCGACTCGGAGAATCACTCGCTCTAAAACTCGCTTAGCTAACTTTTGTGAGCATTACTCATTTATTTCAGTCTTGAACCTATGAAGGTAGAAGAAGCGCTTGAAGACCCGGATTGGGTGAACGCTATGCATGAAGAGCTGCACAACTTCGAGAGGAACAACGCTTGGTCTTTGGTAGAGAAGCCCAATGATGACCAAAACGTCATTGGAACCAAATGGGTGTTTCGAACAAGCAAGATGAAGATGGACAAGTCATCCGCAACAAGGCTCGCCTCAGTAGCACAAGGTTACACACAAGTCGAAGGTATGGACTATGGTGAGACCTATGCCCCGTTGCTAGACTTGAGTCCATTCAGATTCTTCTTGCTTATGCCAACCACCATAACATTACTCTCTATCAAATGGACATTAAAAGTGCTTTCCTAAATGGTGAAATTGAGGAGGAAGTATTTGTGAAACAACCTCCGGATTTGTGAATCCTAAAAGCCCAATCATGTTTACAAATTGCACAAAGCTCTTTATGGTCTTAAACAAGCTCCTAGAGCTTGGTACAAATGCTTGACTAGCTTTCTTCTTGAAAAAGGATTTGAGATTGGTAAAATTGACTCAACGCTATTCACGAAAAGGGTTAACGGTGAACTATTTGTATGCCAAATATATGTTGATGATATTATCTTTGGTTCAACTAACCCTGATTTTAGTGAGAAATTTGGAAAGCTTATGTCGGAGATGTATGAGATGTCCATGATGAGTGAACTCAAGTTCTTCCTTGGGTTGCAAATCAAGCAATCTAAGGAGGGTACTTTTGTCTCACAAACTAAGTACACTAAGGATCTCTTCAAGAAGTTCAACATGCAAGAGAGCAAAGGTATGAGAACCCCCATGCCTACTAATGGACATAATGACTTGACTAAAGATGGAAAACCTGTTGATCAAAAGGTTTATCGATCCATGATTGGTTCTCTACTATATCTCTGTGCTTCTCGTCCTGATATAATGTTGAGTGTATGCATGTGTGCTCGATATCAAGCTGCTCCTAAAGAATGTCATCTTAAAGCTGTTAAAAGAATTGTGAGATATTTGATACACACACCTAACTTTGGCATTTGGTATCCTAAGAGGGCCTCTTTCGATCTTGTTGGCTATTCCGACTCGGACTATGCCGACACAAGATAGATAGAAAGTCAACTTCGGTACATGTCAATTTCTCGGTCGATCCCTTGTATCTTGGTCATCCAAGAAACAAAATTCGATATCATTATCTATCGCCAAGCGAGAATATATTGCCGCTGGTTCGTGTTGTGCTCGGTTGCTATGGATGAAACAAATGCTTAAGGACTATGGGATACATGCGAGACATGTTCCTTTGCTTTGTGACAATGAGAGTGCGATTAAGATTGACACAATCCGTGCAACACTCTCGCACGAAACACATTGAAGTTCGTCACCATTTTATTCGTGATCACATTGCTAAGGGTGACATTGATCTTAAGCATGTTCAGATTGACAAACAGCTTGCAGATATCTTCACAAAACCACTTGATGAGAAAGTGTTTTGTCGCTTAAGGAGTGAGTTGAACATCATTGATGCTTCAAACTTGGAGTGAAAACTCCATTGATGCATGTCAGGCATGAGCCAAATTGACTAATCCTTGATATTTCTCTTATGATGATGATCATATGTCTTGGACACATTTGCCCCCTTGTATTGCATCTAACTCCTTGCAGGTACTTGGATGGTCTACATTCTACAAGATTATCACACTCACTCAAATCATGAGTAATCTTGTCATTGACCAAGTATCTAGCTCTTTGGGATGTTGAGTTCAAGGAACAAAATTCCACATATCCTTTTTGACACCATATACTTCTAGTTCTTCACTCATGTCATATTGGATATTCTTGAGTCTTTCCTTGCTTGCCTAACCCATGTAGGAAGATGAACTATACAATTGGAATTGGTGCTCCAACTTCACATTCAATGAGCATCTACATCAAGTTCACCTACATGAGAACAAGCAACAACAAGCCCAAGGTATGTCTTTCACATCTTGAAGAAGCTTTGCTCAAAGACATGAGTACAAGCAGCTACAAAAGATGTGATCACATCAAATTGCTTAATCGAAAAATGGTAACCCCATTTTGAGCTTAAACGATGAGTATGACCTATGATCAAATGTTCTCATTTGACTCCTAAGTCAATATACTCAACCATAGGTGACCTAGTAGCCGACCCCTATCTAGATGAAGTACATATGTTTTGGAGTTTTGCTATTGTCTCTTTTGATTCTCTTGTTAAGTTTTTCCTTTTAATCAAAAAAAAACTTCATCTAGCAATTCTTTTTATTTTCTGTTTCTTCTGTTCTTGTGAATATCCTCTTAGCTCTGATAAATTCCCTGAAAATCATTTACAAATTCATTGCAAATCTTCTGAAACTTTCCTTGCAAAGTGAGCTGAATTATTTCTGTATTTCCTTGGAATTAAACTCGAGTCACCGATTCAATCACTTGATCTCGACCGAAAAGGATCTGCCCTAAGTCTCGACTTTCGGACTCACCGATCCATATCAATTCGTGTCACCGATTTACATTCACCAGATATCATCTACAGCTCATCTAAATGATCTCTTCTGCATACTTAATTTGCTCAGTTGTGATTCTTAAGGAACCCACTTCTTTCCTTCCATCTTTCCTGCCCTTCCTGGTTTACTGTCCTTTTCGGCACTTGATGTCAAAGGGGGAGAAGATTTAGGGGGAGCTTAAGGGAAAATTGGAGGATAAGGGGAGAAAAGATATTTTAAAGGAAGAAGAACAATCTTACCTTAAGGGGGAGAGGATCACATCAAAGCTTTGCCATATATTTCACTATTATAATACATTTGGCATTATTCTCTTGGTTTAAAAGTACAATTGGTATCTTATACAATTGTATCTTATGAAAAGCAAAATCTCTCAGAGCTCATTGAAAATCTTTAGTCTTGGGAGACATGTTGGCTGATTCAAGCTAGTGCTTAACATGAGACACTCTTTATACATGTCATCCCTGGCTTGGTACTCTTGATGTTCTTGCTGTTGGTTGTAGGAATGCTCTTGTGTTATCTAACCATGTTTTCCCAAGTTTATTTCTTCAGGTACATCACCAAGGAACTTCAAGGTAAGTATATGCATCTTGCAGGATGTGCATGATGGTGACTTGCTTGTGAATACTTGTTTGCAAGAAATCACCATGCACATATGCATCATCTCTCATTTACCCTCATCTGCTCTGATGCATATAGCCAAGCTGCATGTAGCACATCTTGCTTTTCTCTCATGTGTGCTTGTGGTAGTCCAAAACCAAAATCTAAAATCTTGCACACTTGTAGGGGAGCTTGTGTACTACATGTTTGTCAAAGCTTTAATGATAATCCTGTCTTTCTTTCAAGAAGCTTTGATATCTTTTTTCGTGTGTTGCCATCAATTACCAAAAGGGGAGATTGAAAGCACATTTGCTCCCTAGGTGGTTTTGGTAATTAATGACAACATACTTTGTGGTTGGACTAATGCTTTTATCAAGTATGTCTCAGAAAGTCAATCACTCGGCATGGCAAAAGGACTAGAAAGGTGAACCCCTAAGATGCTAAGGAAAGGATTGGCAAAAGCTCAAGACTCCATTTTTGGTTTAGTGATCCAAGATCACATTGAGTCCATAGGAAAGCCAATACTATTAAAAGGGATGAGGTTATGATGATGATCTGGTTGCTCTAAGTGCTTAGTGATTTATCTCTCAAACTATCAGCAATCTTTCATTCCAACATAAACCCATAAGTAATCTCGGTCCCACCGATTCCAAACCCACCACACCGAGATGAACCACCTCACCATATAGCCAAACCCTAAGAATTTCGGATTTTCCGATTCCAAACTCGGTCATACCGAAATTGGTGTTGCCAAGCTTCAGAACATCAGACTCAAATCGGTGTCACCGAGATGAGAAAGTCGGTCCCACCGAGATTGGCAAACCCTAGACTTTGGAAGAATCGGACTAACCGAGATTGTATTTTCGGTCCCACTGAAAATCCCAACGCTCACAAGATTTGAACTTTCGGTCCCACCGAGTTGTCAACTTCGGTCCGACCGAGATTGGTCAAATGTGTGTAACGGTTGGATTTTGTGTGGAGGCTATAAATACCCTCCACCTCCTCTTCATTCGTGGAGAGAGCCATCGAAAGAACTACCACTCCTACCTTACATTTCGAGAAGAAAACTACCTACCCTTGTGTTGAGATCAAGTTGCTCCACTCCCACCATATGAAACTTGATTTCTAGCCTTCCCAAGTTGCTTTCCACTCAATCCTTTCTTCCACCACAGCAAAATCAGTGAGGAGAGTTGAGTGTTGGGGAGATTATCATTTGAAGCACAAGAGCAAGGAGTTCATCATCACCAACCCCATCTATTACCTTTTGGAGGGTGGTGCCTCCTAGATTGGTTAGGTGTCGCTTGGGAGCCTCCGTCATGATGTGGAGTTGAACCAAGGAGTTTGTAAGGGCAAGGAGATCGCCTACTTCGTGAAGATCTACCCCAGTAAGGCTAGTCCTCCGTGGGCGTAAGCCATGATGGCATAGACAAGGTTGCTTCTTCGTGGACCCTTCGTGGGTGGAGCCTCCGTGGACTCTCGCAGCCGTTACCCTCCGTGGGTTGAAGTCTCCATCAACGTGGATTGACGATAGCACCACCTATCGGAACCACGAGAAAAATCTCCGTGTCTCCAAATTGCGTTTGCTCTTCCACATCTCTCCCTTACTATTCACGCAATTTACTTTCCGCTGCCCTATACTCTAGAATTGCATGTTTAGTATGTTGCTCGACTTGTATGCATGATGCTTGACTTGATCTTCATTGTGAACTTGCTAAGAACTTATGTTAATCAAAAGGCATAAACTTTTATCTTGTCGAGTTGTCTAATCACCCCCCCTCTAGACACTCTTGCCTTCAACGATCCTACACCTGTCCATGGGTTGAAGTCATCAAGCACTCTGCTTGCATTGAAGGTGCCCGTTGGGCCCTTGCCCGTGCTAAGGTGCACTGGGGCAAGATGGACGCCGAGAAGCTTGTGACGGACGCGCCACCGCCAGGCAAGGAGTATCGCACGCCCGAGATGTATTATAAGGGTGTCCTAAAGGGTGCCCGCATTATTGCGGGTGAATGCTCCAAAGATGTAATTTTTTAGTAGACTCGCATCTTGTTATCCTGTGCACTGAAAACTTTGTTCATATGCGCTAAGCAACGCTTGTTAATTTAAAATATTACCTTCTGTGCGGCCGTTTATCAAATCTGAGAGATGGCAAGTCGTTGGCTTCGGCCCCCATGCCACGAGTGCTGGGGTGTTCGGGATAAACTTGAGCTCTTGTTCCCATTTTTGGGTCCTAGGGAGGCGCTCAACACAACGAACGGGGCAACCGGACTTATAATGCTTGAACACTCTCACTTAGCCATAGAATTCTATAATTTTAAATTTCAGCGAAGCCCCTAGTGTTCAGAAGGTCGAATTCGGGGCGCTATCCACGCCTGGGCCGGACAAAGCCGGTTCCTCGCTCTAAGCGGCATAAGTCTTTAGGGACTCGAAAAAACCTCTCGAACAGCGACCGGCTCTCGCCCCATCATGACAGTCAGTTTTAGCTTTCTCCATTGAGGTGCTCACCCAGCTCAACTGGGGCACAACCGCAGTGGTTCTCCCAGCGCTACCTTAGCCGATATAACGGAACGTAAGGTACCAAAACATGGGATCCGGGCAAACCCAACTATTGACCCAAGACATGATTCGGAGCCGATGCATATAATGCTATAAGTTCGGGGTGCCGCACTTGTGAAAGTGTTCGGACTTATCACACCGTAATTTGGGGAACTTAAGCCCCTGGTGTATTTAGCCGTACCAAAGCATACGGATGCAACATGTCATAAGTGAACATATGTATAAAAAAGGAATGCAATGATAGGCAAAAAGCGATGCATTGTTTATTCAAAAAATACTGCAATGAATGCAGAACGATACAAATAGTGCAATAAGCAAGGGGTGGGACTATTTAACATGTCCCCCTCCAGGGGTAGGCTGCGGAATGGTGTATAAAACAGGTATAATGCTCGTAATGGAGACCACCTGGATATTCGTCTTAGCTTTTCTGCTTCCCTGGCTGTTACATCGTGAATTCGGTAGGTCTACTGCCGGACAGGGCTTCTGGGAAACGGAGTCCTGAGGATCCGAAAAGAAAAAAAGGATGACACATTTGGGAGCCCCTGGTGTGGTTGAGCCGCACTCTGGGCCTTCCGTGGTCGTGCCCCTCCCCCTGTGCCCATGGTATCTCCAGAGTGTAGTGATGTATGCGTAGTACTGGTCTTGCAATTTTGCGAGGGCTGGGGTTGGGGCCGCATTGCTATGCGTGCTCGGAACTTGCCAGGTGGTCTTGTTGTAGGTTACTCTGGGTGCGCTTGACGGTGTCCGGTCGCTACTTTGTACTTCCGCCGCGAGAGCCGCTGTATGCTCCTCCGTTCGGAGAGAGCGTTCGGTGTTTCCGTTGACCGTGATGACTCCTCGAGGGCCTGGCATCTTGAGCTTGAGGTATGCGAGGTGGGGCACCGCATTGAACTTTGCAAACGCGTTCGTCCGAAAGCAAAGCATGATAGCCGCCATGAACGGAACTATGTCGAAGATTAACTCCTCGCTTCAGAAGTTATCCGGGGCTCCGAAGACCACTTCAAGTGTAACTGAGCCTGTACAATTGGCCTCTACACCTGGTATGACGCCTTTGAAGGTCGTTTTTGTGGGTTTAATCCTAGAGGGGTCTATGCCCATCTTGCGCACTGTATCCTGCTAAAGCAAGTTCAGGCTGCTGCCGCCGTCCATCAGGACTCTAGTGAGGTGAAATCCGTCAACGATTGGGTCCAAAACCAATGCGGCGTATCCGCCATGGCGGATGCTAGTGTGGTGGTCCCTTCGATCAAAAGTGATCGGGCAGGAGGACCACGGATTGAACTTTGGGGCGACTGGATGCATCGCGTATACGTCCCTGAGCGCACGCTTCCGCTCCCTTTTGGGTATGTGGGTTGCGTATATCATGTTCACCGTCCGCACTTCTGGGGGGAAACCCTTCTGTCCTGTATTGTTCGGCGGCCGGGTCTCTTCCTCGTCATCGCTATGCAGCCCCTTGTCATTGTTTTTGGCAATTAACTTGCTTGCCTGCTTGAATACCCAACAATCCCTATTGGTGTGATTAGTTGGCTTTTTGGGGGTGCCGTATCTGGCACGAGCGATCGAGTATCCGGTCCAAATTGTACGGGCCCGGAGTAGTTCTTTTGAATGGATTTTTTCGCTAACCGGGTTTAGAGCCTCTGAATCCGGCGTTGACTGCCGTATCTTCAGTATTATCGCCGTTAATGCAGCGTTTGTGCTTATTGTGACGCGACCTGCCATTGCTATCCTTGGTATCCGGACTACCATAATTTTTGGTGAGGTTGTTACAGCGGGCTAGCCTGCTGTCCTCTCCTGCACAGAATTGGGTCATGAGTGATGTGAGGGCTGCCATGGATTTCGGCTTTTCCTGTCCTAGGTGCCGGGCAAGCCATTCATCGCGGATGTTGTGTTTGAAGGCTGCAAGGGCCTCTGCATTCGGACAGTCAATGATTTGATTTTTCTTGGTTAAGAACCGTGTCCAGAATTGTCTGGCCGATTCGTCTGGCTGCTGAATTATGTGGCTTGGGTCATCAGCGTCTGTTGGTCGCACATACGTGCCCTAGAAGTTATCAAGGAATGCGGCTTCCAGGTCCTCCCAACACCCAATTGATTCTGCTGGCAAGCTGTTGAGCCAATGCCTAGTTGGTCCTTTAAGCTTGAGTGGGAGGTATTTGATGGCTTGAAGATCATCACCGTGGGCCATGTGGATATGAAGGATATAGTCTTCAATCCAAACCGCGGGATCTGTTGTGCCATCGTAGGATTCAATGTTCACGGGTTTGAACCCTTCGGGGATTTGATGATCCATTACTTCATCTGTGAAGCATAGTGGGTGTGCGGCGCCTCTGTATTGGGCTATATCACGCCGTAGCTCAAGAAAGCTTTGTCGACTGTGTTCGGCCCGGCTGGAATTGTTGTATCCGGAGCGACGGTTGTCGACGCATATCATGGGCGCCCACGCGATCCGTAGATCCATCTTGATTGTCTTGCCTTATCCTCCAATATGTCTCGCAAGTCCGGCGCATTTCCCCGTGGCTTTGTACTTTTCGAGCGATGCCGGGGTGCGGCTTTAGTGGAGGGCCTAGAGGCCTCTCTGTCGCGGCCACGAGGTGGCCGGTCGGCCGTATTGTGCGCTGGTGATGTAGGTTTATATGCTTCCTCCTCTAATCGGGGCAGCAGCTTGCATTTGGGGTAGCTTTTGGAGGGGCGTTCGAGTTCATACTCTTCGGCAGCAAGGACTTCAGTCCATTTGTCGGCTAGCAAATCTTGATCAGCTCTAAGCTGTTGTTGCTTTTTCTTGAGGCTGCTTGTCGTGGCCATAAGCCTTCTTTTGAAACGCTCTTGTTCAACGGGATCCTCAGGCACGACAAATTCGTCGACGTCGAGGCTTGCCTCATCTCCGGAGGGAGGCATGTAATTATCGTCCTCTACCTCTTTGTATGCCGCTCGCTCACAAGGGCTGGCTTCTCCATCCTCCTGTGCTAAATCTTGCTGGAGGGGGTTGTCTTCGGCACTGTCCGGGGTTTTATTGTCTCCGGAGCCGGAATCTCCATTTTTGCTGTGGCGGGATTTAGAGCGGCTCCGCTAACGCCGGCGCTTAGGCTGTTTCTTGGAGGGGTCATCCTCCGCTGTTCCATCGCCATTCCCATCCTTTGGGATGTCCACCTTGTATATGTCGTATTTCGAGGTGGCTTTCCAGTGCCCTATAGGCGTTGGTTCTTGGCCGTCTCCGGCATCGTCGTCCATACCGTCGATGTCTTCGGAGTCGATGTCTAGCATGTTGGTTAAGTCGTCGACAGTGGCTACAAAGTGGGTGGTGGGTGGGCTTTGAATTTCTTCGTCGTCCGCATCCCAACCATCCTAAACGTAATCTTGCCAGGGCTCTCCAGATAAAGAGAGATACTTTAGCGAATTCAGGATGTCGCCAAAAGGCGAGTGCTGAAAGATGTCCGCCGCGGTGAACTCCATGATCGGTGCCCATTCGGATTTGGTTGGTAGGGGCGCGGGAGGTTCGGAGTCCGGCGAGGAGTCCGGCACCTCGAAGTCACGAGCTTCACAAGGAACAGGGTCGGTATTCGGCTCCATCGCCGTAGAGGTAGCAGCCCCCGAGCTGGTGTCTAGCCACCCAACCTCGATCGGCGCAGTCGGCTCTGAGGTAAGGGTCGGAGCGGACTCTTGTGTGGCCTCCAAGGCACTGTCCTGCAGCAGAGCTAAATCATGCCCATCATGACAGTGCGGCGCGCTCGGCTGCGGCTCGAATCCGTCGAAGATCAAGTCTCCGCGGATGTCGGCCGTATAGTTCAAACTTCTAAATCTGACCTGATGGCGAGTGGCGTAGCTTTCGATCTGCTCCAGATGGCCAAGCGAATTGGCCCGCAGTGCAAAGCCGACGAATACAAAGATCTGTCCGGGGAGAAAAGTCTCACCCTGGACCGCGTTGTTGTTGATGATCGAAGGAGCCATCGGGCCTATGGGTGACGACACAGAGGAACTCTCAATGAAAGCACCAATGTCGATGTCAAAACCGGCGGATCTCGGGTAGGGGGTCCCGAACTGTGCGTCTAGGCGGATGATAACAGGAGACAAGGGACACGATGTTTTTAGCCAGGTTCGGGCCCTCTCGATGGAGGTAAAGCCCTACTCCTGCTTGATTGATATTGATGATATGGGTAGTACAAGAGCGGATCTACCACGAGATCAAGGAGGCTAAACCCTAGAAGCTAGCCTATGGTATGATTGTTTTTCGTCCTACGGACTAAAACCCTCCGGTTTATATAGACACCAGAGAGGGTTAGGGTTACATAGAGTCAGTTACAATGGTAGGAGATCTACATATCTGTATCGCCAAGCTTGCCTTCCACGCCAAGGAAAGTCCCATCCGGACACGGGACGAAGTCTTCAATCTTGTATCTTCATAGTCTTCGAGTTCGGCCAATGATGATAGTTCGGCTATCCGGACACCCCCTAGTCAAGGACTCCCTCACCTATGCTTATTCACCTTAGTATGAGTCAGTAAAACCCCAAAGATCAGCCCTTGAATCACTGTGGTTTGACCACAGTAATTGTTCAAAGTTTCTGTCCAGTAACTAAACATCTTCACCATTTCACTTCTACTGCACCTGGAAACCAACCGAGCCATGGTAACACCTAAAGTTACTAAGGACTACATGCCAAACATCATGGTTAGTGCATATGTGGCCTGATGTCACGGTCCACGCGGTGACCGCGTTCATCCGAGGGTGCTGGCATGCCAAACGCGCGCTCTGTGCGTCGCCAGCGCCTCTGTGGCGCGCGTGCCCGCTGCTCGGCCAGCCTGGGCGTGTCCCCACGCGCCACCATCCTCGTCTCCACCCCCTTTACTCCTCCCTACCGCTCGCCGACGCCGGAGCTCGCCGCAGCGAGCACAGGCACGGTCCGGCCAACCGCACAGTGCCCGCGCGCTATGTTCGTCACCTTCCTCCTTGCTCCTGTGCTCGTCCGCATCCGTGCACAGCTCCCGCGTGAACCCCGTCACCTTCTCCCTCTCTCTCTGGCACCATTCATCACCGGGCGCCGGCGACAGCTATCCTCCGGCAGAGCCCAAGCCCTCCTCGCCGCCCCGCCTATAAATAACCCCCTCCGCAGCCTCCTAGAGCACCGCACCTCACCACATCTCCCTCCTATAGCCACTAGAAGCCGCAGCCCGGTCGGGCAGGCCGCGGGCTGCTGTCCCCGAGCCGAGCTCACTGGCGATCCCCCAGGATCGACCCCGCAGCTTCGGCCGCTCCCAAGCCGAGGCAACCCCGCCCGGGCCTCCGCCTCTCCTCCGTGAAGCCAATGAGCCAAGCCTGAGCCCCTGGAGCCGCCCCTAGCCACCGTCTTCCTCATCTTCGGCCACCTCCGCGTTCTGCCTCCACTTGCGAGGAAGAAACCGACGCCGTCCGGTCACGATTTGCCACGCCATGGGTACGGGCAGGTGCTCAAGAACCTTCTCCGTCGATCCCTCCCTCTCATCTTCCCCCAAGAGGGCTCAACGCCGGCGAACGCTCCGGCGAACCACCGCACCTCTCTGTTTTTTCCCTCCCTCTGGCCTGACTAGCGGGGCCCGCTAGTTAGCCACTCATAACGTGCGCGAAGCGGTATGAATGGTGGCGCCCCGGGAAAATACGCCATCGACATCACCCCCTCTATTTTTTTCAAATTTATTTAAATTCCAGGAGCATTCAAACAGCCATAACTTTTATTCTACAAGTCCAAATGCAGTGATTCTTTTGCATTGTGTTCTTTGACTAAAAATCTAACAGCTCCCAAAAGATGGGATTTTTCCTTGCATTCTAGATTTTCTGACAATTTTCAAAATGTTTCTTGATATTTTCTTTTCTGGTTTTTTAATGTTTTCAGAGGAACCAGCTTGTCTTGAGGATCACCAGGAGCCTTGTGACCCTCATCGGTACTAAGGCAAGCCACAGTAACATTTTCATGGTGCCACTTCAATATTATTGATTTTCATACTTGAACTTATGAATATTGATGCCTTTTAATTAGTTATATAATAAATATATTCTGTTATATGCTTGTTATGTTAAAATGCTTGAATATCAGTATGTTTGAAGTAAATATTGTTGGTAAGATGATGAGAACCTAGTTGTTAGAGTTAAATAAATAATATGGTCATAGAATTGATGAGTAATTTGGATATTATTTTTGCATGAGGTATAAGATGATAATTTCTAGAAATGTTTCTGGTATAAGTAAAGAAAGGTTTTTACCAGTATAGTAGCATGATTTTATGTTGGCTCCGTGGGAGCGTGGTTGGTGCAGTTTTGCACGGTTATGTGATGCATATGTTAAGTGAATGCATGATATGGCAGTACGACACTGGTTATTTTCTTTTCACATTAAAAGTTGAACCTGATTAATATTCAACTTGAACATGTTGTTGACCGGGTCGTGGTGCCGCTGAAACGAGTCTTTCCCAGTGCAACCACATTTGCCGGTATGGGACGGCCTTAATGCGTTTCATTGTCATGCCTCTGGTCAGTTCCTCAAATTAGGGAAGGTTATGGGCGTGTTGTACCCTGGCCCGGTAGGCAAGCATAACCTTGTGAGCTCGTTGTTAAGCTAAGTTTGGTACCGGATCCCAGTGTGGATCGTGGCCACGACGGTGGTCGAGGTGTCTGGAGGTAGACACAGGGCCACCCAGGACTAGCCCAGTGGGGTCTGAGTCGGAGGGGCCAGGAGAGTGTCATGACAGTGAAATGGTTTCGTCGGAACGATGTTGGTCCACTCGGATGGGAGAGTGAGGCCATGGGTTCCGTTGTGTGGGTACAGTGTACTAACCTCTACGGAGTGTATTTAATCTATCGATAGTCGAGTCCACGGATACGGACACGCTCGAAAGTAAGGTAAACCATTGGTCAACACTTAATAAATATGCAGACTAAATTGTACCAAGGATGTCAGTGAGGTCATCGTGTTGAGTTGGGAACGAGTTGGTCGGGTTGTGATCGCCGTAAGGATCACAGGCAACGAGTTGGTCGGGTTGTGATCGCCATAAGGATCACGGGCCATGAGATGGTCGGGTTGTGATCGCTGTAAGGATCACGGGTATGTGTTGGTAATATTATGTTTGTTGGTCACATCTGGTAAGCAAGTTGGGAGAATGAGTACCTGTTGAGCATAGTCACATCATGTTGGTTATATATTTGCATTGTTGATTTAAACTGGATAAATATCATAATATTGTCTGTCATCTTGTTTGTGCTTATTGTGAGCTTGCAAGTACATTCAATGTACTGACCTGGCGTGTCATACCAGATTTCAGGAAAGTCCCGTTGGAAAGGAGTGTTGTCCGAGTCTAGACCATGTCCACGTCAGTGTCCTTGTGCGATGGAGTCCCGCTACGACGTTGTTCCACTGCCGAGTAGTTGTCATGATCGAGGCCCCCTTTATGTTCACTAAATAATGTACATATTGTTCAGCCGCACCGTGTGTGCCGCTTGGCCTCCACTACTAGGGAAAAGGCTAGCAGCAGTGCGGGTTTTCAGGCTAGCAGCAGCGCGGGTGGCCGCGCTACTAATAAGGCGCTACAGCTAACTCATAGTAGTAGCACGGCCCGAACCCCGCGCTACTACTGTTGAACGATATCAGCAGCGCTTTTTGGGAACGCGCTACTATTAACTAGCTGTAGTGATTTCTTCATCCCTCGCTACTGCTATATCTTTCACCATTTTCCTACTGCCCCATTCCCTTTCAGTTCTCCTTTCACTTTCAGTTCTCCTTTCAGATGCTAGATACTAGGTACTACTAGTAGATATCAAATTCATAAACCATTACTAGTATGCGGTAGTACTCGCCGTTCAAATTACTCGTCGTGGTTTTAGTTCAAACCACGACGAGTAATTTGGAACGAAGGGAGTACTAAGATAACAATTTCATGCATAGCCAACATGCATCCTCAAGGAGTACATGGTCATATCAACGGCCATCATCATATGTAGTTCTAGATGATATCGATTTACCATCATCATATGTAGTTCTAGATGATATAGCCACACACACATATGTAGTTCTAGCTAGATGATATAGCCACACACACACATATGTAGTTCTAGATGATATAGCCACACACACATATGTAGTTCTAGATGATATCGAAGACAATCATCATCCTCAAGCCTGGGCGGTTGGTGTTCCTGATAGTAATTAGGATGGCCTGTCCAACACGAAGATTCTTGCCATCGAGGAATTTCTTCCACCCAACCGAGCTTAAGTGTGTGCGACCGTCCGTGTCCACGCGGTAAGTACAGGTTGTGACGGAGCCCTTGCAGAAGGCGTAGTCCAGCTGAGCCTTCTTCATCGTGCTCGATACCATAACTCAAAGATATGCTCTTTGCCAATTTTTGAATAAGAAAACATATCAATTAATAAGCATGTGATCGAACTCTACACTAAAACATATATATCATCGACTAGATTCCACACAACATACCATATCATTGGACTGTACACTAAGTAATTCACACTATTAATTTGCATTTGTAAGTATAACATACCATATCATGTCGATCAACCATGGTATTTGTCAAGCGGGTCACGAATGGCACCCGACAAAGTCAAGACGCGGGCGGAATTATGTCCCACAAAGTTGGACACCTCCTCCTCACTCAGCCTTGTTCTTTGAGCTACGATGGCTTCATGAAGTGGGTCCTCATCATCTTCATCGAGTGGGTCCTCATTATCTTCATCATCTTCATCATCTTCGCCATCTTCATCATCTTCCACCAGGTTGAGATAAATGATAGCTAGCTTGGGTCTTTCTCTCGGAAGTTGAAGCTGATCAACTCACCACCAAGAAGATGCATGCGAGCGATGAAACGGGCCCATCCATCTCCTCCAATCTGCGACATATTGCGCCCTTTCTCGACCTCCATAGTGTACGGCCCCCAGAGCCTCAAATGTCACAAAGGTCTCTGTCACTTGTTGAATTTCAACCTCACATTGCATGGGACGATCTGTAAACTAAGCAAAATGACACAATGCAGTAATGCCAACACTAAAAATAAAATAGTTATTACATTTCATCTAATTTCTTACACAAGATGACGAAAACTCGGCGGAAGTAGATGCTTAACAGCTTGCTGGGCCAGCAAGGTTGTCAAGCGCATTTTGACTTGCACATTTGACATAGTGGTGGTGCTGGTGGCGCCATTCTTCCTAAAGCAATATGAGCAAAGGATTACTAAATCAACTAAATCAAAATGTTCCTAAGTCAACTAAATCAACTAGCCTACTAAATCAACTAAATCAAAATGTTCTAAGTCAACTAAATCAACTAACCTACTAAGTCAACTAAATCAAAATTTTCTAAGGCAACTAAATCAACTAGCCTACTAAATCAACTAAATCAAAATGTTCTAAGTCAACTAAATTAACTAAATGAATTAGCCTACTAAATCAACTAAATCAAAATGTTCTAAGTCAACTAAATCAACTAACCTACTAAGTCAACTAAATCAAAATATTCTAAGGCAACTAAATCAACTAGCCTACTAAATCAACTAAATCAAAATGTTCTAAGTCAACTAAATCAACTAGCCTACTAAATCAACTAAATCAAAATGTTCTAAGTCAACTAAATCAACTAGCCTACTAAATCAACTAAATCAAAATGTTCTGAGTCAACTAAATCAACTAGCCTAGTAAGTCAACTAAATTATATCAACTAAATCAAAATGTTGCATATGAGCAGGAGGGAGAAGGAGGGCGACTCGAGGAGGGAGAAGAGAGTAGGATGGAGGAGGAAGGCGGAGCGACGAGGGGCCGGCTAGCGCGGCCAGTTGAGGGAGGACGGAGGAGGAAGGCGGAGCGAGGAGGGGCCGGCCAGCGGCGAGTGGAGAGGGAGGACGGAGGAGGAGGCCGGTATCGAGTCCAAAGAAGGAGGAGGAGGTGACGGCGCGGCGTGAGACGGAGGAGGGCGATGGGGCGCGCGCAGACGCAAGGAGGAGAGGGCGAGGAGTGCGCAGATTTTGAGTGGCTGTGTGAGGGATCTGAAGGAGGATATCGGGAGATGGATGGCTTAGCAAGAGCGCCTTCAAAGAAACACGCTACTACTAAGTTATCTAGCAGCAGCGCTTTTCAAGAAAGCGCCATGCTATGTGTCAAGATGCAAAATACACATTGATCATCAACGATCTTTTGTGTACACTGATTTGACAATATGAGTCCTCACCGTTTAGGAAAGGTGAAGACTCATATTGCAGCCACAAATTCTACACATAGAGTTCAATGAAGATCAAGTGCTTGTCAAAGTGTGAGAAGTAACATATTTAAGGTGGTAGAAACTCTTCACGGAGCGAGGTGGGACTAAATTTTTGTAGGAAACTTAGCAAGAGCGCTTGTCGGGAAATGCGCTGCTACTATGCTACGAAAGCAGTAGCAGCGTCATTTTAACGCTGCTGCTATAACTAGCCTCATGGCAGCCTCAGAGGAATTATAGTAGCAGCGCATCTTTGGGTGGACGCGCTTCGCTATATTTGTCTCAGCAAATGCGAAGTTTCATGGGTCCGCGCTCTCGCTAGTTAGCAGCAGCGAGTTATTTTGAAGCGCGCTGCTGATAAGATTCTGTGTATAGGCTTTTCCCTAGTAGTGCTCGCTAACTATTGTAATATGAACTATGTTCTGCTAGCATGAATAAAGCGGTTATATTCTGTGCCTTGTTGTTGTGTGTTGCCAGAAGACAAGGTCTCTGGGCTAGCAATGCAGGGTAAACCGGTCGCTCTAAGCCGGGGTGCCACAGCAATGGAGGATAACCCCTCAGGGAAGAAAGCTAAGCATGGGCATCGTCAATGCCACTCCAAGCCCCGCCACAACAATACCGGCACAGGAGACGAAAACAATCCGGATGGTGCCAAAGATGAATACAACCCTGATCAGCCTGCCTTCAAGCGGGCCGGACTGGCCATGGTTGGATACTTGGAGAGGAACAACTATATGCCCCCCTCCGAAGAAGTGGTAAGCCTCGGCGATGATGAATTCGGCGTGCCTGAGTATCGCGTGGAACAAGTTCGCTTCACGACGGCTCATGGCCACTGCGATGAGCCTGCAAAGGAAGCAACAGCAGCTCAAAGCTGACCAGGATTTGTTCATGGAAAGATGGACCAAGGTCCTGGCCACTGAGGAATACAGACTCGACCGCCCCGACAAAGGGCACACACGGCATAATTTGCTACCTCAACCTAAGAAGGAGAATGAGCGAGTCCTAGACTAGGGGGTGTCCGGATAGCCGGACTATCATCATCGGCCGGACTACAAGACTATGAAGATACAAGATTGAAGACTTCGTCCCGTGTCCGGATGGGACTTTCCTTGGCGTGGAAGGCAAGCTTGGCGATACGGATATGTAGATCTCTTACCATTGTAACCGACTCTGTGTAACCCTAGCCCTCTCCGATGTCTATATAAACCGGATGGTTTTAGTCCGTAGGACGAACAACCATTACAACCATTACAACCATCATACCATAGTCTAGCTTCTAGGGTTTAGCCTCCTTGATCTCGTGGTAGATCCACTCTTGTACTACCCATATCATCAATATCAATCAAGCAGGAGTAGGGTTTTACCTCCATCGAGAGGGCCCAACTCAGGTAAAACATCGTGTCCCTTGTCTCCTGTTACCATCCGCCTAGACGCACAGTTCGGGACCCCCTACCCGAGATCCGCCGGTTTTGACACCGACATTGGTGCTTTCATTGAGAGTTCCTCTGTGTCGTCACCGATAGGCTTGATGGCTCCTTCGATCATCAACAAAGACGCAGTCGAGGGTGAGACTTTTCTCCCCGGATAGATTTTCGTGTTCGGCGGCTTTGCACTGCGGGCCAATTCGCTTGGCCATCTGGAGCAGATCGAAAACTATGCCCCTGGCTATCAGGTCAGATTTGGAAGCCTAAACTTCACGGCGGACATCCGCGGAGACTTGATCTTCGATGGATTCGAGCCACAGCCGAGCGCGCCGCACTGCCACGATGGGCATGATTTAGCTCTGCTGCCGGACAGTGCCCTGGAGGCCACACATGAGTCCGCTTTGATCCTTATTCGAGCCGACCTCGCAGACGAGGACGGTGGCTAGACACTTGCCTCGGGCTGCAACCTCTACGGCAATGGAGCCAATCATCGACCTTGTCCTCGTAAAGCCCGTTGCTCGAGGTGGACTCTCGCTGGACTCAACCTCCTGCGCCCTACCAATCGAATCCGATTGGGCGCCTATCATGGAGTTCACCGCTGCGGACATCTTTCAAAGACTCACCCTTTGGCGACATCCTGAATTCGCTAAAGTATCTCTCGTTATCAGAGAGCCTGGCCGGATCATGCGCCGTGACGGTTGGGATGCGGACGACGTAGAAATTCAAAGCCCACCCACCACCCACTTCGTAGCCACTGTTGACGATCTAACCGACATGCTGGACTACGACTCCGAAGACATCGACGGTATGGACGACGATGCTGGAGATGACCAAGAACCAGCGCCTATAGGGCATTGGAAGACCACCTCGTCATACAATATATACATGGTGGACATCCCGAAGGATGGGAATGACGAAGAAGCAGCGGAGGCAGATTCCTCCAAGAAACAGCCCAAGCGCCGGCGTCAGCGACGCTGCTATAAATCCCGCCAAAGCAAGAATGGAGATTCTGGCACCGGAGATAATAACACCCCAGAGAGTGCCGAAGATAACCCCCTCCAGCAAGATTCAGCGCAAGAGGACGAAGAAGCCAGCCCTCATGAGAGAGCGGCAGACAAAGAGGTAGAGGATGATAATTACATGCCTCCCTCCGGAGACGAGGCAAGCCTCAACAAGGACGAATTCGTCGTGCCAGAGGATCCCGTCGAACAAGAGCGTTTTAAACGGAGGCTTATGACCACGACAAACAGCCTAATGAAAAAGCAGCAACAGCTCCGAGCTGATCAAGACCTGCTGGCCGACAGATGGACCGAAGTCCTCGCGGCCGAAGAGTACGAACTCGAACGCCCCTCCAAAAGCTACCCAAAACACAAGTTGCTCCCCCGATTAGAGGAGGAGGAGTATAAAACCTCATCACCACCGCACAATACGGCAGACCGACCACCACGTGGCCGCGACAGAGAGGCCTCTAGGCCCTCCATTAGGACCGTACCCCGGCACCGCTCAAAAAGTACCAAGCCACGGGGGAATGTGCCGGACTTGCAAGACATATTGGAGGACAAGGCAAGACAATCAAGATTGATCTACGGATCACGTGGGTGCCCCACGATGCACGACGATTACCGTCGCGCCGGATACAGCAACTCTGGCCGGGCCGAACACAGTGGACAAAGCTCCCTTGAGCTACGTGGTGATATTGCCCAATATAGAGGCGCCGCACACCCACTATGCTTCACAGATGAAGTAATAGATCATCAAATCCCTGAAGGGTTTAAACCCGTCAACGTTGAATCCTACGATGGCACAATAGACCCCGCGGTTTGGATCGAACACTATCTCCTTCATATCCATATGGCCCGCGGTGACGATCTCCACGCCATCAAATATCTCCCACCCAAGCTTAAAGGACCAGCTCGGCATTGGCTTAACATCTTGCCAGCAGAGTCAATTGGGTGTTGGGAGGACCTGGAAGCCGCATTCCTTGACAACTTCCAGGGCACATATGTGCGACCACCAGATGCCGATGACCTAAGCCACATAATTCAGCAGCCCAGACGAATCGCCGCATAATTCTCGACATGGTTCTAACAAAGAAAAATCAAATCGCCGATTGTCCGGATGCAGAGGCCCTCGCAGCCTTCAAACATAACATCCGCGACGAGTGGCTAGCCCGCACCTAGGACAGAAAATCCAAATCCATGGCAGCCCTCACATCACTCATGACCTGCTTCAGGCGGAGAGGACAGCTGTCTAGCCCGCATAACAACCTCAAAAAAATTCGCAGTCCGCATACCAAGGACCGCAATGGCGGTGTCGCTGCAACAAAAAAAACAAACGCCGTTAACGATTTATAACACCGAGGATACGGCAGTCAACACCGGATTGAGAGGGTCTAAACCCGGTCGCGGAAAAAGCCATTCAAAAGATCTACTCCGGTCCGTCCCAATTTGGACCGAATACTCGACCGCTTCTTGCCGATACATGGCACTTCAAAAGCCAGCTAATCACACCAACAGGGATTGTTGGGTATTTAAGCAGGCAGGCAAGTTAATTGCCGAAAACAATGACAAGGGGCTGCATAGCGATGACGAGGAAGAGACCCGACCGCCCGAACAAGAGAGGATGTATGGTTTCTCAAGTGTGGACGGTAAACATGATATACGCAACCCACGTACCCAAGAGGGAGCGGAAGCGTGCACTTAGGGATGTATATGCGATGGAGCCAGTCACCCCGAAGTTCAATCCATGGTCCTCTTGCCCGATCACTTTTGATCGAAGGGACCACCCCACCAGTATCCGCCAAGGCGGATTTGCCGCATTGGTTTAAGATCCAATCGTCGATGGATTTCACCTCACTAGAGTCCTGATGGATGGCGGCAGCAGCCTGAACCTGCTTTATCAGGATACAGTGCGCAAAATGGGCATAGACCCCTCAAGGATTAAACCTACAAAGACGACCTTTAAAGGCGGCATACCAGGTGTAGAGGCCAATTGCACAGGCTCAGTCACACTGGAAGTGGTCTTCGGATCCCCGGAAAACTTCCGAAGCGAGGAGTTAATCTTCGACATAGTCCCGTTCTGCAGTGGCTATCATGCTCTGCTTGGACGGACCGCGTTTGCAAAGTACAACGCGTGCCGACACGATACCTCAAGCTCAAGATGCCAGCCCTCGAGGAGTCATCATGGTCAACGAAACATCAACGCCCTCCGAACGGAGGAACACATACGCTCTCGCGCGTAGTACAGCAGCCTCTTAAGGCAATTTTCGAGTCCGCCGTTAAACGAACGGACACGCCAAACCCGCCCGGAGTAACATACATCAAGACCACCCGCACGCCCGAGCACGCCAGAGTAATGCGGCCCCAACCCCAGCTCTGGCATAATTGCAAGACCGGTTCTTCGCGTACATCATTACGCTCTGGAGATACCATGGGCACAGGGGGAGGGGCACGACCAAGACTGGCCCAGAGTGCGGCTCAACCACACCAGGGGCTCCCAAGTGTGTCGCCCTTTTTCTTTTTTCTTTTTTTTACCCACAGGACTCCGTTCACCAGAGGCCCTGTTCGGCAGCAGACCTTCCGATCCCACGATGCAACAGCCAGGGAAGGAGAAAGGCTACGATGAACACTCAGGTGGTCTCCATTACGAGCATTAAATCTGTTTAATACACCATTCCGCAGCCTACCCCTGGAGGGGGACATGTTTAGTAGTCCAGTCCCTTGCTTACCGCACTATTTGTATCGTTCTGCATTCATAGCAGTATTCCTGGAATAAACAATGCATCACTTTTCGCTTATAATTGCATTCCTTTCTTACATATATGTTCATTTATGACATTTTGCATCCGTACACTTCGGTATGGCCGAATACACCAGGGGCTTAAGTTCCCCGTATTATGGTGTGATAAATCCGAACACTTTCACAAGTGCAGCACCCCGAACTTATAGCATTATATGCATCAGCTCCGAATCATGTCTTGGGTCAATAGTTGGGTTTGCCCGGCTCCCATGTTTTGGTACCTTAAGTTCCGCTTTATCGGCTAAGGTAGCACTGGAGAACCACTCGCGATTGCGCCCGGCTGAGCTGGGCAAGCCTCGATGGAGAAAGCTAAACTGACCGTCATGATAAGGCGAGAGCTGGTCGCTGTTCGAGAGGTCTTTTCGAGTCCCTAAAGACTTATGCCGCTTAGAGCGAGGAACTGCTCTCGTCTGCCCAGCGTGATAGCGCCCTGAACTCGGTCTTCCGAACACTAGGGGCTTTGCCGAAATTTAAAATTATAGAATTCTATGGCTTAGTGAGAGTGTTCAAGCACTATAAGTCCGGTTGCCTCGTTCGTTGTGTTGAGCGCCTCCCTAGATGGACCCAAACAAGGGAACAAGAGTGCTCAAGTTTATCCCGAAAACCCCAGCACTAGTGGCATGGGGGCTGAAGCCGACGACTTGCCATCTCTCAGATTTGATAAACGGCCGCACAGAAGGTAATATTTTAAATTAATAAGCGTTGCTTAGCGCATATGAACAAAGTTTTCAGCGCACAAGATAACACATTGCAAGCCTACTCAAATATTACATCTTTGAAGCACTCATCTGCAATCTTGTGGGCACCCTTCAGGACACTCTAATAATACATTTCAGGCGTGCGATACTCCTTGCCCGCCGGCGGCGTGTCCGTCAGAAGCTTCTCAGTATCCAGCCTGCCCTAGTGCACTTTTGCATGGGCAAGGGCCCGACGGGCACCTTCAATGCAGGCGGAGCGCTTGACGACTTCCACCCAGGGACACGAATCCACCAGCCGCTACATCAGGCCGAAGTAGCTCCCAGGCATGGCCTCCTCGGGCCACAGCCGAACTATGAGGCCCTTCATGGCCTGTTCGGCTACCTTGTGGAGCTCGACCAGCCGCTTCACCGGTCGTTATAAGCACCGGTGTCCGCCTCAAAGATACCGGGACCAAGACCTTCTCCGCCGAGCTCCCTCCTCACCGGTAGAATGCGGCAGCATCGCACACGCTGCGAGGCAGATCTGCAAACACTCCTGTAGAGCTCCGAATTCGGGTAAGTAACAGGTAATTCACATTCACATGCTTGCTTTGCATGAAAAATGCCTTACCTGCCGCTATTTTCTTCACCACCTCGATCTCCTGGAGGGCCTTATGGGCTTCGGCCTTAGCGGCTTTGGCACTCTCAAGAGCCGAGGCAAGCTCGAACTCTCAAGTCTTTGAGTCGCGCTCCAAACTCTCATGCTTTTCCACGAGAGCCTGGAGCTCTTGCTACACCTCCGCCACCCGCGCCTCCTGTCTCGCTCAGCTTGATCTGCGGCCGCATTACGCTCGGCTGCGGACACGGCCTCCTTCAGGGTCGCCACCTCGTTCGTGGCCCCTGCAGTACCCACGTTATCCTTGTTATTTTTCTTGCAACCAAAATCCTTTCCTGTAAGGTACAAATTTAATACGGTGTTACTCACCTTCTTTGTCCTCGAGATGCTTCTTGGCAAGGCCAAGCTCGTTCTCGGACCGCTCGAGGTTCTGCTTCAAAGCATCGACCTCCGCAGTCAGTGCGGCAGAGGTCAGCAGCACAGCCTACAATCATATTGACATAATTTTTAGAATTCCTGCGTATATCTTTTTAGATCCTCAGTCCGGCTTTTCTTTCCGAACATCGAACCGAGCATCAGGGGCTACTGTCTATGCGGTATTATATTACATACCTCAAAGCCTGTTAGAAGGCTGCTGCAGGCTTCGGTCAGCCCGCTCTTGGCGAGCTGAACCTTCTGAACCACCGCACTCATGATAGTGCGGTGTTCTTCCTCGATGGAAGCGCCGTTGAGCGGCTCCAACAAGTTATCCGGCGCCTCCGGTTGGACGGAGGCTGCCGGCGTCACGGTCTTGCACTTCTTACGAAGGGGCCGCCTGCCGGACTCCGGAAACCACTGCAGGTTCCGGTGGAGAGTCCGGAGCGAAGTCCGGTAGGTTGCCATGCGCCATTTCTGGAGCCTCCCCCTCCTGGTGGGCCCCCTCTTGGGATCCCACCTCAGCGTCATCAGCGTCACGAGGGGTGGAGGCGGTCGGAAGGAAATTCATATCCAACGGAGCCAAGGACCCGATCGATGAAGCGGGAAGATCGTCCTTAGCCGGACTACAGGTTGTACGCGGCATTAGAAAGACACTGTGTGGCAAAAAGAAAAATTATAAATCATTCAGGAATCCGGATACTTATGATCTTGCCAGGGGCTTGGCCCTTGAGGGCCACCCCTAGTCGCCGTCGTCGGTGTTGGCGGAGCAGTCCGGAGGAAGGGTCCGTCCTTTCTTGGACCCTTCGGCCGCCCTTGTTGGGGAAGCCTCCCTCTTCCTCTCTCACCCCTCTTGGGGAGAGGCCTCTTTCTCCTCCTCGTCTTCGGGGGAGAAGTCCGCCTCAGAGCCATCGGACGATGAGTCCGATACCACCAGGTGCCGGGAACTCCTTTGGGTTCCAGTGGCCTTCTTCGTGGCCTTCTTCTCCAGCACCACGTAAAGTGCCGGGACTAGCATCCCCGTCAAACGGGTGTCCGCTGGGTCTTCAGGAAGGTGAACCGGACAGTTAACCTGTTCGGACGTCTTCTACCAGTCCTATTAAAGGCATTGGGAGTTTAGATCCCACATAGAGTCAAACTATGAAAGAAATGAGTGTCCCATAAAGGATAACACAGCTTACCTCGCCGGCCGGGAGCTGCATGCTGAATCCGCGATCTTCAGTTGCGGATGCGGGGGCTTCTCCGCCCTTGAACAGTACCCTCGAGGTAGCTTCGTACATCGTGTCGAAGAGCCCGGTCAGAGTCCGGTGCTGTGCCGGATCGAACTCCCACAAATTGAAGGCCCGTTCTCGGGCAGGGAGAATCAGTGACGAGCATGACTGGATCACGCTGACAAGCTTAAGCTTCTTGTTCACTGTGGTCTGGAGACAGATCGAGTCCGTCAGCTCCTCCGAACTACCCCATAGCAAGCCCTTCTCTTTCCAGGAGGTGAGCTGCATGGGGGTATCAGATCTAAACTCGGGGGCCGCTGCCCATTTAGGGTCACGCGGCTCGGTGATGTAGAACCACCCCGATTGCCACCCCTTAATGGACTCCTCAAAGGCACCCTTGAGCCAAGTGACGTTGGGTATTTTGCCCACCATGGCGCCTCCGCACTGCGCTTGGATGCCCTTCACCACCTTCGGCTTGACATTGAAGGTCTTTAGCCATAAGCCGAAGTTGGGCTGGATGCAGAGGAAAGCCTCGCACACGACGATAAACGCCGAGATGTTGAGGATGAAGTTTGGCGCCAGATCATGGAAGTCCAGGCCGTAGTAATACATGAGCCCCCGGACGAAAGGGTGAAGTGGAAATCCCAGTCCGCGGAGCAAGTGGGGAAGAAGTACGACCTTCTCATGGGGCCTGGGGGTGGGGTTGAGCTGCCCCTCGTCGGCAGCCGGTGCGCGATGTCGCCGGACAAGTATCCGGCGCCGCGCAGCTTCTCGATGTGCCCCTCCGTAATGGAGGAGGCCATCCACTTGCCTCCCGCTCCGGACATGGCTGGAGGAGGTTGAGGCGAGATGTGCGAACTTGGGCGCTGGAGCTCGAGTGCGCGGAGATGGATAAGCAAAGGAGGAAGAAGGCGTAGGTAAAGAAGGCGGATCCTTATCACCTTATATATGGGCGGACGAAGACTATGCGTCCCCCCGGCCTGGTAAAACTCGCTTATCTCCCAAGCGCCGCAATCAATGGCGCGGTTGGGTTACCCACGTCTGTATTGATGGGACTCCCGGAATAAGGGGAACACGATCTCTGCTTCGAGAAGATGTGCCAAGGAAACCGCTTCGCCAAACGCTACCGAGGTGGTATAATAAAACGATTCAAGTAAAGGCTTGGTAGTGGTGTGACGTCACACCACGTATCGCCGCAGATTGAACTTGTGTAAATGTTATTCTCTATGGTGGTATGTGGAATTTATTTTGCGAGCTGGACACTATCCCGGTGTTCACAATCTTCTATGAATTATTCGAGGAGGAACCCGCCTTGCAATGCCAAGACAACATGCGCCGGACTCATCGTCATTGAAGCCTGGTTCGGGGCTACTAAGGAGTCTGGACTAGGGGTGTCCGGATAGCCGGACTATCATCATCGGCCGGACTCCATGACTATGAAGATACAAGATTGAAGACTTCGTCCCATGTCCGGATGGGACTTTCCTTGGCCTGGAAGGCAAGCTTGGCGATACGGATATGTAGATCTCCTACCATTATAACCGACTCTGTGTAACCCTAGCCCTCTCCGGTGTCTACATAAACTGGAGGGTTTTAGTCCGTAGGACGAACAACCATTACAACCATTACAACCATCATACCATAGGCTAGCTTCTAGGGTTTAGCCTCCTTGATCTCGTGGTAGATCCACTCTTGTACTACCCATATCATCAATATCAATCAAGCAGGAGTAGGGTTTTACCTCCATCGAGAGGGCCCGAACCTGGGTAAAAACATCGTGTCCCTTGTCTCCTGTTACCATCCACCTAGACGCACAGTTCAGGACCCCCTACCCGAGATCCGCCGGTTTTGACACCGACAGAGAACCTAAGGCACATACCCCGACGTCAACATACCACCACAATCCAAGACAATATGAAGGAAACACAAGGAGGAATCCTCAAGCCTCGGCGCAATTGTCATAAACGTCAAGTTAGGGAAGTTGGTGCCGAATTCAGCGGCCCCCAGTCCGGTCAGCGGAAAAAGAACAGCTCAGGCCCATCCGGCCCAGGCAGCATACTCGATCAACCATGTGAAATTCATGGTACCCCCAGAAGGGCGGTCAAGCATACCAATAGATAATATCGGATCTTCCAAACAAAACGGCAGATCTTGTGCCGGAAACAATGAAGGGAGGTCTCAAACAACAAAAGACCAGTCAAACATGGTGAGGAAGATCCCCTCACAGTACAAAAATATGGCCGATCGTCTCTAATCACATCGACCGTCCGGACAACACCAGCCATAGCACTTTTATTGCACTCACTATCTACCCAGTGGCTTGGGGACTCCATTTTACACAAACCCCCACAGGCATAAAACTATCAATAACATCTCTTCAAAGATACAAGGTGCAAAGGCCAAGTTTTAACTGACCCATCATACTAATGTTGTCTTTGAATCACCAAACAAATACCACGCCGAAGAATAAGTTTTCGGCATCGTCCCCTTATACAGTAATTACCACATACTACCGGGACGAACCACGTTGGCTAGATTCAACGAGGTACAACATCAGGCCAGTCCCGCGTGACATAGTCATAGTTATGGGCAAGGTCGAACCCCACCCTTAGAGTGGAAATCTTACCGCCGCTGGAATAGAGAGTTATGCCTGTTTATCAAATTTTGATTTGGCGGCCAAACACCCGGACACCAATTGAGGAATCCAAACTACTTTATGGCATGGTTCAGCCAGGCTCCGCTCAAGCACCCGCGGTTCAACCACAACGGTACATGCAGCTTCCTTTAAGCATTTGTCTTTATAGACTAACTTTGGCGCAGAACAGGACTGGCAACGCGGAATCAGCTCAGACACACAAGGCAGGAACACATAAGGAAGTCCGGATAAACCTCAGATCCACACACAGCCTCCTCCAGTCCGACCATGACAGGTTCCGCCAAAAATACTCCTTTTCATAAGCATAAACCGCACTCATATGCATAGACATGTCATTTTAATACAATGTGTAGACTTAAATAACACTTACCGGCCGTCGTTTCACATTGACGCCTCTTCGTCACAAACGGCACCCACACCTTGTGTTATGCCCGATTATGCCAGTGGCTTCATAGTACGGCAATAAAGTCCGACCACCTTTTCGATCGCTCGGCACCCCGAGCTTATAGCACTATATGCATCAGCTCCGAATCATGTCTTGGGTCATTAATTGGGTTTGCCCGGCTCCCATGTTTTGGTACCTTACGTTCCGCTCCATCGGCTAAGGTAGCGCTGGGAGAACTACTGCGATTGTGTCCCAGTTCTTCTGGACGAGCACCTCAGTAGAGAAAGCCGAAACTGTCATGATACAGCGAGAGCTGGTTAGCTGTTCGAGAGGTTGTAAAATCTTTAAATATTTATTCCGCATAATGCCATTATAAATGCAAAGTGCGACGGATCGGTCTTCCGATCAGGCACCGATAGAGCCCCTAGTTCGGCCTTCCGAACACTAGGGGCTGCGCCCACCATACTCGAATTCTTATGGCTAAGTGAGAGTGATAAAGCCCTGTAGTCTGATTGCCTGGTTCGTGGTGAGGAACACCTCCTTAAAAGGACCCAACAATGGCATAAAGAGTGTTCAGGTATGTCCCGAACAATGGCATAAAGAAGCCGATGACTGGCCAACTCTCTGGATTTACATACACTAAACAGCCGCACAGGAAGAACAAACGTTCAAACAAAACATGCAATAAATAATAAAAGTGCCATTATCCGACATTACAAAGAATGGCACGACTGCCTTCAGGGAAATATAGTGTCTTTGGTACACTTATCCGCCACAAGGCGGGCTCCTTTTAGTACACCTTCATAGTACAACTCAGGCTTGCGATGCTTCTTACCCTCCGGTGGCCCCTCAGTCATCAGCTTCTCAGCATCAAGCTTCCCCCAGTGCACCTTCGCACGGGCAAACGCCATGCGCGCACCCTCTATGTAGATCGATCGCTTAATGACATCAAGCCGAGGGCAAGTGCCAACGATCCGCTTCACGAGTCTGAAGTAACTGCTTGGAATTGGATCCGCGGGCCACAGCCGGACAACCAAGTCCATGGCTAGTTCGGCCGCCTGGTGCAGTTCGACCAGCTGCTTCAGCTGATCAATAAAGGGCACCGGAAAATTCGGCACAAAATACTGCGACCAGAAATCCCTCTCCGCAGACTTCTTCTCCTCGGTCCGGTAGAATTGGGCGGCATCTGATATGCTGCGAGGCAGATCCGCAAACGCCCCTGGAAAAACAAGAATTTAGCTTATCGCTTAGAGTTCCTCCCATTATCATGTAAAAATGGCCATGAATACAAAAGGCCTTACCAGTCGCAACCTTCCGGGCCTCCTGAATGTCCCTCAAAGCACCTCGGGCTTCTTCCCGAGCAACCTCTCCGGCTTGGAGAGCTTGGGCGAGTTCGGATTCTTTCCCTACTAGACTCTGCTCCAAGCCCTCGCTTTTCTTGGCCTCCAGGAGCTCTCGCTCAGCTTCAATGACCCTGGCCTCGTGCTTCTCACGAAGAGCCTGTTCGGCGGCGGCCTTACTATCGGCTTCGGCCACAGCCTTCTTCAGTGCCTCAATTTAAGCACTCGTCCCTAGAGCAGACAATGCAAATATCTTAATTAGACACAACTTCTAATTCGTGCTCAACTTAGCACAAGGTTCCAGCATACCTTGCTTGTCCTTCAACTACTACTTCACGCGGCCAAGTTCCCCTTCGGCCCGTTCCAGACACTGCTTTAGTTCGGACACCTCCACACTATGAGCGTCGGTCGTCCCTGCAAACGCCTGTTTTCAAAGGGATACACGTTATTAGCTGAGTCTCCCGCAAAACGGAAAAATTTGATCCCCTGTTCGGCTCTCTTTCGCCGGACAGTGCATCAGGGACTACTACTCATATTATGACAATCTCCCAAAGGTCTCTTAAGAAACATACCTCAAAGTCCTTTATAATACTAAGGCAGGATTCGTTCAGTCCGCTCTCAGCGGACTGAATATTTTCAATCACGGCACCCATGAGGGCACGATGTTCATCGACGATAGACGCGCTTCTTAGCGCTGTCGATAGGCCGCCCGGCAGCCCTGCTTGGGCACAAGCCGCTGGCAGAACAGGCAAGCCCCCCAAAGGCGGCTGCTCACCTGATCCTGGAGCTTTAAAGGTCTCCAGGACTATGTCCGGCTGGGGTCCGGACCGAAGATCACCCCCACCATCGACACGCATAGGAACCGCTGCTCCCATGTGTCCGGCCCTAGGGATATGCCCCCTGGTCTAGGTCCCGCTGAGACGACACCTTGGTGTCGCGCCTAGGGTTCGGGGAAGGGGCCTCTGGAGGCGTCTCGCTCGCTAGGGCATCTGAGCTCAGCGAATCCTCCGATGAGGACTGTCCGGCGTGGGACCCCGCCGGGTTGTACGAAATATGGCGACAGTTAAAACTACTACACTCAAACATCCCCGGGCGCGTATGCGTGTTCGGATTTTGTATACTTACGACTTTTCCAGGGGCTGGGCCCTGGGATCCCACTTCGGGCTGCTATCAGCAGCCGTGGTGGATGCCTCTGGGAGGGAACCTCTCCCCCTCTTTGGCGATTCAGCCTCCAGGGAGGAGGAAGGCGTCCTTTTCTTCCCACCCCCTGCGGGAGGCTCGTCTTCCTCCGCCTCCTCCTCTTCGTCTTTAGAAGAAGGATGGTCGCTGGAGTATTCGGATTTTGCGTCCGAGGCATCACGACGACGGAGGCCACTCCGGGTCTTCTTGACCTTCTTGGAAGCCTCTTTCTTCGGCGCCTCATAAGGCGCCGGGACCAGAATCTTCGTCAGAAGAGGTCCGGCCAGTTCCTCCGTCAGCGGGGCAAGACAATGTATCCTCTCCACCTTTTTTATCCATCCCTGGGGTTATGATAAAGCATGGTAAAAGTGTCTCCCTCAGGACATGCCAACTGAAGCATGGATGGACAAAGCATAGCAATAACTTACCGGACTTGCAGAGTGGGATAATTGATACCCACGGTCCTCGGCGGAGCCCGGCCATGATTTTCCGGACTTAAAGAGCACCTTCCAGATATCCTTGTGGGAGGAACCATAGAGCTCCCGAAGGGTCTGGTGATCGGTTGGGTGGTATTCCCACAAATTGCAGGCTCGACGCTGGCAACGGAGAAGCACGCGAACTAACATCACCTGGACTACGTCAACGAGTTTGACGTCCTTGTCGACCATACTCTGGACGCGCATCTGGAGCAGTGACAGCTCATCGGACGAGGACCAATTCAGGTCCTTCTCGCCAGGACGTGAGCCGCAGTGGGGCTCCGGATCTGAACTCAGGAGCCTTAGCCCATTTTTTGCCGCGCGGTTTGGTGATATAGAACCACTGCTGCTGCCACTCCTTGACGGAGTCATTGAAGGCGCCCGTCGGCCATACAACCTTGGGCATCTTGCTCAACATGGCGGCGCCGCACTCGGCGTGCTCGCCACTCACCACCTTGGGCTTCACATTGAAAAACTTCAGGCATAGACCGAACTGAGGCGAAATTTGGAGAAAAGCCTCACACACGATGATGAACGTCGAGATATTAAGGAAATAATTGGGGGACAGATCATGAAAGTCAATCCCGTAATAATACATGATACCGCGAACGAATGGGTGAAGGCGAAGCCTGAGCCCACGGACAAAATGAGGAAGAAACACGACCCTCCCGTGGGGCTCTAGAGTAGGGACGATCTGTCCTGCCGGCGGAAGACGACGGCCGATCTTTTTGGCCAGGTACCCGGCCTCTCGGAGCCTCTTGATATCCTTCTCCTGGACGGTAGAGGCCATCCATTTGCCTCCTGCTCTAGATCCGGACATCTTCGGAGAACCTCTCTTTGATGGAGAAGAAGAGTGCTTGGGCGCTAGGGCTCGAGCAGAGGGGAATGGACTAGCAGAGGGAAAAGGCTTGGGTAAAAAGGAAGAGACCTTATCTCTTTACAGGGGCGGTAAAAGCTTTTGCGCCTCCCCACTTGCCTGGTGGAACCCGCTCGCTCTCCACTCGCCGCAATTAGCAGTGCATTTGGGTTACCCGTACCCGTATTGATGAGAATCCCGCAATAAGGGGACACCATCTCTGCTTCGGCAAGACATGCAGAAGAAACCGCCTCATGATATGCGCTGAGGCTGGTTGTGGGAAAATGGTTCAAATAATGACTCGACCTTAGTATCATGCTGCTTTGTCTAAAGTTGTCAGCAGATAGCACTTGTGAAATATCATGCTCTCTACGGTGGTATGTGAAAATCATCTTGCAGATCTAGACACGGTTTAAGTGTTCAATAATTACTTTGGAGTATTCGGAGATGGAACCCTCCTTGCAATGCCGAAGACAAAACTGCGCGCCGGACTCATCGTCATTGAAGCCTAGTTAGTAACCGACTCTTGAAACCCTAGTCCTCGATTCTATATAAACCGGAGGGTTTTAGTCTTTGGCTGGACTATTGGAGCTTGAAGATACAAGACTCAAGACTTCTTCCCATGTCAGGATGGGACTCTCCTGCGTGGAAGACAAGCTTGGCGATCCGGATATTATATCTCCTTTTGTAACCGACATCGACATGAAGAGCCTAAGCTTGGGATGCCTCTCGGTGTCATATTCTCGGACGGGTCCCGATCTGTAGGCCTTAGGCTGATGGTAATCAAGCAAGGCTACTTCTAGTTTAGCCTGTGTTCGATCTCGATGGAGGTAAACCCTACTTCCTACTTGATTAATATTGACGATATGAGTAGTACAAGAGTAGATCTACCACGAGATCGTAGAGGCTAAACCCTAGAAGCTAGCCTATGATGATTATGATTGTAGTTGTGATCGGCCTTCTAAGGACCAACCTCTCCGGTTTATATAGACAACAGAGAGGGCTAGGGTTTACACGAAGTCGGTTACAAGGAAGGAGATACAATATCCGGATTGCCAAGCTTGTCTTCCACGCAAAGGAGAGTCCCACCCGAACACGGGACGGAGTCTTGAGTCTTGTATCTTCACGCTCCAATAGTTTGGACGATGTATATAGTCCGCTGTCCGATACCCCTAATCCGTAACTCCTCAAGAGTCTCTAACCAGGCTTCAATGATGATGAGTCCGGCGCAGTCTTGTCTTCGGCATTGCAAGGTGGGTTCCTTCTCCGAATACTCCAAGATAATCATTGGACACATAAACCATGTCCGGATCTGCAAAATGATATTTACATACCACCGCAGAGAGAACAATATTTCAGCTGACAACTTTTTAGACGACGTGATATGTCATTACGGTCGGGTCATTATTCGAACCGTTTTCCCACAACCAGCCACAGTGCATATTGCGAGGCGGTTTACTTGACAGGTCTTTTCAAAGCAGAGATCGTGTCCCCTTATCACGGGATTATCATCAATACAGGTATGGGTAATCCCACCACACCATCAATTGTGGCACTTGGGAAGTTAGCGATTCTCAACGGGCGAGTGGGGAGGCGCACCACTCTCGCCGCCTCTATAAAGGGATAAGAGTTCCCCATCTTTACCCACGCCTTCTTCCTCCTTTGCCCACTCTTGCCTCCTCGAGCTCCAGCGCCCTAGCCCAAGTCTTCTCCGTACAGCTAAACATGTCCGGAGCAGGAGGCAAGTGGGTGGCCTCTATTGTGAAAGAGAAGCATATCGTGAATCTTCGGGCGACCGGATACTTGGCCGTAGACATCGCGCACCGGCTACCGGACAAAGGGCAGGCCATTCGAACCCCGGAACCTCATGAGAGGGTCGTGTTCGTCGCCCACTTCGTCCGTGGACTGGGATTTCCACTTCATCCCTTCGTCTGCGGGCTCATGTTCTACTACGGGCTAGATTTCCATGATCTAGCCCCAAATTTCGTCCTCAACATCTCGGCGTTCAGGCCTTCCTCCGCATCAAGCCTCACTTCGGCTTGTGGCTGCAAATCTTCTGCGTGAAGCCGAAGATCGTGAGCGGCCAGCAATCTGAATACAGAGGGGCCATGGTGGGCAAGATGCCTAATGTGATCTGGCTTGACGGCTCCTTTGCGGAGACCGTGAAAGGGTGGCAGTCGGCGTGGTTCTACATCACCGAGCCGCGCAGTGCCAACTGGGCAGTGGCCCCTGAATTCCGATCCGGAACCCCCATGCGGCTCACCTCCTGGGAAAAGAAGGGCCGACTTGGGGCGAACCTACAGAGCTGACCGGGCTCCAAATCTGCATCTAGAGCATGAAGGACAAGAACATCAAGCTTGTCAACGTGATCCAGGCCATGCTCGTTCACCAGATTCTTCCGTGCCAAAGGCGTGCATTTAATCTATGGGAGTTTGTCCCGACCGAACACCAGACGCTTCGGAGGCTCTACGGCATGACACATAAAGATGCATGGAAGGCCCTGTTCAAGGCCTCCGAAGTACCTCCTCCCACATCCGAGGACCATGGGGATCACGCCGCGCGACCTCCTAGTGCGGTGAGTTTTCTGACTACCACCGGATTCAGCTCTTCTGAGTATATTCGTGGGGGAGACTTAAGTAATTGTGCATATTTAAACAGGATTATGTGGAGATAGTGGAGCGGATTGACTGTCCGGCTCCATTGCCAGAAGGCAAACTTGATGCTCTCCTGATGGAGATGCTAGTCCCGGCGCCCTACGAGGCACCGGAGAAGAAGGCCGAAAAGAAGGCCCCGAGGACCAGGAAGGGTCTCCGGCGTAAGGTTGTACCGGAAGCCTCATCCGAAGACGACGAGGCACACTCATCCCCCGAAGGGGAGGAAGAAGAAGAAGAAACCGCCCCATCCGGAAAGGATGAGGGGCCCGAGGAGGCGGACCAGGGGGCCGAGAGAGGCCCCCGGCGCAAGGCCATCATTCCCTCGTCGTCCGACGACGACGAGACAGATTCCTCCCGCGAGGTGGGGGGAAGCAAGAAGAAACTCTACCTTCCCGCATTGGGGAGGAGAAAAAGAGGAAAGCCGCCCCGGAGGGGAAGGCTGGGACGTCCAAGAAGGGAAAGGTGTCCCTTCCGGACTACTCCGCCACGGCCGCCCATAGTGAGGAGGGGTGGCTGCCCAGGGGGAAGCCCCTAGCGCGATCGTAAGTATCCGCACTCTATCGTGATTTTACTTCATAGTCTTTTTATAACGCCGAACATATATGCAGTCCGGCCAGGGCTCATCCCGAGGTATCGTCTTCGGATGGGTCCCTGAGCGATTCAGCGATGAACTCGCTCCCGACGGCCACTACTCCTCAGCCCGCGGATGACACGGAGGTGTTGTCCCGAAGGCTCCCAGAGCGGGGGGAGGTGACTCTGGAGATGCCCCAAGGCGAAATTCCAGATGTTGGACACGCGGGGTTCAAGATCCCTGCGGATCGTGCCGATGAGAGCCACAGCAAGCCGGACTCTCATCTGGATACTGTGCCGGAGCCTTCGATGTCTCCGGATGTGGGCAGGTGGCCCCTCGCTAGGGAGGGTGAGTCGTCCGTGCCGATGACTTCCGTCACGCCAGAGGCGTCGGATAGTCTGCTGGAAGCACTTCGCGGCGCTTCCATGGATGAAGAGCACCGTACTCTTATGAGTGCGGTGATTCAGAAGGTTCTGTCCGCCAAGAGCGGACTGACCGAAGCGTGTACCAGCCTCCTAACAGGCTTTGAGGTAAGTAATAGAAATGTGTGAAATTACCACCCGATAGGTAGTAGCCCCTGATATTCTTTTCAGTGTTCGAAAAGAAAAGCCAAACAGAGGGTCAATTATAACCTGCAGGAGCCTAATAAGTGTGCATGTGAATAAGCAGGTTGTGCTGCTTGCCGCTGCTGTCCGCACAGCCGAGATCGCCGGACTAAAGTGGGACCTGGAGCAGGCACAGGGGGAGCTCGACCTCACGAAGAGGCAGCTTGAAGAGAACAAAGGTGAGTAATTCCCCGCTCTCATGTAATGAAGGATAAATAAAATTGGTTAGTCTAACAACGAAGCGTCGTGACTGTATAACAGGGGCCACCGCCGAAGTGGCATCACCGAAGAAAGCACTGTCCGAGGCTGAAGACAAGGCGGCCTTGGAATGCAAGGAGCACGAAAAGCAAGATGCTAGAGTGGGCGAGGTACAGCAAGAGCTCCGGGACCTCGGCAAGAAGTTTGAGACCGTGGAGCATGATCTGAAGATGAAAGAGGCCGAACTTGCGAAGGCCCTTGCGCGTATGAGAGACGCCAAGGCCGAAGACGACAAGGTACAACAGGAAATCCAGGCGGCCAAGAAGATAGCAGCGGGTAAGACATTCTTTATGCAAAGCAAACATGTGGAGGAGGCGTTTCTTTTGCTTACCCGAATTTGAAGCTCTCCAGGGGCATTCGCAGATCTGCGATGCAGTGTCTCAGACGCCACGGAGTTCTACCATGTCGAGGAGGGGAGCTCCACGGAGAAGCTGTTCTGGTCCGAGTATGCTGGGGCCGAACACCCAATGCCTCTGAGTGACCAACTGAAGCAGTTGGTCGAACTCCACAGGGCAGCCGAAGTGGCTATGAAAGATTTCATAGTCCGGATGTGGCCTGGTGAGCCACTGCCTACTAGCTACTTCGGCCTGATCAAGCGGATGGTGAATGCCTGTCCGCGGCATGAAGTTATCAAGCGATCCGTTTGCATTGAGGGTGCCCGCCGGGCATTTGCCCGCGTGAAGGTGCATTGGGGCAAGCTGGATGCAGAGAAGCCGGTGAAGGACGGGCCGCCGGAGGGCAAGGCGCATCGCTATACCGAGAAGTACTACGATGGTGTTATGAAGGGCGCTCGCCTCGTGGCCAATGAATGTACCAAGGACAAGATCTTTGACTAAATGTACCTCTGCCGCTGTTGTAATTTAAAGACGAAGTTACTTGTGCTATGTAGCACTGTTTGATTTAAAATATTACCTTCTATGCGACTGTTTATGGAATTCTGAAAGTAGGCCAGTCGTCGGCTTCCGCCCCCATGTAACTAGTACCGGGGTGTTCCTGGAAATATCCGCATACTATTTATCCCAATTTTTGGTCCCTTAAGGAGGTATCCGGCACAGCGAACAAGGCAATCGGACTATGCAGCTTTATAACTTTCACTTAGCCATAAAAGTCTATAATTTTAAATTTCGGCGAAGCCCCTAGAATTCGGAGGGCCGAATTGGGGCGCTATATATGCCTAAATCGGACGAAGCCGATTCCTCGCCTAAAGCGGACAAATCTTTAAGGATTTTAAAACCTTTCAAACAGTGACCAGCTCTCGCCGCATCATGCCAGTCAGTTTTCGGCTTTCTCTACTGAGGTGCTCGTCCGGAAGAACCGGGAGACAATCGCAGTAGTTCTCCCTGCGTTACCTTAGCCGATATAACGGAACGTAATGTACCAAAACAAGGGAGCCGGGCAAACCCAACTATTGACCCAAGACTTGATTCGGAGCTGATGCATATAGTGCTATAAGTTCGGGTGCCGCACTGTGGAAAGTGTTCAGACTTGTTGTGTCGTATTGTGAGGTGCCATAAAAAAGCCCCCGGCAAAATGATCGTACCAAGGTGTACGAATGCGACATTAAATAAACATTTGCGAGAAATATGCGCAAATAGGAATAATAAGCTGACGCTATATATTATTTCCCATTGATGAATAATACGTTTAAGCGTATGTTTACAATTGGTGCGTTTAAGCAGAAGTAAATAGGACTATTTAACATGTCCTATCCAAGGGCAGGCTGCATGTAGGTATATAAAACAGGTATAACGATCGTGAACAGATTCCACCTGGGTATTTCCTTTTGTGCGCAAAGCCTGTTGCCTCCTTGGTTCTCTCTCCTATGTAAGTCTGACAATCCGGCTCTTCTGAAGAGGCTGCCCTAAAGCAATTTCCTGAAAGATAAAAAGGGAAGGTTATGAAGGTATGCTTCGGTGATACCGCACTGTTGACTGAGTCGCTGATGTGCCTCCCCCTATGCCCATGGTATTTTGAGTGCGTAATTGTGTACGCGTGGCACGAATGCAGCTTTGCTGGGGCTTGAGCGGAGGCTGGATTGCTAGTCGCGCTCTTGGCGTGTCTAATGATCCTGTTGCGGGGTGCTCCGGACTCGCTTGATAGTGCTCGAGGTTGTCGTCGCCGGATTGGTGGTTTGTCAAAGGAGGCCGCATTGTACTTCCCCCGCGAGGGCTGCAGTATGCTCTTCTATTCGGAGAGACGGTCCATGTTTTCGTTGACTGTTATGACCCCGCGCGGTCCTGGCATCTTGAGTTTGAGGTATGCATAGTGTGGTACCGCATTGAATCTAGCGAATGTGGTTCGTCCAAGCAGTGCGTGGTAACCACTACGGAAAGGGACTATATCGAAGATTAATTCTTCGCGTCGGAAGTTATCCGGAGATCCGTAGACCACTTCCAATGTTATAGAGCCCATGCAGCGGGCCTCTACTCCAGGAATTACACCTTTAAATGTGGTTTTGGTGGGCTTGATCCTTGAAGGGTCGATGCCCATTTTCCGCACTGTATGCTGATAAAGCAGGTTCAGGCTGCTGCCTCCGTCCATGAGGAATCGCGTGAGGTGGAATCCGTTGATGATTGGGTCTAGGACCAATGCGGATGAGTCATGCCACGTCTTGAGCTTGCGTTAGTTTTCCTCAAAGAGGAGAGGGTGATGCAGCAAAGTGTACTGTAAGTATTTCCCATAGTTTTGAGAACCAAGGTATCAATCCAGTAGGAGGCTCCTCAAAAGTCTCACGCACCTACACAAACAAATTGATAATTCGCAACCAACACAATAAAGGGGTTGTCAATCCCTTCACGGCCACTTGCGAAAGTGAGATCTAATAAAGATAGTATGATAAGATAACTATATTTTTGGTATTTTATGATATAGATGCAAAAAGTAAAGATGCAAATAAAGGTAGATTGAAAGCAAATATGATAAGAGATAGACCCGGGGACCATAGGTTTCACTAGTGGCTTCTCTCAAGACAGCATAAGTATTACGGTGGGTGAACAAATTACTGTCGAGCAATTGATAGAAAAGAGCATAGTTATGAGATTATCTAGGCATGATCATGTATATAGGCATCACGTCCATAACAAGTAGACCGACTCCCGCCTACATCTACTACTATTACGCCACACATCAACCGACTCCTGCCTACATCTAGAGTATTAAGTTCATAAGAACAGAGTAACGCATTAAGCAAGATGACATGATGTAGAGGGATAAACTCATGCAATATGATATAAACCCCATCTTGTTATCCTCGATGGCAACAATACAATACGTGCCTTGCAACCCTTTCATCACATCGGGTAAGGACACCGCAAGATTGAACCCAAAGCTAAGCACTTCTCCCATGGCAAGAAAGACCAATCTAGTAGGCCAAACCAAACTGATAATTCGAAGAGACTTGCAAAGATAACTCAATCATACATAAAAGAATTTAGAGAAGATTCAAATATTATTCATAGATAAACTTGATCATAAACCCACAATTCATCGGATCTCGACAAACACACCGCAAAAAGAGTTTACATCGAATAGATCTCCACAAGAGAGGGGGAGAACATTATATTGAGATCCAATAAGAGAGACGAAGACATCTAGCTAATAACTATGGACCCGTAGGTCTATGGTAAACTACTCACAACTCATCGGAGGGGCAAGGATGTTGATCTAGAGGCCCTCTGTGGTCGATTCCCCCATCCGGCAGAGTGTCGGCGAAGGCTCCAAGATGAGATGCCGCGGATACAGAAGTTTATGGCGGTGGAAATTGTGTTTCGTGGTGCTCCTGGATCTTTTTGGGGTACGTAGGTATATATAGGAGGAAGAAATACATCGGTGGCCGCCCGAGGGGCCCACGAGATAGGAGGCGCGCCCTACAGGGGGGGCGCGGCCCCCTATCTCATGGGGCCCTCAGAAGCTTCTTGACTTGCACTCCAAGCTCTCTGGATCATGTTCGTTCCAAAAATCATGCTCCCAAGGTTTCATTCCGCTTTGGACTCCGCTTGATATTCCTTTTCTTCAAAGTACTGAAATAGGCAAAAAACAGCAATATGGGCTGGGCCTCCGGTTAGTAGGTTAGTCCCAAAAATGATATAAATGTGTAAAATAAAGCCCAGAAACATCCAAAAGGGGTAATATAATAGCATGGAACAATCAAATATTATAGATACATTGGAGACGTATCAAGCATCCCTAAGCTCTTTACTGTGGCATGAATGTTCAGATCCAAATGATTCAAAATAAAAGTTCATATTGATAAAAGAAATAGTAACACTTCAAGCATACTAATCAAAGTTATCATGTCTTCTCAAAATAACATGGCAAAAGAAAGTTCATCCCTACAAAATCATATAGTTAGGCTATGCTTCATTTTCGTCACACAAAGATGTTCCCAACTTCTATACCCCCGATGACAAGCCAAGCAATTGTTTCATACTTAAATAATCTCAAACTTTTTCAACCTTCACGCAATACATGAGCGTGAGCCATGGATATAGCGCTATGGGTGGAATAGAATATGATGATGGGGCTTGTGTGGAGAAAGGGAGAAAGTCTCACATTAACGAGGATAATCAACGGGCAATGGAGATACCCATCAATTGATGTCAACATGAGGAGTAGGGATTGCCATGCAACGGACGCACTAGATCTATAAATGAATGCTCAACAAAAGAAAAATAGTGGGTGTGCATCCAACTTGCTTGCTCATGAAGACTTAGGGCATTTGAGGAAGCCCATCGTAGGAATATACAAGCCAAGTTCTATAATGAAAAATTCCCACTAGTATGAAAAGGACAACTTATGAGACTCACTATATGAAAAACGTGGTGCTACTTTGAAGCACAATATATGAGACTCACTACATGAAGAACAAGGTGCTACTTTGAAGCACAAGTGTGGAAAAGAGATAGTAACATTGCCCTTATTTATTTATTTTTCTTTTTCTTTTTTCTTTTCTTTTCTTTCTTTTTTTGGGCCTTTCTTTTTTTTCTTTTTGGCCTTTTTTTCTTTCTCTTTTTTCCTCTTTTTCTCTATGGGCAATGCTCTAATAATGATGATCATCACGCTTCTATTGATTACAACATAAGAATTACAACTCGAAACTAGAACAAGATATGACTCTATATGAATGCCTCCGGCGGTGTACCGGGATAGTGCAATGAATCAAGAGTGACATGTATGAAAAGTAATGCATGGTGTCTTTGCCACAAATACGATGTCAACTACATGATCATGCAATGGCAATACGTCAAAAGTAAAGTATGTCATGATGATGAAGAACGGAACGTGGAAAGTTGCATGGCAATATATCTCGGAATGGCTATGGAAATGACATAATAGGTAGGTATGGTGGCTGTTTTGAGGAAGATATAAGGAGGTTTATGTGTGATAGAGCGTATCATATCATGGGGTTTGGATGCACCAAATAAGTTTGCACCAACTCTCAAGGTAAGAAAGGGCAATGCACGGTACCGAAGAGTCTAGCAAAGGCGGGAAGGTAAAAGTGCGTATAATCCATGGACTCAACATTAGTCAAAAGAACTCATATACTTATTGCAAAAATTTGGAAGTCATCAAAAACCAAGTACTACGCGCTTGCTCCTAGGGGGATAGATTGGTAGGAAAAGACCATCGCTCGTCCCCGACCGCCACTCATAAGGATGCACAAGCCAGGTACACTTCATGTTTCAAATTTGTTACACAACTTTAACCATACATGCATGCTACGGGACTTGCTAACTCCAACTCAAGCATTCTTTAAATTCATAATCACCCAACTAGCATGACATTAATATCACTACCTCCATATCTCAAAACAATTATCAAGTATCAAATTGATCATAGCATCCAATTCACTTCCTATGATAGTTTTTATTATACCCAACTTGGATGCTCATCATTCTAGGACAAACTTTATGACCATAGCAAATACCATGCTGTTCTAAAAGACTCTCAAAATAATATAAGTGAAGCATTAGAGACTAGCAATTTCTTCAAAATTAAAACACCACCGTGCTCTAAAAGATATACGTGAAGCACTAGAGAAGGAACTATCAAGCTCAAAAGATATAAGTGAAGCACATAGAGTATTCTAGCAAATTCTAATCAAATAGGCTTCTCCCAAAAGGTGTGTACAGCAAGGATGATTGTGGTAAACTAAAAAGCAAAGACTAATATAATACACGACGCTCCAAGCAAAACACATATCATGTAGCGAATAAAAATATAGTTCCAAGTAAAGTTACCAATGAACGAAGACGAAAGAGGGGATGCCTTCCCGGGGCATCCCCAAGCTTAGGCTTTTGGCTATTCTTGAATATCTTTGGGTGCCTTGGGCATCCCCAAGCTTAGGCTCTTGCCACCCTTTATTCCATAGCCCATAAAAGCTTTACCCAAAACTTGAAAACTTCACAACACAAAACTCAACATGAAATCATATAAGCTCCGTTAGTGAAAGAAAACAAAACTACCACATAAGGTACTGCAATGAACTCATTCTTTATTTAACTAGCAAAGTGGCCCGCTCGTTGCGCGCGCTAGAACTTTAGAAATTTTAATATGAGAACATAGTAGTTTTTTTCTTTCTAAAGGCGGATTGAGACCAAATGTGTTGAAATTTACAAATATAAGTCTCTTTTTAACATAGTTTTTTCTGGGTATTTTTTTCTCAGTGACATGTAAATATATATGTTTTTCATTTACGTGCTTATTATGTAAACCGTACTAAATGTATTTTTAATTACGAATCACATTGTAAAAATTATAATTCTTCATATCATTTTTGGCATTATGATGTTTTTTTTTCTATTTTTTAATTTAATTTTTTTAGTAGTTCACCTTTTTTTAGGGAGAAATACATGTGCCATCTCTCGGTTACCCGCGGTTTGTCAAGTTGGAAGGAAGAAAAATGTGATTGTCCGTAGTTTCAATTTGGTCATCGTATTTCAAGTAGATTATGCATATATTAAATCATTTCCATGGTTTACCAGATTATGAGAGGGAAACAAAATTTATTTATGAAAAGCATATGATTACATATATGTACTAATATAAATTATGTCACAAACATATGAGTGGAGAACAGGGATAAAACCTAAGTACTGACATGATGGCAAAATATCAAGGCGATGTATTACTATTGAGTGGAAATTATGACAACAAATATGGTCGGACATACCCATCTAAATATGAGTAGTGAATTTTTTCCTTTGTTACAGTTTTTTATTCATATGATAATGTACTATATGTTTGCATGATAAAATATACTATAATTTAGGCCGAACACATGTATATGCACTATATTTTTCTGTAATAATAGCTGTCAATTGGGATTGTTGTGTTTTTTTAATTGTGTTGTTTTGTAAAAAATGATTTTTTTAGAAGAAGTAAAAATTGATTCTTTTGTGCTGGTATGATTGGTTGGGCTTTAGCCCAACAATCTCAAGCAGATGCCCACAGGGACGACACATCTTCTCTTTCACTCTACGCTTTGTCACTCACACCTTCACTCTTGCCTGATGCCCCGATCCCCTTTCTCCTTTCCTTGTTCTATCCGTTCACTCCAAAATTATTGCCACTGAATCAGGTCCGGCTGGTACCACTGGTAATTTTTAATCTCCCATCAGTTTGCTCCGTTGATTTGTGCCTGCTAGTCCTCAGCTGCAGCCTGCTGGCATCCCCGCAGCTGGACTCGCCAGTGCGGCAACATGGTGACCGTCGTTGACGGCTGGTTTGGCTCGTACACCTCCTCTGTGTCCTCGGCTTGTAAGCGGCGATGGATGTATAGCAGGGCCTGAGTAGCAGCTCCAAGGGAGGAGGCGAGATCGTTGATCTGCACGGTGTCGTCGCTGTCAGCATTCGTGTAGGGGATGCTTGGGCGTGGATCTCTACTCCCACAGCCAGCATGCAGCTTTTGTATGAGGATATTGGGGCCGTTGTCTTCCTCAATCCTGCAAACAGACTTCGTCGCTGTTCCCACTCGAGGAAGCCCAACATGTCGTCTCTTCCTCCACAGCGACAACATCCTTCTACCTACAGGTCTCCTTTTTCCCTTTTCATTTCTACATATCATTTTTTTGCTTAGCCTTTTCCTGTGTGTACGATTGTACCAATATAATTTTAATGATACACGGATGCCCTGATTATTGGGTTGTACTACAAATTAAGCCACAAATATCAGAAAGTATAGAGTGCCCATATTTGGTATTGATAGCCCTGGTAATAAATCCTTAGTAAATTGGATTTAGATTTACACAAAAAGATTAAAGTTCTGACCATTGAATTTCTGTCCAAACTCGAAGTGACAACCACTATCGTTTGCTTGTGCAAAAGTTCTTCATTCACCATATTTGATAAAATATCCCCGCATAGCATGATCCCTGATATTGTCGCCGCTGTAAGAATTTAAGCATGAAAAAGTGACTTAAGGATCATCTATGTAGTCTAAAATTGACGTAGTTATATAAATTACTTTCAGTCTCATGGATGTTTTGACATCTGCAGCGAATCATGTTCATAAATCTTTTCAACTATACTTGTCCTTTGATATGGATTTTGTACATACCTGACCATTGTTTCTCAATATTTACTCTACTTTCTAATGTATCACTATCAGCAAATTCAAAGTAGTAGTCGAAAAATTAATTTTACCTTTCCCTTTAGAACGTAGGCTATTTCATCCTTTTTTCGTATTTCTGATTTAATTGTGTAATAGAAAAGTTCATCAAAGCTAAAAATAATCAGTAATTAATAACTAAGTTTAATTTACTTTTTCCAGAATACATATTTTATCTGCTTCACTGACATCATAACAAATCGATTTTGATCAAAGAGAAACATTTACCTGAAAACGGTCAGAGTATTGCGAATGATGCAACAACAACAAAATTATATGAATTCTAATGTTGGAAGGAAAAATAAGGGCTAGCTTGTAACATGAGTTTTCTTTGGTATGGTCATCGTCATTCTCTAGTACCTCCACCATCTAGAGCTCAGCACCCAATATAAGTTTTTTAAAGGTAATTTGTCGACAAAATAAAACGACAACACGTACTAATATAGGTAGTTAATTTACTATGAAGAGAACACATTAATGCTTTGTCCACACACAAAGCTTTCTGGTAGTTGAATTAGTGAACGTACCTAACTTCCATAATATTTGTGCAAAATTATGTCTGCTTTGCTTAAACAATTTAGAAAAATAGCTTTTCTGATCAAGCTCTCTGTTCTATGTACAGCAACAGTCGTGGCCTGTCTTCTAGTCTGGCATGACCACTAAATAGTTTTTCTGATCAAGATTTTTGTTCTCATGCACAGTAAGAGCGGTAAACTACTTATACAATGATTCATTTGGTTTCAAATCGTAAGGTGCACATATTCTATTTATCCAGTTTTTGACCCAAATCTGGTAGGATATATGAGACCATCTTATTCTGTGATATTTGTTGTTCCTACTTATACTCTAAATTTGCATTCTCTTGTAAAGTTCAGTACATTTGCCTTATAGAGGAAGGTGCAGCTCTATCTTAAGTATTGTCATGATTCACGGTAACGCTACCGCTCCTAACTCTGAATATATTTGCTTCTATCATACTATAGTATTCATCGATCTATTTAAGTACAAATATATATAAATGCAAAACTTTATTCTTTTATATTCTGCTCCTTTTCGCAGTAACATGGTCTTAACATCTACAAGTTGCTGACCTGAAGACATCATTTAACCAAGTTGTGTTTATTTGTCCGTTTGGTGCCACCACTACACTGAGAAAGATCACCTGGCCATGGGCGGCATTACTTTTCATTTTAAATTGAATTGCTTAAGTTGCTTCCCTTGCCCACTTTATATAAATAAGGAACAAAATGCAGTCACATTCTGTTTCCGGCTAGTGAGCGACACTTGTAACTGTAAATTAATACAGCAAGGATTCATCTATCCAACTCCTGGTATATACATCCTGTAACAAAGCTGAATTAGTAATTAATTGGTACAAAGCTAGTAAGATTAACTTGGGGGCATGCACGCTATGGATTTTAGAGGCTGATTAACTTGGGGGCATGCACGCTATGGATTTTAGAGGCTGATTAACTTGGGGGCATGCATGCACGTTCGGGGAATTACCTGCTAGCCATCAGCCATGGATGTACTGATCAAGAGATACTCCTTCAAGCTAGCTTTGCCAATCTACGTGTGCGGCGGCGTCATAGACCAAGCTAGCCCTAGATGGTCAATGTACGGGGTGTTTCTGGCTAGCCGTGCATTTACATATCAAGCCACTTGACGAAGCTAGCTTTGCCAAGCTACGCGTCGCGGCGGCTATCTACAACCAATCTAAAGTTTATCATGAATCTAAATGGTTTTCTATGAAGCCGAGTTCCTCAATCAATCTTCGCACATCTTGATTAAAGCAATGGGATAGCGAATATTAACTGATCTACACCCTAGGGTTTGGAAAGGGGAATTGAGTTGGTGGAGTATCAGGTCGTCTTCTTCGGTCTTCCGCTGATAGCCAACGTCACCGGCGCTCGAGGCCTCGGTGATAGTCGTGGCTGCCGCCAGGTCGTTCCCTCTTTTTTTCTTTCTTTTGAAGCTTGCCTCTTTTTCACGTTACGAGGATGCAACAGATCGAGGGAAAAGCTATGAGGTTTTCTTTTGACATGCATGAGCGAAGGGCTTTGAAGATTTTTTTGGTAAGAGGGTTCTTTTTTACGTGGGCAAGATAACTTATTAAGGGCATTGGTGGGTAATTTTTAATCTTTTCAATCCATTGGTTGTGCTCGCCTAATGAATTTAAATTGATGGCCAGATGTTTCTAATTATTATGGGATTTTCTAGCCTAATTCTCTTTTTTCTGGTTACCTCGTAAAGCACTTTTTATATATAAATAGATTTAGTGTTAAACCTACTGTATTCAAACTTCTTTATGGTTCATAGACTGAATTACTAGCCATAGATGCATTGAAATAAGCAAACAACACAAGAAAAACAGAATCTGTCAAAAATAGAACAGTCTGTAGCAATCTGTAACTAACACAAACTTATGGAACTCTAAAACTCCTACCAAAATAGGAAGTCCTGGAAAATTAGTTTATTGAACATCAGCAAAAAGAATCAACACAAAATCACGTTCCTGTGATTTAACAAAATTATATTTGTGAGCGCAAAGTTTCTGTTTTTCAGCAGAATCAAATCAACTATCATCGTAGGTTATCGTATAGGTTCTACTTGGCACAAACACTAATTAAAAGATAAAAACACATCTAAACAGAAGGTAGATGGAAGATTTATTACTAAACAGGAGCAAAAACAAAAAACATAAAGAAAATTGGGTTGCCTCCCAACTAGCGCTATCGTTTAACACCCCTAGCTAGGCATAAAAACAAGGATAGATCTAAGGAGTGCCATCTTTGGCACTAAATTCATAAGTAGCACGCATGATAGATTCATAAGATAATTTGACTTTCTTTCTTGGAAAGTGCTCCATGCCTTTCTTTAAAGGAAATTGGAATCTATTCCCTTCCTTCATATCAATAATCGCACCAATCTTTCTAAGGAAAGGTCTACCAAGAATAATAGGGCAAGAAAGATTGCAATCTATATCAAGAACGATGAAATCTACGGGCACCAAATTTCTATTTGCCACAATAAGAACATCATTGATCCTTCCCATAGGCTTTTTAATGGGGAATCCGCAAGGTGCAAATTTAAAGAGAAATCATCAAGATCATGGAAACCTAGAATATCACATAAAGTTTTTGGAATCGTGGAAACACTAGCACCCAAATCACACAAAGCAAAACACTCATAATCTGTAATTCTAATATTTATAGTAGGTTCTCACTCATCATTAAGTTTTCTAGGTATAGAAAACTTCCAAATTAAGTTTTTCATCATAAGATTGCATCAAGGCATCAATAATATGTTTGGTAAAAGCTTTGTTTTGACTATAAGCATGAGGAGAATTAACAACGGATTGCAACAAGGAAATACAACCTTTTAAAGAACAATTATCATAATCAAATTCCTTGAAATCCGAGATAGTAGGTTCAATATTATTAGAAGTTGAAGATTCTCCAATCTCACTTTTACCAAATTTAACATTAAGATCTAAAGACTCCGAATTTTTGGGACGCCTTCTAGGCAAAGTTGATTCTTCATCACTCCCATAATCATCAAAATTCATATTGCAAAACATAGATCTAATCAGAGACGCATCAATAACTTTAAGATCCTCATCATTATTTTCATGGAAACTAGAAGAACATGCTTTTATAAAGCTTTCTTTTTTAGCATGCAATCTAGCGGTTCTTTCCTTGCACTCGTCAATGGAAATTCTCATTACTTTTAGAGACTCATTGATATCATGCTTAGGGGGAGAAGATCTAATTTTAAGACAATCAACATCAAGCGAAAGTCTATCAACGTTCCTAGACAAATCATCAACTTTCAGCAATTTTTTCTTCAAGGAAAGCATTAAAATTCTTTTGAGAAATCATAAATTCTTTCACACTATTCTCAAAATCAGAGGGTATCTTATTAAAAGTACCATACGAATTATTCTAGGAATTTCCATAACTATTGGAGGAACTACTAGGGAACGGTCTAGCATTAAAATTTCCTTTATAAGCGTTGTTTCCAAAACTATTCCTACCAACAAAATTCACGTCCATAGATTCATTATTATTCTCAATCAAGGAAGACAAAGGCATATCATTGGGATCAAGAGGAGTATTTTTAGTAGCAAACATCTTCATAAGTTCATCGATCTTTCCACTCAAAACATTAATTTCTTCTATAGCATGCACTTTTTTACTAGAAAATCTTTCGGTGTGCCATTGAGAATAATTAGCCATAATATTATGAAGCAATTTTTTATCATCTCCTAACGTGATTTCCATAAACGTGCCTCCCGCGGCCGAATCTAAGAGATTTCTAGAAGCAAAGTTCAAACCGGCATAAAATTTTTGTATGATCATCCATAAATTCAAACCATGAGTTGGGAAATTGCGAAGCATCAATTTCATTCTTTCCCAAGATTGGGCAACATGCTCATGATCAAGTTGTTTAAAGTTCATCATATCGTTCCTAAGAGTGATGATCTTAGCGGGAGGAAAGTACTTAGAGATAAAATCATCTTTGCACTTGCTCCAAGAATCAATACTATTTTTAGGCAAAGACGAAAACCAAACTTTAGCACGATCTCTAAATGAAAACAGAAATAACTTCAATTTGACAATATTGTTATCCGTATTTTTCTTGTTTTGCATATCACACAAATTAACAAAGTTGTTTAGATGAGTAGAGGCATCTTTGCTAGGAAGGCCGGCAAATTGATCTTTCATAATAAGATTCAGCAAAGCGGTATTGATTTCACAAGACTAAACATCATTAAGAGGAGCAATCGGAGTACTAAGGAAATCATTATTATTGATATTCAAGAAATCACACAATTTGGTATTATCTTCCGCCATGGCAACAAGTAATCCAACAAACAAGCAAACAGAAAAATGGCAAGCGAAAAAGAGAGAGGAGATTGGGAAAGAGAGGGTGAATAAAACGACAAGGGTGAAGTGGGGGAGAGGAAAACGAGAGGCAAATGGCAAATAATGTAAATGTGAGGGAGATGGGTTTGTGATGGGTACTTGGTATGTCTTGACTTGAGCGAAGACCTCCTCGGCAATCACTACTGGAATCTGGCAGTTTGCCATCTGCCATGGCAGATGGCAAAGGCATGGTCGACGGATGGCAAAGGCTTTGCCATCTGCCAGCAAATGGCAAACCTGTCGTCCGAAACCCTGCCGGTAAAGGCTTCTTTGCCGTCTGGCCGCTGATGGCAAGAGCTCGTGGCTTTGCCATCTGCCGGCCGATGGCAAGAGCTCAGGGCTTTGCCACCGGCCGGCAGATGGCAAATCCTCTTAACGGGGTTAGCCCCGTTAGAAGGCTAACGACATACTTTGACATCCGCCAGCAGATGGCAAAGGCTGCAGGCTCTTTGCCATCCGCCAGCAGATGGCAAAGGCTGCAGGCTCTTTGCCATCCGCCAGCAGATGGCAAAGGCTGCAGGCTCTTTGCCATCTGCAGATGGCAAAGAGCCCAAATAGGCTAGCCGAAATGGGACAGGTAGATGACACGTGGCATCTTTGCCATCTGCCAACTGATGGCAAAGCTCTTTGCCATCTGCCAGCAGATGGCAAAGTGACTATATTGCCCCATTTAATTCTGTTTTTTCTTATATCAATTCATTTTCACGTAAATCAAACGAAATATATTTATATGACCAATATAGCATATTCAACACATATTACCAATAGTCATGAACACATATGTATCCAACACATATTACCAATAGTCATGAACACATATGTATCCAACACATATTACTAATAGTCATGAACACATATGTATCCAACACATATTACCAATAGTCATGAACACATATGTATCCAACACATAGTAGCAAATTTCATCCGTACATATACATAGTTTCATCAATATTACAGCTTTCATCCATAGGTAGCAAGTTTCACAAGGTCAAAACAAAATTAAATACAAGCACTCCATCAACCCAAGCTTCCGTGATCAATTAAGCAAATCAGAAAATAGGAAAGAAGAAAGTTAGAAGAAGAAGACTAGAAGAAGAAGATTATTATGATGCAACTAAAATGTGAACATTATTATGATGCAACTTATATCTGTAAAATAGGTCATTTTGGAGCTAATTGCTTATTAACTAATTTTGGAGGAAAAGATTCTAAGTATAGGTCATTTTGAAGCTACCTAAGCATATTAAGTCATTTTGGAAGAAAAAATGCTAAGTATAGGTCATTTTAGAGCTATCCTAGGTTAAATAGGTCATTTTTGAGCTAATTAAGCTTATTATGTAATTTTGAGCTAGCTACATATTAAGTCATTTTGGAGGAAAAATGCTAAGTACAGGTCATTTTAGAGCTAGCCTAGGTTAAATAGGTCATTTTGAAGCTAAGTAAGGTTATTATGTCATTTTGGAGCTAGCTAAGCATATGAAGTCATTTAGGACCTAAAATATGTCATTTCTTAAGCATACTATATCATTTTAGAGCTAGCTAAGCATATTAAGTCATTTTGGAGGAAAAGATGCTAAGTATAGGTCATTTTAGAGCTATCATAGGTTAAATAGGTCATTTTAAGATAGCTAAGCATATTAAGTCATTTTGGAGGAAAATGCTAAGTATAGGTCATTTTAGAGCTATCCTAGGTTAAATATGTCATTTTGGAGCTAATTGCTTATTATGTTATTTTGGAGCTAGCTAAGCATGTGAAGTCATTTAGGAGCTAAACTATGTCATTTCTTAAGCATATCATGTCATTTTAGAGCTAGTTAAGCATATTAACTAATTTTGGAGGAAAAGATTCTAAGTATAGGTCATTTTGAAGCTAGCTACATATTAAGTCACTTTGGAGGAAAAAATGCTAAGTATAGGTCATTTTAGAGCTATCCTAGGTTAAATAGGTCATTTTTGAGCTAATTGCTTATTATGTAATTTTGAGCTAGCTACATATTAAGTCATTTTGGAGGAAAAATGCTAAGTATAGGTCATTTTAGAGCTATCCTAGGTTAAATAGGTCATTTTTGAGCTAATTGCTTATTATGTAATTTTGAGCTAGCTAAGCATATTAAGTCATTTTGGAGGAAAAATGCTAAGTACAGGTCATTTTAGAGCTAGCCTAGGTTGAATAGGTCATTTTGAAGCTAAGTAAGGTTATTATGTCATTTTGGAGCTAGCTACATATGAAGTCATTTAGGACCTAAAATATGTCATTTCTTAAGCATACTATATCATTTTAGAGCTAGCTAAGCATATTAAGTCATTTTGGAGGAAAAGATGCTAAGTATAGGTCATTTTAGAGCTATCGAGGTTAAATAGGTCATTTTAAGATAGCTAAGCATATTAAGTCATTTTGGAGGAAAAATGCTAAGTATAGGTCATTTTAGAGCTATCCTAGGTTAAATATGTCATTTTGGAGCTAATTGCTTATTATGTTATTTTGGAGCTAGCTAAGCATGTGAAGTCATTTAGAGCTAAACTATGTCATTTCTTAAGCATATCATGTCATTTTAGAGCTAGTTAAGCATATTAACTAATTTTGGAGGAAAAGATTCTAAGTATAGGTCATTTTGAAGCTAGCTAAGCATATTAAGTCATTTTGGAGGAAAAAATGCTAAGTATTGATCATTTTAGAGCTATCCTAGGTTAAATAGGTCATTTTTGAGTGAATTAAGCTTATTATGAAAATTTTGAGCTAGCTAAGCATATTAAGTCATTTTGGAGGAAAAAATGCTAAGTACAGGTCATTTTAGAGCTAGCCTAGGTTGAATAGGTCATTTTGAAGCTAAGTAAGGTTATTATGTCATTTTGGAGCTAGCTACATATGAAGTCATTTTGGAGGAAAAATGCTAAGTATATGATTATGTCGCTAGTATCCATATGGCGAGAACTCGGGCCGACATGACTAGTCATAGAACCAAGGTGGCACAAACGTCTGAGGACAGTATACATGACCCAAAGAATGCACGTGTCGGTCATCGCCGAGTGTAACCAAGTCGTAGTAAGCTACAAGGACTTCGTGATACACCAAGTGACATTTCCCGTAGGGACAGACACAGAGCAAGGAAGGACACATGCCGGTCAATCCATGTGTTCCGGAGCAAGAGCGAACTACCATGGCTCGATGGAAGCACTAGGAGGCATTTCCTGTATGGAAGGCTACCAAAGGCACACGACTAGGTGTCGAATCCCACACATACAATGCATTTCAAACATACACACATTATGCACGATATGTGTAGATACAACATGGCATCACAACAAAACTCTATTAAGAAAAACACTTGGGAAACTTACCGTCATCACAGAGGTGTAGGTGTAGGTGTAGGTGTAGGACCGGTCAGCGCCAAAGGGCGACGGAGAAGGATCGGTTGATGCTTGTCGGGAGTTACGCTGCACCAAAGATTATTTTCAATGTATCGTTAGCATGATGCACTCAAATGTGAAGACTAGTAACTAATGACCGCTCAAATGAAACTCACCGTGTTCGCGGAGCAATGACCTGCATCGGCGGAGGGTCCGCCGTTTTCTCGCACATGGACTACACATTTGGTTTTGATGAGTCACCATATTAGTTACTAATGAAAAGAACATTGCGTGCATGATTTAGCTAATACGCAGAAGAAACTTACCACGAAGAGCTCGTACATGGCCCGTTAGCGAGTCATTCCGGTTCCTCTCCTCCTCCAACAGCCTAGCCGCCCTCTCCTCATTCTCCTGTCCCTCTCCGCCACCGTCGGTCCCTCTCCGCCAACCGCCGGTCCCTCTCCTCAAAAGCAGCCTGGTCTTCACTCTCTCGCCTCAATAGCAGCTCGCAACACCACTCGTTAGCATTGTAATCATCGACGGCCGCAAACACAATGTAATGGAGGAAAGGCTATCGAGTCCAGATAACAAACCTCGAATTCGATTTCCACCGGTCGAACGAGGCGGTATCTCGTGATCGAGCTGGTCCGCGCTTCTTGATCTGCGGGGTGAGTGCTACTACAACGATCGATCCATTACCAAAGGCTAACGAGCCATGGGACCTCCCGCCACCAGATATCATCATCAGCTCGATCAAGAGGCCGCTCGGGTTGAAGTCCGCCCTTTCCTCGCCTTCCCCGCTTAACGTCTCGCACCATCTTGTGGTGGGAGGCCACGTTGTCAAGTTCTTTGCATTTTCGAGGTCGACTCAGAGAATAACTTGGCCTTCTTGTACGGTGCAATATTGGACATGCCATAGAGGTCGAACAGCTCTGGCACTGGAGCCTTGTTGTGTCTTGACTAAAAGAGAGGAACAGAGTATTAGTTAAGGACTCAAGCTAGCACAAAGAATGAATTTGCATGAATCATGAAGCAAACCACACATACCCAGTTTTTCCCTGCACTCCATGTAGGTCGACGCTGCCTAGATGGTGTGGCACACCTTTCATTTTGAAACGCTTCTCCTTTGCTTTGTTGTGGGCGACGCGCCATTGGGGAGAGCACCACTCATCCACCAACACCTCCCAAAGAGTCCATCTTGTCCGCACACCATCTTGGAGGCACCTAAGTTAAGCAAGAGAAATTTGAGCGCCACGCCTCTTAATCAAATCAAGGAAACTAAGTACAAGGCCTTAAGAATAGGTAATTACCTTCATGTACTTCTCCTTACTCGAGATACTTGTCCCGCACTTCTCTTTTCTCCTCCTAATACCAACAGGCGGCGTAGTCTCGAACAGCCTCGGCCCGAGCCTCGTGCCGAAAGTTTCCAAGTAGGCGCCGACTCACTCGCCGATAACCCGAGCCGCGGCCTCCTCCTGTCCCTCAGGACACCTGTAGAAGGTCTGCAATCACAAGAAAACACGGATTAGAAGATCTGCAATCAAACAAGAAAACACATGTAGAAGGTATGCAATCAAAGAAGAAAACACAACGTAAATGGCAAAGGAGAAATTACCCAAAACGTGGCGATCACTCCAGATGGCAACCATGTACTTTGCCGTCTATCAGTTCTTTGCCATCTGTTTTTTATAAGCAGATGGCAAAGACGTTCTTTGCCATCAGCTGGCAGATGGCAAAGAGCTGGCTGATGGCAAATTCCCAGTTTCCAGTAGTGAATGGCGCCAGAAATCCTTCTTGCTATGTCTTGAGCTTGCGTTGGTTTTCCTCAAAGAGGAGAGGGTCATGCATCAAAGTGTAGCATAAGTATTTCCCTCGGTTTTGAGAACCAAGGTATCAATCCAGTCGAAGGCTCCTCAAAAGTCCCACGCACCTACACAAACAAACTGAGAACTCGCAACCAACGCAATAAAGGGGTTGTCAATCCCTTCACGGCCACTTGCGAAAGTGAGATCTAATAAAGATAGTATGATAAGATAAATATATTTTTGGTATTTTATGATATAGATGCAAAAATTAAAGATGCAAATAAAGGTAGATTGAAAGCAAATACGATAAGAGATAGACCCGGGGGCCATAGGTTTCACTAGTGGCTTCTCTCAAGATAGCATAAGTATTACGGTGGGTGAACAAATTACTGTCGAGCAATTGATAGAAAAGCGCATAGTTATAAGATTATCTAGGCATGATCATGTATATAGGCATCACATCCATAACAAGTAGACCGACTCCTGCCTGCATCTACTACTATTACTCCAAACATCGACCGACTCATGCCTGCATCTAGAGTATTAAGTTCATAAGAACAGAGTAACACATTAAGCAAGATGACATGATGTAGAGGGATAAACTCATGCAATATGATATAAACCCCATCTTGTTATCCTCGATGGCAACAATACAATACGTGCCTTGCAACCCTTTCTGTCACTGGGTAAGGACACCCAAGATTGAACCCAAAGCTAAGCACTTCTCCCATGGCAAGAAACACCAATCTAGTAGGCCAAACCAAACTAATAATTCGAAGAGACTTGCAAAGATAACTCAATAATACATAAAAGAATTCAGAGAAGATTCAAATATTATTCATAGATAAACTTGATCATAAACCCACAATTCATCGGGTCTCGACAAACACACCGCAAAAAGAGTTTACATCGAATAGATCTCCACAAGAGAGGGGAGAACATTGTATTGAGATCCAAAAAGAGAGAAGAAGCTATCTAGCTAATAACTATGGACCCGTAGGTCTGTGGTAAACTACTCACAACTCATCGAAGGGGTAAGGATGTTGATTTAGAGGCCCTCCATGGTCGATTCCCCCTCCGGCAGAGTGCCGGCGAAGGCTCCAAGATGAGATCTCGCGGATACAGAAGGTTATGGCGGTGGAAATTGTGTTTCGTGGTGCTCCTAGATGCTTTCGGGGTACGTAGGTATATATAGGAGGAAGAAGTTCGTCGGTGGCCGCCAGAGGGGCCCACGAGACAGGTGGCACGCCCTGCAAGGGGGGGGGGGCGGCCCCCTATCTCGTGGGGCCCTCGGAAGCTTCTTGACTTGCACTCCAAGCTCTCCGGATCATGTTCGTTCCAAAAATCACGCTCCCAAATGTTTCATTCCGTTTGGACTCTGTTTGATATTCCTGTTCTTCAAATACTAAAATAGGCAAAAAAACAGCAATATGGGCTGGGCCTCCGATTAGTAGGTTAGTCCAAAAAAATGATATGAATGTGTAAAATAAAGCCCATAAACATCCAAAAGGGGTAATATAATAGCATGGAACAATAAAAAATTATAGATATGTTGGAGACGTATCAAGTCGGCATGACGGATGCTAGTAAGTAGGGTGATCCCTACGATCGAAGGTGATCAGACAAGCTGACCATGGGTTGAATTTGGGGGTGACTGGCTCCATCACATAGACGTCCCGTAGTGCTCGGTTCTGTTCCCGCTTTTGAATGTGACTGGCATAGATCATGTTGACCGTTTTCACCTGGGGGGGATTTCTTCTGCCGCCCCGTGTTTGGATGCCAGGGTTCTTCGTCATCGTCGCTGTGCAGCCCCTTGTCCTTGTTTTCGACGTTTATTTTGCCGACCTGTTTGAACAACCAGCAGTCTCTGTTGGTGTGGTTGGCTGGCTAGTCCGGGGTGCCATGAATTTGGGACGAGCGCTCTAGTATACGGTCTAGACTAGACGATCCCTGATTGTTTCTTTTGAACGGCTTCTTCCGCTGACCGGACTTGGATCCGCTGAATCCGGAGTTGACTGCCGTGTCTTCAGTGTTGTCGCCGTTATTCCGTCGCTGATGTCTGTTGCGCCATGGCTTGCCGTTATTGTCGCGGACATCCGAAGTGCAAGAATGTGGCGTAGTGCTGCTGCGAGCCAGCCAACTGTCCTCGCCCGTGCAAAAGCGGGTCATTAGTGTTGTGAGAGCTTCCATGGACTTGGGTTTTTCCTGGACGAGGTGTCGGGCAAGCCACTCGTCACAGATATTATGCTTAAAAGCCGCCAGGGCTTCGGCGTCTGGGCAGTCGACTATTTGGCTCTTTTTATTGAGGAACCGAGTCCAGAAATTTCCTGGCTGACTCTCCGGGCTGTTGAGTAATGTGGCTCAAGTCATCGGCGTCCGGTGGTCGCGCATATGTGCCCTGGAAGTTGGCGAGGAACGCGTCTCCTAGTTTTTCCCAACTGCCATTGGAATTTGCTGGCAGGCTATTTATCCAATGTCGGGCTGGTCCTTTGAGCTTAAGGGGAAGATACTTGATGGCGTGTAGATCGTCTCCGCGGGCCATGTGAATGTGGAGAAGGAAATCTTCGATCCATACTACGGGGTCTGTTGTGCCATCGTATGATTCGATGTTTATGGGTTTGAACCCTTCTGGGAATTCATGGTCCATCACTTCGCCGCTGAAGCGTAGGGGTGTCGGCGCCTATGCTTTGGCTATGTGGCTATGCAGTTCGAATTGGTCTGGGTTGCTGTGTTCGGCCCGGCCGGACTTGTTGATAATGTATCCGGCGTGATGGTCATCGTCACGCGCTGGGGCGCGCCCCCGTGATCCATAGATCGATCTTGGCTGTCCTTCTTTGTTTTCCAGTATGTCTTGCAGGTCGGGCCTATTGCCCCGGGCCGTAGTGTGTTGGCGTGGGGGTGCGGGCTGGTATTCGGGCTGATGTGCCGTTTTATCCCTGCCACAGGGTGGCCGGTCAGCCGTGTGGCGCTCGAGTCCGTATTTCTCGGCTGCCAGGATTTCAGTCCATCAATCTGTGAGTAGGTCTTGATTAGCCTGGAGTTGCTGCTGCTTCCTCTTCAGGCTCCTTGCAGTGGCCATAGGCCAACGCTTGAAGCGCTCCTGCTCCACGGGATCCTCAGGCACGCCAAACTCGTCGTCGCCAAGGCTAATCTCGTCTTCGAAGGGGGGCATGTAGTTGTCCTCCTCCGGATATCCGTCCGTTGCCTGTTCGTCTGGGCTGACCTGCTCATCTTCCTGCTCGGCCTGCTCAAAGGTGGGCTGATCAGGGTTGTATTCCTCTTTGGCACCATCCAGATTGTTTTTGTCTCCTGGGCCGGTATTGCTGTGGCGGGGCTTGGAGCGGCGTCGACGCCGCCCATGCTTTGTTTTTCTCTCTGAGGGGTTATCCTCCGTTGCCTCGGCGCCATTGGTTTCCTTTGGAGTGTCCACCTTATATATATCATATGAGGAGGTGGCAGTCCACCGCCCCGTGAGCGGTGGTTCCTGTTCTTCTCCTGCATCGTCGTCCATACCGTCGATGTCTTCGGAGTCAAAGTCAAGCACGTCGGTTAAGTCATCGACCGTGGCAATGAAGTGGGTGGTGGGTGGGCAACGAATTCCTTCGTCGCCTGCTTCCCACTCAAGCCGGACATAGCTCGGCCAAGAGCCTCCTGACAAAGAGAGAGACTTTAATGAGTTCAGCATGTCGCCAAAGGGCGAGTGCCAGAAGATGTCCGCAATGGTAAACTCCCTTACCGGATCCAAACCTGGCTCGGATGGCTCGAGAGTGCACGAACTGGAACCAACAACCGGATACGAGTCCGGGGGTCCGGAGTTACAGGCTTCCTCAGAAGTGAGGTCTGTGTTCGGCTCTACCGCCGATGAGTGTGCAGCCTACGGGGCGGGGTCCATCCCTCCGTCCTTAGGCAACACAACCTGCTCCGGATTTAGGTCCGGGGCTACTACTGGGGTGATATCCCGAGCATTGTCCGACAGTAGGTCTAAGCCATGCTCACCATAACTATTCGGTGCTCCTGGCACAGGCCCGAATCCGTTGAAAATCAAGTCTCCGCGAATGTCTGCCGTGTAGTTCAGGTTTCGAATCGACACGTGGCTAAGGGCGAGGTGCCGATCCGCTCCAGATGGCCAAGCAAATTAGCTCAAGAAGGCGGTCACCAACACAAAGATCTGTCCGGGGAGAAAAGTCTCGCCCTGGAATGTGTTGTCGACGATTGAAGGCGCCATCAAGCCTTGCAGCGACGACACAGAGGAACTCTCAATGAAAGCACCAATGTCGGTGTCAAAACCGGCGAATCTCGGGTAGGGGGTCCCGATCTGTGCGTCTTAGGCTGATGGTAACAGGAAGCAAGGGACACAATGTTTACCCAGGTTCGGGCCCTCTCGATGGAGGTAAAACCCTACTTCATGCTTGATTAATATTGACGATATGAGTAGTACAAGAGTAGATCTAGCATGAGATCGTAGAGGCTAAACCCTAGAAGCTAGCCTATGATGATTATGATTGTAGTTGTGTCGGTGTACTAAGGTAGGGGTACCTCAGTACCCCAACTTGTGCACGGGCAGCTCCAGCTCCCCGCAGCTAGATCCATCAAATGCTTGCCGGAGACCATCTCCGCTCCACACCAAGCCGTTCAAGAACAAAGTATATAAGATAGAAGCTCAAGACCCCGGCAAGAGGAGCTTGCCGGGAAGGCCATTCCGGGCTCAAGGCTACATTACTCCTGCAGATCCCGGCGAGAGGAGCTCGTCGGGAAGACCAAGATCACATCACGTAAGACGCGCCGACGCTGCTGCGCCTTCCGGGCGAGGACCCGGGAGCGGCAAGTCACAGAGCCCGACAAGCCCCGGCCCGGCAAGATCAAGGCCCGGCAAGGTGCTTGCCGAGGAGAGCTATGCTACGTGCCGCACTCCAGCTCACCTGCCCACGCCGCCTCCAAATTTCTCCAGAGACGCGTGGCGGTGGCTGTGCTGCATGAGGAATGCGGTGGCACTCCACGGTGGTGGCTTCGCCGCCGTGGCGAAAGAAGACGCAATGGCGGGAGCTTTTGGGGCGACGGCGACGGGCATTTAATGCCCTTGTCCCCCTCTGTCAAAAGTAGGTAGAAAGCACTGTAGCTGCACTGTTCCCGCACTGTTCCAACTACCACCTCTTTTACGTTTTTACCCCTCTACCTCACGTTGACACCTGTCGGTGACCCCTTGCCCTATAAAAGGAGGCCCATGCACAACGTAGAGGGGGTTCCGCGACTGGCTACTCTCGCGAGGGTTTCAAACCCCACTCCACCGTTCGCTCGCATTCGGGAGCAAGACCAAATACAACACAATGCAGCAGTAGGGTTTTACGCGACCATCGCGTCCGGCTGGGTAAAATCCCGTGTGCATCGCCGATCTGCTCTCCGCGCAACCTCCGCCTGCATCAACACACGAAGGGCCCCCGCCCCATAGGTGCCGCGCCACCCATCGGCGCGACATCTCGGGCGCGCGGTAGGGCGCCGAGGTTGTGCGAACTGATCCGCGTCAAGCGCCAAAGACTCTTCATCAACCTCTCCAGCCGTTCGCAGCTTCATCGACAATGCGCATGGCCTCAAGACGAGAGCTTGGTCGCAGACCCATCTCCGCTTTCCCGCCGCCACCGGAGCCAACGGCGGGCGGAGGAGACGCCGATGGAAGGGTGGACACCGGCGAGGGCGCCGCGGTGCCACCAGATCGAGGACAGGGCGGAGGACGCGCCTCGGCCTCCGTGAGATCCGGCCCACTCCAAAGATATGGCGGCCCAGCGCGCCATACCACGAGAAGGTGGTATCCGCCACCGGGGCAAGAGCAAGCGGGGTTCGCGGGGCGCCCGGACTGCTGTCCATGCATGAGTAAAGCGAAGAGGTCGAGGCAGGTTCTGCTCCCCTAACATTGTTAGGGACCCGAGTGTATCCGCCCCTCGCACCGCTCGCTCCCGCTCCCCTCGGCCCCGGCAAGCGCCTATCCTTGGAGCGTTACGATGTCGTGGAAAGACGCGCTATCGAGCTCTAGGTCCGGCAAGGACGGCTCTGGTGCTCCATCCGACAAGCGTACCTCCTCGGAGCGCGGTAAGCCCGGTGAGGACAGCTTTGGTGTTCGTCCCGGCAAGCGCGCCTCCCCGGAGCGCCGCGCCGCCGTCATGGACACACCATCGAGCTCCACCAGCGAGCGCAAAGAAAAAGAAAAGCTAAGTCGCTCGAGCCTTCGTGCAGAGCACTCTTTTAATTTCATACTTTTATATGTTATACCCCTCGCGCATTCGCCCTTTGTGCGCGAAACCCATCGCCGGAGGAGCCTGCTTGTGGATGGTCGCACCCTTACTTCGCTTCAACACGCCAACGAGTTAAGAGTAAGCCGCCACCAGCTTCGGCCTCGTTTCTTTCGAGCCTGCTCGGCAAGTTAAGTGCGCCGCGCCGGACACGGCAAGGTTGCTTGCCGGAGGCGACACCGCCAAGCGGGCTGCCGACGCTCCGCACTCCATAAGCGTGTTGAGCACCGCAAGTTACCTAGAAGCGAGGGTGAAAACACACAAAGGATGTAGGGCGAGGAGATGACGTGGCGAGTCATGCCGTGAAATGTCGTCCGATGAGAGACTTGGGCGCAAGAGGAGCCAAGTCGTGGCCGATTATGCATGTTGTTTTGTTTCCGAGTCCGCTCAACAAACACAAGTGTGCTGCAGCACCCTTATCTTGCTTCCGAGCCACGCCAGTTAAGTTAAGCGTCATATCGGCCCGACAAGGTTGCTTGCCGGAAGCGACGCCACCAGCGGGCTGTCCCGCGGTCACTAAGCGTGTCCGCCCCGGCAAGCTCCCCAAGAGCGTAGAGTACAAACATACGAAGGACAAAGCCCGGCATCGTATTGCTTAGCCAAGATTTATGTACACATGCACATACATGTACGTTGAGCAATTGCATATCTACCTCAGCTATTTTCACGGCTAAAATTGCAGCAACAAGTAGGAACCAAAAGATCGCACCCGCGCCTGGGGCCCGGCGAGTCAGGGACGCCGGGGGGCTGCGGATGCCAAGGTTCTTCTTCGGCGAGCCGGCCTCACTGGGGGCTGCAAGCATCGAGATCCGTCTCCGGCAAGCTAGAGTCGCCGGGGGCTGCGATTTCAGATAAGTTTTTCATCCCTCATCGTGCATCCTCTCATGGACCAGGAGATGCGGGACTGCGTCTTTGAACGATCGTGTCTTGTAAAACTCAGACGCGGAGGAACCGAAGTCGTGACCCGATTCGTGCATTTGGTTTGTTTCGAGTCCGCCAACAAACCAAGTGTGCCGCCGCACTCTATCTTGCTTCCGAGCCTGCTCAAGAAGGTAGACGTCAGAATCGCCCCGACAAGGTTGCTTGCGGAAGTGACACCACCAGCGGGCTGTCCCATGTCGCTAAGCGTGTTCGCCCGGCAAGCTCCCGATAGCGTAAGAACACACAAGGCACGCAGTCAAATAAAAGACTCAGTCCGCAAGCTTTCCTTCTTTTCATTAAAACATCCAATTTAGTACAAGTCCATAGAGGATGAAAAACATGATAGAGAGGATTACAAGTTCTTAACGCAGCTAAATGCCCGAGGGCTTACAGCTTGAAAAGATAAGGTGCCCGTGATCCTCTCCTGCTTCTCTGTTAGGGAGTTCAGAGGTAGGTCAGGAGCCCCGGCAAGATAAGCTTGCTGGAGAGGAGACCCTGCAAGAGGAGCTTGTCGGGAAGGGCGAAGGAGCGCTAGGAGAGCGTGGCGGTGACGCCGCCGCCGCCGCAGAGCCGCGCAAGGTGACGGGCATGGGGAACGATGCCCGGGAGCCGCGACAAGTCCTCGAAGCCCACGGAGAGCCACGGGCGCCAGAAGACCCCAAGAGAACACCCGGGGCCGCCAGAGCTTGGCGGAGACAGGCGTCGGAGGCAGAGCTTGAAGACGGGTAGTGGGGCGTCAAGACGCCTCGAGGGCTACTCGCTCTCGTGCTGCGACGTGAAGAACGCACCGCCGCCACTCCCCTCTTCCTCTTCTGCTGCCTCTATGCCAACCGCCCAAGGAGACGGCCCGGGAGTTCAGAGACCGCAACCCGAAGATGGGGTTGCCGGTGGCGCGCGAGGCAGCGTGTCCGACGCCTAGTCGGGCCCGCCATCCCCTCGCCGCCGCTGCCGCTCTCCTCCTCGCTACTTTCGCCGAGGAGGAGCCTTCGCTATCCGAGGAGCTGTCCACACAGCAGCGCACCGGGTTCCATAGTCGCCAAGACCTTGACGGCGAGGAGGTCACCATCCAAGAATTTGAAATGGAGGGTGAACCCCACCGCTGCTATGGATCCGGCGAACGCCTTCCACCCTCGGTCGAAGAACATCACGCCGGGCTGGGGACACGACACTCACCCGAGTGCCGCTGATCCCACAGCCCCTCATCGCGTAGCTCCATCACGTCGGGCGGATCCGCCCCATTGCGCCCGCGAACGGGCCGGCAACCGGCGACGACGAGGCGCCCGGAAGCTTGATGAAGAACTCCTGTGGGTCATCTCCGGTGTGGACCGCGCCGTGGTCGAGACGCCGGGAGACGGGAGGCTCTTCACCACGACCGCCTCTCCTCGACCGCCTCGGCCCGCCCTCGCCCCGATCACACCACGCCCCTCCTCTCCCTCTCGTGGCGGCTCCACCGCCACGGGAGCGGATGAGGAGCGCGCGCTGCCTAGAAGCAACCAGCGCCGCCACCGTCAAGAGCCGGATTCCCTCCTTCCATGGCGGCAAGAAGAACAGAAGACGAAGGCGAAGGAGAAATGGATGAGTGTGGCTGCAGTACCCCTTCCGCCCTATTTAAAGGGGCGAGGTGGGGACTCAACCGCCCGCCAACCAATCAGAAGCAAGGAGGCGGAGGAGCGGGCCGACTCGCCTTCTCCGCCCGTGACGGCTCGGTCTCCCACCTTCGCCGCCCACCCCCCCCCATGCATGAGGGCAGCGTGGCGGCGAGCAGAGCCGAGCGACAGTGAAGCGACCCGCTCTGCGCCACGATCACGGGTGGGTGCCTTGAAGGCTGCATGCGCCGCCCACTTCTCCCACGACGCCGCAATCGACGCTGCACTGCTGCGGGAGGGTAACGATCGATGCAGCAGCAGATTCGACGGGCCATGGGCTTCGGCGCCCGTGCAGATCGTCTTGGGCCTGGCCCAACAGCGCTCGGCACCGTGTATGGCCCAGCCCGGGGCTCTGTCGGTGTACTAAGGTAGGGTACCTCAAGACTTCAACTTGTGCACGGGCAGCTCCAGCTCCCCGCAGCTAGATCCATCAAATGCTTGCCGGAGACCATCTCCGCCCACACCAAGCCGCTCAAGAACAAAGTATATAAGATAGAAGCTCAAGACCCCGGCAAGAGGAGCTTGCCGGGAAGGCCATTCCGGGCTCAAGGCTACATTACTCCTGCAGATCCCCGGCGAGAGGAGCTCGTCGGGAAGACCAGAAGATCACATCACAGAAGACGCGCCTCGACGCCGCGCGCGCCCCGGCGAGGACCCGGGGAGCGGCAAGTCACAGAGCCCGACAAGCCCCCGGGCCCGGCAAGATCAAGGCCCCGGCAAGGTGCTTGCCGAGGAGAGCTATGCTACGTGCCCGCACTCCAGCTCACCTGCCCACGCGTCGCCTCCAGCCTTCTCCAGAGACGCGTGGCGGGTGGCTGTGCTGCATGAGGAATGCGGTGGCACTCCACGGTGGTGGCTTCGCCGCCGTGGCGAAAGAAGACGCAATGGCGGGAGCTTTTGGGGCGACGGCGACGGGCATTTAATGCCCTTGTCCCCTCTCTCAAAAGTAGGTAGAAAGCACCGAGCTGCCTTGTTCCCGACTGCTCCAACTACCACCTCTTTTACGCTTTTACCCTCTACCTCACGCTGACACTGCCGGTGACCCTTGCCCTATAAAAGGAGGCCCATGCACAACGAGGGGGGTTCCGCGACCGCTACTCTCGCGAGGGTTTCAAACACCACTCCACCGCTTGCTCGCATTCGAGCAAGACCAAATACAACACAATGCAGCAGAGGGTTTTACGCGACCATCGCGTCCAAGCCGGGTAAAATCCCGTGTGCATCGCCTCGATCTGCTCTCCGCGCAACCTCCGCCCCGTACCGAACACACGAAGGGGCCCCGGCCCCATAGGTGCCGCGCCACCCATCGGCCGCGACAAGTTGTGATTGGCCTTCTAAGGACCAACCTCTCCGGTTTATATACACACCGGAGAGGGCTAGGGTTTACACGGAGTCGGTTACAAGGAAGGAAATACAATATCCGGATCGCCAAGCTTGTCTTCCACGCAAAGGAGAGTCCCACCCGGACATGGGACGGAGTCTTGAATGTTGTATCTTCACGCTCCAATAGTCTGGACGATGTATATAGTCCGGCTGTCTGGATACCCCCTAATCTAGGACACCCTCAATGCCCATGGCACCCCAAGATATTCAAGGACAACCAAAAGCCTAAGCTTGGGGATGCCCCGGAAGGCATCCCCTCTTTCCTCTTCTTCTATCGGTAACTTTACTTGGAGCTATATTTTTATTTGCCACATGGTTTGTGTTTTGCTTGGAGAGTCTTGTGTGATATGAGTTCTTTCTTTTTAGTTTACCACAGTCATGCTTGCTGTACACACCTTTTAAGATAGATACACATGATTTGAAATTTATTAGAATACTCTATGTGCTTCACTTATATCGTTTGAGATAGACAAGATTTGCTCTAGTGCTTCACTTATATCTTTTAGAGAATGGCGTTGGCTTTATGAAATTGTTGACCCCTCATGCTTCACTTATATCATTTTGAGAGTCTTTTGGAACAGCATGGTATTTTCTATGGTTATAAATTTGGTACTAGAATGATGAGCATCCAAGTTGGGTATAATAAAACTATCATAGAAAGTGCATTAAACACTATGATAAGTTTGATGCTTGATAAGTGTTTTGAGATATAAAGGTGGTAATGTTAGAGTCATGCTAGTTGGGTAATTATGAAATTTAGAAATACTTGTGTTAGGTTGGCAAGTCCCGTAGCATGCACGTATGGTAAAAGTTGTGTGACAAATTTGTTGCATGGGATGCTCTTTTAATTGTCTTCCTTATGTGTGGAGGTCGGGATCGCGTGATGGTTAACTCCTACCAACCCTTCCCCTAGGCGCATGCCTAGTAGTAATTTGCTTTGAGGGCAAGTAGACTTTTGCAATAAGTATATGAGTTCTTTATGACTAATGTGAGTCCATGGATTATACGCACTCTCACCCTTCCACCATTGCTAGCCTCTATTATACCGTGCAACTTTCGCCGGTATCATGTACCCATTATTTACCTTCCTCAAAACAGCCACCATACCTACCCATTATTTCATTTCCATAGCCATTCCGATTTATATTGCCATGCAACTTTCCACCGTTCCGTTTATTATGACACGCCCCATTATTGTCATATTGCTCTTTGCATGATCATGAAGTTGACATCGTATTTGTGGCAAGGCCACCTTCATAATTTTTCATACATGTCACTCTTGATTCAATGCATATCCCGGTACACCGCCAGAGGCATTCACATAGAGTTATATTTTTTCTAAGTATTGAGTTGTAATTCTTGAGTTGTAAATCAATAAAAGTGTGATGATCTTAATTATTAGAGCATTGTCCCAAGTGAGGAAAGGATGATGAAGACTATGATTCCCCCACAAGTCGGGATGAGACTTCGGACTTTATAAAAACAAAAGAGGCCAAAGAAGCCCATACAAAAAAAGAGGCCAAAGAAGCCCACCAAATAAAAAAAGAAAAAAAAGAAAAAAAGTGGAAACAAATAAATGAGGGAAAAGAGAGAAGGGACAATGTTACTATATCTTTTCCACACTTGTGCTTCAAAGTAGCACCATGATCTTCATGATAGAGAGTCTCTTATGTTCTCACTTTCATATACTAGTGGGAATTTTTCATTATAGAACTTGGCTTGTATATTCCAATGATGGGCTTCCTTAAAATGCCCTAGGTCTTCGTGAGCAAGCAAGTTGGCTGCACACCCACTTAATTTCTTTTGTTGAGCTTTCATATATTTATAGCTCTAGTGCATCCGTTGCATGACAATCCCTACCCACTCACATTGATATCAATTAATGGGCATCTCCATAGCCCGTTGATACACCTAGTTGATGTGAGACTATCTTCTCCTTTTTTTTGTCTTCACAACCACCACCCTATTCCACATATAGTGCTATGTCCATGGCTTGCGCTCATGTATTGCGTAAGAGTTGAAAAAGCTGAAGCACGTTAAAAAGTATGAACCAATTGCTTGGCTGAAACTGGGGTTGTGCATGATGGGAGTATTTTGTGTGATGAAAATGAAGCATGGCCTAACTATATGATTTTGTAGGGATAAGCTTTCTTTGGCTATGCTATTTTGATAAGACATGATTACTTGTTAGTATGCTTGAAATATTACTATTTTTATGTTTTATGGACTTTTATCTTGAATCATTTGATCTAAACAATCATGCCACAATAAAGAAAACTACATTGAGAATTATGCTAGGTAGCATTCCACATCAAAAAATCTGTTTTTATCATTTACCTACTCGAGGACGAGCAAGAATTAAGCTTGGGGATGCTTGATACGTCTCCAATGAACCTATAATTTTTTATTGTTCCATGCTATTATATTACCCGTTTTGGATGTTTATGGGCTTTACTTTACGCTTTTATATCATTTTTGGGACTAACCTACTAACGGGAGCCCCAGCCCGAATTGTTTTTTTTTGTCTATTTCAGTGTTTCAAAGAAAAGGAATATCAAACGGAGTCCAAACGGAATGAAACCTTTGGGAGCGATCTTTTTGGAACAAACGCAATCCAGCAGACTTGGAGTGGACGTCAAGAAGCAGCCGAGGCGGCCACGAGACAGGAGGGCGCGCCCTAGGGGGGTAAGCGCGCCCCCACCCTCGTGGGCCCCTCGTGGCTCCCCTGACCTACCTCCTTCGCCTATATATATATCCCCTTACCCCGAAAACATCCAGGATCACCACAAAAAACTATTTCCATCACTCCAGCCTTCTGTATCCGTGAGATCCCATCTTGGAGCCTTCGCCGGCGCTCCGCCAGAGGGGGAATCGACCATGGAGGGCCTCTACATCATCTCCAAGGCCTCTTTGATGAGTTGTGAGTAGTTTACCACAGACCTTCGGGTCCATAGTCATTAGCTAGATGGCTTGTTCTCTCTCTTTGAATCTCAATACAAAGTTCTCCTCGATCTTCTTGGAGATCTATTCGATGTAACTCTTTTTGCGGTGTGTTTGTCGAGATCCGATGAATTGTGGGTTTATGATCAAGTTTATCTATGAGAAATAATTGAATCTTCTCTGAATTCTTTTATGTGTGATTGGTTATCTTTGCAAGTCTCTTCGAATTATTAGTTTGGTTTGGCCTACTAGATTGCTCTTTCTTGCAATGGGAGAAGTTCTTAGCTGTGGGTTCAATCTTGCGGTGTCCTTTCCCAGTGACAGCAGGGGCAGCAAGGCATGTATTGTATAGTTGCCGTCGAGGATAAAAAGACGGGGTTTATATCATATTGCATGAGTGTATCCATCTACATCATGTCATCTTGCTTAATGCGTTACTCTGTTCTTATGAACTTAATACTCTAGATGCAGGCAGGAGTCGGTCGATGTGTGGAGTAATAGTAGTAGATGCAGAATCGTTTCGATCTACTTGTTGCAGACGTGATGCCTATATACATGATCATGCCTAGATACTCTCATAACTATGCACTTTTCTATCAATTGCTCGACAGTAATTCGTTCACCCACCGCAATACTTATGCTATCTTGAGAGAAGCCACTAGTGAAACCTATGGCCCTCGGGTCTATCTTTTATCACATAAGTTTCCGATCTACTTTTATTTGCATATTTTACTTTCCAATCTATATCATAAAAATACCAAAAATATTTATCATATCTTATTATCTCTGTCGGATCTCACTTTCGCAAGTTACCATGAAGGGATTGACAACCCCTTTATTGTGTTGGTTGCGAGGTTCTTGTTTGTTTGTGTAGGTACGAAGGACTTTTGAGGAGCCTCCTACTAGATTGATACCTTGGTTCTCAAAAACTAAGGGAAATACTTACGCTACTTTGCTGCATCACCCTTTCCTCTTCAAGGAAAAACCAACGCAGTGCTCAAGAGGTAGCAGATGCCACATGTCGGTCACCCTTGACGAAAGCACTTCTGCGCGCGCGATTTATCGTCATGGAAGTGGACACTTCCGTGATGATAATTTTGGTAATTTCATGGAACACTTCTACGACGACACATGTATGACTATCTTGATTCTGTCATAAAATCATCATGGATGTACATGTATGACAGAAAACGTGACCTACAGTGACAAACACATATCATCACGGAAGTGTATTTTTTTGTAGTGCACACCATGTCGGCGCGTGGATGTAACTTCACTTAATTCCGTCAACCGTCGCGCCTCCCATGACCTTCGCCTCCCTCACGCGGTTGCTCCCTTTGAGACTTCGACTGTCTATAAATGAGCAATTTTTTGCCTACTCCACATGCATGATACTCCCTCTGGTCCTTTTTACTTCCGTCAACCGTTTACAAAGTTTTTGACCAAATTTATACTAAAAATATCAATATCTACAATACTGATTATAATGAGTATGAAAACTATGTTTTATAATGAGTATAAAAATATTGATTTCACATTGTGAATGTTGATACAATTTTCTATAAGTTTTGTCAAAGTAGAGGTACATTGACTTCAGACAAAACTTAAATGCACAATGCAGACTAGTTCCTCCGTCTAGGTGCGTGCCATGTCCTATCTAGTCATCACAACAAGGTTCGCTATTAGAGTACTACTACCTCCCTTCTACTCCTATTTAAAGGGCTCGATTCAAAAATTTCACCTACTCTTACCAAGATAGAGGTGGTGGAATAGTTTTTGTAGTGGTTTCTAGAGTCTGGACTCCATCCCCAGGAACCATCGCCGCCGGCGGCAAGAATGCAAAGAGATGAACCAGAAAGGAAATGAGGCTGGAATGAGTAGTTCCGTATTTTATATAGTGGAAGAGGTGGGTAAATATCTGCTATACCTCCGGTGGCAAGGCCATGTCTCTATGCACACACATCTCAGCCATTGGACCCAAGTAGATCGAATGGCTCACGTTGTCTAGACGCAGACACACCATCACCACCAACTGAGATTTTTATAGGAGTAATATATATATAGACTAGAAAATAGAGATAAGAGTCGAGATAGATAGTAGAGATTAGTCAATATTCTCTTTAGGTTACTCATAGTAGAAAATATCATAAACTAGTATCATGTGTGTGATACTAGTGTATGATACAGGACTACCTTTATAGTGCCATGTATGACACAAAGTAGCATAGTATTTAACATGATACGGTATCTACCTATGTTACTCTAACCCCCCTCCCCTCTTCTTTCATTCTTTGTCACATCAACATGTTTGCTATTCCCGTGTGCATGATACCAGCTAGTAAGATACCACATCACCACCACTATGGCCAGCCTTAATCATCGCATGCAATAATTTAGTGCACCTTGAAATCTGAACGCCTGCTTGACTCTCCTTCTCCCTCCGGTAGTCCCACCACTCCACCCCGTGTGGAAAAAATCTGCATGCATGACTCCCCTCCCCCCGCGCTCATCCAATCCGTTGTGACCAGCAATATTACCACCCCTTACCTCCCCCGTAATTTACTCCAAAAAATATGCCCACATAGCTGTTACATTAATCACACAACATATCTTACGGGGCGCTGCTTCAGTTACTTAACTGCAAGTGCATTGGGTCACTGACATGTGGGCCCAACAGGCGTCTGGCCCACATATCAGTGACGCAACTGGACCTGCAGTTAAGTTAGTGCAGCTCAGTCCATATCTTACGTAGGTGTGACATTGCTCGCTATAAATACTGCGCCTCCCACGACATTCAGAAGAACGCTCACGTTCATCGCTATCTCCTCCCCTCCCACGACCACCATGGCATCGCCCCTCCCAATCCCTAGGCGCCCCTCGCTGCACTGCACGGACGGTCATGCGTCGCCGTTCCGTTCCTTGCCGCCACTAGTCGAGGAGGACGCGTCGGTGTTCCGCTACTCACTGCAATGCGTCGAGGTGGACGCGTCAGCGTTCGCAATCTCACCAGCACGCACGTCGGAGGATGCGTCGGCTCCCTGCTATGAGGAGAACGCCGCGCCACCCGCCGAGCCCCCCAGCCTTGAGGAGCTTTGGAAAGAAATGGATGTCGCCTTGTGGGAGGCTTTGCCTCCGGTAGAGCGTGCCAAAATAGAGGCGGAGAAGAAGGCCGAGGAACAGAAGCGCGCCGCGGGGCAAGCTGCCTGGCAGGCCTATGCCGCGTCCGAGAGAGTCAGACAATTGACTCTTTGGCGGAAGGCTCGTGCGAGGGCCGTGAGGGTGGTGAAGGACGCCTGTGCCAAAGCCTTGAGTGCAGTCGGGCCCAAGTGCCTCATATACGCTTGGTGGCACTAAAAAAAATACACTTCCGTGATGATATGTGTTTGTCATAGTAGGTCACATTTTCTGTCATGCGTGTACATCCATGATGATTTTATGACATATTCAAGATAGTCATACCTGTGTGCTACCTATTGAGCACTACGTTGGTTTTCCCTTGAAGAGGAAAGGGTGATGCAACAAAGTAGCGTAAGTATTTCCCTCAGTTTTTTAGAACCAAGGTATCAATCCAGTAGGAGGCTCCTCAAAAGTCCCACGCACCAACGCAATAAAGGGGTTGTAAATCCCTTCACAGTAACTTGCGGAAGTGAGATTGGATAGAGATAATAAGATAAGATAAATATTTTTGGTATTTTTATGATATAGATTGGAAAGTAAAAGATGCAAATAAAAGTAGATGGAAAACTTATATGATAAAGGACAGACCCGGGGGCCATAGGTTTCACTAGTGGATTCTCTCAAGATAGCATAAGTATTACGGTGGGTGAACAAATTACTGTCGAGCAATTGATAGAAAAGTGCATAGTTACGAGAATATCTAGGCATGAACATGTATATAGGCATCACGTCCTAAACAAGTAGATCGAAACGATTCTGCATCTAGTAATATTACTCGACACATCGACTGACTCCTGCCTGCATCTAGAGTATTAAGTTAATGAAGAACAGAGTAACGCATAAAGAAAGATGACATGATGTAGAGGGATAAACTCAAGCAATATGATATAAACCCCGTCTTTTTATCCACGATGACAACAATACAATACGTGCCTTGCTTCCCTTGCTGTCCCAGGGAAAGGACACCGCAAGATTGAGCCCAAAGCTAAGAACTTCTCCAATTGCAAGAAAGATCAATCTAGTAGGCCAAACCAAACTAATAATTCGAAGAGACTTGCAAAGATAACCAATCATACATAAAAGAATTCAGAGGAGATTCAAATACTTATCATAGATAAACTTGATCATAAACCAAAAATTCATCGGATCTCGACAAACACACCGCAAAAAGAGTTACATCGAATAGATCTCCAAGAAGATCGAGGAGAACTTTGTATTGAGATTCAAAGAGAGAGAACAAGCCATCTAGCTAATAACTATGGACCCGAAGGTCTGTGGTAAACTACTCACAACTCATCGGAGAGGCCTTGGAGATGATGTAGAGGCTCTCCATGGTCGATTCCCCCTCCGGCGGAGCGCCGGCGAAGGCTCCAAGATGGGATCTCGCGAATACAGAAGGTTGCGGCGGTGGAATTAGGTTTTCGTGGCGCTCCTGGATGTTTTCAAGGTACGAGAATATATATAAGCAAAGGAAGTACGTCGGTGGAGCAATGAGGGCCCCACAAGGGTGGGGGGTGCGCCCACCCCCTTAGGGTGCGCCGGGCACCCTCGTGGCCGCCTCGTTTGCAGCTTGACGTCCACTCCAAGTCTCCTGGATTGCGTTTGTTCTGAAAAGATCGCTCCTGAAGGTTTCATTCCGTTTGGGCTCCGTTTGATATTCCTTTCTTCGAAACACTAAAATAGACAAAAAAACAGCAATTCGGGTTGGGCCTCCAGTAAGTAGGTTAGTCCCAAAAATGATATAGAAGTGTAAAGGAAAGCCCATAAACATCCCAAACGGGTAATATAATAGCATGGAACAATCAAAAATTATAAATACGTTAGAGACGTATCAAGCATCCCCAAGCTTAATTCCTGCTGGTCCTCGAGTAGGTAAATGATAAAAACAGAATTTTTGATGTGGAAAGCTACCTAGCATAATCCTTAATGTAATTTTCTTTATTGTGGCATGAATATTCAGATCCGAATGATTCAAAATAAAAGTTCATATTGACATAAGAAATAGTAATACTTCAAGCATACTAACAAAGCAATCATGTCTTCTCAAAATAGCATGGCTAAAGGAAGTTCATCCCTACAAAATCATATAGTTTGGTCATGCTCCATTTTTGTCACACAAGAATGCTCTCATCCTGCACCCCCCCCCCCTGATGACAAGCCAAGCAATTGTTTCATACTTAAGTAATCACAAACTTTTTCAACTTTCATGCAATACATGAGTGTGAGCCATGGATATAGCACTATGGGTGGAATAGAATATGATGATGGAGGTTGTGTGGAGAAGACAAAAAAGGCGGAAGTCTCACATTGACGAGGATAATCAACGGGCTATGGAGATGCCCATCAATTGATGTCAACATGAGGAGTAGATTGCCATGCAACGGATGCACTAGAGCTATAAATGTATGAAAGCTCAACAAAAGAAACTAATTGGGTGTGCATCCAACTTGCTTGCTCACGAAGACCTAGGGCATTTTGAGGAAGCCCATCGTTGGAATATACAAGCCAAGTTCTATAATGAAAAATTCCCACTAGTATATGAAAGTGACAAAAATGAGACTCTCTATATGAAGAACATGGTGCTACTTTGAAGAACAAGTGTGAAAAAAAGATAGTAACATTGTCCCTTTTTTTCTTTTTTTTCTTTTATTTTTGGGCCTTCCTTTTTTATTTGGCCTTTCTTTTTTCTTTTTGGCCTTTCTTCTTTTTTTGTAAAGGACAATGCTCTAATAATGATGATCATCACACTTCTATTTATTTACAACTCATGAATTACAACTCAATACTAGAACAAGATACGACTCTATATGAATGCCCCCGGCGGTGTACCGGGATGGGTAATGAATCAAGAGTGACATGTATGAAAAATTATGAAGCTGGCTTTGCCACAAATACGATGTCAACTACATGATCATGCAAGTCAATATGACAATGTTGATGCGTGTCATGATAAACGGAATGGTGGAAAGTTGCATGGCAATATATCTCGGAATGGCTATGGAAATGCCATGATAGGTAGGTATGGTGACTGTTTTGAGGAAGATATAAGGAGGTTTATGTGTGATAGACTGTATCATATCACTGGGTTTGGATGCACCGACGAAGTTTGCACCAACTCTCAAGGTGGGAAAGGGCAATGCACGGTACCGAAGAGGCTAGCAATGATGGAAAGGTAAATGCGTATAATCCATGGACTCACATTAGTCATAAAGAAATCATATACTTATTGCAAAAATCTACAAGTCATCAAAAACCAAGCACTACGTGCATGCTCCTAGGGGGATAGGTTGGTAGGAAAAGACCATCGCTCGTCCCCGACCGCCACTCATAAGGATGACAATCTAAGAACACCTCATGTTTCAAATTTGTTACACAATGGTTACCATACGTGCATGCTACAGGACTTTCCAACTTCAACACAAGTATTCTTTAAATTCACAATTACCCAACTAACATGATCTAATATCACCACCTCCATATCTGAAAACAATTATCAAGTATCAAATTGATCATAGCATCCAATTCACTTCCTATGATAGTTTTTATTATACCCAACTTGGATGCCCATCACTCTATGACCAATTTTATAACCATAGCAAATACCATGCTATTCTAAAAGGCTCTCAAAATAATATAAGTGAAGCATGAGAGATCAACAATTTCTACAAAATAAAGCCACCGCCGTGCTCTAAAAGATATAAGTGAAGTACTAGAGCAAAATTATCTAGCTCAAAAGATATAAGTTAAGCACATAGAGTATTCTAATAAATTCCAAATCATGTGGGTTTCTCCCAAAAGGTGTGTACAAAAAGGATGATTGTGGTAATCTAAAAAGCATGGACTAATATCATACAAGATGCTCCAAGAAAAACACATATCATGTGGCGAATAAAAATATAGCTCCAAGTAAATTTACCGGTAGACCAAGATGAAAGAGGGGATGCCTTCGGGGCATCCCCAAGCTTAGGCTTTTGGTTGTCCTTGAATATCTTGGGGTGCCATGGGCATCCCCAAGCTTAGGCTCTTGCCACTCCTTATTCCATAGTCCATCAAATCTTTACCCAAAACTTGAAAACTTCACAACACAAAACTCAACAGGAAATCTCATAAGCTCCGTTAGTGCAAGAAAGAAAAACCACCACATAAGGTACTATAATGAACTCATTCTTTATTTAAATTGGTGTTAAACCTACTGTATTCCAACTTCTCTATGGTTCATACCCCCCGATACTAGCCATAGGTGCACCAAAATAAGCAAACAACACACGAAAAACAGAATCTGTCAAAAACAGAACAATCTGTAGCAATCTGTAACCTTCGAATACTTCTAGAACTCTAAAAATCCTACCAAAATAGGAGATCCTGGGAAATCTACTTCAAAAAGAATAAACGCAAAAGCACGTTTATGTGATTTACTAAAATTATTTTCGTGCGCGCAAAAGTTTCTGTTTTTCAGCAGAATCATATTAACTATCACCGCAGGTTATCCTTTCTACTTGGCACAAACACTAATTAAATTATGAAAACACATCTAAACAGAAGCTAGATGAAATATTTATTATTAAACAGAAGAAAAAAGAAAGAAACAAAAAATAAAATTGGGTTGCCTCCCAACTAGCGCTATCGTTTAATGCCCCTAGCTAGGCATAAAAGCGAGAATAGATCTAAGTAGCACCATCTTTAGTTTTTAATTATTTAGAGGAGTCTTGTTCGAATCTGGGAGGTTCTTTATGTTTCCCCTCATACTTGGAAATTTTGAGATCTAAAGAATCCAACCACTTATTACAAAGGGTAATCAACATATTCATGCGGTGAAGATTTCCGCTAACACTCTTAAGAGGTTCAAGGGAATTTTGTAAAAAAAATTGTTACTTCGCAAATTTTTTGAAAAACTTGTGTCTCCTCCCGGGTATGATGTGATCCCCCTTTTTGAGGTAGTGTTCCCACAACTCCCTCTATGACTTCATGTGCAATACTGGGATCAATCTCGATAAAATTTCCTTTGGCAATGCAATCCAAGAGTTGTCTATGGGACATATTTAGTCCAACATAAAAATTGCGAAGAACAATTCTAAAATTCACCTCTAAAGTGCAGTTACGATAAGATTCCAACATCCTAAACCAAGTATCTTTCAAGTTTTCTCCTTGCCTTTGCTTGAAGTGAAGAACTTCAAACTCGGGAGACAAAGGAGTAGATAGAGAACTAGCCATAGCGACGAGCACACAAAAGACAAGCGAAATAGAGAGAAGATTGGGAAAGAGAGGGCGAATAAAACGGATAGGGTGAAGTGGGGGAGAGGAAAACGAGAGGCAAATTGCAAAGTATGTAATGCGAGAGAGATGAGTTTGTGATGGGTACTTGGTATGTCCTGACTTGAGCGCAGACCTCCATGGCAACGGCGCCAGAAATCCTTCTTGCTACCTCTTGAGCATTGCGTTTGTTTTCCCTTGAAGAGGAAAGGGTGATGTAGCAAAGTAGCGTAAGTATGTCCCTCAGTTTTTGAGAACCAAGGTATCAATCCAGTAGGAGGCTCCTCAAAAGTCCCACGCACCTACACAAACAAATAAGAACCTCGCAACCAATGCAATAAAGGGGTTGTGAATCCCTTCACAGTAACTTGCGGAAGTGAGATCTGATAGAGATAACAAGATATGATATATATTTTTGGTATTTTTATGATATAGATTGGAAAGTAAAAGATGCAAATAAAAGTAGATAGAAAACTTATATGATAAAAGATAGACCCAGGGGCCATAGGTTTCACTAGTGGCTTCTCTTAAGATAGCATAAGTATTACGGTGGGTGAACAAATTACTGTCAAGCAACTGATATAAAAGTGCATAGTTATAAGAATATCTAGGCATGATCATGTATATAGGCATCACGTCCGAGACAAGTAGATCGAAATGATTCTGCATCTACTACTAGTACTCTACACATCGACCGACTCCTGCCTGCATCTAGAGTATTAAGATAATGAAGAACAGAGTAACGCATTAAGAAAGATGACATGATGTAGAGGGATAAACTCAAGCAATATGATATAAACCCCATCTTTTTATCCTCGATGGCAACAATACAATACGTGCCTTGCTGCCCCTGCTGTCACTAGGAAAGGACACCGCAAGATTGAACCCAAAGCTAAGCACTTCTTGATGAAGGGCGAATCTCGAGGCGAGGGTCGATCCATTGATGGCCCGATCTTTCACGACACAAACCTCCATCGCAGCAAGAACTCGTTGCAGGTTTACGAAGATGTTCACAAACTCCATAGAAGCAACACGCCAACCCCTCGATCCGAAGGAATAACGTGGATGAATCGTATAGGCTCAGCTTGTAATCTCCCATGCGTCGCCTCGCAGGAACTCACACGCCAACAGAGATTTTTGACAAGGTTTCTCTAAACTCGATAATGGCCGATGGCCGAAAAACACACACGTGTCTAATTCATCTCGAAATAACCTCACTATTACATTACTCGCGGCCAGACTTTATAATAGTAGCTAAGCTCCTTCTAACTTGACCCACAAGAGATAAAAAATCAAGTACGTAAAGCAAACTAGACTCTTATCTAATTAAGATGTCTTTTACATCTCGGCATATATTTTAACGAAGGCACTACTGCTGCAGGTGGACCCCAGCCAATGTCCTTTAACGAGAATGATTCATGTAGCAGCCTCCTGCCATGACAAGAAACCTTCTTTTTCTTTGGTAAAAATAGGAAGAAGGACATCTCTATTTGAAATCTACTTCCATCTCCTCCATACGGATAGCACATGGTTCCAGGATGCTCTTGTTTGTATTCTAACAGACTTGATTTATCTCCAGCTGCAAGTAACAAATAATTAAACAGAAAGTCACTTGCCTTATCCCCTTGAGCATCTCCTAAATATATGGATTCTTGACGTGCACCAATACCATGCAAACCGAGCCCTCCAACATGTGCGTATGTGCATGCACGTTTGTAACTTGGCCGTACATAATCCAGTGTATATGTAGCATATTTTTGGACAACACTGAATTCAGTTGCAACATCGACGACCTCGGTATTTATATTACGAGGGGTCACATCACTTCTCCCATTGCAAGAAAGATCAATCTAGTAGGCCAAACCAAACTGATAATTCAAAGAGACTTGTAAAGATAACCAATAATACATAAAAGAATTCAGAGGAGATTCAAATATTTCTCATAGATAAACTTGATCATAAACCCACGATTCATCAGATCTCGACAAACAGACCGCAAAAAGAGTTACATCGAATAGATCTCCAAGATGATCGAGGAGAACTTTGTATTGAGATTCAAAGAGAGAGAAGAAGCCATCTAGCTAATAATTATGGACCCGAAGGTCTATGGTAAACTACTCACAACTCCTCGGAGAGGCCTTGGAGATGATGTAGAGGCCCTCCGTGGTCGATTCCCCCTCCGGCGGAGCGCCCGCAAAGGCTCCAAGATGGGATCTCGTGGATACAGAAGGTTGCGGCGGTGGAATTAGGTTTTCGTGGCGCTCCTGGATGTTTTTAGGGTACGGGAGTATATATAGGCGAAGGAAGTACATCGATGGAGTAACGAGGAGCCCACGAGGGTGGCAAGCGCGCCCACCCCCTTAGGGCGCGCCGGGCACCCTCGTGGCTGCCTCGTATGTAGCTTGCCGTCCACTCCAAGTCTCCTGGATAGCGTTTGTTCCGAAAAGATCGCTCCGAAGGTTTCATTCCGTTTGAGCTCCGTTTGATATTCCTTTTCTTTGAAACACTGAAATAGACAAAAAACAGCAATTCGGGTTGGGCCTTCGGTTAGTAGGTTAGTCCCAAAAATGATATAAATGTGTAAAGTAAAGCCCATAAACATCCAAAACGGGTAATATAATAGCATGGAACAATCAAAAATTATAGATACGTTGCAGACCTATCACTATGCTGTCGTAGAAGTGTTCCATGACATTACCAAAATTATCATCATATAAGTGTCCACTTCCATGACGATAAATCGCGCTTCATAGAAGTGCTTTCCTCAAGGGTGACCGACACATGGCATCCACCGTAACGGTTCGCCGTTAAGCTAGCAGGTCCGGTTTTGGATCCGATAACCCGTTAACAGCCCGGACTAATGGGGATTTTCTACATGTAAAATTCTCATTGGCCGGAGGAAACACGTGTCAGCTCGTCAGTGGGTGAGATAGGCACCTATGATATGTCGACACGTGCGATGGCCCACCACTGGCCCATTTATCTTACATAGGCCGGCCCGTTTGACTTGGTCAAAAGTGAGCGGGCTAGCCCATGAAAAGCCTGTTAACGGTCTCTTTGCAAATAGCCCATTTTACGGCCCGGTAACTCACGGCCCGTTAGGGCCTACCCGAAATCGGCCCAACAACGTCATGTGGGCCATCGAGTATAACACCATCCCGTTTCACTTTCGGCCCGTGTATGGCCCGCGAGTCTTTCGGCCCATATGAGGCCTTTCATATCTTTAGGCCCTTTAGAGGCCCACAGTGACTCTAGCCCATAATGAACAGTGAATTTCTTTGTACCCATTAACGGCCCATGATTCATGTGGGCCATTTCCAGCCCTTGTTAGCTTTCGGCCTACTGACGGCCATACGTTCTTGGGCTCCTGATGGGCCAAATTCGGCCCATGCCAAGGTTCGGCCCTTTTGTGGCTTGTTAACCCGTTGCGCCGTTTCAAGCCCGTCCCATATTCTGGCCCATTAATGACCCGTTATGCCTGTGACAGAATTAAGCCTTTGCTATCCTCCGGCCTGTTAATGGCCCATTACTGTGCTGGGCCGATACAATTACGCCCGTTTAAAGCCCATGTAGGCCCATTTATCCGACGACCTGGGGCCCACCGATTCTACGGCCCTATTGGAGGTCCATTTATCGACGGCCCGTAGGAGGCCCATGGATCCTATGGCCTATAGCAGGGTCAAGGTTACCACGGTCCGTATATGGCCCATGGTTGTTGCGGCCACTAGCAAACTAGGGAAAAAGAAGACTAAGAAATAATAAGCCCGAAACTAACGCTAGGCTATTAAGGCGATTGCACAAATTACATCCACTGGGCATCAAAGATCGCACCAGTGCAAATATAGGGAACACCCTACACTATACAAAAATGGCTTGCTGTTTTCTTCAGCCGGTGGCCGCATGTTAAGAACAAATTTTGTATCACAACAAAACAAATTACAACTATAAAGCAAAAGGAAGGTTGGCATAAAAGTTAACAGTCTCGCAGATAAATGCACCACCAGAAGTTCAGAAGCTCAGTTCATTTGACCTGACTTTTATGTTTTCATGCTGTATTGTCCGATGGAGCACCATAACTTTCGCCTTCGTTTCTCCTAGGCTCCTGAACAACATAGCAAATGTCTGATAGTCTGGTTTCAAAACCATGCATATCTTGAAGACATCGAACAATGTTTGTCCTTGTTTCACTAAGGGTCACTGTTAGGGAATGGACTTGTGTCTGGAGCGCATGTATCACATTGTTTTGAGCTTGCATATCTTGATCATGAGGTTGTTTGGACGAGATTGCCTTAACAACCAACCTAGTATTACGCAGGAACGTGCTTTTGGCACTGTTAGTGGATAGGTACTGACCCACTGCAGCAAGAGCTGACATTGCGGTTATAGTTGCCTCGCCACCTTCAGAAGGTGGCGGTTCCACCATTTTTTCCATAGCTTGCTGAAAATTTGAGTTTTTACATTAGTAGTACTAGAATAGAAGATATTAAGGAGGCAACAAAACCAAACAAAATAGCTTTGGCCTATATACATAACTTATTCTGGTGAACCCATGTAAAATATTAGTTGTATTTTGCTGCAAAGTACATAATAAAACCAGGTTCCAAACATATGACCATGTACCATGGCTAATGTATTGTCTATTTCTTCACATTGTATTGACAGCTAAGGATGAAGAGACAAAGTTTATAATACGCTAAGCATAGTATGACATCATTCATATCACAAAACAACTGAGAGTAGACAAACAGGCAATTGTAACATTGTGTGGGAAAGTCCAGAACGAAACTAGATTACAGATCAAGATCAAAGGAACATCACTCCTCTCTTTTAAACCTTGTAAGGTGCAATGATACGCTAAGACAATTGTGTATAAAATTGAAAAGAGTAATAGACATTGGATGCAAACCATGCAGTTCAAGGCACAAGTCAGAGTAAGTATTAGTTAAAAGTCATGAGGATTAAGGACTTACAACAACGGCTTTGACTGGTGTAGTCATGCCCTTCGTCTTGTTGGTGTGACAGTCCTTGAAGATTTCCACAACATTTGGTTCAGGTACTTTTTGGTCCTTGCGGGCTTTCCTCTACATTTGGAACAAGTCAATATAGATCTGATAATATGGTACAACGAAAAGAGTGAAACATCAGCTAATTACAAGAGCCTCACGGTGTGCAATATAGCTACGAGATCCTGTCATCTGTTGGAATTTCACTTTCGTACGGTTGGCCTTGTTCTTTGAAAAGTTCACCTACAAGAAGATAGATTTGTGAGGCACATGCATAAATAGGACTTCAACATGTGATATGATCACATATATAATGTACCCGATACTTTGGATCAGACCAGTGTTTAATGAGGCCTCTCCAGTCTTCATCCGATATATTTTCCACTTGAGATGTTTAGGCAACTTCACTGTTAGACTTGCCTTCAAAGTGAGTTTTCCTCAAGTTATACTGATACTACCGCAGAGCAGAGTTGAAAACATGGGTGCAAGCTTGTCTGGTTGCATCATCTTGGCTATCCAACTTGAACCTCATATATTGAAAATTATGGGAGTCTCAGTATCAGCAACCTAGAAAGTATGGGACAGAGCAAGATGATATTACTAGTTTCCATACATAACCATACTTACACATAAATGGTCGAGGAAGGTGTTGAACTGGGTTTAGTCTTTGTCATTCCTATACTGAATCCATGTTGGGAGGATATGTACATGACACCTAACGGCAACCACTACCACTGATACTAACTTGGCTGACTCTGTAGCATCACATGGCCTTTTTAAACCTGCCTCAAAACGGATCTCCATTCTTCCTCCTCTAGATTTAGTTAACCTATTGAGCATTATCCCTGATGTTCGTTTCCTCTTGCGCCTAGGTGCTAGTCCAACAATGAACATAGGAAGTGTTAGTGTACATCAAACTGTGAGACTACATATAAAGAAGGATGCAACTGTAACTTGACTCCAGCAACTACCTTATTGCTGTTAAAGCTCACAAAGTTCATCTGATCTTGCCAACTCATCTTGTGTCAAGAGTGCTTTGGATGTAGTGTCAGGTGGCAAGGGAGCTTGGGAACGTGCTGCTAGCTGAGTTGACCAACGAGTAACTCGTGCAGCTGGTGGTACTGTGGAAGGTGTTGCAACAACTAGGGTTGTCTCTGCTTGTTTGGTGGCAGCTATTGGTTTCTGTTTGGCTTGTTCTGCAGCTCGTGTAGCACGGGGTACCCTGTTTGTACAATTTTCCACTGGACTTTGACCTTCTATTGCACCATCAGTACCAGCAGAATCTGCAGGATTCTTCCGCTTCCCTTTCCCTATCCTTCTGTGTTCCTTCCTCTTTCTCTGTGCCATGTTAAGTCCAGACGACAAGAAAACGAATAACAATTTTGTTCTTCAGAACAAATTGATGCGTGATACAACCGAACTGAACTTTGACGTTAGACAACCAAATGATAGGAGTATGTAATATGTACGAAAATAGGACGACATGAGATAACCGGAACTATGATGTGTAAACTAAGCAGAAGAAATTTTACTAAATTAGAAGCAATGCAATGGAAGGTAGACACCATATGAAAGATGCTACAAATATTGCTCTGCCAAGTTAACAGTGTCTCATCATAAATGGCATTTAAACAAATGTGAAGTAGTACAAGAAATAAATCATATGAAAGATGCAAACAACATCACACTACCAAGTTAAAGGTCTCTCGTCATTAGTGCCATTGCATATTCACAACATTGCATGTTCATAGCTTATGATGTGTAAACTAAGGAGAAGGCATTTCAACAAATTAGAAGCAATGAAAGCTAGAAACCATATGAAAGATGCAACGAATATCACTCTACCAAGTTAAAACTATCTCATCATAAGTGCCATTTCAACAAATTAGAAGTAGTACAAGCTAGAAAATAATGTGATATGTAACCTATATCACACTCCCTAGTCAAACGTGTCTTATGATAAGTGATTGTTGCAGGTTACACAATAGTAGTACTTTGATGTAAGAACATGGTGTGATAGACAGATATTGTATGTTCTAGAAACAGGAACACCTGTCTTATTCACAAGTATAATGTGTAAAGTAAGCAGATGGAATTCAACAAAATTAGAAGCAATACAAGCTAGACATCATACATACCATGCAACCACATATAACAGTGCCAAGTTAGTGGGAGCACCTGTGATGGTGCACTAGGGGAGACGTGCTCATCATTAACACAGCTACATCGAGTGTCTATGCATGTGTTGTTTTGCAAATCTTCTTGGGGGGTGGCGGAGTAGAATCTGTAGAGGTCCTCAGTTTGGAAGGAGCACCTATATCCGCTGCCTTGCTACTTTCCTTCCGCTTTATTGATTTTGAATTGTCAAGTAAAACCGACAAGAAAAAGCAATAAAATTCACTCTTTAGAACTCATTCGTGCATGGTACTGACAATCACTACTTTGATGTAAGGCAAACACATGATACCAGGATGGAATATGCACGAAAAATAGGACGACATGGCATATTCACAACTGTTTGTGTAAACTAGGTAGAAGTCATTTCAACAAATAAGAAGCAATGCAAGCTAGAAACCACATGAAAGATGCAACCAATATGACTCTACCAAGTTAAAAGCGTCCCATCATAAATAGCGTTTCAACAAATTAGAAGCAGCGCATGCTATAAATCATACAAAAGATGAAACTAATATCACACTGCATATACTAAAGGTTTCTCGTCATACTGATTCATGCGGGATACAAAAATAATAATAGTTTTATGTAAGGACATGCTTAATAGACAGATGTACTATGTACTAAAAACACGAAGGCATGTCACATTAACAGGTATAATGTATAAACTAAGTAGAATAGCACATGCAATTTAACCAGATTGGAAGAATTACAATATAGACACCATACGCAACATGCAACCACATATCAGGTTGCCAAGTTAGAGCAAGCACCTACGATGCGGTGTAGGGGAAATGCGGTCATCAACTACAGAGCTACATTCACTATCTTCATCTAGCCTTGCTGTTTCTTGAGAATCATGTGGGGAGGCTGACACTACATTCTTTAAAAGAGCATATTTTCTCATAGTAACCCACTGGCGTGCTTGTCTCATCATTAAGTGATTGATGAGGGATACACAAGAACATTAATTTGATGTAAGAACATGGTTAATAAACAGATGTACTAGTATGTAGCAAAAACGGGAAGGCATGTCATATACAAGGGTATGATGTGTAAGCTAAGAAGATGCAATTTAACCAAATTGGAAGCAATACAAGCTAGACATCATATGCAACATGCAACCACATATGACAACGCGAAGTTAAAGCAAGCACCTGGGATGGTGGTTCATGGCGAGTGAGGTCATCAACTCTAGAGCTATGTTTACTGTCTCTATCTGCTGACACTCCACCCTTTATAAGGCTAAAACGTGTCTGGCCTAGCTGCATAAGACGCTGGAGCGACTTCTCTCTTTTCTTTTCTGCTTCTCTCATGGCAGCAGAGTCTAAAATACCCTTGCATAAAAACACAATAGTGAGAGTATGGGTGAAGTGTGTGCAGAACTAGTGCATTATAAAAGTAGCAGATAACAGGTGGCTGAAAAATAAACGACAGGAGACATATGATAGCTCTACAACATTGCATGGCAAACAAATTTAGATTCCACTCCGTATGATTTTGTAATATATGAGCATAGGGATGGCTGGGAAATGCAGGTACTCCTCCAGCACAGCACCACATGTGGTCCTATCAAAATAATGGTCGACTGAAAATAAATAGGTCAGTCGATTTTTTTATGAACCGTCCGATCTGTAAGGAACGGGCAGATGGCCTTCGTCTACCTCCCGCCAGTCACTGTTGACGATCTTTCTCGAACCGCCAGCAACCACATGCCCAGACCCCTGCCTCCGCCGCCCCGTCCTCCCCTCAACCTCACACCACTGTCGTGCTTGGCAGCGCCCCCAGGCCATCCCTTTATTCCCGACCGACGTCCAGATTGGGCACCAGTAGCTCTAGGCCCCACACGTCCCTAAGATAAACACCGAGGCATTGCTTCCCCGGTGTAATAGGCGGACTAGCGCCTGCTACGCTGGGGAATGCTTCCGTTAATTGGGAATCAACTGACTAGGAATTGAAATCCAGGGGGCGACGGACCTCTAGCTAAGGTGAAATAGTATATTAGGAGAAACCTTGTGCATCGCGAGTTACTAGGAACATCTAGTATCAAGAAGAAGCGGTCAACTAGTGTCTTCTATGGGATGAATACCATGCAAGCAAACACGTAAGATTTGCATGAATAAGGGAAGAGGAGTACCATTTCTGGTTGCCAGTGTTGTGTGCTCCATATGTCACGGTGATTTTCTTGTTTTTTCGGGGGAACCGATGTTTAGGAGGAGGGTGCAGCCTTGGACGAACCCATGGCCAAATTATTGACTGTGTTTCCATGGCCATATGTCGGCGGAGGGTAAGCAGGTTTGAGGCGGTGAAGGACGGCTTAGCAGGAACAACTCCGGTGTGGTGGACGGTGGCGAAGTTGGAGCAATAGTGGTGAGGCGCAGGACAACGTCATTCAACTGGCTCAGGTACGAACGGCTCGGCCTCAGCTTCAACTACTGGCCGTGGAGGGCGTTGCGGTTGAGGTTGTGGTGGAGGACGACGTCGGAGTATCGGCTCCGGTATGATGGATGTGGGCGGCGGTTGATGGGTGGGATGGGGAGGCGGACGGAGGACGAAGGGGTTTCGCGGCTGGTGGAGAGGTAGTTTTGGCGCCCACGGAGTACGAATGGGGAATCGGACAGGGGGCGGGGGGAGCTAAGGGAGAACCATGTTTTGGTCTGGGACACGCTTGTTTTTGGCTTTTTTGAACAGATGGGACACGCTTGTTTGAAATTTTTCGGGAAAGTACAAACTTTGACCCCCTCTTAAATTTCGGACCTATTGCAGGACGGGGTTAGGATGGTAATCCCAGGTGTCCCAAATAGTGGGCGGGAGTGATTTCAGCCGCGCGCATGTGCGCGTAGGCGGCCATTGTGTATGAATATTTTTCAGAGGTGGTTTCGTGGCGTCTAGATGAAGCTACAAACCTACACAGGTTTAGATCTTTGGACGTCGGGCCGGTAGGTTTCACGGGTCGGAGTTAGAAAAGTAATTTCCTTCTACTACCAAACATTGGTCTCACGCGGTTTCGGGCGAGTAGAGGCTCTTTTGGCGCTTTGTTCAAAATTTTGAAATAGAAGCATTCACGTTTAGAGTACTCTTCAACTTTGAGGATTTACCTAAATAGACAACGTTAAATTTGTCCTTGTATGTTTGAAAACCTCATTAAATTATCCGCTTCTTTTTGAATTTTTGACACTTGAAAATCCTATAACTACGATTATTTTGGAACGGAGGATCTAAATTTGAATCTATTTTGTACACGACTATATATGCTATTATGTACAAAAGCAGAGCAAAGAATGGTGCCCCCATAATTTAGGTATGATTTACAAATGCCATGATATCGAATTCAAATAATTGAATGGACTTCATGTTGAATTCGAATTTTTTAAACCACCTTAAGTTGAATTCGGATGTATGCTAGTTCATAGCTAGCTATTTATAATGTTCGTTGTGTAACTTTCGTATGTATAATGTGCTTTACACACACAACATGAACTATACTCATGTTTATATTCGATTTCTAAAGCGATGCATTGTCAGCAGTTCAAAATACTAACTATGTGGATAAATTATGTCCAATAATAACACATACATGCTCAAATTCGATAGAATCTAGATGTCTGATGGATCAATGACCGTTCCTTACGCGAATTGCAAATATCATGATCCCATCCTAATATTTGGATAAAATTTATATCTTTAATCAATGTGTACATCAGTCTTTTACGTGTAGTTTCACTCTCCATCGGTGGTCTCTCACACATGCTCACACACTCTCTCCGGAGGTGTCTTTCTCGCAGACATGCTCTCGATATAACCCTTCCTCCCTCTCATAACCATTTACGACTGTTTTCACTAACCTTTATCACAAGCACTCTTCCTCTCACAAGCATACACACGCACAATCCCCATCGACACTTTCTATATACATGGACCTGCCTACGTGTCTCCTGTACGCACATTATCTTTAGGTCTGTCTCTCACGCATTGTCTCACACCTCTCTTCCTAATCGACGAGTATGATTCTAGTAGAGCATTCTGTAGGACGCCCCTTAAAGTTAGGTTGGATGAATAGTAATATGATAGATAAGGGGTTACCTTAGTACGAGGACCTAGGGTTACAAATCCTAGCCGACTTTGTCAGTGAACTCAGAGTCCTTCACGATTCTCCTATCTTTGTCTTGTATGACTAGTCATCCATGGGTCTCCCTAAATGCATCACAGGCCGACCAATGTGGCGCAGGCTGGAACCGAACCAAGGGCCTCACCTCGGCCCACCGGACCTCATGCGGTGAAACATCCTCTGCCCCCGGGTCTTGTTATCTTCTCACACCAACACACACCAACACAGACACCACACAAAAAAATTCTCTCATGCCTCGATCCCCTCCCCCTTGCATATACACACTCAAGGGAATCTCTCGCAGTGACATCATATTCATCTCTCTCTAGACCTCTCTCATTTCTCGTGCTATCTCTCCCACGCCCCCTCCCCCCGCCGGCCCCTCTATCCACGCTTCTCTCGAATACGTAATACACACACATACCTCTCTAGGCCCTGCCAAATACATCAACTACACATTCACACATGTTACATCACGTACCCCATTGATCTAAAAAGCCCTCTCTTCATGTTTATTTCGCATACAACATTCCTTTTGAATAAAGTGTGGCCAAAAAATTATTTTAGAATTTCTACATATATACAACATTACAAAATTATATGGAGGAGTATGAACGTTAATTTGCATTGCATGGGGCCCACAATGATATTTATTTCGCACTGTGAATTTTTATATTTTTATACTACATATAATGTTAGTCATAATGAAGAGACACGAAGAGCATCTCTCTCGCGCCCCTTTCACGTACACACACAAACTATCTCCAGGTCCTCTAAATGTACGCTGCCTGCACATTCACGCATGTTTCATCTTTCTCTCGCGATATATACAGCGACGATCATTGTATTTGAAGCGAAAGCACGATACGTACGTTGGACTTCAGAATCCACTCAATACAGTCACCATTTACGGTTTGTGGTTATTATACAGTCACGGGCTCACAGTACAGCTATGTATTTGCTCAAGACACGACTAGTTGACCAGTTAAACGCTCCATGTGGCACCTCTAGTGTTGCATCACATTATCTCACTACCATTGGGCCCACCTGTCGGCTTGTATCTACTCTACACTCTTATAAAAGATAGAGTTGGTGATGATGGTGTGCCTGCCATCCTGTAATATAGGCTGTCAGATTTATATCTGACAGATAAGAAGGAAACTATGGCAATTTTGCAAAAAGGTACCCACACACCTCTCCACATTTGTAAATAAGGCCTTCCCTCGTTCATCCTTTTCTCTCACAAGATAAACTAGTCATACAAATGCATCTTGACGTTACGTGCAACACACCATATTGCTAGTAAGAATGAAAACAAACGACAAAAAAATATTGAACGGTTGTTCGAAGTCATGACCGCGGGCATAGCGGACAAGGTGGCCTTGTATTGGTATGTTGAGCCGTCTGTTTCAACACACGGGAGCTGGTGTGGTGATTATACACACATGCATGCATGCACGCGAACTGCATGCATGCAACACTCACACGAACACATTCAGCCACGCATGCACGCAACACTCACACGTACACACGCAACCACGCACGCACGCAACACTCACACACACACACACGCATGCATGCATGCAGACACCACATGACCAACACACACTCTCACGCTCAAGTGCTCAACCTACACATGCATGTGCACACATCAGGCACATACACAGCAGGTGGTTCCCTCGCACGGGTTGGAGTCTTGTCGCGCCTACATAAAGTTGTGTTTATCTGACCTTTTTCCTATGCGAACTGACAGGTGGGACCCACAAGGAATGTGGTCAATTTAACTAGTCAACATGGTGCCACGGAGACTATTTGGCCGGTCAACAGAGTTTAATTCTATGTTGAACGATGAGCAAGTGACTGTATAATCACCGCAAACCGTATATAGTGACCGTAATGAGCGTATTCTGAAGTCTGGTGTCCGTATTACGCTTTTATCTCTGTAGGCCCTCCAAAACTACATCTCTACACGTTCTCGCATGTTACATCTAACAACTATGCAATACAACACTACTACTACACTCTAACACAATAATCATATGTGATTTTAGTTTTACTAGATATCATATTGTTACTTAATTATTCAGTTTGCATACATTAAAATTTCCTTTGAAATGTATGGCTAGTATCATCTACCGCGCGGGAAAAATCCCGCCCTTTCCTGTTTAATCAGGTTTGTATCGATGGATCGTGCGAAACAACAAAACTATAGTACTATAGTACTATATAGTACAAGTAACAGTTCACTGGGCCGCCGTGTCATGTACTCCTCCGTCATAAGAGTGGAGCACTCGCTTTCATAAATGTTCTAGTCCCTTTTGCCGACATGTGGGACATCAAGGTACCGGGTCCATGTGCCATACCAAAATACAGTGCAAAGCAGCAGGGGTGAAGCACCCCATTCATGGCACTGGCGTAGTAATGAACAATGAGGCGTCAAACCACAAAGCTGCACCTTTACCATAGTTAAGTTGGAGGGACGAAGTAATAATGCTAAAAAAAGAAGTTGGAGGGACGAAGCAACCATCATTTCACTCATTGCTGAATCCACTTGTCCCTCATCTTCTTCAAGTTAACCACGTGTTGCTTTTGCCATTGTTCTGTCTCATGTGGGAGGCAGATCGGCTTGGTAAAGCACTAACACATGGGACCGCATGTTAGCAAATCGCCAGGCCAACGTCCTCTAGAAATAAGAACCTCCCCCGCCATCCGCGCGGCAAAATCACCTCCTTTTTACTAATCTTGATTCTATACTTTTTTAGATCAATATAATTGAGATTTGTATAGATAGCACACAGGAGCAAAACCAAGTGGTATGGTTAAGGGCATCCACAATGTGTAGCCAAATGTGAAAATATCTTTTGGCATCGATGGGAACCATTGTGGACGGTCCTGCCAAAGCCAAAAAGATGGAACCGAAGCTCCCTGATTGATTGATTGAAGGAATAGAAAAATGCAACGTCTCTCCTCTTTCTCACCCTCTTTCTCCCGTGCTTGGACGCATGTACAGTATCGAGCACAGAGTCTACTCCCCTGTCCCTTCTATCACAAATCACAAAGCAGTGAGGCGTCAAATCACAAAGCACAAACGAAGCAACCATCATTTCACTCTTCGCTGACTCCGCTTCTCCATCATCTTCTTCAAGAAACCACCTCACCGCACTAAGATGGACGGACGACGCTATTGTGTACTAGTAGTACTAGTACATTTACGCGTCCTTTGGTTCAACGGATTTCCAGGATGCAAATAAGGCGGTTGTCTCGGCTTGCATGCGGCACTTGCGAACGACTTATCGTGGTCTCTCTCAATGGTGTTCTCCGTCGAACGCACTTTGCCAAACCACAATGTTCGAGATATCATCGACGTCACCGCAATGGGGAAGGAAGTCAAATAGTTAATACCTCCATTTTTTGTACACAAGGCCAGTATATCAAAATTACAATTTGCAAAAGGCCACTAACACTAATCGAGGCAAATTTGATGGGGTTTGCCTCGTACTAGCAACCAAGGACATTAATATACCCTTGCATGCATGCGGAAGTGAGAAGGTTGGTTTGCATGGCGCTGCATTAATCAAGCGATGAGGAGTGAGATGGTTAGCTCTTTGGGCTTTGGAGAAAAAAATACGCATTAATTGACACGTCAAACAAGGATTTGTATCGATTAATCCCGCGAAGGAAAACCCAGCCTTTCTTTTTTAACACTAGTACTCCTAGTACGTACATACTTGTATCCTGTTTGGGTCAAGCATTGCCATACTTTGCCACACATTTTTGCCAAGCTGCCTAAAGTTTTCAAAATGAAAAGGAGGTACACCTACGCACGGCTGTCGCGGTCGCACCGCACCCTCACACAGTCGCTCCTGCACGCCGCAAACCCAACCAAGGGAACGCACCTCATTGACACATGCTACCGCATGTGATCAAACCAAACTCAGCCATCCTACCGCTGACACATAATTTTCGTTCATATAGTATGTTTATCCAACCGCATGTTGGGGAGGATCCGTACGACCTGTGCGATGGTCTGTTGGGGAAGAAGAAGAGGTGAGGAAGAAGGGTTAGGAGATGTAGGTTATTCATCCAACCGCCTAAATGGTAGACTGACCCAAATGATGAAAGTCAGGTGATACGTCTCCGTCGCATCCATATTTTTTGATTGTTCCATGCCAATATTCTACAACTTTCATATACTTTTGGCAACTTTTTATACTATTTTTGGGACTAACAAATTGATCCAGTGCCTAGTGCCAGTTCCTGTTTGTTGCATGTTTTTTGTTTTGCAGAAACCCTATATCAAACAGAGTCCAGATGGGATAAAAACATACGGAGCTTATTTTTGTAATATTTGGGAAATATGGGAGGAAGAATCTACGCGAGACGGTGCCCGAGGTGGCCACAAGGCAGGGGGCGCGCCTGCCTATACTGGGCGCACCCCTGACCCTCGTGGGCCCCTCCTAAGGTGGTTGCTGCTATTATATTGCCACAAGGAAGATAATTTTCAGAAAAAAATCATGGCGAAGGTTTCAATCCAATCGGAGTTATGGATCTCCGAATATAAAAGAAACGGTGCCATGGCAGAATCAGGGAGCGCAGAAACAGAGAGAGACGGAGAGATAGATCCAATCTCGGAGGGGCTCTCGCCGCTCCCACGCCATGGGAGCCATGGACCAGAGGGGAAACCCTTCTCCCATCTAGGGAGAAGGTCAAGGAATAAGAAGAAGAAGGGGGGCCTCTCTCCCCCTTGCTTCCGATGGCGCCGGAACGCTGCTGGGGCCATCGTCATCACCGCGATCTTCACCAACAACTTCACCGCCTTCATCACCAACTCTTCCCCCCTCTATGCAGCAATGTAACCTCTCTTTTACCCGTTGTAATCTATACTTAAACATGGTGCTCAACGCTATATATTATTTCCCAATGATGTATGGCTATCCTATGATGTTTGAGTAGATCCGTTTTGTCCTATGGTTTAATTGATGATCATGATTGGTTTGAGTTGCATGTTTTATTATTGGTGCTATCCTATTGTGCCCTCCGTGTCGCACAAGCGTGAGGCATCACCGCTGTAGGGTTTGCAATATGTTCATGATTTGCTTATGGTGGGTGGCGTGAGTGACAGAAGCACAGACCCGAGTAAGTAGGTTGTTTGCGTATGGGATAAAGGGGACTTGATACTTCAATGCTATGGTTGGGTTTTACCTTAATGATCTTTAGTAGTTGCGGATGCTTGCTAGAGTTCCAATCATAAGTGCATATGATCTAAGAAGAGAAAGTATGTTAGCTTATGCCTCTCCCTCAAATAAAATTGCAATAGTGATTACCGGTCTAGTTATCGATTGCCTAGTGTCAGGACCCCGACTCAATGTCACATCGATCTAGCCTGTAACACATCATATCACTTTGCGGCCTCACGCACGGTATCCCAACGGGTGTCGCCTTACCTTGGCCGGGACCGTTTAGCCTTTTGGCACACGTATATGATAGTGTCGCTAGCATCCATATGAAAAGGAGCCCGGCTGACATGACTAGTCGTAAACCCAAAGTGGCACAGACTTACGAGGACGAGCATCCATGACCCAAAGATCGAACGTGTCGGTCAACAGCAAATAAGTTCCGGCTGTAGCGCTGGGCTAGCAGACTCGATAAACCGGGCTGTAGCGGGCTAACAGACTCCGGTACTCAATGCGTGACATTTCCCGAAGGACGTACCACGAGAACGAAGAAGGACACATGCCGGCCAGCCTAAGTGTTCCGGAGCAGTAGCAAGCTACCAAGGCTCGATGGAGACACTAGGAGACATTTCCGTAAGAGAGGCTACTAAAGATAAACAACTAGATAGTCGATCCCACACATACCAAGCATTTCAATCATACACACAATATGCTCGATATGTGCAAATACAACAAGGCATCACAACATGACTCTCGACACAAGTACTTTATTTAAAGGCTCGAGAGCCATTCATATCATACACACAAGTACGGGTCACACGACCCACATACAAGTCATACAAGCATACAAGCCAACAATGAAGTGTTTTGTCCGAGTACGCATAACTAGTAAAATAAAAGAGGCTTGGGTAAGCCTAGCTATACTACATGGTCCTTCTCTTGCAGGATCACCACAGGCCTTAGTCTACTCATCGATGTCAACGTCACGAAGAACCCGTCGGAAGGGTTTGTGGCATCTTCTCAAAAATGTAAATTAAGGCAACATGAGTACAAAGGTACTCAAAGAAGACTTACATCGACCCTACATACATGCACATTATCAAGAAGGGTTGGTGGAGTTATTGCAGCAAGCCAGCTTTGACTCATGGCTAAGCTATCCTCTGAGACACCAACTTGAAATAGTTTTGCTTTTCGAGTCCACTACTCATCATTTCAATACACCACCGAGGATCCAACCCGTCTTCCTACGGAGGAGCCATCCTCGGCACTCACGCTTATCTTGAGGCTTTTAGTAGTATCCATTTACTTGTCTATGAACCGTATAGGCAACCAAGTAGTCCTTTATCATGACGCGCTATTCAATAGATGATGTTAACCTGCAGGGTGTACTTCTTCATACACGCTCACCACTTATCGCCGTTTACGACATGTACTCGGCAACCTTCAAGCGGAAGCCCAACGTGGGTGTCGGCCACGACCTACCTAGACACCTAAGCCTCTAGTCCGGTTTATCGCCTATTTGAGTTCCATCTATGAGGAGTTCCGCGAAGTCTCGCCACAGCCCCAAACGATGTGAACAGGGTTCCCGAGATACCAAACGGGCATCCGGTACACGTGCCACGTACCTACCGCATCACAGCCCACCCCTATGGTCGGGCACTGTCCACGGCCTCCATGAGGCTACAAACACGAAACTACTTGCAACTCTGGACCAAGACTAGGGTGACTAAGAAGTCGAGAGGGTCCATTGGTTTGGGCCCAATGCATGGTAGTAGCTGAATCTTAAATCACACATACAGATCTCGATTAGCAGGACGGCCTCAATGAAACAACCCACCATGTACTCCTACATGGCCTTTCATCGATACCTTTACCAAATCGTGTTCAACACCTTACTCTCGCATCGACTCGATCATTTCACTCTAGCCATCACCCGATGAACCGACGACACGACTCTAAGCATAGCAGGCATAGCAAGGTAGGAACAACACAATCACATGGCTCAATCAACTCCTACACATGCTAGTGGGTTTCATCTAATTCTTGTGGCAATGACAGTCATGCAAAGGAAATGGGTTCAACTACCGCAGCACACAGCAGTTTGAATCGCGTTGTCTTAATGCAGTAAACGAGAGCAGGAGCAAGAACATGGGATTTTATCGATATGATCAAATGGTTGGTTGCTTGCCTGACGGGTCGTTGCACGGGTATTGCTCTTCGTCGGGGTTATCACGGTACTCCTCAGGGGCAGAACCTGCCGCAGAGAACACCGATACACAAGCATTACCAAACAATATGCAACAATATGATGCATGCAATGAGACATGGCAAAATGAGTGCTTTGGGCTAATGCAACTAAGATCAGATGGGTTTGAACCAATTTGAACCAAAGATTCGAAATTCAAACTCATATATGATCGTTTAAAGTGCTTAAACTTGTTCTGTGATAAACAGTGGGTTAGCTTCTGTAAACATGCATGAAACCAGTACAGATGGATAGATTGGATTTTTCTGATCATTTTTCATATATAATTTGTCTCATTTGGAGCTATGGTTGATTTTATATGAATTTTGAAGTTTGAAACAATTTACGAATTTCTGTATAAAATAATTCCATAATTTAAATATTATACAAGATTTGCGTCATGATGACGTCGAGGGGTCAACGGGCTGGTCAGGTCAAACTGACCAGTGGGTCCCAGCGATGTCGATGGGGTTAGTTTAATTAGAATTTAATTAAAACTAAACTAGTTTAATTAGCGGGCTGGGCCCACATGTCATAGACCGTGGGGTCAACTGGGCCCACCGTGGTCAAACCCGGTCAAACCCACGGCGTTTAGCCGGGCGAGCCAGCCAGGGCGAAGTGGTTTTGGCCATTCCGGCCACCAAATGGGGCGCGGAGGCCACCGGAGTGCAGCTGAGGACGAACCGCAACTCTTGGCGGAGTCCGTTGGGCTCGGGGTGGCCGGAGTTGGCGCCGGCGGCGACTTTGGCGGCCACCGGAGCTCGGGTGAAAGTGAACTCGTGCTGTGGGGTGCGGTGAGGTGCGTGGAGTGCGTGGTTAGCTCCAGCGCGATGTGGTGAACGCGTTGGACACGGTGAGAAGGCCGGAGTGTGGCCGGGAGCACGTCGGCGACGAGGTCCGCGGCGGTGCGTCGCGGCGATCTCGTGGCGCCGCTGTGGTGCACGGGAGCGAGAGGGAGAGGGTTGGGAAGGTAGCTGAGCTCACAGAGCTCACGTAGAGGCCGTCAGCGGGGTCGGGGGCGAGCTGTAGCGGCGGCGACGGCGAAGGGGATCTCCGGCGGTGGCGCTTCGGGCGAGCTTCGGTCGCGGCGGCGGGTACGCGAAGCGCTTCGAGCTCGGCTAGCTCGAAAAGCGACGGCGGCGGAGCTCTCGGACACGATGGCGCGGCGTGGGGTCGACGGAGGACGAGGCTCTGACGGTGGTGCGGCGGCGGTGGCGTCGGCCATGGCGTGGGGAGCAAGAGAGGCGAGCCGAGAGGAGAGGGGTGTCTGGGGGTTCGGGCGCGACGTGGAGCTCATCCAAGGCGATGGGGCGGCGAGAGGCGGCGAGGCGGTGAGCAGCTGCGTGGCGAGCTGCGGTGCCGCCGCCGAGCACCTTGGCTGCCTGCCTGGCAAGCCAAGCAGCTCGCTGGCGCGGTGGCCGGGCTGGGCCGGCCAGGTGGGCCGGCTAGCGGCGCCAGGTAAGTTTTCTGCTTTCTGTTTTTCTTTTTCTATTTTTCTGCAACTTTGTTGAGTTATTTAAAATACCAGAAAGGTTCTAAAATTCACCAAACTAATCCTGGTCCAATGTTGGAATATTTCCAACATGAAACATTTTAGTTTGGAGATATTTGGACATTTGATATATTTTATAAATTTAAAATGCCCAAATTCAAATAGCTATGATTTAATTCAATGACCTTAGGATGACCTAGGAAAATGTGCACCACTTTTGGCAAAGCTTCTGGACCAAGACAAAAATGATGGACATTTTAGAAGGGCATTTCAGTTCATCGAAAATATTTTAGTAAACCCTAGTTGTTTCAGAGGGGCTGGGGTTCAGCAATCCCATTTCAAGTTTACATTGAAAAAATAGACATGATGCAACACTCTAATGCATGAACTAGCTAGGTGTGACAACTCACCCCACTCAAAAGAATCTCGTCCGAGATTTAGGTTCCTCCGAAAGAGGCGGGTACTCAAGTCAAAGACGATCCTCCCTTTCCCAAGTAGCTTCCTTCTCCGAATGGTGCGACCATTGAACCTTGAGAAACTTGATATTATGCCGTCGAGTAGTACGCTCGGCTTGATCGAGAATACGAGCGGGATATTCTCGATATGTGAGATTATCTTGAAGATCAAGCGTTTCGTGGTCCACTCCACGGATAGGATCCGAGAAGCAATGCCCGAGTTGAGAAACGTGGAAGGCGTCGTGAACTTTGGAGAGATGCGGAGGTAGTTCAATTGGTAGGCAACTTCCCTCGTTTGGCAAGAATGCGAAAGGGTCCAATGTAGCGAGGAGCCAATTTGCCTTTGATACCAAACGATGGGTTCCTTCAGAGGAGTAACCCAAGGTAAGCCTTCTCGTCAACCTCGTAAGTCATAGCCTTATGTTTTCGGTCATATTGACTCTTTTGACGAGATTGGGCTGTTTTCAACTTTTCACGAATGATGCGAACTTGCTCTTCTGCCTCCTGAATCATATCCGGGCCAAAGAATTGTCTTTCCCCGGTTTCTGACCAGTTAAGAGGTGTTCGACACCTTCGTCCATAGAGAACTTCAAAAGGTGCTTTGCCCAAGCTAGATTGATAGCTGTTGTTATAAGCAAATTCGGCAAATGGAAGGCATTTCTCCCAATCCATTCTGAATGAGATAACAGAAGCTCAAGCATGTCTTCTAGGATTTGGTTGACACGTTCTACTTGACCACTTGATTGAGGGTGAAAAGCAGTGCTAAAGGAAAGATGGGTTCCCATAGCGTTTTGGAAACTTTCCCAAAATCGAGAGGTGAAGAGACTTCCTCGATCCGAGTTTATTTCAATGGAACACCATGAAGAGATACTATTCGGAGATGTACAAATCTGCTAGTGACTAGCGGTTATACTCTCACCTAACAGGTAAGAAATGGGCCACTTTGGAAAGGCGGTCGATAACAACAAAGATAGCATTATTCCTTTCTTGGTCCCAGGAAAACCAAAGATGAAATCCATACTGATTTTACCCATTTCCATTCAGGAATAGCTAAAGGTTGAAGGGTGCCAGCAGGCCGTTGATGCTCTGCTTTTACACGACGACAAACGTCGCAGTTAGCAACGAATTGAGCAATGTCTCTCTTCATCCTAGTCCACCAGAACCTCTGGCGTAGGTCCTGATACATTTTAGTGCCACCGGGATGAATGGTGAGAGGAGATTCATGAGCTTCCTTAAGGATCAACCGCCGCAGGTTTCGTACTTTAGGAACCACTAAACGGTTTCCGAAGTATACGACTCCTTGATCATCAATGGAGAAACAATCTGCAACTCCTTTCTTGATGTTTCTTTTGATGCGGGAAATTCCCGGATCTACCTTTTGGGCTTTGATGATCTGATTCGTAAGGAAAGGTTTCGCCACCAAGGTGGAAAGGAACCCTCGAGGAACAATGTGAAGGTTGAGCTTCCGAAATTCCTCGTGGAGAAATGGTTGACTTTGTTGCAACATCAGGTTGTTGCAGTAAGATTTACGACTTAGCGCATCAGCCATGACGTTGGCTTTTCCTGGGGTGTAAGTTATCCCTAAGTCGAAATCTGAGATCAACTCAACCCAACGTCTTTGCCTGAGATTCAAATCTGGTTGGGTGAATATATATTTCAGACTTTGGTGATCGGTGTAGATTTATAGCGATTACCAAGAAGATAATGTCGCCAGGTTTTGAGTGCATAGACTACAGCTGCAAGCTCTAGATCATGAGTAGGGTAGTTTTCCTCATGTGGGTGTAATTGCCGTGAGCCATAAGCAATTACGTGTCGATCTTGCATGAGAATACAGCCTAGTCCTTGTCGCGAGGCGTCGCAATAGATAACAAAGTCCTTAGAGAAATCTGGTGGTACCAATACGGGAGCAGAAGTTAAACGTCTTTTCAGTTCCTGGAAACTGTGCTCACATTGTGGAGTCCACTCGAACTTTTTATCTTTCTTGAGGAGTTCAGTTAGAGGTTTAGCAACTTTGGAGAAGTTCTCGACGAAGCGGCGGCAATAGCTCGCTAAGCCAAGGAAACTCCGAACTTGCTTGACCGATTCAGGTGGAGTCCAATTAAGGACGGCTTGAACTCGCTCGGGATTGACAGCAATACCTTTACCAGAAATTACATGTCCCAGATAGGTCACTTCTGGCAGCCAAAATTCACATTTGGAAAACTTGGCATAAAGGCGATGCTCTCGAAGTTTCATCAACACTAGCCGTAGATGTTCGGCATGTTCTTCCTCGTTCTTGGAATAGATGAGTATGTCATCGAGGTAAACCACGACGAATTTATCCAAATATTCCATGAAGATTGAGTTCATTAACCGGAGAAGGTGGTGGGGCGTTGGTTAGACCGAAGGACATGACGGTGTACTCAGTATTGGCGTAACGAGTAACAAAGGCCGTTTTGGGAATGTCCCGTTTGAATTTTGATTTGATGGTAGCCTAACCTCAAATCCATCTTAGAAAGGCCGAGGATCTGCGAGCTGATCATACAGATCGTTGATCCCGGGAGCGGATACTTGTTCTTAATTGTGACCAAGTTGGCGGGTCGATAGTCTACAACCATCCGATCCGTACCATCCTTCTTCTTGACGAAGAGGACGGGGCAAGCCCAAGGAGATGAACTAGGACGGATGAAACCCTTTTGCAAGGCCTCATCGAGTTGTTTCTTAAGTTCGGCTAGTTCTAGGGGTGCCATCTTATAGGGTCTTCTAGAAATTGGGACAGTTCTGGAATGAGGTCTATCACGAATTCAACATCTCATCGGTGGAACACCTGGCAATTCTTCTGGAAAGACATCCGGAAAGTCACGGACTACCGGAACATCTTCGAGGTCTGGCAATGGACTGGCATTAAGAGAATATAGTTGGCGCTTGGATATTCGGGTCAAGACATTGACTATCTTTCCCGAAGGGTGCGTAAGTTGAACAGTCCTAGAGAAACAATCAATCTTGGCATAATGGGCTGACATCCAGTCCATACCCAAGATGATATTTATATCCGAAGATTTGAGAGCTATCAACGATGCAAGGAAAACAAGTCTGTCGACCTGAATTTCATTACCATGGCTTACTCTAGAAGTTTGCCATTTGGATCCCGGGGTTTGAATTACCATGGAGGTGGGCATATCACTGAATGCAGTGTTGTGCAAGCGAGCATAGCTTTCGGATATGAATGAATGAGATGCTCGATGTCGAAAAGAACGGATGCCGGTGGCAATTTACAAGAAGCGTGCGAGCACGGCGTTGGGATCCTCTTGGGCCTCTTCACCGAGACACAATTGACATGACCACGGGCGGTGGTGGCGGCAGGCATAGAACACCTTTCTGCCGGCTTGCCACGGCCAACAGCTTTTGCGGGCTGGTTGGGGTTGGTGCAGGGACAATCACGCATGTAGTGGCCTGATTCCCCACACTTGAAGCACGTCCACGGGCTGGCGCGTGAGGAGGCGTTGTTGGTTGGTCCACCATAGGACCTAGCTGGTGCATCTTCGCTGAACTGGGCGAGGCGCTGGAAGGATGGCCTCGGTGTGAATCTGGGTGGCGAGGCGTGTTAGGCACCCACACACGGCGCTTCGTGGTCCAAACCGGATGAGGAACCCATGTCGCGACCATGCTTGCGTGTTGCCTCAAATCAGTCGACCAGTTTCAGCGCTGATGGCTTTGTTAACAAGCTTCGGAAAGAGGTGCACTCATGCGACGGAGATCTCGGCGAAGTTCGGGCTAAGTCCCTTGCGGAACCTTGCCTGCTTTCTTGGCGTCGATGGAGACCTCTTGATTGCATAGCGTGCGAGATTACCGAACTCTCTACTATAGGCGTCCACGGAGAGACGACCTTGGGTGAAACTGCAGAACTCCTCACGTTTGCGATCCATGAGACCCTCCGGAATGTGATGTTCACGGAAAGCCTCGCTGAATTCTGCCCAAGTAGTGACATGGCCAACTGGGCGCATAGCCATATAGTTCTCCCACCAGAGACTGGCGGGGCCTTCGAGATGATATGCAGCAAAGGTGACCTTATCAGCCTCAGCTACTAGTGCAGAACGCAGCTTGTGAGTAATGCTTTGGGTTACCGATCATCGGCGTCGAGAGGCTCGGCGAGTGGTGGAAGGTAGGAGGTGTAACTTGATGAAGTCACCGAGCGACACCAAGTTGTTTCTCGGATGATGGGCTGTGTTACATTCGATACGCTCAAACAAGCGGTTGGTCTCCGTTTGTTTCTCTCGGCCTCTAGCATAACCCGGCCGAGAAGGAGGGTGAGGCAGGTTCGCTTCTCCAACTCCATCGCCTTGACTGCTCTGGCGGAGCAGGGTTGTTCTGGTGTTAACCATCCTAGGAAAACAAGACAAGGATTTAGTCCAGATGGCAAGATTCGACATAGAAGTGTAGAATGTAATGGATAACTCGGAATGCGAGATGATCATCCGTATGACATGGTAGATACAAAAACTGCTTCTTTATTCCATCGTCATACACACCATACAAGGTTTAGTACAAGACCAAACAAAGTACTACTACGGTGAAAGGAAGATTACATCTCATCGGAGGCACACCAAGCTCCTATACATTATTTTTGTTACACCTCCGGGATTAGTACACACTAAGTCATATTCCACGAGTCACGCAGGGCGGTGGAAATACAACTATTACATTACTAGTGGAACTACTACTAACTCAGACGCGTCTCCGTAGTAGTTCTCATAGAAGTCTCCTCCGTAACACAGGAGTTCAGCGTGATCGTCCGGGAACAGGCGGTCCTGAGGAGCCTGTGGACCGTAAGGGCATGGGTGAGGTCTTGGACCCACGAACGGTGGCAAGCGAGGACCACGAGGTGGGGTGATGCCCCCCACATCACGCCAGTCCATCATGTCCGGCAGATCAGCCTGACAGATACAAATCTCTCATATCCATATAACCAGCTTGAACAGCCGGTGCAAAAGCGAGTCAAGGTAGCCCGGTGATCAAGACGGGCATTGAAGAGCTCCATCCTCAAGGCCCGACTCTCTCGGTCCTTGTCCTCGAGCAACTCAGCGGTAGTACGGGTTAGGGAGTCCTCTGACCGAATCAGCATAGATGGCTCGAAGATAACCAAACGCTCCAGGAAGTGAACTCGGCATATCCGAAGTCGGTGTTGCGGAGCAGCCCATCTGGCTCGTATAATAGTCATCATAGAATATGCAGCATCTTGAACCGCCATATCAATAGTAACACCAAGCCCATAGGAGCTGTGAAGGGCCTCGGTGCAACCAGGATAAGAGGGAACACCGACGGTGCAAAGATCTTGACTTTGATTAAAATCTCGATCTCGCTCTTCAATCGTATTCGGGTACCAGCGGTATCCCGCTTGATCATAACCCGAACTAGCATGGTTGTATGACCGGTCACACCAATGCATCTGGTCGAGACGAACCACTTGATTGTGATCACAAGTGGCCATCTGGAAGCACAACCACAATGCAAAGACATTAGTATTTCTAGCGAATTTGGACAGATAACGATCAGTAAATGCTCAAAGGATTGAGACATTTCACAAGGATCTGCATAACCACTCAACAATATCATATCAAGGTTACGGGTCCAATTTAGTAACATAACAGATAGTAAAACTGAACCAGGCTTGTAACCATCAAACCTACAAGGTACTACCGATTAGTAACACGTGAGCCTAATAGAGAGAAGAGATCCTAATCCTTAACCCCGATGGAAGAATGGGTGACTCGATCGAATATCATGAGATAAAGGAGTAAAAAGAGCCTTACGTACCATCCCACAATCAATTCCCCTACATATAACTAAAGCATGTCTAGACTCAACATCGACCAGTTTGGCTTGGAGAACCTACAGCAGTCGGCTCGATGCCAACGCTGTCAGACGGGACCCGACTCAATGTCACATCGATCTAGCACAGTAACACATCATATCACTTTGCGGCCTCACGCACGGTATCCCAACGGTGTCGCCTTACCTTGGCCCGGACCGTTTAGCGCCTTTTGGCACACGTATATGATAGTGTCGCTAGCATCCATATGAAAAGGAGCCCGGCTGACATGACTAGTCGTAAACCCAAAGTGGCACAGACTTACGAGGACAGCATCCATGACCCAACATCGAGCGTGTCGGTCAACAGCAAATAAGTTCGGGCTGTAGCGCTGGGCTAGCAGACTCGATAAACCGGGCTGTGGCGGGCTAACAGACTCCGGTACTCAATGCGTGACATTTCCCGAAGGGATGACCACGAGAACGAAGAAGGACACATGCCGCCAGCCAAAGTGTTCCGGAGCAGTAGCAAGCTACCAAGGCTCGGTGGAGACACTAGGAGACATTTCCGTAAGAGAGGCTACTAAAGATAAACAACTAGATAGTCGATCCCACACATACCAAGCATTTCAATCATACACACAATATGCTCGATATGTGCAAATACAACAAGGCATCACAACATGACTCTCGACACAAGTACTTTATTTAAAGGCTCGAGAGCCATTCATATCATACACACAAGTACGGGTCACACGACCCACATACAAGTCATACAAGCATACAAGCCAACAGCGAAGTGTTTTGTCTAAGTACGCATAACTAGTAAAATAAAAGAGGCTTGGGTAAGCCTAGCTATACTACATGGTCCTTCTCTTGCAGGATCACCACAGGGCCTTAGTCTACTCATCGATGTCAACGTCACGAAGAACCCGTCGGAAGGGTTTGTGGCATCTTCTAAAAATGTAAATTAAGGCAACATGAGTACAAAGGTACTCGGAAGACTTACATCGACCCTACATACATGCACATTATCAAGAAGGGTTGGTGGAGTTATTGCAGCAAGCCAGCTTTGACTCATGGCTAAGCTATCCTCGAGACACCAACTTGAAATAGTTTTATGACTCGAGTCCACTACTCATCATTTCAATACACCACCGAGGATCCAACCCCGTCTTCCTACGGAGGAGCCATCCTCGGCACTCACGCTTATCTTGAGGCTTTTAGTAGTATCCATTTACTTGTCTATGAACTGTATAGGCAACCAAGTAGTCCTTTACATGGACGCCGCTATTCAATAGATGATGTTAACCTGCGGGTGTACTTCTTCATACACGCTCACCACTTATCGCCGTTTACACGACATGTACTCGGCAACCTTCAAGCGGAAGCCCAACGTGGGTGTCGGCCACGACCTACCTAGACACCTAAGCCTCTAGTCCAGGTTTATCGCCTATTTGAGTTCCATCTATGAGGAGTTCCGGCCGAAGTCTCGCTCACAGCCCCAAACGATGTGAACAGGTTCCCGAGATACCAAGCGGGCATCCGGTACACCGTGCCACGTACCTACCGCATCACAGCCCACCCCTATGGTCAGCGCTGTCCACGGCCTCCATGAGCTACAAACACGAAACTACTTGCAACTCTGGACCAAGACTAGGGTGACTAAGAAGTCGAGAGGGTCCATTGGTTTGGGCCCAATGCATGGTAGTAGCTGAATCTTAAATCACACATACAGATCTCGATTAGCAGGGCGGCCTCAATGAAACAACCCACCATGTACTCCTACATGGCCTTTCATCGATACCTTTACCAAATCGTGTTCAACACCTTACTCTCGTATCGACTCGATCATTTCACTCTAGCCATCACCCGATGAACCGACTGACACGACTCTAAGCATAGCAGGCATAGCAAGGTAGGAACAACACAATCACATGGCTCAATCAACTCCTACACATGCTAGTGGGTTTCATCTAATTCTTGTGGCAATGACAGTCATGCAAAGGAAATGGGTTCAACTACCGCAGCACACAGCAGCTTGAATCGCGTTGTCTTAATGCGATGGCGAGAGCAGGAGCAAGAACATGGGATTTTATCGATATGATCAAATGGTTGGTTGCTTGCTCGACGGGTCGTTACACGGTATTGCTCTTCGTCGGGGTTATCACGGTACTCCTCGAGGCGTAACTCGCCGCAGAGAACACCGATACACAAGCATTACCAAACAATATGCAACAATATGATGCATGCAATGAGACATGGCAAAATGAGTGCTTTGGGCTAATGCAACTAAGATCAGATGGGTTTGAACCAATTTGAACCAAAGATTCAAATTCAAACTCATATATGATCGCTTAAAGTGCTTAAACTTGTTCTGTGATAAACAGTGGGTTAGCTTCTGTAAACATGCATGAAACCAGTACAGATGGATAGATTGGATTTTTCTGATCATTTTTCATATATAATTTGTCTCATTTGGAGCTATGGTTGATTTTATATGAATTTTTGAAGTTTGAAACAATTTACGAATTTCACGTATAAAAATAATTCCATAATTTAAATATTATACGAGACTTTGCGTCATGATGACGTCGGGGGTCAACGGGCTGGTCAGGTCAAACTGACCAGTGGGTCCCAGCGATGTCGATGGGGTTAGTTTAATTAGAATTTAATTAAAACTAAACTAGTTTAATTAGCGGGCTGGGCCCACATGTCATAGACCTGGGGTCAACTGGGCCCACCGTGGTCAAACCCGGGTCAAACCCACGGCGTTTAGCCGGCCGAGAGCCAGCGGCGGCGAAGTGGTTTTGGCCATTCCGCCACCAAATGGGCGCGAGGCCACCGGAGTGCAGTGAGGACGAACCGCAACTCTTGGCGGAGTCCGTTGGGCTCGGGTGGCGGAGTTGGCGCCAGCGGCGACTTTGGCGACCACCGGAGCTCGGGTGAAAGTGAACTCGTGCTGTGGGGTGCGGTGAGGTGCGTGGAGTGCGTGGTTAGCTCCAGCGCGATGTGGTGAACGCGTTGGACACGGTGAGAAGGCCGGAGTGTGGCCGGGAGCACGTCGGCGACGAGGTCCGCGGCGGTGCGTGCGTGCGATCCTCGTGCGCTCGCTGTGGTGCACGGGAGCGAGAGGGAGAGGGTTGGGAAGGTAGCTGAGCTCACAGAGCTCACGTAGAGGCCGTCAGCGGGGTCGGGGACGAGCTGTAGCGGCGGCGACGGCGAAGGGGATCTCCGGCGGTGGCGCTTCGGGCGAGCTCGGTGCGGCGGCTTCGGGGTACGCGAGCGCTCGGGGCTCGGCTAGCTCGAAGTAGCGGACGGCGGCGGAGCTCTGACACGATGATGGCGGGCGTGGGGTCGACGGAGGACGCGGCTCGACGGTGGTGCGGCGGCGAGTGGCGTCGGCCATGGCGTGGGGGAGCAAGAGAGGCGAGTGGAGAGGAGAGGGGTGTCAGGGGTTCGGGCGCGACGTGGAGCTCATCCAAGGCGATGGGGCGGCGAGAGGCGAAGCGCGGCGGCGAGCAGCTGCGTGGCGAGCTGCGGTGCCGCCGCCGAGCACCTTGGCTGCCTGCCTGGCAAGCCAAGCAGCTCGCTGGCGCGGTGGCCGGGCTGGGCCGGCCAGGTGGGCCGGCTAGCGGCGCCAGGTAAGTTTTCTGCTTTATGTTTTTCTTTTTCTATTTTTCTGCAACTTTGTTGAGTTATTTAAAATACCAGAAAGGTTCTAAAATTCACCAAACTAATCCTGGTCCAATGTTGGAATATTTCCAACATGAAACATTTTAGTTTGGAGATATTTGGACATTTGATATATTTTATAAATTTAAAATGCCCAAATTCAAATAGCTATGATTTAATTCAATGACCTTAGGATGACCTAGGAAAATGTGCACCACTTTTGGCAAAGCTTCTGGACCAAGACAAAAATGATGGACATTTTAGAAGGGCATTTCAGGTTCATCGAAAATATTTTTAGTAAACCCTAGTTGTTTCAGAGGGGGCTGGGGGTTCTGGCAATCCCATTTCAAGTTTCTGTTGAAAAAAATAGACATGATGCAACACTCTAATGCATGAACTAGCTAGGGTGTGACACCTAGGGACAAAAAACTTTCTCGTAACAAAAAGCTCTCTACTAAACTAACTTTATTGCTTATTTATCTAAATAGCCCCTACCTTTTATTTATGTGCTCTTTATTATCTTGCAAACCTATCCAGCAACACCTAAGAAGTACTTCTAGTTTCATGCTTGTTCTAGGTAAGGCGAACACTAAGCGTGCGTAGAGTCATATCAGTGGCAGATAGGACTTGAGAGAATATTTGTTCTACCTTTAGATCCTCACTGGGTTCGACACTCTTACTTATCAAAAGAGGCTACAATTATCCCCTACACTTGTGGGTTATCATCAGGCGATTTGCATAACAATATATGTTTTTACATAGCAAAAGATCCCTAAAAACAACAACATAAAGAAAAACTATCACTGCTCGTGGAACGAGACGGCCTCGTCATCTTTGGCTGCAGACGTGTCTCCGTACCGTGGTTGTCCTCGGCCTCCATCTACTTGTTCACGCGGAGCGTGCGGGCGCTCTGCACAGACGAGAGCCCCCCCAGTTAAAGCCCAGGAAGTCCGGTTCAGCCTGCAGGAGGGCCCCAATGGCAGCGGCATCCACGCGCTCCACGTCGAGTTGAGCCTCCGCCGCCCGGTTTAAGTCCAGGACGTCCGGTTCCGCCTGCACGAGGGCCTCGATGGTAGCGGCATCCGCGCGCTCCACATAAAGTTGAGCCTCCGCCGCCCGGTTCACATTCACAACATCCGGTTCCGCCTACAGGAGAGCCTCGATGGCAGCGGCATGCGCGCGCTCCACGTCGAGTTGAGAATCTGCCTCCCGGTCCTCCTTTAGTATCGCCAGGTTGAACCGCTGGTCCGCCTGCACCATGGGGGACCCGGACACCGGCACGAAGTCGACGTCCCTCGTCTCATAACCATCAGGGGCCTTCTGCGCCGCAACCTCCGCCATGAACATTGGATCGGCTTCCTCCTCCTCGTAGCTTGGCTCCAGAGAACTCGGGCATTGGCCCGCCGCAAAGCATGCTTGGGAACAGAGGTCTTTGGAGCCGACCGGCGCCGCGATTTCTACGCGGGGCTCTGGCGTCAGCATCTTGTAGTACGCGATCTTGCGGCGCGCCATGGCTTTCTGGCGAACTAGGGGATGCTTGATGCGGGCTGGGGGATCGAAAGGTGGGGAATGGGCTGGAGAGGAGGTGTGGTTTTTGGGCAGTTGCTGGTGTAGGCCAAGCAGCGAAGGTTCTGGTGTGAATAGTGGTTCCGGTAACGACCGGTCAATCGGTTTTGACTGTACATCGCTCTTGTCGCGTTCGCGTTGCACCCCGGCATGCTGGACCCTCCACGTCGCTCACCGAATGGAACACGCTTTGTCTTGCATTTTCGCTCGCTTGTGGGACCGCAATTGAGAGCAAACCGACGTTGCTCCCCCTCCCCCGCCCGCGTCATTTATACTAACACTCCCTCCGTTTTATGCGGAGTAAATAAAAACAGAGGGAGTATACTACGGATGTGGATCCCCTGACGTGGCCGAACCCATTGAGTAAGTGACATGCGGGGCCTAACAAGCATGGGGTCCGCCAGTAAGTGACCGAAAGGGAGGGTAAGGCAGGGATACCTATGTAAGAGGATCCACTTCCACAACTACTCCCTCCTTCCATCTACTATACAGGGCCTAGTGCGTTTTTTGACGCTAACTTTGACCAAATGTAAGATTAATAACATATGACATGCAACTTACACAAAGCATACGGTCAAATTCGTATGTGAAAGGAGCTTCCAATGATATAATTTTCACATCATACATCTCATGTACTATTAATCTTATCAATAGTCAAAGGCGGTTTTTAAAAATGCATTAGAGCATGGTTAATAATATAGCCAGCCGATGGCTATAAGGAACTGCCATGTCATCTATAGCCATCATCTATATGCACTCATACAATAGTGTGGGATATAAGGTTGGCTATTTCCCGCAAAAAAATATATAAGGTTGGCTATTGTTAGTACTTTTTTCCATCTCCTCTCTATCCCTTTCTTCATATTTACTGTATTTACCTAGGAATGAGTATATAGCTGGTCTCTTGCATGAGAGCTCAGCCCCCTACTTTTTCACATCTCTCTCCTCCACATAGGCAGAAGTGCCATGTAAGCCGGCTATAAGCCCAGTATTGTCCTTGCTCTTAGGCCTTATATAAATGGAAGGAGGGAGTACTATGAGCACTTCATACTCTACTACAGATGGTGTCAGTACTCCACTAGTACTATTGGACATGGAGCTAAAAAAAGGTTACTATTGGACTGGCTATACGTGGCGAAATCCTAGTAGGAAGAGCATGCGCGTGAACAAGCACATTCACGTGGTTGAAAACAAATTGGAAACCATCTCTGTTTGAATACAAATCTAGGAGTATGTACGAATCTAACAATATTGATTGGGTGTTGTTGAATGTTGATACTTTTTTCTGTAAGTTTGATCAAAGTAGAGATAGTTTGACCACACATAAAACTTATATGTAAACTAGAAAGGATCGAAGGGAGTATATTGTATGTTCAAAAGCGAAACAAACATTGAATACCCTTTATATATGATTTGCGGATGCTATGATCACCGGTTCAAAATATTGAATCCGACTTAGGTATCACACATGCACCCACTCGTTCTCTCTCGATTTCATCTCGAGGTATGCAGATCGATTAAAAGAGGACTAGGGTGGGTACAATATATTCGTTTCGCTTATGAACATACAATATACTCCCTCTAATCCCCACAGACCCCCCTGATACGTCTCCAACGTATCTATAATTTATGATGCATTTATGCTATATTACTATGTGTTTTGGATGTTTATGGGCTTTATTATGCACTTTTATTTAACCGGAGGCCCAGCCCATATTGTTGTTTTCTTGCCTATTTCAGTGCTTTGAAGAAAAAGAATATTAAACGGAGTCCAAACGGAATGAAATCTTCGGGAGCATGATTTTTGGAACGAACATGATCCAGGAGACTTGGAGTTAAAGTCCAGGAAGCTTCGAGGTGACCACGAGGGTGGAGGCCCCCCCCCTACAGGGTGGCCCCCCTATCTCGTGGGACCCTCAAGACTCCCCCGACCGACTTCTTTCGCCTATATATTCCCATATACGCTAAAACCATCGAAGAACAAGATAGATCGGGAGTTCCGCCGCCGCAAGCCTCTGTAGCCACCAAAAACCTCTCGGGAGCCCATTCCGGCACCCTGCCGGTGGGGGAACCCTCACCGGTGGCCATCTTCATCATCTCGGCGCTCTCCATGACGAGGAGGGAGTAGTTCACCCTCGGGGCTGAGGGTATGTACCAGTAGCTATGTGTTTGATCTCTCTCTCTCTCTCTCTCGTGTTCTCTCTATGGCATGATCTTGATGTATCGCGAGCTTTGCTATTATAGTTGGATCTTATGATGTTTCTCCCCCTCTACTCTCTTGTGATGAATTGAGTTTTCCTCTTGAAGTTATCTTATCGGATTGAGTCTTTAAGGATTTGAGAACACTTGATGTATGTCTTGCCGTGCTTATCTATGGTGACAATGGGATATCACGTGATCCACTTGATGTATGTTTTGGTGATCAAATTGCGGGTTCCGCCCATGAACCTTTGCATAGGGGTTGGCACACATTTTCGTCTTGATTCTCCGGTAGAAACTTTGGGGCACTCTTTGAAGTACTTTTTGTGGGTTGAATAGATGAATCTGAGATTGTGTGATGCATATCATATAATCATGCCCACGGATACTTGAGGTGACAATGGAGTATCTAGGTGACATTAGGGTTTTGGTTGATTTGTGTCTTAAGGTGTTACTCTAGTATGAAAACTATGATAGATTGAACAGAAAGAATAGCTTCATGTTATTTTACTATGGACTTTTGAATAGATAGAACAGAAAGGATAACTTTGAGGTGGTTTTGTACCCTACCATAATCTCTTCGTTTGTTATCCGCTATTATTAGCTTTGGAGTGACTATTTGTTGCATGTTGACGGATTGTTATATGATCTATCTATGTTATTATTGTTGAGAGAACTTGCACTAGTGAAAGTATGAACCTTAGGCCTTGTTTCCTACCATTGCAATACCGTTTACACTCACTTTTATCATTAGTTACCTTGCTGTTTTTATATTTTCAGATTACAAAAACCTATATCTACCATCCATATTGCACTTGTATCATCATCTCTTCGCCGAACTAGTGCACCTATACAATTTACCATTGTATTGGGTGTGTTGGGGACACAAGAGACTCTTCGTTATTTAGTTGCAGGGTTGCTTGAGAGAGACCATCTTCATCCTACGCCTCCCACGGATTGATAAACCTTAGGTCATCCACTTGAGGGAAATTTGGTACTGTCCTACAAACCTCTGCACTTGGAGGCCCAACAACGTCTACAAGAAGAAGGTTGTGCAGTAGACATCACCCCCCCCCGGCGGGTCATTTCTATCATAGAAAACAGACGAAACATTTATCTCCTTGCATGACACGCAATTGATCTCTCAACATCAATTGATCTCGTAAAGATGTGTCGTGGCATGAACCGAATATGATGTTAAAAATAAGATGGGAAGCGACACATAGTGGTGGCAAAGTGAAACTTCAAACGAACCGTTTGTTTGTATGCATGTTGGACAAATTACAACATTGGAAATACAAGCATGGTCTAGGCCCACATGTGAATGATACTTGGCGGAATGTTTAAATGAGGCATGCGGGAGGATGGACTCGACCGGAGGGCGGCATGATCGATGGAGAAGAGGGTTGGAGAGGAATGTGAAATAAGCAAATGCCACATGATTATACTTGAACAGCTCAAATAAACAATAAGTTGCTTCGTTTGGCCTACATAGTGAAAGACCTAATGCGCAATTTCTTGGAGCACTAACGCTCGAATATGGCCGGGAAAACAGGGAAACCGACATGTGGGCCACACCTGTCGGGATGACATAGCGCAGAGTAGTCCAATGGAGGAGCTGGCCCACGACCACCTCACCACCGGCAATCGTTCATGTGGGTCATGGGGGCCAACAACGTGGTTCAGCTCTAGCACCGCCTCCGGAGATGGCGACCGCGGTGTGCGACACGCTCATCATCGCTAGACACGGTCAGTTTCAGTGTACCAGCATCGTTAGCGTTGTGGCACGTCGAGGATGCACGGGACGCCGAAGTGCGCGCGCGCCGCGCCGCGTCCATGGAGTGGTGTAGCGGGGCCAATTGCATCCCCAGGACCTGAGACCATGCCGGGCCGTCTTGCTTTTTCGATGACATGTGGGGATCACATGTGAGCAAAGGGCATCTCCAATGTTGCCACGACCGCAGCTGACTACCCTAGCACACCAAAAGCCCTCATCCCTCGGGCCGTTGCGCAGTGCGTTGCTAGCTGGCGCCAGCTGTCCGCATTCATGCCGTCCATCCATATGTCGTCGTTAAGAGGCTCGGTGACTTAATGACGCACCCGGATGCTTGGCCTCACCAGAATGCGCTACTTAAAGCGGCAACGCCCAGCTAACCTCCACACCATAGCGCATCGTCCTGCTACCTAGCACCACATCCGCCACGACCGCGAGCGTGAATGCTCTACGGGAGAGCTTGTCTTCGTGGACGAAGCTCGAGGTCGCCGCCCTCGCTCAAGTCGCCGCTCGTGACGTAATATCGGCATAGCCAGACGCGTACGCGACCGCACAAGCGGTGGCCACACTGGCGACCGACAACGGGAGCACCGTCAATCACGCGTCCTACTTGCCGCCGTCCAACGTCCGGCACCGCTGAGGTCGGGGACTCCTCCGAGGATGAGTAGGGCATGGGAGGCAGTAGGGCATTGTGTGCCAACTGGCCGGTCTGTATCCCGTGTTCTACTCTTCCTCCCCAGAGACCGCACCTTCACTTCACTGGTCTTGAACCCCACCCCCGTACATGGAGATCGCAGATGGAGGACATCGGTCACCACCGTAGAATAGGTTTAGGGCCGGGTTTCTTTTATTTTTGGTCCTATAAAAGTTCGAAATGTAATGAAAATCTGCCGTGTTGCATTAATGTCGGCCGGTGTATATGGACTTTCACAATAATCATCAAGATCTTGTGGGAGAAAAGGATGAACGAGGGAAGACCTTATCTCCAAATGTGGAGAGGAGTGCGGGGTAAATTGTCATAGTTTCCTTCCTATCTGTTAGATATACATCGGACGGACTATATTGTAGGATGACAGGCACACCATCGTCACCAACTCTGCTTTTTATTGAACCGAGACAGAGCTAACATGCGAAGTAAATAAGCACATAGGGTCTACATACACAATTTATCTTACGCACTCCAATAGTACGTCTAGTACACATTCACACATTTCACATCTTTCTACATCTACGGGAACCTACGAAAGGGTTAACATAAATTGCCTCTCTCTCTCCTCCCTGATTTTCATGATGGTGGGCCCCTCCCTCCCCCCAATCTACAATCAACAGCTCACACATTTCACATTGCGATAATTATGTAACTGGGATTATGTAGGTGTAGCATTACTCGTCCTAAAAAACCCAACTAAGCCAACCTCCCAGCATATCGCGCGGGAAAAGACCCGGCCATGTTGTTTTAGTCGGGAGTACCGGATTACTAGTAGTAGTATCGATGGATTGCATGAAGCACCAAGTTATTTTTGAGGGGGCGAAACACCCAGTTTAAAGGAAAAAAGGCGGTACACTCACAGCACCCCTGTCACGGTCGCATTGCACCCCACACACGTTCGGTCCTACACATGGCTCACGCAAATGGAATGCGCTTTGGCTTGCCTCTTCACTGACACGTGGGACTACACTTGGAGAAACCGACGATGCACAGAACTCCTCCCGCCCACCGCCTGAAAATCCTCCCCCCTCCCCCCCAAAAATTCCCCCCAAATCCCAAATTCACCCGCCCTTCGGCCAACTAGCCAATAATATTCCCCAACCCCCCCCCCCTCCCCCTCCACTCCATTCACTCTGCCAAAGCCGCCCTCCCCGCCGCGCCGATACATCGGTGCCGCGGTTCGTCGAGGGGACGCATGGTGATCCTCTCGCTCCCACAGTACGCTCTCGTAGACTGTCGTCCTCTAGCTGTGCCGTCACCGCTGGCGACATTGTTGTGGAGGCGCACGGCGTTCAGCGCCGCCATCGCTGGTGACGTTCGTGTGGAGATGCATGGTGTCAGCTTCTCCCACGGTAGGCGCATCCTAGACTGAGGCCCCGTGCATGTCGGTGTAGCGCTGAATGTTAGCTGATAGACGCTGTTAATCTCACTGTTTGCCGAATTAGTTTACAGTCAATATGCTCTGCTTAAGAAGCTTCCTTGCCCTGTTCTGCACTCAATTTGCTTAGCTGAGATGGCATGCCAAGCCCGATTAGTTGCTAAAATATCCTGCCATATATTTATTGTGGCGTGATTGCCATGGTGCAGTAGCCAATCATTAGGTGAAATAGCTCTACACCGTTTTATACTCGATCTTTGTTGCTGCGATGGCCTTCGATAGTTTGATGGCTGTGTGCTCGGCCTCATTGACTGCTGAAACAGCCTGCCATAATTTAGCACTCAAATCAGTTTGTTGAATTAGCTTTACATATATTTCGTTACTTAGATCTACTCATCCAAATATTTTGCCATAGCTTTAGACATCGACCTAGATATCTTTTTCTGGACTTCATAAAAAAGCATATATGTTTTTCCTGTAATATCTAGTAGAAGAACAAATTTGTATGTCTAACAGATGGACATGACTTGGATAACTTCTGCTCGAAGATTCTCTGCTGCATATGTTGAGGGGGTTGAAAACTTCAAGAACTTTATCAAAGCTGAGTACAGTGGTCCGAAATCAGATGTGATTTGCTCGTGTAGCAGTTGTATGAATTCAGTTACAAGACCCCAATAAACTATGCAAAATCATCTACATTTGTATGGGATGTTGGTCACATATACTAGGTGGGTTCATCATGGTGAAGCTGTGAACGTCAATGTTATTGACTATGTGGAAGCAGCAGATCACCATCTTGATCTGCCTGATGCTCAGGTGGAAGAGGAGGAGCAGGTGGTGGTGGCGGAGCCAGTGATTTTGACCAACATTGCAACAATGTTACGAAATGCTCATGCATTTCGTGAACTTTCACCAGTAGAAGAAAAACGGTGGGCCCGCATGTTGGAACAATGCAACGTGGCTGTCACCCCAGGAAATAAGCTGTTAGTATTCTCAGCTATGGTTACCTTTCTTCAGGTGAAGACATCTTAGTAGATGACCAACAAATCATTCGATGCGATGTTGGCTGCTTTCCACAAATCTTTCCCAGATGCGTCTGAGCTGCCACACACCTACAGTAAAATGAAGAATCTCCTTCATATAGTTGGAATTGGATATGATATGATCCATGTCTGTAACAATAATTGTGTTCTATTCCGGAAGGATTATGCCAACTTAAGTGAATGCCTGAAATGCAAATCATCAGGATGGAAAGATGGCGATGCTGTGAAGAGGATTCCTCATAATGTTCTGAGACATTTTCCAATTATACCAAGATTGCAGAGGTTGTTTCATGATGTTGAAGCCAAAGAGGATGTACTGTGGTGTAACGCCCCGGATTCGATGCGCCAGGTGTCTGCCAGTTATTCGCCGCCGTTGCCATGTCATTTGCTTGCATGTTGCACTTTGCCATGTCATCATCTGCATTTCATATCATGTCATCATGTGCATCGCTTTTGCATACGTGTTCGTCTCATGCATCCGAGCTCTTTCCCTGTTGTCCGTTTTGCAATCCGGCACTCCTGTGTCCTCCGGCATCCCCTTTTGCCTCTCTTTCGTGTGCGGGTATTAAACTTTCTCGGAATGGCCCGAGGTTTGCCAAGTGGCCTTGGTATAGCACCGGTAGACCGCCTCTCAAGTTTCGTGCCATTTGGAGGTCGTTTGGTACTCCAACGGTTAACCGGGTAACCGTAAAGGCCTCTTTTGTTGCAGCCCAACACCCCTCCAAAGTGGCCCAAAACCCAGAAAACTCCCCTCCATGCTCTCGGTCGTTCGATCACGATCGCGTGGCTGAAAACCGCTCCTCATTTCGACTATCCTAGCTCCCTCTACCTATATAAACACCTCCTCCCCCGAAATTCCGGATCAAATCCACCCCTAACCCTAGCCCCGCTCCTCTCCGCGCCGCCGGACATGTCCATCCGCGCCGGACATGTCCGCCGGACACGTCGCCCCGGCCAATAGGACGCCGCCACGTCAGCCGCCGCCGCGCGCGCCCACTCCGCGCCGCCACGTGGCCTCCCAGCGCCTCCACCGCCGCCCGGCCCATGCGGGCGAGATCCGCCCGCCAGCCAGCGCCGCCGCCATGCAGCTGGAACGCCGCCCGCCTCTCGGCCATGCCCGCCGCCTCCCGTGCAGCCGCGGCCACCGCCGTCGCCCGTAGCCTCCCGCGTCGCCTCGCCGCCCGCCGCCGTCGTCCGCTGTCGCCGCCCGATCGCCGTCCGCGCCCGAGCGCCATCGCCGCGCCACCGTCCGCCGCCCGGTGTGCCGCTTCGCCGCCATCCACGCCGCCCCGCCGTCCGCCGCCCGACTCCGGTCGCCATGCCGCCCGCGCCCGCGCCTCCCTCCTCCATTCCGACCGGATCCAGCCGCGAGAGGGCTAGATCCGGCGAGCCCGGCCATCTCCGGCCACCTTCGGCCCCGTCTCCGGCGAGTCTCCGACGTGCCTCGATATCCGTGTAGCGGAGGTTGACTTTTTCCCCTTCCCCGAAACTGCTAAGTCCCAGATTTTTGACATAATCATGCCATGTTCATCGCATCACATCTCTGCATCCGTAGCTCCGTTTCGTGCGTGTAATATGTAAAATTGTTCGACTCGACGAGTACTTCATTTCATTCCATTGTACCATTTTCATTTGAGCTCATCTTGGTGCCCGAAATGCTGTTGGAAGATTGCATGTTGATGTTAATCTAATGAAACTGTTATAACTTGCTCATTTGTCATTTTTGCCATGATTGATGTGTGCATCCTATGAGGTTGATGTCTACATGTGTTTTGATCTATGCTATGTCATCTTTCCAGAGGTGCCAACCATGTATTTTTGTGAGTTGTGTGCTGAGTGCATCAAGCTTGCTAAGTAGGGTACTTGATGTTGCTGTTTTCCTGACAGATTCTGTTATATTTTGTTGCTATGTTAACATGCTTCTACTAATCATTCTGTGCATAATCCGGAGATGTCCTATAAACATGTTTTGATCTAAATGTCATGATCAATCCATTAATGCCCGTGGTAGTAATTATAGCCTGCTGGAATATGTTCATATCTTGCTCCAAAGTTGCTTGAAAATGTTGCTGTCAGCCTGTTAACATTAAGTTCACTTGTTCCCATGTGTTTTGCTAGTGTTGCCATGATTAACTTCACAAACATGTATTCTTACTGTTGGTTGCCTTGCCATGCCATGTATTGCTCTGTGGTGAGTGGTTCAAGCTCACCAACATGCCTACTTATTGTTGTTCCTGCCATGTATGAATCTGTAATATAACTTGCCATGTTTACATGGGTGCCATCATATTTTCTGATCCTTTTTGGCTCATGGTCAGTAAGGGACTTTTGATCTATGCAATTAGTAGACTCATGCCATGCCTTTGTTTGCCATGATAAGTTCCTGTAACATGCTGTTTGCTTGCTCTAAACATTGCAACCTGATGTTATTTCCTGATTAGTCTGAAACTGTTATTATTTGCAATATCTCCATGTCTTTTTGAGCATGATCCATTGATTTATGGAGATAGCTCAGTGTTCATGTTTTGTTATGCTTTACTAGTACTTCATGCCCATGCCTTTTGTTATTTCGTTGGGATGCTGTAGCTTGTTGTTTTGATGCCTGCAATATGCCTAGTTGCTGTTATGGACAGATTGTTGCTATGACTTGTATAGTGTGTGTGTGTTGAACCGTTGCTCCGTTTTGAGTATGCTCTATATGAAACTTGCTTGATTTTGCATGTAGCTTCATATTATCATGTTGTATCCTTGTTTTGAGGTGTTTGCTTGATGTTTGTATGCATTTTGCATCAATGCCATGTTTAACTTGTTTTGCTCATATCTTCTAGGCCGTAGCTCCGAATCTAATGAACTTTATATGTAACTTGACTAGAATTTCGTGTAGATCATCTTGGTGATCTTTAACTTGCTGTTTAACAACTTGAACATAAGGTTTATTCAGATCTGGACCAATTTCGAAATATGCATATGAGGACTTACCGGAATTGTTATATGTTGTTCCCGGCCTCATTTAAACTTGCCTTGATGTGTTGTTCTTGTTTGCATCATCTCTTGCATTGGGTAGCTTCATGTAGCTTGGTCATGCATCATGCTTGTTGTGCATCATGCCTTGTTCATGTGTGGTGTGTTTACCTATGTTGTGTGCTTCTTCTTGTTAGTTCCTGTTTCGTTGCGATCGTGAGGATTCGTTCGTCTACGGTTGGTTCGGCTTCATCCGTTCGTCTTCTTCATGGACTCGTTCTTCTTCCTTGCAGGATTTCAGGAAAGATGACCACTACACTGGATCTCACTACTATCATTGCTATGCTAGTTGCTTCGTTCTATCGCTATGCTGCGCTACCTATTACCTGTTTATCAAGCCATCCCATATTGCCATGAACCTTTGACCTTTGACACCTTTCCTATGCAAACTGTTGTTTGGCTATGTTACCGCTTTTGCTCAGCCCCTCTTATAGCGTTGCTAGTTGCAGGTGAAGTTGAAGATTGCTCCATGGTGGACAGGGTTATGTTGGGATATCACAATATCTCTTATATTATTAATGCATCTATATACTTGGTAAAGGCTGGAAGGCTCGGACTTATGCCTGGTGTTTTGTTCCACTCTTGCCGCCCTAGTTTCCGTCATACCGGTTATGTTCCCGGATTTTGCGTTCCTTACGCGGTCGGGTGATTTATGGGACCCCCCTGACAGTTCGGTTTGAATAAAACTTGTCCAGCAAGGCCCAACCTTGGTTTTACCATTTGCCTCACCACCACCTACTTTTCCCTTGGGAGTCGCTCTCTCGAGGGTCATCTTTAATTTAGCCCCCCCGGGCCAATGCTTGTCTAAGTGTTGGTCCAAACCGAGCGATGTCCGGTGCCCCCTGGGTAACCAGGGTCTATGCCAACCCGTCGTCTTGCTCATCCGGTGTGCCCTGAGAACGAGATATGTGCAGCTCCTATCGGGATTGTCGGCGCATCGGGCGGCTTTGCTGGTCTTGTTTTACCATTGTCGAAATGTCTTGTAAACCGGGATTCGAGACTGATCGGGTCTTCCCGGAGAAGGTCTATTCCTTCGTTGATCGCGAGAGCTTGTCATGGGCTAAGTTGGGACACCCCTGCAGGGTATAAACTTTCGAGAGCCGTGCCCGCGGTTATGTGGCAGATGGGAATTTGTTATTGTCCGGTTGTAGATAACTTGACACCAGATCCGAATTAAAACGCATCAACCGCGTGTGTAGCCGTGATGGTCTCTTCTCGGCGGAGTCCCGGAAGAGAACACGGTTTCTGTGTTATGATTGACGTAAGTAGGAGCTCAGGATCACTTCTTGATCATTACTAGTTGACGACCGTTCCTTTGTTTCTCTTCTCGCTCTCATTTGCGTATGTTAGCCACCATATTTGCTTAGCCGCTGCTGCAACCTCACCACTTTACCCCTTCCTTTTCCATTAAGCTTTGCTAGTCTTGATACCCATGGTAATGGGATTGCTGAGTCCTCGTGGCTCGCAGATTACTACAACAATAGTTGCAAGTATAGGTTTTGCGATGATCTTGACGCGAGAGCGATGTTTGCTTGTTTGGAGTTTCTTCTTCTGCTTCTTCGATCAGGGGATAGGTTCCAGGTTGGCAGCCTGGGCTAGCAGGGTGGATATTGTTTGAGTTTCTGTTTATGATTCATCCGTAGTCGGATGTTGTTCTTGTATGATGATGTTGTATTCGTGTGGCATTGTATGCCTTATCTATGTATCCCCATCTATAATGTAATGTTGATGTAATGATATCCACCTTGCAAAAGCATTCCAATATGCAGGTCTATCCTTGGTGGGACCCTCGAGTTCATTTCGGATAGGGTCGCATATTGGGCGTGACATGTGGCATTCTAGGAACTAGGAGTACAGAGATTAGAATGTAATGAGCCATCCATCTCATGGTAGTGAGTGGAAAAGCTTCAATCAGAAACACAAAAAGTTTGCTGCTGACCCGGGAAACATTAGACTTGGCTTAGCTTCAGATGGATTTAACCCATTTCGCCACCAGAGGGACACATATAGCATGTGGCCAGTGCTTGTTATCCCTTACAACATGCCTCCAAATGTCTGCGCCAACGAATCAAACTACATGATGGCCTTACTCATCCCAGGTTCAAAAAGTCCTGGAAAGGATTTTGATTTATTCATGGAGCCTCTTGTGGAGGAACTTCAACAGCTATGGAGGGGTGTTCTCACTCAAGACCTATATAGCTGCCCACCAGCTGATTTCTTTCTGCGTGTTGTTATAATTTGGTGCATCCATGATTATCCGGCTTTGGGCACTATGTCAGGGCGAATGATACATTGTTACAATGCATGTGTTCACTGTGATAGGAATCCACTGTCATACGCAATACTTAGCAAGATCTGTTACATTGGACACCGCCGTTTCCTTGCCAAGGACAAACCGCATCCTAGAAAATACAGAAGACATGTGTTAATGCAAAGCATGAAAACTGTCATGTGCCAAAGAGGCTCACCGCCGATGAGTTGCAAGTGGAATTAAAGAAGGTCAGGCATATTACACCAGGAAACCATCCTGGTAATGGTCGCGAGAAAAGGAAGTGTGGGCAGAAGAGAGATTATTGTTTACCCGTATGTCCACTTTGTGGGACTTGGAGTATTGGAAAGATTTGGATTTGTGGCATAATCTTGATGTGATGCACATCAAGAAAAATATATGTGACATCATTATCGGCACACTTCTTAATATTGAAGGCAAGACAAAAGATACCTTAAAATCTAGGATTGATTTGACACACCTGGGTTTCAGACAGGATTTGCAGGTGCAAGATGAAGGTAAACCACGGGATATGTGACCAGCTGTGTACGTCTTGGACTAGGTAAAAAGAAAAGAATTATGTCAGGTCCTGTCACGTGTGAGTTTCCCACATGGATTTGCTTCCAACCTTGAAAGGAGAGTCAGTGCAGATGGAAACAAGGTACAAGGGTTGAAAACTCATGACTGCCACGTCCTACTTCAAAGGGTTTTACTTGTTATCCTTAGAGGATTGGGCATACGACTTATCTGAGCAGATTCAAGAGTTGTGACAATTCTTTAGGGAACTCTACAGTAGAAATATCAGGATAGATGCTTTGGAGCATCTTAGAGACAAAATGCCAACTATCCTGTGCAACCTTGAGAAGATATATCCTCCAGCCTTCTTTGACGTGATCGTGCATTTGGCTGTTCATCTACCTGATGAGGCACTACTTAGAGGTCTAGTACAGTATGGTTGGATGTACCCTATTGAAAGGTGGCTAGACACATTCAAGCGCTATGTTAGGAACAGAGCTAGACCCGAGGGTTCCATTGCAGAGGCCTACATTGCTATAGAAGCGTTGACATTCTGCTCATAATACATTGAAACAACTAATCAGCTTAGCAAAAAGGTGGGTGAAGACAATCCGAGGCTCAATATTTTCGATTATTCTGTTCGAGTTACACGGAAGAGTCGACAAGAGGACAAACCTAAAGATTTTGACAAAATGGTTTGGTATGTGTTGAATAACTATCCTGAGATACTACCTTATATCAAGTAAGTGCTAAGTATTGCAACTTATACATCGTAATCTACAAAACTTGTAGCACATTATTATATATTTAGATGTTTGACGTGATCACTATGTTGTGCAACATCTACAAAAAAGAGTTACTCCGCAAAATCCAAGAAACATTAACAAACTGGTTATGGAAGGATTTGCAAAATGGTTCAAGAGCCATGTAAGCTTTTGAATTGCACTCTCAGTTTTTTAATATATTGAGTACATAAGATGATCAGATTGTCTATTTTCTAACCATAGGTTAAGAAGATGCGGGAGGACGGGCAGGCATTTGATGTGCCCTTTACACACTAGCAATGGGTCCTAATACTCGGGCAAGACACTATGAATCTTGCGTTGTTGGAGATGTGCGCTACAACACCCTTGCACGCGACGAAGGTAGGAAGACACAAAACAGTGCCATCATGAGCACGGATACGTACGACAGAGAGACAACTGAAATGTATGCTAACATAACAGAATTGTTCAATTACAGTATATCTCCAGTTTAGAGGATCATCGGTGTGTGGTTCTGTTGTGCTGTCGTTGGTATAACCTATTTTCCAGGATTGCAAAACCCAGAGATGATGATTGTTTCAAATCCATCAATGTCAAGGCGGCGTACCGGATCAACGAGCCTATTATTTTGGCAAATCAAGCAACACAGATATTTTTCTTGGAAGACACATTTGCACATAGCGATGACTGGAGAATATTGCAAAGGTTTGAGTAGAGGAATTCGTTTAATGAAGTTGCACAACAAGATGATGCTTACACTGCTCCTGATGTACAAGATTCAATAGATGTTCCTAATATCTTTGAGAACCATCACGTCAATGACGCTGGCGAAAAGAGTGCCTGTCGTGCTGTGGACATACAAGAGTTGATCAAGAAGAAGCCAACATTCGAGGACATTGAGGATGAAGAACAAGATGACACTATGGGGAATTATGATTCAGACTGATACACATGGCGAAGATGTTGACGCTGCTGCTGCGGATGATGATTAGATTATTTTTGTCGTATTTTCCTGTCAGAAGATGTTTTTTATCTACTACGTGAAATTGTGTCTGCTATGACAACTGAAACCTGATGAACGTGTTGTTTAGTATTTTGCTGTGAGAACATCACTTGTTATGTATGCTGATTTGTGTTTGGTGATTGTATGATGACTAAAACATGAATACATTGTTGTTTAGTTGTGGTCATATTTGGCTGCAAAACTTGAATTTGATGACATAGTTTGTTGTTGGACTGCAGTTTGCTCGATGTCTTTGAATGGGAACAAAGCTGACCCGACAAGGCCTCTGCTAATTTATTTATTTATTACCAAAAGGGCCTCGGCTATTTATTTATTTATGAGCAAAAGGGGATTGTCGGTGTCAAAACCGGTGGATCTCGGGTAGGGGCTCCCGAACTGTGCGTCTAAGGCTAATGGTAACAGGAGGCGGGGGACACAATGTGTACCCAGGTTCGGGCCCTCTCGATGGAGGTAATGCCCTACTTCTTGCTTGATTGATCTTGATGATATGAGTAGTACAAGAGTTGATCTACCACGAGATCATAGAGGCTAAACTCTAGAAGCTAGCCTATGATTATGACTGTATGTTGTCCTATGGACTAAAACCTCTAGTTTATATAGACACCGGACAGGGCTAGGGTTACACAGAGTCGGTTACAGAGAAGGAGAACTACACATCCGAATTGCCAAGCTTGCCTTCCACGCAAAGGAGAGTCCCACCCGGACGCGAGACAGAGTCTTCAGTTTTGTATCTTCATAGTCCGACCAAAGTATATAGTCCGGCTGTTCGTGGACCCCTTAATCCAGGACTCCCTCAGTAGCCCCTGAACCAGGCTTCAATGACGATGAGTCCGACGTGCAGATTGTCTTCGGCATTGCAAGGCGGGTTCCTTCTCCGAATACTCCATAGAAGATCTTGAATATGAGGATCGTGTCCGGATCTGCAAAAAAAATTCCACATACCGCCGTAGAGTGTACAATATTTCACAAATCTAATCTGCTAACAACTTTTCACATCGTGACATCACGCCGTGGCCCAGTCATTATGCAATCCGGTTTTCTCAACCTACCATCGCACATATCGCGAGGCGGTTTTATTGGCATGTATTGTCGAAGTAGAGATCGTGTCCCCTTATCATGGGATTCTCATCAATACGGGTGTGAGCAACCCAACCGCGCCATCAATGCGGCGATTGGGGAATAAGCAAGTTTACCGGGCAAGTGGGGACGCGCAGGATCCCTGCTGCCTTTATAAGGGGATAAGGACTCCCTTTTTCACCCATGCCTTCTTCTTCCTCTGCTCATCCATCCCCCCTCGCTCGAGCCCTAGCGCCCAAGCGTTCGTCTTCTCCGCCCAAAAAAGGTCTTCCAAAAATGTTCGGATCTAGAGCAGAAGGCAAGTGGATGGCCTCTTCCGTCCGGGAGAAGGATATCAAAAAGCTTCGGGAGGCCGGGTATCTGGCCAAGAAAATTGGCCACCGTCTTCTGACGGCGGGACAGATTGTCCCTACCTCGGAACCCCCACGAGAGGGTTGTATTCCTCCCTCATTTTGTCCGCGGGCTAGGGTTTCCCCTCCACCCATTCGTTCGCGGCATCATGTATTATTATGGGATCGATTTTCATGATCTGTCCCCCAATTGCTTCCTCAACATCTCGACATTCATCATCGTGTGCGAAGCCTTTCTCCACATCTTGCCACACTTCGGCTTATGGCTGTGGGTTTTCAATGTGAAGCCCAAGGTAGTGAGCGGCGAGCACGACAAGTGCGGAGGCGCCATGGTGAGCAAGATGCCCAACGTCACAAGGCCAACAGGTACTTTCAATGATTCCGTCAAGTAGTGGCAGCAGCAGTGGTTTTACATCACTGAGCCACGTGGCACGGAATGGGCCGCTGCTCCCGAATTGCGATCTGGAGCCGCCCTGCGGCTTATGTCCGGCCCAATAAGGGTCTGAACTGGTCTTCGTCCGATGAACTGTCGGTGCTCCATACACGCATCAAGGATATGGAAGACAAGAATATCAAACTTGTCAATGTAGTCCAGGTGATGTTAGTTCGTCGGATTCTTCCTTGTCAACACCAGGCTTTCAATTGATGGGAATTTAACCCGGCCAAGTACCAGACCCTGCTGGAGCTCTTTGGCACCTCGGACAAGGACATCTGGAAGGTGCTTTCTAAGTCCGGAAAATCGTGGCCGGACTCTGCCAAGGACAGCTGTCGGTGTCAAAACCGGCGGATCTTGGGTAGGGGGTCCCGAACTGTGCGTCTAAGGGTAATGGTAACAGGAGGCAGGGGACATGATGTTTACCCAGGTTCGGGCCCTCTCTATGGAGGTAATACCCTACTTCCTGCTTGATTGATCTTGATGATATGAGTATTACAAGAGTTGATCTACCATGAGATCGTAGAGGCTAAACCCTGGAAGCTAGCCTATGATTATGACTGTTCTTGTCCTAAAGACTAGACCCTCCGGTTTATATAGACACAGGAGGGGGCTAGGGTTACATAGAGGTGGTTATAGAGAAGGATATCTACATATCCGAATTGCCAAGCTTGCCTTCCACGCAAAGGAGAGTCCCACCCGGACACGGGATGAAGTCTTCAATCTTGTATCTTCATAGTCCAACAGTCCGGCCAAAGTATATAGTCCGGCTGTCCGAGGACCGCCTAATCCAGGAATCCCTCAGTAGCCCGTGAACCAGGCTTCAATGACGATGAGTCCAGCACGCAAATTGTCTTCGGCATTGCAAGGCGGGTTCTTCTCCAAATCTAGAGTACCTGTTGTAACGAGTAGTGTCCGGCTTCCCATTAATGTTGCACTCCTCTACTTCTGTGCTTTAATAATGGCTACTTCCACGTGTCGAGCAAATGTGATAAGTCGAGGCATTTTTACATTTGCCACCCTGACCATGTAAGTAAATCATCTATTTAAAGAGACGGGGATCCTCTGATCCAAATCACACCATCTTCCCCCAGCGAGTATCCATCAGAGCGCGCACGGAAAAATCCATCCCATCATGGCGGCCGTCGCGGCTCCTCCTCCCCCCGTAGCACTAAGCTAGGCGATTGGGATAAGTGTTCCGTCCCCCATACCCGATTGGTAGAGTTGCAGACCCAGGGGTTTCTCCCGCCTGCGTAAATGGTCCCCGTCCGAGCCGGACTAGCCACTTACAATGGCGGGGAGCAAGCGCAGAGTTTTCCTAACCCGTCCAAGGGGGAGCGGGTATGACTTGTCCCTTACTTGCTGAGGGGACTTGGATTTCCAATCCATCCGTTCCTCCGCGGGCTCCTGGAGTTCTATGGCCTCCAGCTGCATAACTTCACCCCTGCCTCCATTTTACACATCGCCGGCTACGTCGCCTTTTGCGAGCTGTTTCTGGGCTGTGAAGCTCATTTCGAGCTATGGAAGAGACTATTGTGCCTCGTGCCCTGCACTCAGGACGGGTCAATATATCAAGTGGGTGGAGCCGAAATATGGCGCGTCGCCGGGACCGGATACCTGTCTGGTACTCCGAAGAAGACATCCGAAGACTGGCCTTCGGAGTGGTTTTATATGGAGGACGTCCCCCTTCCAGACCCTATTCGGATGGGCCTTCCTGAGTTTGCTAGTGCCCCGTTAAAGAAACGCCACAGCTGGCGCCCCTAGGAGGAAGATAGCAGAGAGGTCCTTTTCCTGATGGACAGGATAAAAATGCTGGCCAAATCAGGACTGAAAATAATCAAGGTCATGTCAATATGTATAATGCGGGGAGTGGAGCCACTTCAGTATCGGGGGAAACCCATGTGGCACTTCAGTGGAGAAGACGATGCCACCCGCTGCGGCCGTAAAGGTCCGGACTCCGCCGCCGCTCTGGCAAAAATATTGTCCGATTTGTACAAAGAAGAAAAAGAGGAGTTCATCCGTATTAAGCCACGGGATGGATTCTCCATTTACAACCCCCCCCCCAAGCTGGGTGAGCTGCTATATTTTATTCCAGTCATTCCTGCATTCTTCATCACAAATATTTACCTTGCCAATTCATTGTCGGAACTGCGAAAAGCTATGAGGGAGGTCCACAGCCCATCTGCACAGCCAGAGGACCCCGACCGGGATCTCGACCCCGGACTTGAAGAAGATCCGGACATATTGGTGGAGCTCGTCGACAGGAAATTTTATCAGTTAAGCTGTGACGGTGCCTTGGTGGCCATCATAGGGGATTATCTCGGCCTACTCCATGTATCACATGTAAGCAAAACCGGAGCCCCAACTTCCAAGAAGGATCCCCTCTTTGCACCTTACCCACCGCACATGTATTGCATTTTACAGGGAAGGCCATCGGGACGCCGTGGCGAACCCGCGGTGACTCGTCAACAAGGGGCACCAAAGCCGGGTAGGCTTAAGGAAGGCGTTGAGGATCGAGACGCCATCGTAGAGGTACGACTGAAAACCTGCTATGTAATTATCGTATTTTAAAATATGACAATGTCCTTAGTTCCCTGGCAGAAAAAGAGCTCACCGGACTATATCCGGAGAGCCTGCCGGCCACGCCTCCACCGGCCGTACTTTGAGGCCAGACTCAAGGGAGGAGGTCAACATGGGGACAACGTCGGATGGTCCTCCTACAGAGCATGCGGATAGACTGTCCACTATGAACTCCGAAGTGGAGAGCGCCATGAATCACAGGCGCCGACGGGCCACACTACGCGACCCTAGTTTCTCAGAAGAGGTGTTCAATGCTTTCAACTCAGGAGACGCGTACATCCGAGCTGCTCAAGGACTTGCCAGAGCCACGGACCAGTATGTAAAGGATATACGGGTAAGAAAATCTGATAATTATGCATATCAGTAGCCCCTGAGACTTGAAACAGTTGGCACAACTGATTTAAGGATCATTGTATGCATAGGTTCTTACAGAGAAGAATACCCAGATGTCTAAAGAGCTGGAGGAGTGCAAAGCCCAGATACGGGCCGCAGTTGCCTGAATGGAGGAGTCCAAGAAGGCCCCGTCTGGTAATACTTGTCTTAATAAAAAAAGAATGTAATGACATGTACCAGCTAGTATTCGGCATGCATGCAAATCTAACAACAGATTCTGCGGACGATCCCGGAGGCAATCCGGAGATCATATCGGTGGATGAGCAACATGCTCAACGACAGTGAGAGGCTGGCGAGCGCATGCTTACACGGGTTATTCGAGAGAATAATGATCTCAAGGATGCCAAGACCCAGTTGGACGTTGAATTAAAAGATGTTCGGGGCGAACTTGCTGACTCCGTGAAGGACAATAAGAGGCTTCGACACGACATTTTTAGTAAGTGCTCGAACGAACCTTTATACAGCTCGGCAAAGAAATAGGTTAACAGAGTTATGTGTGTAGGTATGCTGACAGGTCGTCCCGGATCTACAGGCGATCTTTTGCAAGAACTCTCATAGCTGCACGAACAAGTTCGGCAGGTGATGCAGGGTATCGCCCAGGCCTTGTGGCCATCCGCCCCTGTCACAACCCTAGAATAATGCTTGTAATTAGTGGCATTGCATCCATGCATCATGTCTAAATTCTGAAAGTTGAACCTAGGAAATTTGGAAGCCTCAAAATTTTGATTAAAAGAAGGGCAAATAACCCTGGAAAATGCATCCAATGTTTCCAGAATGCACTTCAATGATGTTTGATATTTTTGGCAAGGGTTTTGAACCAAACCAGAAACATTGAACATTTTGAGGAATTATTTTGGCCATCTGGATTTAAATCAATAAGTATTTGAGTTGGATTTAATTCCCCTATAAAAGAATTATAAGTCCAACAATTTTGATAATTTATGAGTGGCTCTGAATATGTTGTATCTAGCCACATAATAATTTTCAGAAGCTATATAAATTGATTTGGTATTTAAACCAAATCAAAAACAAATTACAGAAATAGAAAACAGAAAGAAAAATAGGGAGAGAGAGAGAAGGACTACCTGGCGCCTACCTGTGCGGCCTGCTGCTAAAGCCGGCCCAGCCCATCTCCACCTCCCCTGTCGTCTTCCTCCTCTGCCAGGAGGACGAGGGCGTGTGTTCCCCACGCGCAGCGCCACCTCTTGCCTGTCTGCTGCCTTCCCGATGCCGCTACGGATGCCACGCACCCCCTCAAGCCCCTCTCGACTCCCTCCCGTGCTCATCCCCTTCCCTGCTGCTCTCCCTCGCGCTCCGCACCTCGGACCCAAACGCATCCATCACCGCCGCACACTGCCACCGCACTCACTGCCCTTTCCTCGAGCATTGGCAGTGTCCAAAGGATCCGCCTCGATGTCGTCGACTTCCTCACCAAGCCAAGCATCGTCGGACGCCCCGCATCGCCGTCCCTCCCATCGTCTTCAAGCTTCAGCACCGGCGCTCGATTCCGTCGATCCGCGGCAAGCCGGCCGTCCATGACCTTCATCTAGCGCTCATCAGACTCGCTCTGAGCCCCTGCCCCAAACCCCTCTTCTCCCCCTCGCATTTGCATGCTCTAGCCCCATTCCCCGCCATGGCCGAGGCTCGCTGCCGCCGCAGCTCTTCGCCGTCGTTGTTCTGCTTAGCGCCATAACGTCCGAACTCATTGACGAACTCCTGGTGGAACTAGGAGGCCGTAGCACACCACCTCCAGCCTCCCACTGCCCCTTAGCCCCGCGCTGCTCAAGGCCGCACTCCGGCCGCCGCTGTCGAGCTCGCTGGTGTCGTTTCCCGCGTCCCCGTGTCCAACCGCTTGCACCACTAGATGCGCCTGACCGTGGGCTACGCCTTGGTGCCCTTCCCCGCCGTCTCCATGGCCTTTTGGCGCGTCTCCGCCGTGCCCAGTGGCCACCGGCGGTTAACCGCCGGCGTGGCCGGTCATTAGGGCCTAACCACCCCGCTAACCCACGCCTAGGGCCACTGATAGGAGGGCCCTACTGTTTAATTAATCTGGCTAACAATTTAAATAGGTTAATTAAACTCTGTTAAATCACTATGCAGCTGACACGCGGGACCCACTGGTCAGGTTTGACCTGGACCGGCCTGTTGACCTGCTGATGCAACACTTACGTCATGCTGACGCAGTTAACCTTTTTCTAGATTTATTTTTATACAGGAATTCCAGAAAAATACCACAAACTTCTAAAAAATCATAGAAATTCAACCGTAACTCCAAATGAAATAATTTATATATGAAAAATGATCAGAAAAATCCAATCTATCCATCTGTACCATTTTCATGCATGTTTAAACAACTTAACCTTGCTGTTTTGTGCAAAACATGATAATCACTATTTAAATTCATAAGATGAGTTTGGGGTTGAACCATTGGTTCAAAATGACTCAAACCCATCTGGTTTTAGTTGCATTAGCCCAATACATAAATTTTGCCATGTCATGATCATGCATCATATTGTGCATTGCATTGATTGTGTTCCCTCTCGTTTGCCGGTGATTGCCCCTCTCAGTAGACGACGTTCGACGATGAGATCGATAACACCGATGAAGAGCTATGTTATCTTCAGAAGTGCCAGGCAAGCAAAACCCCCTTGTTCATCCCGATACAATCCCACTCTCTCGCTCCTGCTCTATTTTACTGCATTAGGACAACAACGATTCAACTGTTACTTGCTGCGGTAGTTGAACCCCTTATCCTCTGCATGACCTGTCATTGCCACAGTAAATAGATGAAACCCACTAGCATGAGTAGGAGTTGTTTGAGCCCAGATGTGCCTACTCATTCATGCTTGTTTGTCATGCCTGCTTCGCTTAGAGTTGAGTTAGGTCTGATTCGCCGGGATGAATCGGATGTGTGAACATGTCCTACTGTGTGTGAGCTAAGTGTGTGAACACGATTTGGTAAAGGTAGCGGTGAGAGGCCATGTAGGAGTACATGGTGGGTTGTCTCATTGAAACCGTCCTCAGGAACTGAGTTCTGTGTTTGTGATCCATGAACAGTTACTACCACACATTGGGTTCCGGTAACTCGACCCCTCTCGACATATTAATCAACATGATCTCTATCCAGGAGTTGCAACTAGTTTCTGGTGTTTGTAGGTAGTGTTAGTAGTCTACCAAGTGGCACCCGGTACAGGTTGGCATGGGACAGACTAGGCACAGTGGCCCGGTGTACCAAGTGGCACCCCGATGGTGGACATGGGAACCCTGCACACATTGTTTGGGGCCGTGAGCGACACCCCGGGTGGATCTCCTTGCGGATGGAACCCGAATAGGCGATAAACCTGGACTAGAGACTTGTGTGGTTAGTCAGGTCGTGGCCGACTCCCTCGCCAGGATTCCGCTTGAAGGTTGCCGAGATACATGACGTGTACATGGTGGTAAGTGGCGAGAGCGTGTGTGAAGAAGTACACCCCTACAGGGTTAACATTATCTATTCGAATAGCAGTGTCCGCGGTAAAGGACTTCTGGGTTTCCTGTACAGTTCATAGACAAGTGAAAGTGGATACTCTAAAATACGCAAGATAAGCGTGAGTGCTATGGATGGCATTCTCGTAGGGAGACGGGAGCGGATCCATAGTGGTGTATTGATATGGTGAATATGTGGACTCATGTGCGCCACCTCAAAAGAGTTACTTGCAGTCGTAGTTCAGGATAGCCATCGAGTCAAAGCTGGCTTGCTGCAGTTAAACCCCACCATCTCCTTTGTTGACAATGATGCATATGTAGTTAGATCTGATGTAAGTCTTGCTGGGTACATTTGTACTCACGTTTGCCGATTTTATGTTTTTGTAGAGAGACTCAGTCTCGCTATTAGTTCCGCGTGGACTTCGACGTTTAGCTTGTTACCTAAACTATGATCTTGTGCCCTCGGTAGGATCTGGTAGTTAGTTAGGCTTCTCAACCTTTTTTTCATTTGTAGATGTCTGTACTCAGACATGTTAAGCTTCCGCGTGTGCTTTGACTTGTATGCTCTGAATGTTGGGTCATGAGACCCATGTTTGTAATATCTCACTCCTCGGAGCCTATTGAATAAATACTTGAGTTGTAGATTCATGTTGTGATGCCATGTTGTATTTGCACATATCGAGCATATTGTGTGTATGTTATTGAAATGCTTGGTATGTGTGGGATCTGACTATCTAGTTGTTTATCCTTAGTAGCCTCTCTTACCGGGAAATGTCTCCTAGTGCTTCCACTAAGCAATGGTAGCTTGCTACTGCTCCAGAACACTTAGGCTGGCCGGCATGTGTCCTTCTTCGTTCTGTATACATCCCTTCGGGAAATGTCACGATGAATACCGCAGATCTGTTAGCCCGCTCTGGCCAGTTCACGGACTCCGTCTAGCCCAAAGCTACAGCCCTGGATTCACTCGTTGATGACCGACACGTTTGATCTTTGGGTCATGGATGCCTGTCCCTGTAAGTTTGTGCCACTTTGGGTTTACAACTAGCCATGTCAGCCCGGGCTCCTTATCATATGGATGCTAACGACACTATCATATACGTGTGCCAAAAGGCGCAAATGGTCCCGGGCAAAGGTAAGGCGACAACCGTGGGGATACCGTGCGTGAGGCCGCAAAGTGATATGAGGTGTTACATGCTAGATCGATGTGGCATTGAGTCGGGGTCCTGACAGCTTTGGTATCAGAGCTTGACTGCCTGTAGGATTACCAAGCCAAACTGGTCGAAGTTGAGTCTAGAAATTCTTTAGTTATATAAGGGAATTGATTGTGGGATGGAACGTAAGGCTCTTTTTACTCCTTATACCTTATGCCTTCTGATCTGAGTCATCTTATCTTTCCTACGGGGTTAAGGAACTAGGCCTTCTGTTCTTTCTATCAGGATCACGTGTTACTAATCCGTAGACTTATAGGATTGTTGGTTTCAAGCCTCAGTTAACTTCCTACTACTTCCGTATGTTAATTGTTGATCTCGAAACCTTGATATTGTGCTTCTGAGTGGCGATGCCACCATTTTTGTAGCATGTCTTAAATCCTTTCGAGCATTTACAGCCGTTATGCTATCCGAGTCATCCCAGGTTTCTAAATAGTCTGATGCATTTGCAAATCCCTTCTTTTTGTTCCGATGTCTTTTAGGCCAGGTTAACCACACTAAATTGCTGAGTTGAGGTACTCTGTTGCCTTGACATATATGTTGGAGCTAGTATTATGACCCTAGGTGTCTTAGAGTATCACCTAGTAATCTAGCCATGTTTTGTGGTCCCAGTGTGATAATTCTGGCCATCATTCTCAACAGCATCCCATGATGCCATTTAGTTAGTAGGTATTCTACTCCTTGGGTTTTGAACCCGAGATTCACCCTACTTACCTCGTGTTGATAGTGTTTGCTAGTTCCTTTAGGATATTAGTAACCTTTGCAATAGTCCTCGAGGTCCGTGGTATATCGTTCTTCCAAATACCATGAACCATTCTTGGCAGGAGTTCTTTTGAACCAAAAGATCACAACCAGAGTGCTCTTGATGAGTTCTCCATTCTACATTGTGAATCTGCCAGTCCTTCCTTTTCAGCATGGGTTATCCGGAAGAAATATGCTGGACTTGTTCGACATACTAACCTATGCATCCACAACTCAGAAAGATATATGTTCCTTTGAGTTGTCCCTCTTCACTCGTATTCCGATCTTCATCTATCAATTGATAGTCAGGAGTAATTGTGCATTCGTGATATCGATGCTTATTATTCTTGTGGTCCGTCAAGCCATTCTATTCAGGATGACTAGGAGAAACAAACTCCAGTACCCTTTTCCATTTCCAGGATTGGGTCAAAGCAGTTGTGTTCCGCAGATCAAGATGCAATCCAGCTTCTGGTCTGTTCTACCTTGAAGCATTGCTATCTTATATCAGGAATATCATGGGAAGTGCACACCATCCTATGAACTCTTGATACAGTGATACTTCTCACCCTCATCATTCATTTCTCGGCTTCCGTGTTGTTGCAACTGGAATGCCGACATGTGAACTATGATGTGTGAAATCGATACTCCTAGCAACCTTGTTGCTTGGTAGTAAATGGACAATAATCTCATTCTTAGCATGTTGGTTATTGAATTATCATTCTAAGAGTGATTGTGCTACCTAGTCCATATTTCCGGTGCACTCTTCGATCAATGAGTTAGGAATGTGTCAATCCTTGCTTATTTGATCATATCACCTTGCCCTGAAAAGCAAGATTGATCTCGAGCTTAGAAACATACCGGTGGTTCGTGATTTTCCTAATATCTTCTCGGAGGTATCACCAGGTTGACACCTGACCGCTATGTTGAGCTCGTGATAAAGTTGGTTTCTTGTAAACCACCCATTTCTCCAAGAATCTGTGTTGGATACCCCTGCGCTAGTTGGTTAAACTAAACAACAACTTGGAGAGTTGGAAGATGAAAGCTTGTCCGATTTAGTTCATTTAAAAGGGATATCTTGTATGTGTGTTGAAGAAAGGTGATATCTTCATTGATTGATCCTCGCGATCAATTGCTGGACCTATCGTCCTAACCAAAACTTTGATTTGAGTGTGGGCTATCCTCAAATCAAGTCAGAACCAACGATGTTCGTAATGTTGTCTTACTCGTGGTTGATTCCACGAGCATACACCATTATGTCTTTTGGGTCTGACCAATACTATCACCTTGTTCACATAGTTATGGAATTCCATCTCCATGGGAACCTGGATGAATTGTTGTTGAGCCCATCGACAATATCCTTGTCTTCTCCATAATTTCGTTGAACATTAAGCTAGTGTTGGAAACTTTTGAAAGCATTTCTTCATGCTAGTTCATGAAGCATATGTTCGGATGAAAGAAGTGACCTCCTCTAACTCATGTGCATTTGATGCAAGTTGCCGCCGTGAATTCGAGAAAGTCAATGTTGCCTCCTCTGGAATCATCCCAAGTCAGTCATGCACATGCAAAGTATGCTATGGTTTGACAGGCTCGCTACCTCCACTCCATATGTGTCTCTAGCACACCAAGCCACTAATTGATTTGTTCAAGGAAGAGAAGTCTATGCTTAGGATCTAATCCATGGACTTGCGTAAAGACTTTGATATCCTTGATGATGGTTCCCAACCTGAACTCGGTAGTGTTTTATTATAACACTACTACGTGGTCATGCTTGTCTGGGACAGCGTGTTCACATGTGTGTAGCAGAACCAGCTCATGTTTTGGAGCTTACTACCATAGTCCATTTCCCGAGAATCTCGCAACGTCGCCTCCTCAATTTGTGTTGCAAACTTTCATTTTTCTTTCTAGACTCGATGAGTCTAGAATACTGACACCAACCAGATCTGAATCTCAGGCAGATTTGATGGTTGGAACGTTTCCCAAGAACTACAATATTGGTCTCTCTATAACCGGTAAAGTGAATGTTGTGGCCAACACACCCAGCCGGAAGACCTGTTATTGTAATATCTTGATTGAAAAAGTTGGCCACCTCCCCATAAGGATTTCGTAGGATTTACTTCCGTAGTTATTCCTTATGGATTTTTGAGCTCCCGAAGTCCGGCATATACTTGATGGCCACATTAATGCTTTAAGTACAACTGTGGTGTGTAGAACACCAAGGAGAACATTAGAAGCGGAGTGCTAAATGTCTCTCGGTCGATTATCCAGATTTTGTCCCCTTGGCCTCGCTAAGGTGAAATCTGAGAGGATGTTATCTTCCTTTGCGTCTGCATTGTCCATCACTATTCATTATGGTAGTACGTTGTGTTGTCGGGATCCCTGTCATGGATGTTGGTAAAACCTTGATGAATATGGAAATGCTCAAGTTCTTGAGAGCACGCTCAAGCGCTAGCTGTTTTCATCGGCACTAACTGGGGTTGCTCCCAGTTTCCTTTGTTATGCTATAACTTTTCAACAGTGGACTCACTCTCTACTGTTGGGCTTCTCCCCAGTTACTAAAAACATCCCTTGTGTTGTTTTCAACAAGGTAATCCACATCATCCATTCTAATCCGGGTATGCCATTCTACCGAACCCCTCTAAACGGTCGCTCGAGAATTGCCTTAGGCTGGTATAAAGAGTTTCAATGATCTCTAAATCAAAGGTAATTCTTTTTGCCACTTCAGGGGATATTTCTACGAGTCACCTTCCCTAAGGTGCCCCGTTATGGTATCATGGCAACTCAACTCCTCGCTACTTTGAAACCATGCACCATCTCCTCAAGCGTGGAATTGTTGCCTACCAAATTGAACCCCCGTCATCTGTTCTTCTATCCCTCCTGAAGTGTGTTTGAACATCTCAGCTCAAGAGGTGTTCTATACCTCATTCTGTGAGTTGATCATCAGTTGCTCGATCCTCGAGAAGATCAATTCTTCTAGAGTTTTCATTTCCTCTCATGGTCATGTTGAATGGAGTTCTCAAAGCAAGATGTCAAGATCAAGATGATGCAATGAATCAACATCTTCGAGAAGAGCAATTGGATCATGAAGATTGTGTATTTTTTGTGTCCCCTCTATATTCTTACCTCATGTCTTGAATCTCGGGACGAGATTCTTGTTTAGTGGGGGTGAGTTGTCACAGCCCTAGAATAATGCTTGTAATTAGTGGCATTGCATCCATGCATCATGTCTAAATTCTGAAAGTTGAACTGAGGAAATTTGGAAGCCTCAAAATTTTGATTAAAAGAAGGGCAAATAACCCTGGAAAATGCATCCAATGTTTCCAGAATGCACTTCAATGATGTTTGATATTTTTGGCAAGGGTTTTGACCCAAACCAGAAATATTGAACATTCTGAGGAATTATTTTGGCCATCTGGATTTAAATCAATAAGTATTTGAGTTGGATTTAATTCTCCTATAAAAGAATTATAAGTCCAACAATTCTGATAATTTATGAGTGGCTCTGAATATGTTGTATCTAGCCACATAATAATTTTCAGAAGCTATATAAATTGATTTTGTATTTAAACCAAATCAAAAACAAATTACAGAAAAAGAAAACAGAAAGAAAAATAGGGAGAGAGAGAGAGAAGGACTACCTGGCGCCTACCTGTGCGGCCTGCTGCTGAAGCCGGCCCAGCCCATCTCCACCTCCCCTGTCGTCTTCCTCCTCTGCCAGGAGGATGAGGGCGTGTGTTCCCCACACGCGCGCACGCGCAGCGCCACCTCCTGCCTGTCTGCTGCCTTCCCGACGCCGCTCCGGATGCCACGCACCCCCTCAGGCCCCTCTCGACTCCCTCCCGTGCTCATCCCCTTCCCTGCTGCTCTCCCTCTTGCTCCGCACCTCGGACCCGAACGCATCCATCGCCACCGCACACTGCCACCGCACTCACTGCCCTTTCCTCGAGAATTGGCCGTGTCCAAAGAATCCGCCTTAATGTCATCGACTTCCTCGCCAAGCCAAGCATCGTCGGACGCCCCGCATCGCCGTCCCTGCCTTCGTCTTCAAGCTTCAGCACCGGCACTCGATTCCGTCGATCCGCGGCAACCCGGCCGTCCCCGACCTTCATCTAGCGCTCATCGGACTCGCTGTGAGCCCCTGCCCCGAACCCCTCTTCTCCCCCTCGTGTTTGCATGCTCTAGCCCCATTCCCCGCCATGGCCGAGGCTCGCTGCCGCCGCACCTCTTCGCCGTCGTCGTTCTGCTTAGCGCCATAACGTCCGAACTCATTGACGAACTCCAGGTGGACCCAGGAGGCCGTAGCACACCACCTCCGGCCTCCCAGTGCCCCACAGCCCCGCGCAGCTCAAGGCTGCACTCCGGCCACCGGCGGTTAACCGCCGGCGTGGCCGGTCATTAGGGCCTAAACACCCCGCTAACCCACGCCTAGGTCCACTGACAGGAGGGCCCTACTGTTTAATTAACTCGGCTAACAATTTAATTAGGTTAATTAAACTCTGTTAAATCACTATGCAGCTCACACGCGGGATCCACTGGTCAGGTTTGACCTGGACCGGCATGTTAACCTGCTGACGTCACACTTACGTCATGCTGACGCAGTTAACCTTTTTCTAGATTTATTTTTATATAGGAATTCCAGAAAATACCACAAACTTCTAAAAAATCATAGAAATTCAACCGTAACTCCAAATGAAATAATTTATATATGAAAAATGATCAGAAAAATCCAATCTATCCATCTGTACCATGCATGTTTAAACAACTTATCCTTGCTGTTAGTGCAAAACATGATAATCACTATTTAAATTCATAAGATGAGTTTGGGGTTGAACCATTGGTTCAAAATGACTCAAACCCATCTGGTTTTAGTTGCATTATCCCAATACACACATTTTGCCATGTCATGATCATGCATCATATTGTGCATTGCATTGATTGTGTTCCCTCTCGTTTGCTGGTGATTGCCCCTCTCAGTAGATGACGTTCGACGATGAGATCGATAACACCAATGAAAAGCTATGTTATCTTCAGAAGTGCCAGGCAAGCAAAACCCCCTTGTTTATTCCGATACAATCCCACTCTCTCGCTCCTGCTCTATTTTACTGCATTAGGACAACAACGATTCAACTGTTACTTGCTGCGGTAGTTGAACCCTTATCCTCTGCATGACTGTCATTGCCACGATAAATAGATGAAACCCACTAGCATGAGTAGGAGTTGTTTGAGCCTGATGTGCCTACTCATTCATGCTTGTTTGTCATGCCTGCTCTTCGCTTAGAGTAGAGTCGGTCGATTCATCGGGATGAATCGGATGTGTGTGAACATGTTCTACTGTGTGAGCTAAGTGTGTGAACACGATTTGGTAAAGGTAGCGGTGAGAGGCCATGTAGGAGTACATGGTGGGTTGTCTCATTGAAACCGTCCTCAGGAACTGAGTTCTGTGTTTGTGATCCATGAACAGTTACTACCACACATTGGGTTCCGGTAACTCGACCCCTCTCGACTTATTAATCAACATGATCTCTGTCCAGGAGTTGCCACTAGTTTCTGGTGTTTGTAGGTAGTGTTAGTAATCTACCAAGTGGCACCCGGTATAGGTGGGCTTGGGACAGACTAGGCACAGTGGCCCGGTGTACCAAGTCGCACCCGGATGGTGGACTTGGGAACCCTGCACACATCGTTTGGGGCCGTGAGCGACACCCCGGCCGGATCTCCCTGCGGATGTAACCCGAATAGGCGATAAACCCGGAATAGAGACTTGTGTGGTTAGTGAGGTCGTGGCCGACTCCCTCGCCAGGCTTCTGCTTGAAGGTTGCCGAGATACACGATGTGTACATGGTGGTAAGTGGCGAGAGCATGTGTGAAGAAGTACACCCCTGCAGGGTTAATATTATCTATTGAATAGCCGTGTCCGCGTAAAGGACTTCGGGTTGCTGTGCAGTTCATAGACAAGTGAAAGTGGATACTCTAAAATCGCAAGATAAGCGTGAGTGCTATGGATGGCGTTCTCGTGGGAGGCGAGAGCGGATCCATAGTGGTGTATTGATATGGTGAATATGTGGACTCGTGTGCGCCACCTCAAAAGAGTTACTTGCGATGTAGTTCGGGATAGCCACCGAGTCAAAGCTGGCTTGTCTGCAGTTAAACCCCACCATCCCCTTTGGTGACAATGATGCATATGTAGTTAGATCTGATGTAAGTCTTGCTGGGTACATTTGTACTCACGTTTGCCTATTTTACGTTTTTGCAGAGAGACTCAGTCTCGCTATTAGTTCCGCGTGGACTTCGACGTTTAGCTTGTTACCTCAGCTACGATCTTGTGCCCTCGGCAGGATCTGGTAGTTAGTTAGGCTTCTCAGCCTTTTTTCATTTGTAGATGTCTATACTCAGACATGTTAAGCTTCCGCATGTGCTTTGACTTGTATGCTCTGAATGTTGGGTCATGAGACCCATGTTTGTAATATCTCGCTCCTTGGAGCCTATTGAATAAATACTTGAGTTGTAGAGTCATGTTGTGATGCCATGTTGTATTTGCACATATCGAGCATACTGTGTGTATGTTATTGAAATGCTTGGTATGTGTGGGATCTGACTATCTAGTTGTTTATCCTTAGTAGCCTCTCATACCGGAAATGTCCCTAGTGCTTCCATCGAGCCATGGTAGCTTGCTACCGCTATGAACAATTAGGCTGGCGGCATGTGTCCTTCTTCGTTCTGTATGTCCCCTTGGGAAATATCACGCGATGAATACCGGAGTCCTGTTAGCCGCTACAGCCCGGTTCACGAGTCTGCTAGCCCAGTGCTACAGCCTAGATTCACTCGGCGATGACCGACACGTTCGATCTTTGGGTCATGGATGCTGTCCTGTAAGTTTGTGCCACTTTGGGTTTACGACTAGCCATGTCAGCCCGGGCTCCTTATCATATGGATGCTAGCGACACTATCATATACGTGTTCCAAAAGGCGCAAACGGTCGCGGGCAAAGGTAAGGCGACAACCGTGGGGATACCGTGCGTGAGGCCGCAAAGTGATACGAGGTGTTACATGCTAGATCGATGTGGCATTGAGTCGGGGTCCTGACAGCCCCCCTGCTAGGAGGCATGGGGGAGCTTCTAGAGATGCTCAAGGGAGTGCGGTGGCGCTTCCGATTATGGAAGATATCGGCCGGCCGACAAGGTGTAAGGGAAGCCTGGGCCATGGTGAAGACGCGATACACCAAGGCTGACCCGAACCACATGGCCGAGGTCGGGCCCGTAGGGTCAGATGGGAAAGATATCCCCGTTAGTCTGATATATGACTAGGTAGCATTAGCCGCAAAGTATTCCCAACAGGATTGTAGGCTAGACAGCCTGTTGGATGGTATAGAAGAAGAATTTAGTCAATCTAAGTGACTGTGTACTTCAGATGACATAGTTTGTCCCTAGCTGGATTGTAAATCATTTGTCATGGTGGACCTTTTTGCTTCAGCCTCCGGACCCTATAGTACGGAGTGTATCCGAATACCCGCTCAGTTATGTAAACCGGGGTATGCATGGAAACCTGGCGTAGGGGTCATAAGTGCTTGAACAGACAAGTACCCAACTAGCTATGTTATATTACATGGATAGTAAGAATCATCTTCCAGGGAGAACAGTTCCGTTAAGGCTTCCTTTCCCTGGTTACGTATGCATTAATGTGCATGTCCGAGCTGCGCACAGAGACAGAGGATATAAAACACTTGGGGGTTTATATTGTAAGTAGGTAAGAAACATCTTTTGTTCACCGATCGAATATTCCCTTAAGAACGCTAGCTTTTGGCTTCACCCAGTCTGAGGTACACATCCGGCTGACCCGGCAGTAACAATCACAGAGGTGCTCCCCTTATGCCTTAGCCGAATTAACGGGAACATAGGGCATAAACACAAGAGCCAGGCAACCCAGCTTGGCCAAAACATAAGTCATATCGATGCATATAATGGTGAAAAAAGGTACATATGGAGAAGTGACGCATATGTGGTGGGCATAAAGCCCAGAAGATAATTATATTAAGTTTCTTTATAAGAAGCCCCCAGGTATAATGAGCGCATAGCGCGGCAGGAGTGTGCGGTCAAAGAACACTTGATGCTTTTAAGGCTATATATAAAAAAGAAAAAGAGAGAAAGAAGATATAGCTTTAAAAAAAGCGGAGGTAAGGAGACGAACACAGAGTTTGGCACAAGGCGTAGAATCTTCGGAGTCTGGCCGCATTCCATGGGTTCGGCTGGAGTCCATTATCTGATGCATCACGCAGACGGTACGCTCCTCCAGTGAGAACTTTATCAATGATGAAGGGACCCTCCCACTTGGGCTTGAGCTTGTCCATTTTCTTCTCTGGTAGGCGTAGAACGAGTTCGCCAACGTTATAAGTTTTGGCCCATACTTATCTGCTTTGATACCTTCGAGCCTGCTGCTGATAGAATGAGGAACGGGCCTGTGCGACATCACGCTCCTCCTCCAGGGCATCTAAATTGTCCTGCCGATCCAACTCGGCTTCTCTCTCTTTGTACATGCGCACCCGAGGTGAGTCATGAATGATATCGTAGGGTAGCACTGCCTCTATGTCGTACACCATAAAAAAGGGTGTGTATCCGGTGGTGCGATTTGGCGTGGTCCGCATCCCCCATAGTACGGAGTCGAGCTCCTCGACCCAGTGCGTATCTGATTCCTTCAAGGATCTCGCTAGTCTGGGTTTGATGCCGCTCATAATAAGACCATTTGCTCGTTTGACTTGACCGTTTGTTTGGGGGTGATAGACAGAGGCATAGTCCAGCTTAATGCCCATTTTGCCGCACCAAGTTTTCACCTCGTTGGCTGTGATGTTGGAGCCGTTATCAGTGATGATGCTGTGGGGGACACCGTAATGGTGTACGACCCTAAATATGAAGTCTATCACTGGTCCGGATTTGGCCGTTATAACTGGTTTGGCCTCTATCCATTTGGTGAATTTATCTACCATGACCAACAAGTATTTTTTCTTATGGTTTCCTCCTTTAAGGGGTCCAACCATATTGAGCCCCCAGACCGCAAAGGGCCAAGTTATGGGGATTGTTTGGAGAGCGGTAGTTGGCATGTGGCTTTGATTTGCAAAAAGCTAGCAACCAACGCAATGTTGGACGAGGTCCTGTGCGTCTGCTTGGGCTGTCGGCTAGTAGAAACTTGTACGGAAGGCCTTTCTTACAAGGGCCCGAGCTGCGGCATGATGGCCACCCAGTCCAGCATGAATTTTGGCCATTAGCTGCCGTCCTTCCTCTTTGGAGATGCACCTTGGAGCACTCCAGTCGCGCTTTTCTTATAAAGCTCTCCCTCGTGAAACTTGTAGGCTTTAGAGCGCTGCACAATGCAACGCGCCTCATTTTGGTCCTCGGGGAGTTCTTGCTTATTTAGGTAGGCCAAGAAGGGTTCTATCCACGGGGCGATAACAGCCATAATCACATGGGCCGAAGGTGTTATTTCGGTGGCGGAGCCTCCGATTATGTCAGAGTGTTCGAGATCTGGGATTGTGTCCGGATCCGGACTGGTATTGCCGGTCTCCCATTGCCACACTACGGATGGCTTGAACAGCCTTTCCAAGAAGTTATTAGGTGAGACGGGGTCGTGCTTAGCGCCGATACGGGCGAGGATATCCGCCGCTTGATTGCTTTCTCGGACCACATGGTGGAATTCGAGCCCCTCGAACCAAGCTGACATTTTTAGGACGGCATTGCGGTAAGCCGCCATTTTTGGGTCCATGGCGTCAAAGTCTCCATTTATTTGAGATATTGCGAGGTTCGAATCCCCACACACTTCTAGGCGTTGAATGCCCATGGAGACTGGCATCCGAAGACCATGCAACAGAGCCTCATATTTGGCTGCATTGTTTGAATCTGTGTATAGTATTTGTAGTACGTATTGGATTGTATCTCCGGTGGGGGATGTCAGTACAGCGCCTGCCCCTAGACCAGCCAGCATCTTAGAGCCGTCAAAGTGCATGATCGAATTGCAGTACGCGTCGTACTCTTTAGGGAGTTCGGCTTCTGTCCATTCGGCGACAAAGTCAGCCAGTACTTGCGACTTAATGGCTCGCCGTGGTTTGTATGTTATGTCGAATGGGAGGAGCTTGATAGCCCAGTTAGCAATCCAGCCCGTGGAATCGCGGTTATTTATTATATCATTGAGTGGTACTTCAGAGGCCACCATGATTGAACACTCTTGAAAGTAGGGACGTAGTTTCTGGGATGCCATGAAGACTGCATACGCTATCTTCTGATAATGTGGGTACTATGATTTGCATGGAGTGAGGGCGGTGGATACATAGTATACCGGCTTTTGAAGCGGGAACTTATGTCCGTCCGTCTCTCGTTCGATGACGAGCACTGTGTGTTACAGCTATATATAACAGCATAGGTTCGCCGATATTTGGCGCGACCAGGATTGGATTGTTGGCCAAGAGGGCGTTTATTTCTTCCAGTCCGGCCGTAGACGCATCCGTCCACTCGAAGTGTTCGGTGCATCGTAGGAGCCGATAGAGAGGTAGTGCCTTTTTTCCTAATCGGAGATAAAGCGGCTTAGGGCAGCCAGGCATCCAGTTAATTTCTGGATTTGCTTGAGGTCTGTTGGGGTAGCCAACTGTGACAGAGCTTGGATTTTAGCCGAATTTGCTTCAATTCCGCTATTGGAAACGATGAATCCAAAGAGTTTTTCGGCAGGTACGCTGAAAACTTATTTTTCTGGATTGAGCTTGATGTCATATGTTCGGAGATTGTCGAACATAAGTGTCAGGTTGTCAATTAAAGATTCGACGTGTCTGGTTTTTATGACCACATCGTCTACGTATGCCTCGACTGTTTTGCCGATTTGTGTTTCCAAGCATGTATGAATGCATTGATAGTTTGCACCGGCATTTTTGAGCCCGAAGGGCATGGTGTTAAAACAGAAGGGGTTGTATGGAGTGATGAATGCCGTTGCGTCCTGATCGGACTCTGCCATCTTGATTTGATGGTATCAGGAGTATGCGTCGAGGAAGCACAATGAGTCGTGTCATGTGGTCTCGTTGATGATTTGATCGATGCGAGGAAGGGGGAAGGGATCCATGGGGTAAGCCTTATTGAGGTCCTTGAAATCGACACATAGGCACCAGGACTTGTCCTTCTTTGGTACCATCACCAGGTTTGCTAGCCAGTCCGAATGTTTTATTTCTCTGATGAATCCGGCCTCGAGTAGCTTGGCTAGCTCTTCTCCCATGGCTTGTCGCTTAGGTTCTAAAAAGCGTCGAAGAGTCTACTTGACCGGCTTGTATCCCTTTAGTATGTTTAGGCTATGCTCGGCTAGCCTGCGTGGGATGCCTGGCATGTCTAAAGGATGCCAGGCAAAGATATCCCAATTCTCACGCAAGAACTCTTGCAGTGCGGCGTCTATTGTGGGGTTCAGCTGTGCCCCAATGGATGCTGTTTTTGTAGGGTCCATTGGGTGGACCTGGAATTTGACTATTTCGTCCGCTGGTTTAAAAGAGGTGGACTTGGGTCGTTTGTCGAGTATCATGTCGTCCCTATCCATTATGGAGCGCAACGCAGTTAGTTCTTTGGCCGCGAGAGCTTCGGATAATGCCTCAAGGGCTAGTGCGGCGGTTTTATTTCCAGCGCGGAGTGCTATGTCCGGATCACTAGCTAGAGGGATGATTCCATTGGGCCAAGGCATCTTGAGCTTCATGTACACGTAATGGGGTATAGCTTGGAAGCTCGTGAATGCATCCCGCCCTAGAAGGGCGTGGTATCCACTACTAAACGGGGCCACTTGGAATGTGATTTCTTCAGACCTATAATTCTCCGACGTGCCAAATACCACATCTAGTGTGATTTTCCCGCACATCGTGCCTCCTGACTAGGGATGATTCCTCTAAAGGTCGTGCTGCTTTGCTCAATGCAGCTCTTGTCTATTTCCATTTTGTTGAGAGTTTCCTCATAGATTAGGTTTAATCCGCTGCCACCGTCCATGAGCACTTTAGTAAGCTGGAAGCCATCCACAATTGGACTAAGGACCAAAGCGGCTGGTGCTCGGACTGTACAGAACTAAGGTCCGTCACTAGCATTGAAGGTTATGGCCGTGTCGTTCCATGGATTTATTGCTGCAACGTGGCAGACTTCGGTTAGGCTACGGAGTGCTCGCTTACGCCTATTATTTGATGCAAAAGTCTCAAAGACTACCAGTACTGTATTGTTATTCTCTGCGGGATGGTGCTCTACGGTATTGTTGATGAGGAGATCCTCGCCGCTCTTGGCCACTTGCAGGAGTATACAACATGCTCTAAGGTTGTGTGTTGGTACGGTATCCGGTGTACTGTGAATTTTGCATGGCCCGTTAAGCCATCCCTCCAATACGGTTCCACGCCCTATAGTGGGCTTTGGTTTCTTTGTAATTGGATCGGGTGACTTGCTAGCGTGCACCCTTTTTGTTCGGACGAGGGGTTTAGTGAGAGCCGGAGGATCCCAGAATTTTGTTTGGGTTTTCCATGCACTTTCCATCGCACAGTACTTCCGTACTATGGCCCCCAAGTCAGCGAAGTGTGCTATGTCATGACAACTTATGGAATTGAGAATTCCCTTGTCCATGCAATTTTTGCAAATGAATGAGATTGTGTCTTCCTCACGACAGTCCTTAACCTTGCTCATTACAAGGAGGAATCTGGCCCAGAAGTGATGTACTGTCTCTTAGGGCTCTTGTCTAATGTGGGAAAGATCACTTGAGCCTGGGTGGGTGGGTAGATTTAAGTCCAAACCCTGGCCCGATCTGAGACCCAGGGGCAGAGGAGCTTCCGAGCTTGGCGGCTCAGACTCCTTGATGCTGCCCAATTTTCCTGGCCCGCCATCTGATTCTAGATTCAAAGCCTGGGCCATGTCCTCCCATAGACGGGTATCCGGCTCGGAGAGCTCGGGAATCCGGACATAGTTCGTCCTAAAAATAGAGGAAGAATCGCTGCATTGTTCCTCCACCACCGCTATTTGATGGGTGACCGACGGAGAGTTAATCTCCCTTTGGTCGGGTTTAAGCCCGATCCGATCATAGTCCATAGCGACTCCCAGGGCGCCGATGCGATCCAAGAGCTCGTTCAGGGAGGAGAGCTCCATTGGACCCATCTGCTCGGTGTATTCCGAGCTGACGTGGAGGCTATTCTTGATGACCTGAGAAGTCATTGTCAGCGCGGCGGCTGAACGGGCTGTCATGATGAAGCCGCCCAGCCGAAGAGTCTGGCCTACAGCCAGGGCTTCCCCAAAGGTGATGTTGTCCTTGACAACAAGACGAGCCATCGAGCCTTACCGTGACGGCACAGTGGAACTCTCAATGAAAGCACCAATGTCGGTGTCAAAACCGGCGGATCTCGGGTAGGGGGTCCCAAACTGTGCGTCTAAGGCTAATGGTAACAGGAGGCGGGGGACACGATGTTGGCCCAGGTTAGGGCCCTCTCTATGGAGGTAATACCCTACTTCCTGCTTGATTGATCTTGATGATATGAGTATTACAAGAGTTGATCTACCACGTGATCATAGAGGCTAACCCCTAGAAGCTAGCCTATGATTATAATTGTTCTTGTCCTACGGACTAAACCATCCAGTGATTATAGACACCAGAGGGGGCTAGGGTTACATAGAGGCAGTTACAGAGAAGGAGATCTACATATCCGAATTGCCAAGCTTGCCTTCCACACAAAGGAGAGTCCCACCCGGACATGGGACGAAGTCTTCAATCTTGTATCTTCATAGTCCAACAGTCCGACCAAAGTATATAGTCCGGCTGTCCGAGGACCCCCTAATCGAGGACTCCCTCAACCGCGGGCACCAACTGTCCCGCCCTGTAAGTTCGGTAAGTCCTGTTATGTTGGCAATTCATATGTTTTATTCGCTTATCTTGAGGAAAATGCTTAATGTGTTTTCCATAACTCTCCTAGGGCTGGACGAAGAAGTTGGGGCAGATCTACTATCCAGCCCCACTGCCAGAGGAACCGGCTGGCCCACTTCTGACGAAGATGCTGGTCCCGGCGCCTTACAAGGCGCCAAAGAAGAAGGCCGAGAAGGAGGCCAAGAAGACCAGGGGTGGCCTCCGTCGCCGTGGCGCCTCGGACACAAAATCCGAAGATTCCAATGCCTATTCTTCCTCTGAGGAGGACGTGGAGGAGAAGGAACAAAAATCCCCAGCGGGGGGAAGAAAGAAAAGGACAGCCTCCACATCCTTGGAGGCCGAGTCTCCTAAGAGGGAAAACCTCCTCTTCCAGAGGAGTCCACCGTAGCCGCCGTAACAGCCTGGAGTGGGATCCCATTGCCTAGCTCCTGGTGAACTCGTGAGTACATAAAATCTGAACACGCTTATGCGTTCAAGCTCGTCATGACATAATATTTTAATCTGAGCCATACTTTTTTGCAGTCCGGCGAGGTACCGCACTAAACAATCCTCGTCGGAGGATTTGCTGGGTTCAGATGCTATGGAGAGCGGGACACCCCCGAAGGCCCCTTTCCCCAAACATCTGAAAGACACCGAGGTTTTGTCTTAAGAGGACCCGGGCCAAGGAGTGGGGGAAAACATTGTAAAGGCGGCGCCAGGAGGTCAAACTTCAGGGGCCGGACACATGGTTGAGAAGGTTCCCGTGGACGTCGACGACGGGGGTGATCTTGAATTCGGCCCCAGCCGGACACAATCCCGGAGACCAATACGGTTCCAGAATCAGGTAGGCGACCTCCCTCGGATGGAGGGAGTGTGCCTGTTCCACCGGCAACCTCCTCTGTCCAACCAGAGGTGCCGAATACTTTATGACGACGCTGAAAAGCGCCTCCAGCATCGATGAACACCGTGTCCTGATGGGTGCGGTGATTGAGAAGATTCAGTATGCTGAGAGTGGACTGGATGAAGCCTGCATCAGCCTTATAACAGGCTTTGAGGTATGTTTTGTGGGGTTTCGGAGAGTGTCATAGTATAGATAGTAGCCCTTGATACACTGTTCCGTGAAAGAAAGAACCGGACAGAGGATCAAATTTATATTCGCAGGAGACTCACTTGATGCCATCTATCTCTCTTCTTTTATAAGCAGGCGTCTGTAGCGACTGCCGCCTCTCATACTGCGGAGCTCTCCGGACTGAATCAAAGTCTGGAGCGGTCCAAAGAAGAACTGGGCCAGTTGAAAAGGCAGTTGAAAAGGCAGATTGTTTTTATTTTTTCTAGACCACCATGAATGTACTCCATCCGTCTAGGTGAATAAGTCATCTTAAGTTGTGCACCGTGACCAAGCATGAGGGGAAAATGAGAGAACTTAATGTTTATTTGCTAATTAATAGCATTGCATGCAATGAACTAACCACTACATGTCGTGTTTGGTACTCTTGAGTCATTGAAAACATGCATGCCCCACATCTCTTATTGGTTGATATGTCAAGAACAAGAAACGACCTGGAAGTTAATGCATCGCGCGTAAGTGTTTTGGGATTATTTGGTTTTCGTAAGGTGACCTAGAGCGAGTACAATGAGGTACAGTCAGCAGGCTGTAAGAAGTAAAGTAATATTTCTAATGCTTAGTTGGAGGAGAGAGGATAGGAGAGAGAATGTAAGTGGGCTCTCATGCAAGAGCTAGCTGCAACACGTGCTCCTAGGCACTATGTGAGAGTGGAAAGTGGGCCATGTATTAATAAAGTAGCACATACTTATAGCTAATTGTTATACATGTTGGCTATAGATGACATGGCACTTTCTTATAGTCAACAGTTGGCTATACTATTAAGTATTAATCATGATCTTATACACATAGACGGAGGGATTAAATCAGGATGACTTGAAAGGGGGCAGAGGAGATGTAGGAAATGGTTCATCATAAGTCTTTCACCATTATTGTAGTAAAAATTCTCAATCAATCTCATAAATGGCAAACGAGAACTCTAACGGAGAAAAAGCATACATGGAAGAATCTAGACTAAACCATAAATGGATACACTTTTACTCAAGCGCGATACTCTAATAGAGCAAGATCATGCATGGAAGGTTCTATACTATATAAATAAGAAGTCTCCACATGCTTAGACAGCAGATTACATTGAGAGAAGACTAATGATGAACATTTGACTTGGTAATGCATATGACCAGGTGAACCTCCTTGGAGTCCCCGTGCACCATCTTGGGTGAAAATCATACCAGGCGTCTTCCATGTCCACATTGCCGGGAACGGAGCAGCTCGGCACAGTCCCAGTCAGTGTGGGCGCCCTCGTAACTCGGAGGGGAAGTAACAGTGAGCATGCACCCGTACACCAGACTCGTGTCAGCTTCAGCAGCATTGCCCCTGACACACACTACAAAGACGGGGCGGCGGCCTGCGCGGGCCTTGCCGGTGCCCACGGCCAAGAGGAAGATGCCGCCGTCCTCCTCCGCGACTAGCAGTCGGTGATACGTCTCCAACGTATCTACTTTTCCAAACACTTTTGCCCTTGTTTTGGACTCTAACTTGCATGATTTGAATGAAACTAATCCGGACTGACGCTGTTTTCAGCAGAACTGCCATGATATTGTCTTATGTGTAGAAAACAAAAGTTCTCGGAATGACCTGAAAATCCATGGAGACAAGTTTTGGAAAATATAAAAAATACTGGCGAAAGAATCAAGACCAGGGGAGCCACACCCTGTCCACGAGGGTGGGGGGCGCGCCCAGGAGCACCCCCTGTCTCGTAGGCCCCCTGAGGCTCCACCGACCTGAACTCCAACTCCATATATTCCGTTTCATGGAGAAAAAAACCAGAGAGAAAGTTTCATCGCGTTTTACAATACAGAGCCGCCGCCAAGCCCTAATCTCTCTCAGGAGAGCTGATCTGGAGTCCGTTCGGGGCTCCTGAGAGGGGGATTCGTCGCCGTCGTCATCATCAACCAACCTCCATCACCAATTTCATGATGCTCACCGCCGTGCGTGAGTAATTCCATCGTAGGCTTGGTGGACGGTGATGGGTTGGATGAGATTTACCATGTAATCAAGTTAGTTTTGTTAGGGTTTGATCCCTAGTATCCACTATGTTCGGAGATTGATGTTGCTATGACTTTGCTATGCTTAATGCTTGTCACTAGGGCCCGAGTGCCATGATTTTAGATCTGAACCTATTATGTTTTCATGAATATATGTGTGTTCTTGATCCTATCTTGCAAGTCTATAGTCACCTATTATGTGTTATGATCCGACAACCCCGAAGTGACAATAATCGGGATACTTATCGGTGATGACCATAGTTTGAGGAGTTCATGTATTCACTATGTGATAATGCTTTGTTCCGGTTCTCTATTAAAAGGAGGCCTTAATATCCCTTAGTTTCCACTAGGACCCCGCTGCCACGGGAGGGTAGGACAAAAGATGTCATGCAAGTTCTTTTCCATAAGCACGTATGACTATATTTGGAATACATGCCTACATTACATTGATGAACTGGAGCTAGTTCTGTGTCACCCTATGTTATAGCTATTACATAAGGAATCACATCCGACATAATTATCCATCACTGATCCAATGCCTACGAGCTTTTCACATACTGTGTTTCACTTATTTACTTTTCCGTTGCTACTGTTACAATTACTACAAAACTATTATCTTTACTTTTGCCACTGTTACCTTTATTATCATACTACTTTGCTACTAAATAATTTGCTGCAGATACTAAGTTATCCAGGTGTGGTCGAATTGACAACTCAACTGCTAATACTTAAGAATATTCTTTGGCTCCCCTTGTGTCGAATCAATAAATTTGTGTTGAATACTCTACCCTCAAAAGCTGTTGCGATCCCCTACACTTATGGTTTATCAAGACTAATTTCTGGCGCCCTTGCCGGGGAGCATAGCTCTATTCTTTGAGTCACTTGGGATTTATATCTGTTGATCACTATGAGGAATTTGAAAGACGAAAGAACTAAGATTTTGCCCTCAACTACGAGCAGAGGTAAGGAACTGCCATCTAGCTCTGCACTAGATTCTCCTTCCGTTAGTAGTAAGCTTGCGACACCTAAACCTGCTATTGCTATGAATTCTGATATGTTGCATGTTATTGATGATGCCACTTCTGCTATGCATGATACTTATGATGAAACTAGTTCTATGCGTGATACTACTTTGCCATTAGGTGAATTTCTTGATGAACAACTTGCTAGGGTTAGAGATAATGAAATTATTGAAGATGCTATTATTGATGATAGTGATGATGAAAGTTCTCCCCTAATTATGAATTGCCTGTTGTTCTTGAGGGTTGTGTTATGGATGAGGAAGCTGCTAGAGCTATCTTTGCTTACAAAGATAGATATGATCTTAAGAAATTATTAGCTAAATGGAAGCAGCAATCTCTAAATGCTAGAATGAAACCTGACCATGCTTTTGCTATTTCAACTATCTGTGTTACTGATAAGGATTATGAATTCTCTGTTGATCCTGAAATAATTACTTTGGTAGAATCTAATCCTTTTTATGGCCTTGAATCTGAAACTGTTGTGGCACATCTAACCAAGTTGAATGATATAGCCACCCTGTTTACTAATGATGAGAAGTCTCACTATTATTATATCCTTGACGCCCCTCCCCAAACCCTAGGCTGTAGATTGGTTAATGTCCATTTTTTCCATTACTTCTATCAAGATTTTCCCATCCCATCTCAATTTCCAATATAGGATGTTCAAAGATTGATTGAGTAACTTAGTTTCATAGGAAACCATTTAGATTCAAGATAAATTACAGATTGGTTGTATATAACTATGAATGAACTACAGATGTACATCCCTCACTAGCCGCTTGTTGAATATGAGTGTGTTTTGTTCTTTTTATATATGTTGCCAATCAGTTGTGAGGATCCCTAATGTGGAGCTCCAAGGAAGCGGTACATGAATCGCCGTTCATTCAGAACAAAAAAAATCTTCATTCAAGTGTAACTGAAAGTTGCGTTTTTAGGTAACAAACCTATATAATAGTGAGTTATGGTCCTGCTCATTACAGTTTCTTCAAAGTACCATATTTAGTGGTCACCTTGAAATCAATGACAGCTTAATTATTTTGCTGAATATCTTTGTTTTGATACATATAGGTTGGTGTAACTTCAAGCTTTAGAATTTCAATACATTATTATTTTATTCAAGGAATTAATATAATTACTCTCATGACCAGCTACAAATTTATCTAAAATACTACTTAATTTCCACATGAGAAGTGCTTCTCTACTTGCTTGTAGCAGAGTGACTAAATGTAGTTCAATGAAGAAATCTGAATGTGATCTGTGTGCGGTGCACTTTGCAAAAAAAGCAAAAAAAAAGTTCTTATCTAATTTCCACATGAGTAGCTTCACTGCAAAATTTATATAGTCCTTATGTTTCCTAATTGAACCACACGTGGACCAGAACTCGAGGAGCAAACTGATTGATGATGGTCGCTGCCGACTTCTGCTACCAAAAATCCCAAGGTTCTGTTTCTTGAATCTTCCTGAACGATCAATTAACCTACCTTGCGCATAGAGGTACATGTAACTCGGCTTCAGGTCCTAGCCAAATCAGTCCTACTGTGCGGCACAGGTAACAACACACGTACAGCTGTAGCCGAAGGAGTTATGTGATATGTGGAGTACGTGCAGATGGAGGCAATAGTGGGAGATGGAGCAGAATAAGATTAGAAACCATGTTCCAGTGTGTCACTATATTGATTCGGCATTTGGTAAGTATGTGTCCAGTAATGCTAGAGTGCAAAAAATTATGCCATTATGATCGTGATTTTAGTGTAAGAATTTTGTAGCCAGTGATATGCATGTTTGATAAGCTTTTGGACACTAGCCTACTGAAAACCAAGGTGCCAAATCAATGATTGTTCATCAAATAAAACCCATGTTTATGTGTATACCTTTGAGTTAATTTCACTCACGGACCTGTCTAACATTCTATAGTTACTGCAGCTATGCGCATGGACATTAAAATTTATTATGTCTTTAATGGCAGGAAAGTATACAGTCTGTAATAACCGAAATGATAGAGAAGGGGTCCCGAATCTTTTGTTAGTTGGATTCGCAGTAGTGTTACACCCACCATGTTAGGTTCCAGGATTCAAGATGAGGTGGAGGTCCAAGTGAGAGTGCAAACATGTTTGTACGGTCACCTAAATTTTCTTAGTGTCTAGATATTTTGTATTCTCTCTGATGTTCTTTGAACTCATGATGTCCAATATTGCCCGTTCGATATGAATTAGAAAAGAATGAATGTACTAAGTCGGTTGTTCCATAGGTTCCTTGCCACCTAGAGGAGCTGTAGAATTTTACTTGTGGGGAAAAGTAGACATGTGATGATTTGAGTTAAAAAAACATAGAAGGATTTGGCTTTCGTACTAGGTTGTTTACTACCATGAGGAGCTCCAGAGGCTTAACAAAAGCACTTAGCTTAAAGTTGTGGTTTCCGGTTCTTGTGTCTGAGACATGGCACATGAATTTCAGTGACCATTATTTGCAGGAAATCAGTGAGACGTTTGTGTAGTACTATCTTCATATTAAGTTGTTCACAAGACTATTCTTAGAGGTGTAGTTAATAACATTGGCCATCATAGCTATATCAGTAATAATGTTTTCCATAACATTTTCTTCACAATATTATTTTTTTGTACTCTTTTAGTTGCACCTTAAATTCATCTAATATCTAAAATACATGTACAGGACCCCATTGAATGTTGGTGTGATGTAGTTGCAAACAATGGTTATCACAGCCTGTGTCGGTGTACTAAAGTAGGGGTACCTTAGTACCCCGAACTTGTGCACGGGCAGTTGCAGCACCCCGTGGCAAGGCTCGCCGGGCGCCCGCCAAGACCCTCCGTCATTTCCACTTACTGCCATTCAAGAACAAAGTGTCGACCAAGTAGACAAGGCCCCGGCAAGAGGAGCTTGCCGGGAAGGACAAAGACCCCGGCAAGAGGAGCTTGCCGGGAAGGCCAACCAAGGCGCTTCCAAAAGACTTGCCACGATGCCCCGCGCGTCTCGGCAAGGCCCGGCGACCGGCAAGCTTGCCGGCACGGCAAGAGAAGGGCCACGGCAAGGCACTTGCCGCGGCAAGGCTGCCACCCTGCACCCAAGCTCCAACGCATCCAGCGACGTGTCACTCCAGGGCCATCCCAGGAGCACGTGGCGAGGCGCTGCGCAGCCATGCGGAGCGAGGTGGCAAGTGGAGCTGACAAGGAGGCCATCGTGGCGATCGGTGGCGCCCCTAACGGTCGTTTCCTCACACTGTTGGGGCGACCGGATGGGCATTAAATGCCCTTGTACCCTGCCGCCAGAGTTAGGTAGGGGACACTGTTGAACACTGTTGTACCAACCTGCGTTTTTACTCTTTTACCCCCTCTTCATACGCTGCCACCTGTTGGTGCCCCCTTCAGACTATAAAAGGGAGGCCCATGCGCACGTAGAAGGGGTTCGGTCCATTCGACACATCCAACACCACCACACGCTCGCACTCTCGAGCAAGAACAAATACAAACACAAAGCAGCAGTAGGAGTTTTATCTCTCCGGAGAGCTCCGAAGCTGGGTAAAAATCGCCCGTTTCCCCCGCGCGCTCGACCTCGATCTGCTCTGCGTGCGCCCTCCGCTCCCTTGCCGAACTAGAAGGGGCCCCCTGCCCCATAGGTGCTCGTCCCCCAGCCACGACATCTTTGGCGCGCCAGGTAGGGGTGCGCCGAGGTCGTGAGCATCGATCCGATCTCATGCGCTTCATCAACGCCTTCATCAACATGCCACCAAAGAAGAAGCCTTGGAGGTGGCGCTCCGTCTACATCGATTCTACCACCGCCGCGAGAGCAAGCGGGCGGTGGAGTGGACGCCGCGGAGGAGCGGGCGCCGGCGGTGGGACTCACGTCGTCACGAGGTCCAAAAACAAGGCCCATAGCGTCGGCAACCGTGCGAGACACCACGCCCTTCCGGGAGGTGCAAGGTCGACAGCGCCCGGTGCTCCTAACACCGTGCTCGTGTTGGAGCAAGGCCAAGCTGGTGGGTCGCGGGGCGTTCGAGACCAGCATGCACGCCAACATCTTTGGCGCGAGTGAGGTCTGATCGCCGGACGGGTGTTGCTCCTTCAACCCGGTTGGGAGTCCGAGCACATCCGCTCCTCGCGCCGCTTCGTCGCCACCGCCACCCAAGACTGCAGAGGAAGCGCTGGCCCGAGCCCAGCTGCTTCTAGATTACCCTCCGGCGCCACACAAGATCGACAACTGGAGGATGACCATTTATAGCCTCATCGGCTTCGCCAACGGCGACAAGCCCCGGCAACCGAGCGCATCGAAGCCCCGGCGAGGCGCCCAGGCGCGAGCCGACGCCGACAAGACCATCAAAAGCCACTACCACGCACTCCCCGCCCCGAAGGCCGAGATCGCCGGCTTGCCGGGCCAACCCCGACGCCGACTCCACTGCGTCGTCGGACCCGTGAACTCGCCGCGATCAACGCCAAGTTCTCCAAGAACGATGACACGAAGACGCTCGTACTCGCATCGAGCGCAGAAGAGAAGCGCGACGTCAATCTGACCAGCGCTCTGGGCCCACTGTCGATGTGCATGCACCAGGGGAGCCAGGCGACTTGCCGTACGCGGCAGGTTGCCCTGCGTTCACTCGTGAGCTGCGACAAGTCCAGTGGCCCAGTACCAAGAACTTCAAGCCCGACGTGCCCGAGAAGTACGATGGCAGGATACTTCCGTCGGAATTCCTCAGCATCTACACCATCGCGGTGCAGGCTGCCGGAGGGTGCGACGAGAAGATCCTCGCCAACTACTTCCCGCTGGTTCTCAAGCCCAACGTCAGATCTTGGCTCATGCACTTGCCGGACAGCTCCATCTCTTCGTGGGCGGACCTGTGCCATCAGTTTGTCGGCGCCTTCACAGGTGGCCACAAGCCTCATGGCCAGGAGAGCGACCTTCACTTGCTCGTCCAGAAGGAGGGAGAACCCCTGCGCAAGTACATACAGAGATTCAGCCAAGTGCAGCGCAACATCCCTGACGTCCACCCTGCCGCAGTTATCAGCGCGTTCCATCAGAATGTGCATAACCGTAGGATGAGGGAGGAGATGGCGATGTGCAAGATTAGAGATGTCAGCAAACTGTACGCTCTGGCCGACAAGTGTGCACGGGCTGAGGAGGGGAGGAAAATCCCCGGCGAGATTGCGGGAGCAGAAGGATCTAACAGTGAGGATGCCGCCCCGGCAAGGAAGAACCGGAGGCGGAACAACAGAAAAAGAAAGGCTAAGGATGTGCTAGTTGTCGAGCATTCCGGCAACGGAGGCGGCTCCGACAAGGCCAAAGCTGACAACTCCGACGAGGCTGTGGTGGCCGCCGACAAGCAGGACGGCTCCGGCAAGCAGTACTGCAAGATCCATCGCACCAAGGGCCATGATCTCCAAGCATGCAAGAAAGTCGAGCAGATGGTGGAGCTCTGAGAGAGCTGAATCGAGCACGCGACAAGGAGAAGGCCCAAAAAGGTGGCGGAGGATCCGGCAAGAAGCTTCCCACCCAGGGAGGACGCCGCGGCAAGACCAAGCAGCGGCAAGGGGATAGACCTCCCCGGGGCCGCGACAAGGACGAAGAAGAAGATGAGGATGATGAGATGGATGAGGATGAGACTGATGATCAAGAGTTTCAGAAGGCGACGGAGGTTTTGTGCATTGACGGCGGCACTTCTCTGCACACCTCGCACCGTCAACTCAAGCAATGGGTGCGGGAGGTGAACGCAGCAGAGCCATCAGTCGAGTCGCGCAAGCCCCTGAAGTGGTCCAGCACGCCCATCGTCTTTGATGTTGAGGACCACCCTGACCGCATCACTGCGGTCGGGTGCCTGCCGATGTTGGTCTCACCAACTATCCACAACCTCAAAGTCACAAAGATGTTAGTTGACGACGGGGCCGGCCTGAATCTCATCTCCTCCGCAGTACTCAAGAAGCTCCAGATCCCCGACAGCGAGCTCGAAGAAACTGGTACATTTCAAGGGATAAATCCGGGAAGGAGCAAGCCCAAGGGGAAGATCACACTGCCAGTAACCTTTGGCAGCGAGCTGAATTTCAGGACAGAGAGAGTCATGTTCGACGTTGCTGATTTCCCATTACCCTACAATGGGATACTCGGTCGTCCAGCGCTTGCCAAGTTCATGGCGGCCTCGCACTATGCTTACAACGTGCTCAAGATGCCTGGTCCGATAAGTGTCATTTCAGTCCACGGCGACAAGAAGGATGCACTTATCTGTACCGACAAGATCTACCGGGAAGCAGCAGCCGCAGCAGAGCACAAACCACTTGCCGCTGAAGCTCCCCGGGGGAAGAAGGCCAAGTCCGGCAAGTGTAGCTATGATGCCTACTCCGGCAAGCGCACCTCTTCGGAGTGCTGCGCTACCGTCGAGGATGCACCATCGAGCTCCACCGGCAAGTGCAAGAAAGCGAAGATAGCTTCACCAAAGACCAAGAAGGTGGCCGCCAAGGAGGACGGCACTGGTGGTACCTTCACCATCAGTGCCACGCTTGACCCTAAATAGGAAAGCGCGCTCGTTGCTTTCCTGCGGGCGAATGTCGATGTGTTTGCTTGGCAACCATCTGACATCCCCCGTGTTCCCAGGAAAGCGATTGAGCACCACCTTGCCGTCTGTCCTCACGCGCGGCCCGTCAAGCAGAGAGTCAGAAAACAAGCAATGGAGCGTCAAGAGTTCATCGCAGAAGAGATCAGGAAGTTGGAAGCAGCAGGCCTGGTCCGAGGAGTACTCCATCCGATGTGGTTAGCCAATCCAGTAGTCGTGCGCAAGGCAAACGGGAAGTGGAGGCTTTGTATTGACTTCACTGATGTTAACAAAGCTTGTCCCAAAGATCCATTTCCCTTGCCGCGCATTGACCAGATTGTCGACTCCACGGCCGGATGTGATCTGCTTTCATTTCTTGATGCATACTCAGGGTATCATCGGATCTTCATGGCGAAGAGGATGAAGAAAACCGCGTTCATTACTCCATGTAGCGCGTCTTTGCTTTGTACGGATGCCTTCGGACTAAAGAATGCTGGTTCAACATTTGCGAGTAGTCGGTCATGCTTTTGAGCCACAGTTGCGAAATGTAGAAGCTTACATGGATGACATAGTGGTCAAGAGCAAGAACAAAGAAACTCGATCCGAGGATTTGGGCGAGACTTTTGCAAATCTGCGCAAGATCAATCTCAAGCTGAATCCCGAGAAGTGTGTGTTTGGAGTCCTTCCGCAAACTTCTCGATTCTTTATATCTCGAGAGGATTGAAGCCAATCCGAAAAGATTAAACCATCGAGCAGATTGAAGCCCGAAGCGAGTCAGGGCGTCGCAGCTTGCGGCTGCGTTGCTGCTCTCGAGGGTTCATCTCTAAATTTGTTGGCGGCTACCTGCCATTTTCAAGATTTTGAAAAAGGCAGGTCAATGAAATGGACTCGAGCGGAGGCTGCGCTGCAGACTTGAAGAAATACCTGTCCTCTACTCCAACACTTGTCGCACCTAAACCACGGGAGAAGTTCTTTGCTATATCCGGCGGCAACCAATCAAGTGGTTAGTGCTGCGTTAATTCGGAGAGGGAAGCGGATGATGAGCCGTGACGCGGCAGCGAGTCCAGCAACAAGCGGGGGCTTCTCCGACAAACTCGGCCGGCGAGCCACGATCCGGCGAGTTACAGCTCCGCCAAGGATGGATCTGCGCGATTGCGGAAGAAAAACAGAAGAAGATGGTGCGATGCCCGTTTACTTTGTCAGCTCCCTTCTGCAGGGGGCTAGATCAAGATACTCTGGTGTACAGAAGCTGCTTTTCGGCCTTCTCATGGCCTCGAGGAAGTTGCGCCATTATTTTCAAGCACATGAGATCACAGTTGTCACTCGCTTCCCGTTGAAGAGGATATTGCAGAATCCAGAAGCAACGGGCAGAATTGTCGAGTGGGCACTAGAATATCAAGCTTTGGCCTTAAGTTTGAAAGTACTTCAACTATTCAGAGCCGAGCATTGGCAGAATTCATTGCGGAATGGACGCCAACGCCCGATCAGGAAACTCCAGAGAAGAGCATCCCCATCAAAGAAGCAAGCAAAGAATGGGTCATGTACTTTGATAGTGCCTTCTCGCTGCAAGGCGCCGGTGCGGGAGTACTACTTGTCGCACCCACCGGAGAACACCTCAAGTACATGATCCAGATGCACTTTCCCAAGGAGCAAGCAACAAACAATACTGCAGAGTATGAAGGATTGCTTGCCGGACTCAGAATCGCTGCTGAACTTGGGGTCAAGAAGCTTATTGTCAGGGGTGACTCGCAGCTAGTCGTCCGCCAAGTAAACAAAGATTATCAAAGTCCGTTGATGGAAGCATACATCAATGAAGTAGGAAGCTAGAAGAGCATTTTGACGGCCTGCAGATGGAACATGTTCCAAGAGCTCAGAATGACATTGCAGATGGCCTGTCAAAGTGTACTGCGCTCAAGTTACCTGTGGAACCAGGGATTTTTGTGCTCAAGCTAACTCAGCCATCTGTAGCACCATCAACTGGACAGCACAAAAAGAGAAAGTTGGTCACTAGCGATTACTTTCCGGCAGAGATCCCCGGAGCCGCCGCCAAGAAGGCCGCCAGGATCAGCACAGAGAGCACTGAGGGGCAATCTGCTCCGACAAGCCCTACGGTTTGTTTCGTTGAAGCAGGCGCCCCCGACGAGCCGTGTCCCGACACGCTTGCCGGGGAGCATCACGCTCCGGCAGGATCCCAGATCCTTGCCGTAGAAGCGGATGTTCCCACAGCAGCATTTGCGCCATTAGTCCTTGCCGTCGAGCTACAAGCTCCGGCATGGGCGCAGCAGATCGTCCATTTCCTGCAAACAGGAGAGCTTCCCGAGGAACAAGAAGAAGCGGAGAAATTAGCCCGGCAATCAAGCATGTACCAGTTTGTCGATGACATACTGTACAGAAGAAGATTCAACGGAGTGAAATTGAAGTGCATTTCCCGGGAAGATGGACAGGAGCTGCTGGCGGAGATACATGGAGGCATATGTGGTCACCACATAGGAGCAAGGGCACTTGCCGGCAAGGCTTTCCGGCAAGGTTTCTTCTGGCCGACAGCCCTCCAGGATGCAACTGCACAAGTAACCAAGTGTGAAGCGTGCCAGTTCCATTCCAAACAGATTCATCAGCCAGCTCAAGCTCTCCAAACAATCCCTTTATCCTGGCCATTTTCGGTCTGGGGGCTCGACATCCTCGGCCCCTTCCCCCGAGCTGTCGGGGGCTTTGAGTACTTGTACGTCGCAATCGACAAGTTCACAAAGTGGCCTGAAGTGGAACCAGTGAGGAAGGTAACAGCACAGTCAGCCGTCAAGTTCTTTAGGTCAATTTTTTGCCGTTTCGGAATCCCTAACAGGATTATCACCGATAATGGCACACAATTCCTGAGCAGCGCCTTCATGCGATCGTCCAAGATCTTGGCACCAAGATCGCCCGCTTCCGTTGCTCACCCGAAGCAACGGCCAAGCGAGAGAGCGAACGCTGAAATCTGCGCGCGAGCTCAAGACCGAACTTTCGACGGGCTGCACAAGTCTTGGAACAAATTGATCGAGCAGCTGCCGGTGGTTCTTTAGTCGATCGAGCGACGCCAAATCGAGCCACTGGTCGACACCGCCGCTCTTGTCTACGGAGCGGAGGCGCTTCTCCCACGAACTCATATACGGATCACCTCGAGTGCTCGCTTATGATGAGCTTGAGCAAGAGCAGCTGCGACAAGATGATGCGCTGCTCCTTGAGGAGGATCGTCTTCGAGCTCTTTGTCGAGCTGCTCGCTACCACAAGCTTTGCGCCGCTACCATAGCCGCAAAGTTAATGCGGAAGCTTCGAGGAAGGCGACCTTGTTCTTCGGCGAGTTCAATCCACCAAGAATTCCAACAAGTTGACGCCGAAGTGGGAAGGCCCTTATCGGGTGAAACGAGTCACTAGGCCCGGCGCTGTCCGCCTTGAGACCGAAGATGGCATTCCGGTGAGCAACTCCTGGAACATAGAACATCTTCGCAAGTTTTACCCGTAAGGCGCGGTTGCCGGGCCCCGTTCCGGCAACCACCTTTTGTACAAGCCGTGCCGTTGTTGCATGTAACCCTTTGTACAAAGCCGGGCGCTGCCCCCGTGCATAAATAAAGCTTATGTGCCTCGCACACCCTGTCAAATTTAATGCATTTTTCTTTTTGCGTATATATCTGACACTTTGTGCAGCACTTGCCCCCGGTAAGCAATAGCAAACCTTAAGATTCCATATCATTATTTTCTCTTCTTTCTTCACAAAAAGAAGATTCCTCCGCCCACAAGTCCACCGGGGGGAAGGAGAAGATAAAGGTGTGGACCAGACGTCGTTCAAAGGAATCTAACCTTGCCGGGACACGGACGACAGAAAATCTAAGTTGCCAAAGTTTGAGCTTAGTCAATTTTAAAAATTTAAGTTATATTCCTTGAACGTTCGTGCCTTGTATGGAAAACTTGTGCGCGGAGGAATCGACTCGCGGCTAAGTTGCGCCCTTGATTTGTTTTCGAGTCCGCTCAACAATACAAGCGAGCTGCAACTAGCCCCGACAAGGTTTCTTGCCGGAGGCCGCACCGCCAGCGGGCTGCTGATGTTCCGCACTCAGCAAGTGTGCTTGCGCCGGCAAGTTCCCTCAAAGCGTAGAGTAAAAACATACAAGGGATGTAACAGAGTAAAGGAAATAGCATAGCAAGCAGTACCCAGAATAAAGTTATATTACAAGATTGACTTATTGTGGCACTGACTAGATTGTTCTCATAACTGAAAATGCAGCAGCAGGAAAAAAGGAGGAAAAGGGCGGCCTAGTCCACACGCTCACCGTCGACCCTCCTAACTTCGTTGATCTTGTCCATGATGGGTGCAACGATGGCTTTGAGCTCTTCAAGATCGGCATCTGCCGGCAGCTTCTTGGTGACACGGGTGAGGTCGACGCTCGGGTTGCGGAAGAGTACCTTCACCAACACCTTCTCCAGGACCTTGGTGCAGATCGCGCGCGACTCGTTGGCCAGCTGCCTCGGGATCCTCTCCCAGAGCTGCCGGAGAGCTGTCACCACATCCTTGAAGAAAAGCGTGAGCTTGGCGCTGGGCTGGAGATTTCCCTCCGTGGGGTACCCGAAGCCCGCCAAGTCCAGCCCCGCCAGCTCCTCGTCGATGAGCGCGGCAATGTTGACGAGGCCCTCCGTCCAGAGCTCCACCGTGGTCCTGAAGGTGTTCTGGGTCTCGGCGGCCCTCGTCAGCAGCTCCTCGTTGCCCTTGAGCTCCTTCCTCAAGTCATCCTCTCGCTTCTTGGCGGCGTCCAGCGCCCCCGCCAAGGTGGACAGCTTCAGCTCCAGATCAGCACTCGAGTCCTTGGCGGCGTTCAGCTCCTTGATCTTCTCGGTGAGCTGGGCCTGCAGATCGCCATGGGCGCGTGCGTCTTTCTCACGCTCGCGCTGGAGTGCAGCAAGCTCTTCGTACTTCCTTGTCATGTCCCCCTCTAGCTGCGTCACCCTCTCCTCTAAATCCTTCTTGGCGGCCTCAGCGGCCGCGGCTGCGTCCTTTGCCTCCTTGAGCGACCCGCCAAGTGACTGCTCTCGTGCCTCGAGCTCCTCCTTGTGACTGTCCAGACTGGCTTTCTTCTGTGTCAGCTCACCTTCCTGCCTGGACATCTCCTCGGCGGCGAGCCTCTGCTGCTCCTCGGCTTCAGCCTTCTCCAGGATGAACGCCTCCTTTGCCTCGCCCAGCTGCGCCCTCTCCTCTGCAATGGATCGGAGGGCCTCCTGGTTGCGGTCCCGGAGCTCTTGCGCATGTTTCTCTATGTCAACTCCCGCTTGCGCGACAAGCGCTTCCCGGGACTCGAGCTTCGCTTGCCGGGCGCGGTAGAGTGACACCAGCTTTCGGAGCAACTGCTCCTCCTCGGACTCGCCGCTGCTGCTGCCTGGCTTGTCGACCACCGCCAGCCCAGCGGAGGCAAGTACCTCCCCATCAAACTCCTCTCCTTCGACCGGCGCCCTGGAGCTCGACGCCCAGGGAAGCTTGATGTACACGCCCTCACCGGCTTTCAAGTAAGCACCTGGCTGGGACTCCTCGGAGCCCGGTGCTGCGTTAGCGGCGGAGGGGTCGGCGGTCGGTGCAGCGCCTCGCGCTCCTGCGTCCTCCGGGTCGTCAGTACGATCGCCGGACCCCTCGCCAGCTCCTGCACCAGCAGCCTTGGTGGCCTCTACGCCGGCGGGCTCCTCCGTGTCGGCCTCTTCCTCATCAGCGGCGACATCCCCCGGTGTTACCGCGCGCGCCCTCCTCGCCGGTGACCTCAGTTTCCATCGGGTCCCCAAGAGGAGGATCTGAAGACAGGAAGAGGAAGGAAAAGTCAAGAAGATGAAACCCATAGGTGTTCATGATGTCGCAAAGAAAAGTGGAAAAAGGTGGGCAGAGCCCGCAATAGAAGAACACAGGGAAGAAGTAGTACCCTCTGGGGCACTTTTTCGACTTGGAAGCTTCAGCGGAAAGCACCGGCGTGCGCGGGTGCGCCCGCGTCTGCGTCGACCAGAAGAGGTAGAACTCCGTCCGCAGCGCCTCCGGGGTGAGCTCGGGGGGGAAAAGCACTTGCTTCTTGCGCAGCGCCTCGAGCTCCAGCGCCTCGGCCGACTTCGCAGCCTTTCCGGTCTTCGGAGCCATGGCGGAAGCAGAGGGGGGAGGCGAGGGCGACGGCGGCGACGGCGACGATGGGCGGCGGTGCGCTGCTCTCTTTCGACTCTAGGAGCGGTGGGGAACGGCGGAGCTTTCGAAGGAAGGAACTGCAAGTGGCGAAAGTGGGGGAATGGCCCTGTTTCCCCTGCTTATAAACAGGGGATGCGAACGTTACGCATTTCCTGGAATTAAGTGCTGACCACGTTCTCTCCCACGACGCCGCAATCGACGCGTGCCGTTGCGGGGGAACGCGGTGGAAGCGGAGTAGGTTTTGTGTGGACCCAGGCCGCGCGTGCCCGTGCACTGTTTTGGGCCTGGCCCAACAGCGCTCGGCACCGTGTATGGCCCAGGCCCGGGGGCTCCTGTCGGTGTACTAAAGTAGGGGTACCTTAGTACCCCGAACTTGTCTGCAGGCGATTCAGCACCAGCGGCAAGGCTCGCCGGGCGCCCGCCAAGACCCTCCGTCGTTTCCGCTTACTGCCATTCAAGAACAAAGTGTTGGCCAAGTAGACAAGGCCCCGGCAAGAGGAGCTTGCCGGGAAGGACAAAGACCCCGGCAAGAGGAGCTTGCTGGGAAGGCCAACCAAGGCACTTCCAAAAGACTTGCCACGACGCCCCGCGCGTCCCGGCAAGGCCCGGCGACCGGCAAGCTTGCCGGCGCGGCAAGAGAAGGGCCACAGCAAGGCACTTGCCGTGGCAAGGCTGCCACCCTGCACCCAAGCTCCAGCGCATCCAGCGACGTGTCACTCCAGGGCCATCCCAGGAGCACGTGGTGAGGCGCTGCGCAGCCATGCGGAGCGAGGTGGCAAGTGGAGCTGACAAGGAGGCCATTGTGGCGATCAGTGGCGCCCCTAAAGGTCGTTTCCTCACACTGTTGGGGCGACCGGACGGGCATTAATTGCCCTTGTCCCCTGCCGTCAGAGTTAGGTAGGGGACACTGTTGAACACTGTTGTACCAACCTGCGTTTTTACTCTTTTACCCCCTCTTCCTACTCTGCCACCTGTTGGTGCCCCCTTCAGACTATAAAAGGGAGGCCCATGCGCACGTAGAAGGGGTTCGGTCCATTCGACGCATCCAACACCACCACACGCTCGCACTCTCCAGCAAGAACAAATACGAACACAAAGTAGCAGTAGGAGTTTTATCTCTCCGGAGAGCTCCAAAGCTGGGTAAAAATCGCCCGTTTCCCCCGCGCGCTCGACCTCGATCTACTCTGCGTGCGCCCTCCGCTCCCTTGCCGGACTAGAAGGGGCCCCCCTGCCCCATAGGTGCTCGTCCCCCAGCCACGACAGCCTCATAGGTGCATCATCTAGATGGTTGTCTTATATGTAGTTGTGTGTATACTCTCACTCTTTTCAACTATGCTCTATCTAAATAGTGTGTATACTCTCACTCTTTTGAACTATGCTCCATCTAAACTAGTGACACGATGCTAAAAAGTTTCTTCAGCTCGGAGTATTAGTAAGTAAATACTCTTTTGTATGTATATATTACTCCCTCCATTCCCAAATACTTGTCTTTCTAGGCATTTCAAATGGACTCAACATACGGATGTATGTAGACATATTTTAAAGTGTAGATTCACTCATTTTGCGCCGTATGTAGTCACTTGTTGAAATCTCTAGAAAGACAAGTATTTAGGAACGGAGGGAGTATATAGCTGTAAAGGATTTTTTTATTTGATATATATTTTACTGTTTAAACAGCCTTGGAAGAGCCCTTGATTTATTTGGGAAAAGAAAGTGGATGCACCATGTGAGTTATTTGGAACCTTGATGTAGCAAATTAATACATATATGACCTTCAGCAGAGCTCATCTATTTAATATAAAAAGTAAATGATGGGTTAACTAGAAAAAAGAAAATACCTTGGAAATTCTAACAAAAATTAGAAACATCTACCATTAATTTAATAACTCGGGAAACCACAGCCAATAGATCTCAACAATTACCTATTAACGTTACAAATGAAAGAAAATTACCCACCTATGCCATTACTATTTTCCTACCATACATATGTGCATAAACAAAATCAATCAAAGGTTGCCTGCTATTGCAGCCGGGAAAAAAGGCACTAGAAAAAACAGAAAGAGAACTCCTCGTGAAAAAAGGGAAAGAAAGTTGTGGGCTATACATCCTACTGTGGCCGCCATGTCCAATCTATATGCGCCTGCCATGTCTGATCTGTATGCCCTTGACATGTCCTCCCTTCTTCATGAGTTTGATCTACCTGTCCTCCTCCATGAGTTTGATCTGCCTTGACCTATTCACTAATCTGCAAATAGGAGTAATCTACAAAAAGTTGACCTATCTGCCGCCAAAAATCATCACGTACCGTGGTTCCCAACGATGTTGTGTATGGGCTTCAGTTGTCCGTACACACCGGGTAAGAAAATTGCTTCATGCATCGCGACTGAAAGCAAGCTCTAGGTGTTGGTAACTGCTAATGTCTTCTGATTCCTCTATGTATATAATACTAATTGTCTCCAGATTTATTTAATCATTGGATTAATCCTTTGCTTTCTTACACATTGCCCATGGAGGGGAGACCAATCAATCAACTAAATAGAAGAGTTGTGCTCATAATGGCTTGCATGCAACCATAATATGCATGGAACATGTATGCGTACATTTTTTATTTAATTAGTTCACGCGTCAGTTGCATTTGTGTTCCACTCTGATTTATCTATAATAGCCTATATCTCTATTCTGGGCAAAAATAATAGTATATATGTCTATATGCCTGTGTTACACCATGGTGTTTCTATCATTATCTATATCTCTGTAACAAGTACCCTCTCCACCTGAAGAAGCTCACTATTTTCGACCTATATGAAGTCGAGCAGACACTTTCATTGGTCATGTAAGAGGCACTGAAAGAATCAGATCTGCTTTTGTAGATTACTGGATTGCTCAAGGTTGATACACAACGAAACAGTTGTTCAATATTACATATATAGTTGAATTAATTGTCCAGTACATTGGAACCATAAGTACTGTCCTGGTGTGGTCAATGCTCTAATGCATGGTCGATCCATTAGGTGGAAAAATACATTTGTTGATTCATATATATATTTCTTTGTTAATGTTTCAATAATAAGATTTTTTGTGCGTGTTAATTATCTGAAAATCAGACCACAAATATACAGGAGGTGCCGACAGAGTAAGATCGGTGTTCGTAGATTACTGGACATGTAAGGTAGACAAGCGCGCTCTCTGGCTCTGTTTTAATCCAGCTATTTTGTCATATTAGTTCATTGTAAGTATTCATATTAGTAGATGCCTTCCAAAAATGCTTTTCTGGGATCATTTCATTTCGTCAGTAGTAGTATGTCATTTGGTTCGTTTTCAATTCCACGCTTTCTGATGATGTATTTCTTCCATCGCCAGCATTCAGAATCCACACTGGAAAGCTACCAGACTTGATGGATCAATCGAATCAATCGACTACTTGCATCTAGCAACATGATACTCACACTGATCGGTTTTAATTGAAGCATTTGCAGAATTCAACCAGCTCCCCTCTTTGGCTCCAACCTTGGACCCACAAGTTAAGGATAGGTGGAACATCATTGGTGCTTCTGGCAGACCCTCTTCAATTCATATTTATAATCTGCTTCTGGAAAATCATGAGGAACATCATTTTTTCAGTCTCATTTGGGATAGCTCCAGCAGGCTAAAGCATAAAATCTTTTTTTGGTTGGTAGCTCACTATCGAATCAACACCAGGGCTCTTCTTCTACGAAAGGGCATGCACCTTGATGATACTTTTTTCCCTAACTGTAATCAGCACGCAGAAGAAACTCCTATGCATTTATTGTGGGATTGCAGTTTTGCTCAAGACTACTGGAACTCTCTGATCCCAAACAGAAGTAGAGGAACTTCAGTTTATGAAGACACCATCTTGGCCTCACAGCTCCTTCCAAAACAATTTGCTATTGAAATCATTATTTTGGGTTGCTGGAACATTTGGATTCAGAGAAATAATTTAGTGTTCAGAGCACTTCCTCATTCCATTCAGTCTTGGAGATACCACCTCAAGAATGATCTAAAGCTACTTCGACATAAGATCAAGCAAAAGTTTGCAGTTCGTTTTTTCACAGTGGATAGATCATAATATGTAGAGTGAATTGCAGAAAACCACCACATTGAAGCCAAGGGTTGCAGAAAAGACTCTTCTACGATTTTGTGCCAGAAAACACTGATTTTGGTCCTAATCATTTGCAGAAAACACCTAACCGTCTGTTGGGGCCATTTAAGCACTATTATGACAGGTGGGGCCCGATTTTGAGGACGTGGCGTCACGGCCGGCAGCTGACGCCGTCTAACGGCGTGACTGCCGCTACTGCTCCGTCGTGTGGGTAAAAACCGGATCGATCCAGCTCTCTCCTCACACTCTCTCCTCTGCCTCGCCCTCTCCTCACACTGTTCTCACTCTGTTCTTCTCCACCGGCGCCGCCACACCGCCGACCGCCGTTCTGCTGCTCCCCGGTGCCATGGTGTCGTGGAGCGACGAGACCAGTGATGATTCAGTGCTGAACATCTCCTCGTCCTACGATGGCATCATCAAGGTCAGTTCATTAGAGCTCGATCTGAACCTAGCCTTCTTTTTGCTTGCTCCCGTAGCTTCCTGCTACGATGCACAATCCGAATTTCAATGGCACTGACGCAGATGTGAATGTTTTGTGTGAACATGGTGAGCCGGCCGAGCGCTTTGTTGCATTTGAAGGGATGCACACGGGCAGGAGGTTTCTTGGATGTGCTAAGAAGGTATGATTCACATCCTGTGTAAAGAAAGTTGTTTGCTTAATGCTTTGTTTATCAAGTAGTTAATATTTTTTAGCTTGGTCTTTGTTTAGCTTGTTCTGACATGCCTTGTCATTAGTGCTTTGTCTTTGTTTAATTTGCTTTAGCCACTGTGTTGGAGTGTGTTGTCATTAGTGGATGGTAGTATTTGTTTATTATGGTTAGTGCTTAATCACTTGTTTACTTGTGTGGGCATTGTTTACTTGTGTGCTTTACTCCTCTGTTTAACAGTGCACATATTAGATACCTGAACTTGTTGGTTTGATGATACCTAAATCATAATTAATTTTTTCTTTTATTGTTTATAATACAGGAAGGCCTAAACTGTGGAGTAGTTCAATGGATTGATTTTGAATGGCCAGACTCAATGGAGAAGGCATTGGCCAAGCTATGGGATATGTATGAGGAGATTAAGTCAGCTAGGACCAATGACAATCTAGAGAGTTCATTTGCAATCCACAACCTGACAGAAGAGAAGAAGAAACTGCAGGAGAATTATGACAGTTTGTATGCTGATGTGAATTCTCTTTTGGATGCCCTGCAGCAGAGTGGTCTGGAGTTAGCCAATCAAAAGGAGAAGAAGCAATATCTTGAAATTAAGATTGCTGAGCTAGAAACTGTAGTTGGCAACTTGAAGGTAGAGCTATCAAAGAAAGAGGAGGAGAAGAAGAAACTACAGGAGAACTATGACACTTTGTATGCTGATGTGAATTCCCTCTTGGATGCCCAGCAGCAGAGTGGTGTGGAGTTAAAGAATCAGAAGGAGCAGAAGGAATATGTTGATGTGAAAATTGTTGAGCTTGAGACTGTAGTGGGGAACTTGAAGGCACAACTGTCAAAGACAGAGGAGGAGAAGAAGAAGATGCTGCCAAACTATGAAACTCTAAAGAACCTGGCAAGTGCTCAAGCCAACGTGATTAGGAACTTGAAGTTCAATCATTTGAAGGAGAAGGAGAGGCTGACAGAAGAGAGGCTTAAACTGCAGCATCACATTTCTGAGCTTCAAAAGTCTGAGGAAAAGATAAAGTTGAAGCTTCAGGGTGTGAAGGCCATCTTAGATGAGTAGGGTGCCTTCTAGTATGATAATCATCTATCAGTTTCTAGATGATTATCTTCTATCCAGTACTTTAGTATGACTTTGTGACCCAAGTACTTCAGTGATGAATTTGTGATCTATGGTGTTGGATCCAAATCTAGATGATAATCATCTATTAAGTACTTTAGTATCTATTTCTGAACCTTTATGTATGTATTTTGTGAGATCAGGTGTTGGATCCAACCTTGAGGGATCTTTATGAATGTGAGTGCACTTTGATGTTATCTGGTGTATGTGCTTAGTAGAATTTGATATAAGTTATTTGGGGTTGTTGAATGTGAGTGCACTTTTATCCAACCTCATTTCATCGACTTATCGACAAAATGGCCCTAGGGTTCCCCCTAGCCTCATTTCATCGACTTATCGACAAAATGGCCCTAGGGTGCCCCCTACCCTCATATCATCGACTTATCGACAAAATGGCCCTAGGGTGCCCCCTAGCCTCATATCATCGACTTATCGACAAAATGTCCCTAGGGTGCCCCCTAGCCTCATATCATCGACTTATCGACAAAATGGCCCTAGGGTGCCCCCTAGCCTCATATCATCGACTTATCGACAAAATGGCCCTAGGGTGCCCCCTAGCCTCATATCATCGACTTATGGACAAAATGGCCCTAGGGTGCCCCCTAGCCTCATATCATCGACTTATCGACAAAATGGCCCTAGGGTGCCCCCTAGCCTCATATCATCGACTTATCGACAAAATGGCCCTAGGGTGCCCCCTAGCCTCATTTCATCGACTTATCGACAAAATTACCCTAGGGTGCCCCCAAGCCTAAATTATTGAACATTGTAATGGTCATAATAACAAGCCAACAAGCACAAATAGAGAGGCTTAAGTATAGTGCATCATATAGATTCATAGATTCATAGATTACAGTACCATAAGTTCAGCCGGATTACAGCATCATATAGATTCATAGATTCAGCCAGATTACAGTACCATAAGTTCAGCCAGATTACCATAAGTTGTTGCCAAAATAGATCTTAGCAATTAGTAGTTTAGCTAGATCACATCATCATCAAGGTTGAACATCAGTTCCCAGAAGCATAGAAATAGTCTTTCAGCCTACTGGGTTGCTTTCTCTGTCTTGGTGGGTTCCTAGAAGCTCTCCTGGCAGCACCTGCAGTTGAAGAAGCTGCCCTTGGTGCTTGAGAAGTTGAATAAGCTGCCCTTGGTGCTGGAGCAGTTGAAGAAGCTGCCTTTGGTGCTGGAGCAGTTGAAGAAGCTGCCCTTGGTGCTGGAGTTGTTGAAGAAGCTGCCTTTGGTGCTCCACTTGTTGATCCCCTTGGTGCTGGAGTTGTTGAAGAAGATGCCCTGCTTCCTTGTGTGCTACCCTCCTCTGTGTTGCTAGACTGCATATAAGAATTGTAGCAAGTTAATACATTCAAGTGTTAGAAAACAAAATGAAGTGTATGTGTGATGCTTGCACAAACCTGATGCTTGTTCTTTCTCATTGCTAAGCCTGGTTTTAGAGTCTGTTTGCATGATGTGCATCTGTGACCTACAAGCTGGCAGTTGCTGCATGTAATTGAAGCCATCCTAGATGTATCTTTGGGTGCTGGTGGCTCAAACTGGCTCCTTCTCGTCTTGGTTTGCTTCTTCCCTGGCTTATCCTTGAACACTGGAGGTTCTATGTCTCTGGTATTGGTCTTGGGCCACAGATCTTGTCCTGGTATATGGTATATGATGGGGTTGTATGCTGCTAGATACATTGGCTTTTTGAAAAAGTCATGTACAAAGTCTTCAGGCCTCAGTTTGGCTTTGGTGATAGCTGATACTGCATGATTGCATGGGATTGCAGTCATATCCCATTTCCTGCACCCACATGTCTTATGCTGCGGGTTAACTGAATAAGTTCTCTCATTGCTTGTCACTTGGTACATATTTGGCCCAGCCATCAATGCTTGATAGTTCCTAGAATTTTTCTTTGCTTCCTCAAGCAACACAGCATATGTTGGGCATATATCCCAGTTGGATACCTCTGTCTTAGTCCTATTCCCATTGAACCTAACCATCAACTTTGTTCTGATTCCATCTATCATGCTCTTTATTGGTTTGCCCCTCACATCTAATATCATCTTGTTAAAGACCTCACTAATATTGTTGACAACTAGGTTAGTTTTGCAATCGAAGTCCATTGCAAATCTAGCCCAAGCAGCTCTAGGAACTTTGTTAAGCCAAGCCCAAGCAGCCTTGCACTCATTTTTAAGAGCATCCATTGCAGCAAGATGGTCATGTTCAGTATAAGAGTAACTAGCTTTATCCATATACTTCTTTAATCTGACCCCCTAAAACCAGCAGTCTGAAAGTTTTGATAGATGTGTCTAAGGCAGAATCTATGTGGGCAGTTGGGGAATACATTGTTTGCAGCTTTAAGAAGGCCCTGTTTGGAGAAATCACCAACAACTACTTAAGCAACTAAGCAATGTATATGACCAATAACTACTTATGCAATTGTGAAATATGCAATTCTGAACTATGCAATTATGAAGTAAGCAATGTATACTATAAAATACAACTAAACATGGGAATTACCTTCTGTCTATCAGAGATTATGGTGTAATAACCAAATCTCCCTGATTCTCCACCAATTGCTATCTTCAGTTCAGATAGAAACCAAGTCCAACTTTTTGTGTCTTCTTTGTCCACAACTGCAAAAGCAATGGGATATATGTTATTATTCCCATCCCTTCCTGTGGCAGCCAGGATTTGTTGGCCAGTAGATAGCTTGATGAAGCATCCATCCACACCTGCAATGGCACACAAAACAAGTCAGAAACAAGGCATTGAAACAAGGCAAACTAAACATTCAGAAATGCTTCCTTGCAAAGTAAAGTAATCACCTATGAATGGTCTACATCCATTCAGAAATCCTTCCTTGCAACCATTCAAACAGATGAATAGGCCATGGAACCTTGGATTTTTGCTTGGATTCTCCTTCAAGAACTTAGTGGTGACAATGCACCTACTACCTGGATTTGTGTCCAAGACAGCCTGCAAATAATCCCTGATCCTGGTATACTGACCCCTCTGATCTCCTTGCACAATCTCAACTGCTTTGTTCTTAGCCTTGTAGGCCATATGAGTGCTGATCTCAACTCCATACTTGCTCTTTAGATTTTGCATTATTGTAGTTATTGATGTGTTCAAGTCTATTCTTATTTCTTCTAAGACCTGATGTGTGACCCACTTGGTAGTCACCTTGGTGCTCTCTGCTACAGCTAGACATGTGTGCAAAAAATTTGCCTTTCTAATGCAAAATGTTCTCTCATTTGCCAACACAGAAGCTGCAATGAAAAAAGGGCAATCTTCATGTCTGCAAATAGCTATGATTCTGTCATTGCAGTTCCTATGAAACTGATAGTTTCTGCTTTGAGCTATGTGGAATGTGAGAAGTGCCATTCTAAACCGGTAAACACTTTCAAAACAAAGCTTCTTCACAAACTGCATCTCTGGGCTCTCTCTATCCTCAGCATACCAGTTTCTTGGTTTGGGTTTTTTGGCCCTACTCTTATTGCCAAGCACAAAAGCTAGGGCTACTGCCCCATCATCATCCTCCTCATTCAAATCACCAGCATTTGGATCCTCATCACATGATGGCACCCAAACATCCTCAAATTTTTGCTCCAAACTGGCATGTGATCTAGTAGTTGGCCCCTTTCTTACTTTCAACTTCTTCCTCTTTTCCCCTTGTGGTACCACCTCCTCTTCAATTTCCTCATCCTCTCCATGCTCCTCATCCTCTCCATGTTCCTCATTCACTACCTCTTCTTCTAGCTCATAAGGTTCTTCAACATCAGTGTCACCTTCAAAGTGTAAAAATGGGTCCTGTCTCTGCCTCCTCATCTCAGCCATCCTAGCCATGAAATCCTCATCTTGCTCCAAGTCAGAGTCATCTTCAGTTAGTAAAATAGGAAGTTTTCTTTTAACTGCCTCCACCCTCTCAACACTCTTCTTATGCTTCTTATACCTCTGTATTTTATTCCTCCTCTTAAGCTCCATAGTTCTTTCCAACTCCTCTTGCTCCAAATCATCATCTCTTGCATTTCCTTGATCCATATCTTGTGCCTCCTGCTCATCAACTTGTGCAACTCTCCTTGTTTTTTTGGATGGTGACTTGTACACCACACCTTCCTCACTGACCTCATACACAGTCCTCTCTCCAACACTGCCTATAGGGACCTGCTGCTCACAAACATGGCCTATGTTTAAATCTCCAGGTCTGGGCTCACTACCCCTAACTACTGTCAGATTAACTATGGTCTGATCTCTGTTGGCAATGTGGTCTAGCATCTCATCAACCTTGTCATCATCACAGATCTCTTCCAAACCAGCTACTCCCAAGCCAGCATCCCTAACAAAGTACATGTAGTCATCCTCTCCATAGCCTGCTGTCTCTATTAGTGCTATTAGATTCAGAAATGTTATGTCTGAAACACACATGGTCCTCTCCAAATTGTCCCTGTCATGAAAGTGGAGCCTAACTTCCCACACATCATCACACAAACTACAAAGCAAAGAAGCTACACATTAATTTCTATGCATACATTTCTAATAATTAAAATCAATAACATATTCAGTTAACTGAAATCCTTTGAACACTAAAAAAATTCAGTTAAGTGCATTCATGCAGTTTCAATATTCAGTTAACTATTCAATGCATATTCAGTTAACTATCCAATGCATATTTAGTTAAATATCACACTAAAAAATTCAGTTAAGTTCATACATACAGTTTCAATATTCAGTTAACTATTCAGTGCAGATTCAGTTAAACATTACAAATGAGAAAATTCACTTAACTTAGTAGAATATTCAGTTAACTATGGACAGTAAACAATATTCAGTAAACTGAAAACCTTTTGTACATTGAGAAAATTCAGTTAACTTCATACACTGAAGCAAATTCATCTAACTGATCGGATACATATCAGAGGTTAGACTACAAACAATAATGACCTACAGTTCATTGAAATCGAAGCCTAACTATTGAACTATGAGAAATTGAACCCTAACCCTAGAATCCATAGTAAAAGAGGGGGAGAACTTACTCAATGCCACCAAATGCAGAAGCCCATTGATGGCTACCCGTCGGAGTAGCTTGCACAGCACGGGCAAGAGCGCCGGCGGCGCGGTACTCAAGCGACGGCGACGGCGCTCTCCTCTTCGGGTCTCGACTAGGGTTTGAGCTGCCGCACACCTCCTCCACTTCGATCGATTCACCGCCGGGAAGCAACCCTCTGCTGCAGCCTCCATCCACTCCCCCGCCGGTGGCATCCACTCCCCCGCCATCGTCAGGGCTCGCCATCGCCATGGAGCACGGGGAGAAAGAGAGACAGAGGAGTGACAGAGGGGAATGAAGTGGATAAGGGACCCATGCTGTTTTGACCGAGACGGCGCGTCCGTTGACAATGTAGCACCGTTACACGGCATCAGCTGCCGGCCGTGACGCCACGTCCCCAAAATCGGGCCCCACCTGTCATAATAGTGCTTAAATGGCCCCAACAAACGGTTAGGTGTTTTCTGCAAATGATTAGGACAAAAATCAGTGTTTTCTGGCACAAATTCGTAGAAGAGTCTTTTCTGCAACCCTAGGCTTCAATGTGGTGGTTTTCTGCAATTCACTCTAATATGTAATCATGGGTTCCATTCCTAGAGCAGGCATTGGCTAGCCTATAGCCTTTATTCCTTTGGAATTTGTAACATATATGTACTATATTTTGCTTTAATTGATTTACCGTAGAACATTTTGTTCTACGGTGTTGGGTCAAAAAAAAGAGCAGTCCAAGCGCTGGCAACATGCCTCCGCCGTTTCACCTAATAGGGCATCATGGGCCCATACAAAGTAGAAACTAATGTCGCAAGAGGTAGTTTTTATCTTGATGGTGGGTAATTGTTTTGTCGCTACTCCCACAAATCCTCTTGGTAACTACATGCAATCCTTCTCAGAAGTCCTTCGCCGCCACACGATCAGGTGCAACACCAAGAGCAAAAAAGTTGGTTGCTGGACATGTGGTTTTATAAGCTGCAGCCGCCGGGAAAGGCTAATGACGATGTACCCCTACAAGCAAATACATAGTCAAGATTTTTTTTCCGGAGAAGGCCAATGTTGATGCGCCAGGGCAAGAAGTACAGATAGTCTAGGTTACCTTTTTCTTTGGAGAAATTGAGTTGATTATGACCTTCTACTTGTAGCTCATTTCTTTATAAAATTTACCTATGGATCAAGCAGAGTAAGAGACCACACACACTGGTCCGTGATCAATATTTCAATTTATGACCCTGAATTGTGCAATATAGTATTAGTCTCTACCAATGTATCTAGATATTATTATTTTTTGCTTCTGAAGCATGTGCTTCTATGGTCCATTCTGTGCCATTAAATTGATGTTAGTACATTCATATAATCCTTTCGTAAATATACAAAACACACCATTAACTATAAAGACAAAGATGGGGTACTGATATTTTTTAAATATGGTAGATAGACTCTCCGAGACCATTTGAATTGGTGATTTTTTGTAAAAAAAATTGAAGGACTACAATTATAGTATAGTTGTGGTTTAAAATTCATATACACCTAACAGAAATTCTCTTTTGTGTTTCACAATTCTTTTTTCAACATTTATTTATTTGTTTTTTCATGGAATTTAGCATGCCACAAAATCGCAAATCTTGATGCAATAAAAGTTATGAAAACTTCAAGATCCGCCAATGTAGCAATCTCACGTATAAATGTGTTTTCACACAAATTGCTACATTTAACCTACTAAATCCATTTTATAAACTCAAATGATAAAACACAATTAAATTTGTTTTAAATATATTAGATTAGATATTCAAATGCTAATTATAGAAGTGGTAAAAAATATTAATTTAAATTAGTATTCAATCTCTAATATCATGTTGAATTTTATCTAACTTTGTGCTATTACGCCATACTTTTATTTGTAATAGAAATTATTTTGAAAAAAAAATGTGAAAAAAACTAGATGTACTCTACAATGCTTGTATATTCTACTCCAATTGTGGTCAGAAAAACAACAAATTATTATCACCGTTCTAATTTCTAATGCAAAGGTTGAATTTTAATAACATCTATTTTCTACAAAGGTACCCAAAAATATTATAATGTTTGTTGGCATTATGCTCTTTTATGATTGGTCATTATCTGACAACTATGTTAACAAAACACTACTTACTCCAATCTATATTAGTTGTTGCTGAGACGGATGTATCATAATTCAGTGCTACATACATCTATTTGAGCGACAACTAATATGGATCGGAGGGAGTACATAGATTTATCAAAAGTGATCCCTTGCAACATTATACATTACTCCACATAATTGTAAGAGTTAAACCAAAAATTGTTTGATGCATACAAGATATGGTAATATATTTAAATTTAAATCATTTTTATATTGTAAGGGGTTGCCCACACATTGTGTGGGCCAAGTGAGAACTACTAAATCAGTGTTTTGAAGAAAATATACAATAAAGCAACATGGTAAGAATGCCGAAATGGCTGATACCTATTGAAATATCTTTGCAAATGGCTGATAAATCAACTATTATACCTGTCGATATTTGTGAGGATGTGCCTGTTGTGGTTGCAAATGTCACTATCTTAACAGACTTTGTTATTCTTGATATTCCCGAGGATGATAGTATGTCGATTATCCTTGGTAGACCCTTTTTGGATACTGCAGGGGCTGTTATTGATTGCAACAAAGGCAATGTCACTTTTCATGTTAATGGTAATGAGCATATGGTACACTTTCCAAGGAAACAATCTCAAGTTCATAGCATCAATTCTATTGGAAAAGCTCCAACTATCATTATTGGAGGTTTTGAATTTCCTCTTCCTACTGTCAAGAAAAAGTATGATATTCTTATTGTTGAGGATATTCATATCCCCGTTGAGGTAACCTAGTGTTATTCGAAATTTCTCCGGTTCCGTGTTATTCGGAATGAGTTTGTTAACAAGACTTGATCAGCCTTGTTAGTGGATTCATTTTGATGATCATGAGATGGGTGAAACTAGAAGGCACAACCTTCTGTACCATCTTTTTACTTTTTGTTATTTAGAATAAATAAAGCAAAAGTAGTATTATCTGTCTGTTTTCTGAATTATCTGTGCAATAAAAAGAATCCTGAAAATAAAAGTACTCCAAATGCCCTGCAAATTTAGTATGATTTTTTATGGAATATTTGAGGATTTTAGGCACTGAAAACACTGTAGGAGGGGCAAGCACCTGGCCACGAGGGTGGAGGGCGCGCCCACACCCCCTGGGCGCGCCCCCCTGTCTCGTTGGCCCATGGTGGCCCCCCTCCACTTATGCCAGCACCCACACACTCCATCTTCTTCCTAAAAAATCCCCATCCAGCTCAAGCACGCGTTCTAGCTCATTTTGCTGCAATTTTCGATCTCCTTGCTCAAAGCTCCATTCACAAAACTGCTTTGGGAGATTGTTGCTTGGTATGTGACTCCTCCATTGGTCAAATTATTTTTTGTTCTAGTGCTTTATTCATTGCAATTTTTTGCTGCATAGGTGACCCTGTTCTTGAGCTTGCATGTCAAATTTATGAGGTCCCAAGTAATTCTAATGCATGATATAGGCTCTAGGCACTTGTAGGAGTAGTTGCTACCAATCTTGTTTAGTTTATTCACTTTTATTTTGAAGTTACCAAAATTTCAGAAATTTTTCAAAAAAAGGAATATGTCTAGGAGAATGTACCAAGCTGGTTCCTCAGTAAAGAAAGGACCCAGGATTGCTATGCGTGAGCAAGACGATGAACTACCGAGGAATGCAGAAGTACGAGCTTGTGAGTGGCCATCCGACGATTTTATGGTCAAAGCATGCTTTAAGGAGGAATTTGACGCATTTGTGCATAATGCCGATCTGGAGGACTTCTTACAAGATAAGTATCCTCGGTACTATCAATTGGCTGATTCATTCGTGCGAAGGTTTAAATATAAATGTTCACGTAATTATCCTAGTGTCCTGTTTGATATTTATGATACAAGTTATACCATGGACTTAGAGGATTTTACCACTGCTTGCAAACTCCCGCAGTGGGGTAATATTAATGATCCCCACAAATCTGAATTTAGAGACTTTCTTGCTAGTATTACTGTGGGAGAATCTAGGGATATCGCACAAGCTACCATTGGGAGCATTCATTTTCCTGCTATACATTATTTTGCTCTCTTCATTGGTAGATGCATTAATGGTAAAGACGAAGCATGTCATATGTGTGTCCCAGATCTTAGTGTCCTCAAGAGTGCCGTGTTAGGTAATAAAGATTACAACTCGGGGGCAATAGTTGCACGTAGGTTGCATAACAATGGTAGGGCTGGAGATTTATTTGGAGGAATTTATGCGACCCGTGTGGCTAATTATCCTGGTATAGCCCCACGAGAAGGGGATATGGTGTTGCCTCCTGCTTATTTAGATTATGACGCTATGGTCAAACATCATTTTCTTAAGAGGAATGAACAATTCCTCCAGTAACGACTAATCTTTGACAGACATAGCACTGTCCATGTTACTCTTCCTTCTCCTTTCCTTTTTGATTACCAGGCAAAAGGAAGATATGTTGTTACCAGGGAGGAAGCAGCTGAACACGAGGAGAGAGCGGAGGCGGCTCGCCAACATGCCGCAGCTCAGGAGGCATTTGCTGCTGCATCTCAGTATGACCCCAGTTACAACTACGGATATCAGCCAGGCTACCCTTGGTAGTAGACCAACTTAGGCCAAAAGCCTAAGCTTGGGGGAGTACATAATTCTCACCGACTTTACATTCATGTTCACACACTATTCTAGTCGTCGGTGCTCATACTTATTCATTGTATTATCCATGCTAGTTTAATTTTCTTTTTCTAGCCTTCTTCTTGTGTGTTTGATAAACCTTAAGAAAAACCAAAAAAATCAGTTAGTTTAATTTCCATGCCTGTAGTAGAAATTAAGATGAAAATCCAAAAAGATTTCTCGTTCTTCTTCTTACTTGTTGGGAGCTTTCCCGTGTAAATAGTTTTATTTTCTTTTCTTTCCTTTGGGGGTTGAGAGTATAAGACCATATTGAAAATGTTTAGTGGCTCTCATATGCATGATTGTTTATTTACTTAGAGCCCATATTACTTGTCTTCTCCCTTGAGTTGAATACTGTAGATTCCAGCTTAGTCCAATGCACATGCACAATTATTATTATACACATCGTTCGGTCCTGCAAGTGAAAGGCAATAATGACGATATATGATGGACTGATTGAGATGAGAAAAGCTAGTATGAACTCGACCTCTCTTGTTTCTGTAAATATGATGAGTTCATCGTTCCTGATTCAGATTATTATGAAGTAAACATATTTGCAATGACATTTAGGGATTACAGTTGCTTGTGCCATGCTTGATTAGCTATGAGTTATAATGGTTAACCTTGCGTGCCAACATGCTATTAAAATGATTGTGATGTGGTATGATGGGATGGTATCCTCCTTTGAATGAATTGAGTGACTTGACTTGGCACATGTTCATGCATGTAGTTGAAACAAATCAACATAACCTTCATGATATTTTTGTTCATGGTGGATTATTCCTACTCATGCTTGTATTCGGTGTGAATTAATTTTAATGCATGTTCATGACTGTTGTCGGTCTCTCAGTTGGTCTCTTCCCAGTCTTTTGCTAGCCTTCACCTGTACTAACGGGAATACTGCTTGTTCCATATGAGTCCACCATACCTTCCTTTATGCGGTATCTACCTACCATTCCAAGTAAATTTGTATGTGCCAAACTCCAAAGCTTCAAATGAAATTCTGTTTTGTATGCTCGAGCAGCTCATGTTTCAACTAGGGCTGACTATATCTTCCATGCTAGGTGGGTTATTCTCAAGAGGAGTGGACTCCGCTCCTCATTCATGAGAAAGGGCCGGTAACCGGGATGCCCAGTCCCATGATCCAAAAAGATCAAAGCAAATCAATATAATTAAACAAAACTCCCCCAGGGCTGTTGTTAGTTGGAGGCACTCGTTGTTTCGAGCAAGCCATGGATTGATGCTTGTTGGTGGTGAGGGAGTATAAAGTTTTACCATTCCGTTTGGGAACTGCCTATAATGCATGTAGTATGGAAGATACATCCATCTCATAGTTGTTGCGTTGACAGTGAAAGTATGCCGCTCAAAATGTTATTCCTCTCTATTTTAAAATCGAGCTCTGGCACCTCTACAAATCCCTGCTTCCCTCTGTGAAGGGTCTATCTATTTACTTTTATGTTGAGTCATCACCTTCTTATCAAAAAGCACCCGCTGGGGAGCACACTTTCATTTGTATTCATTATTATTGGTTTATATTGGTTATGACTTGACTGGATCTCTTTTACCATGAATTACAATGTTTAGTCAGTCCTTGATCTTTAAAGGTGCTCTGCATTTATGTTTTACGGTCTCAGAAAAGGATAGCGAGATACCATTTTGTTATATCATGTTATGATTGTTTTGACAAAGTGTTGTTATCCGAGTTTTATTATTATCGCTCGCTAGCTGATTAAGCCATTGATATGAGTGATTGCGAGACCTAAGTGTTATTATGAGTATGGTTAATTCATAATACTTGTTGAAACCTGAATGCTGGCTTTACATGTTTACAACAACAAGAGCAAACAGAGTTTGTAATAGTTTTTCTTTATCACTTTCATTTTATCAACTGGATTGCTTGAGGACAAGCAAAGGTTTAAGCTTGGGGGAGTTGATACGTCTCCAACGTATCTACTTCTCCAAACACTTTTGCCCTTGTTTTGTACTCTGACTTGCATGATTTGAAAGAAACTAACCCGGACTGACGCTGTTTTCAGCATAACTGCCATGACATTGTCTTATGTGTAGAAAACAAAAGTTCTCGGAATGACTTGAAAATCCACGGAGACAAGTTTTGGAAAATATAAAAAATACTGGCGAAAGAATCAAGACCAGGGGGCCCACACCCTATCCACGAGGGTGGGGGGCGCGCCCACCCCCCCGGGCACGCCCCCTGTCTCGTGGGCCCCCTGAGGCTCCACCGACCTCATGGAGAAAAAAATAAGAGAGAAAGTTTCATCGCGTTTTACAATACGGAGCCGCCGCCAAGCCCTAATCTCTCTTGGGAGGGTTGATCTGGAGTCCGTTCGGGGCTCCTGACAGGGGGATTCGTCGCCGTCGTCATCATCAACCATCCTCCATCACCAATTTAATGATGCTCACTGTCGTGCGCGAGTAATTCCATCATAGGCTTGCTGGACGGTGATGGGTTGGATGAGATTTACCATGTAATCAAGTTAGTTTTGTTAGGGTTTGATCCCTAGTATCCACTATGTTCTCAGATTGATGTTGCTATGACTTTGCTATGCTTAATGCTTGTCACTAGGGCCTGAGTGACATGATTTCAGATCTGAACCTATTATGTTTTCATGAATATATGTGTGTTCTTGATCCTATCTTGCAAGTCTATAGTCACCTTTTATGTGTTATGATTCAACAACCCCGAAGTGAAAATAAGTCGGGATACTTGTCCGCGATGACCATAGTTTGAGGAGTTCATGTACTCACTATGTGCTAATGGTTTTTTCCGGTTCTCTATTAAAAGGAGGCCTTAATATCCCTTAGTTTCCACTAGGACCCCGCTGCCATGGGAGGGTAAGACAAAAGATGTTATGCAAGTTCTTTTCCATAAGCACGTATGACTATATTCAGAATACATGCCTACATTACATTGATGAACTGGAGCTAGTTCTGTGTCACCCTATGTTATAGCTATTACATGAGGAATCACATCCGACATAATTATCCATCACTGATCCAATGCCTACGAGCTTTTCACATACTGTGTTTCGCTTATTTACTTTTCTGTTGCTACTGTAACAATTACTACAAAACTATTGTCTTTACTTTTGCCACTGTTACCTTTATTATCATACTACTTTGGTACTAAATACTTTGCTGCAGATACTAAGTTATCCAGCTGTGGTTGAATTGACAACTCAACTGCTAATACTTAAGAATATTCTTTGGCTCCCCTTGTGTCGAATCAATAAATTTGGGTTGAATACTCTACCCTCGAAAGCTGTTGCGATCCCCTACACTTGTGGGTTATCAGGCGGGGGTGATCCTCTAGCGACTCCGGGACGGCGAACGGGTAGCACGTCTCATACTTGATGTTCACCGCCGCGGAACAGTAGTGAGTGACGGACGGTGCCGTGAGGTGATGCATGAGGCTCATCGGTGAGCTATTACTAGGAAAATGCTTATAGGTAGACATTTAGCAGTAGCGTTGGTTAGATACCCCTCAGTACTTTTATTTAGCAGTAGCGCCGGCCAGCACCAGCGCTACAAGCACACGTTAGAAGTAGCGCTGGATTTCACGGCCAACGCTACTGCTATTGGGCCACGTTCTCGGCCCCCCCATTGCAGCTTTAGCTATAGCGCTGGGCCTCCTCCCCCACGCTGCCGCTAAGCCCACCTCTGCTTCCTCCCGCGCCGGCCGCGCACCCACCCCTCTCCCCTCACTCACACTCACACGCTCACACCAGATCGAATCCCTCAGTCGTCCCCCGATCCGGCCGCCGCCCCCGCGTCCTACTCCGGCCGCCCTTCCCCGCGCCGGCCCTCCTCCCCTGAGGCCGCCCCCCACCGCCCTCCTCCCCGCCCCCCCCGCATCGGCCCTCCTCCCCTGCCGGCCGCACCCCACCGGCATCCTCCCCCGCCGGTGGCCCCCCGCACCAGCCCTCCTCCACCGAGAGGTACTCCTCCCTCCTTCCTCCTCCTCCCTCCCTCCCTAGTTATATTTATTAGAGAGTAGTTAATTATTTTGAATCCTAGTTGAAAAAATGTAGGTTCTTAGAATAATGTAGGTGTTTTAGTTGAATTTTTAGGTGTTTTAGTTAAATTTGTAGGTGTTTTAGTTAAAAATGTAGGTTCTTAGAATAATGTAAGTGTTTTAGTTGAATTTTTAGGTGTTTTAGTTAAAAATGTAGGTTCTTAGAATAATGTAGGTGTTCTTAGAATAATGTTGAATTTGTTTTAAGTGTATTTAAAAGAGTTTTAGGTGTTTTAGTTGTTTTAGGTGTAGTTAACAGAATTTTAGGTGGTTTAGTTGTTTTAGGTGTGGTTAACAGAATTTTAGGTGTTTTAGTTGTTTTAGGTGTAGTTAACAGAATTCTAGGTATTTGTTTAGTTAAAGCAATTGTTGTTATTTTTTTAGCTAAAGCAATTTTTCCTGTTATATGCAAATTTGCAGTGGACATGTCATATTTTGAACATGTCACATTTTGGACATGTCATATTTTTCCGAGTGGCCTATGTTTTGCCAGAAATGTCGATTCGTTTACGTACTAGCAAATTTCATGCGCTCGATTGGTCCTGTTTTTAGCAAAGGTCATGCCAATTTTTTCCAAGTGTTTATTAATTTTGTTTTCATAATTAAGCATTTTGTTCTCAACGTCGACGATGCCTATCCCGCATCCTCGTCGTCGACTCGGTGGAGGACTCCTGGTTGAGCCGAGGTGCCATGTCCGGGACTGGGCTCCGCCGGGCTGGTACTGGGTTGTGCTACCTTCTGGTGAGCACAGCTTAGTGAGGAGCCAACCCGTCGTCGACCCGGAGCTTCTTTGGTGGCGGCCACGTGGGCCTGCATCGGTGGAGAGGCTTGAGTCCCCCATGCAGGTGGTACAACACCGTGTCACGGAGGAGAACGCGCACGTCCAGCGCTACTTGGTTGCATTGGCGAATGGCTGGTTCTCCAATACCTGGCAGATTCTTTGGGGATCTCACTGGAGATATGATCCGGTGATGGTTCCTTCTCTTTGGGTGTCCACTGCGGCCCACTGAACCTAGAGGAGCTATTATTCGAGATGTATTAGTGATATTATATGATGATCTTTGCTACAAACTGCTATATATGTATTCGATGATGGATTATTAATTACCTATTAGTTATTTTCTTATTGAATGCAAAAGATGAGCGCGATTTGTGCTACAAACTACTATATATGTATTCATGATGGATTATATGATGATCTTTGCTACAAACTACTACAAACTACAAATTTTAGGTGTTTTAGTTGTTATATGATGATCTTTGCTACAAACTACTATATATGTATTCGATGATGTATTATTAATTACCTATTAGGAAATGTCTGACAACGAAAGGGAATTCGCTATGTGCGATTACTATGAAGATGAGCGTGGTCTGTGCGACAGGCCACACCTAGTAGAAGGTCGGCGCTTCAGCATCAAGCTCCAAGAGACCTTCGATGTTGATACGGTATGCAAGGATGACAAGTGTTTTTTGTTATTTTTGCATGACTTCTTTGCTTCTTCAATGTGTAATTTCCATCTTTTACAATTCGACTAGCTTATCCCATGCCATGCAAGACGCTATGTCTTGGAGAAGATGGGTTTTGAAGATCATGAAAGCATGGAGACAAAGATAATTCAACTAAGGAGCCATCATGGTTATGATTTTGCTGTAAAACTATACAATTCTGTGAACTCATCCAATTTTGGTTGCCCGAATTGGGAAGCACTTTCCAAGGCATATGATTTTCATGAGCTTATGCTTCTCACCATCGTTCTTGGTGATCCTGACATCGACGAAAATGATATGACCATTTGGGTCCTTGTTGACACGCTTCCAGTTCTACCGCTGTTTGAGTTTTTTAAACATATTTACTAAGTAATTTATATTGTTTATTTCAAAATATTTGACAGCTTATTTTCATTTTTCAAAAATTTTACAGAAGATGGTAGACAGAACCTACTACTACAATGATGAAGCACAATTAACTTATAAGGAGAATGATGGTCTTATTGCATTTTTTACTGATCTTGAGAATTACAATAACTATTATTGGATTCCTCAAAATTATGGTCAATATGTGCCACTAGTGCACACGGTGTGCCACGGTAACATCAATGGAGATAGCATGGTAAGATAATCTACTATTACGACATCCGTGCATCTTTTGCATAAATTTTTCTAAAACTAAACTACATTGCTAACTACAAAGTTATTACTATGTTTTTGAACAGAAAATCCCGATGGACTGTGTGCCTCATCTGATGTTGCCAAGAGGTCGCGTTGATGTTATGAGCTTACGGCCACCACGGCCAGGTCAGCCGCAGTATCCACATCACTCTTGTCCATACCGGATTTCTAAAAGCGAGCAAGCCATGATAATAAATGAATGGAAAAAATGTGTCAGGACCCCGACTCAATGCCACATCGATCTAGCATGTAACACCTCATATCACTTTGTGGCCTCACGCACGGTATTCCCACGGGTGTCTCCTTACCTTTGCCCGGGACCGTTTGCGCCTTTTGGCACACGTATATGATAGTGTCGCTAGCATCCATATGATAAGGAGCCCGGGCTGACATGGCTAGTTGTAAACCCAAAGTGGCACAAACTTACAGGACAGCATCCATGACCCAAAGATCGAGCGTGTCGGTCATTAGCGAGTGAATCCAGTCAGTAGCACTGGCTAGCAGGACTCGGTGAACCGGGCTGTAGTGGGCTAACAGGACTCGATATTCATCGCGTGACATTTCCCGAGGGCAGAACCACGAGAACGAAGGACACATGCCGCCAGCCTAAGTGTTCAAGCAGTAGCAAGCTACCATGGCTCGATGGAAGCACTAGGAGACATTTCCGGTAAGAGAGGCTACTAAGGATAAACAACTAGATAGTCGATCCCACACATACCAAGCATTTCAATAACATACACACAATATGCTCGATATGTGCAAATACAACATGGCATCACAACATGACTCTACAACTCAAGTATTTTATTCAATAGGCTCCAAGAAGCGAGATATTACAAACATGGGTCTCACGACCCAACATTCAGAGCATACAAGTCAAAGCACAAGCGGAAGCTTAACATGTCTAAGTACAGACATCCACAAATGAAAAAGGCTCAGAAGCCTGACTATCTACTAGATCCTGCCGAGGGCACAAGATCGTAGCTGAGGTATCAAGCTAAACGTCGAAGTCCACGCGGAACTCCTAGTGAGACGGTAGTCTCTGCAAAAACGTAAAATAGGCAAACGTGAGTACAAATGTACCCAGCAAGACTTACATCAGAACTAACTACATATGCATCATTATCAACAAAGGGGATAGTGGGGTTTAACTGCAGCAAACCAGCTTTGACTCGGTGGCTATCCTGAACTACGACTGCAATGTAACTCTTTCGAGGTGGCGCACACGAGTCCACATATTCACCATATAAATACACCACTATGGATCCGCTCCCGTCTCCCTACAAGAAGGCCATCCATAGCACTCACGCTTATCTTGCGCATTTTAAAGTATCCACTTTCACTTGTCTATGAACTGTACAGGCAACCCAGAAGTCCTTTTCCGCGGACATGGCTATTCGAATAGATAATGTTAACCCTGCAGGGGTGTACTTCTTCACACACGCTCTCACCACTTACCGCCGTTTACACGACATGTACTCGGCAACCTTCAAGCGGAAGCCCAACGTGGGTGTCGGCCACGACCTACCTAAACACTCAAGTCTCTAGTCCAGGTTTATCGCCTATTCGGGTTCCATCCGCGAGGAGATCCAGCCGGAGTTTCGCTCACAGCCCCAAACGATGTGTGCAGGGTTCCCGAGACACCAAACGGGCGCTCGGTACACCGTGCCACGTGCCTACCGCATCACAGCCCACCCCTCCGTTCAGCGCTGCCCACGGCCTCCAGCATACTACAAATACCAGAAACTACTTGCAACTCCTGGACAGAGGACAAGGGTGATTAAGAAGCCGAGAGGGTCCATTGGTTTCAGGCCCAATGCGTGGTAGTAACTGTTTCATGGATCACAAACACAGAAGTCATTTCCTAAGGACGGCTGCAATGAGACAACCCACCATGTACTCCTACATGGCCTCTCACCGCTACCTTTACCAAATCGTGTTCACACACTTAGCTCACACCCAGTAGGACATGTTCACACAGCTCTGATTCACCCCCGATGAATCAGACCTGACTCAACTCTAAGCAGTAGCAGGCATGACAAACAAGCATGAATGAGTAGGCACAACAGGGCTCAAACAACTCCTACTCATGCTGGTGGGTTTCATCTATTTACTGTGGCAATGACAGGTCATGCAGTGGATAAAGGGGTTCAGCTACCGCAGCAAGTAACAGTAGAATCGTTGTTGTCCTAATGCAATAAAAGAGAGCAGGAGCGAGAGAGTAGGATTGTATCAGAACAAGGGGGTTTTGCTTGCCTGATGGAGTGATAGTAGGATACTGCCCTTCAGTTGGATAATCGTAGGTATCCTCGGAGGCAGAACCTACCACGAAAGATACGTCGAACACAATCATCACATGACGATATGCAACAATATGATGGATGCTATGACATGGCAATATGAATGTGTTTTGGGCTAATGCAAGCTAGAACAGATTGAGATGAGTCCATTTGAACCAAAGATTCAAATGCAAACCCATTTTATGAAGTCATAAAGGTGCATTAACTTAGTTCATCTAAACAGCAAGGCTAGGTTGCTCTAAGATGCATGAAACCAGTACAGATGGATAGATTTAATTTTTCTGATCATTTTTCATATATAAATCTTTGCATTTGGAGTTACAGCTTAATTTCTATGAATTTTTGAAGTTTGCAAGATTTTCTGGAATTTCCTATATAAGAATAAATCCAGAAAAGGATTTACTACGTCAGCATGACATAGGTGTGACGTCAGCAGGTCAACTGGGTCGGCCAGGTCAAACCTGACCTGTGGGGTCCACTAGTCAGTAGCTGGAGCTGGTTAGTGACACTGACAGGTGGGTCCGGTCAACGGCCACATCAGCAAAGTCAACATGACATGTGGGGCCAGTCAACAGCCATGTCAGCGCGGTCAAAGCTGACGGGTGGGGCCCAGGTGATTAGTTAAACTTAACAGAAAATAAACAAAGATTAATTAAGGGCGTGGGGCCCATATGTCAGTGAGAGAGGGCTTAATTAGCGAAGTCATTAGCAACTAATGACAGTGCCACGTCGACTTCGCCAGAGTTCGGCCGGCGACGACCAAACCAACGGCGGAGGCTCGCCAGAGTTGAGCTACAGGCAGCGGCTGGACGCGCGAAGGCTACCAGGAGGTAGCCCGTGCTCTTCCGCATCCAACGGAGCAGGAAGGAGCGGACGGTTGCGCTGTACTCGCCGGAGTCGAGCTCGCGGCGGCGGTCGGAGCTTAGCCGTGCACGAGCAGGGGGCTGTGGTGCACTAACGACCCAAAGGAGAGGCTGGGCGGCATCGTTGGGCTACACGGCGCACGACAGCCAGCAGCGCAAGGCGAGGCCAGCTCAACAGCGAGTGGAGCAACGGCAATGGCGGACGGCGAGCTTCAGTGACGGCGGGAACGACTCTACTGCAAGCTACAGGACATGGGAACAGGGGGAAACGGTGAAGAAGCTCACTGGGAGGTCGAAGCGCAGCTCAGCAAGCTCGGGGACGTCCTGTGTGCGGAAAATCAACGGCGGCCGTGGTCGGAGCCCGAGGTGGAAGACGACGGCGACGAGGTCGATGCAGGGCTTCCCGGCTCACTTGGCTCGGTGAGGAGGAAGAGTAGGCCGAGGCGGAGCTCTGGAATGCGTCGGGGAGGTGACAGAGAGGCTCTGGGCGCGGCAACAGGGGCGGCTGCGACGGTGGCGTTCGGCCGTTCGTGGGAGAGAGAAACAGAGGAGGGGGGAGGAGCACAAGGAGAGTGAGAGAGAGCAGCGAGTGAGGGAGAGGGGACAGAGGCTTCGGGGCGTCTTCGTTGCGTCGCTAGAAGGGGTCGGGGAAGCAGGAGGTGGCCAGAGCAGCGTCAGCGCTCGCCACGCACCTGGTTGTCCTCCTGGCAGAGGAGGAAGATGACAAGGGGGCGCTGGTTGGCTGGGCCGCCAGCTGGGCTGCCAGCAGACTACAGTAGCGGGCCGCAGGTGGGTGCAGGTAAGATTCTCTCTCTCTTTATTAGTTTCTGTTTTCTATTTTTCTTCCTCTGTTTTGATTTAGTTTAGCAACTAAATCGTTTTTAATAAATTCTGTAGGTTATTATATGGCTTGCTAAAATATATACAAAGCCACTCACAAACTTCCAGAATTATTGGAGTCATATTTAATATATATTAAATATAAATCCAAAGCAAATAGTTATTGGATTAATTCAAATGGCTAAAATAAATATTTCTGTGACTCCAAAAATATTGGTTTGAAATTTACCTCTTACCAATATTTCTATAGAACTAGCAGAGTGGCCCGCTCGATGCGCGGGCTAGAACTTTATAAAGTTAAATGGTGAAAATATATCACTTGATTTATCTAAAGGAAAAATTATAGCCAAATGTGAGACATTATTTAATATAAGACTTTGCGAACATAGTTTTTTCTTCTACATGTTTGGGTTTTTTTGCTATATAAATACACGTCATAGCCATTGGTCATTCACTTGTTAAGTATGCATGGCGTACTAAATTTTGTTTATGACCGGTCTGTTCTTCAAATTATATTTGTACGATCGCACGGAGTACTATTATTTTTACAAATAATCATAAGAGAGAGTTAGTACTTTCTAAAAGCAACAGATATTTCTACTTTTGGAAATTATAATGGTACAATTATTTGTAAATTAAATTCCTTAATAAGTCTATTATAACGAACAAACAGTATGCGTCATTGAGAATTTTATAAATACTGTGGTATAATTCTTTGTAACATTAACTTCCTTAATAAGTCTATTATAACGAACAAAAAATACGTATGTTCGAAGACAAATGACTTTAAAACAATTATTAAGTCATTTCTGTATATTGATTACCACTATGCGCGAATATTTAGATTGGTCACCTTAAATATTATCATTAGTTTTTCATATACATTATTTGCATTATATAGATTTTATTGTTTTCTACTAACATATGCCCAGATAAACTAATAGTCAAATATGCATATGTATAGCAAACTGAGCCTAACTCTGGTGGTTAGGTTTTTTGTGGTGGAACCAGTCCAATAGGGTTCATGTCCTAGACTTGGCACCAGTGCTCACGTTTTCCTGTATTTATTTCAGGCTTCCGGCAAGGTTCGTTCAGCGAAGGAGAAATTCCCATTGACTGTGGAAGTTCCCGTAGTTAGTTCGTAAATCTGAACTTGATTTGTCGGCTCAATTTTTTGAAGGTGCTCACTGCGGTACGGTGTGCATGTGTGCGTTCACAAGAGTGAGCGTATGTGCCTATATGTGAGCGCCTGTGTCTGTATTGTGTTAAAAAATAATGCATATGTATATTAGATAAAGTTTACATACTTGAAACATCATCTATTTACTAATTGAGCGAGTAATATTTATGATACAAATTTGAAGGAGAGATAACATCTTGATCTTTAGTAGTACTATTTTGCTCAAAAATATACTAACTAAGAGCACGCACATTATAAGTCACGGAAATTTTTATTTCTAATTTAAATTAAATACGGCGGTTATGACGACATAGTGTAAGATTATAATATTATGGTGAAAATTATATAAAATTTCAACCCAGTACTAATATTGCATATGAATATTAACATGACATTTTTAATTAAATAGTAAAAGGAATTGATTTATGACGTGAATAAAAGAAAAAAAATCCCTCCATGGTCGATGGTTGGTCAAATAAAATGTTGTTTTCTTTATCTGAGTCTTCTTTTTCTTATTTCTCACATGTTCGAAAATGCATGACGGTCCAGAAATGGTTACCATCACCAAAATATAACTTTGATTGCTATTTTGTATATGACTATATTGTTAAAAATAAATTTCTTCACATTACATTCATGTTTCAGAAAATATAATTATATTATTTTGGTTTGACAGTTTAATGCATCCATAATTTTATAGTGACACACGTTCGTGGTTGTTATTGATGACCAAACACACTTATCACATGTAGTATTGCTTTTATAAATTCCTTCCACTCTCTCATCGCTCTTTGATCCACACATCCTATGTACACGCTCACATGTATTTGTTTTGTGACGTGGCAGGATCACTACACTTGCTTGGACAACATATTTCCAACAATTTTTCTATTAAGTAGTCGTTCATTTCACTACGTGTTTGCGCCCTCGGAATCATTTCTATTAGCTCAGAGGTTCCAAAATCTTTCACATTTGGTCAACAATGCTCTTAGTAGAACCGCGTAGTGCTTTTGGATTGTCGATGAATGCACATCACCGCTGGTTTCCTATATTTGCTACCAAATATAATTATCTCATTTGCCAAGGGTGACAACTTTTATTGTGGTATACTTGGATGCGTAAACCAGTTTGAATCAATCACAAATTTGAAGCTGATACTCGTCAATACTGAATCAGCATCTTCTCCACACTTTGTCTAACCACATGTCTGACCACCAGTGTCTTATTTTAACGCCGTGTTTTGTGCTTACCGCACGCCTCCCAGCTATCATCACGCCGAGCCTCTGTTGTTCTGGTCTAGTATCCTGGGTAGCTAGCCCACACATTCTAGGTCTTAAACCGACCTTTAAAGTAGAACAAAGATTGTATTAACCCATCATTAATTACGGACACAAAATACTCCAGGTCTCTTGGCATTGCCGTTGTATGGACGGGTAGATTGCTTCCTAGGAAGTACACCCCGATAATACTCCATGTAGTACATGTGTTTCTTAATTTGTACCAGTGGTGCTTCACGATCATATGGTCATAGCCAATGGCTCTCCCATCCCATGATCTGCTTCATAGATCCAAAGTCGTGCGCAGACGTATACTCAATTTAATTTTATAATTGATACATGTGTCATAATCACTTATGTTTTGCAGTTCAAGTGGGAGTCCAAATCAATGGTGAGGATCTTTTATGAAGAAAATACTTTTGTTGCAAGATTTTGAAGAAAAGAATTGGCCATGTCATATTATCATAATGTCTCGATTAGTCACAAACCATGTATATTATCTCTTATACTTCGTTTCATCTAGGTGATCCAGATGCTTCATTTGCAGTTTTGCCTAGCATGAATGGCTACATAGTACGTTGCTAAACTCTACAGTTATCTTTGTGTAAATTATGTCTCATTGTATTATTGGTTTGCCCAAGTAAGTACATACAAGGAGCAAGTACGTACAAGGTTGTATGTCTCTCAACTATGATCCATAGAATTAGGTGCAGGCCGTCCTTTAATTATTTTTCATGCTCAAGCAATATAATCATGCAAAAAATAGTACGTATCTTGTTTGTAAAATATGTGGCCAACCTGGAAACTTCCACCGTATAGCTGCTGCTACTCGTTCTTACTAAGTTTCTTCATCCTGTTTATCAAAAAAAAGTTTCTTCATCGTACATGCCATTGGTCTAATATTTTTTTCTAAACCTGCCGCTGGCCTTTTTTTATGGTGTGAGCAGAATTAAGAGATCTCTCTGGAACTGCTGAATTAAGAGATCTCTCTGGAACTACAGAATTAAGATTTTTTAACTTTACCCTGAATTAAGTACGTACAGTGTTGCATGTCTCTCAACAACCATGAATAGAGCCGCCATGCCATCCTATAATTCTTTTTCCATTTTCAAGCAATGTTCTCACAGAAAAATAGTACTGGTATTTATCTTGTTTGTGAAACATGCAGCCCAACATGAAAACATCCCTCATAGCTGCCGCTCTGCTGCTGCTCCTTTTTAACTTGCTTGATCGCACCTGCCGCCCATTGTTTTTTACCTGCGGCTCACCGCAAAAAAAAAAAAAAAACGGTTACCTGCAGCCGATCTCTTTTTATGACGTGAGCAGATTTAAGAGATCTCCTTTGATACGTGGTGCTAATTTTTTTACTTTACCTGTCCCTTATTCTTTTTCTGTGACGTGGGCAGATTTAGTTGATCTCTTTTGATTGGCCTAACTAAGAGATCTAGTCCAAGACGTTCCATAGACCTATAAACATGGTATGGGTCCAGACTTACTTATAAAGATCCAAGGGTCATGTTTTGTTGATTAATAGAGGGTCCATCATATCAATGATCGGATGTTTCTGATTATTGTGGTAATTTTTAGCATATTTATCTTTTTCTGGTTAACCCATCAATTACTTTATATATATAAATAGATAACAGGAATATTTTCTTGGACTCATTTGAGAAGATTTAATTGTTGGTTATTTTTAGAGGTTTTCTGAGGCTTTTAAAAATTCCTCAATTCAAGTTTCATTTGAATTTAAACATGATGCTCACATGGAAGCTAGCATAGGTCAGACCAGAATTAGGGATGTGACAACTCACCCCCACTAAACAAGAATCTCGTCCCGAGATTCAAGACGTGAGGTAAGAAGACAGAGGGGGCACTAGACCAACACAATCTTCACGATCCAAGTTGCACTTCATAAGATCATTGATTCGATCACGACCTTTGTCTCGATGTCATGCTCCGAGAACTCCAACTATCAGGGCAATGAGAGGAAAGGGAAAACTCTAGAAGGATCGATCTTCTCAAAGATCGAACAACCGACGATCAACTCACGGAATGAGACATTGAACATTTCCCGAGTTGCGACATGAAACATACATCCAGAGGGATGGAGTGAAACAGATGGCGAAGGTTCACTAGATAGACAACAATCTCGCCTTAAGAGGGTGGTGACTGGTTGTCAACGTAGCGAAGAGTGGAGTTGCCATGATATTATAACGAGACATCTTGAGGCACGTGACTCGCAGAAATATTCCCTTAAGTGGCAAAAAGAATTACCTTTGATTCAGAGATCATTGAAACTCTTTATACCAGCCTAAGGCAATTCTCGAGCGATCGTTTGGAGGGGTTCGGTAGAATGGCATAACCGAATTAGAATGGATGATGTGGATTACCTTGTTAAAGAGAATGCCATAGATGATTTTGCTTATCATCGGCAATAGACGGGACCCAAGGTAGAATGGCACAATGACAGTGCAAGGTAGAACGAGGTGCAAATGCTGGGAATGACTCTGGTCACTGGGGAGAGGCTCAACATTAGAGAGTGATTCCACTATTGGAGTGGTTATAGCATAACTGAAAAGACTAGGAGCATTTCCAGTTAGTGCTAGTGATAATACATAGTGCTTGTGCATGCTCTCAAGATCTTGAGCATTTCCATATTCATCAAGGTTTTACCAACATCCGTGTCAAGGATCCTGGCAACACAACATACTACCATGAGGAATAGTGATGGATGATGCGGATGCAAAGGAAGATAACACTTTCTCAGATTTCACCTTAGCGAGACCAAGGGGACAAAATCTGGATGATCGACCGAGAGACATTTAGCACTCCGCTTCTAATGATCTCCCTGATGTACTAGCGTATCCCATTCATAGATGTGGTTTGGTATCTAGAACATCAAGTAAAGGTCGGGCTTCAGGAGCACAAAAATCCATAAGGGACAACTAAGGAGTAAATCCTGCGAAATCCCTTTGGGGAGGTGGCCAACTTTCTCAATCAAGATACTACAATAACAGGTCTTCCGGTTGGATGTGTTGGCCACGACATCCACTTTACCGGTTAGAGAGACCAATATTATAATTCTTGGGAAACATTCCAACCATCATATCTGCCTGAGATTCAGATCTGGTTGGTGTCAGAATAATCTAGACTCATCGAGTCTAGAAAGAAAAATGAAAGTTTGCAACACAAACTGACGAGATGACGCTATGTGATTCTCGGAAATGAACTACGATAGCAAGCTCCAAAACATGAGCTGGTTCGCTACAAACATGTGAACACGTTGTCCCAGACAAACATGATCCCATGGTAGTCTTACAATAAAACACTACCGAGTTCCGGTGGGGAACCATCATCGAGGATATCGAAGTCCTTGCATAGGGTATAATCTTAAGAAGGAGCTTCTTCTCCTTGAACAAATCAATCAATGGCTTGGTGTGCTACAGAATACATATGGAGTGGAGGTAATTAATCTACCAAACCATAGTATACTTTGCACATGTGTGACTAACTTGGGATGATTCCAAGGAAGCAACATTGACTTTATCGAATTCATGGTGGCAACTTACACCAAGTTCCGTGAATTAGAGGAAGTCACTTCTTTCATCCGAACATATACCTCATGAACGGAACACGAAGATAATGCTTACACAAGTTTCCAACACTAGCCTAATGTTCATCATGAATTATGGAGGAGATAAAATGTTCCTGATGGGCTCAACAACAACTCATCAGAATTTCCATATCACTGGAATTCCGCCATTATGTGAACAAGGTGGTAGTATTGGTCAGACCAAAAGATGGAATGGTGTATGCTCGAGGGATCAACCACGAGTAAGACAACATTATGAACATCGTTGGTTCTTATTTGACTTGACGATAGCCCATACTCAAATCAAAGTTTTGACAAGACAATAGATCCAACAACTGATCACGAGGACCAATCGATGGAGATATCATCTTTCTTCAACACACACATACAAGAAGATATCCCTTAACATGAACTAAGTCAGACAAGCTTTTATCTTCCAACTCTCCAAGTTGCTGTCTAGCTCAACCAACTAGCGCAGGGATATCCAACACAGATTCTTGGACAAGGAGTGATTTATAAGAAAACCAACTTGATCACGAACTCAACATAGCGGCCAGGTGACAACCCAGTAATACTTCCGAGAAGATATTAGGAACATCACGAACCACCAATATGTTACTAAGCTCGAGAACAATCTTGCTTTTCAGGGCAAGACGATATGATCAAATGAGCGAGGGATTGAAAAAAAATCCTAACTCAACGACCGAAAGAGTGCACCGGAAATAGGGACTAGGTAGCACAATCAACCTTAGGGTGATGATTCAATAATCAACACGCTAAGAATGAGGTTATCGTCCATTTAACTACCAAGCAACGGTGTTGCTAGCAGTATTGATTTCACACACCACGATTCACTTGTCGGCATTCCGGTTACAATAACATAGAAACCGAGGAATGAACAATGATGGCAAGAAGTATCACTGTACTAGGAGCTCATAGGATGGTGTGTAATTCCCATGATATTCTTAATATAAAGATAATAATACTCCAAGGTAGAGCAGAACAAAAGCTGGATTAGCAATTTGATCTGCGGAGCACAACTTCTTTGACCCAATCCTGGATATGGATCAGGTTCTGGAGTTTGTTTCTCCTAGTCATTCCAGAATAGAATGGCTTGACGGACCACAAGAGTAATAGGTATCGAGAACGAATGCACGCATACTCTTGACTATCAAATGATAGACGAGGGTCAGAATACAACTAAAGAGGGACAACCCAAAAGAACATACGATTTTCTGAGTTGTGGATGCACAGATTAGTATGTCGAGCAAAGCTCAAAATTTTTCTTCCGGATAACCCATGCGGGGAAGGTAGGACTGGCAGGGTCACGATATAGAATGGAGAACTCTTCGAGAGCACTCTTGTTGTGATCTTTTGGTTCAACAAACTTCTGCCATAAGTGGTTCCTAGTATTTGGAAGAAGGAAATACCACAGTCCTCGAGGACTAATGCAAAGGTTACTAATAATCTAAAGGAACGAGCAAACACAAATCAACATGAAGTAAGTAGGGTGAATCTCGGGTTCAAAACCCAAGGAGTAGAATACCTACTACTAAGTAGCATCACGGGATGCTTTCGAGAATAAAGTCCAGAATCATCACACTAGGACACAAATCATGGCTAGATTACTAGATGATCCCCTAGGACACCTAGGGTCATAATAATAATTCCAACATATATGTCGAGGCAATAGAATACCTCAACTCAGCAATTAGTGTGATTAACCTGGCCCAAAGGAACATAAAAACCAGAGGGAAAGGATTTGCTAGTGCATCAGATTGTTTAGAAACCTGGGATGACTCGGACAGCATAACGGCTGTAAATGCTCAAAAAGTTTGGAGACATACTACAGAAATGGTGGCATAGCAACTCAGAAGCACAATATCAAGGTTTCGAGATCAACAGTTAACATACGGAAGTAATAGGAACTGAAACGAGGCTTAAGTCCAACAATCTTACAAGTCTACAGATTAGTAACACGTGATCCTGATAGAAAGAGGAGATAGCCTAGTTCCTTGACCCCGTAGGAAAGATAGGATGACTCAGATCCGAAGGTTATAAGGTAAAGGAGCAAAAAGATCCTTACGTCCCATCCCACAATCAATTCCCCTACATATAACTAAAGCATTTCTAGACTCAACTTTGACCATTTTGGCTTGGTAATCCTACAGGCAGCAAGCTCTGATACCAAAGCTGTCAGGACCCCGACTCAATGCCACATCGGTCTAGCATGTAACACCTCATATCACTTTGTGGCCTCACGCACGGTATTCCCACGGGTGTCGCCTTACCTTTGCCGGGACCGCTTTAGCCTTTTGGCACACGATATGATAGTGTCGCTAGCATCCATATGATAAGGAGCCCGGATGACATGGCTAGTTGTAAACCCAAAGTGGCACAAACTTACAGGACAGCATCCATGACCCAGATTGAACGTGTCGGTCATCACGAAAGTGAATCCAGGCTGTAGCACTGGGCTAGCAGACTCGTAAACCCGGTCAGGCGGGCTAACAGGACTCCGATATTCATCGTGTGACATTTCCCCGAGGGGACAGACACAGGAACGAAGAAGGACACATGCCGGCCAACCTATGTGTTCCGGAGCAGTAGCAAGCTACCATGGCTTAGTGGAAGCACTAGGAGACATTTCCTGGTAAGAGAGGCTACTAAGGATAAACAACTAGATAGTCAGATCCCACACATACCAAGCATTTCAATAACATACACACAATATGCTCGATATGTGCAAATACAACATGGCATCACAACATGACTCTACAACTCAAGTATTTTATTCAATAGGCTCCAAGGAGCGAGATATTACAAACATGGGTCTCACGACCCAACATTCAGAGCATACAAGTCAAAGCACAAGCGGAAGCTTAACATGTCTAAGTACAGACATCCACAAATGAAAAAGGCTCAGAAGCCTGACTATCTACTAGATCCTACCGAGGGCACAAGATCGTAGCTGAGGTATCAAGCTAAACGTCGAAGTCCACCCGGAACTACTAGTGAGACGGAAGTCTCTGCAAAAACGTAAAATAGGCAAACGTGAGTACAAATGTACCCAGCAAGACTTACATCAGAACTAACTACATATGCATCATTATTAACAAAGGGGATGGTGGGGTTTAACTGCAGCAAGCCAGCTTTGACTCGGTGGCTATCCTGAACTACGACTGCAATGTAACTCTTTCGAGGTGGCGCACACGAGTCCACATATTCACCATATCAATACACCACTATGGATCCGCTCCCGTCTCCCTACGAGAACGCCATCCATAGCACTCACGCTTCTCTTCCGCATTTTAAAGTGTCCACTTTCACTTGTCTATGAACTGTACAGGCAACCCAGAAGTCCTTTTCCGCGGACACGGCTATTCGAATAGATAATGTTAACCCTGCAGGGGTGTACTTCTTCACACACGCTCTCACCACTTACCGCCGTTTACACGACATGTACTCAGCAACCTTCAAGCGGAAGCCCAACGTGGGTGTCGGCCACAACCTACCTAAACACTCAAGTCTCTAGTCCAGGTTTATCGCCTATTCGGGTTCCATCCGCGAGGAGATCTGGCCGGAGTTTCGCTCACAGCCCCAAACGATGTGTGCAGGGTTCCTGAGACACCAAACAGGCGCTCGGTACACCGTGCCACGTGCCTACCACATCACAGCCCACCCCTCCGGTCAGCGCTGCCCACGGCCTCTAGCATACTACAAACACCAGAAACTACTTGCAACTCCTAGACAGAGGACAAGGGTGATTAAGAAGCCGAGAGGGTCCATTGGTTTCTGGCCCAATGCGTGGTAGTAACTGTTTCATGGATCACAAACACAGAACTCAGTTCCTGAGGACGGCTGCAATGAGACAACCCACCATGTACTCCTACATGGCCTCTCACCGCTACCTTTACCAAATCGTGTTCACACACTTAGCTCACACACAGTGAGACATGTTCACACACCTCTGATTCACCCCGATGAATCGGACTGACTCAACTCTAAGCGATGGCAGGCATGACAAACAAGCATGAATGAGTAGGCACAACAGGCTCAAAAACTCCTACTCATGCTAGTGGGTTTCATCTATTTACTGTGGCAATGACAGGTCATGCAGAGGATAAAGGGGTTCAGCTACCGCAGCAAGTAACAGTTGAATCGTTGTTGTCCTAATGCAGTAAAAGAGAGCAGGAGCGAGAGAGTAGGATTGTATCGGAATGAACAAGGGGGTTTTGCTTGCCTGATGGAGTGATAGTAGGATATTGCCCTTCAGTCGGATAATCGTAGGTATCCTCGGAGGCAGAACCTACCACGAAAGATACGTCGAACACAATCATCACATGACGATATGCAACAATATGATGCATGCTATGACATGGCAATATGAATGTGTTTTGGGCTAATGCAAGCTAGAACAGATTGAGATGAGTCCATTTGAACCAAAGATTCAAATGCAAACCCATTTTATGAAGTCATAATGGTGCATTAACTTGTTTCATCTAAACAGAAAGGTTAGGTTGCTCTAACATGCATGAAACAAGTACAGATGGATAGATTGAATTTTTCTGATCATTTTTCATATATAAATCTTTGCATTTGGGGTTACGGATTAATTTCTATGAATTTTTTAAGTTTGCAAGATTTTCTAGAATTTCCTTTATAAGAATAAATCCAGAAAAGGATTTACTGCGTCAGCATGACATAGGTGTGACGTCAGCAGGTCAACTGGGTCGGCCAGGTCAAACCTGACCTGTGGGGTCCACTGGTCAGTAGCTAGGGCTGGTTAGTGACACTAACAGGTGGGTCCGGTCAACGGCCACGTCAGCAAAGTCAACATGACATGTGGGGCCAGTCAACAGCCATGTCAGCGCAGTCAAAGCTGACAGGTGGGGCCCAAGTGGTTAGTTAAACTTAACAGAAAATAAGCAAAGATTAATTAAGGGCGTGGGGCCCATACGTCAGTGAGAGAGGGCTTAATTAGCGGAGTCAGTAGCGAATAATGACGGTGCCACGTCGACTTCGCCGGAGTTCGGCCGGCGACGACCAAACCAACGGCGGAGGCTCATCGGAGTTGAGCTACAGGCAGCGGCTGGACGCGCGAAGGCCACTAGGAGGTAGCCCGTGCTCTTCCGCATCCAACGGAGCAGGAAGGAGCAGACGAGGTGCGCTGTACTCGCCGGAGTCGAGCTCACGGCGTCGGCCGAAGCTCGGCCGTGCACGAGTAGGGGACTGTGGTGCACTAACGACCCAAAGGAGAGGCTGGGCGGCGTCGCTGGGCTACCCGGAGCATGACGGCTAGCAGCGCAAGGCGAGGCGAGCTCAACAGCGAGTGGAGCAATGGCAATGGCGGACGGCGAGCTTCGGTGACGGCGGGAACGACTCTACTACAAGCTACAGGCCATGGGAATAGGGGGAAACGGTGAAGAACTCACTGGGAGGTCGAAGCGCAGCTCAGCAAGCTCGGGGACGTCCTGTGTGCGGCAAATCAACGGCGGCCATGGTCGGAGCCCGCGGTGGAAGACGACGGCGATGAGGTCGATGCAGGGCTTCCCGGCTCACTTGGCTCGGTGAGGAGGAAGAGTAGGCCGAGGCGAAGCTCTGGAATGCGTCAGGAAGGTGAGGGAGAGGCTCTGGGCGCGGCAGCAGGGGCGGCGGTGATGGTGGCGTTCGGCCATTCGCGGGAGAGAGAAACAGAGGAGGGGGAGGAGCACAGGGAGAGTGAGAGAGAGCAGCGAGTGAGGGAGAGGGGACAGAGGCTTCAGGGCGTCTCCCTGGCATCGCTAGAAGGGGTCGGGGAAGCAGGAGGTGGCCAGAGCAGCGTCGGCGCTCGCCACGCACCTAGTTTTCCTCCTGGCAGAGGAGGAAGAGGACAAGAGGGCGCTGGTGGGCTGGGCCGCCAGCTGGGCTGCCAGCAGGCTACAATAGTGGGCCGCAAGTGGGTGCAGGTAAGATTCTCTCTCTCTCTTTATTAGTTTCTGTTTTCTATTTTTCTTCCTGTGTTTTGATTTAGTTTAGCAACTAAATCATTTTTAATAAATTCTGTAGGTTATTATATGGCTTGCTAAAATATATACAAAGCCACTCACAAACATCCAGAATTATTGGAGTCATATTTAATATATATTAAATATAAATCCAAAGCAAATAGTTATTGGATTAATTCAAATGGCCAAAATAAATATTTTTGTGACTCGAAAAATATTGGTTTGAATTTTACCTCTTACTAATATTTCTATAGAATAACAGGAACATTTTCTTGGACTCATTTTAGAAGATTTAATTGTTGGTTATTTTTAGAGGTTTTCTAAGGCTTATAAAAATTCCTCAATTCAAGTTTCATTTCAATTTAAACATGATGCTCACATGGAAGCTAGCATAGGTCAGACCAGAATTAGGGATGTGACAAAATGTTTCAACCAACGTAGAGAGCTACTTGGAAGCAACATTGTGCGTAGGCCAAGACTTGGAGACAGGATGATCTTCGTTCTTCATTATGGAGAGTCCAGTTTCCTTAATGAAGAGTCAATGCCTATCTTGCTTTATGATATTTTACCTAAGAGAGGGAAGAGTAGGTCCTATGAGAGGAGTAGGTCCTAGGTAGAATGTGTTATTATGTGCTATAATGTGTTAGAGTTGATGAGGAGGACGAGGAGTTGTGATTATGACTAGTGAACAACTTGTTATATATATGATGTCTCATTGACGAACATTGTTTGGTGGTGATGACTACTGGTAATGAATATGATATTTAAACAGACTAGTTCATGATGAGCTGTTATTGTATAAAAGATATATCTGTTTAAGCATGTACAGTGCCAAAATATTAAGAAAAACAGAAATGTTAGCAGTAGCGCTGGCCTAAAAACGTGCTACTAGTACTTGGACTTACTAGTAGCGCTGGTCTAGAAACGCGGTACTGCTACAAAATAGATGTAGCGCCGTAGAAGTAGCGCTGGTCCCCGCGCTACTGGTAGCACAAAAACCAGCGCTAATGGTAATCTTTTCTCTAGTAGTGAGCCCTCAAACATCGGCATGCACTCATAGTGGTAGCAGGGCGCGTGAGTGCATCTGGAGCTATGCTCCGCCAACGAGTGCTGGTCGACGTACCTCTCGCAGCCGAAACTCTTGTAGACGCAGGGCACCTTGCAGGCATCGACCATGCCTTCCATGAAATGAGAGTGGCTGTAGGGGACATTGTGTAAGTGCATCTAGTGCCACCCCTAGTTGGTTTTGGAGTATTGGCGTCAAATTTGGTTGAGGGACTAATGCGTTTGTGAGAATTGCAGGATAACGCAGGTAGTGTCCCTCATTGATTCGGTTTACCTACCGGAGATGACCCCTAAAAATGTATGAAGACATTGACGACAATGGTGGTATGTGAAGATATTCATATTGAAGACTATAACATAAGAAGACATTGAGTGAAGACTATGGAGCGCGAAGACTGTGTGATTTCGTTGTTTCCTTTTCTTCTTTGTTGAGTCATAGGAACCACCGTACTGTTAAGTGGGGTCCAAGTGAACATAGTCGGAATGACTAAAGTGATGCTCAACCCAAATCCTATGTCTTCGAGCGAAGACAATGACAGCAAATCTTATCCAGAGCTGGATGAGTCAGCTTTGCTTGTAGCCCAACTAAAGTTGCCGTGTGTGTTTGAAATCTGACCGTTGAAACACGTGTCAGTTCCTTAGTGACCCAGGGTCATTTTGGACATATCAGGTCGGGTTGCCTAGTGGCTATAAATAGCCCATCCCCTACACCATAAATTGGTGGCTGCTCAGAGTTAGTGCAGGGCTTTTGTCGTTTGAGAGCAACCCACCTCGAAGCATTTGAGAGAGAGAAATCCTTGCGAGGACAAATCCCAAACACCCAAAGCCAAAGAGTGTTAGGCATCATCAAGTCTTTACATGCATGTGACCAAGACTTATTACACTTGAGGATCTGTGAATCCTCCAAATGGTTAGGCGTCGTGTTCTGAGCATCCAAGAGTCATTGTGGATTGCCGGTGAACGAAGTCTGTGAAGGTTCGGAAGTCTACCTTGAAGACTTACCAGAGTGATTGGGCGAGGATTGTGTGTCCTTAGCTCAAGGGGAATAAGGTGAAGACGCGGTCTTCTCGAGTTGAATCTCAGCCTCCCTAACCAGACGTCACAGCTTGTCACAAAGAATCGAACTGGTCCAACAAATCCAGTGTCTTCAACAAGTGACTGGTTCTATCCTCTCCCTTCCTTTACTTAGAGTTTGTCTTCATGAAGTCATTGCCTAGCTGTCGTACCTGTTTGACTTCATTGCTTGACTACTATCGTTGATTGGCTTCATACTATCTTCCATCCTGATCCTTACTACTTAGCTGCTATTAGTCCTGTACTTTCACATCATTGCATACTTGACTATGGTTTGCTTGTTGTAGTTTATCTTCCGCTGCATATCAATTAGGTCATTTCTATTGTTTGTCTGCAAAACTTCCATGTTTTGAATACTTTCATAAAAATCGCCTATTCACCCCCCCTCTAGTCGATAACTAGCACTTTCAATTGGTATCAGAGCAAGGTACTCCCTTGTTCTGTGTGATTCGGTTTAACCACCTGGAGTTTTAGCTATGTCGACTGCAGGGATAATCAAAGTCTCCGCTGCTTGCCCCATGTTCGATGGAAATGAATATCCCTACTGGAAGAATAAGATGTCGACCTCTAGTATGTCGTCAAGAACGGCGTTCCCAAAACTGGTGAAGGTGTCACCCCTACTGATGTCAAGAAGTTCATTCAACTGGACTCTACTGCCAAGAACATTATCTGTGGTCATCTGACCAAAGGACAGTATGGCCGTGTGAGTGCTCTGGAAACATCGAAGTTGGTCTAGGACTGGTTATCCAAGGTCAACGAAGGTGTCTCAACCCAGAGAGATCAAAGGATTAGTGTTCTTCGCAACCTCTTCAACCGCTTCAAGAGAAACGACAATGAAAATGTCCAGCTCACGTTCGATCGCCTCACTGACATCACAAATGAGCTTCAAGCTCTCGGCGCAACTGAGATTACCAAGCATGAAATCATCAAGACACTACTGAGATCACATGACAACTCCTTTGACACCCTTGCCCTCATGATACAAGAACGTTCTGACTTCAAGACACTCGATCCGTCTGATATACTTGAGAGGCTCAACACACATGAGTTCCAGCTTTCTGATAAAAGAGATATCTATGGTCCCAACAATGGCCGAACTCGCGCATTGAAGGCAAAAGTTGTTTCCTCATCTAAAGAAGAATCTGACTGCAGTTCTGATGATCCTGAAGACATTGGAAAGGAACTTTCTATGCTTGTGAAGAAGTTCCAGAAATTCACCAATAAGAAAGGCTTCAGAAAGTCTTCACGATCCAGCTCAAGGAATGATGAAGCTTCCACCCATGACCACAAGAAGAGAACCTGCCACAAGTGCAAGAAACCTGGTCACTACATATCTGAGTGTCCACAATGGGACAATGAGAAAAAGAAGAAGAAGAGCAAGGAATATGATTCTGATGACAGGAAGAAGAAGAAATCCTCAAAGTCTTCTTCTGAGTCTTCTTCCAAGTCTTCATCACACAAGAAGAGCTCATCTGGCAAGGCCCGTGCCTTTGTTGGCAAGGAAATTGATTCAGAGGAGGAGTCTGCTTCTGAGGAGGCGGAGGTGGAGTCTGGATAGGAGTCCGACCCTGGCGTTGCAAGTCTGGCTCTAGCCACAGCCTAGGTTTCCAATTCCATCTTCAACACTGAAGACAATGACTTCCACACCAATGCTGAAGATGATAACGAAGACGATCCTACTCCCACCTACTGCTTCATGGCACGTGGTGCCAAGGTAAAATCACGTGATGCTTACTTTCAAACTTCAAGTGAAGATGACTCTGATTGTGAATCCAAACCCAGCTACAAAACACTTGCTAAAATTGCAACTGAATAACAAAAGGCTATGGAACATACTCAAAAACCGTTAGACAAAAGCGATGACCTGTTGGACGCGGAAATGGCACGTTCATAGTCCTTAGTTGAAGATATAAAAAATCTTCATGCGAAGTACCAAGAACTTGAAAGTCGTCATGAAACGCTCTCAACCACTTATGAAAAGCTCTCCTATGATTATCTTCAAAGGAAGAAAGAGCTTGAGAAATTGAGAGCGGCTCATGAAGATCTTCAAAAAGAGAATGAGTCACTTCGCGCTCAACATTTCAGTCCCGCTCACGATGGATTTGAACCACCATGTCTAAAATGCATTGAGCGTGATAACGCTACCTCTGTTGCTGAATGTTCCACTGCTGCTAATGTTGTATTGTCTTCAACTACTGATGCGGTAACTAACCCCTCTGCGGAGGATACCACTACTATTGCTGGTGAAAATGCTAGGTTGAAGACATTGCTTGAAACAGGGATGTATAAAAGTCTGAAAGGACATCCGACACTGTGTGATGTCCTCAAAAAGCAGATTCTGAACCGAAACCCTAGGAAAGAGGGTGTTGGGTTCGAGAGGAAAATGAATGTTGATGGCTCCTACTGGAAGCCTGAGCAGTATCCCAAAACCATATGGGTTGCTGCAAAGGAACCTTTAGTAGATCCATCCACATTATCTGGCTTTACCTGTGCTAATCCTATTGTCATTGATGAATCCTTTGATGCAACCTATAAGCTGTTCAAGAATCAGAATGGTGAAGTGTTTGCGGTATATTGGTACTAATGCAGAATGGACCACCTATGAAGAAGATCTGGTACCTAAGCGGCATTGAGAATCTTCCTGTGAATGTCGTCATGACACCACCAAGGAAGAAGACAACCCCAGACCTATGGCTTCATATGGCTCAAAGGCTTCATACAGATACAGGACTCACCTGAGTCACCCTAACGCCAATGTTTTGCAGGGAAATGATACTCAGACTTATGAATATGAGCATGTGTCTTCAAACCGCTATGTCCATAGAACTAAGAACTTTTCTGCTTATTCATATGAGTATCATTCATCTCCTGCAAGGCTATTTGCTAGGTCTCCAAAGCCGAAATTCTCAGATGCTACACTAAGACTCATTGCTTCTAAGCCACCTCTGAAGATGTGGGTGGTGAAGAAGAATTAACCTTCCTTGCAGGGAAAGGTCTCCATCCTGTAATCAAAGGCGTCCTATGCTATTGCTGGGGACCTAAAACACGTTAAGGGACGCATGATAAAATGATCTTGCTATAAATTTCACATCTGAATTGCTTATCAGTCACACTATGTGTCCTAACCTTGACCTAAGCTGTGATAATCCTTGTGTGTGTCAAATGCTTATGCTTCACAACGCTCTTCGTGAAGCCCAACCTCCTAACTTTACTGTAGGGTACGACACCAAAAGCTTGAGAATGGATTATGGACAGCGAATGCACAAATCATATGAATGGTGATCGAAGTCTTCTCATGGACTCAACCTTACGTCCATCAGACAAGAGTCACATCACATTTGCTCACACTGGTTAAAGCAACGTATTGGGTCTAGGTAGAGTTGCAATCTCAAAGGATCAACACATGGATAAAGTGATGCTTGTTGAATCCCTTGGTTTCAACTTAATGTCTGTATCAATGCTTTGTGACTTGAACATGATTGTGCTATTCGGAAAATATCGTTGTCTTGTACTAATGGAATCTGACAAGTCTCTAGTCTTTGAAGGGTATCGGAAAGATGATCTATACATGGTATATTTCTCAGCAGGTCCACAGCTTGCCGTATGTCTTCTTGCAAAAGCTTCAGAATGCTGGCTCTAGCATCGGAGGCTGGGGCATGCTGGTATGAGGAACTTACACACACTCGTCAAGAAGAAGCATGTCATAGGCATCGAGGGTGTCAAGTTCAAGAAGGATCATTTGTGTGGTGCCTGCGAAGCTGGAAAGATGACCAGGGCAAAGCACCCCTCGAAGACAATCATGACGACATCTCCACCCTTCGAGCTGCTACACATGGACTTATTTGGACCTACTCACTACTCAACCCTCACAACAACTGCTTGTCACTATGGCTTCGTCATTGTTGATGACTACTCAAGATATACATGGGTGCATATAATTCTCTACAAGACTGAAGTGCAAGATGTCTTCAGACGCTTCGCCAATCGAGCAATGAACAATTATGGCGTGAAGATCAAGCATATCAGAAGTGACAATGGCAGTAAATTCAAGAACACCGGACTTGATCTTTATCTGGATACAATGGGAATCATGCATGAGTTCTCTGCTCCATACACACCTCAGCAGAATGGCATCGTTGAGCGCAAGAACATAACCCTCATTGAGATGGCTCGAACAATGCTCGACGAATACAAGACACCAAGAAAGTTCTGCCCTGAAGCTATTGATACAACATGTCACATCATCAACCGTGTTTACATCCATAAGCTTCTGAACGAAACATCCTATGAGCTCCTTACTGGCAAGAAGCCAAATGTCAGCTACTTCAGAGTATTTGGAGATAGGTGCTGGATCAAGGATCCACATCACAAGTCAAAATTTGCACCTAAAGCTCATGAAGGCTTCATGCTTGGCTACGGAAAGGACTCGCACTCCTACAGATTCTTCAACCTCTATCATTACAAAATCGTCGAAACTGTGGACGTGCGATTTGATGAAACAAATGGTTCAGAGAGAGAAATCCTGCCAAGTACACTAGATGAAGCTCCGCCCAGCGAATCTATCAAGCTGATGGGATCTGGTGAAATCATGCCTTCTGAAGCACAGCCTGAAGAGGAACTTATCATTTCTGCTCCGAACCAACCTGAAGACAATGCTCAAACTAAAGACAATCCTCCCAATGATGACAAATATCAGCATGAGCAAAGTCTTCGTCCAGTTCATCCTCGAGTTGCAAATGAAGTACAAATTGAGAAGATAATTGATAGCATCAATGCACCTGGTCCACTTACTCGCTCAAGAGCAACACAGTTAGCAAATTTCTATGGGCACTTCTCATTTGTGTCAATATCAGAACCCAAGAAAGTTGCTGAAGCTTTTATGGAACCTGAATGGATTCAAGCTATGCAAGAAGAACTTCAACAGTTCAAGCTGAACAATGTTTGGGAACTTGTCAAGCGTCCTGACCCTCACATGCATAACATTATTGGCACAAAGTGGATATATCGAAACAAGCAAGATGAGCATGGTCAAGTCGTCAGAAACAAAGCACGTCTTGTGGATCAAGGATATACTCAAGTAGAAGGAATTGACTTCGATGAAACATTTGCTCCTGTGGCTAGGCTAGAAGCTATTCGCATACTACTAGCCTGGGCTAACCACCACAACATCTTGCTATATCAAATGGTTGTGAAGAGTGAATTTCTCAAAGGCAAGATTGAAGAAGAAGTATATGTCGCTCAACCACCTGGCTTTGAAAATCCGAAACATCCTGATATGGTGTACAAGCTAAACAAAGCACTGTATGGTCTCAAACAAGCTCCTCGCGCTTGGTACGATACGATCAAAGACTTCCTGAAGAGCAAAGGCTTCAAACCTGGATCCCTCGATCCCACACTCTTCACAAAGTCATATGATGGTGAACTGTTTGTATGACAAATATATGTGGATGACACTATCTTCGGCTGCACCAACCAGAAGTATAGTGATGAGTTTGGGTACATGATGCAAGAGCAATATCAGATGTCCATGATGAGTGAGCTGAAATTCTTCCTTGGTCTTCAAATTCATCAGCAAAGGAATGGCATCTTCATATCTCAAGAAAAATACCTCAAAGAGTGTCTGAAGAAGTTTGGAATGGAAGATTGCAAAGGTTACACGATGCCAATGCCAGCCAAACACCATCTTGGTCCCGACGACAATGGTAAAGAGTTTGATCAAAAGGTATACCGCTCCATGATTGGTTCCTTACTTTATCTATGTGCATCTAGGCCAGATATTATGCTTAGTGTTTGCATGTGTGCTCGATTCCAAGCAGCAGCAAAGGAATCGCATCACTTAGCGGTGAAGCGAATTCTTCGATATTTGGCTTACACCCCAACACTCGGATTATGGTATCCAAAGGGCTCAAAATTTGGTTTGGTTGGATTCTCGGATGCTGATTATGCTGGTGACAAGGTGGATCGCAAGTCTACATCAGGCACATGTCACTTTCTGGGTCGATCACTTGTCTGTTGGTCTTCAAAGAAGCAGAACTGTGCATCACTCTCAACTGCTAAATCTGAATACATTGCTGCTGGATCTTGTTGCGCTCAGCTTCTATGGATGAAGCAAACTCTCAAGGACTATGGCATCAATCTGAAACAAGTGCCTCTCTTCTGCGACAACGAAAGCGCCATCAAGATTGCCAACAATCCAGTCCAGCACTCGAAGACAAAGAACATTGAAATTCGTCATCACTTTCTCAGAGATCATGTCATGAATAAAGATATTGACATCATTCACGTCAACACTGAAGAGCAACTAGCAGATATCTTCACAAAGCCCTTGGATGAGAAAAGCTTTTGCAAGTTACGGTGTGAGCTAAATATCTTGGAATCCTCAAATGTCCTGTGATCAGGCATACATCCTAACACTTATGCATGTTGATGACTTAGATGTGCAACACATGAAGTAAAGTATATCTTCAATCAATGAAGACTTACATTCTGAGTGTGAATACATTAACATGGAATTTGACTTTGGAGCGCCACGACAATTGTGCACCGTGTCTGGGTCTAATACTTCCTATACGGTGGGTAACGCCACCACCAAATTTCTCTGTCTGAAGTGTTTCACTAATGGCGTTATTTTTGCAATGACTTCGCATTTGGTTTGTCTTCAATTTCAATTTATCTTCATGATTTTCTTCACTATGATGATTTGATTGCTTTCTGATATATATATACTAGTGTTCTGTCCTCTACAGCATTCACTTATAGCTATGTCTTCCTAGTTGAATCTTTTGAACTAAGTGAATGTGATCAGACCCTAATCTCTCTATGCTTTCTATCTCAAACTCTATATGTCCAAATCATATGCATTCTATTGAAACTGTCGAATGTCTTCTCTGCGTCCTAGTCAGCAGAAGACACAGAGACAAACATTAAGTCAGTTTTAAATGACTCATCCTTATTTTCTAAATCTGGAGAAGCCGGAACAACCATCCGACATGCCTGGCGGGCGTGGGAACATGGGACAACTCTGAGTATGTTGCATGCTTGCCACGTGCCCCTCAGATGTGAATCGCCAGGGGCACCTGCGTAATTGCGCTGTGCCGCACACTTCCTTATAAATACATGTCCCCTGTGGTAAAGAAAACCTTCTCCCACCTCTCCACCTCGTCAAAACCCTAGCGCCACCGCTATCTCTCGACGACGCCGGCGACGAAGCGCTTAGCTGCCGCGACTTCTCCGACGCTGTCCTCACGCCGGCCGCGGACATCGTCCTCTCCACCGTCGCCGTAGGTGTCCTCCATCGCCAAGTTAGGGCACCGTGGATTGAACTGCTCGGTCTCCTGTTCATCCCATCTAGTAGTTCTTCGAGTGGTAAATATAACTCTATTTTTACCATCCTTTTGATCTTCAAAGATTCATCCTATTTACAAAAAGTTGTTTCTGCCTACACAATGTTAGATCTATTCTGTCTGCATCTCATACTGCCTAGTCTATTCACTTAAACTTCATATCTAGTTTGATTCCTCACTTGTACTTATTCATGGATTCGTACAAATCTGGAACCAACTCTCAACATATAAGTGAATGTCTTCGCATCATGAGGTCCATGTCTTCAAACTGATTTATCTTCATAATCTTCTGAGAATGCATATGACCTCTTCCCCTTCCCTCGCATCTCTAATGCTGTCAGGGGTACATGTCCGTGGGAGAATCCCTTGGTTCTCATAGTCTGCATTCGTTTGCAGAATTCTTACAACATCACATGAACTCTCCCGAAGCCAGTTCCTGTTTGTCCAGCAAGCGAAAGTCTTTGAAGCCTTTGAACGTATTGAAACCATTCAGTTTGAAGTTCATGGCTGCAGAGAAATCTGTAAGGAAGGGTGGCAGACAGCGTCGTGGGGGAACATCAAGAGATTTGCCTGATGACCTCGCAGAACTTGACAAGACAGATCCTGAAGAGAATTATCATCAGAGCAAGACACGAATCCAATGGATTCGACGATATTGGGCTGAACAATGGTTCAAATACAAGTTCGTGCCCCAGGAATACACTAAGAAGAACGCTATCAAGAGTCCTTGGGGTGATATTCTCTATCGAGGCCTTCAACCCAAGAACAGAGCTGAAGCTATTGCATAGGGTTTCTATCCCTGTATGGTCCATGGACCTCAGCATGAAAATGCCGACCCATCATCATTGCTCTGGTGTCGTGACGATACTCTCTTCAAGCGCAACTTCGAGCATGCAAAGGCATCAGCCAAGGAAAACAAGAAGTCATTGGGATTAGACTTCAACCCTGGTCCCTCTGCTCCCCGTGCTGATGGCTCACGTGATGCTGATCCCAATGTCATTGGCCCCTTCTCCAACCTTGATGGCCTCATCACTTACATCTTGGTCCAAGGTGCCAAAGTGGATCATTCTGATAATGATGCTGACACTGATGAAGCCCCAGCTCCTCCTCCAAAGCCGCAGAAGCTAAAGAAGCCTAAGGCTTCAAGATCAGCTGCTTCTCCAAAAGCTTCACGTGCGAAGCCACTGGCCACTGCGCCTCCTGAAGACAGTGTGCAGTCTAAAGATTTATCACGTATCTACAAGAAGACGGAGAAGAAAAAGAAAATCGTCAAGCATACTGATCAGACCTTGACTCCTGCTACCATTCTACGAGAAGAGCACATTGATTTATCCAGCGATGAAGATCTTGCTGATGATGCACTTGAGCAACTGATCAAGAGCAAGGAAGAAGCAGAGATCTTCAACAATTTGCCTCTCTTCAATGTGGAAATCATCCACAACTTCATTGATGAGTGGTTTGACACCCCAAATCTCAGCTTTGAAGATCTGCAACTTCCCATTGGCCTCAGCGTCTCCTTCAATGGCGCCATTGCTTCTGAGCTAGCTCTCGCTCAACGCATCATTGAACTGAAGCACAAGATTGATTATGAGAAAGCTCAGTTCAAGAAGCATGTGGCAAAGCTCAGCGTGCAAGATGTCAGAAACTTCAAGATCATGCTGCACGAGCTTAAAGAAGGCTTTCTAAAGAAGCGCGATGAAGCTCAGGGCTCTCGTGAGCGTATGAAGAGTTTGGCTGACAAATGTGTGCTAGCCTACAATGAGGTTGAGAACCGTAAGGCTCTTGGTCGTCCTGGCATTGACCCCAGAATGGCTGCAAAGAAGAAGAAGTTATCAACTGCACAATCTGCACCGTCAAGGCAAGAAGCACCTAGCATAATCTTCCCAAGCAGCATGACTAGCTCGAAGCCAAAGGTCATGTCAACTGCTTCAGAACTGAAGAAGACAAGGGCTACCGAGGCTGAAGCCAAGAAAATGAAAAGTACTGAAGCCTCTGATGCTGCTCCCTCCAAGAAGAAGCGCAAAACCAAGAAGAATCGGGCTGCTACCACAGAGCCCTTAGTTGTTGAACCTATCTCAGTGGTTCGCCCTGCATCTGAACACCAAGAACGACGGATGATAGTTCATGAGCCTGCTAACACAGAGGCTCATGAAGCTGAAGACATTCCAGCAGTTGATCCCACCGCTGCTGAAGACATTGGTCACAATGACAATGTTGAAGATGATGAAGTTGTTCCTCAGATCGAACACAACTTTGTATCATCGCCCTTTCTCACGAACAGCGAACTCATCAGCATTAGTCGTCCTATGACGCCAACTGCTCAGGATGCATCATGTGCTGATCACCCACATCAACAAGACTCCCCAAGTACTCCCCAACAACAACCACAAGTCACACAACCTATGCAAGAAGAACAAGAGGACTTTGAGGCCCAGCCAACTCCATCTCCAAAGGCGTCGCCAGCATTACGCAGGCTTCGCAAAGGACCAAGGCCTCAGGTCCCTCTTTCGTGCATTCCAGAAGGAGAAGTGCACCACCCATCTGTTGCATGTCAAGTGTTTCCAAAAGCCACTCCGACTGTGAATGTCTCCGTGTCTGAAGCCCACACTGCTGAAGACAATCCGGCTCCATCAGCCGATGATAATCAAGAAGACGTACGTGTCCCTACTCCCCCCAATACTGAAGAAGTTGTTCCTGATGTGAACGTGCCAGTGCCCGACCCTCCATCTCATCAAGTGGAGGTTGAAAATCTTGAGGCTGCCACCACCAACACAAATGAAGCCAATGATATAATCATGGCTGAAGAAAATGTGGAGCCTGCACCAACCACTGTGCCCGAAGCCAATGATGCACCTGCTCCTCAAGCTTCTGCTGTACAGCCTGACGCCTCAGTCGTTGCCACTGCTCCTGTTCTGCCACCAAGGCCTCATACAATTGAGAAAGCATACAGCCATGGTCAGCTAATCACCGTTAAATGGCCCGTTCTGGTCCCTCCGCCTACTGGCTCTGGTCCTCAGTTTGATTATCATGTTGAGCATAGGCCTCAGGTCCAGAAGCCAAAGCCAAGACTGCTAAGGTTCCCAGGTACTGCAAACTCTACAGGGTCCTTCAATGCAAATGGCTTTAAAAGTCACAATACCTTCTTTGACAGCGCAAAGAACCCCTACTCAAAGCCAAGAATATCATCTGATCATTTTTGGAGCTATCAGCAGCGAAGCTATTACTCCTGCGTTTTGTATGATCAAGGGCGCATTTTCCCTCATATGCGCCTCGACACTGAAGCTATTGCTGGACTGCCATGCTTAGAAGAAGCACTTGACTGCTTTCGTGATGCAGGTCTGCTTAGCTTTGTGACTGTCGGTGTACTAAGGTAGGGGTACCTCAGTACCCCAACTTGTGCACGGGCAGCCCCAGCTCCCCGCAACCAGATCCATCGAATGCTTGCCGGAGACCATCTCCGCTCCACACCAAGCCGTTCAAGAACAAAGTATATAAGATAGAAACTCAAGACCCCGGCAAGAGGAGCTTGCCGGAAGGCCATTCCAGCTCAAGGCTACATTACTCCTGCAGATCCCCATGAGAGGAGCTCGTCGGGAGGACCGAAGACCACATCACGAAGACACGCCTCGGCGCCCAGCGCGCCTGGCGAGGACCCGGGCGGCAAGTCACAGAGTCCGACAAGCCCCGGCCCGATAAGATCAAGGCCCGGCAAGGTGCTTGCCGGAGAGCTGTGCTACGTGCCCGCACTCCAGCTCATTTGCCCACGCCGCCTCCACCTTCTCCAGAGACGCGTGGCGGGTGGTCTGTCTTGCATGAAGAATGCGGTGGCACTCATGGTGGTGGCTTCGCCGCCGTGGCGAAAGAAGACGCAATGGCGGGAGCTTTTGGGCGACGGCGACGGGCATTTAATGCCCTTGTCCCCTCTGTCAAAAGTAGGTAGAAAGCACAGAGCTGCCTTTGTTCCCGACTGCTCCAACTACCACCCCTTTTACGTTTTACCCCTCTACCTCACGCTGACACCTGTCGGTGACCCTTGCCCTATAAAAGGAGGCCCATGCACAACGTAGAGGGGGTTCCAACCATTGGCGATTCTCGCGAGAGGGTTCTGCGACTAGCTACTCTCACGAGGGTTTCACACAACACTCCACCGTTTTGCTCGCATTCTTGAGCAAGATCAAATACAACACAATGCAGCAGTAGGGTTTTACGCGACCATCGCGGCCGGCTGGGTAAAAATCCTCGCCAAGATCGCCTCGATCTGCTCTCCGCGCAGCCTCCGCCCGCATCGAACACGAAGGGCCCCGCCCCATAGGTGCCGCGCCACCCATCCGGCCGCGACATCTCTGGCGCGCCAGGTAGGGGGCGTCGAGGTTGTGCGAACCTGATCCGGCGTTCGCGCGCCAGCACTCTTCATCAACCTCTCCAGCTTCGTCAGCAGCTTCATCGACAACTGCATCATGGCCCCGAAGACGAGAGCTTCGAGGGTCGCAGACCCATCTCCGTCTTCCCCGCCGCCACCGGAGCCGACGGCAGGCGGAGGAGACGCCGGTGGAAGGGTGGACACCGGCGAGGGTGCTCGCGGTGCCACCAGATCCAAGGACAGGACGGAGGACCACGCCTCGGCCTCCGAGACCCACGGACACCGTGAGGTGCTCGCGGTGCCACCAGATCAGGGACAGGCGGAGGACCACGCCGGCCTCCGTAGACCCACGCCCATCCCAGCGCACCACAACCCAGCGCGCCGTGCCCACGAAGATGGTGCCCGCAGGAATTTCGAAGGCCACGGAGGTCTGTGGCGTTGGCGGTGCCGCCACTACACACCTCTCACCGCCAACTAAAACAAGGGGCACGTGAGGTGAATGCGGCAGAGCCGCCCATGGAGTCACGCAGACTCCTCAAATGGTCCAAGACGCCCATCATTTTCGATCTTGAGGATCACCCGACCGCACCACCGCGGTCGGGTGCCTCGCCGATGCTGGTCTCGCCCACCATCCGCAACCTCAAGGTCACCAAGATGTTGGTCGATGGCGGGCCGGGCTGAACTTGATTTCTCTGCTGTGATCAAGAAACTCCAAATCCTGCACGACGAGCTCGAAGAGACCGGCCCCTTCCAAGGAATCAACCCGGGGAAAAGCAAGCCCAAGGGGAAAATCACCTTGCCGGTGACCTTTGGCGGGGAGGTCAACTTCAGGACCGAGCGCGTTACTTTCGACGTCGCCGATATTCCGTTGCCATACAACGGGATACTCGGGCGTCCCGCCCTCGCCAAGTTCATGGCGGCCTCCCATTACGCCTACAACGTGCTCAAGATGCCGGGTCCGATAAGCGTCATCACTGTCCGCAGCGACAAGAAAGACGCGCTTATCTGCACCGACCAGATTTACCGGGATACGGCCGCGGCGGCCGACAAAGATGCACTTGCCGCTGAAGTTCCCAAAGGGAAAAAGACGAAGACCAAGTACGGCAAGCGCTCCGGGGCCCACTCCGGCAACTGCACCCATTCGGAGTGTTGCGCTGCCAGCGAGGACGCCCCATCGAGCTCCACCGGCAAGGATAAAAAAGGAATGGCTGCTCCACCGGCAACCAAGAAGGTGTCCGCCAAGGAGGACGGCACTGGTGGTACCTTCACCATCAGTGCCACGCTTGACAGCAAATAGGAAAGCGCGCTCGTTGCTTTCCTGCGGGCGAATGTCGATGTGTTTGCATGGCAACCATCTGACATCCCCGTGTTCCTGTGAAGGTAATTGAGCACAAGCTTGCCGCTTGCCCCCATGCGCGCCCGTCAAGCAAAAGTGAGGAAACAAGCCGTGGAACGCCAAGAGTTCATCAATGAAGAAATCAAGAAACTAGAGGCAGCTGGCCTAGTCGGTGTGATCCATCCGACGTGGCTAGCAAACCCGCTTGTCGTCGCGCAAGGCCAATGGGAAATGGAGACTATGTATAGACTTCACCGATGTGAATAAAGCATGTCCCAAGGATCCATTCCCTTGCCGCGCATCGACCAGATTGTTGACTCCACCGCCGGATGTGAGCTACTCGCTTTCTTGATGCGTATCAGGCTATCACCGATCTTCATGGCGGAGAGGATGAAGAGAAACTGCGCTCATCACTCCATGTGGCACCTATTGCTTCATACGCATGCCATTTGGACTGAAGAATGCAGGGTCAACGTTTGCGAGGGTAGTGTATACTGCTTTTGAGCCACAGATCCACAGAAATGTAGAAGCTTACATGGATGACATCGTGGTGAAGAGCAAGAGCAAGGATACCCTGATTCAAGATTTAGAAGAGACATTCCAGAACCTGCGCAGGATACAATTAAAATTGAACCCTGAGAAGTGCGTCTTTGGGGTCCCCTCCGGCAAGCTTCTCGGGTTCTTTGTGTCTCAGAGGGGGATCGAAGCCAACCCCGACAAGATTAAAGCCATTGAGCAGATCCAAGCCCCAAGGCGGATCAAGGATGTCAGAAGGCTCGCAGGTTGTGTGGCTGCCCTCAGTAGATTCATTTCAAAGTCTGCCGAGCGCGCCCTGCCCTTCTTCAAAATCTTGAAGAAGGCGGGACCCATGAAGCGGACTCCAGAAGCGGAGACAGCGCTGCAAGACTTGAAACATTACCTGTCTTCCACTCCAATACTTGTCGCACCTAAGCCACAGGAGAAATTGCTGCTATACCTAGCAGCAACCAACCAAGTGGTGAGTGCTGCGCTGGTAGCGGAGAGGGAGTCCGACGAGGAGGCCGCACCACCGGCAAGCCAGCCCAGCGACAAGCAGGGGGCTGCTCCGGCAAGCCGTGGCCCCGGCAAGGACAGCCCTGGGCAGGAGCAAGGCGAGGTGCGGAAAAAGATGGTGCAGCGTCCGGTGTATTTTGTAAGCTCCCTTCTCCAGGGAGCCAGATCAAGGTACTCTGGTGTACAAAAGTTGCTTTTTGGCCTTCTCATGGCCTCAAGAAAGCTGCGCCACTACTTCCAAGCACACGAGATAACAAGGGTCACTCGCTTCCCGGCAAGAGGATATTGCACAACCCAGGGCAACAGGCAGGATCGTTGAATGGGCACCGGAATTGTCGAGCCGACTCAAGTTTGAAAGTATTTCAACCATACAGAGCCGGGCTCGCAGAATTTATAGCAGAGTGGACCCGACACTGATGAAGAAGTTCAAGAAACAAGTACACCCGCACAAGGAGCGACGAGTGAATGGGTAATGTACTTGACGGTGCCTTCTCGCTACAAGGCGCCGGTGCCGGCGTCGTACTCATCGCGCCAACCGGAGAGCACCTCAAGTATGTTATCCAGATGCACTTTCCAAGAGAGCAAGCGACGAACAACACCGCTGAATATGAGGGCTTGCTTGCCGCCTCGTGGATTGCGGCCGAGCTTGGGATCAAGAAGCTGATCGTCTGGGGGATTCCAGTTGGTGGTCCGCAAGTTAACAAGAATTATCGAGCCCTTTGATGGAAGCCTATGTAGATGAAGTAAGGAAGCTTGAGGAGCACTTTGAAGGTCTGCAGATGGAACACATTCCGAGAGCTCGAAATGAAATCGCAGACGGCCTTTCAAAGTGTGCTTCAATGAAGTTACTCATGGAACCAGGGACCTTCTTGCTCAGCTGACTCAACCTTCCGTGGCGCCGTCAATTGGGCAGTCCAAGAAGAGAAAGTTGGTGTCCGGCGACTACTTGCCGGCGGACCTCCCCGAGGCCGCCGCCAAAGTCCCTGTGATTAACCTCCGAACGCCGAGGAACAATTTGCTCCGCCCGATCATCGATCTCAGGCGATCGAAGCAAGTGTTCCCGACAAGACTTGCCCGACAAGCTTGCCGGGAACCTCCAGCTCGGCGGAGCCGAGATTCTTGCCGTAGAAGCGAAGGTTCCCTTGCGCCCTCACGCCTTTAGTCCTTGTCGTCGAGCCCCGGCTCCGCATGATAGCGCAGCAGATCGTCTGCTTCTCGCAAGCCGGAGAACTTCCCGACGATCCCGAGGAGATAGAAAGGATAACCAGACAATCAGTATGTACCAGTTAGTGGACAACGAGCTATACTGTAAGAAGGCTCAATGGTGTCGATTGAAGTGCATCTCTAGGGAAGATGGACAACAGCTGTTGGCAGAGATTCACGGAGGCATCTGCGGCCACCACATTGGCGCAAGGCGCTTGCGGAAAGGCTTTCCGGCAAGGGTTCTTTGGCAAGAAGCTCTCCAAGATGCAAGCGCACTAGTAACCAAGTGTGAAGCGTGTCGGCCCATGCAAAGCAAATTCATCACCAGCTCAAGCTCTCCAAACAATCCTTTGTCTGGCCCTTCTCGATGCAGGGGCTAGACATCCTCGGCCCCTTCCCGTGCGTCGGGGCTTTGAGTACTTGTACGTAGCGATCGACAAGTTCACAAAGTGGCCGAAGTGGAGCCAGGAGAAAGGTGACAACCACGATCGGCGATCAAGTTCTTCAGTCGATTGTATGCCGCTTCGATCCCCAACCGGATTATCACCGACAACGGTACACAGTTCACCAGCCGCACCTTCATGCAATGTGTCCAAGACCTTGGCGCCAAGGTCTGTTTTAACTCGCTGCTCACCCAAGGAGCAACGGTCAAGCGAAAGGGCCACGCGGAAGTGCTGCGCGACTCAAGACAAGAACTTTCGACGGGCTGCGCAAGTGCGGAAGAAATTGATAGAGGAGCTGCCGCGGCTCTCGTCAATCGAACGACACCAAACCGAGCCACCGGCGTACACCCTTTGCTCTAGTCTATGGAGCGAAGCAGTTCTCCCCACGGAACTCAGTATACGGATCTCCTCGAGTGCTCGCTTATGATGAGCTTGAGCAAGAGCAATCTGCGACAAGATGACGATTGCTCCTCGAGGAGGGACGCCTCGAACTGCAGACGAGCTGCTCGATACCAAGAAGCCTTGCGCCGCTACCATAGCCGCAAGGTCAAAGCCAGAGCCTCGAGGAAGGCGACCTTGTTCTTCGGCGTGTTCAGTCCGCCAAGAATTCCAACAAGTTGACGCCAAGTGGGAAGGCCCTTATCGGGTGAGACAAGTCACGAGACCCGGCGCTGTCCGCTCGAGACCAAGAAGGCTTGCCGATGAGTAATTCCTGGAACATAGAGCATCTTCGCAAGTTCTACCCATAAGGCGCGGTCGCCGTGATCCGCTCCGGCAACCTCCTTTTGTACAAAAGCTTTGCCGCCGTTGCATGTAACCCTTTGTACAAAGCCGGGCGCAGACCCCGTGCAGCAATAAAGTTTCCGTGTCTTGCGTTATTTGCCTCTTTTCCATGCTCTTCTTTGCTATTTGCATGAGTCATTTGGCATTCTTTCGTGTGGCACGCGTGTCCGACAAGCAATGGCGCGTCAAAAAGCCACGTGCCCGTTCTCTTCTTTTTCTCCTTGTTTCTTAAGCAAAAGAAATGTTCCTCCCGCACAAGTTTGCCGGAGGGGGGAGGAAATGAAGGATGAACCAAGCACTCCAAGTGCTGTTCAAGAAAGGGGAACCTGCCGGAGAACGCGCAGGCCTCGAAAGCTAAGTTGCCGGGATTTGCGCAGCTCAAAATTTTAAATTTTGAGATTGCCTTCCTTGAACAACCACACCTTGTATGGAAAACCTGTGCTCGGAGGAACCTGCCGACGGACTGCCGTGCCCTTATCTTGCGTTCGAGTCGGCTCTGCAAGTTAAGTGTGTTGCGACTGGCCGCGGCAAGGTTGCTTGCCGGTAAGGCCTTGCCCCTTGCCGGCAAGCCTTTCCTAGAAGCGTAAGGTTGAAACGTGCAGGGTTGAGAATCAAAACAAGGGAGTTGATTCCGCGATCATTGGTCGAAATAAAGGTAAATATCCTACAAAGGATAACTTGTCGCGGTAACTAATAAGTTCGTAGCGACTTGTGCAGCAGCAAAAGGAAACAAAGAAAAAAAAAAGAGAGAAGAAAGAAGGGCCTAGTCTACGCGGCCGCCCTCCATCCTGGGGATCTTGTTCACTTTGGCGACGATGTGGGCGACTTGCTCCTTCAAGGCCTCCATGTCCGCGTCGGCCGGCAAGCTGCGAAGGACGTTGGAGAGGTTTATACCGGGGTTGCGGTATACGATCTTCGTCAGCACACGCTCCATGGTTCCCGCGCACAACAAGCGCGCCTCCTCGGCGAGCTGCGCGGGGATCTTCTTCGTCCGCAGATTTGCGAGAGCTGGCGCGACTCCCCTGAAGAAGAGGCTGAGCTTGGCACTGTGAGCGAGGTTTGGATCCGGGGAGTAAATGAGGTGCTCCAACTTCAGCGCCAGCAGCTCCTGGTCAATAGCGGTTGCGGAAGACACCAATTCCTCGGTCCATATCTCGACGATGCGGCGGAAATCCTCGGCCGCTCTGTTGGCGCCAGCCACTAAGGATCGCTCCTCACGGAGCTCCTCCTTCAGTTTGGTTTCCTGGGCCCGGGCAGCGTCGAGCGAGTCCGTCAGCGCAGAAACTTTCCGCTCAAGATCTTCAACAGAATCCCTGGCGGCCTTCAACTCATCGCCCTTCTCAGCAAGACGCGCCTGGAGCTCTGAGTTGGTGCGAGTGAATTCCCAGCGCCCGCGACGGCGCGCGATCTTCTCCGAGTCCACCTTCAACAGCTCCTCCAGTTGCGCGACCTTGGCGGCGAGATCCTTCTTGGCGGCCTCCGCGGTCGCCGCGGCGTCTTTCGCCCCCTTCAACTCCCCGCCAAGGGTTTGCTCCCGAGCGGCGAGGTCTTCCTCGTGGGCGTCAAGGGCAACCTTCAGCTGGTTGAGCTCCCCTTCTCGCCGGGACAGATCCACCCCGGCGAGCCGTTGCTGCTCCTCGGCCTCGGCTTTCTCCAACAGCCACTCTTCATACTGCCCGGCGAGCTGCTCGCGCCTCTCCGACACCTCGCGGAGAGCAGCTTGATTGGCAGCACGGAGCTCCGCCGCGCGTTTCTCCATCTCCTCGGCGGCCTTGGCGGCAAGGGCTTCCCGGGAAGCAAGCTTCGCCTGCCGGGCCCGGTAAAGGGCCAGGATCTGCTGAAGCAGCTTCTCCTCATCGGGCCCACCACTCCCGCCGGGCCCCTCGACGACCTTCAAACCCGCGGAGGCGAGGATCTCCCCGTCGAAGGCCTCGCCCTCCGCAGGCGCCCGCGACGAGGAAGCCCACGGCATCTGGATGAAGACACCGTTGGGGGCTTCCAAGTAGCAGCCGGGCTGTTCTGCTTCGACGGAAGGGTCGGCGACCGGCGCAGCGCTTGACGCTCCTGCAGCCTCCGGACCGGCGGTGCGCTTGCCGTCCCCCTCTCCGGCCGCTGCGTCGGAAGCCGAGGCAGTTCCAGGCGCGTGTGGTTCGGCGGCCCCCGCCGCGTCCTCGACAGCAGGGGCACCATCGCCGCCACCATGCACGTCCTCCTCCTCCCCGACGACGACCTCCGTCTCCGTCCGCTCCGGGGGAGGGGGAGGGTCTAGAAGAAGAAAGAAAAAGCGAACAGCGGTTCAAGCAAATATCCAAAGAAAGACAACACCGAAAAGGCGGAGTCGCAGAACTTACCACAGTGGGCGCCTTCAGCGCGAGCTCTCTTGCCGGGGAACCATCCCTTGCCGGAGTAGCCGCCCTCGTCGGGCTACTCGCCCTTGGCGGAGTACCCGCCCTTGACGAGACGCTCTCCCTTGCCGGGGAGTCCGGCCTTGGCGGGGATGGAGGGACTGCCTGCTCCTCGGGGGCGATCTCGGGATGCTCCTGTTGCTGCGGCTCCATCCCTGCGCAAGTCAAGGCAAACACGCCAAGATGTTGGGGCAAGATAAAGCTATCCGATGTACCCGCAAGCGAAGGTGCGGAACCCAGACTTACGTTGGGGGCTGCACTGGGGCTGCTCCTCGACGGCGCCGGGTCGCAAACTCGAGTCCGGGCGTCTCCGCCCCTCGGCGGCGAAGTCGTCTGCAATCTCGACCACGGCACCTTGGCTCTCTTCGCCGCCCGCTCGGTCGTGGTCCCGAGTCAACACAAAAAGCAAGATTAGCATCAGAATGGCCGAGGCGAAATTCACGAAGATGAAGGTCTTGGGGACTCCTCCTGTTCCTCTTCGCTGTCTTCGCTTAAGACGGAGAGGTCGCACCGCACTGGGACGCGGCGGTGTGAGGGCAGGCGAAGGCCCTCTCGGCGCTTGGCGGTCCTCGGGCTGGGGCTGCGAAGACCCAGCCCCGTGGGCGGTCGAGACCCGAGAAGTGGGCGGAGCCGCCGCCCCGCTCCGAGGAGGCCCCTGATCGCTCGGCGCCGACTTATGGGGCGCCTTTGCTGTGGCCTGCCCGCGAGTCGCCTCCGCCACATCTGGTGCGCTGGTCGCCCCCGGCACGGCTCGACTCCCCCGGGAAGCTTGCGCTGCCCGGCGAGCTGGCAGTTGCCGGGGGGCTTGCGTACTCACTTCTGCCGCAGCCTTGCGGAGGCGCTTCAGCGGAGAACGCTTGGGGCTCGCCCGAGGCGGGGAGGTTTCTGACGACGAGGAGACGTCGTCATCATAAAGGTCCGTGGACCCACCGGCATCATCGGCGACCGCGACGTTCTCCCCCTCCTCCTCGCCGGCTGGCTCGCCGGACCCGGCACCCTGTGCCGCGACCCCTTTACCTTTGGCGCCCCGGCTCCCTCCGGCGCCTCTGCTCCCTCCGGCGCCTCTGCTCCCTCCGGCGCCTCTGCTCCCTCCGGCAGCGCCACCGCTTGCCGCGATTTCGGCCACAATTCCGTGGATCCCGGAGTGGCTCAGAGAAGGGACCCCGGCAAGCGCGCCGAGAGGAAGTTTCAGCAACCGGCAGATCTCCGCCGCCTCCGCTTGATAGGACTTCTCCGCAGCCTCTTCCTCCTCGGGCGTGCAATCGAATTCTCCTGCCGCTGCGGCTGCAGCGGCCTCTTCAGCCCGAGAGGCTATGTACGCGATCTCCTGATCCGTGGTGTCCCGTGTCAGCCCGCGGATCTCATCCTTGTTTTTCGCCACCTCCTCGAGGGTGTCGAAGAAGTTGATGATGTCAGCCGGCTCAGGCGGAATCCATGAACGCCCACGCCGTGGAATCACACGCGGGCATCATGGCGAGATACGATCCCGGCCACGCGATTGCAGAGGGGCACCACTTGCCGGGAAGCTGAACCACTCGGATGGGCGGGTCGTATTTAAGAGCTCCCGACCATCCCCTCAGCTCCAGCGTCGTGAAATTGAAGTTCAGCCCGTCGCAGCCTCATTATATCCCCGCGCGCCATACTCCCAGCCGGCCTTTTTTCTCTGTCTTGGAGGGGGCGATGCGCGACGGAGAAAGTCTGCGCCTACCGCTGCGATGGACAGCCCAGCGTGCGGAGGCGAAGGATCCGGATGAGGGCAGCGCCGAGCTTGACGCCGTCGAGTCCAGCTCGCTCAATCTCTGCCCGCTCAATGGCGCGGTGCGGCGCGCGGTGAAGGGCTGCGGCTCGTCCTCGACGATCCAGCACCATCCGCGCCACTCATCCCACTTGATGCGGAGCTCCCGGCAAGTCACGACCTCTTGAGTTGAAAGGAAAACCCAAGAAATCCCTCCGGAGAGGGGGGAGGCTCTGCTCTCGGGGTAAAGAAATGCCCTAACAGAGCTACATTTGGGTGGATCCTCACGTTCTCACACATATAAAGCGAAAACCGCCATTGTGAGGACGGCGTTGGGGTGAAATCGAGAAGGTGGAAGCCATATGTGTGCATAATGGTACGTAAGAATTCAGAGAAAGGAGGACAAAGACCGCGATGAAAGAAAGCTGCGAAGAAATGGTACCCGCCGGGATAGCTGTCCTTGAGGTCGGCCGGTGGGCGCTGGTCCGAGGATGCGCTGAGGTCCTCTTGGACCAGAACAAGAAGTACTTGCCCCAGAGTTCGTCACGCCGAGCCAGCGGCGGGAAGACGATGTTCTCCCTCCGCATCTGGGCGAAGCTCTTCCGCTGCTCGGTTTCTCCTTCTTGGTGCCTTCCGCTTCTCCTTCCCTTCCTGGTCTTGAGGCCATAACGGCAGCAAGCGAGGGAAGGGGATGAGGGTCCCGACGCCCAAGGGCGAAAGAAACAGCGGAGGAGGCGCGGAGGTGGAGCGCGAGGAGGGTTTTTCAAGGAGGAAGAAGAAGCAATGAAAGCAATGGAGGGAACGCGCGCCGCTGCCTCTGTTTTTATGGGGAAGTGGGGGGCGCTGCGTTCCGCTCTCCTCATTAAGGAACGTGGGCACGCCCCATCCCACGGCGCCCGAATCGACGCGTCTTCTGCACGGAAAGGCGGCGAGGCGGAAGTGGATTCGACGCGCGTGGCTTCAGCGCCCGATGCAGATTGCCTTGGGCCTCGCCCAACAGCGCTCGGCACTGTATGGCCCAGCCCGGGGCTCTGTCGGTGTACTAAGGTAGGGGTACCTCAAGACTTAACTTGTGCACGGGCAGCCCCAGCCTCCATAACCAGATCCATCGAATGCTTGCCGAGACCATCTCCGCCCACACCAAGCCGTTCAAGAACAAAGTATATAAGATAGAAACTCAAGACCCGGCAAGAGGAGCTTGCCGGAAGGCCATTCCAGGCTCAAGGCTACATTACTCTCTGCAGATCCCCATGAGAGGAGCTCGTCGGGAGGACCAAGACCACATCACGAAGACACGCCTCGGCGCCCCTTGCTCGGGCGAGGACCCGGGGCGGCAAGTCACAGAGCCCGACAAGCCCCGGCCCGACAAGATCAAGGCCCGGCAAGGTGCTTGCCGGAGAGCTGTGCTACGTGTCTGCACTCCAGCTCATTTGCCCAATGCGTCGCCTCCAGCCTTCTCCAGAGACGCGTGGCGGGTGGCTGTACTGCATGAAGAATGCGGTGGCACTCCGCGGTGGTGGCTTCGCCGCCGTGGCGAAAGAAGACGCAATGGCGGGAGCTTTTGGGGCGACGGCGACGGGCATTTAATGCCCTTGTCCCCCTCTGTCAAAAGTAGGTAGAAAGCACTGTAGCTGCACTGTTCCCGCACTGTTCCAACTACCACCCCTTTTACGTTTTTACCCCTCTACCTCACGTTGACACCTGTCGGTGACCCCTTGCCCTATAAAAGGAGGCCCATGCACAACGTAGAGGGGGTTCCAACCATTGGCGATTCTCGCGAGAGGGTTCTGCGACTAGCTACTCTCACGAGGGTTTCACACAACACTCCACCGTTTTGCTCGCATTCTTGAGCAAGATCAAATACAACACAATGCAGCAGTAGGGTTTTACGCGATCATCGCGCCCGGCTGGGTAAAATCTCACAAGATCGCCTCGATCCGCTCTCCGCGCAGCCTCCGCCTGCATCAACACACGAAGGGCCCTGCCCCATAGGTGCCGCGCCACCCATCCGCCGCGATAAAGGATGCATACAAGAACATTGGAATGAGGAACTTTTGCTTCAATTCTATGCTACCCTCCACATTCGCGGCTACAACAGGGATATAAAGACATGGGTTCTCGAGTGGATGACAGGAAATGTTCATCATGAAGCCAAAGCTCTTGACATAATTGAGCTTACAGGCCTACCCACTCCCGGAGAGCTGTATGAACCTGATTGTCAACTCCACTGCAATGCACTGGAGAGCATCTTCCATAAGCCATAACCAAACATGAGCCAGATGTTGAGCATGATGAAGCCTCTGCCATATGACGCTGAATACCAGAAGGAGTTCTTTGTTGATGACCTAGAGTATCTACCTCGCACAATATATCACATCATCAGGCGACTCTATGGCCTATCAAAGGGCATTCATCAGCGGCCAAACTTGAAGGAGCCATGAAGACATTGGTATTTTACGTCCTCAATGGCATCAGCTTCAATTCACAAGAATTCTTCATCCGGCAATTGGCTGCATCTGGATCTGACCTTTTTGGCCTGAAATTCTATGTTCCATGGGTTATGCGCCTCATCAAGCTACACTCCTCTGTCAACTATCAACCCTCTGCTCGCAATCATCTGATCTTTCTACCAGAGGTTGATTTGTCAGTTGAAGCCATATACCCTGAGCCTGCCAAGAAGCCTCTTTGTCTTCAAAATGCTGATCACCAAAGCTTCACTCAGCCCATGGAAGGCGTCCAAGCAGTAACTCGTGTCTATCCAATGGCTGGGAACACTCGTCTGCCTCATCGTTCGCAAACTGAAGCTATTGAAAGCACCATTGCCCAAAGGCCTAAGAAGTGCTCTCGTGTTCTAAATGACCGAGAACTTCTTGTGGCACTTCATCAGAAACAAGATAAGCATCACTTTTGGCTCAAGAGACAGATGCAAAGCCTCTTGGTGGACGTCAATCGCATTCGAAATCTTGCCACCAAGAATGATTTTGTCACTCACGAGACCTGTCGGCGATCATGGAATAGTATGACGCTGCTCAGTGCTGAAGCAGATCTTCAAGACGATGGCTTCACTGAAAGATTCAAGTTTGACTCCACTCCTCCACGGAATGTTGTCCTACGTCGAACTCCATCCCTTGAAGACTCTGACTATTCTTCCTCCGCAGCAACTGTGAATGCCAGAGTGATCGATGATGAAGACGATGCTACTTCACCTCCCCCTACTTCTGCACGCATCGACACAGCACCAAGTACATCTGCGCCGCCAAACAACAACGACAACCCTACCGCTTCACCTACTCATGAGGACGAGTAGATGCTCTATGTCTTCAAACCTTTTTGGTCCTTACTGACAAAAGGGGGAGAAGCATATGAGTTTGATAGTCTTCAAGCGGGTTCATATGGGCGGTTGCTTTAAATTTTGCCTAGTGTTTACAACTCTCGCTTTTGATACATTTGGTTATTTGATTTGTAACACTTAAACTCGATGGTCGTCTGCTACTTATTTGCTTTACTATGATGCGATGATAAATTCCGCATGTGCGATGATAACTTCCGCACTTAGATCATTCTGCAGACGTACATTTTTCATTATGCATGTCATTCTATTTGCTATATCATTTCATGCATGATGAATTATCTTCATAAGTTGAAAAGTATCTCCACAAATACAACCTGCCATGTGCATTTGCATTCCAAAAGCAAATTACTTATATGCACATCTTCAGGGGGAGCCTTTGCCACTTATGAAGACAATATCCTATCCTTTACAATTTCACATACTTTATCCCCGTTGAAAACTTCAACCAGTTTGTCATCAATCACCAAAAAGGGGGAGATTGTAAGTGCATCTAGTGCCACCCCTAGTTGGTTTTGGAGTATTGACGACAAATTTGGTCGAGGGCCAAATGCGATTGTGAGAATTGCAGGATAACACAGGTAGTGTCCCTCATTGATCCTGTTTACCTACCGGAGATGACCCCTAAAAATGTATGAAGACATTGACGACAATGGTGGTATGTGAAGATATTCATATTGAAGACTATGACATAAGAAGACATTGAGTGAAGACTATGGAGCGCGAAGACTATGTGATTTCGTTGTTTCCTTTTCTTCTTTGTTTAGTCATAGGAACCACCGTACTGTTAAGTGGGGTCCAAGTGAACATAGTCGGAATGACTGAAGTGATGCTCAACCCAAATCCTATGTCTTCGAGGGAAGACAATGAGAGCAAATCTTTTCCAGAGCTGGATGAGTCAGCTTTGCTTGTAGCCCAAGTAAAGTTGCCGTGTGTGTTTGAAATCTGACTGTTGGAACACGTGTCAGTTCCTTAGTGACCTAGGGTCATTTCGGACATATCAGGTCGGGTTGCCTAGTGGCTATAAATAGCCCACCCCCTACACCATAAATTGGTGGCTGCTCAGAGTTAGTGCACGGCTTTTGTTGTTTGAGAGCAACCCACCTCGAAGCATTTGAGAGAGAGAAATCCTTGCGAGGACAAAGCCCAAACACCCAGAGCCAAAGAGTGTTAGGCATCACTGAAGTCTTTCTGTCTGTGTGACCTGAAGACTTATTAAACTTGAGGTCTGTGAATCCTCCAGCCGGTTAGGCGTCGCGTTCTGAGCATCCAAGAGTCATTGTGGATTGCCGGTGAACGAAGTATGTGAAGGTTCGAAAGTCTACCTTGAAGACTTACCAGAGTGATTGGGCGATGTAAGTGCATCTAGTGCCCCTTAGTGATTTTGGTGTATTGAAGACTTATAGGTTAAGTAACTGATGCATTTGTGAGTGTACACAGGTCTATAAGTCTATGAGGAGTTTGATATTTACAGAGAAAGTTGAACCCTAAAAATAAAGTTCTTCGACTGAAGACTTTGATATTCTGAAGACTTTCTGAAGACTTTGAAAGTGAATAAATTGGTGTGACCATGAAGACTTGATATTCATTCGAGGAATTTGAAGCATGAAGACTTTTGTTTTCGTAGTTTCATTTTCTCTTTCTTGAGTCATTGGAAACACTGTACTGTTAAAGGGGGTCGAGGAAATACTAAGGAAAAATTTCCATGTGATGCTCAACTCAAAATCCTACACCTACCAATCCTTCGAGTGAAGCCTTTGAAATCTCATACAGCCATCAAATTTTCAAAGGATGAGACGCAGTTCTTACAGTCACCGATGACTTTGCTCGATCGAGGAGTTAGGAATTCGCCAAAGTCGAATTGCCTACACAATGAGGAACATGATAGCCCCGAGGACTTTGAAAGTCAAATTTCCGACCGTTCTTTGTCTTTGGCTGGACCAAAATATCTTATCCACCTAACGGTCATATCATTGAAGGGCATTTATGTCTTATCATGTCGGGCTGCTCCCTAGGCTATAAATAGCCGCCCCCTACAACCACTAGCTGGTTGGCTGCTCCGAGAGAACTTGACACTTGTCATTTGAGAGCAACCCATCCTCCGAGGACTTTGAGCGAAAATCATCAAGTGAGGAAAATCCAAAACCAAACCCCCACAAAAACCCCAAGTGATTGAGCATCACTGAAGAAATTGATCCTGTGTGGATCCGACGCTTGTTACCTTTGAAGACTGTGCTTCTTCCAGACGGTTAGGCGTCAAGGTCTAGAGCATCCAAGAGGAATTGTGGATCGCCGAGTGACCAAGTCTATGAAGGTTTGGAAGTCACCTGAAGACTTACCATGAGTGATTGGACGAGGCCTGCGTGGTCTTAGTTCAAGGAGAATACGGTGAGGACTGGGTGTCCTGAGTTGCGGCTCAGAGACTGGGTGTCCGGGACTGTGTGTCCTCGAGTTTAAATACTCAGCCGCTCCAACCAGACGTATAACCGAGACAGCAGTTGGAACTGGTCTACCAAATCATTCTCTTCACCAACCGACCGGTTCTATTTCCTCAACTCATTCATTTCCTCATTCTCATGTTGTATGTTGTTCATATCTGTGCTTGAAGACTTTGATCAAGACTTTCACAAATTCCTCGCTTCAATTTCTTCATCTGTTTGTCTTCATCTTGTTATCCCGTGTTTACGCTTCACGTACTCTGCTCGGTCTTCATTTCATCATCTTGACTATGTGTGTAATCTGTTATGTTTACCTCTGAGTACTTATTCCGCTGCAAACAGTTCTTCGCTAAGGAATTTCCTCACTGGCAAATTCCTCAGTGAAGAATTTCATAAAAATCGCCTATTCTCCCCCCCTCTAGTCGATATAACGCACTTTCAATTGGTATCAGAGCAAGGTACTCCCTTGTTCTGTGTGATTTTGGTTTAACCACCTGGAGTTCTAGTTATGTCGACCGCAGGTATGATCAAGGTCTCGGCTGGGTGTCCTACCTTTGATGGAACGGACTATCCCTACTAGAAGAATAAGATGCGGATGCATCTTGAGGCAATTGATAATGATCTCTGGTATGTTGTGGAAAATGGTGTCCCCGCCGCCACTGAAACACTGACCGCTACTGATGTGAAGAGATTCAAACAACTCGACTCTCAAGCGAAGAATATCATCTGTGGCCATCTGAGCAAAGGACAGTATGTAAGAGTGAGTGCTTTGGAAACTGCCAAGCTTATCTGGGATAGGTTGTCCAAAGTAAATGAAGGAGTCTCAACTCAGCGTGACTCTTGAGTTGATGTTCTTCGAAATCTCTTCAACCGCTTCAAAAGACTCGACAACGAAAATGTTCAACAAACCTTCGATCGCTTCATGACATCTCAAATGAGCTTCAAGCCCTCGGTGCATCGACATCATCGACCATGAAGTAGTGAAGAAACTGCTAAGATCGCTTGATTCCTCATTTGATACTCTGGGACCGATGATACAAGAGCGTCTTGACTACAAGTCACTTGATCCTGCCGATATCCTCGAAGGCTTAACACTCACGAAGTTTCAACTTGTTTGAAAGAGAGATCTCTATGGCTCGAACTATGGCAAACCACGTGCCCTGAAGGCCAAGGTTGTGTCTGACTCTGAATGTGAGGATTCTGGTAGTAGCCTTGGTGATCCTGAAGAACTGAGCCAGGATCTAGCTCTCCTTGTGAAGAAATTCCAGAAATTCACAAGACGTGGTCGCTTTGGAAAACCCTCAAGGGGAAGTGATTCTTCATCCAGTGACTACAAGAGAAGACTTTGCCACAAATGCAAGAAGCCTGGTCACTACATTCAAGATTGTCCTCAGTGGGAGAAGGAAATGAAGAAGAAGAAATACAAGGACTATAGTTCTGATGAAATGAAGAAGAAGAAGAAATCATCAAAATCTTCGTCTTCAAAACCATCAAAGTCTTCATCTCACAAGAAGGGCAGCTCCAAGAAAGCTTGGGCATTCATTGGCAAGGAGATGGACTCTGAAGCCGAATCTGAGGAAAATGATGAAGAGGAAGAGTCTGAAGAATCTGAGTCTGGTGTGGCGAGTCTGGCCGTTGCTACTGCTTTCGTCAGCAAGTCCATCTTCAACACTGAAGAAACTGATTCCATCAACAAGCCTGATGAAGATAATGATGGCTACGCTCCCACCTATTGCTTCATGGCAAAAGCAGCTAAGGTACTCAAATATAACTCCTCTGATTCTAGTGAAAATGAATCTGATGAGGACCTTAAGCCTAGCTACTCCAAACTTGCTAAAATTGTTGTGAAGCAACAACGGGCTCTTGAAAAAGTTCAAAACATGCTAGATAAAAGTGATGATATGTTGGGTGAAGAAATGGATCGCACTAAAGCCCTGACTAAAAATCTTCAGAGACTTGAGTCTAAGTATGATAACCTTCAAGGTCATCATAACTATCTCTTGTCTGATCATGAGAAACTTTCTTATGAATTTCTTCAAGAAAAGCAAGACAATGAGAAGCTTTCTCTTGAAGCTATTCAAAGAAAGGCAGATCTTGAAAAGCTAAGAGAATGTTATGAAGATCTTGAAGGAGCGCGATTCATTACTAGCTCAACAAATCAGCGCTTCTCGTGAAGAATTTTGTTCCTCCATGCTTAAAGTGCATTGAGCGTGAATCGCTAATTCTTCACCTGAATGTTCAAATGCTTCAAATGTTACAAATTCTTCATCTGCCTCTGCTATCACTAATTCCTCACCTGACAATGCAGGGCTGAAGGAATTGTACATGACAGGCTTGTACAAAAGCCTCAAAGGGCATCAGACACTTTGTGATGTGCTCAAAAAGCAGATCCTCAACAGAAACCCTAGGAAAGAGGGTATTGCCTTTGAGAGGAAACTGAATGTCGATGGAACATATTGGAAACCTGAGCAGTATCCCAAAACCTCATGGGTTGCTGCAAAGGGACCTCCAGTTGATCCATCTAACTTATCTGGCTTTACATGTGAATCTCCTCATTCTTCTGATGAGTCATTTGACTCCAACTATAAACTGTTCAAAAATCAGAATGGTGAAGTATTTGCTAGATATGTTGGCACTAACCTGCAGAACGGTTCCCCTATGAAGAAAATCTGGGTTCCCAAAAGCTGTGTTGAAAGTCTTCAGGTGAATGTCCTCATGACACCACCAAAGGAAGAACAGGAACCCCAGATCAAATTCTTCATATGGACCAAATTCTTCATATGGATCCAAATCCTCATATGGACCAAATTCTTCACGAGGATCAAATTCCTCAATTGGATCAAAGTCCTCATATGATTATTATCATGCTAACAAATCTGTCTCGCAGGTAAAGCTAAGGGCTATGAATATGTGCATTATTCTTCAAACCATTATGTTCATAAGTCCTTGAAGAATTACTCGCTTATTCATATGCTTACCCTAACCCTCCAATGCTAAGCGAAATGGTTTGGCATCTTTGCCACCTTTCTCACATGGTGCTCGCAGGATGATGAACTCTTTGCCACCCCTCCGATGTGGGTGGTGAAGAAAAGAACTAATCTCTTCTGCAGGGTCAGTCTCGGGCGTGCTCGAGCGTCTGAAGAATTTCTTGGGGCCCGACAATATGCTCGAAAGGACGCAGCGAATCATGATGAAATGAACTTTCATTTCACACGTCCTCATACTGCTATATCTGCTTACTGCTTGATGAAATTCATCTGATGAACTTGATATCATATTCTTCACTGATGAAGCATATGAGATTGTAAGTTACACTAATTCATCTGCAGGATGATCAACCCAAAACCACTGAATGGGTCCTCGATAGTGGATGTACAAATCACATGACTGGTGACAAGAATCTATTGATGGATGCTCCTTTATCACCGTCACCTCTGAAGCATATCATATTTGCTGACAAAGGCAAAAGTCAGGTATTGGGTCTTGGTAAGGTTGCTATCTCTAAGGATAAGCACATGGACAAAGTCATGCTTGTTGAATCCTTAGGATACAATCTCATGTCAGTCTCAATGCTTTGTGATCTTGATATGGTTGTTGTCTTTGGCAAATATCGCTGTGTTGTGATTATGGAAGCTGACAATTCCAAAGTCTTCGAAGGCTTTAGGAGAGGAGACCTGTATATTGTTGATTTTTCTATAGGACCACAACCAGCCATGTGTCTACTTGCAAAGGCCTCAGAAGGCTGGCTATGGCATCGACGACTTGGTCATGCAGGCATGAGGAATTTGAACACGCTTGCGAAGAAGAAGCATGTCATTGGCATTGAGAATGTCAAATTCCTCAAGGATCACTTATGCGAGCATGTGAAGCCGAAAAATGACCAAGGCCAAGCATCCAGCGAAGACTATCATGACCACTACTCGTCCATTCGAATTGCTTCACATGGACCTCTTCGGACCTAATCATTATTCAGCAGTCACTAATGATGCATCTCTATATGGTTTTGTCATTGTTGATGATTATTCTCGATATACATGGGTACACATTGTTACTTACAAACATGAAGTGCAGGAAGTCTTCAAGCGATTTTCCTCGAGGGCTTCAACCAACTTTGGTGTGAAGATCAAGCATATCGAAGTGACAATGGAACCGAGTTCAAGAATTCTGGTCTTGATGCCTATCTTGATGAACTTGGTATTACTCATGAATTATCTGCTCCTTATACTCCTCGGCAAAATGGCGTCGTGGCGCAAGAACGTAACTCTTGTTGAGATGGCTCGCACTATGCTTGATGAATACAAAACGCCTCAGCGTTTTTGGATTGATGCAATTGATACTTGCCTCGCCACATCATCAACAGAGTATATCTTCACAAATTCTTCAAGAAGACGCATATGAACTCCTCAACGACAAGAAACCCAATGTGAGTTATTTCAAAGTCTTGATTGCTAAATGTTGGATTAGAGATCCTCACCACAACTCTAAATTTGCACGAAAGCACATGAAGGTTTTATGCTTGGTTACGGAAAGGACTCGCACACCTCTGAGTCTTCAACATTGTTCTTCACAAGATTGTTGACATTGTAGATGTGCGGTTCGATGAAACTAATGGCTCGCAAAGAGAGCACCTACCTTCATGTTAGATGAACCAGCACCGAGGATGCTATCAAGCACAAGGCAACCGAGGATGTCATTCCCATTGAAGAATCTGTGAAGAATTCATTCCTGGTCGTGAAGAGCGTCGAGTGATGCACTCAAGAACATGATGAGGAAATTGGTCTTTGAAGAAAATGCTGATCAAAATCCTCGGCGACAACCAACTCATCCACGCATTGCAAAAGAAGTGCAAGTGGAGAAGATCATCGATGACATCAGCGCACCAGTCCTCTCACCCGCTCAAAAGCCTCACACTTATCTAACTTTTGTGGGCACTATGCTTTTGTCTCTATCTCGAGAGCCTACTAAGGTAGATGAAGCATTTACGAGCCGTGGATTCAGGCTATGCAAGAAGAATTACATCGATTCGAGCTGAACAATGTCTCGAATTGGTCAATCGCCCGGATCCTCGCAAGCATAATATCATTGGCACAAAGTGGATCTACCGCAACAAGCAAGATGAAAATGGCCTCGTTGTGAGGAATAAGGCACGACTAGTAGCTCAAGGCTACACACAGTTGAAGGAATTGATTTCGATGAAACTTTTGCACTGTTGCTAGACTTGAAGCTATTCGCATTTTACTTGCCTATGCTAACCATCATGATATCATCTTATATCAAATGGATGTGAAAAGTGCATTCCTCAATGGTAAGCTTGAGGAAGAAGTATATGTTGCTCAACCCCGGTTTTGAAGATCCCAAGAATCGACAAAGTCTTGAGACTAAATAAGGCTCTCTATGGCCTCAAGCAAGCCCCTCGGCGTGGTATGATACTTGAAGGAATTCTTCGTGAAGAATGGCTTCACACCAGTTCACTCGATCCTACTCTATTTACTAAATCATATGATGGTGAACTGTTTGTGTGCCAAATATATGTTGATGATATTATCTTTGGCTGTACTAACCAACGATATAGTGATGAATTTGCCTATATGATGAGTGAAGAATATCAAATGTCTATGATGGGAGAGTTGAAATTCTTCTTAGGTCTTCAAATTAAATCGGCACACAATGGCATATTCATATCTCAGAGAAATACCTCAAAGATGTACCGAGGAAATTCGGCATGCAAGATTGCAAAGGCGTCAAAATTCCTATGCCCACAAATGGTCATCTATGCCTTGATGAAAATGGTATTGACTTGATCACAAGGTATACCGCTCCATGATTGGTTCTCTATTGTACCTATGTGCATCTAGGCGGATATAATGCTTAGTGTTTGCATGTGTGCCCGATTTCAAGCTGCACCAAGGAATCACACCATAAGGCTGTGAAGCATATTCTTGATATCTAGCTCACACACCAACACTAGGATTATGGTACCCCAAGGGCTCTGCTTTTGATCTCATTGGATATTCGACTCGACTATGCTTGGTGATCGTGTGGACCGCAAGTCAACATCTAGCACTTGTCATTTCCTCGGACGATCTTTGGTCATTGGTCCTCGAAGAAATGTAACTGTATCACCGCTCATCTTCTGAAGCTGAATATATTGCTGCTTTGGGTCATCTTTGTGCTCAACTGCTTTGGATGAAGCAAACCCTCAAGGACTATGGCGTCAGCGTGAAGAATGTGCCTCTCCTCTGCGACAACGAGAGTGCCATCAAGATTGCTCACAACCCAGTTCAGCACTCGAAGACTAAGCACATCCAGATTCGTCATCATTTTCTTCGTGATCATGTGTTGAAGGGCGATATCTCCATCGAGCATGTGAAGACTGAAGAACACCTAGCTGATATCTTCACCAAGCCCTTGGATGAGAAGAGATTTAGCAAGTTGCGGTGTGAGCTAAATATCTTAGAATCTTCGAATGTTCTTTGAAAAGGACACACATCCTAACCCTTATGCATAATTGATGACTTAGATGTGCAACACATGAAGAAACGTTGTTCCTCAATCAATGAAGAATAACAATCTAAGTGTGAAGAAATCAATGAAGAATTTGATTCTCGTAACCCTCGACAATTATGCGGTGTCCGAAATCATCATTCTTATACGATGAGCTACGCCACCACAAAAGTTGAAAATCTTCAATTTCCTCATTTTTGAAATTCCTCAGTTTTTCAAATTCTTCAACTTTGCAAAGTCTTCAGTAGTTCCGTCGTTGTTCTTCATTGGCTATATATATATATATATATATATATATATATATATATGAGTTTATGTCCTCTACTGACATTCACTTATTGCTAATTCTTCAAGTTGCGATTTACGCTAAGTGAATGTGATCGGACCCTTCCCTCTATGCTATACTCAACCCAATCTATTCACAAATTCTTCATGTGCGTTCGATTGAAACTTCGTTCAAAGTCTTCACCGGTCCTTGACAGCTGAAGAAATTGCGAACGAAACTTTTTAACAAATCTTATCCAAGTTTCGGTTTTACCGCTCAAACCGTTCCGCATCCCACGATGTATTACTTTAATCACCCACGATCTTACGATCTCATCTGCACGATGCGTGGGTGACACACGTCGCATGAAGGAGAAAGGGCGGGGCATGTTAGTCCAAAATCTTGAGCGAACAGTTTTTCACCGTGGCTATAAATACCCTTTACCTCCTCACTTCATTTACTCCGCTCGATCGCTGTCTCTCGCTCGAGCTCTCCTCAAACCCTAAGCGCCGCCGCTACTCCATCGCCGCCCGGTGAGGAAAAGCTTCACCGCCTCGACCTCATCGTCAGATCGTACTCGCGCGTCATGAAATCTTCACTCCGCCGCCGCCGTAGTCATCTTCCTCTGCCAAGTTAGGGCGTGGAAGATCTAACGTGACGAACTTCTCTACAGTTCATCTCTGTTCATCGTGTTCTTCAGTTCGGGTAATTAAAAGTCACTTTTATTACTCGCGTTGATTCTCAAATCTTTCTGAAAATCTTCAAAGGTGTTTTTACTCTTCAAAATCTTCACATATGAACACCTCACACACTATATGTTCTTGATTTATCTCTCTAAGCATTCATTTCTTCAAGATTCCTCAATTGTGCGGATTTTCGATCTGTACAACTCTGGAACCTAAGACGAAATGCTTAGTGAAATTCCTCAAGGCTCAAACTGGTCAAATTCCTCAAAACTTGCTCCTTTTGAAAAATCTTCTGAGAACGCATATGACCTCTCCAAATTCCTCGCACCTACACTCTGTTCACAGGTACTCATGTCCGCTGCTGAATCACTAGGTTCTCATCAACTTAACTCATTTGCAGCGTTCCTCGAAGAAAAACTGCATACTTCTTGAGTGCTCTATTGTTCAAATTCCTCACACGAAGAAAATGGCGAAAGGCAAGAGACCGCAGAAGGGAGGAAAGAAACCGGAAGTCATGATCCTTTTGAAATTCGGAGGAAATATACAAAGACTCTGCACACTTGATGAATCCAAATTTGGCAAGGAAACCAAGAACCAGCGCAAAGTGCGATCTGAGGATAGAAAGGAGATGGGCACGAGAATGGCGTGAATACCGCTATGTCACTCCTAAGTACATGAGGAAATTCGCTCAATCCTCCATGCCCAAGAGCTCCTCGGCACTGGCCAAGTTCTTGATCCCACCAGCGTCAAGCGTGGTGAAGATTTTCTGAAGAATGGTCCAGCGCCAAGCCAAATTGGCAAGACAGGCCAAGGAGGCGGTGAGGAAATTCAATGAGGATATTGCTGCTGCTGCTGCTGAGCCCTCGGTCAAACCGAGGAAATCAATGCCAAAGAAGCCTGCACGCAAGCCAAGTGCTTCACCGTCAGCGCCCTCACGGCCCAGTTCCTCAGCCATGCCCTCTCAGCAAATTCCTCAGACTGCTGCTGCTCATTCAAAATCCTCAGCAGCTCCCTCCAAGTCCTCAACACCAGTGCATCTTGCAACTTGTCAAAGGACTCAAGGATTCTCCATTGCTTCAGGTGTTTCAGCAAGTTCCTCAGTTGCACCAATGTCCTCAACAGGTCCCACTCCGCTGAAGACAAAAGCAACTGCTAGACGCGGTCCTCGGCCAAGTCCGAAGAAGAAACAGGTTGCATTCAACGTTCCCTCTGATGATGAGGCCTCTGATGAAGAACTTGAAGAAATCATCAGAGACAGACTGACCAAGGCCGCTAGAGCCAAAGGAACAAGTGTACCTCTGCTTTTGGATCGAAGAAGATCCTAGACTTCATTGACACGTGGCATCGGGATCCACACACTCCTCTTCCGGATCTGCCATCGACTCTGGTCAAAGTCACATCTTGAACCATTTCATCTCAGAAGAGAAATGGAAATTTGAAAAGGCTCATGAATTGAAGAGAGCAAAAGCAAGAAAAGAGAAGCTTCTGAGGAAAAACATCATCAACTTGTCTCCTGAAGAACTTCTTAAAGCTCAATCAAATCAAGCACTCAGCAAGGATTTTGATGCTTACAATGCCGACCGGCAAGGAGCCAAGGTGAGATTCAATCACTCGACGAAGAGAATGTCAATCTGCAGCAGCTTCATCGCAACAAGAAAATCCTCGAGCTAAAGAATCTGCTCAGCTTGCTTTGAAGAACATGCCAAGATTCTGCCGATGACTTTCAGCGTCTTGATGAGAAAACAAGTTCGAGGGCTGATGACTCCATTCCATTGCTTGAAGAAATTCCTGGGCATCCACTAGTGGTGCGCTAAAGAATCGGAAGAAAACAGGCAAGCTGCACCAGTTGTGCTCAAGAAACTATACCACAATCCTCAGCTCCTCCTGCACCAACACCAACTCAAATTCTTCATACGCCTATGAAGTGAAGAAGACAAAGGCTGCAGAGCGAGCTGCAGTGAAGAAAAGGAAGGCATCACCAAGTCAAATTCTTGATTGCGAAGAAATTGAAGCCAATGACCAGCTCGATTGAAAATCCTATCGATGCCATTCCCATTTCCTCCATGTCATCCAAGAAATTGTTCCCTTTGGAGAAGAATACACGATCCCAAGCGGATCGGATGAAGAAAATCAATCTGTTGCTACTTGAGACAGCTTGATGAAGAAATTGAAGTGGAAGCTTTCCTTCAACTCTGTTGCCTCCTCACCCGTGCCTCGGTTCACAAATGAAGAGGCAAAGTGTTGAGAAATTGAAAAGAAGATGAAGATGTGGATATTGGGTGCACTACACCTGAATGAGCGATGACTTTTGGGAAAGTCAAGCACCCCAATACTCCTCTCTTCACTCCGCTTCAACAAGTTCCTCGACCACCAACTACTCTGCTTCAAATGGGCTCTGATGAAACTCATCCCACATCATCTGTCAGCGAAGAGATTCCAGCCACTAGCGCCAAGAACCAACTGCCAATCCTCAAAGCGCACAAGGAGAGGAACCAGAAATTCCTCGACTGAAGAACACGAAATCGCGATTCACGAGGTTGTGCTTCAAATAACAGATATTCCTCTGCCCAAGCCAAAGAATCCGTTTTCAAGCAAGCAAAAGTTCAAGGCTGAAGATTTCTTTTCTGAGCATGTGTTCTTCACTGCCTACAATCCTTATGACTCTGCTCGAATGAGGAAAAGACGCTTCTGGACTCCAACACAAGCAAATCTCTATTCCTCAGTACTATTTGACAAGGACAAGATCTTCGACCATGAGCATATTCCTCATGTTGATATGAAATCACTGCCGTGCTTCGAGCCAGTACTCCGTGTTCTTCACGATGCAGGGCTGCGGAATTTCTGCACCGATATATGTGACTGGAATGAAGAACTCATTCTTGATTCTATGCCACCGCACATCACCGGAGATCTTGAAGACATCAACTCATGGGTTACTGGATTGGATGACTGAAAATACTCACTACAAGGCACCAAAGAACGAATTGCTTCGTCCTTCCTCTTGATCCTCCCCATGAATCTGCTCGTTGCCTCTACAATGAACGTGAACTGTCTGATCACTTCATGCAAGTACTGATGAAGCCACTGAAGCCTGGCCAAGCCCCTCGAACCAAATTCCTCGTCAAGGATTTGCTATATGTGCCTCGGACGTGTACAGAATCTTGGCGAAGACTATGAGTCCATCAAAGGCCACGACTCAAATGATGAAGACGTCGTTGGCATCATGAAGAACATGCTTTTCAATATCATTCATGGCGTTCGATCAACTTCCATGATTTCTTCATGAGGACTCTAGCCAATATTGCAATGTCACCTTTTGAGCTGAAGCCATATCGCCTTGGATCATGAGATTCATCCGGCAAGATCTTCAGCTGAACTACAAGGTGACACTCAATCATGGCAGCTTCACGCGCCCATTGAAGTCCTCAAGCGACCAATTTCATCATCGATGACAAGGGCAAGGCAGCAGCTGTAATTGATGAAGGCACTCGTCCATTGGATGGTCGGTTTTGCAAAGCTGCATCTTACTCCACCAATGATGATTACGCTTTCGCATGATCTTGCCGCAAATACCTCAACCAAGAAACAGCCTCAAGCCACGGCACCTGGGTGATGACGGATCGTGAGTTACTCCTCGGTCTTCATCGGAAGGTTGATCGCAATTAGAAATGGGTCAGCGCCAATTTGCTGCAATTCTTCACAATATGACCTCAACGCATAATGCAAGTGAAGAAAAACCGATTACTATTCATGAAACCCTCAACCGCACTGGGCTGTTACGAATCATGTCTATTCAGCGGAAGAATTGAAGACTATGGGTCTTGGGAAGCTTATGACTGATCGCACCACCTCGAAGAAATTCAAGAGAGTCAAAGTTCCTGATTTGGTGGCCAGCTCTTATTCTTCATCGCTAAACCGATGAATATGAAGACTTGGGCGACAACTGCGGCAGGCCCTACTTCAACAACCAACCCCGACAACGCTGGCGCTCCTCCATCGACTTGAATATCTTCAGGGACGTTAGTCGTCAGTTTTGATCCTTTTGGTCATTTGATGACAAAGGGGGAGAAATCTGAGTTAGTCTTCAAGCGGGTTTATTCTATGGGCGTTTTAAAAAGTTACAACTCTCGTTCTTCCGAAACTTTTTATTGGATCGAGTTGTAATCTTAACTCCGATGGTGCCCTGATACTTTTGATCGTGCATTGTGCTGACTTTGCACTGTGCTCTAATACTTTTAATCGTGCTTCGATGCTCTAATTTTGATCGTGTTATGCTCGATGCTTTTGAAGCACTAAGCTCAAATGTGATATTTGAGCTCAAACCTTTGATGTGATATTCAGCATGCTCATTCCTAGTTAATACTATTGCATGCATGTTGAATCTCATCAGGCACCATATTTCATCATGCATTTCAAATTCTTCATAGTATATGTATCAAATGCGTGTATGAATTACAAGATATAGGGGGAGATCTCCATGATTCAAATCTTCAAATGTGCATTGCCTCAAAAGCAAATTCCTCATTATGCACATATTTAGGGGGAGTTCTTCTATATCTTGCAATCAAATTCCTCAGTATTAGTATTTACACTTCATATGTTTATCCCCGTTGAAAACTTAACCTATGTTGTCATCAATCACCAAAAGGGGAGATTGTAAGTGCATCTAGTGCCCTTAGTGATTTTGGTGTATTGAAGACTTATAGGTTAAATAACTGATGCATTGTGAGTGTACACAGGTCTATAAGTCTATGAGGAGTTTGATATTTACAGAGAAAATCGACCCTAAAAATGAAGTTCTTCGATTGAAGACTTTGATATTACGAAGACTTTACAAGACTTTGAAAGTGAAGAAATTGGTGTGACCATGAAGACTTGATATTCATTCGAGGAATCAAGCATGAAGACTTTTGTTTTCGTAGTTTCATTTTCTTTCTTGAGTCATAGGAAACACCATCTTTGTTAAAGGGGTCGAGGAAATACTAAGGAAAAATTTCCATGTGATGCTCAACTCAAAATCCTACACCTACCAATCCCTTGAGTGAAGCCTTTGGAAATCTCATACGATTCAGTCAAATTCTTGATGGAGAGATGCAGTTCTTACAGTCACTTGATGACTTTCTTTCTGACCGAGAGTTAGGAATTCCCAGTCTTGAATTGCCTACACAAAGAGGAACATGATAGCCCCGAGGACTTTGAAAGTCAAATTTCCGACCGTTCTTGTCTTTGGCCGGCGGACCAAAATATCTTATCCACCTAACGGTCATATCATTGAAGGGCATTTATGTCTTATCATGTCGGGCTGCTCCCTAGGCTATAAATAGCCGCCCCTACAATCACTAGCTGGTTGGCTGCTCCGAGAGAACTTGACACTTGTCATTTGAGAGCAACCCATCCTCAGAGGACTTTGAGTGAAAATCATCAAGTGAGGAAAATCCAAAACCAAACCCCACAAAAACCCCAAGTGATTGAGCATCACTAAAGAAATTGATCTGCGTGGATCCGGCGCTTATTACCTTTGAAGACTGTGCTTCTTCCGACGGTTAGGCGTCAAGGTCTAGAGCATCTAAGAGGAATTGTGGATCGCCGAGTGACCAAGTCTGTGAAGGTTTGGAAGTCACCAAGACTTACCATGAGTGATTGGGCCGAGGCTGCGTGGTCTTAGTTCAAGGAGAATACGGTGAGGACTGGGTGTCTGAGTTGCGGCTCGAGATCGGGTGTCCGGACTGTGTGTCCTCGAGTTTAAATACTCAGCCGCTCCAACCAGACGTACAAGCGAGACAGCAGTTGGAACTGGTCTACCAAATCATTGTCTTCACCAACCGACCGGTTCTATTTCCTCAACTCATTCATTTCCTCATTCATGTTGTATGTTGTTCATATCTCGTGCTTGAAGACTTTGATTGAAGACTTTCACAAATTCCTCGTTCAATTTCTTGATCTGTTTTGTCTTCATCTTGTTATCTTGTGTTTACGCTTCTGTACTCTGTTCGGTCTTCATTTCATCATGCTGACTATGTGTGTAATCTGTTATGTTTACCTCTGAGTACTTATTCCACTGCAAACAGTTCTTCGCTAAGGAATTTCCTCACTGGCAAATTCCTCAGTGAAGAATTTCATAAAAATCGCCTATTCACCCCCCCTCTAGTCGATATAACGCACTTTCTGGCGAGGACTGTGTGTCCTTAGCTCAAGGGGAATAAGGTGAAGACACGGTCTTGTGAGTTGAATCTCAGCCTCCCTAACCAGACGTACAGTTGTCACAGCAACGGGAACTGGTCCAACAAATCCCGTGTCTTCAACAAGTCACTGGTTCTATCCTCTCCCTCCTTTACTTAGAGTTTGTCTTCATGAAGTCATTGCCTATCTGTCGTACCTGTTTGACTTCATTGCTTGACTACTATCGTTGATTGGCTTCATACTATCTTCCATCCTGATCCTTACTACTTAGCTGCTATTAGTCCTGTACTTTCACATCATTGCATACTTGACTATGGTCTGCTTGTTGTAGTTTATCTTCCGCTGCATATCAATTAGGTCATTTCTATCATTTGTCTTCAAAACTTCCATGTTTTGAATACTTCCATAAAAATCGCCTATTCACCCCCCTCTAGTCGATAACTAGCACTTTCACATTGCGCTCACTTGAATGGAGCCAGGATTAACTACAGTAGTAGATGGTCTCCTTACTAGTACTCCCTAGTAGTCCCTAGTCTCTACTCTTATAAAAAACCGAGTTGGTGATGATAGTGTGCTTGCCATCTTGTAATATAGACCGTCCAATCTATATCTGACGGATAGAAAGCAAACTATGACAATTTTACAAAAGATTCCCGCACCTCTCTCACATTTACAGATAAGGCCTTGCCTTGTTCATCCTTATCTCCCACAACCTCATTGCTGAGCAATTAAAAAAGGAAGTCTCTAGAACAATCTCGCATGGTGGCCGCTGGCGGCACCGTTCATCCCCGTGCCTCCGCCCAGTCCAACCACCAGTCAACACCACGCCCCACTCCTCCTCACCTTATCTCTCATCTTTCTTGAGATATCATTTTTTTGATGATATTCTCGAGATACCATTTTTCCAATAAAATTCACGAGATATCATTAGTTTTTACACATGGGATTACTCATGCATGGGTCAATCACAACAGGTGTTTTGTAAAAAAAATGCATCTTGATGTTCCGTGCAATGCATGGGCATCTTACTAGTTTGCATATAATTCCAAACACCACGTAGACATGGTCTTTGACCATTTTACAACTATGTTAGTATCATTGTTAGTGGTCAGCCGGTGCAAGTTATAGCCCCGGGTGTTTTAACCTTTTTTTAGTAATGATATCTGGCGATTGTTCGCCAAGAGCTCAATCATGGTGAATCCCACATAACCGTCAGATTTCCATCCGACAGTGGCCTGTTTTTAAGTTGTAGTATTTGACAAAACCACCACCCTTACACACGTACTACAACTGCGTCACGGGTGTTTGCAACTACCATGTCTCCTAGTGAACATTTATTGTGAATTGGAGTTAGCACCGATGGCGGTTCGTAGTCGTTCCACGCTCGGGCATTGAAGTTTGTAACTATTTTAGATTAGAATATACTACTCCTCTGGTGCTAGTAGTAGAGCAGAGTCCTACTCCACTATATGCAAACTAGGGCATAGTAGTAGGTACTGTAGGGAGTACTAGTACTGTGTTAACTCAAGCAAGTTGTCTGGCATCGATATGACCCTACGCTGCTGGGATGTGTCTGGTAAGTCAAGCATAGTGCTGTTTTCATCATCACCTGTCCACTTCCCGCGGCACATATTTGCTTCTCCATCTTCGTCCGCACATAATCGTCCAATCTTCCATCCCCATGTCAGGACCCCGACTCAATGTCACATCGATCTAGCCTGTAACACCTCGTATCACTTTGCGGCCTCACGCACGGTATTCCCACGGGTGTCGCCTTACCTTTGCCCGGGACCGTTTGCGTCTTTTGGCACACGTATATATAGTGTCGCTAGCATCCATATGATTAGGAGCCCGGGCTGACATGGCTAGTCGTAAACCCAAAGTGGCACAGACTTACAGGGACAGGCATCCATGACCCAACATCAAACGTGTCGGTCATCAGCGAGTATGTTCCGGGCTGTAGCACTGGCCTAGCAGGACTCCGGTAAACCGGGCTGTAGCAGCTAACAGACTCCGGTACTCACGCGTGACATTTCCCGAAGGAACAGACAGAGCGAAGAAGGACACATGCCGGCCAGCCTAAGTGTTCCGGAGCGGTAGCAAGCTACCATGGCTCGGTGGAAACACTAGGAGACATTTCCGATGAGAGGCTACTAAGGATAAACAACTAGATAGTCAGATCCCACACATACCAAGCATTTCAATATCATACACACAATATGCTCGATGTGTGCAAATACAACATGGCATCACAACATGACTCTACGACTCAAGTATTTATTCATTAGGCTCCGAGGAGCCAGATATTACAACATGGGTCTCACGACCCAACATTCAGAGCATACAAGCCAAAGCACAAGCGGAAGCTAACATGTCTGAGTACAGACATCTACAAATGAAAAAGGCTTAGAAGCCTGACTATCTTCCAGATCCTGCCGAGGGCACAAGATCGTAGCTGAGGTAACAAGCTATACGTCGAAGTCCACGCGGAACTACTAACGAGACTGACGTCTCTCTGCAAAAACATAAAATAGGCAAACGTGAGTACAAATGTACCAAGCAAGACTTACATCAGAACTATCTACTTATGCATCATTATCAACAAAGGGGATGGTGGAGTTTAACTTCAGCAAGCCAGCTTTGACTCGGTGGCTATCCTAAACTACGACTGCAAGTAACTCTTTTGAGGTGGCGCAGACGAGTCCACATATTCACCATCTCAATACACCACTATGGATCCGCTCCCGTCTCCCTACGAGAACGCCATACATAGCACTCACACTTATCTTGCGTATTTTAGAGTATCCACTTTCACTTGTCTATGAACTGTACAGGCAACCCAGAAGTCCTTTTCCGTGGTCACGGCTATTCGAATAGATGATGTTAACCCTGCAGGGGTGTACTTCTTCACACACGCCCAACGAGGGTGTCGGCCACAACCTACCTAAACACTCAAGTCCCTAGTCCAGGTTTATCGCCTATTCGGGTTCCATCCATGAGGAGATCCGGCCGAAGTTTCGCTCACAGCCCCAAAGGATGTAAGCAGGGTTCCCGAGACACCAAGCAGGCGCCCGGTACACCGTGCCATGTGCCTACCGCATCACAGCCCACCCCTACGGTCAGCCGCTGCGCACGGCCTCCAAAGATATACTACAAACACGAAACTACTTGTAACTCCTGGACAGAGGACAAGGGTGATTAAGAAGCCGAGAGGGTCCATTGGTTTCGGGCCCAATGCATGGTAGTAGCTGAATCATGGATCACAAACACAGAACTCAGTTCCTGAGGATGGCTGCAATGAGACAACCCACCATGTTCTCCTACATGGCCTCTCACCACTACCTTTACCAAATCGTGTTCACACACTTTGCTCACACATTCAGTAGGACATGTTCACACACCTCTGATTCATTCCCGATGAATCAGACCTGACTCAACTCTAAGAAGTAGCAGGCATGACAAACAAGCATGAATGAGTAGGCACAACAGGGCTCAAACAACTCCTACTCATGCTATTGGGTTTCATCTATTTACTGTGGAATGACAGGTCATGTAGATGATAAAAGGGTTCAACTACCGCAGCAAGTAATAGTTGAATCGATGTTGTCCTAGTGCAATAAAAGGGAGCAGGAGCGAGAGAGTGGGATTGTATCAGAATGAAGAAGGGGGTTTTGCTTGCCTGGCACTTCTGAAGATAATATAGTTCTTCATCGGTGTCATCGATCACATCGTCGAACATCGTTTACTGAGAGGGGACAATACCGGCAAACAAGGAAGAACACAATCAATGCAATGCACAATATGATGCATGTTATGACAAGGCAAAATGAATGTGTTTTGGGCTAATGCAAGCTAGAACAGATTGAAATGAGTCCATTTGAACCAAAGATTCAAATGCAAACCCATTATATGAAGTCATAAAGGTGCATTAACTTGTTTCATCTAAACAGTAGTGTTAAGTTGTTCTAACATGCATGAAACCAGTGCAGATGGATAGATTGGATTTTTTTGATCATTTTTCATATATAATTTGTTTCATTTGGAGCTACGGTTGATTTTCTATGAATTTTAGAAGTTTGTGCTATTTTCTGAATTTCCTGCATAAGAATAATTCGAAGAATTGAATTAATGCGTCAGGACAGCGTCACGCTGACCTCAATGAGTCAACAGAACCGGTTCAGGTCAAACGACCGATGGGGGTCCACTGTCAGTCTCATAAAGCTGGCGTTGGTCCTTGACCGTCGGATTGTACTAAGGTAGGGGTACCTCGGTACCCCAACTTGTGACGATCATGACTCCATTTGGATCCACCATATGCTTGCCGGAGACCATTCCCACTCCATATCAAGCCATTCAAGAACATAGTGTACAAGGCGAAGATCGAGACCCGGCAAGAGGAGCTTGCGGGAAGGCCGTCGAGCTTAAGCTTACATCACTTACGCAAGGCCTGGCGAGAGGAGCTCGCCGGGAGACTAGAAGACTACATCATAGAAGACACGCCTTGGCGCTATCGCGTCCCGGCAAGGACACGGGGGCGACAAGTTCTGAGCCCGACAAGCCCCAGGTCGGCAAGATCAAGACCCGGCAAGGCGCTTGCCGGGAGAAATCTGTTGTGTGCCGCCTCCAGCTCATCTGCCTGCAGCGTGTGCCTTAAGTCCTCTCGAGACGCGTGGCGGATGGCTGTCAACTGAAGGTGCGGTGGCACTCCACGGTGGTGGATCCATCGCCGTGGCAAGCGGAGACGCAAGGCGGGGAGCTTTTGGGTCGGCGGTGGCGGGCATTAAATGCTTTTGTCCCCCATCACAAAGTAGGTAGAAGCCCTTTGTTCAAACCTTCGTAGCTCCTTGTTCCCTTGCTCCAACTACCACCTCTTTTACATTTTTACCCCTCTCTCCTACGTTGACACCTGTCGGTGACCCCTTGCACTATAAAAGGAGGCCCATGCACAACGTAGAAGGGGTTCGGATCCTGGGCAACTCTCGCGCCTAGGGTTCGTCTGGATCAACCCACTCGACACACCACACCACCATACGCTCGCATTTCTCGAGCAAGATCAAATACAACACAAAGCAGCAGTAGGGTTTTACGCGTCCATCGCGGCCCGAAGCTGGGTAAAATCCGCCCGCGTGCATCGCCTCGATCTGCTCTCTGTGCTCCCTCCGCCCTCGTACCGCTCAGACAAGGGGCTCCGGCCCCATAGGTGCTTTCGCGGGCGGGTCCCTCCGTTCCGTCCCGACATCTTTGGCGCGCCAGGTAGGGTGCGTCGAGGTTGTGCGGACCTGATCCGGCGTTCGCACGGGCGTGTTCTTCATCAACCTCTCCGGTTTAATCGGCAATTTCGCCGGCAAGCTGCGCCATGGCCCGAAGCGAGGGCCTCGAGGGTCGCAGAACCCGTCTGCGTCTCAACCGCCGCCACGAGCCGGCGGCGAGGCGGAGGAGACGCCAGCGAAGGGTGGACACCGGCGAGGGTACTCGCGGCGCCACCAGATCCAGGGACAGGACGGATGACCGCGCCTCGGTCTCCGTGGATCCACGTCCATCTCAGCGCACGACGACCCAGCAGCGCCTTACCACGGGAGGTGGTATCCGCTTTCTTGGAGCAGAGGGCCGCACCGGAGGCTCGCGGGATGTTCCGACCCCGTCCGGACACGAAAGCGAAGGCGCCGGAGGACCTCTCCTTCTAACACTGTTAGGAGTCGGCGCGTCCGCTCCCACCGCTTCGCTCCGCTTCCCTCCACTCCTGCAGAAGCGCTCACGAGAGCGCAAATGCTCCTCGACTTCCCTCCAGCAGCGGACAAGGCCGAGGACTGGAGGGCTACCATCCAGAGCCTGGTCGCTTTCGCCAACAACGATCGTCGACAGCAGCCAGCGGCCTCGCGGCCGCGGCAAGCAGAGAAAACGAAGGCCGGCGGCGACAAGACCGCTGGGGGCGCGACCACCGTGCACTCCCCGCCGCGGAAGCGAAAGACGCCGCCCGCGGAACAATGCCGACGCGGCTCCATGGCATCGTCGGACCAGCGGCTCGTCGGGATCAACGCCAGTCCTCGGCGAGCGGCGACAAGAAGACGCCCGAACCACGATCGGCGCCGCCGAGAGACTTCGGCGACAATCGAACCGAGAGCTGGGAGCACTTGTCGACGCGGCCGCCGCCCGGCGAGCGAGCGACTTGCCGTCTGCGGCGAGCTGCCCTGCGTTCACCCGTGAGCTGCGGCGCGTCGGTGGCCCAGCATGAAGAATTTCAAGCTGGCGTCGGAGAATACGACGGCAAGGCGCACCCTCGGAGTTTCTCGGTGTCTACACCATCGCGGTGCGAGCTGCGGGCGCGACGAAGATTCTCGCGAACTACTTCCGCTCGTGTTTAGGCGAGCGTTCGTTCTTGGCTTATGCACTTGCGGAAGGCTCCATTTCTTCTTGGGCAGATCTTTGCCATCGGTTTGTTGGCGCCTTCACCGGCGGCCACAAACCCCACGACCAGAGAGCGATCTCCACATTTTGGCCCGAAGGAAGGAGAACCCCTGTGCAAGTATATCCAGCGCTTCAGCCGTGTGCGGCACAACATCCTCGATGTCCACCCTGCCGCGGTTATCGGTAGCGTTCCACGAGCGTCGCGTAACCGCCAGCATGCGTGAAGAGATGGCGATGACCAAGATTCGGGATGTCGGCGAGCTTTATGCTCGGGCGATAAATCTTGCCTGCGGAAGAGGAGGAGGCTCCCGGGGAGGATCTTTGGCGCAGGAGGAAGCGACTCGGCGACGCCGCCCGGCAAAGAAAGCGCCGACGGCGGAACATTCGAAGAAGAACAAGGAAGAGGTGCTTGCCGTCGAGAAGTCCGGCAGGGGGCTCCCGCCAAGCAAACCTGGTGGCGACTCGGCAAGGAGCCTGCCCTGTGGCGGCAAAACGGCAAGGCGACGGCCCCGCAAGCAATCTTGCAAAATCCACTTGCAAGCCGTCGACTATCTCGTCGAGCAGCAAAAAGCTGAATCTGAGGCGCGACAAGGAGAGGACCCAAGGTGGCGGAGGAGAACAGAGCAAGAAGCGGCCGTTCAATGGTCGGGGGGGGGGCCCCGGCAAGGCCAAACGGCGGCAAGGTGATCGACCTTCCGAGACGCGACAAGGATGAAGAAGGCGGCGACGAAGATATGGAAGATGAGGATGACAGCGGCAGGAGTTCGAGAAGGCCACGGAGGTCCTGTGCGTCGGCGGTGGCGCCTCACTGCACACCTCCACCGCCCGCCTAAAGCGGTGGGTGCGTGAGGTGAATGCAGCGAGCCGCCCGTCGAGTCGCGCGAGCTCCTCAAATGGTCAACCGCCCATCATTTTTGATCTTGAGGATCACCCCGGCCGCACCACCGTGGTGGGTGCTTGCCGATGCTGGTCTCGCCCACCATCCGCAACCTCAAGGTCACCAAAATGTTGGTTGGCCAGCGGGCGGGCTGAACTTGATTTCCTCTGCTGTGATCAAGAAACTCCAAATTCGGATGGCGAGCTCGAAGAGACCGGTTCTTTCAAGGAATCAACCGGGACGGAGCAAGCCCAAGGAAAGATCACCCTGCGGTGACCTTTGGCGGGAGCTCAATTTCAGGACTGGCGCATCACTTTCGGCGTCGCCGATATTCCGTTACCATACAGCGGAATACTCGGCCGTCCGCCTCGCCAAGTTCATGGCAGCTTCCCATTATGCTTAGCGTGCTCAAGATGCGGGGCGATAAGCGTCATCACTGTCCACGGCGACAAGAAAGATGCGCTTATCTGCACCGACAAGATCTACCGGGATGCGGCAGCAGCGGCCGACAAGAATACCCTTGCCGCTGAAGCTCCCGGGGGGAAGAAGACGAAGACCAAGTCCGGCAAGCACTCCGGGGCCCACTCCGGCAACCGCACCTCTTCGGAGTGCCGCGCTACCGCCGAGGACGTCCCGTCGAGCTCCACCGGCAAGAGTAAGAAAGGAATGGCTGCTCCGCCGGCAACCAAGAAGGTGTCCGCCAAGGGGGACGGCACTGGTGGTACCTTCACCATCGATTGCCACGCAACGACAAATAGGAAGCGCTCGTTGCCTTCTGGCGGCGAGCGTCGATGTGTTTGCATGGCAACCATCGACATCCCGGTGTTCCCGGGAAGGTAATTGAGCACAAGCTTGCCGTTTGCCCTCATCTTGTGACCCGTCAAGCGAAAGTGAGGAAGCAAGCCGTGGGCGCCAAGAATTCATCAACGAAGAAATCAAGAAGCTAGAGGCAGCGAGGCCTAGTTAGAGGTGTGATCCATCCGGCGTGGTTAGCAAACCCGATTAAATGCGTGCGCAAGGCTAACGGGAAGTGGAGGCTGTGTATAGACTTCACCGATGTGAATAAAGCATGTCCCAAGGATCCATTCCCTTGCGGCGCATTGACCAGATTGTTGACTCCTTTGCGGATGTGAGCTACTTTGCTTTCTTGATGCATACTCGAGGCTATCACCAGATCTTTATGGCCAAAGAGGATGAAGGAAGACTGCGTTTATCACTCCATGTGGCACCTATTGCTTCATCGCATGCCATTTGGACTGAAGAATGCAGGATCAACATTTGTGAGGGTAGTGTATACTTGCTTTTGAGCCACAGATCCACGAAATGTAGAGGCTTACATGGATGATATCGTGGTGAAGAACAAGAGCAAGGATCTGCTGATTCAAGATTTGGAAGAGACATTTCAGAACCTGCACAAGATACAACTTAAGTTGAACCCGAGAAGTGCGTCTTTGGAGTGCCCTCCGGCAAGCTTCTCGGGTTCTTTGTGTCCTGAGAGGGATTGAAGCCAACCCGACAAGATTAAAGCCATCGAGCGGTCGAAGCCCCAGGCGAGTCAAGGATGTCGAAGGCTCGCGGGTAGTGTGGCTGCCCTCGGTAGGTTCATTTCAAAGTCTGCAGAGCGCCCTACCTTTCTTCAAAATCTTGAAGAAGGCAGGCCCCATGAAGTGGACTCGGAAGCGGAGGCAGCGCTACAAGATTTGAAGCGGTACCTATCCTCCACCCCAATACTTGTCGCACCTAGACCACGGGAGAAGTTCTTCTTTGTACCTAAGCGGCAACCAACCAAGTGGTTAGTGCTGCGCTAATAGCGGAGAGGAGTCCGACGAGGAGGCTGCGCCACCGGCAAGCGAGTCCAGCGACAAGCGAGGAGATGCTCAGGCAAGCTCAGGCCCGACAAGGACAACTGCCTGAGGGACAGGGCGAGGTGCGGAAGAAGATGGTGCAGCGCCCGGTGTATTTTGTAAGCTCCCTTCTTGAGGGCTAGATCAAGATACTCTGGTGTGCGAAAGCTGCTTTCGGCCTCCTCATGGCCTCGAGAAAGCTGCGCCATTACTTCCAGCACACGAGATAACAGTGGTCACTCGCTTCCCAAGAAGGATATTGCACAACCCGAAAGCAGGGCAGGATCGTTGAGTGGGCCTTTGGGCTGTCGAGCTTTGGGCTCAAGTTTGAAAGTACTTCAACCATCTGAGCCGGGCTTTGGCAGAATTCATAGCAGAATGGACCCCAGCGCGATGAAGAAGTCCAAGAAACAAGTACACCCGTACAAGAAGCGACAAGTGAATGGGTAATGTACTTTGATGGTGCCTTCTCGCTGCAAGGCGCCGGTGCGGCGTGGTACTCATCGCCCACCGGAGAACACCTCAAGTATGTTATCCAGATGCACTTCCCAAGGGACAGCGACAAACAACACTTTGCCGAATATGAAGGTTTGCTCGCCGGCCTCGAGATTGCGGCGAACTTGGGATCAAAAAGTTGATTGTCCGGGGAGATTCTCAGTTGGTGGTCCGACAAGTTAACAAGAGCTATCAGAGCCCTTTGATGGAAGCTTATGTAGATGAAGTGAGGAAGCTTGAGGAGCGCTTTGAAGGCTTGCAGATGGAGCATGTCCCGAGAGCTCAGAATGAAATCGCAGATGGCCTTTCAAAGTGTGCTTCGATGAAGTTACCTGTGGAACCAGGGACCTTCTTGCTCAAGCTGACTCAACCATCCGTCACGCCCTCAATTAGGCAGCCTAAGAAAAGAAAGTTGGTCTCCGGCGACTACTTGCCGGCGGATCTCCCTGAGGCCGCTGCCAAAATCCCCAAGATCAACTACCGGCCGCCGAGAGCAGTTTGCTCCTCAGAGATCCTCGGATCATGCGGTTGAACAAGTGTTCCCGACAAGCCTTGTCGGCAAGCTTGCCGGAGGACCTTCAGCTCCGGCAGAGCCAGAGACCCTTGTCGTAGAAGCTCAAGTTCTCGCAGCGGCCTTCATGCCTTTAGTCCTTGCCGTCGAGCCCCAAGCTCCGGCATGGGCACAGCAGATCGTCCGTTTCCTACAAAGCGGGAGAACTTCCGGCGACCGGAAGAAATAGAAAAGATAACCCAGAGCGGTCAAGTATGTACCAGGTTCGTGGACAACGAGCTGTCTGCAGAAGAAGGCTCAATGGCGTCGAGACTAAAGTGCATCTCCGGGGAAGATGGGCGAAGCTGTTGGCGAGAGATACACGGAGGCATATCGGCCACCACATTGGCGCAAGAAGCGCTTGCGGAAAAGCCTTCCGGCAAGGGTTCTTTTAACAAAAGCCCTCAAGATGCAAGCGCACTAGTAACCAAGTGTGAAGCGTGCGGTTCCATGCAAAGCGATTCATCAGCCAGCTCAAGCTCGCAAACAATCCCTTTATCCTGGCCCTTCTCGATGCAGGGGCTCGATATCCTCGGCCCCTTCCCCGTCTTTGTCGGGGCTTTGAGTACTTATGCGTGGCGATCGACAAGTTCACAAAGTGGCGAAGTGGAGCGATGAGGAAGGTGGCAACCACGATCGGCCGTCAAGTTCTTGGTCGATTATGCGCGTTTGGGATCCCTAACGGGATTATCACCAACAACGGTACACAATTCACTAATCGCACCTTCATGCGATCGTCCAAGACCTTGGCGCCAAGGTCATTTAAACCATCGCTCACCCAAGGAGCAGCGGTCAGCGAAAGGGCCAATCTGAAGTGCTGCGCGGACTCAAGACAAGAACTTTCGACAGTCTTGCAGTGCGGAAGAAATTGGATAGAGGAGCTGCCGGCGGCTCTTTGGTCAATCGAACGACACCGTCGAGCCACCGGACAAACACCTTTTGCTCTAGTCTATGGAGCGAAGCAGTTCTCCCCACGGAACTCAGTATCACGGATCTCCTCGAGTGCTCGCTTATGATGAGCTCGAGCAAGAGCAAGCTGCGGCAAGATGGCGCATTGCTCCTTGAGGAGGGCGTCTCGAGCTCTTTGTCTGAGCTGCTCGATACCGGCAAGCCTTGCGCCCTTCCATAACCGCAAGGTCAAAGCCAGGAGTCTCGAGGAAGGCGACCTTGTTCTTCGGCGTGTTCGAGTCCGCCAAGAATTCCAACAAGTTGGCCTTGAGTGGGAAGGCCCTTATCGGGTGAGACAAGTCAGGAGGCCCGGCGCTGTCCGCCTCGAGACCGAAGAAGGCTTACCAGTAAGCAACTCCTGGAACATAGAGCATCTTCGCAAGTTTTACCCATAAGGCGCGGTTGCCGTGATCCGCTCCGGCAACCACCTTTTTGTACAAAGCTTTGCCGCCGTTGCATGTGACCCTTTGTACAAAGCCGGGCGCAGACCCCGTGCAGCAATAAAGTTCTGTGTTTTGCGCTGGTTGCCTTTTCCATGCTTTTCTTTGCCATTTGCATGTGTTATTTGGCATCTCTTGTGCGACACACATATCCGACAAGCAATATGCACTTGAAAGGCTATATGCTTGTTCTTTCTTCTTTCTCCTTGTTTCTTAAGCAGAAGAAAGCGTTCCTCGCGCCTAAGTTTGCGGGGGAGAAATGGAGGATGAACCAAGCGCTGTTCAAGAAAGGGAAGCCTGCGGGAGAAGCAGAGTCCGAAAAGCTAAGTTGTCGGATTTGCGCAGCTCAAAATTTTAAATTTTAAGTTGCCTTCCTTGAACAACCACACCTTGTATGGAAAACCTGTGCTCGGAGGAACCTACTGCTGGATAGCCGTGCCCTTATCTTGTTTTCGAGTCCGCTCGGCAAGCTAAGTGTGTTCTTGTTGGCGTCATGCAAGGTTGCTTGCCGGCAAGACCTTGGCCAGCAGGCTGCTTCGAGTTCAACACTCAGCACTCGCGGCAAGGGCCCCTTGCCGGCAAGTTTCCTAGAAGCGTAAGGTTGAACCATACAGAGTTGAGGATCAGAACAAGGGAGATAATTCTGCGTCCATTGATCAAAATAAAGATAATATTTAACAGGAAATAGCTTGTCGCGATGGCTAATGAGTTCATAACACCCTATGCAGCAACTAAAAGAGATAAGGATAAAGGAGGCCTAGTCTCTGGCCGCCCTCCATCTGGAGATCTTGTCCACCTTGGCAATGATGTGGGCGACCTGCTCCTTGAGCCTCCATGTTACGCATCGGCCGCAAGCTGCGAAGAAGCGTTGGTGAGGTTTATGCGGGTTTGCGATATCGATCTTCGTCGACCACGCGCTCCATGGTTCCCCGCCATACCGGCCAGTCTTCTCGGCGAGCTGCGAGGATCTTATTCGAAGATTTGCAAGGGCGGCGCAATCCCCACGAAGAAGAGGCTGAGCTTGGCGCTGTGGCGAGTTTGGATCCGGGAGTAGATGAGATGCTCCAGCTTCAGCGCCGGACAGCTCTGGTCAATGGCGGACGCGAAGATACCAAGTCCTCGGTCCATATCTCAGCGATCTGGCGGAAGTCCTCGGCTGCTTTGTTGGCGCTGGCCACCAAGGTTCGCTCCTCGCGGAGCTCCTCCTTGACTTGGTTTCCCGATCCGGGCAGCGTCAGCGAGTCCTTGTGCCTGAGACTTGAAGCTCAAGACCCTCGATGGAGTCCTTGGCGGCCTTCAACTCGTCGCCCTTCTTGGAAAGGCGCTCACAGTTTACGAGTTGGAGTGGGCATCCTTCTCGCTCCGTGGCGAGCGTGGCAACCTTCTCCTCGCTGCGCCAACAACTCCTCCAGCTACTGCGCGACCTTGGCGGCAAGCTCCTCCTTGGCGGTTTCATGGCGGCAGCATGCATCTTCGCCTCCTTCAATTCCCGCCTAGGGCCTGTTCCCGAGCGGCAAGGTCTTCCTCGTGAACGTCGAGGTTGACTTTCCGCTGGATGAGCTCTCCTTCTCGCCGGGATAGCTCCACCCCGGCGAGCCGTTGCTGCTCCTCGGCCTCGGCCTTCTCCAGCAACCATTCTTCATACTCCCCGGCGAGTCGCTCACGCTTCTCCGCCACCTCGCGGAGAGCAGCTTGGTTAGCGGCGCTGAGCTCCGCCGCGCGCTTCTCCATCTCCTCGGCGGCCTTGGCGGCGAGAACCTCCCGGGAAGCGAGCTTCGCCAATCTGGCCCGATAAAGGGCCAGGAGCTGGTGAAGCAGCTTCTCCTCATCAGGCCCGTCGCTTCCGCCGGGCCCCTCGACGATCTTCAAGCCCGCGGAGGCAAGGATCTCCCCATCAAAGGCCTCGCCCTCCGCGGGAGCTCGCGACGAGGAACCCCACGGCATCTGGATAAAGACGCCGTTGGGGGCCTCCAAGTAGTGGCCGGACCGCTCCTCTCCGGCGGAGGGTTCGGTGACCGGCGCAGCACTTGATGCTCCCGCCGCCTCCGGGCCGGCGGTTCGGTCGCCATCCCCCTCTCCGGCCGCTGCGTCTGCAGCCGGAGCGGTCTCTGGCACATGTGGCCCGGCGGCTCCTGCTGCGTCCTCGGCAGCAGGCGTCGCCGCCCGCCACCATGCACGTCCTCCTCCTCTTCAATAGCGATTTCCGTCTCCATCGCTCGGGGAGGAGGAGGATCTAGAAGAAGAAGAAAGCAAAAAAAGTTCAAGCAAATACACAAAAGAACAACGCCAAGAAGACAAAGTTGCGAACCTACCTTGGCGGACGTCGTCAGCGGCGGGCTCTCTTGCCGGGGAATCCTCCCTTGGCGGAGTGGCCGCCCTCGCCGGACTGGTCGCTCTTGGCGGGTACTCGCCCTTGGCGGAGTACCCGCCCTTGGCGGGACGCCCTCCCTTGCCGGGGAGTCCAACCTTGGCGGGGATGGAGGGACCGCCGGCTCCTCGAGGGCGACCTCGGGATGCTCCTGCCGCTGCGGCTCCATCTCTGCACAAGTCAAGGCAAGCACGTCAAAATATTGGAACAAGACAAGATCTCCAGACGCGCCCGGCAAGCGAAGGTGCGGGACCCAGACTTACGCTGGGGGCTGCGCTGGGGGCTGCTCCTCGGGACAGCGCTCGGGTCCGGCAAGCTTGGCTCCGGCGCGTCCCCGGTCTCCTCGGCGGGCGAGTCGTCCGCGACTTCAACCACGGGCACCTTGGCTTTCTTCGCCGCCCGCTCGGTCAAGGTCCTGAAATCAACACAAGAAACAAGATTAGCCTCGACAATAATCAAGGCGAAATTCAAGAAGATGAAGATCTCGGGTACTTACTCCTGTTCCTCCTCGTCGTCTTCGCTCAAGGCGGAGAAATCATACTCCACAGGTCGGCGTCGGGGAGGCGCGGCGAAGGCCCTCTCGGGCGCTTGGCGGTCCTCGAGGCTGGGGCTGCAAGACCCAGCCTGTGGCGGTCGGGACCCGAGGCGGGCGGAGCCGCTGCTCCGCCCGAAGACCCCCGCCCGCTCGGCACCGACCTGCAGGCGCCTTTGCCGTGGCTGTAGCGTGTCGCTCCCGCCTTGCGGCTGGTCGCGCCGGTCGCCCTCGGCGCAGCTTGACTCCCTCATGAAGCTTCTTGCTGCCCGTGAGCTGGTAGTTGCCGGGGACCTGCGTGCTCGCCTCCGTCGCAGCCTTGGAGGCGCTTGATGAGGCGCTGGGGCTCGCCCGGGCGGGAGGTCTCCGACGACGAGGAGAGGTCGTCGGCGTAAAGGTCCGTAGACCCGCCGGCATCCTCGGCGGCCGCGACATTCCCCTCCTCCTCCTCGCCGGCTGGCTCGCCAGACCCAGCGCCCTGCGCTGCGACCCCTTTTCCTCTGGTATCTCCGCTCCCTCCGGCGCCCCTGCTCCCTCCGGCGGCGCCGCCTCTTGCCGCGGCCTCGGCCGCGATTCCTGGGATCCCGGAGTGCCTCAGAGAGGGAACCCCGGCAAGCGCGCCGGGAGGAAGTTTCAGCAATCTGCAGATCTCCGCCGCCTCCGCTTGGTAGGACTCCTCCGCGGCCTCTGCCTCCTCGGGCGTACAGCCGAACTCTCCCGCCGCCGCGGCTGCAGCGGCCTCTTCGGCCCGGGAAGCTATGTACGCGAGCTCCTGGTCCGTGGTGTCGCGTGTCAGCCCCCGAATCTCGTCCTTGTTCTTCGCCACCTCCTCAAGGTTGTCGAAGAAGTTGAGGACATCCGATGGCTCAGGCGGAATCCATGTCGCTCACGCCCGTGCGAAGTCGCCGCGCGGGCATCATGGCGAGGCGATCCCGAGCTGTCTTTGTTGCAGAGGGCACCACTCCCGGGAGGTCTGAACCACTCTGGATGGGCGGGTCATATTTGAAGAGTTCCCGACCATCCCCTCAACTCCAGCGTCGTGAAGTTAAAGTTCAGCCCAGGCGCAGCCTCATTATGTCCCTAACGCCACCGTACTCCCAAGCCGGCCTTTTCTGTCTTGGAGAGGGGCAATGCGGCGGCGGAGGAAATCGGCGCCTACCTCACGCAGCGGACAGCCTCGCCTCTCGAAGCGAAGAATCCGGATGAGGGCAGCGTCGAGCTTGATGTCATCGAATCCAGCTCGCTCCGGTCTCTGCCCGCGCCACGATGGGCGTTGTCTTGGGCGCGTGAAGGGCTGCGGCTCGTCTTCAATGATCCAGCACCAGTCCGCACGCCACTCCTCCCACTTGCCGCGGAGCTCCCCCGGCAAGTACGACTCCTTCAAGTTCAGACGAAAAACCCAAGAAATCCCTCCGGAGAGGGGGGAACCGGGCTCTGCTCTAGGGGTGAAGAAATGCCTAAACAGAGCTACGTTTGGGTGTATCCCTATGAAGTTTTCGCACATATGTGCGAAAACCACCATTGTGAGAATGGCGTTGGGGGTGAAGTCAAGAAGGTGGAGGCCATATGTGTTCATGATGTCACAGAAAAATTCAGAAAAAGGAGGACAAAGACCGCAGTGAAAGAAAGCTGCGAAGAAATAGTACCCGCCAGGATAGTTGTCCATGGTGGCGGCCGGATGGGCTCTGGTCCGGTGCGCCGTGGTCTTCTTGGCCCGAGCAGGTAATATTGCCCCGAGTTCCTCCACATCGAGCATGGCGCGGGAAGGCGACGTTCTCCTTCCGCATCTGGCGAGCTTTGCCGCCGCTCAGTTTCTCCTTCTTGATCTTCTCCGCCTTCCCTTCCCTTCCGGTCTTGGGGCCATGGCGGGCGGCGAGAAGGAGGACGAAGAATCCGGCGGCGCCGCGGACGCAAGAGTCGGCGGAGGAGATGCGGAGGCGGAGCGCAAAGAGGATCTCTGGAGGAGGAAGAAGAAGCAATGAAAGCGAAGGAGGAAAACCGCGCCTGTTTCCTCTGTTTTTATGGGGAAGTGGGGGGGCGTTCCGCCCTTCTCATTAAAGAACGTGGGCACGTCCCATCCCACGACGCCACGATCGGCTGCGTCTGCTTTGCGGAGAGGCGGCGGCGGAAGTGGACTCGGCACGCCCGCGGGCCTCGTGTGCCCGATGCCTTTATTTTGGGCTGGCCCAGCAGCGCTCGGCACCGTGTATAGCCCGAGCCGGGGCTCTGTCGGTGTACTAAGGTAGGGGTACCTCGGTACCCCAACTTGTGCATCGGCGATCGCAGCCTCCATACCTGGATCCACCATATGCTTGCCGGAGACCATTCCCACTCCATATCAAGCCATTCAAGAACATAGTGTACAGAGACGAAGATCGAGACCCGGCAAGAGGAGCTTGCCGGAAGGCCGTCGGGCTTAAGCTTACATCACCCACGCAAGGCCTGGCGAGAGGAGCTCGCCGGGAGACTAGAAGACTACATCATAGAAGACACGCCTTGGCGCTTATCGCGTCCGTCAAGGACACGGGGGCGACAAGTTCTGAGCCCGACAAGCCCACAGGTCGGCAAGATCAAGACCCGGCAAAGGCGCTTGCCGGAGAAATACGTTGTGTGCCCGCACTCCAGCTCATCCCCGCAGCGTCGCCTTAAGTCCTCTCCCGAGGCGCGTGGCGGATGGCTGTGCAACTGAAGGGTGCGGTGGCACTCCACGGTGGTGGATCCATCGCCATGGCAAGCGGAGCGCAAGGGCGGGGAGCTTTTGGGTCGGCGGTGGCGGCATTAAATCTTTTGTCCCCCATTGTCAAAGTAGGTAGAAGCCCTTTGTTCAAGCTTTGTAGCTCCTTTGTTCCCTTGTTCCAACTACCACCTCTTTTACATTTTACCCCTCTCTCCCGTTGACACATCGGTGACCCTTGCACCATAAAGGAGGCCCATGCACAGCGTAGAAGGGGTTCGGATCCTGGGCAACTCTCGCGCCTAGGGTTCGTCTGGATCAACCCACTCGACACACCACACCACCATACGCTCGCATTTCTCGAGCAAGATCAAATACAACACAAAGCAGCAGTAGGGTTTTACGCGTCCATCGCGGCCCGAAGCTGGGTAAAATCCGCCCGCGTGCATCGCCTCGATCTGCTCTCTGTGCTCCCTCCGCCCTCGTACCGCTCAGACAAGGGGCTCCGGCCCCATAGGTGCTCGCGGCGGGCGGGGTCCCCTCCGTTCCGTCCCCGACACTGACGTGTGGGGCAAGTCAAGGGCCACGTCAGCAAAGTCAACGCTGAAGTGTGGGTCCCGCTTGGTTTAACTAAAACTGATTAAAAGAATAACCGTTGGTTATTTAGCTGGTGGGGCCACGATGTCGCGGCTAGTGTGATTAAACTAAACGCTATTAAGCCCTAATGACATAGCCACGTCGGATGCGCCGCGATTAAGCGACGGCGACCACGGTTCAGCGGCGGCGGCGCCGGGATCGAGCTGTAGGCCATGCATGTTTCGCCGCGGTTTGGTCTGTGAGGCGCTGGTGCTCGTCCGCATCCAACGGAGCCATCAGCTCACGCTGGGGTGAGCCATAGTGACAGCGGTGATGGCAAGTCTTGGCGGCGGAGCTCGGACAAGCTTCGGCAACGGCAGCTGCGGTGCTTGTGGGAGGACTAGATGATGGTGGTCTTGGGTTTACGGGAATGTCTTTGAGCACATAGCGGTGCCCGTACGCGACGGTGGCTAACCTATTCGCCGGCGACGACGAGCGCGGCGGCGGTAAGCTCTCGGGTCCGGTGGCTAGCACGGCTAGAGCATGCAAATGAACACGGGAGAGGGGGGAAAAGATGGCGGGGCTCACGGCGAGTCTTCTGGTGCGGTCGTTGAGCTCGGGGAGGCACGGATGGCGTCAAAGCATCTCCAGCGATCTCGGGGCCGAAGGTTGAAGACGACGGTGTCGGCGCCACTCTGAGGCTCCCGCGTCAGGCGGCTCGGTGAGGAGGAAGAGAGGGACGGCGGAGCTTTGGGATGCGTCGGGAGGTGGGGCGGTGGCTGTGGCAGTGTAACGACGGGCGGCAGCAGCGGGCTGCACTGGGCATGAGAGGGAGAGCGAGAGAGAGAGAGGCGAGGCAGGGAGAGAGGGAGCGGTCGAGGGTCCAGGGGTCTGTGTGTCCACGTCAGGCGTCGAAGCGAGCGTCGAGGCGGCGGAAGCAGGAGGTGGCCAAGGCAGCGTGGCAGCCTTGAGGCACATGCCGGCGGCCCTTCATCCCAAGGAAAGGGACGGCCCAGCACGCCAGTGGGCTGGGCGTCTTGGGCAGACCAGTGGCGCCAGGTAAGAGGCCCAGGTGCCGTTCTCTCTCTCTCTGGTTTTCCTATTTTTTTTAGTTTCTGTTTTCTATTTTCTAAATTTGTTTCTGGATTTAGTAAAAATAATAAACCTCATCTAAAAATCCTGAAATAAATTGTGAGGACCTGTTGAATTATTTCCAACAACCCACATTTAGTTCCAGAATTATTTGAGCATTTACAATTGTTATAGCAATTAAATGCCCAAATTCAAATACATAACAATTTAATTCATGAGTCCAGAAATGGCCTAGAATTATGAGCATCATTTTTGCGAGAGGTTTTCACCTTTAACAAAAATCATTAACTTTTCAAGAGCATTTTGGATTCATTGAAAATATTTTACTTGAACCTATTTGAGTTTCATTTGGAGCTAGGGTTTGACCAATCCCCATTTCAATTTTCAAATAAATTTAAACATGAGGCATGGATGCTTATGCAACTATCTGCAAACAAATTCTAGGGATGTGACACCCCACTAAGGCGCCTCCCTCTTAAAAACCCAAGCACTAAGAATGGCAGAACTGAGCGGCATCTACCGAAAGAGTGGCTAGAATTCGCTCCCCACATAGGTAATCAAGCTCATTGTTTCACGTGTGGAGAATCTCAGTTCCATGCCGCTCGCCACGTGCTCGTCGGGGCTCTATCGTTTACTCAAAGCCCTCAGGCCGGAGCTTATTAAGCTAGCTCCTTGCTTGCTGATGCCGCCTGATCTTCAGAAACGTCACGTCACACAGCATAACGATTGTAGAGTGGCGAGCATCAACCCTGTTGATTGTGATCCGATCCCTGTCACCCTCAACTACATTAACAGTATGTACTGGGTCGGCATGAACACGTGTTGGATGGTGCTCGTCAATGATCACGACGGCTGGATGCTCGTGGAGGTATACACTTGGCGATTGATCCCCCTTCCTTCGATTAACACTACACTGCTTTGGCACCGCGGCCCAGAATACTCGGAATCTTACAGTAGCCAACATGATACCAAGTTTGATTTGCTCAAGGTTGTAATCTACCAAGTGCCCACAAGATCTGCGAATTATAAAGACTTCAGGCTAATTGTGTTCTTTAACCGTGGTCTCGCCTATATAACAAGTCACTGCGGTAAGTGGACAAATCTACACGTCCATCGCAGGATCATACATCCTCCATGGTTCTCTAATGCCATTGAACACAAGGGCTTCATTTACGATGTGGACTCCTTCTATGGCTGGACGTATTGCTGGCCTACTCTAGTCATTGCTACAAACGGCTATTACGTCAGTATGTCACTTTCCTATAATATCATGATGGCTTGCTTATCTTACTATCAACATTTACTGAAAAAATATTCATGCTCATAACATGCTGTTCTTAAGATTGACTATAGTATGAGCCCTTTTTTATTTGACTCCAACTTTATATGATGATGTAGACTGCGTGGTGTCCCTACCCTTCCTAATCCCAGAACCTTTCAAAGAATAGTGGCATTGCAGTTGTAGGTGGTTCTTGGCTCGATCAGGCAACGGTGAACGATTGATGATTGTTTGGACGTAGAGTATGTGTTGTTTCATGGAATACAATCACAGTCACTACAAGGTCTTTGAGCAGGATTCCAGCTTCTCTGGGCCTTCAGGTATTTTTGACTGGAGGCTGGTAAGTAGTCTTGGTACACGCTCTCTATTTATCGGACTGAATTATCCGATTAACCAGGAGATAACCGACGACAAGGATCATGATGGCAGCGCGGTTTCATTCATGAGGAAAAACTACGTGTACACAGCGTACCATGCGTCTCTCCATGCACCATATCCTGATATGTGCCACCACGCTCTGCAGCCCAAAGTAGGAGAGAGGGTCGCAAGTATCAGACTTCGACCTGTTGGCTGGAGTTTCCCCCGTCAGGCACCCATCTGGTTCAAGCCGTCAGCCAATCTCCACAGCTTAATAAATAGTAACGGTTAAGTGAGCCAGTTAGTTAGATGCGTACAATTGGTGTAGTAGGATCTTTATTTAGTTTGATGCATACACTTGTTATTTTTTGGTTGCCCTTTTGTAATGATGGCTGATGTTTGGTTTGGAAGAGAGAGTTGTGTCTTCAATATTACGGCACCTTCTTGTTTACATTGCACCCCAACACAGTTCTTTGCTGCTCTTCTCTGCTGTTTTCAATGTACAATCAGTAGTATATTTTGTATGTTGGTTGAATAAATGTGTTTTTAGAATGACAAACACAATGTTTTGGAAATCGTCGTTGCAGTTCGATCCTTTAGTGCCCGTGCAAATGCGTGGCGCATACTATTTTTGATGCGGAACACATTTTCAGCGTGTCGATAACATGGAGCCTTGATGAAGGCCCTATCTGAGCCCATAATTAACTTCGAAGAGGCTCTCACATGAATCCGGTAGCAGTACATGCTCACGGTCACCTAAACATAAATAAAGCTAGATGCTCATGCACCAGCTTCTTTAAATTCACGATTTGAAAAGTCAAATTTTAACAGGAGGATATTATTTCCAATGAGATTGTCGTTACATTCAGTCGATATTATTCTTAGGCAAAGATAGCGACCAATCTTTTTTCTCCCACCATTTTCTTCCTGCAACGGTGGACCCATGCAAATCGTAGTCAACGTCGTAAATATTTCTGGTCCATTATTATTTTTTGATAAGAATGCCCAACCGAGCCCAACACATTGGCGACACCACTTTATCCTCCGCCTTGGCGCGCTCGCCGCAGCGCCGCCGTCCGGCCCTGTCAACATAGTGAATCGGGAGAGGACTCTAGTTGTGAGTATGACAGTACGGACCCGCCAGGTCCACTCCCAAACACAAGCAAGCACCTCTTTTACTACTCAGATGCACCCCTTGTTTTTTACTGTAGTCCATGCTGCTGATATCTGGGACCCACATCATTGTCAACACATAGTCAATTAACAACAGAACTGCACAACTTTTTTTTGAGAATTTTTTCGGAGGAGTGGGCTCTAAACTGGGTTGCGCAGTCTCTATGGCCCGTCTAACAACATGACCAGTCCAGCAGTTTTTTCTTTGGGAAAATAGGTAGCCGCTATTTCTTTTGAAGAATACCGAGCAAGGCCTTTTGTTTTCTCCGACTTCTTTGGGCTGCAAATCTTTCAAAATGAGGAGGATGCATTCGCCTGGCCAAAGAGTATGGGTAGTATATCTTAAAAGTAATATGAAAGGGGTTGCAAATTCCAAAAATTATAGCAAATGGGCAATTAGTTTTTTTTCTTCATTAATATTTTATATTTCATTGGCTTTTAACATGACATAGTACTACTTTATTTTTAAATTTGATTTAGTATGGCTAGAAAATTTTGGATTAAGAATATTTTGTTCCCCAGCAAAAATATGCGAATTTTTAAAATTTCGCACATTTTTTAGTTCAATTTTTTAATCCTGGCACCGACCAGAAAATGGGCAGCAATTCTAAAAATGGAAAATGGGCTGCAATAAATTCCATATGAATTAGCAAATGGGCAGTAAATTATAAAAATAATAGCAAACGGGATGTACGCGCCACAGATTTCGAGGCCGACTTGTTTACGCAAGGCTTTGTTAGTCAACACATGATTCTAGCAGCAGTTACTGTTGTATGTCCATCCAATGAGCGACGTGCTTCTTCAATATCTGATCTTCCTGCTCCAGCCGCCTAAACCAGTACCGGCGGGACTGCCTGCTCCCTCCTCTTGTGGCCAGCTGTGATGGCGCGTAGGCTTCACGAGCCCACCCTACTCCCTCCGCTGGCGTGGCCATCCCTCTACCCACCCGCACCTCCTGATAATCTCTGGTGACGACAACCTCACGCCGCAGCCGAACCAGTCAACCGTCATACTCTCCTCAGCGTGGGCATCCACTGCGTGTCTTCGCTTTGCTACGGTCGTTCCATTCCTAGGCCTCACCGCCGTGCATCGCGTTGGTTCTCTATGTGCGGCGTGCTCAACATTCAACAAATGACAGCCATCAGAATAGGGATGTACGTGGAGAGGCTGACAATAGGCACTACAAAAAAATACACTTCCATGATGATACGTGTTTGTCACAGTAGGTCGCGTTTTTTGTCATGCATATACATCCATGACGATTTCATGACGGAATCATGATAGTCATACTGTCTTTGTCGAGAAGTGTTCCATGACATTACCAAAGTTATCATCACGGAAGTGTCCACTTCCATGACAATAAATCGCGTCACGTAAGTGCTTTCTTCAAGGGTGACCGATACATGGCGTCCACCATAGCGAACGCCGTTAAGCTATCGGGTGCGGTTTTGGATCCGATAACCCGTTAACAGCCGGACCAATGGGGATTTTCCACGTAAAATCATCATTGGCTGCGAAACTGCGTGTTGCCTCACCGTTGGGGACAGATGTCATCCACTCATTGGACAGGCGCGCCTATGATAGGTCGACACGTGGCACGGCCCAACAGTGGCCCATTCCGGTGAAAAAGGCCGGCCGTAAAAATTAGCAGGCCGGCCCATATAAGGCCTACTTGTGTCAGTTCCATTTAAGCCGACGGCCCATACGAGATGTGCCAATTCGGCCTGTCAACGACCCGTTAAAGATTTGACACCATTGCAGCCCATCGTCAGTTCGAGCCCGTTAACAGCCCGTTACATATTTGGGTTCAATATTGGCCCGATGAGATTTCGGCCTGTTAACGGCCCATTTAATGGATGGGCCAATTTTCAGGATGTACATCTTTCGGCCTTTTAGCGACCAATTTAAATGTTGGGCTAATTTCCGGCCCGTCCTGTCTTTTAGCCTGTTGACGTCCCATAAATCTGATGGGCCATTTGTAGTCGGACCTGAGTTTTGGCCTTTTAGCGGCCCATTTAAGTGTTGGGCCAATTTCTGGCCCGGTGTCACTTTCAGCCTGTTGACGGCCCATAAATCAGTTGGGCCATTTGTAGTCGGACCTGAGTTTTAGCCTTTTAGCGACCCATTTAAGTGTTGGGCCAATTCCGGCCACATGTGCCTTCGGCCTGTTAACGGACCATAAATGAGTTGGGCCATTTGTAGTCAGACCTTAGTTTTGGCCTTTTAACGGCCCATGCCCTTCATGATCCAATACTAGCCCGGTTTCTCTTTCGGCCTGCTAAAAGCCCACAACACAGTTGGGCCATTTAAAATATGACCAGACTTTCGGCCTCTTAGCGACCCATGCTCTTCATGGTCCAGTACAAGCCCGTTGTCTGTTTCGGCCTGCAAAAGGCCTACAATATAGTTGGGCCTTATGTAGCCCAAACTTAGTAAGGACCTATTAACGGCCCGTGAAATAAATTGGGGCCACCTGTTGCCCGCTTCGATGTCGGCCCATTAACGACCCGGGAGGTAAGAGGGCCGACCATTAAGTTTCGGCCTAGTAACGGCCCATTAACTTAATGGGCCCACTAAAGTTCGTACATGTCTTTACGCCAAATTAGATAATTTGAGCCCATTACGACGAGCAATTATGCACAGGACCAAAACCGATCAAGCAAAGGTACGGCATACAGGCAATAACGTTGCACATCCAGCATATATTAGAGGAAATTACATCCACTGGCAATCAAAGATTGATGCCAGTGCAAATAAATGAGCAGAACCTAACCATCTACAACGTCACAATCTGCAACCTCAGCACAGATGACGCCCATAAGCATGTGGGCAAGTTCTTGCTGCTTTGCTCCACTGTCTTTGAAAACATTGATCGATTGTTGTGTTGCATGACTCTGCACCCCTGATTCATCCACCATTTCCATCACTGCTTCAGCCATTAATTGGTTCACAAACATACATTTATTCCGTTGCATTCGAGACAGAGGATACTGAACAGATTTAGATGGCGATTTTGGCAGGCTTGTATTATTGATAGTGGAGAGTGTCTCGACCACTGCATCTTATCATAAATTAGGACGGGAACCAAACAGATTAATCATGAGTTATTGCCATATTACACGCCTAGATTTCTTGGAAAGAAACTATGGGGTTGCCTTGCTTTGTTTTCGAGTTTGTCTTCTTATCTTGAGCAGCTTGCACAAAATTAACACACTAGCATTGCTACCATTGGCCAAGTCGGATAATAGGAAAGCAACATTGACAAAGCGAGCGTTTGGCCAACTAGCCTACACCAAATTAACACAATATGGCACAACTATCATCAGCTAGGTAAGGTAGTGCAAAGCAAGATTGACACAATGAATGAATCGGCAACCAGAGAACCACTACAATTCTAATGTGCGTGATATGAGATAGTACATTCATGCATCTCAGTATGTAAAACTACCAGGCAGTTTTCCTTACAAAAATCAACATTGGCTCCTTTAACATTTTGCTACAACTAATTTTGGATCAGATAAAGGTTAGATTCACGCCGATTAACAAAATACATGTTGATGTAAAAATATAGAGATATATAACAGGTACTTCAGCATTGGAGCACAGAGAATTCCCTCAAGTTATTTTCCTCGAATACGATCCCAATGGAGGAAGTCTTCTATCGTTTAACCTTATTTTCTAAAAGAGAGATGGGTAAGAAACATGTAGAAAATATGATCAGAATTCTATAAAAGAATGGAGTTGGTTCTTTTGCTGGACTGGAGCAGACTAGTTCTTTGGCCACTGGAATCTGCTTATTATTAGTGGGAGTTCGGTTTCTCTGTGCTAGAGCAGTATCTATGAAAAATAGAGTTGGTTTATTATCTCCTGGCGTTCGGATCTTTTGCAAAGACCTGGTTTGTAACCCTTCGGATTCTAACATAGCCGTCTTCCCCTTGCATGCCTTATATAGAAGAATGATGATTCAGTTATAAAACATGCTACAGCAGAGATGGAATAGGTACTGGAGAATAGAAAGGCATGACATATTGACATGTATTCCCTCCATCCGGAAATAAATGGATGGGTCTAGGTGTATTTCAGTTCTAGATACATCCAATTTTATCCATTTCTGCGATATTTAATCCGGACGGAGGGAGTATGATGTAAGAGCTAAGGATACGACGGGACAAACAGTAAAAAAACACACTAAAAACCCACTTCAGAACCAAAGTATTCAAACCCACTAATATGAGATAGTACACTCATGCACCTCAGGACGCAAAACTGCCAGGCAGTTTTCCTTACAAAAATCAACATTGTGGCCTCTAATCATACATTTTGGTAGAACTAAATTTAGATCAGATAAAGGTTGGATTCACACCGATTAACAAAATACATGCTGATGTAAAAATATAGTGATATACAACAGGTACTTACATCTACATTGGAGCATAGAGAATTCCTACAAGAATCTTTCCTCATAAGCGATACCATTGCAGAAATTCTTCTTTAGTTAAGCTTATTTTCTAAAAGAGATGGGTAAGAAACATGTAGAAAATCTGATCAGCATGCTATAAAATTTCATGATGCAAGGATACGCACATGCTTCTTAGAATTGAGTTGACATATTTTTGCTGGACTGGAGCGGACTGGTTCTTTGGCCACTGGAATTTGCTTATTATCAGTAGGAGTTGGGTTTCTCTGTGCTGGAGCAGTATCTATAAAAACTAGAGTTGGTTTATTATCTCCTCGTGTTTGGATCATTTGCAAAGGCCTTGTTTGTAACCCTTTAGATTCTAACATAGTCGTCTTCCCCTTGCATGCCTTGTATAGAAGAATGGTGCTTTGATTGTAAAACATGCGGCATCAGAGAGATGGAATAGGTACTGAAGAATATAAAGGCATGACATATTGACATGTATTACCTCCATCCGAAAAAAAAGGATGGGTCTAGGCGTATTTCAGTTCTAGATACATCCCTTTTTATCCATTTTGGCAACATGTAATCCGGACGGAGGGAGTATGGTGTAAGAGCTAGGGATACGACATGACAACACAGCAAAAAAAACACTAGTTGAATGTAAAACTATATGCTAGCGGAATACGTACAGAAATAACTAAGGCAACATACACGTGTATGATTGGGAAAATAAGATGGCATTGTAATAGAGAACTAGAACAACACTTCAATGTAAAAAACATGGTATGGCAGACAGATGAAGTACATACTGATGAATAACAATGCATAAGATATTCAGAAGCATGATGTCCAAATTAAGCAGATGGCATTGCGATAGAGTAGAATGACAGTACTTGAATTTGAAAACATGTTATCATGAATGGAATAGGTATTGAAAAACAGGAAGGCATGACATATTTACATGCATGATCAGGATGCTAAGCACATGGCATTGCAACAGAGTAGATACACTCCAGGACATTATATGCATGTTGTACCCATATCACAGGCCAAGTTAGAGCAAGGACCTTGTGGGGTGAAGAGGATCATCTTTCTACCAGTCTTCTGAAGAACTGCCTTTACATGTTCCATCACATTGGGTATCATTGACATCAAGTTTATTGGCCTTTACATTGCTCCGTGAGGTTCTTGTGGATATATCAGTGTGTGCAATTATATCTGACATGCATGGAAGACAACTAGTAGTTAGATTTATGTAATGAGTGCATGTAGGAGGCGAAATAAATAGTAGGACTGGGTTAACTAGCAGCAATAGGTCTCATAGACTAAAGGGAGAACACAGATGAAAGCTACAGAATATGTATCATTTGTACTCGAGATTAACTAGATGGCACACAAAAGTATTAAAGAACAAACATAGGTAATACTTGAAGTGGTATAATACTATAATCACCAGCCTGTGGGATAGCATTGGCTGATGGATGATAACTATGGAACAGCGTTACCTAAAGAACAAGTATCTTAGCTGAACTATGGAACAGCGTGAACTCCTGAACAAGACCCGTAAGAGATCTCGCATGAATATCAAAGTGAAATGTGATGATCTATTTTCCATGCTTAGATGAATAATAAAGCCATAAATGTTGCACACAAGTAAGATGAGGGTACAACCTATCCGGCTGCCATCCATAGGAGTGAGCATCATGTGCTGACTTGTCGATGGCCCCTGCAGTTTTGTGGCTGTCCATGTCGGGCACGCGCATTTGATGCTGGGAACTGTTGAGTGGGGACTATATCTCCCTTCTGGTATATGCTTCCCTTGTTGGAGCAGCTGCGGTGAGTCGGAAGACGGTGTGTCTGAAGAAGCAGATAACGCATAATGTTAAGAACGACATATCTCTTTGATCTGAAGAAATACACTATGAGATCAACACCAAGGTACAAGAGTGTTCACACGTCTATTGACTGAACACTAAATTGGGGTCACACAATTTTATTTTATTTTGGTACTGTCCGATCTACGCCGGATGGCTTGATGGTCGTCTTGTGCCTCCCACCGACACTCGCTCGAATCTTCCCGAAGAGCCAGCGACCAGCCGGTGAGCAGCGTGCCTCCTCCATCCGTGGCCTCGGCCAAAACCCGCTCCCGCCCCACCAAGACTACCATGGTTGCGCCGCCCCGAGCCAATCCACAAAGACTCCCGTCATCCAGATCCGCGGCGGCGGTACCTTCAACCCACGCAACTCTAAAGATAGCCATCTAAGCTGCTTCGCGGCGAACTTGCGGCCCCGCACCCTTACGTTAGACACGAGCCAACCGGCAGCCTAGGAGCTTCGCCGCCTCGAGGGGTGCTGCTTCCCATTGGGAATCGATTGGCCTAGAATAAAAATTCAGACAACTGACGCATAAATAAAGTGATTTGAGATGAGGGTGTGACCTATCTAGCGGCATGGTGAAGTAGGCAGGTCCAGCTGCCGAGTTGGTGAGGCCAGCGCGGTTGCGGTGGCGACCGGTGGCAGGGTAAGAGAGATGTCGCGACGGTCGACGGCTACACAGAAGCAGCGCCAGGACTCTAGACGGATCCAAAGTTGGAGCCGCTCCAGCGCCATGAACAACGGCGGGGGTGAATCGGCTCCGGTCCGGTTCACGCAGTCGTCGTCGAGGCAGCACCAGCAGCACGGAGTAAGAGCCACACGGCCGAGTGCATGGCGGCAAATGGACAGTGTCTCCGACATTTGGGAGGAGAGCGGCTATAAAATTGGTGCGGTGGGGGGCGCCATGGAGGTGGGGCTGTGGTTTCGCGGCTTGAGAAAGGGAGATTCCCGGGGAGAAGGTTATTTGGCGCCCATGAGGTATGAATGGGGGCGGGGGGGAGCGGGTGGGAGTTGCGAGGAGTGGAACCATGTCTTACGGACACATTTGTTTGAAATGTGAGGGGAGTCTGAGTCTACCCTTGCCTATAGGCTTCTCGGCTTGGGTATGTGTCTTGAGGGTCGGGATAGTAGAGTAACTTTGCTTCTCCCCAAATAGTGGGCGGGAGCGATTTCGGGCGAGGAGGGTGTGTTTTGAACTATAGTGGGCGCGAGCGATTTCGGGCGAGGAGAGCGTGTTTTGAAATAGTGGGTGCGAGCTATTTCGGGCGAGGAGAGCGTGTTTTGCCGACCATGGTTTATGAATTATTCGGCACATGTCATTTCGGCCGAGGAGAAGGTGCCCTTGGATGAAGTCATGAACCTACCCTCGATGTACAACGGGCCAATTGATGTGTGTCCCACATAGGACGGTAATTTTGTGTCTCCCATTTATTTGCTCGTGCGAATTCCACCAAGCAGAGAGGATGTTTAACGGTTCATTCAAATTTTGGGAGAACGAGCATCCACATCTACCTTACCAAGTCAATTTGAATCAAATTTTGAAATATTAGCTTGCCACATCTTTTTAGATGGAGAGATAATGCTCGGAGTAATGTGTTTTACATGCTCGTTGCTAGTGATTTAGTATATGACAAATAGTTGACCCACTCAAAACGCTAATCAAACCCAAAATGAAATATCTCAATTCAATGAAATAGCTTGTTCAAGAGGGTCAAAATAGTGAACTAAATCCAAAATTGAACACCTCAATCGAGTAGCATGTTGTATGCAGATTATAGTACTCCATGAACATGTTGAGAGTCAAATTAATGAACTTGTTTGATATACGCATATATCCGTTCATGTGTGGATTGCAGACAACAAGTTCTCCAATTTAAATATTTGAATGCAAGTTTATATCGAAACATGGTTTATATCAGTCTTTGATGCATAAAACGCGACCTCCCCCTCTCCCGGACTCCTGTTCTCTCTCTCTCTCCGACAATGTTCAATTCTGTCGCACGCATCCAACACAAAAACCTAGTTGGTCCCTCTCCATCTCTCTCTCTCTCTCTCTCTCTCTGTGTGTGTGTGTGTGTGTGTGGGGGGGGGGGGTTCTTTCTAGTTCGCATGCATATATACACCATCTATAGGTCTCTCTACGACACTATGTATGATACTCTAGCTAGTCCAAGCTAGATATCTTGGGTGCACTCATCACACGCACACAAATTCCTTGGCTCTTTGCTGTAACTCTCTCACGCACCACTATGTCGCCTCTGAGCTCATCCCCCTCTCTCAAACTCTCCATCCACTGGTCACACACACATGCATATCTCACTCGCACTCGATAGGCCCATCTAAAACTCTATCTCTCTCCATCTCACACGCACACACACACAATCTCATGCCCAGCTAGCCAAGTATGATGGTCTCTCACTCAATTGTAGGCGCACACAGTCCCCCCTATATGTATATGACTAGCTCATCTTAGTCTCCATCACAAACATGTGCATGGTCTATCTCGATTTCTCTCGGGGCATCTTTCTATCACGCACGCACTCCCTCGATCTCCCACCCATATAGTCCCCTCATGATCTCGAGGGGATCTATCTATCACAAACACACCCTCTCTCCCTCCCCATGCGTCCATCCATCCATGTGTCCCTCTCGACCTTTTTTCTTTGTTGGCCGAGACCTATATTGGGCATGTGCTACTGTGGGTCTCTCTCTCTTGCAAACAATCACACACTAGCTATCTTCGTATCTCCTCGCCTCGCTTTTCCATCTCGGATATGCATGCGTGATATGTTCGCATAAGAAATGAAAAAACACACTCTCTCTAATTTATCGTTTGTTGTCACTTTCTCTTTCACACACATACTCTTTTTGCACACTTACTCATGCTCCTTCACACGCACTTGATCTGTCTCGACTGAGGCACTCTCCTCGGTCCATAGCATATAGCTTTATTGAAAAGTCAAACATCACAAAGTTTGACCATGTACGTGGAGAAAAAGAATTACATCTAGTACGGCAAACATATACCATTAGATTCACCATGAGATGTAGTTTTGTATGATGTATCTTTGGTATTGTAGATATAAATAACATTTGCGTAAACCTGATCAAAGTTTGACTTCTAAAAAGTTTACATGCACTGCATTACCGAGCGGATGGAATATCTCTTTCCCCTTCTCAGCTATCTGACGCACCACTCAGCCTTATCGGGGCTCCTCAATCTCTCTCAAACTTTATTTTTCAGTTTGGTTCGTGACCTGACCCTCATGCCTTGATGGCCGGTACTGCCTGGTGTGGACGTGAGATGTAAAATATTTCTGCCTGCCAGCTTGTGTGTCTTGAAGCGTTTGGTTCATGCACGCGCAGCAAAGCATCAACGCCCCATCAATCAATCCATGCATCAATTAGATAACGATAATGTTAAGAACGACATATCTCTTTGATCTCAAGAAATACACTATGAGATCAACACCAAGGTACAAGAGTGTTCACACGCCTATCGATCAACACTAAATTGGGGTCACACTATTTTATTTTGTATCGTCTGATCCACGCCGGATGGCTTGATGGTCGCTTTGTGCCTCCTACCGACACTGTTCGAATCTTCAAGAGCCACGACCAACGGTAGAGCAGCGTGCTCCTCCATCCGCGGTCCTCGCCAAAACCGCCTCGCCCCAATCAAGACTACCATGGTTGCGCCGCCGTGCCAATCCACAAAGACTCCTCACATCCAGATCAAGGGCGGCAAGACCTTCAACCCACGCAACTCTAAAAGATAGCCATCTAAGCCGCTCACAGGGCGAACTTGCGGCTCCGCATTACGCGTAGACACCAGCCAACCGGCAGCCTAGGAGCTACCACCGAGGGTGCTGCTTCCCATTGGGAATCGATTGGCCTAGAATAAAATTCGCATAACCGACGATAAATAAAGTGATTTGAGATGAGGGTGTGACCTATCTAGCGGCATGGTGAAGTAGGCAGGTCCATGCCGAGTTGGTGAGGCCTGCGGTTATGTGGCGCACTGCAGGTGGTAAGAGAGATGTGCGACGGTCGATTGCCAGCATGTAGGCTGGCCAGGACTCTAGAGTTGAGCCGTTCAGGCCATGAACAACGGCGGGGTGAATCGCCCGTCCGGTTCACGCAGCTGTTGCCGAGGCAGCACCAAGAAGACGGAGTAAGAGGCACACGGCCGAGTGCATGGCAAATGGACAGGTTCCGACATTTGGGAGGAGAGCGGCTATAAATTGCGGGGGGGGCGCATGGAGGTGGGGGCTGTGGTTTCATGCTTGAGAAAGGGAGATTCCCGGGAGAAGGTTATTTGGCCCCATGAGGTATGAATGGGGCGGTGGGGGAGGGGAGTTGGGAGGAGGGAACCATGTCTTACATGGGACATTTGTTTGAAATGTGAGGGGAGTTACAGTTCTACCCTTGCCTATAGGCTTCTGGCTTGGGTATGTGTACCGAGGGTCGGGATAGTAGAGTAACTTTGCTTTCCCCAAATAGTGGGCGGAGCGATTTCGGCGAGGAGGGTGTGTTTGAACTATAGTGGGCGCGAGCGATTTCAAGCAGGAGAGCGTGTTTTGAAATAGTGGGTGCGAGCTATTTCGGCCAGGAGAGCGTGTTTGGCCGATTATGGTTTATGAATTATTCACATGTCATTTCGCCGAGGAGAAGGTGCCCTTGATGAAGTCATGAACCTACCCGATGTACAACGGCCAATTGATGTGTGTCCCATAGGACGGTAATTTTGTGTCTCCCATTTATTTGCTCGCAAGAATTCCACCAAGTAGAGGATGTTTAACGGTTCATTCAAATTTTGGGAGAACGAGCATCCACATCTACCTTACCAAGTCAATTTGAATCAAATTTTGAAATATTAGCTTGCCACATCTTTTTAGATGGAGAGATAATGCTCGGAGTAATGTTTTTACATGCTCGCTAAGTGATTTTATATGACAAATAGTTGACCCACTCAAAAACGCTAATCAAACCCAAAATGAAATATCTCAATTCAATGAAATAGCTTGTTCAAGAGGTCAAAATAGTGAACTAAATCCAAAATTGAACACCTCAATCGAGTAGCATGTTGTACAAGATTATAGTACTATGAACATGTTGAAAGTCAAATTAATGAACTTGTTTGATATACGATATATCCGCTCATGTGTGGATTGCGATAACAAGTTCTCCAATTTAAATATTTGAATGCAAGTTTATATCAAACATGGTTTATATCATCTTGATGCATAAACGCGACCTCCCCTCTCCGACTCGTTCTCTCTCCGACTAATGTTCAATTTCACGACGATCCCACACAAAACCTAGTTGGTCCCTCTCCATCTCTCTCTCTCTCTCTGTGTGTGTGTGTGTGTGGGGTTCTTTCTAGTTCGCATGCATATATACACCATCTATAGGTCTCTTCACACACTATGTATGATACTCTAGCTAGTCCAAGCTAGATATCTGGGTGCACTCATCACACGCACACAAATTCCTTGGCTTTTGCTCAGAATCCTCTCACGCACCACTATGTCGCCCTCGTGAGCTCATCCTCTCTCAAACTCTCCATCCACTGGTCACACATACACATGCATATCTCACTGCACTCCAGGGCCCATCTAAAACTCTATCTCTCTCCATCTCACTCACACACACACAATCTCATGCCCAGCTAGCCAAGTATGATGGTCTCTCACTCAATTGTAGGCACACGCACCCCCTATATGTATATGACTAGCTAATCTTAGTCTCCATCACAAACATGTGCATGGTCTATCTCGATTTCTCTGGCATCTTTCTATCACGCACGACTCCTCGATCTCCCACCCATATAGTCCCCTCATGATCTCGAGGATCTATCTATCACAAACACACCCCTCTCCCTCCCCATGCGCCCATCCATCCATGTGTCCCTCTCGACCTTTTTTTTCTTTGTCACTGACCTATATTGGGCATGCCATGTCTCTCATAAACAATCACACACTAGCTATCTTCGTATCTCGCCGCTTCCATCTCGGATATGCATATGTGATATGTTCGCATAAGAAATGAAACACACTCTCTCTAATTTATCGCTTGTCACTCTTTCACACACATACTTTTGCACACTTACTCATGCTCCTTCACACGCACTTGATCTCTCTCGACCGAGGCACTCTCCTCGGTCCATAGCATATAGATTTATTGAAAAGTCAAACATCACAAAGTTTGACCATGTATGCGGAGAAAAAGAATTACATCTAGTATGCAAACATATACCATTAGATTCACCATGAGATGTAGTTTTGTATGATGTATCTTTGGTATTGTAGATATAAATAACATTTATGTAAACCTGATCAAAGTTTGACTTCTAAAAAGTTTACATGCACCGCATTATCGAGCGGATGGAATATCTCTTTCCCTCTCAGCTATCTCGACGCACCACTCAGCCTTATTTGGCTCCTCAATCTCTCTCAAACTTTATTTTTCAGTTTGGTTCGTGACTGACCCTCATGCCTTGATGGCCGGGTACGCCCGGTGTGGACGTGAGATGTAAATATTTCGCTCGCCAGTTTGTGGTGTCAAGTTGCTTGTTCATGCTCCGCCAGCAAAGCATCAACGCCCCATCAATCAATCCATGCATCAATTATTTAATGCTAATATCCATCCATGTTGTTGTTAGCCTCGGGTCGCACGCACTGTGCACAGCCAGCGCTCAAATCGGTCACCGGGCTAGGGTTAGGTTGGAGTTCACCAAAGCACTAAAGTGCAAGGAACCCAGCCAGAGGGCTTTTTTCACAGGTAGCAACCAAACAAGTGTGCATGAAATCCAGCCACAACCCTGTGCCGTGCAAAATATGCTCAGACACAAGCTAAACCGGCCTTATATCTCCCTCGTTCACACATAAACATGTTTCAAGGCTATACATATAGACCCATCTAACACTTCTTCTCCATTGTTCTCTCTCTCCATGTGACACACACCCCTAAGTACCATAATCCACACCATCATAGGCGCAAGCACTCCACCCTCCTAAGTATGATTATCTCTTACTAGCCATCAGGAACACACATATTGTCTCTTTCCATCCATACGCCTATCTCGATATCTCTCGGGCATCTTCTATCACGCACACAGCCTTGTCACTCGATCTCCCACCCATGTAGTCCCATCAAGATCTCCAGGGATATCTTTATGACAAACATACACCTCTCCTCCCCATGTCTCAGATTTTCTCCACAGACGCCTTGACCTCTCTCCTTGTTTGTTAGACCCTCTGGCCACGCATAGGGTCTTGTTTCTTGGTTCCAAACAACCACACACTATCTCCTCACCTTGCCTCCGCTGTCAAGATGCATGTGTGATATGTTTGCATAAGACACGCATAATTTTTTTCAGATTTTATCGTGTGTTGTCCATGTCTCTTCTACACACGCACACACACTTTTTTTTCACTCACTCTCTCTCTCTCACTCTCTCTCTCTCTAGTTAGGGACTCACACGCCCATAAGCATATGGATGTTTTGAAAAGTCAATCCTCGTAAAAGTTTGACCAGTATATGTGGAGAAAACATTTACATCTCGAACGCATTAGATTCATCACAACATGTACTTACTTCATATTATTTATCTTTGGTATTGTAGATATAAGGAATTTTTTATAAACTTGGTCAAAGTTTCAAAAGTTTGACTTAAAAAAGTTGAACTACATTATCAAACGGAGGGAGTAGCTCTTTATCTCTCTCTCTCGCTATCTCTCATGGCCTCCCTCTCACTAACTCTATATCGATGGATTATACGCCACGGTGTCAACAGATAGCTCAGATATTGTTTAGTTGACCGTCAACTAATCCACATGCTGCCTTGTGAGCTCGTGTTCTCAGATTCGCAGGGCCCATCCGGCAAGGTGAAAATAAGTAAACTAGAGGCCCATCTCGACACGGGTGCAGTAAACAAAGTTTAAACCACTGGTAGCACCTCGCACACTAGTAAATTGAGGGCGATTGAGGACAAACTCTTGCACGTGAAGCACGGACCGCACACACCACCACCGCACGGTGGCATGCACGAAGAACACACATGCACACCCATCACACAACACACAACAAAGACACGGTACACGGGCCGCCGCCATTGAGATGGATGGCGAGGCAGCCAACAAGCGGAGGCGTTTGAGCTGTAACATCATCCCATGAGCTCGACTTCATCAAGAGCCTCCCGACGACATGCCGCCCATAATCGGCCTCCTCCCACCAAATTGCTGCTGGATCGCCTCGCTTCCCGGAGGTGGCGCCCGGCGCATAGCCCCTCAACCTCACCACAACAATCCTACGATGGGGATTGCAAACGGATGGTCATAGTCTCCAAGATCCTTTCATCGCACCCTAGGCCAGCCAGACGCCTTGACATTTTCAAAAGATGTTCAAGACTTGTTCTCTATTTACAAAGAACTCCTTGTCTCTCACAATCAACCTTATATCCTCCCACCACATCTAGAAGGCCATGGGAAACTGGGCGCGATGGTCGCCGGGACGAGCCGCCCACCCCTCAATCATGAGGCACCTGCGGCAATGCACCTGCATCTACGCATGGGAAATTATGTTTACTGTATTAGTAGTTAGCTCTCACAGCCATGATGATAGTGACTGAGACGGTGAGGTCGACTATGGTATACGCACTACTATACCAAAAGTCATTCAAGATGGTCTTGTTACCACCGTGAGGAGCAGCACGTAATATCTGACCAACGGTAGTATAATGCTAGTACTCCTACTACTACATTGGTAGTACTACTACTAGTACTAGTAGCACCACCGCCCTGATTTAGGAGTACTACCACGCCCATCTCGATTTTAGTATTTGACTAGCAATATCTAGTAATGCATGTCACAAAAAATGTACTACCTTTTGTAAATAAATACATGGTGTTTTATTCCTATCGGCGAGAGAACTTAATGTTTTTTGCTAACTAGAGTACTAATAGGATTACATGCAATGAACTAAACACCGCATGTCATGTTTGGTAGTCTCGTCATTGAAAGCATGCACGGCCCACATCTCTCATTGGTCGATCTCATGAAATAAGAAACAAGGAGGAGTTAATGCACCATGCCTAAGTGTTTGGCATTATTTGGTTTTCAGAAGGTGACTTACACAACATTTTTGTTTACATGCATTAACATTTTATTAGTTAAATCAAAGGTCAAACTCAAGAAATGCAAAGGGACCAATAAACCAAGAATATCAATTTATCGTTTCGCTCCCAACTAGAGGTCCTGTGAGACTATATCAAGACCGACACGGAGGGGGACGAGCTATCGACGATTACGGTAACGCTTTCTTTTGGGTGAATGCCACGGGGCTCAGGGGTGGTTGGCCCACCTATCATCTAGCCAAAGGCAAGGCAAGAGAGGGACGAGGATTAGTACGAAATCATACGCACCTACGATGCTAACCAAGGGCAAGAGGATCACCGAATCGCAAGATCACTTGACTAGAAGCTTAGACCCATGAAGCGCGAGCATCAGCCTGCTGTGCCAGATGGTCCACGATGTCGGGCTTAGGCCCCCCAAGACCGAGGAACGCCTCTAGGTAGTATTACTTGAGGCCGCCAGTATTAGGGCCGCTGACTACGTACCTCCTTTTGTTCGATGAGGTCCGCCGTTTCTCGACAAGTTCACATCGCCAAGAAGCTCGCGGACGACTTTGACGTAAGCCTCTAGCCGACGCGCCTGTGCTCGCGACATGTCGCCACCTCAACGATCACTATGGTGAGAACTTCGACGACTGGTGGCCTCAGGATCGCCAGAAGGCGAGAGAATGTCCACTGAGGCTGCGGCCACAAGCAATATTGGTATAAAGAAGACACCATCCACATAATCACCCACGCTTCACGAGCAAATCGTCCACAAGGACTACTACATGGAAGAGGAGGACGACAGGACGCTGCCTTCTGGACCGCAGGCAAACTCTTGACTCGTGACTGCTCGTAGCACGCTGAGCTCGACGCCAACACCCGCTGTCCTCACACGCCGGTTGGTGACCCGCGCACTAGGGCGTGAGGATGTTGTTCATGGATCCATATGTATTTTTATCTTCCACAAATCCATTTGTAGTGTATGATACTATGTAGAATTGTCTTACCTTTGCATCAACTTCATAATTGACGTACTCCATGCATGAACAAGGCCAAAAACCAAACTTCTCATTACTCTAGGAAAAATCGTTATTTTCTATCTATCACCGCCATGGAGCAGAACCAATTTTACAAGTTACGGGTCTCAAAAGGAAAGCTCATTGCTCGCACCCCCACACGGTTGGTCCAGCACGCCGCTCAAGTGGGAATGCATGTTGTTGCATTTTCACTTACAAGTGACCGCAATTGAGAAACCGACTATCGGCAAACCCCCACCCGCCCACCGCTGATGGCTGAGAAAATAGGAGGGAGAAGAGATGGATGTAGCACGGACTCCAAGAAAATTGGTGTCGATGGGACTCGTGGGTGGCGCAGCCGTAATCGCTAGACGTGAATGCTAGTTATGGCCCATGCCACCCACTATATCAAGATTATATCGAGGTATGTAGGACAAATTTCGCAGTTCGTGGCTCAACCCTCCTCTATCTCTTCAAATACCAGCGACGCGCTGGAGCCCATGGTCCGTTAGCTCACATGCGTCCCACATGTCGTTGAAAACGCAAGGGTAATCTAATCAACTCGCACTCTTTCACCTCAACGTGTTGGTGATGGAAAACAAACCAATAAAGATCTTCGGTACGCTTTGGAGTTACTCAAGAGTAGTAAGATTCTATTTACGCTTAATCCAAGATGCACATCTCGTGGCTTCAACTACCACTGCTTTTCTTTCATGACACGACTGGATGTCGATGTCCCACGGTTTCAAGAAAAGGAGGAAGAACCCTACCAAATCTTTTTGGTTGTGCTCTCGGATTAGACTAGTTGTGCTAACTTAAATTTATTGTGTACTCCTCCGGTCCAAAATACTTGACTTCCATTTGTCCAAAACTCGATGTACCTATATACCAAAACATGTCTAGATACATATATTTTGACAAATAGAAGGCATGTATTGTGCAATGGAGGGAGTAGAATGGATGCAAGTTTTTGTATTAAAAGAAGAGTACATCCATATTTGATAGAGCTCAATTTAGTAGATGTTCTATCACTTTTAGCTAGCAATGAGGCTAGAGATGAGATTAGTGCACTAGTTGATACTCCTACTAGAATAGAGGCTAGACATGAGACTAGATGCTAGGAAGCAACATCTACTTCTTTACACTCGGCAAGAAGAAAGAAGCACGCAAGATCGAGCCTCCGCAGATCAACAATGAATCCATCGAGAAGGCACTAATCCAACTCATGTGAGTAGTAAAATGTATTCTTGTGGCTCTTGTTTTCTTTTGGTCTTGCTTTTCTAGTCAAAATTATCATTGGAGTTCGTGGCAAAATCGAGGTCCGCTTTGGTCGTCGGCGCTGGAGTTGGCTCACAAGTGGGACCGCAGCTATGAAACGACTATCGGCAAACCCCACCTTGCTCGGCCGCACGATGGCTGAAGTTAGAGAAACGGCGAGGTTGAAGAGATTGCTCTAGCACGACTCCAAGAAATAATATGGTGTCGATGGATGTCGATGGTGGTGTGCCATACCATCGGACGTGAATATTTGTTCGCCCGTACACCCTACTACTCCTACTACTTACTCCTACTATATAGTACTAGTATCGAGGATTCGAGGTGCCGGTTACATATAGCTTAACACATTAACATATGGCTACAAGAAAACACCCTCCGACGTATAAGCATGTGTTAGTACAAATAGTGTACTACTATTGTTGATTGGCCTTATCCGATAACTCGCTGTAATGCACGCATAATTATGTATTCGAAAATATTTTTGCTCTCAGCACCACTCACCAGAGAAGCTTAATCGAAAGCCATTCATAAATTTAGTAAGTTTATCACAAGCATATCATTTTATTACATACAACAGGTCATCAACCCACATCGACAATGAGGATGCATTATAAATACTAAAGTTTTCACCACACAATAAATAATAATCAATGAAATGAACTTCAAGTCAACCATTCTCTGTTGAAAATGCTTGCTTGAACCACAAGTGATTCTCCTCGATGGGCCATCCATTGTCGATCTGGGACCAACGATGTGTCGCTGGAAACAAGCACCTATGGGGCAGGGCCCTTTTCGTCCCAGGAGCGGAGGGCGATTAAGAGCGGATCGAGGCGAGCACGCGATGAATTTTTACCCAGCTTCGAGCTCTCCCGGAGATAATACTTATCGCTGCTTTGTGATTGTATTATTGTTCTTGCTCGAGAGCGGGAAGTGTTCGTTTCAATGAGTCAAACCTCTCGCTACGCTATGCATGGGCTTCTTTATAGGCTCAAGGGGTCACCGGCTGTGGCAACGAGTCAAGGGTACAAATGTAAAAGGGTGGTTGGTACAACCGCCGCTTTAAGGCACCCTACCTAAGTCCGACAAAGAGGGACAAGAGCATTTAATGCCCATCTCAGACGCTAAACAGCGTAAAAGCGATCGTTAGGGCGCCACCGCTGCCACGATGGCCTTCGCTATCTCCACTTGCCACTTCGCGACCGCTGGTCGCACAAATTTCCCGCCACGCGCATCCGAATGGTTCCTGGCGACACGCCGACGCGACCGAGCGGGCATAGAGTAGGCTTGGCCGCTGCAAGCGCCTTTGCCGCGGTCGTTGTCTTTGCCGCACCCGAAAGCTTGTCGAAATGGGTCTTGCCGACGCTGGGCGCGCAGGCAAGTTCTTTGAAGTGCCTTGTTGGCCTTCCCCAAGCCCTTGACGGGCTTTGTCCTTCCCGCAAGCCCTCTTGCCGAGTCTTGTCTTCTTAGTTAAAACACTTTGTTCTTGAATGGCATCAATAGGAACTACCGAGGATCTTAGCAGTACACCCGAAAGCCTTGCCGACGCCATGGACGCCTGGCACAAGTTCGTGATACTAAGGTACCCCTACTTTAGTACACCGGACAGAGCCCCTGCTCGGGCCACACACGGTGCCGAAGCGCTGTTGGGCCAGCCCAAAACAGGCACGGCACACGCCACCTGGGTCCACACCAAATCTAACTCAGATCCACCGTGTTCTCCAGAACAAGACGCTGGCCAAATGACTAGTCGGGAGAGATCAAGGCCAATGAGGCGTCATTGACGAGGGCTGTCAAACCCACACCTCAGGCTACCGTGGAGCTCGACGGAGGGCCTCACAACATCTCCATTAATATCGACGAGGAGCTAGCGAGCTGGAACCGGAGGGCTTGCACCGACGAAACCTCCACTCAGCCGCCAAGCTCACTGTTTCTTCATATGGCGATCGCTTCAAAGAACTCTGGAAAGGATCCCAAGGCAGCCTGGCCGACGAAGTCGCTGCGGTAATCTGCGCCAGTAGTCTTGGAGAAGGTGTTGGTGAAGGTGCTTCCGCTAATCCGGCCTCAACCTCACCAACGCCCTCAAGAATCTTCCCTGGTGCCGATCTTGCAGAGCTCAAAGCCCTTGTCACACCCATTGTCGATAAGGTGAATGAAGTCGAGGGTTGATGGTCGCAGAGATTAGGCCGCCCATTTTTTCCTCTTTCTTGTCGCCATGATATATGTCACAGAACAATCTATTAGACCGTGGCAAGTCCTTTTTGTAGTATAACTTTTATCTTGGGCAGTATTTGCTATGTTATTTCCCTTTACTTGACTTTGTATGTTTTACCCTACGCTTTTAGGGAACTTGCCGGGCGCAAGCACCTTTACACGCGCTGAGTGCGATCATCAAGAGCTCGCCGCGTGTCGCTTCCGCAAGAAACCTTGTCGCAACTAGTCGCAGACACTTAAGTCGCTGAGCGGACTCAAACAAAGTAAGGGCGCAACTAGCTGCGAGTTGGTTCCTCCGCATGGTTTTCCATACAAAGCACTCGCTCAAGGAAGATAACTTAAGAAATTTTAAACTGATTGTGCTCAAACTTTGGCAACTTATTTGGTTGCTGGCCAAGGCAAGGCGATGCTTTTTGAACGACGCTCGGTCCACACCATTATCTTCTCCTCCGTGAACTTGTGGGTGAAGGAACCTTCTTTGAGGAAAAGAAAGAGGAGAAAATCAAGATATGGAGCCTTAAGGCTCGTTATTGCTTATCGAGCAAGTGTCGCACAAAGTGTCGATAATACATGCAAAAAGAAAAAGGCTTGAATTTGACAAGATGTGCGGCACATGAGCTTTATTTACGCACGGATCTCAGCCCGGCTTTGTACAAAGGGTTATATGCAACAGCGCAAGGCTTGTATAAAGGTGATTGCCGGAACAGGTTCCGCGAACCGCGCTTATGGGTAAAACCTACGAAGATGCTCAATGTTCCAGAGTTGCTCACCGAAATCCATCTTCGTCTCTGGCGACAGCGCCAGCCTAGTGACTCGCTTCACCCGATAGGGCCTTCCCACTTCGGCCAACTTGTTGGAATTCTGGCGGATTGAACGCGCCGACTAACAAGGTCGCCTTTCCTCGAGACTTCGCATTGACTTTGCGGTTATGATAGCGGCGAAAGCTTGTCGATATCGAGCAGCTCGTGACAATACCGAAGACGATCTTCCTCAAGGAGCAAATACACATCTTGTCGCAGTGCTTCTTGCTCAAGCTCATCATAAGAGAGCACTCGAGGAGATCCGTGATACGAAGTGCGGGGAGAACCGCCTCGCCCATAGACTAGAGCAAGGTGTCCGCCTGGCTCGATGGTGTCGCCCTGACGATTAAAGAACCACCGGCAGCTCGATCCAATTTCTTCCGTGACTTGTGCAGCCTCGTCGAAAGTTCTGGTCTTGAGCCCGCAAAGACTTCAGCGCTGGCTCTCTCTCGCTTGACCGCTGCTTCGGTGAGCAATGGCTTAAGGCACTTGGCGCCAAGATCTTGGACGATCGCATGAAGGTGCGGTCAGGAATTGTGTGCCATTGTCGGTGATGATCCTGTTAGGGACCAAACGGCAAACAATCGACCTAAAGAACTGGATCGCCGATCGGTCTGTCACCTTCCTCATCGCTTCCACTTCCGCCAATTTGTGAACTTGTCGATTGCCACGCATAAGTACTCAGCCCCCGACAGCCGGGAAAGGGGCCGAGGATGTCGAGCCCCGCATCAAAAATGGCCGTGATAAAAGGATCGTCTCGAGAGCTTGAGCTGGTTGATGTATCCGCTGGAGTGGAACTGCACGCTCACACTTGGTTACTTGTGCAGTTGCATCCGGAGGGCTGTCATCAAAAGAAACCTTGCTTAAGTGCTCTGGCGCCAATTTGCGACCACATATGCCTCCATGTATCTCCGCCAACAGCTTCTCCTTCTTCTTCCTGTGGAATACACTTCAATTTACTCCTGAATCTCCTTGTACAAGATGTCGTCGACAAACCGGTACATACTTGATTGCTGGGCTACTCTCTCCGCTTCTTCTTGCTCTTCGAAGTTCTCCGCTTGAAGGAAACGGACAACTGCTGCACCCATGCCGGAGCTTGTGGCTCAACAACAAGTACTAAAGGCACAACGCTGTCATGGGAACATTCGCTTACCGCAAGAACCCGCGGTTCAGCCGGAGTTGATGTTCCCCGCAAGCTTGCCGAGCAAAACTTGTCGGAGCGCCTGCTTCAACGAACAAACCTTAGGGTTTGTCTGAGCAGATCGCCTCAAGACTTTGGTGTTGATCTTGGGGACCTTTGGCGGCGGCTCCGGAGCTCACCGAAAGTAGTCACCGAAATCAACTTTCTTTCTGCTCGGTCCAGCTTGATGGTATCACGATGGTTGAGTCACCGAGCACAAAGATCCCTGGTTCCATTGTAACTTTAATGCACAAGACTTTGACAAAGCCATCGGCAACATCGCTCGGGCTCTTGGAACATGTTCCATCTCGCAAGCCGCCAAAATGCTCTTCCAACTTTCTCACTTCATCAATGTAAGCTTCCATCAACGGACTCGATAGTCTTTGTTTACTTGGCGACTTACGCTGGAGTCACCCTAACAATAAGCTTGATCCTAAGGTCCGCCACGATTCTCGAGGCAAGCAAGCCTTCATACTCGCAGAATGTTTGTCGCCTTCCTTAGGAAAGTGCATTTGGACGACGACTTGAGGTGCTCTTCGTTGTGCGACAAGTAACACGCTCAAGACCGGCGCTTGCAATGAGAAGGCACCATCAAAGTACATGATCCATTCTTTGCTTGCTTCCTTGACGGGATGCTCATCTCGAGTTTCTTCATCGTGTTGGCGCCCATTCTGCTATGAATTCTGCCAAAGCTCGGCTCGATAGTTGAAGTGTTTCAAACTTAAGGCCAAAGCTTGACAATTCCAAAGGCCCACCAACTTGTCTCATGGTTACTTTCCGAGGCCATGAGAAGGCCAAAAGCAACTTCGCGACACCAGTACTCGGATCTAGCCCCCGCAAGGGAACCGAAAGTAAACCGGGCGCCGCACCATTTTCTTCGCTTCTTCTTCGCTGCACAGATCCATCCTTGTCGGGACCAGAGCTTGTCGGGAAGCCCCGCTTGTTGGATGCATTTGCGTGCGGGTCCTGCTCATCATCCGCCTCCTTCCGCTATTAACGCAGCACTAACCATTTGATTCGTCCGCTAGATATAGCAGCAACTTCTCTTGTGGTTTAGGTGCGCCAAGTATTGGAGTGGAGGACAGATATCTCTTCAAGTCCTGCAAGCAGCCTCCTCTTCCGAGTCCATTTTCATTGACCCGCTTTTTCAAAATTTTGAAAATGGCGTGGCACGCAGCCAGACTTAGAGATGAATCCGAGAGCAGCTACACAGCAAGAAGCCTTCGACATCCTTGACGTGCTTCGTGCTTCGACCGCTCAATGGCCTTGATCTTGTCGAGATTAGCCTCAATCCCCGCCGAGAAATAAAGAACCCGAGAAGCTTGCCTAAGGACTCCAAACACACACTTCTGGTTGAGCTTGAGATTGATCTTGCGCAGATTTGCAAAGGTCTCGGCCCAAATCTTGAATCGAGTTGTTCGTTTTTTGCTTTTGACCACTATGTCATCCATGTAAGCCTCTACATTTCGCAACTCGGGCTCAAAAGCTTCGTGAACTACCCTTGCAAATGTTGAACCAAAGATTCTTTAGTCCGAAGGCATCCACACAAAGCAGACGCGCCACATGGAGTAATGAATGCGTTTTCCTCATCCTCTACGCAATGAAGATCCGATGATATCCTAATATGCATCAAGAAATGAAAGCGCATCACATCCCCGCCATGGAGTCGGCTAACCGGGTCAATGCGCCGCAAGGAAATGGATCCTGGGACAAGCTTTATTAACATCGAAGTCTATACAAAGCTTCCATTTTCCGCTCGCCTGCGCATCTACTCGTGATTGGCCAGCCACGCTGGATGGAGCATTCTCCCACTGCCCCGCTTCCAACTTCTTGATCTCTTCTCGCAATGAATTCTGGCGCCCACCGCTTGTTTTCTCGACTTTCGCTTGACGGGCCGACGCGGAGGACGACGGCAAGGTGGTGCTCAATTACTTTCCGGAACACCGGATGTCGATGGTTGCTATGCAAACACATCAACATTCGCCACAGAGCAACGAGCCGCTTCCTATTTAGGATCAAGCTGGCACCGATGGTGAAGGTACCACCGCCGCCCTCCTTGGCGCCACTTTCTTCTCTCGCAGAGCTACCTTCGCTTTCTTACACTTGCCGGTGGAGCTCGATGGTGCGCCCTCGACGGTAGCGCAGACCAAGAGGTGCGCTGCCGGAGGGCATCGAGCTTTTGCCGGACTTGGTCTTTCTTTCCCGGAGCTTTAGCGCAAGTGGTTTATGCTCATTGCCGCCGCTTTTCCCGAGATCTTGTCAGCATGATAAGGGCATCTTCCTTGTCGCCAGGACAGAGATGACACTTATCGGACCCGGGATCTTGAGCATGTTGTAGGCATAGTAGGACGCCATGAACTTGGCGAAATGGTCGGCCAAGTATCCCATTGTAGGCAATGGGAAATCAGAACATCAAAAGTGACTTTCTATCCTCGGTTCAGCTCATGCCAAATGTCACCGGGTAATGTAATCTTCCCTTCGCTTGTCCTTCCTGCATTGATTCCTTGAAAGTACCACTTCGAGCTCACGTCGGGATCCTGAGCTTTGAGTACCGCCGAGGAGATCGTGTTCAAGGCGGCCCCGTCAACTAGCATCTCCGTGACTTTGAGGTTGGCGATAGTTGGTGAAACCAACATCGGCAGCACCACCGCAGTGATGCGTTGGTGTGGTCCTCAATGTCAAAGATGATAGGCGGTTGGACCATTTCAGGCTTGCCGACTAACCGATGGTTCGCTGCCTTAACTTCTCGCACCCAATCGCTTGAGCCGGGCGGCGAGGTATGCGAGAATCGCCACCGCCAACGACAAAACCTTCGTTTTCAAACTCCCTGCTCGGCCCCGCCATCATCCATGTCCTCATCTTCATCTTCATCTTCATCCTTGCGCAGCCTGGGAGGGTTCGCCTCTGCCGCCGCTTGGCCTTGCCGGCCCTCCCTGGCCGAGACGCTTCTTGCCGGACCCGGCCAGATCTTCCCCGGCTTTTTTCCTTGTCGCTGCCGTCAGAGTTCAGCCTTTGCAGCTCAACGAGCTGCTCGACCTTCTTGCAACTTTGGAGATCATGGCCTCTTGGTACGGAATCTTAGTATCGCTTTGTCTGAGCCGCTTCTTCTTGTCTCCGCCGCCACAAGGTTCTTTCTTCCTTGGCGCCACCTCCGCTGTCGGACTGTCGACAACAAGCATCTTTGCCTTTCTTCTTCTCGTTGTTCCGCCGGGTTTTTCTTTGCCGAGGCAGCATCCTCACCGCCGCACTTCCCCCGCCTCCCGTGTTCTCTCCGGGAGTTTTCTTCCTTCTTTAGCATCGCACACTTGTCGGCCAGGGCGAGAGCTCACCGACGCTCTCTTATCTTGCACATCGCCATCTCCTCTCGGCAGATCCGCGGTTACGCGACGTTTCGATGGAACGCGCTGATAACCGGGCGGGATGGACGTCTGGATGTTGGTACTGCATTATCGGAATCTGTATGTACTTGCTAGGGCTCTCTTCCTTCGGGTGAGCAGATGCAGACGCTTCTCCGGCCATGAGGGTTTGTGGTCACCGTGAAGGCGCCGACAAACTAATGACACAGATCCGCCCATGAGGAGATGGAGGGTCCGCAAATGCATGAGCCAGGATCTCGACGTTAGGCTTGAGCACCAACGGAAGTAGTTGGTGAGGATCTTCGTCAGCGCCTCCCGAGCCTGCACCGCGATGGTGTAGATGCTGAGGAACTCCGACGGATGCAACCTGCCATCGCATTTCTCCCAGACATCTGGCTTGAAAGCCCGGTATCGGGCCATCGACTTGGCGCAGCTCACGCAGTAAACGCAGAGGGCAACCTACCGCGACGGCAAGCTCGTCTTCGCGCATGCATGTCAATGGCGGCTCAGCCGCTGGTCCGGACCGGGACGCCAAGGCTTCCGATGCTCGATGCGGTGCGAAGAAATGTGATGATCTATTTTCCATGCTTAGATGAATAATAAAGCCATAAATGTTGCACACAAGTAAGATGAGGGTACAACCTATCTCGCTGCCATCCATAGGAGTGAGCATCATGTGCGACTTGTCGATGGCCCCGCAGCTTTTGTGGTCTGTCCATGTCGGGCACGCGATTTGATGCTGGAACCTGAGTGGGGACTATATCTCCTTCCGTATATGCTTCCTTGTTGGAGCAGCTGCGTGAGTCGGAAGACGGTGTGTCTCAAGAAGCAGATAACGATAATGTTAAGAACGACATATCTCTTTGATCTCAAGAAATACACTATGAGATCAACACCAAGGTACAAGAGTGTTCACACGCCTATCGATCAACACTAAATTGGGGTCACACTATTTTATTTTGTATCGTCTGATCCACGCCGGATGGCTTGATGGTCGCTTTGTGCCTCCTACCGACACTGTTCGAATCTTCAAGAGCCACGACCAACGGTAGAGCAGCGTGCTCCTCCATCCGCGGTCCTCGCCAAAACCGCCTCGCCCCAATCAAGACTACCATGGTTGCGCCGCCGTGCCAATCCACAAAGACTCCTCACATCCAGATCAAGGGCGGCAAGACCTTCAACCCACGCAACTCTAAAAGATAGCCATCTAAGCCGCTCACAGGGCGAACTTGCGGCTCCGCATTACGCGTAGACACCAGCCAACCGGCAGCCTAGGAGCTACCACCGAGGGTGCTGCTTCCCATTGGGAATCGATTGGCCTAGAATAAAATTCGCATAACCGACGATAAATAAAGTGATTTGAGATGAGGGTGTGACCTATCTAGCGGCATGGTGAAGTAGGCAGGTCCATGCCGAGTTGGTGAGGCCTGCGGTTATGTGGCGCACTGCAGGTGGTAAGAGAGATGTGCGACGGTCGATTGCCAGCATGTAGGCTGGCCAGGACTCTAGAGTTGAGCCGTTCAGGCCATGAACAACGGCGGGGTGAATCGCCCGTCCGGTTCACGCAGCTGTTGCCGAGGCAGCACCAAGAAGACGGAGTAAGAGGCACACGGCCGAGTGCATGGCAAATGGACAGGTTCCGACATTTGGGAGGAGAGCGGCTATAAATTGCGGGGGGGGCGCATGGAGGTGGGGGCTGTGGTTTCATGCTTGAGAAAGGGAGATTCCCGGGAGAAGGTTATTTGGCCCCATGAGGTATGAATGGGGCGGTGGGGGAGGGGAGTTGGGAGGAGGGAACCATGTCTTACATGGGACATTTGTTTGAAATGTGAGGGGAGTTACAGTTCTACCCTTGCCTATAGGCTTCTGGCTTGGGTATGTGTACCGAGGGTCGGGATAGTAGAGTAACTTTGCTTTCCCCAAATAGTGGGCGGAGCGATTTCGGCGAGGAGGGTGTGTTTGAACTATAGTGGGCGCGAGCGATTTCAAGCAGGAGAGCGTGTTTTGAAATAGTGGGTGCGAGCTATTTCGGCCAGGAGAGCGTGTTTGGCCGATTATGGTTTATGAATTATTCACATGTCATTTCGCCGAGGAGAAGGTGCCCTTGATGAAGTCATGAACCTACCCGATGTACAACGGCCAATTGATGTGTGTCCCATAGGACGGTAATTTTGTGTCTCCCATTTATTTGCTCGCAAGAATTCCACCAAGTAGAGGATGTTTAACGGTTCATTCAAATTTTGGGAGAACGAGCATCCACATCTACCTTACCAAGTCAATTTGAATCAAATTTTGAAATATTAGCTTGCCACATCTTTTTAGATGGAGAGATAATGCTCGGAGTAATGTTTTTACATGCTCGCTAAGTGATTTTATATGACAAATAGTTGACCCACTCAAAAACGCTAATCAAACCCAAAATGAAATATCTCAATTCAATGAAATAGCTTGTTCAAGAGGTCAAAATAGTGAACTAAATCCAAAATTGAACACCTCAATCGAGTAGCATGTTGTACAAGATTATAGTACTATGAACATGTTGAAAGTCAAATTAATGAACTTGTTTGATATACGATATATCCGCTCATGTGTGGATTGCGATAACAAGTTCTCCAATTTAAATATTTGAATGCAAGTTTATATCAAACATGGTTTATATCATCTTGATGCATAAACGCGACCTCCCCTCTCCGACTCGTTCTCTCTCCGACTAATGTTCAATTTCACGACGATCCCACACAAAACCTAGTTGGTCCCTCTCCATCTCTCTCTCTCTCTCTGTGTGTGTGTGTGTGTGGGGTTCTTTCTAGTTCGCATGCATATATACACCATCTATAGGTCTCTTCACACACTATGTATGATACTCTAGCTAGTCCAAGCTAGATATCTGGGTGCACTCATCACACGCACACAAATTCCTTGGCTTTTGCTCAGAATCCTCTCACGCACCACTATGTCGCCCTCGTGAGCTCATCCTCTCTCAAACTCTCCATCCACTGGTCACACATACACATGCATATCTCACTGCACTCCAGGGCCCATCTAAAACTCTATCTCTCTCCATCTCACTCACACACACACAATCTCATGCCCAGCTAGCCAAGTATGATGGTCTCTCACTCAATTGTAGGCACACGCACCCCCTATATGTATATGACTAGCTAATCTTAGTCTCCATCACAAACATGTGCATGGTCTATCTCGATTTCTCTGGCATCTTTCTATCACGCACGACTCCTCGATCTCCCACCCATATAGTCCCCTCATGATCTCGAGGATCTATCTATCACAAACACACCCCTCTCCCTCCCCATGCGCCCATCCATCCATGTGTCCCTCTCGACCTTTTTTTTCTTTGTCACTGACCTATATTGGGCATGCCATGTCTCTCATAAACAATCACACACTAGCTATCTTCGTATCTCGCCGCTTCCATCTCGGATATGCATATGTGATATGTTCGCATAAGAAATGAAACACACTCTCTCTAATTTATCGCTTGTCACTCTTTCACACACATACTTTTGCACACTTACTCATGCTCCTTCACACGCACTTGATCTCTCTCGACCGAGGCACTCTCCTCGGTCCATAGCATATAGATTTATTGAAAAGTCAAACATCACAAAGTTTGACCATGTATGCGGAGAAAAAGAATTACATCTAGTATGCAAACATATACCATTAGATTCACCATGAGATGTAGTTTTGTATGATGTATCTTTGGTATTGTAGATATAAATAACATTTATGTAAACCTGATCAAAGTTTGACTTCTAAAAAGTTTACATGCACCGCATTATCGAGCGGATGGAATATCTCTTTCCCTCTCAGCTATCTCGACGCACCACTCAGCCTTATTTGGCTCCTCAATCTCTCTCAAACTTTATTTTTCAGTTTGGTTCGTGACTGACCCTCATGCCTTGATGGCCGGGTACGCCCGGTGTGGACGTGAGATGTAAATATTTCGCTCGCCAGTTTGTGGTGTCAAGTTGCTTGTTCATGCTCCGCCAGCAAAGCATCAACGCCCCATCAATCAATCCATGCATCAATTATTTAATGCTAATATCCATCCATGTTGTTGTTAGCCTCGGGTCGCACGCACTGTGCACAGCCAGCGCTCAAATCGGTCACCGGGCTAGGGTTAGGTTGGAGTTCACCAAAGCACTAAAGTGCAAGGAACCCAGCCAGAGGGCTTTTTTCACAGGTAGCAACCAAACAAGTGTGCATGAAATCCAGCCACAACCCTGTGCCGTGCAAAATATGCTCAGACACAAGCTAAACCGGCCTTATATCTCCCTCGTTCACACATAAACATGTTTCAAGGCTATACATATAGACCCATCTAACACTTCTTCTCCATTGTTCTCTCTCTCCATGTGACACACACCCCTAAGTACCATAATCCACACCATCATAGGCGCAAGCACTCCACCCTCCTAAGTATGATTATCTCTTACTAGCCATCAGGAACACACATATTGTCTCTTTCCATCCATACGCCTATCTCGATATCTCTCGGGCATCTTCTATCACGCACACAGCCTTGTCACTCGATCTCCCACCCATGTAGTCCCATCAAGATCTCCAGGGATATCTTTATGACAAACATACACCTCTCCTCCCCATGTCTCAGATTTTCTCCACAGACGCCTTGACCTCTCTCCTTGTTTGTTAGACCCTCTGGCCACGCATAGGGTCTTGTTTCTTGGTTCCAAACAACCACACACTATCTCCTCACCTTGCCTCCGCTGTCAAGATGCATGTGTGATATGTTTGCATAAGACACGCATAATTTTTTTCAGATTTTATCGTGTGTTGTCCATGTCTCTTCTACACACGCACACACACTTTTTTTTCACTCACTCTCTCTCTCTCACTCTCTCTCTCTCTAGTTAGGGACTCACACGCCCATAAGCATATGGATGTTTTGAAAAGTCAATCCTCGTAAAAGTTTGACCAGTATATGTGGAGAAAACATTTACATCTCGAACGCATTAGATTCATCACAACATGTACTTACTTCATATTATTTATCTTTGGTATTGTAGATATAAGGAATTTTTTATAAACTTGGTCAAAGTTTCAAAAGTTTGACTTAAAAAAGTTGAACTACATTATCAAACGGAGGGAGTAGCTCTTTATCTCTCTCTCTCGCTATCTCTCATGGCCTCCCTCTCACTAACTCTATATCGATGGATTATACGCCACGGTGTCAACAGATAGCTCAGATATTGTTTAGTTGACCGTCAACTAATCCACATGCTGCCTTGTGAGCTCGTGTTCTCAGATTCGCAGGGCCCATCCGGCAAGGTGAAAATAAGTAAACTAGAGGCCCATCTCGACACGGGTGCAGTAAACAAAGTTTAAACCACTGGTAGCACCTCGCACACTAGTAAATTGAGGGCGATTGAGGACAAACTCTTGCACGTGAAGCACGGACCGCACACACCACCACCGCACGGTGGCATGCACGAAGAACACACATGCACACCCATCACACAACACACAACAAAGACACGGTACACGGGCCGCCGCCATTGAGATGGATGGCGAGGCAGCCAACAAGCGGAGGCGTTTGAGCTGTAACATCATCCCATGAGCTCGACTTCATCAAGAGCCTCCCGACGACATGCCGCCCATAATCGGCCTCCTCCCACCAAATTGCTGCTGGATCGCCTCGCTTCCCGGAGGTGGCGCCCGGCGCATAGCCCCTCAACCTCACCACAACAATCCTACGATGGGGATTGCAAACGGATGGTCATAGTCTCCAAGATCCTTTCATCGCACCCTAGGCCAGCCAGACGCCTTGACATTTTCAAAAGATGTTCAAGACTTGTTCTCTATTTACAAAGAACTCCTTGTCTCTCACAATCAACCTTATATCCTCCCACCACATCTAGAAGGCCATGGGAAACTGGGCGCGATGGTCGCCGGGACGAGCCGCCCACCCCTCAATCATGAGGCACCTGCGGCAATGCACCTGCATCTACGCATGGGAAATTATGTTTACTGTATTAGTAGTTAGCTCTCACAGCCATGATGATAGTGACTGAGACGGTGAGGTCGACTATGGTATACGCACTACTATACCAAAAGTCATTCAAGATGGTCTTGTTACCACCGTGAGGAGCAGCACGTAATATCTGACCAACGGTAGTATAATGCTAGTACTCCTACTACTACATTGGTAGTACTACTACTAGTACTAGTAGCACCACCGCCCTGATTTAGGAGTACTACCACGCCCATCTCGATTTTAGTATTTGACTAGCAATATCTAGTAATGCATGTCACAAAAAATGTACTACCTTTTGTAAATAAATACATGGTGTTTTATTCCTATCGGCGAGAGAACTTAATGTTTTTTGCTAACTAGAGTACTAATAGGATTACATGCAATGAACTAAACACCGCATGTCATGTTTGGTAGTCTCGTCATTGAAAGCATGCACGGCCCACATCTCTCATTGGTCGATCTCATGAAATAAGAAACAAGGAGGAGTTAATGCACCATGCCTAAGTGTTTGGCATTATTTGGTTTTCAGAAGGTGACTTACACAACATTTTTGTTTACATGCATTAACATTTTATTAGTTAAATCAAAGGTCAAACTCAAGAAATGCAAAGGGACCAATAAACCAAGAATATCAATTTATCGTTTCGCTCCCAACTAGAGGTCCTGTGAGACTATATCAAGACCGACACGGAGGGGGACGAGCTATCGACGATTACGGTAACGCTTTCTTTTGGGTGAATGCCACGGGGCTCAGGGGTGGTTGGCCCACCTATCATCTAGCCAAAGGCAAGGCAAGAGAGGGACGAGGATTAGTACGAAATCATACGCACCTACGATGCTAACCAAGGGCAAGAGGATCACCGAATCGCAAGATCACTTGACTAGAAGCTTAGACCCATGAAGCGCGAGCATCAGCCTGCTGTGCCAGATGGTCCACGATGTCGGGCTTAGGCCCCCCAAGACCGAGGAACGCCTCTAGGTAGTATTACTTGAGGCCGCCAGTATTAGGGCCGCTGACTACGTACCTCCTTTTGTTCGATGAGGTCCGCCGTTTCTCGACAAGTTCACATCGCCAAGAAGCTCGCGGACGACTTTGACGTAAGCCTCTAGCCGACGCGCCTGTGCTCGCGACATGTCGCCACCTCAACGATCACTATGGTGAGAACTTCGACGACTGGTGGCCTCAGGATCGCCAGAAGGCGAGAGAATGTCCACTGAGGCTGCGGCCACAAGCAATATTGGTATAAAGAAGACACCATCCACATAATCACCCACGCTTCACGAGCAAATCGTCCACAAGGACTACTACATGGAAGAGGAGGACGACAGGACGCTGCCTTCTGGACCGCAGGCAAACTCTTGACTCGTGACTGCTCGTAGCACGCTGAGCTCGACGCCAACACCCGCTGTCCTCACACGCCGGTTGGTGACCCGCGCACTAGGGCGTGAGGATGTTGTTCATGGATCCATATGTATTTTTATCTTCCACAAATCCATTTGTAGTGTATGATACTATGTAGAATTGTCTTACCTTTGCATCAACTTCATAATTGACGTACTCCATGCATGAACAAGGCCAAAAACCAAACTTCTCATTACTCTAGGAAAAATCGTTATTTTCTATCTATCACCGCCATGGAGCAGAACCAATTTTACAAGTTACGGGTCTCAAAAGGAAAGCTCATTGCTCGCACCCCCACACGGTTGGTCCAGCACGCCGCTCAAGTGGGAATGCATGTTGTTGCATTTTCACTTACAAGTGACCGCAATTGAGAAACCGACTATCGGCAAACCCCCACCCGCCCACCGCTGATGGCTGAGAAAATAGGAGGGAGAAGAGATGGATGTAGCACGGACTCCAAGAAAATTGGTGTCGATGGGACTCGTGGGTGGCGCAGCCGTAATCGCTAGACGTGAATGCTAGTTATGGCCCATGCCACCCACTATATCAAGATTATATCGAGGTATGTAGGACAAATTTCGCAGTTCGTGGCTCAACCCTCCTCTATCTCTTCAAATACCAGCGACGCGCTGGAGCCCATGGTCCGTTAGCTCACATGCGTCCCACATGTCGTTGAAAACGCAAGGGTAATCTAATCAACTCGCACTCTTTCACCTCAACGTGTTGGTGATGGAAAACAAACCAATAAAGATCTTCGGTACGCTTTGGAGTTACTCAAGAGTAGTAAGATTCTATTTACGCTTAATCCAAGATGCACATCTCGTGGCTTCAACTACCACTGCTTTTCTTTCATGACACGACTGGATGTCGATGTCCCACGGTTTCAAGAAAAGGAGGAAGAACCCTACCAAATCTTTTTGGTTGTGCTCTCGGATTAGACTAGTTGTGCTAACTTAAATTTATTGTGTACTCCTCCGGTCCAAAATACTTGACTTCCATTTGTCCAAAACTCGATGTACCTATATACCAAAACATGTCTAGATACATATATTTTGACAAATAGAAGGCATGTATTGTGCAATGGAGGGAGTAGAATGGATGCAAGTTTTTGTATTAAAAGAAGAGTACATCCATATTTGATAGAGCTCAATTTAGTAGATGTTCTATCACTTTTAGCTAGCAATGAGGCTAGAGATGAGATTAGTGCACTAGTTGATACTCCTACTAGAATAGAGGCTAGACATGAGACTAGATGCTAGGAAGCAACATCTACTTCTTTACACTCGGCAAGAAGAAAGAAGCACGCAAGATCGAGCCTCCGCAGATCAACAATGAATCCATCGAGAAGGCACTAATCCAACTCATGTGAGTAGTAAAATGTATTCTTGTGGCTCTTGTTTTCTTTTGGTCTTGCTTTTCTAGTCAAAATTATCATTGGAGTTCGTGGCAAAATCGAGGTCCGCTTTGGTCGTCGGCGCTGGAGTTGGCTCACAAGTGGGACCGCAGCTATGAAACGACTATCGGCAAACCCCACCTTGCTCGGCCGCACGATGGCTGAAGTTAGAGAAACGGCGAGGTTGAAGAGATTGCTCTAGCACGACTCCAAGAAATAATATGGTGTCGATGGATGTCGATGGTGGTGTGCCATACCATCGGACGTGAATATTTGTTCGCCCGTACACCCTACTACTCCTACTACTTACTCCTACTATATAGTACTAGTATCGAGGATTCGAGGTGCCGGTTACATATAGCTTAACACATTAACATATGGCTACAAGAAAACACCCTCCGACGTATAAGCATGTGTTAGTACAAATAGTGTACTACTATTGTTGATTGGCCTTATCCGATAACTCGCTGTAATGCACGCATAATTATGTATTCGAAAATATTTTTGCTCTCAGCACCACTCACCAGAGAAGCTTAATCGAAAGCCATTCATAAATTTAGTAAGTTTATCACAAGCATATCATTTTATTACATACAACAGGTCATCAACCCACATCGACAATGAGGATGCATTATAAATACTAAAGTTTTCACCACACAATAAATAATAATCAATGAAATGAACTTCAAGTCAACCATTCTCTGTTGAAAATGCTTGCTTGAACCACAAGTGATTCTCCTCGATGGGCCATCCATTGTCGATCTGGGACCAACGATGTGTCGCTGGAAACAAGCACCTATGGGGCAGGGCCCTTTTCGTCCCAGGAGCGGAGGGCGATTAAGAGCGGATCGAGGCGAGCACGCGATGAATTTTTACCCAGCTTCGAGCTCTCCCGGAGATAATACTTATCGCTGCTTTGTGATTGTATTATTGTTCTTGCTCGAGAGCGGGAAGTGTTCGTTTCAATGAGTCAAACCTCTCGCTACGCTATGCATGGGCTTCTTTATAGGCTCAAGGGGTCACCGGCTGTGGCAACGAGTCAAGGGTACAAATGTAAAAGGGTGGTTGGTACAACCGCCGCTTTAAGGCACCCTACCTAAGTCCGACAAAGAGGGACAAGAGCATTTAATGCCCATCTCAGACGCTAAACAGCGTAAAAGCGATCGTTAGGGCGCCACCGCTGCCACGATGGCCTTCGCTATCTCCACTTGCCACTTCGCGACCGCTGGTCGCACAAATTTCCCGCCACGCGCATCCGAATGGTTCCTGGCGACACGCCGACGCGACCGAGCGGGCATAGAGTAGGCTTGGCCGCTGCAAGCGCCTTTGCCGCGGTCGTTGTCTTTGCCGCACCCGAAAGCTTGTCGAAATGGGTCTTGCCGACGCTGGGCGCGCAGGCAAGTTCTTTGAAGTGCCTTGTTGGCCTTCCCCAAGCCCTTGACGGGCTTTGTCCTTCCCGCAAGCCCTCTTGCCGAGTCTTGTCTTCTTAGTTAAAACACTTTGTTCTTGAATGGCATCAATAGGAACTACCGAGGATCTTAGCAGTACACCCGAAAGCCTTGCCGACGCCATGGACGCCTGGCACAAGTTCGTGATACTAAGGTACCCCTACTTTAGTACACCGGACAGAGCCCCTGCTCGGGCCACACACGGTGCCGAAGCGCTGTTGGGCCAGCCCAAAACAGGCACGGCACACGCCACCTGGGTCCACACCAAATCTAACTCAGATCCACCGTGTTCTCCAGAACAAGACGCTGGCCAAATGACTAGTCGGGAGAGATCAAGGCCAATGAGGCGTCATTGACGAGGGCTGTCAAACCCACACCTCAGGCTACCGTGGAGCTCGACGGAGGGCCTCACAACATCTCCATTAATATCGACGAGGAGCTAGCGAGCTGGAACCGGAGGGCTTGCACCGACGAAACCTCCACTCAGCCGCCAAGCTCACTGTTTCTTCATATGGCGATCGCTTCAAAGAACTCTGGAAAGGATCCCAAGGCAGCCTGGCCGACGAAGTCGCTGCGGTAATCTGCGCCAGTAGTCTTGGAGAAGGTGTTGGTGAAGGTGCTTCCGCTAATCCGGCCTCAACCTCACCAACGCCCTCAAGAATCTTCCCTGGTGCCGATCTTGCAGAGCTCAAAGCCCTTGTCACACCCATTGTCGATAAGGTGAATGAAGTCGAGGGTTGATGGTCGCAGAGATTAGGCCGCCCATTTTTTCCTCTTTCTTGTCGCCATGATATATGTCACAGAACAATCTATTAGACCGTGGCAAGTCCTTTTTGTAGTATAACTTTTATCTTGGGCAGTATTTGCTATGTTATTTCCCTTTACTTGACTTTGTATGTTTTACCCTACGCTTTTAGGGAACTTGCCGGGCGCAAGCACCTTTACACGCGCTGAGTGCGATCATCAAGAGCTCGCCGCGTGTCGCTTCCGCAAGAAACCTTGTCGCAACTAGTCGCAGACACTTAAGTCGCTGAGCGGACTCAAACAAAGTAAGGGCGCAACTAGCTGCGAGTTGGTTCCTCCGCATGGTTTTCCATACAAAGCACTCGCTCAAGGAAGATAACTTAAGAAATTTTAAACTGATTGTGCTCAAACTTTGGCAACTTATTTGGTTGCTGGCCAAGGCAAGGCGATGCTTTTTGAACGACGCTCGGTCCACACCATTATCTTCTCCTCCGTGAACTTGTGGGTGAAGGAACCTTCTTTGAGGAAAAGAAAGAGGAGAAAATCAAGATATGGAGCCTTAAGGCTCGTTATTGCTTATCGAGCAAGTGTCGCACAAAGTGTCGATAATACATGCAAAAAGAAAAAGGCTTGAATTTGACAAGATGTGCGGCACATGAGCTTTATTTACGCACGGATCTCAGCCCGGCTTTGTACAAAGGGTTATATGCAACAGCGCAAGGCTTGTATAAAGGTGATTGCCGGAACAGGTTCCGCGAACCGCGCTTATGGGTAAAACCTACGAAGATGCTCAATGTTCCAGAGTTGCTCACCGAAATCCATCTTCGTCTCTGGCGACAGCGCCAGCCTAGTGACTCGCTTCACCCGATAGGGCCTTCCCACTTCGGCCAACTTGTTGGAATTCTGGCGGATTGAACGCGCCGACTAACAAGGTCGCCTTTCCTCGAGACTTCGCATTGACTTTGCGGTTATGATAGCGGCGAAAGCTTGTCGATATCGAGCAGCTCGTGACAATACCGAAGACGATCTTCCTCAAGGAGCAAATACACATCTTGTCGCAGTGCTTCTTGCTCAAGCTCATCATAAGAGAGCACTCGAGGAGATCCGTGATACGAAGTGCGGGGAGAACCGCCTCGCCCATAGACTAGAGCAAGGTGTCCGCCTGGCTCGATGGTGTCGCCCTGACGATTAAAGAACCACCGGCAGCTCGATCCAATTTCTTCCGTGACTTGTGCAGCCTCGTCGAAAGTTCTGGTCTTGAGCCCGCAAAGACTTCAGCGCTGGCTCTCTCTCGCTTGACCGCTGCTTCGGTGAGCAATGGCTTAAGGCACTTGGCGCCAAGATCTTGGACGATCGCATGAAGGTGCGGTCAGGAATTGTGTGCCATTGTCGGTGATGATCCTGTTAGGGACCAAACGGCAAACAATCGACCTAAAGAACTGGATCGCCGATCGGTCTGTCACCTTCCTCATCGCTTCCACTTCCGCCAATTTGTGAACTTGTCGATTGCCACGCATAAGTACTCAGCCCCCGACAGCCGGGAAAGGGGCCGAGGATGTCGAGCCCCGCATCAAAAATGGCCGTGATAAAAGGATCGTCTCGAGAGCTTGAGCTGGTTGATGTATCCGCTGGAGTGGAACTGCACGCTCACACTTGGTTACTTGTGCAGTTGCATCCGGAGGGCTGTCATCAAAAGAAACCTTGCTTAAGTGCTCTGGCGCCAATTTGCGACCACATATGCCTCCATGTATCTCCGCCAACAGCTTCTCCTTCTTCTTCCTGTGGAATACACTTCAATTTACTCCTGAATCTCCTTGTACAAGATGTCGTCGACAAACCGGTACATACTTGATTGCTGGGCTACTCTCTCCGCTTCTTCTTGCTCTTCGAAGTTCTCCGCTTGAAGGAAACGGACAACTGCTGCACCCATGCCGGAGCTTGTGGCTCAACAACAAGTACTAAAGGCACAACGCTGTCATGGGAACATTCGCTTACCGCAAGAACCCGCGGTTCAGCCGGAGTTGATGTTCCCCGCAAGCTTGCCGAGCAAAACTTGTCGGAGCGCCTGCTTCAACGAACAAACCTTAGGGTTTGTCTGAGCAGATCGCCTCAAGACTTTGGTGTTGATCTTGGGGACCTTTGGCGGCGGCTCCGGAGCTCACCGAAAGTAGTCACCGAAATCAACTTTCTTTCTGCTCGGTCCAGCTTGATGGTATCACGATGGTTGAGTCACCGAGCACAAAGATCCCTGGTTCCATTGTAACTTTAATGCACAAGACTTTGACAAAGCCATCGGCAACATCGCTCGGGCTCTTGGAACATGTTCCATCTCGCAAGCCGCCAAAATGCTCTTCCAACTTTCTCACTTCATCAATGTAAGCTTCCATCAACGGACTCGATAGTCTTTGTTTACTTGGCGACTTACGCTGGAGTCACCCTAACAATAAGCTTGATCCTAAGGTCCGCCACGATTCTCGAGGCAAGCAAGCCTTCATACTCGCAGAATGTTTGTCGCCTTCCTTAGGAAAGTGCATTTGGACGACGACTTGAGGTGCTCTTCGTTGTGCGACAAGTAACACGCTCAAGACCGGCGCTTGCAATGAGAAGGCACCATCAAAGTACATGATCCATTCTTTGCTTGCTTCCTTGACGGGATGCTCATCTCGAGTTTCTTCATCGTGTTGGCGCCCATTCTGCTATGAATTCTGCCAAAGCTCGGCTCGATAGTTGAAGTGTTTCAAACTTAAGGCCAAAGCTTGACAATTCCAAAGGCCCACCAACTTGTCTCATGGTTACTTTCCGAGGCCATGAGAAGGCCAAAAGCAACTTCGCGACACCAGTACTCGGATCTAGCCCCCGCAAGGGAACCGAAAGTAAACCGGGCGCCGCACCATTTTCTTCGCTTCTTCTTCGCTGCACAGATCCATCCTTGTCGGGACCAGAGCTTGTCGGGAAGCCCCGCTTGTTGGATGCATTTGCGTGCGGGTCCTGCTCATCATCCGCCTCCTTCCGCTATTAACGCAGCACTAACCATTTGATTCGTCCGCTAGATATAGCAGCAACTTCTCTTGTGGTTTAGGTGCGCCAAGTATTGGAGTGGAGGACAGATATCTCTTCAAGTCCTGCAAGCAGCCTCCTCTTCCGAGTCCATTTTCATTGACCCGCTTTTTCAAAATTTTGAAAATGGCGTGGCACGCAGCCAGACTTAGAGATGAATCCGAGAGCAGCTACACAGCAAGAAGCCTTCGACATCCTTGACGTGCTTCGTGCTTCGACCGCTCAATGGCCTTGATCTTGTCGAGATTAGCCTCAATCCCCGCCGAGAAATAAAGAACCCGAGAAGCTTGCCTAAGGACTCCAAACACACACTTCTGGTTGAGCTTGAGATTGATCTTGCGCAGATTTGCAAAGGTCTCGGCCCAAATCTTGAATCGAGTTGTTCGTTTTTTGCTTTTGACCACTATGTCATCCATGTAAGCCTCTACATTTCGCAACTCGGGCTCAAAAGCTTCGTGAACTACCCTTGCAAATGTTGAACCAAAGATTCTTTAGTCCGAAGGCATCCACACAAAGCAGACGCGCCACATGGAGTAATGAATGCGTTTTCCTCATCCTCTACGCAATGAAGATCCGATGATATCCTAATATGCATCAAGAAATGAAAGCGCATCACATCCCCGCCATGGAGTCGGCTAACCGGGTCAATGCGCCGCAAGGAAATGGATCCTGGGACAAGCTTTATTAACATCGAAGTCTATACAAAGCTTCCATTTTCCGCTCGCCTGCGCATCTACTCGTGATTGGCCAGCCACGCTGGATGGAGCATTCTCCCACTGCCCCGCTTCCAACTTCTTGATCTCTTCTCGCAATGAATTCTGGCGCCCACCGCTTGTTTTCTCGACTTTCGCTTGACGGGCCGACGCGGAGGACGACGGCAAGGTGGTGCTCAATTACTTTCCGGAACACCGGATGTCGATGGTTGCTATGCAAACACATCAACATTCGCCACAGAGCAACGAGCCGCTTCCTATTTAGGATCAAGCTGGCACCGATGGTGAAGGTACCACCGCCGCCCTCCTTGGCGCCACTTTCTTCTCTCGCAGAGCTACCTTCGCTTTCTTACACTTGCCGGTGGAGCTCGATGGTGCGCCCTCGACGGTAGCGCAGACCAAGAGGTGCGCTGCCGGAGGGCATCGAGCTTTTGCCGGACTTGGTCTTTCTTTCCCGGAGCTTTAGCGCAAGTGGTTTATGCTCATTGCCGCCGCTTTTCCCGAGATCTTGTCAGCATGATAAGGGCATCTTCCTTGTCGCCAGGACAGAGATGACACTTATCGGACCCGGGATCTTGAGCATGTTGTAGGCATAGTAGGACGCCATGAACTTGGCGAAATGGTCGGCCAAGTATCCCATTGTAGGCAATGGGAAATCAGAACATCAAAAGTGACTTTCTATCCTCGGTTCAGCTCATGCCAAATGTCACCGGGTAATGTAATCTTCCCTTCGCTTGTCCTTCCTGCATTGATTCCTTGAAAGTACCACTTCGAGCTCACGTCGGGATCCTGAGCTTTGAGTACCGCCGAGGAGATCGTGTTCAAGGCGGCCCCGTCAACTAGCATCTCCGTGACTTTGAGGTTGGCGATAGTTGGTGAAACCAACATCGGCAGCACCACCGCAGTGATGCGTTGGTGTGGTCCTCAATGTCAAAGATGATAGGCGGTTGGACCATTTCAGGCTTGCCGACTAACCGATGGTTCGCTGCCTTAACTTCTCGCACCCAATCGCTTGAGCCGGGCGGCGAGGTATGCGAGAATCGCCACCGCCAACGACAAAACCTTCGTTTTCAAACTCCCTGCTCGGCCCCGCCATCATCCATGTCCTCATCTTCATCTTCATCTTCATCCTTGCGCAGCCTGGGAGGGTTCGCCTCTGCCGCCGCTTGGCCTTGCCGGCCCTCCCTGGCCGAGACGCTTCTTGCCGGACCCGGCCAGATCTTCCCCGGCTTTTTTCCTTGTCGCTGCCGTCAGAGTTCAGCCTTTGCAGCTCAACGAGCTGCTCGACCTTCTTGCAACTTTGGAGATCATGGCCTCTTGGTACGGAATCTTAGTATCGCTTTGTCTGAGCCGCTTCTTCTTGTCTCCGCCGCCACAAGGTTCTTTCTTCCTTGGCGCCACCTCCGCTGTCGGACTGTCGACAACAAGCATCTTTGCCTTTCTTCTTCTCGTTGTTCCGCCGGGTTTTTCTTTGCCGAGGCAGCATCCTCACCGCCGCACTTCCCCCGCCTCCCGTGTTCTCTCCGGGAGTTTTCTTCCTTCTTTAGCATCGCACACTTGTCGGCCAGGGCGAGAGCTCACCGACGCTCTCTTATCTTGCACATCGCCATCTCCTCTCGGCAGATCCGCGGTTACGCGACGTTTCGATGGAACGCGCTGATAACCGGGCGGGATGGACGTCTGGATGTTGGTACTGCATTATCGGAATCTGTATGTACTTGCTAGGGCTCTCTTCCTTCGGGTGAGCAGATGCAGACGCTTCTCCGGCCATGAGGGTTTGTGGTCACCGTGAAGGCGCCGACAAACTAATGACACAGATCCGCCCATGAGGAGATGGAGGGTCCGCAAATGCATGAGCCAGGATCTCGACGTTAGGCTTGAGCACCAACGGAAGTAGTTGGTGAGGATCTTCGTCAGCGCCTCCCGAGCCTGCACCGCGATGGTGTAGATGCTGAGGAACTCCGACGGATGCAACCTGCCATCGCATTTCTCCCAGACATCTGGCTTGAAAGCCCGGTATCGGGCCATCGACTTGGCGCAGCTCACGCAGTAAACGCAGAGGGCAACCTACCGCGACGGCAAGCTCGTCTTCGCGCATGCATGTCAATGGCGGCTCAGCCGCTGGTCCGGACCGGGACGCCAAGGCTTCCGATGCTCGATGCGGTGCGAA